>OX381632.1:4163432-5548743 GCA_947459985.1 Diloba caeruleocephala | reverse complement strand
AGTGTCTGTTTGTAATGTCAAAATAACAGCTTTTTACTAAATGCATATGAATGTGTATACGGAACATGTAACAAAAAATGCATTTAAAGTTTTTTTGTCTGTCTGTCTGTCTGTCTGTCTGTCTGTTTGTTCCGGGTAATCTCCGAAACGGGTGGACCGATTTTGACGGAACTTTCACTGGCAGATAGCTGATGTTATAAGGAATAACTTAAGCTACTTTTATTTTAGAAAAATAATTAGGGTTCCGCGCGAAAACAATAAAACCCTTGAAATCCAACATATACATTCTATGTCAAGTGTCTATGTCGAAGTACCCTAAATTTGTTTTATATTAAATGCGGGTGAAACCGCGGGTTCCAGCTAGTTAATAAATAAAATAAAAAAGTCAAACAATACAAAAATCGATGTAACACATGTTTTTATAATGAGTAATAATCACGATGATCTACTTCAATACTAAGGACGTTTTGATCATATCGGCCATTTATACGTCCACTGCTGAACAAAGGCCTCCCCCATAGATTTTCACAACTGTATCATCATTTTGGGGGGTATTCGCCAATACTCACCACGCTTGGCAGGCGGGTTGGTGAGCGCAGTATGGCTACCGTTACACAGAAGGGACGCTGCTGCCCATCCCTCTGGTTTAGATTCCCTTAGTCGCCTTTTACGACATCCACGGGAGGAGATGGAGTGGCACTATATTCTTAATCCGGACACCACACAGAATACAGGAAAATAGGATGTTTTGATATTTTAAATATATTAATCAATTTTTAAACTTCGAGACCCGCGATGGTAAAATCAGTGCCGCACCTCTCGACACCCCTAGCCACTCACACCAGTGCTGCTCCCTGTCGCCTGCAGGGGTGACCATTTAGGGGCCCATCTTGTGAGTGGGGAGTCACCGTCTGCCACAGAATTTCACTAAATGTTGAAAGGCAGACGCCGTTTTTTTCGTTTTTAGAAGTATTTACCCATTTAGCATCCAATGCAATAGACCTTATAACTGTAGTTTAAATCTCTTACAATAGTTTAACACCTCCGTGGAAAATCCAAGACTGAATTTTATCGTGTAGCCATGGAGAGTCCCCGGTTAGTGTCCCATTACATTTTAGATTAAAATTTTCTAAAGGGCCTCGACTCAGCTAGCTTTAATACTAATTATAAAGTATCGTTTGTGATTGACACCAATAACTAATGACCAATGCAATTTGACACCAACACCATGGTTTGAGATCCTGTGGCGTCTTTTTTGAAGGAATCACGCGGCTCCAATGTATATTTCATCCTAAATAAACATGAGCGATGAGAATTTATATTTTGTTCTGAACGAATAGCAACGCCAAAAGGATATTTTACTACAACCAAATAAAATTGTTGATTTTATTTCGGCATCGAGGCATAGTAAGATTTTATTTCTGACTTGAGATGGAAAAGGATACATTTTATTTAGAATGTTACTGTCGAAATAATACCGATTATAAATGTGAAATACAATTTCTTCCTTCTGTTCGTCGACAATATCGCAATGCCTCAAAACGCAAGTATTTAACCAGTGCGTGTTACCAGCGAAGAGATATGGCACGGAGACGGGGTCACTCTCAATAGGTCTTATAACAAAGCTCAAGGTCACTCAGCGAGCTATGGAGTGAGCTATGTTTAGTATTTCTCTACTAAAGGATAAGTAAACTAAAGTGGCAATAGACAGGGCACATTGCTCGTAGAAATGATGGTGGTTGGGGCAAAAAGGTTCTTGAATAGAGACCGCCCACCAAAAAACGCAGCATAGGATGAGTGAGTTGAGCGACGACCTTCAACGAGATGGACAGATGATCTGGTGAAGGTCGCTGGGAGACGTTGGATGCATGTGGCATTTAACCGGACTTTGTGTGGACATCTGTGGGGGAGGCTTTTGTTCAGCAGTGGACGTCCTTTGGCTGATATGATGATCATGAAATTCGAAAGATTTGATGTTGCGTATTATGGAAGGAAAGTTTTTTTTATTTTTACCACTATGATGGCAAACTAGCATACAGCCCACCTGATGGTAAGCGGTTACTGTTACCCGCGCGTTGCTGACCCAAAGTTAAATCTATTAGCAACCTATTACTAAATCTCAGTCAGTTAGCTAAGCAACCCAAAAAGTGTCTTAACTTCCAATACTACCTAGATTAATTCCACCATTTAACCCAGTTTTTCATGGTTTCTTGCCAGTCACTAGCTTGAAGCTCACGAAGGTCATCTGCAACCATGTCAGTTCAGCGATATCTAGGGTAGTCGACTGGACGTCATTCATTTGGTCGGCCCAAATATACTTTCTTTTTTTCTCTGCAGTGTGTGAATATGCCATAAACAAACCTAATGATTTCCTTCGCTTTGAACTCAAGTCCTCACGGAGGAGACCCGATATGTACGAAGAATGTTTCGTGAGGCTTTTGAAATTAAAATACACCCTAACTTCAATAAAGAAGATGGTCAGCAGGTACCACTAGTTTGGACCCCTTTAAACGAAAATAATGAAGCCTCTAATTTCATACCACACTGAAAAACACCGAGACACTGTTAGTGATTATTGGTCGTATCGGAACACTTTTTGATAAGAATTGTACGGGAGATAAAATAACTTTAAAAACCCGTTACAGATTTTCAGGCGCCTGTCACCTTAATCATCCTGCGACCACGAATGCTGCAGTGTTCGAAACTTATTCGGAAATATAAATAAATGTATAACAAACGTGATGAAGTCCGTTAAGAAAGGTTTTAATATAATTATTACCGTGATCTTTTCCCATTGTATCGATGTGGCCAAGCCAATGGAGTCTATGCACTTTTACTTTTCCTATCATATAAGATTTGAATATTTGGCTGTGTGACTCCTGGCTACGATAAAGCTACGCGTGTGTATCATAACAGGTAAATAAAGTTCTATCCATATAAAAAGAAAGTTCGGCTGCAGCGTACTTCTGTATGCTACAATAAAAAAACCTGCGATCTCTAATTTGTCTGTCAAGCGTGGTGATTATTAATTTCCCTTATAACCATTGTAGGTCACTGGGGAGATCATGTCGAGTAATTGAAGTGTATGGGTTAAAATAACCAATTTATATTAACGACTTGGCACTTACTTTATCAGCTTCCTTTTTTTTTTTTTTTTTTTTTTTTTTATCCGGTGGAAATACCTCATGTACTTCCTTCGCCCCGGGAAAAGGCGAAGGGGCATGCCGGACTCCTACCGGCTAAAACCACCGGAGTGATCATCGTCGGCACCGAAGGGAGGCTCCAGGAACTCGAAAGATCTCCATCTAGAGCCACCCATTGGCGCCACGCCTTTAGGCACATCTCGGAGGGGATGACTGTAAAGTGGTGATCCCCTCTAGTGGAGGGAAGGCGACTGTAAAGAGGCCACCCCCCCAGGCATCTCTCGAGGGGATTGTAAAAGGTTCCCTCGAGGCCTCACTATGCGCTGTGCTGCGCACACAGCGGTACGTGACCACATACCTACCAAAAATCAAATCAATCAATCAAATATCAGCTTCCTAGTAATTCCCACAAAATGTGGTGGTAGGCTTAGGCAGTTTAGGTATAGGGCAGTATATTAATATTTTACGATGAATCTATTAAATTAACGTTCTTTAGCCAAAGAACGTACATACATGGCTACTGTTCCACAGAAGGGACGCTGCTCGGGTTCGGAATCCTTTAGTCATCTTACGACATTCACGGGATAGGATGGAGTGGTTTTGTATTCCTAATGCGTGTATCACAATACAATACAATGAGTTACCGGCCATCAAAAACGTAATATTATGAAGGGTATAAAATTACATAATGGCAAAATAAACATTGCAAAAATTATGTAAATTGTGTTACGTGCGAAAAATATTTTGTGTATTTTATTAGAAGCTCAAATATATGCATTGCTAAACAGGGGTCACCTTTACAGATTACCACACCAGGTGCCGCTAAACAGGGGTTGATTTTACAAATTGCCACACCGGATGATCGTGGTATGAAAAATATAATTATAAGGATATAATTATTTTACACTTGATACCTATTTCCTCATCACCCTTAAAGTTTTGGTTCTTTAGGTCCGCAGGTTAATTAGGATTCATACCTTTATCATAATGAAGGATAAACTTAAAATCAAAAATTAAATGCTTTTATTGAATCTCGTATATTGGTTTTACACAAAAACATTGCAATAGATTGCAGTGTTATGAGAATATTTTATAAATTAAGTTAAGATATATCTAATATCAATTTAGATTATATTAGAGTGAAAAGCAATTCATAAAAAAGTAAAAAAATCGCAGGTATGTCATCCTGCGACCACGAACTCTTTAAAGTGTTCGAAACGTCAGGAAAACATAAATCTGTAATATAAGCGATGTCATTTATTATAATGAGTGATAGTCGCAAAAACCTAAGAAATTACTATAAAAAAAAATGTACGAAATCTGCAGTAATAATTTTTTCGGTAACATAATCTAGTAGTCGAAGAAGGTATCTATAAATATCAAATGGTTATCTTTTAGATAAAATACCTTTTCACATTTGCCGATAAGATTCCAGGGACAAAGCATTTCGGAAATACGAAAGCTGGTAGCAAATTCCATTCCTTATCATTATTTATAACTATGATTACTATTTATTATCTCGTTTGGCGTAATGTGAATTTCCATTGCTATATGTAAAGAGTAGATAGAAACATTATGTATGTTTACCTATTCGATTATTAGTACTTTGTTTTATGACAAGCGCAGCTTAAACGAGTTAGACAAAGCTTTACGAGAGGAAGTTAAGAGGATGAGTAGCAACATCCTCTTATATTTTAATAATAATATAATAACATGACCGAATAGTTAATTAAACGTGGTAAATATAGAATTATTCAATTATGAGAGCTTACCGTAGTGGTCTCTTAAGAAGCCAACGTTCAACAATGGACTACAATAAGCAGTAGAAAATGACTATATAATGGTATTATTTAATCTTGGATTTACTTGAAAAATACCCTACATAAAAAAAACATCTCAGTGCAAAAATGTGGAGTAAAATAATAATAACTAATGATGGATGCGAGTTTAAAAGTTAAACTTTTAATTTTTTGATTTATGATACCGTATACGTACGCATGATCACGGATGGTCCCTTTGGGATGGAATGCCGAAACCGTTAACGATGCAAATTATTTTGTATTGTTATTGAAATACTACTATATTATTTATCACACATATATGTGCAACCACCTTACCACTAACAAGATCATGATAACATTATATGAGTGAAAACGAAATGATTTTGACAGAAATATATTGATCTTAACCCAAATTGACGCAATATTAAGAAACAACATAATTCCAGAAAGACATTATTATATCGTGAATTACTTTACAATAAATTTGATTAAAAACAGGCACCAAGCACGTTAAATCTTCGCAAATATTTAATCAAACAAAATACTTTTGGGCGAAACAATTGGTGTACTAAAACGTATACAAAAATACCTCTTGAAATTACTCGTCAAATTCATAAATAAACCGAGTAATTTCAAGTTATTTTTACATAAACAAAAGTTATATACTAACCCATTACATAACAAACGTAGACGTAGGATCACCGTTCGAAAATAATAAATACAAAATACACAAACTACACTGAACAACGAACTCTAATTTTGCTTCAAGACGAGTAGAGAAAGACTTTTTTTTCACAAGAAAGAGTTTGGAAAGCGAGAGAGAGCCGCGAACACCCAGTCTCCACGACACTCGGAATGTAACTAATGCTCGTAGATGCGCGTAGCTTGATGCTACGGGACGCTACGGAATCTCGTAGCGTCAACTACGTCAATTTCAGTTTGACGTCTGATATGTTAAGACTTCAATTGAAATTGTAATTTGGCGTTGGTTTTTATGCTCTTATAAACGGTTTTGCAATATGGCATTTTAAAAATATTATTAATGCTAGTCTATTGACATATAATATTATATAATATGAGGTAAAGTGAGTAAATTTATACTCGTAGTTCGGTAAAGCCATGCTATATTGTGAACTATAGTTATTTTTAATTACCCATAAAAATAAAATGATTGTACTTTAAATTGATATTGTAATCTGTTACTATAAAGTTAATTAATTGACGTTATATTTTTATAAAGCTCTCATTTGTTTGTTCACATTGTGATATCTATTTTTGTAGGAATGAATATCTTGAACTCCTATCTACTCTATAAAAGTAAAAGAACTACAATTTTAAAATGTTTTAAATATATTCAAGCTATTTAATTATCCTTTATATAAACCTATACAATATATCATTTCTGTTAAAAATACATAACTAGGCACAAGTTATATAGATACAGAAGTTATACGGTGAAAACATTTGTCAAACGTTTTACACAAAAAAATTACTTAATAAATGTAATACTAAATAATGTTAATATATAAATCATTAAATATATTTTATTAGTTATAAATTGTTAATAAAAACGTCTCTACGAGTGTACTTTTTCACATCATTATGTATTTTTTCTTTTGTGGTCCTGTTTTCTTCTGCACCTGTTTTATTTCATTTCACTTCCATTTTAGTAGACTGTTTCCTTTTCTTTTTTCGGAGGAATTAAATATTCTGGTGTACTTTGAAATTAACCAGCTAATCGTTGAATTGAGTCGTTTTTAATGCAGAAGCAGGTTGTTACAAAATTAACAAAAAATAAAACACAAGCATGATGTCTGTAAAGCGGTTTTTATAGAGGTACTAAATACATTGAAATAAACAAATTGAAGTTAAGAATGTTTAACTTTCATAATTCAATTAAATTTACTTTTCCTTAGGGATAATTTTGTAGGGGAAAATTGTGAAATTGGGTTAGGATTTTTAATGCTGGCGTTTGTTTTTTGTGACAGTGGCGAATTAGAGCTATCTTTATTATAAATTTTGTAATGGCTGATGAAAATGCAATTGAATCTCCATGGTTTCTAACTTTGAGGTTGCATATGAAGTAAAGTTGCATGTAATTTTTGTTGATGATCTATGAATAAACTATGTATCTGGTATTATAAATTGTTATTATTGTATATTATCTGATTTAAATGAATTGTCAAATTTCAAACTAATGTAAAACTTATATTTGAATTACTTGTAATTAAAAGTTTTAAATGATACATTTTGTACTTATATCAGCAAATAAATGATAGAATTTGAAGTTTCGTCATTATGCTTATCATTGGTGACCTAAATATTGTCGTAATCTACTACAGCTGAACCCTCCGCGGGCAACAGTCTTAAACGTAAAGTATTTATGACAGTATGAATTGAACAAAGGGAAAAGTCAACCCCATACATTGTTTACTTTCGTTCAGCAGTCCGGTTCCCTCGGTTGACTTTGACAAATTAGGGTCAGTCTCTACTAATAACATGACCTTTCTATCATCAATCCGCTTAATAAGCAAGGACTTTCTTTTTCTGGATAAAGTAAGTATCCACTTCATTCAAAATAGATTTTGCTACTGTCAGTGCAGAATAATTAAAAAAAAACAAAAAAAAATATTGGTTCCCGGTGGAAATTCATCATGAACTGGGGAAGGGCGAAGGAGCATACCGTTCTTCTACTGGCTAAAACCAGTGGAGCGATGATCTTCGGCACCAAAAGGCCCACCAGATTCCCTCCGAGATGTGCCCGTATGCGTGGCACCAATGGCCGGCTCTATTGTGATTTGGGTGCGGAGTTTGTTAGGCATTGGACTACACCGGCGGCAGGTAACGACCTGTCATATGGCTGGGCGATGGACTGCCTTAGTTCGTCTCTTGCAGGCCACAGCTCTTCGAAGACGGAGATTAATCAGTGCCTTCCGGTACTCGAGACGTTTTTTGTGGTTGGTTAGTGGCTCTGCTTGTCAGAGTTGGTCAAGTCACCCAAAAACCTCTTATTATGTATAATGACTGATGTCTAAACAACAACAACTATCATCCTACCTTTCAAGCCATTTTAAACCCTTCAAAGTGGTCAGGCCACGGACAAACTGGATTTGCACGTATGTTTAAATTAGATATATACGTCATTAATAACGCAAAAAAATCCGTAAGTTTATTTTTGTTTAACATACACTATTTGCATAAACATCAGTAAATAAATATATTTATAATGTTAATAATCTCTGGGCAGTCGTTATCTCACCATGGGATAAGGTAATCCTGGAGGGCAGATTAAAGCAGCTGCTTGATTTCTTCCTACCTTTTGATATAAAAAAAAGTATATCATCAGGGGATGTATTAAGAAGCTTACAGAACGCAGGGCAATTTATGGCGAGCTGAATGTGAGAGGCGACACTGCGTACCTGAATGTCCGAGTCAGCCATGAGTGCCCATAGGATTTTCGTCTCTGGCTTGCCTTTCTGTAGTTGGCCGATCAGAGGGGGGCCGCCAGAGCTATATGCTCGGGGGTGGAAGTGTCTAATCGCGTAATAACGGGGAAACCCTGTCATCTGTGTTCCGCATCCAGCCAGACCCAGCAACTTTCTTCAGGTCGTCTATACATCTGGCTGGTTGACGTCCCACACTACGTTTGCCCACACGCGTTCTCCACTCAAGTTAAACAAAAATTAAGTTTTAAAATCTGTTCGATCATTAGAATCTCACATGATCTGAGTTCATCAAAGTGTAATAATGTTAGTTTAAATCTTAAAAAAGAAATGATTTTGCCTTCGATTCTTCCCTGTCAGTTCACCATTTACTCCCTTTTTCTTCATACCCTCCCTCACACAATCCATCCATGTATTATTTGGGCTCCCTTTTCGCCTCCATCTATAACTTTAATTAATAATGTACTTTAACTTATAATTCTTTTGCTGTTCGTAGAGCTAAAAACCAAATGCATACAGCTTTTAAAATTCTACGGGGCGTAATAGATGCGCCTGAACACCACAGTATACTATGTAGAATGTATGTCCCGACAACTATTTGCGGCATAGGCCATCCCAACGACACCGACTGTTCACGGCAATGTAGTCGCGTAGGGTGTCACGAATCAATTCCCTGCTATGTCGCATGCACGGTGCAATTCACACTCTACTTAATGCTAAACCCGACTGCGATGTGCTTGGCGACAGATGGAGTGTATTATTGTCAGTATGCCTCCTTTCTGTTCATCAATCAATGAGATTATATTTTGTATGTTTAGTTAATATTTTTAAATGCTCTTTTATTTTTACTTGTTGAATTATTTGCTAAAACAATATTTTGTGTATAGATTTTTTATTTTAAATGAAAGCCTTCTTTTAATTAGTTAAGTTTATATATTCATGTTGTGCTAATGTATTCATTATTATTTATTGCCGTGTGGTGCCGGCTCAGAATGCCACCGCCCCATTTCATCCCGTAGGTGTCGTAAAAGTCGACTAAGGGATTAACCGGAAGATGGGCAGTAGCGTCCTTCGAGTACATTAACAACTCAACTGCGATTGCCAATCCGTCTGCCAAGCGTGGCGATAATGGCAAGACCCCCCAGTGAGCACACAACACACCATATCGGTCGTTGTGGTGATCTTTGGGGGAGGCCTGTATCCAGCAGTGGATTTCATTCGGCCGAACTGGTTTATTAATTATTAATGTTATATAAATGAATTACTGTAATTGGTTGAAACCGTTGTAACTTAATAAATAAAGAAAATAAATAACATTCATATTCATCACTCTCTTAGTTGTGACTGTGTGTGTGTTTCATCTCTCCATATAACAAACATAATGCATCTTTACCTACTCCTGTATCAACAAACGTGAATAAATATAAAGAAAATCAAAGGCTCGTAATATTTAACATCTGGCCTATTATTGCCCCTGTTCATCACCAGGGAGACAACTTGAATTATGTAACGGAAAAGTTATTTCTATCGTTTTTCCTTGTACGATACAAAAGAAAGGTTGTATACTTTTGTAATAATGTATTCGAGACCTTTACCTGTCAGCTTTGTTTCTTTGAGAAGAAGGAACGCAGAGATTTAGATGAAGGGACATGTTTGTCTTCTAAGCGCCCATAGCCAGGGTTCGAATCATTGCTGTTCGGTCAGTGCATTAAACCAAGTGATTTTTTATGCGTGTCTGTATAATGGGTGGCACTGGCGGTGCCGGCAAACAAATTGCTCGCAATTGGCGGCCGGTATGCTCGCTTGAAGCGCGCGATCTGCTCACTTGACGTACTCTAAATTATTTATAAATCCGATTTCTTCCAAATTAAACGGTTGGTGAAACCGCGGGCCACAGCTTGTACACAATATAATTTGAAATCCAGTGGCCTTTAATTACATAGGTAGGTTACCTGTCAAAGGACACTAATGGTGGCGCCTTTTGATCACCTCCGGGGTCAACAATGTCTGTATAGTAAACAACTCCGGATGTAACTTGCAAGCTGTCCAACATAATATTGCGTTCATCCCGCCAAAGAATACACTCCCACAGGATATGATGTGCAGAATATTTACATTGACCTAATGACATTAATTTACTTTTATTATTATTTTACCACCTCGTCTAACTTTGATTGGACAACAAAAACAAAATCAAGTACCCACAGTATGCTGTCTGTGGGACTGGATGATGGTAGGTTCAAGCGCAATCGCGAAATTTATCTTGAAATTCTAAAAGTATTGTACAGCACACGACTTAAAGTCCTAATTTAAATGACAAAATGAGCGCTGTGGTTATAGTGAGTGATGTTCTTTGGACTGTTAATACTGGGCGGCAAAAGCACAAGCTTCATTTTATAAGAGTTATTAATGACGACACCCAGTGCTATGCCAAGAGCGCTTAGACAATAGCGCGCGGTCTAGCACTCGGTTAGCTTGGCTAGATGTAATATGCGGCAAGACTATGGGTCGTGTTATTCGGAGATAAAGCATGATCCCCTCTATACCTATTGCATGTTCCTAATCAAAGCCCAGGTGATTATTGCATGGTTTAACAGCATGATGAAGATTTTCAAATTCTACGCTACGGACAAAAGCTAGTATAAAAATATGCCAATACCAGCAGACACACAATACGGGAGCCTGAACGGAAAAAGTGTATTTCTACCCTGAAGGTTGGCAACGTATCAGAGACTGCTCTGATGTTGCAAATGTTTATGGACGGTGGTGATTGCATAAACGACCTGCATGCTTGCTTGTCTTCTTATAATATATATAACGATCCCGCATGGAGAAGAACGAGACGGCGCCCGGATAAAAACCACACCAGCGCCCAGGTCCAACACGCCTGAGCCCCCTTGCTGTCGCTGTATGGCAGAGGGCCTCGGGGGTCGCAATTGCGCAGAATGAGGAGTTTGCGTGACCCCCGAGAAGATGGTGGTGAGCACGTGGTCACGTGCCACTATGTGTGCAGCACAGCCCACAGCAAGGCATGGAGGGATCCTTTACAATCCTCCCCGAAAAGTGCCTGGGGCGGTGACCGCTTTATAGTCATTCCCTCCAAGATGTGCCTATAGGCGTGGCATCAATAGGCGCGTCTAGTGTTATCTTAAAAGGACCTGGAGCCCCGCTTTGGTACCGAAGATTACCACTCCAGTCGTCCCTACCCCAAGACGGAGAAAGTTCATGCGGTATTACCACTGGAGACAGATAAAAAAATTAAAACAATGGCGTGACAGGGGTAGCCATATAGGATAAGATAATTGATTTCTTACCTTCCATACACGAGGGCCTCAGTTTGATCCTAGCCCGCACCTCTAACTTTTCAGATTCATGTGCGAATCAGAATTTGATTATCACTTGCTTTTGCTAACAGTTTAAAAACATGGCGAGAAAATCTGCACACCTGAGAGGGCTCCAAAATGTTCTTAATGCTGGTGGTGGTATTGGTGGACTAAAAGCCTAATATTTCTCATTGTGAGGATATGTCAGCAGTGAAACAATAATGGGTATATTTAGTCATGTGTGTGTATGTAGGCATAACACCTACCGCCAGGCGAATGACTTATCTCGTATCGTTACCACGCCGAATGCGTTAACCGCGTCGCACACGTTTACGTTTTTAGTGTGACAAGAAACTCACATTTAGCCCTCATCGGTTGTAAATAAAATAACTGCTGCATCCATTTTACCGCGAAGAACTTTGCACATAAATGTAAGCTTATTACAAACAGACATGAATGCATTTTTAGCGAGCACAGCATATTGTCTTCAGGATGGAAAATGAAAAATAATTCCTTTTCAATTTACACTTTTCTTTATCGATTTAGCATTTCACGCTTTCTTCATTTTCCATTTCAAAAATAAGTAATAAAGTGTAATTTGAGTTCGTAGAGCCAGATGCTCTTGCTAATGCTTCGTTGAAATTAATGTCCGTACTTATAACTGCTATTAATTCAAGTCTAGAAAAGTATATTTATATTCTTTCTACTCTTATTTCACTTTATCATATCAGCCAAAGGATCTCCACAGCTGAACAAAAGGCTCCCCCGTGGATCTACACAATCGTGTCGTCATTTTACTATTTGTCTGAAGAGACTATAAAATCATTCATATAATATATTATTTAAAAGCAACGTCGTATTATTTAATTTTTAAACATTGTAGATGTATATTACTAATACCTAGTAGAAGTAGTATAGTATTATATAGAAATAATAAACAAAAATGATTTTATAAGTTATTGCAATAAATTAGAAGATAATTTAAAAGAATATTATAATCCTTTCACTGCTGATAAAATTGAGCCTAAATGACTTGAAAAATAAATCAGAGTTTGCCAAACCTTGTGATTGTTTTCATCTTGAATTACTTTTACTGAAATTGTTTATAAGAACGAGTTCGCTATATTGTTAAATTTAATTAATAAGGAGCTTAAATCAAGTAAACCAAAATGTCGCAAGTATTCGTTAGTTTAACGTTCCATTCCGACGTTGTCGGTGTTTCGCCAAACATCAAAGGAGTCGAGTCACTGTTATACGTGTTTCAACTGTGTCTTTAGCGTAGTAAGCCTTATTAATCAGTCTATCTTATATTGTTGGTCTTAAGAGAAATAAAACCTAAATCTATCAGTCAAATAGGTTTTTTTTTTCAAAGTAGCTTTTTTGGTTCCCAGTGAAAATTCTACATGAACTTCCTTCACCCCGGGGAAGGACGAATTTTATGCTGGAATCCTACCGGCTAAAACCACTGGCGCGGTCATCTTAGGCACCGAAGAGTGGCCAGGTCCTCGTAAAATCACACTAGAGCCGCCCATCGATGCCACGCCTTTAGGCTACCCCTTCTAGCGGTGGGCAGGTGGCTGTGAAAATGCCACCCTCCAGGCGCCTCTCGGGGAGGATTGTAAAGGATCCCTCCTATTACAAAGTACCGTTGTTGTATCAATTTATTTTTTTAAATAAAAATTTTCACCTGTGTCGTGGGTGCGTTTACAGACATTAATTCCACACACAATACACCCACACCCAGAACAACTACCTGCAGATCATAAAAATATTTGTTTCGTGCGGGAATCGAACCCGCAACCAGGAGCACAGCAGCCGACTGTTTCAGCCACTGCAACAACCATGCCGTCAAAACTTTAACTATCAGCAAAACTTTAGTTGTATATAAGAAACCTGTCCACTATTGACTTGAATGACATAATTTGGTTTGCTTTATATGGATTCTGATTCTACAAAGCAAGCTGAAATATGTGCTGTGCGTGTGTCGTATCCGCTGCCAGGCAGTAGATTAGGCGTATTCCCTTGGGCGTCGTTTCCCGCATCCTGAAGTGACGTGACTCAATATTTGGACGTGGTTCAAGGAAAATGATTCTAGTCTGAGGAAAATGGAGCTGAAAAGAAATTGTTCGAATTTAATTCGAGCAATTTAACTCATTTACTGTCTTATATTGAATACTAAAAAAAAAACATCGTCACAGCGTACCTTTCGGGGCAATAAAATCTTCGAATTCTTGTATTCAAAGGCCCTTTAAAATATCAGCTTGGGGCTCATTATTTTACTACTATTCGATGTAAATGCGAAAGACGAATAGAAGGCTAATAAAATTTGGCATAGTGGTAGATTATATTCACCATATCAGAAAATAATGTCCACTGCTGACCAAGGCCTCCTCCGCAGATTTACAAAATGTTGTCGTCGTTTAGGGGGGAATTTGTCAGTACTCGTTAGAGTCCCTTTAGTTACCTTTTACTACATCTACGGGATCTCCTCTCGTGGAGTGTCCCCTTCTATATTTATAGTCCGGAGTCCGGACACCAAGTAGATATTATGGTATATTATATTGTGGAATGGGATATAAGGATATTTCTACTTGAATTATAAATGCACTAATTTTAATGTACACTCAGCGAAGTGCAACCAAATTATCTCATGGCTGTTCTGTAAAGTTTGGATTTTTAAATAACAAGACGTTATTTCCTTCCCCAATATTGAGTAAATATGATAAGATCATTGAAATTAGAATAGCTTGAGGCCTCTACCCCGTGGATCTACTGCTATGGTGGGGTATCTGGGGGTTTGCGAGTATAAAGTGGGGCTCTGCTGGTGTAAAATTGGTAAAAACAAAGTATTCTACCTACCTGCCTAAAGACGGGTACTGAAGAACAAGGACCTTCCCCATCACGACCGGTTATAAGTCAGATGTCGTCATTTTGTGGGGAATTTGCCAGTACTCACAACGGTTAGCAAGTGGATTAGTAAGTACAGGATGGCTGCTGATCCACACAAGAGACGCTGCTGTCTATCCCTCTAGTATAAAGTCCCTGAGTCATCTATTCGACATCCACAGGATGAGTTAGCACCGTGCTATATTTTGAATCCGGACAACTTACCGCTTGAAATAAGACATAAAATAGACAAAACATATAAACGGAAAAGATTTCACATATTGGCAATACCCCATACAAAACCTCTCAATCCGAACCTTTTATCGTATAACAAGAAGCAATTCCGATATAATTTCAAGGGTAACGTCCCTCCAATTTTCAGGGGTCGCATCGATTCGATGCTTAGAGCATTACCTAACAGAGGTCAATTTTTGGGACCCTCAGATCCCAATCAGGACCCCGATTACTCAAATTTATTTCTCGATCGTTGTATTATCGTGCAATTTCAATTTTGGGAGGGATTATTGTTTTCATATATCATCTTTTTTTCGTCTGGTTAGTGGTAACCTCGGGTCTGAGTAGTTCCAGCCGCTCACAGGCCTCCAAGTTGGCTTAACGACTGCCGTCTAATGACAACAACCGAGACCGACGATATTATGTGCCCTCCGAAGCACGGAGATGCTTAGTTCAAATACCACTGTGCGCTCAACCATCCACAGACTGACCGCGCCGAGCGTCGCTTAACCTCTGCAATCATAAAAGAAAGAAAGAAGGAAGTTCATGATGAATTACTACTGGGATGAATTAAAAATTTAAAAAAGGTGGCTAACTATCATACTGCCCGTTAAGCGGTTATCGTAACCTATGAACGTTTGCAGCACCAGAAGTCTCACACGCAGGTTGCTGAACCTTTAAAATCGTTTCATATCCTTTTTGAATAGCCCCATGCTGTCTCTTGAGAAAACCTTGGTAGGGAGCTGACTCTACAACCTGAGCGAGAGTGGAAAGCAGTTTCTTTGAAAAGGTACAGTATGAGAAAAATAAAATAAAATAGGGTAAAAAACGTAAACGCATGGTGGAGACAGGTGGCAGTTGTAAATTTGTTATATACTGCAGTAATCACAAGGATTTTTGAAGGCAACCTCCACTACAGTGGTGAACATTTAATGAAGTTATCTATTGTTTTGATGAATATAATATAATGTAAAATATAAAAAGTAAAGTATGATATAAAAAATATAATTATATTTATCAACAGTAGAATAGAAAATACATAGAAAGTTTACAAAGATAAATTGAACGAGTAATTTTATCAAAATCATCCAATTTAATTACACGATTAAATTCAATTAGGCAAAAAAAAAAAATTGCGCGCTTATTAGGATTTTGTTTTTTATTTATTAATTGATTAAATTAATGTGTTAGCAACTATGTATATACGAGTATTTAGCTCGTTATTATTTTAAGTCATGAATGCAGTGTGAACTTTTATTATTATCTATTTTAATCGTTTTGATCTAATTTATTAAACTTAGCCTGTGTACTCGATATTGATGTATAAGCTGTGGTTACCTATAATTGAGTGTACATTACGTGATACTTAATATTTGTGTTTTTTGTATTCATAATTGAAAGTAATGTATTATTCGTTGGTGATCCTTAACTGAAATAAAATAAAATAAAAATAAAAAATATAAAGTTTGCTTATTTACATAATTTTATTATTGCGTACCGGAAGTCACTCGTCACTGGTCACCAATTTAGGGTGGTGCAGAAAATCAGTGCTCCTTTGATGGAAGCAATTTCTAACATAGAAGTGTAATACTGAGCGCCATTCCTTATTTTTGCGGAGATGAGACTGGTAAATCTTTTCCTGGGTTTATACTTTTTGCCGTTATTTTTTAAACATGTAGTCTGTCTTAACTTTGGAAAACAATAAATTGATTTTCTTTCTTTCTTTCTAATATGGTTCTTTTTTAAACGATGTTTCCACTCTAGTATTTCTTCTGTACCATAGGTACAGTTTACAGACATACATCACACATACATAAACACACAGACACTTTCGATTTTTGAAAAAGATACATACATCTATCATATAAATATTTGTTCCGTGCGGGAAGCTAACCCGCGACACGTAGCGCAGAAACCTAATTACTATGCTACTGCGCCAAGCGGTCCGTCAAATGCTGGAAATAATAATTTCATATTCTAGTCATTTAACGTACTTATTTTACAAATAATCAGGTCAAGTCAAATAGTCAAGTAAGGACAATTTAAAGTAAAACGTAGTTCATCATTTCGGCCGAATGAAGTCCACTGCTGGACACAGGCCTCCCCCAAAGATCACCACAACCACCGATATGGATGTGTTGTGGGCTCATTGGGGGGTTTTGCCATAATCGCCACGCTTGGCAGCCGGGTTGGCGATCGCAGTTGAGTTGTTAATGTACTCGAAGGACGCTGCTGCCCATCCTCCGGCTAAGCCCTTAGTCGACTTTTACGACACCCATGGGAGGAGATGGGGTGGTGGCATTCTGAGCCGGCACCACACGACGTAGTTACGTTAAGTCAACAACCTTAAGTTCGGTGGACTTGCACTAATTTGTGGGTGGAGAATGAATTCAAATCATTGTTTTATCTCAAGACAGTCTTGAAGTATAAATTCATATTTACTAGCTCGCGGTTCTACGGTTCCGTATAAACGTGGTAGTAAACTTAAACATTCAAAATGGTTCCTTCATTTTTAAAATGTATTATTTGCACTCGTGTTTTGCGCCCTGATTAGCTGAAAATAGTGACAGCAGCTATCGCGCAGCCTAAAGCCTTTGCTTTTGGCAGCCATCATTACAATTTTTTATTCATTGATCATCCGACAGAGTGTGCGTTTGAGATCTTTGCCTGTTTAGTAGCTATTGGCAAATACCTAATACAAAAATGACGATTAGCAGCGACGTCTACGCGATTTACGCCTGTCGCAAACCGACTGCAATGTACGTAATCAACCTGTCGGTCGCACTTAGTATGTTTTGAATTATAATTTTAACATTTTGCTCCCTGTAGCACCAAGTACACAGGCAATAAAATGCCATGCAGTGCTTATCAAAGAACTTGTCGCCCTTTCTTCTTCCCCCGGGGTCGTAACTGATTAAGGGATTACATCAAGAAGAAGAGCAGCAGTATCTTTCTGCACCAATTTACCCGGTATACCGTTCTTTCCAACGAGGTCCATTGACAACCAAATCACTTCCCTCTACGACCCTTACTTGAGCCAGCGCGTGTCGATACAGAACGCTGAAATGTTCCTAAATAAGTAATTTACTATGCGTAACGCTTAGAAATGGAACTCCTTGCTGGAGTCTGTTTCCCAATAATTATAATCTGGGAATCTTTAAGTTACGAGTGAACAGGTTTCTTCTAGCAAGCGTCGTCAATTCCATCATCAACCGCATCATTGTTTAACATCGGGTAAGATAGTGGTCAAACGCAAACCTATTTAGGGTATTTAAAGAAGATAATCATTTTCGATTAAACTCCGTAACTTTTTCCCTCCTTAACAACGCCTTAAGTCCTAATCTTGTTGCTTGGTTATTAAGTTTATTGCCCGGCTGGAGGCACTTATGACTTCGTTAAGTAGCTACACCTCCCATAAACTGCCCGCGAGTAGCCCCGTAGGGTAACCATAAAAACATTTTTCCTGAGTAAAACGGCATACTGAGATCAATCCGCCTGTGACGCGTGATAGTCACCATCACCTTAGAAAAAATAGTAGTTGCATTATGTATCGATTTTAGGGTACGGTGGAACGTGTTGTTCATCGTGTTGATTACCCATTAATCAGCTATAATGTACACTCAAGAGCTCAGCCCTCACCAACACATACAATTACGCGCACATCAACTAAGTCACTGCCGAGCATAGGCTTCCCAATGAATGGTCATATGGTATATTGCCAACCACCACGCTTGGCAAGTGGATTGGTGGTCGCAGTACGTTGTTAGGCCTCGCGACCTATTCTGTGCAGGTACGCACCGAAGCAACCCGGTGAACATCTGCGTCAGGCGATAGGTTACTCGCTCCTTCTGTGCCAGGCTCCAAGGTGGCAGAACGGCCTCAACGACGCGCTTGGACGCGCAGTGCGAGTTCCGCAGCGCTGGGCACCTGACAGTCTAGCTGACCATACAGGCGCCCCATAGACGGCCACGGATCGCACGACCCCCCCGTAGAGACGGCCTCCAAATTGGAGCTACATAACTGGATGGTTTGTCGCAGGTAGATATACTCGTCAACAACTTCAAGGACAAAGAGTTCTCAATGGATTGTTGTGGGAGAGAGAAATAGATAAGACTAAGAGGGTCGAAAAGGCGCAAAGTTGTCGGTCGGCATGTTCTCCATTGGGAACCACACAGAATCCCTTAAATCTTTGTTCATTGCATATTTAAAACAAGGATTATAGTTATATACGAAACCACGAACATTGAAATCCGGATAAGGTCGAACGGATGTGCTCGACCGCTACATGGTCGGATTTCGCTGAATACACCAGTTAGCTCCAGAACTACTTTGTATATTTTACAGAAATTTATAACTAATTAAAACTTTGTTGGAAGTGGTTTATGAGATAGTAGTATCTTAATAACTTTGAGAAAGGAGAACTACGTTATCATTATGGAGAAAGTATATTTTTAACTATAAAAATTGTATGTTATTCGATGGCTCGAAAGTTAACGGATCGGCTTCATAAGGACTAGGTTGGGGGTTATAAACCTTTTTTATTGATCTGGTCATCATGTACTTCCGCCGCCCCGGGGAAGGGTGGAGGGGTTTGCCGGACTCCTAAAACCACCGGAGTGGTTATCTTCATCAACGAAGCCGAGGCTCCAAGAATTCGAATAATCTCCATCTAGAGCCACCCTGTGATACCACTCCTTTAGGCACATCTCAGAGGGGATGACTGTAAGGTGGTGGTGGTGGTGGGGGTGCCTCTAGTGGATGGGAGGTGACTGTAAGGAGGCCACCTCCGGGCACATCTCAGGGGGATTGTAAAGGTTCCCCCGAAGCCTCGCTGTGCACGTGACCACGTGCACACTGCCGTCTTCCGGGGGTCGCTCGGTATGAGCTTCGCCAATCGGCACGCTCACGGCCCTGAAGGCCAGCCGCCATATAAAGACGACGGGGGCGTGGTTTCAAAACCTGGCATGTACCAAAGTGGTTTTATCAATGTCAAAACACCACTGAATGTTACGATGAAAGCAAACCTAGAACTGAAAACTAAATTTCACTTTCATCTCATTCAAAAGATCTCCACTACTGAACAATGTCCCCCCTCTTAGATATTCACACAGTGTCGTCCAGTACTCACCATGCTCGGCAGGTAGGTTGGTGAGCGCAGCATGGCTACTGTTCGATAGAAGGGACGCTGCTGCCTATCCCTCTGGTTCAGAGTCAGCTTTTACGACAACTACTGGCGATGGTGGTTTACTTTCAATCTGAGCGACAGACTGATATTTATAGATCTAACAATCTGAAATCGCCAATGATCAATGCTTGTTTCTTTAAGACGCCTTTAACCTGCAATGGGATCGTTACAGGCTGATATTATTGTTATTACATTATTGGTTCTCTGAGGAAAATATTTAGAATCGCCACTAAAATACCAACCACACGCGGTCCCTCAGCACACAAGATGAAAAAGCGTGAGAATAAAAGGAAATATCAGAGCACTCACCAACCCACCTACCATGCGTGGTGAGTGTTGGCAAATTCCCCCCTAAATTACAACACACGGCACGTAACAGGTCGTTGGAGGCACTTGTGTGTGTGGACGTCCTTTGGCTGACATGATAAATATATAAATATATTATATACCAGAACCTTTCCATAAGTATATAGACCATCCTCATACAAGAATCATAAAAATCGGTAGCGTATGTAGTTTCTGAAAAAACGCGTACATGAGATTTGTATCCTTTACATACAAATATCCTTTTTATAAATTCGGTTAGTAATAGTTACAATCTCTGGTTTTCAATTCCAAAATCAACTTAAACGTATGTACCCAAAACAACCTTTGTAATAAAAATATTCCTACAAGTAAATTAATTTCAACGCAACCATTTTCATACTTCATGACTTTCACAAAGATTACTCTGTGACACAAGTTGATCTACTGAATATTTTACACTGTGTGCCCTGGACTCGAATTAAGGGCGAGCCGCGACCGTGAATGGCTGAAAAGAGGCTGTAATTACGGCCTGAAATATTCAGCCGGAATAAACCGAGACACCGGGTGTGACGTCATTGAGTACGGATAGCAAAATAGGTGCACATTTAGGTTTATATATTTTTAATACACTTTTAAACAGATTACATCGCGTAAATTATAGATTTTATTCCGCATAACGTTTCAAATACTTCACGGTGTTAGTGGTCGCAGGATGACTAAGATGACAGGCGTCGTTCCAGATATTTAAGTTATATATTTGGTTCTAATTAAAAATTGTTTCGATGCACGCAGCAATCACTCACAAGTGTCCTGATGTTTTTCAGTGTGGTATTTTTGTTATTTATGTGTGGTTATTTGTTTGGGACTTTTTTAAATATAATTATACACCTAGTATTTGCCAACCATCTTCTCTATTGAAATCAGAAATGATTTTTATCTTGGTGCTGTCGGTTCTCTTTCACGATGATTAGAGGTTGATCAAAATGATGAAAATAATTAAGTTTGTCTAAGGCATATTCACATACTGCAGACTTTGTAGAGCATCTATTCTTGACTTCGGCGACGTGTTTATTTTTATACGCGATGTAATCTGTTTTAAAAATATATTATTATAATGAGTAATACTCGCGAATACCTTTTTTTATTGGTCTCCAATGGAAATGCTATATGAACTTCCTTCACCCCGGGGAAGGCCGAAGGGGTATTCCGGACTCCTACTGGCTAAAACCACTGGAGCGGTTAACTTCGGCACCGAAGGGGGCTCCAGGTCCTCCTAAGATCACACTAGAGCTACCCATGTTACCACGCCTTGAGGCACATCTCGGAGGTGATGACTGCAGAGCGGGGGAGGGAAGGCGACTGCAAGCCCCCGCCCCCAGGCACTTCTCGAGATTGTAAAGGATCCCCCGAAGCCTCATTATGTGCTGTGCTGCGCACACAGCGGCACGTGTCCTCGTGCGCGCCTGGCGGTCGCTTGGTATGACCACGCAGGCTCTCCAATCTACGCACCCGCGACCCCGACTTGTGATACCTAAGATATTAATATTTTGAATACATCGGATTCAAGCCGGGATACTAGTTAAATGGGTACAATACGTCATTGTACTTTTACCCTTAGTAAAACCCAAAAAGGGACTTCAATAAATCGTGCAGTCGTTAATCAATTGTCGTTCTTTAACTGGTAATGGAGACCCATTGATATTGCGTCGCCTAAGGGCGTTGTAGTCAATTTATCTTATATAATGTGCCTCGTTTAATTTTCAAACGGAAAGTTAAGGACGATGACTTGTTTGACGTCATGGCTAAGCCTTCTGCGCTCCCTGCTTTCGATTCCCGCACGAAACAAATATTTTTACGATGTACAGATCGTTGTTTTGGGTCTGGGTGTTTGTAGATGTGAGATGTATGTATGTAAACTGTACCCACGATGCAGGAAAAAAACTGGCACAACGCTTACTAAGAAACCAACAAACTCTTACCTCTTACCTTCCAATTATTGTGCCTATGGCCCATAGTATTTTCTGTCTCCTGCTTGCTACGGAGGGAAGTGGAACGTATATTTCCTAACTCCTCCATTTTCTTTTCTGATTAATTTCGGTGCGGGTTCCAAGACAGTTATTCATTTCTCTGGGACACACCGACCTTGATTGGTCGGTGTTCTTTTCGGTGGTCGCCATTGTAGCCTGGCTTACAGCAGTTGCAGTGGCTAGGAATGTGTGGCGGGATTGTCTCAATAAAAAAATAAACTCTTGCCTCCGTTACCTGTTCTAACTAACCACATTTCAGTTGGCCGAAATGTGATACATTTTAAAGAATCTACTTTTTGTGGCTTCTTTTGTGAACTGAGAAGTACGGAGTACCATATTTATATATATATAAACAAATGTAGAGGAGTATACATATACTCCTCTACTATCCTCATACTTTTTTACCATATAGTATTATTGAGCTAAAGAATCCTAATATCATCATCATCATCATCATTTCGGCCGAATAAAGTCCACTGCTGGACACAGGCCTCCCTCAAAGATCACCAAAACGACCGATATCGGTGGGTTGTGTACTCATTGGGGGTTTTGTCATAATAGCCACGCTTGGCAGGCGGGTTGGCGATCGCAGTTGAGTTGTTAATGTATTCGAAGGACGCTGCTGCCCATCCTCCGTCTAATCCCTTAGTCGCCTTTTACGACACCCACGGGATGAGATGGGTTGGTGCTATTCGTAGCCGGCACCACACGAGAATCCTAATATATCACTGTTATATTTTATTAAATTATCAACGTTTTATTTTGAATATTTGTAATAGTACGTCAAATGACTAAAACATAAAAGTCACTATTACCAACGTATTAATTTGATTTAATACTAAATAAGTACGTTAATTGACTAGAATCGGAGCCTAAGTGGTGACCATTTTGCACTTTGCGAATTGATTCGTCTTGTAGATTTGATACTGTGTGTATTGGAGTGTGCTTGGAAAAATTGTTCAATATTAATAAATACTGTGATTTATACTCATAGTAGTAGTTACTTCAACTTCCCATATTCAGATTAGTCTTTATCACATTTTTAAAACGAATTAATACATAATCAGCCCATTACTGTCCCACTGCTGGGCACGGGCCTTTTCTGACGATGAGAAAGGTTAGGTCTTAGTCCGCCACGATGGCTTAGTGTAGGTTGGCGGACTACACATACAATTGAAAACATTTTGGAGCCCTCTCATGTGTGCAGGTTTCTTCACGATATTTTCCTTCACCGTTAAAGCAAGTGATAATCAAATTTGATCTGAAAAGTCGTTGAAAACGAATTAGTAAGTATAATATAATTTATCTTTAATTAAATAATAAATAAAAGCACAAAATAATGTTTAAATATAAATAACAGCATGAGGTGCTCGAAAGCAAACATAGATTAATTATAATAATTTGACCTTAATTTTCATTTTCTAGCATGGTCGTCCAACTCTGAGCTATGTTCAACATTTCAAGTCTTTATCTCATGGGGATGTTAGTTTAAAATCAATTACAAAACTCCACCCGAATACCACTCAAAAGCGAGTTACTAAAAACAAGATATATAAAAGAGTTTTAAACATTAAATGAACTTTTCTGCTGACGCCACTCTGTAGTGTTAAGTTCTGCATTCATATCTCTGCGGTCACGTGAGCCCCCGGCGCTTTGTCTCATCGGACCTATTTACACATACAAAGTATATGTATATAGCGAAACAATATGCGCTTCTAGTCTGTTTATATGCAAACTAGAAGGTCATGTGGTCACCTGTAGTGGTGGATCATTGACGTGTTTATCGTCAACGAGACCATAACGGTCTCGTATTTACTAGTTTTACCCTGCCACGCGTTGCTATGGCTAAATGCACGTAATGGCAACATGATTTTGATTCTGAATAAAAAAAAATATAACGATGTGCAAAAATGTCAAAACGATCGGTAAGAGCTTTAGCCAATTTGCGATTTTGAACAAACGAACATTCAATTTTTATATATACAGTTCTTTTCTTTTTAAACATTGCACTCACACTAGGATTTCTCCTGCGTCGTGGGTGCGTTCACAGACATGAATTCCACATACAATACACCCAGACCCGGAACAACTACCTGCAGATCAGACAAATATTTGTTCCGTGCGGGAATCGAACCCACAACCCGGAGCACAGCAGCCGACTGTATCAGCCACTGCATCAACCGTGCCGTCCCGTCCCCCAATTTTTTGTCACGCGAACGACCCTCGTCAAGTCTACCGTGGACCCCTGGGGGTCCACCTGGACCACTTTGGGAACTAAGGCTCTAGATGGATAATTTTAGAGTTCTTGGAGCCCCCTTCGGTGCTGAAGATCCGGCAGTTTTAGTCGGCGTACCCGGGCGGAGGAAGTTCAAAAAAGGTAAGTTGGTGACTACAAACATTTTAGAAAATATTTTCGGGCAGTATCAAAAGACGACTAATAAAATCCAACACAAAAGTATTTTATCTGTACAATTCTTTAGAAATACGGAAAAAACTCACAATCCGCACTGGCTTCCGTACGTCCCTAATCAGTTTCATTTAATGGTCAATACAAGTCCACCGGGATTAACGTTTAAGTAACGTGGACCCGATTAGGAAGCGAGACCCGATTAGGATGCGACATATAACGTCGATAGCAGATGTCAGGTATGTCACGGTTTTTCGGGATTAAGAACCGGCAGACTGGAGCGATTCTTGTGAGTCAATATGTAGATCTCAGAAATTACTAATGTGTTACATATTACATTACCTCTGTGAGTGCCTACGCATCAACGACCATCACGGCATTGTCCACAACCGTAGATTGCACAAGGATTACTCGACATATTTACCTTCGTGCCATCAGATTTTTTCGCCCCGGCTCCTGCAACACCTCGTTGACACCCAGCTCACGTCCGCGGCAGTAAACAGAGAAGTGGGCTGAGTCAGAGTGTAAACAGGTATCCTATGTCCCTACTGTCGGTTCTGCTCACTTCTCTGTACAATTCCCTGCTTACTGCCGCGGACGTGAGCTGAGTGTACGAATATGAAAGCATCATGTCACTGCGAAATCATCGTCCGGCTAATCCCATAGTCGCCTTTTACGATACCAACGGGATGAGAAAGGGTAGTGGTATTTTAGCCGGCACCACACGGAACGGTTCCCTGTGTATCTTGGCAAAAATTGAATCACCCTTACCCATCGATGGATGTAGTAAAAGGCGACTAATGGTTGATATCAGAAGAATGGGTAGTGGTATCCTCCTGTAAGCTAATAACCTACTACGATCACAATTCCACCTACCAGGTGTGGTAATTATGGCAATATTCCCTGTGATCGCTCATTTTATTGATAATTGGAAGGCTCATGCGTGCGATGAGTATGTATGTAGTTACCTGGCTCTTTTGACTTACAAATCTTTGTCAAATAAATAGAACAGTAGACCGTTCTCATCTTAGATTTGCAAAAGATTTCTTCTAAGGACCTTTACTTTTTTTTATAGATATCCAGTGGAAATTCTACATGGAACTTTCTTCACCCCGGGGAAGGGCGAACGGGTATGCCGGACTCCTACCGGCTAAAACCACTGGAGCGATCATCTTCGGCACCGAAGGGGGCTCCAGGTCCTCGTAAGATCACACTAGAGCCGCCCATTGCCACGCCTTTAGGCACGTCACGGAGGGGATGATTCTTCTAAGGACCTAGTGCTAGGTTTATTCATTGTTTTGAGGATAATCCTCGAATGTTCAAATTAAGAAGACAATAAAATATGTTTTGTTACACGAATCGAACAGCTCGATCAGCACTAGAGCATGGATGATGAACCTCCATGTTAAGGTTTTATGTGACTCCATATAGCGGAATAGCACGATGCTTCTAAAGATACCTTATTTATCAAAATACAACGAGTACTTCAGGCGATGTGAGGGAACAGATGAATATCGTGCGCGCTTATAACACTGCATGATATTAACCGCAAATATAAGTTTGCCGCGTAATAATTACACACGGGATTTGAAATTAGTGATTTTTGGGACCACAGTTCTGCTAAACCTTTGTGCCAAATTTCATGATTCTAGGTCGAGAAGTGGCTCTAGTGTGATCATACGAGGACTTGGAGTCGTCAGATGCCGAAAATGACCGCCCCAGTGGTTTTAGCCGGTAGGAGTCCAGCATACCCCTTCGCCCTTCCCCCGGGTGAAGGAAGTTCATGTAGAATTTCACTGGGTCAAATGAAAAATGTTAATGAGAAGTATACCTTGTAGGTTTAATGAGTGAGTTTACTTGTACTAAAATATGTGACATAAATAACGCGCGAACAATGCGCACAATTTAGTTGCTAATAAATTAGATTTAAAATTAAAATAAAATTTAAAAAAAATATTCTCATGTTCACTGAACGAGTTTGCAAGAGTAACATTACATACATTATGTTATTTGTAACTTGGTACATAAGGTTATTGCTATATTTTATTTTTCGTAACTGTTTATTGTTACCTATTTTATTCATTGTTATTTAAGTTAGTAACTACACTATTGTATTAGGATTATCCTGAAATGGTAGCTGTATGTGTGTAAATGTCAATAAATCAATAACATTTATATGACTTGGTAATCTATACCTTACTAATAGTCTTAATAAAAGCCTGTCAAAACAATTTGCTAAAGTAACATTAAGGGGCGGACCTGTATTGAAACCCGAACCGAAAGTATAAGATGGAGATCCGGATACCACAGAATTTAAGGTTTTACTACTGAATCTTCAACCTATAAAGAAACAGCACTAGCCCATCTAAGAGTTCGGTTCCATGACTTCTAGTTAAAAAACAGTGCGTGTGTTTTAAAATTGGCACATCTATTGGCTTTCTAGGCGCCGGGATCGGGAGAAGGCCGATGCTGCTTGGAGAACGAGGAGAGGGCGCCGGGGTAACAACCAACTTATGTTCAACAAAGTTGAGGCACCTGTCATGGTTATATGGTGGTTGACCATGGGGGTTCATATACAGGCTCATCAATTGACCCTCGGATGTCTCGTGTACAGCATACAACAAGGATTCGGGAGAAACCATTACAATCCCTCTTGAAATGTTTGTGGGAGCGGCTTCTTTACAATTGCCTCCACTCTGCTAGAGGGTATGATCATTTTAAAGTTATCCCCATGGTTGGCTCTAGTGTGATTATTGTCGATTAATTGAAGCGCTCCTTCAATGCCGAAGATGACTACTCCGGTGGTTTAGCCGATAGGAGTCCGGCACACCCTTCAGCCTCCCCCGGGGCGAAGGAAATTCCTGTGTTCCTGGATTTCCACTGAATACTAATAAAAATAAATTTAAAAAAGGAGTTCGGCACGCCCCTCGAACCCTTTCTCGGGGTGGAGGAAGTATAAAAAGTAACACTACAGGGTTAAAAAAATGGCTGTGGATGGCGGGTTTGATCCATTATTGTATGATCTACAGATAGACAGATGTTTCGGGTCTGGCTTTTTGTGAATGCATGAATTATGTACGTAAACTGTACTCACGACACAGAAGAAATCCCAGTGTGGGGTATCGTATACAAAAAAAGAAATAAAATGCGGATTTCCATTTTATGGCCTCTTTGAAAATTGAAGCGCCCGAACCACCTTGTCATTCCGCCCGAAATAACAACTACGCAATCGTAAATAGTTTGGTCATCCATAAACTCAGATTAAATCACTAAAACGTGTCCCGGTTCACAAACAACTGAAAGCCTTGTTTTACCTTTTCTAAATTAGACTGTAAGCAATGCTTTGTTTGATTTGTATATTCAGGAGGGGTTGGTCAATCAAGCTCAAATATAGATATTTTGTATACGGCGTTAACTTATTATCTTCTGGTAGTAGGTCCGTCGAATCATGTAGTGCCGGCTCAGAATACCACCACCCCATCTCCTCCCGTGGGTGTCGTAAAAGTTGACTAAGGGATTAGCCGGAGGATGGGCAGCAGCGTCCTTCGAGTACATTAACAACTCAACTGCGATCGCCAACCCGTCTGCCAAGCGTGGCGATTATGGCAAAACCCCCCAATGAGCCTACAACACACCCATTGTGGTGTACTTTGGGGAGGCCTGTGTCCACCAGTGGATTTCATTCAGCCGAAATGATGATGATGATTTGATGATTTAGCTGATGTGATGATGTTAGAGAGTATAATTTATTTATTTACTTTATTTCAGATAATAATAATCCATAATTTGTTATTAAAATTGAACCTATGTTAGTAATCTATAATAAATTATTTAAAATTAAACAATCTATAATATATATAATAATCTATAATAACTTCTTTAATATTAAACATAGGTGTCCTAGACGCCATATGCAAGGCGTTCCAATGGCACACCACAGGACAATCAGTTCTGCACAGTATGGTGTTTAGGAGGCAACTCTCTTTCTTAGCACTGCATGAAAGCAGTCTGTATTTGCCACAGTAAACATACCTGATGCGCTACAATATCGAGACAGCCCCATCAGCATCCTAAAACCATTATTATACTGTACTCGTATAAAGACCAAAGATCAATATCGTACAAAATAAAGTATGCCACGAACAATATTTACAATGCAAATCGTGTTTATTTACTACCACAATTTTATATATATTTATGATCCTATCAAAACTGGTACTGTATGAATATTAAAATTAATGTTAAGCAAATATTGAATCGGATCAAATATGACGAAGTTATACGAGTCTTATAAAACTTTAATAAAAATGATAAACAAATCAGATATTTTATAAGCCCTGAATCTAAAAGTACATTCTGTATAGGGCAGGGTCTTACTGATTCGTACTGATTCCAAACGACGCACGAGACAACGCTGCCACCCTGTGCGCAAGAAACCACAAAGCGAGGTTTCAGGGGGATCCTTTACAATGCCCCCAATATGTGCCTGAAGGCGGCTCTATTACAGTCGCCTCCTGTAAAACCTACTCACCACTCGAAGGGCTGACCATTTTGCAGTCATCCCCTCTGAGATGTGCCTAATGACATGGCACGTGCCTAGTGGGCAGCTCTAATGTGATTATATCGAGAACCTGGTGGCCCCTTCTGTGCCAAAAATGACCACTCTAGTAAGTTTTTGCCGGCAGGAGTCCAGCATGCCCCTGCGTGACATGTATTTTTAGCAAAATTAATACTAAATGGTTCTTACTGTTTAGGGGTCACGCGCTCATTATGAGCGACCCCCGGGAATGTGTGTGTCACGTGCCAGCATGTGCGTAGTTCAAAATGAAGTTTCAACTTCAGCCAGATGTGCGAGCGGCCTCTATATCCTCTTCAAACAGGCGGTGCCTACAAAACGGCTTGGGAGCATTCTTTCTCGAGATCCGAAAATGGTATCAAAGATGACGGCCCAGCTGGTTTTAGCCGGTAAAAGTTCGGCTGGCCTCTCCGCTTTCCCTAAGGCACGGAGGAAGTTGAGGCGGGAATCAACGCAGTGAAAAAAAGGTTCTTATTGTTAGCGGACTCAAGGAAACGATTTATATTAAATATAAATTAAAACAGATCTACTACCAAAACAAGTTGTGTGTTTGTTTGTTGCTATGTTTATACAAACTGGTGATGAGACGAGCGTGTCATTCTCCTAGTGGTGAGCCACACGTCTGCCCAAAACAATCCTACCCAGTACTACGTCACCCGGACGCATCGGTTATTACGACTCTCATGGCCAGTAATGTCACTAGCTACTCTTTCATTGCCCTTTAAACTGGCGCACAGTAATGTCAAAAGTAACACTACTTTTTGGCAGTAAAATAACTACAATTTTCAAATCAATGTCATTGAAAACTCCTGTCTCACAATCACCAATCGCCAGTTAACACCATCATCATATCAGCCATAAAACATCCACTGCTGAACAAAGACCGTCCTCACAGACGACGGATTACGTGCCGTGTTGTAATCTCAGAGGGAATTTGTCAGTACTCAAAGCTTGCTTTGCGTACTGACAAAGTGATCAAAATGACTCGTAGCTTGGCGGGTTGGTGGGCGCAGAAGAGCTTATGTTTCACAGAAATTACGCTGCTGCTCATCTCTCTGGTTTATAATCTCGTACTGTCCTTTTAAAACATCAATCGACGTAAAGTCATTGGTCCCGTTGTTGTCATTAGACGGCAGTCAAGCCATATCGGAGATCTATGAGCGGCTTAAACATCTCTGTGACAAAGTTGGCCACAAATAACACGAAATAAAGAATAAAGTAAGTGGGTGACAACGGCGGGACCATGGAATTAAATTTATAAAAAGAACTACGTTCGAACCTTTAGGTTTTTTATGATAACCTAGACGAGGATTTGTCCTGTATCGTGACCTTGTGGGTACAGTTTACAGACATACATCTAACACGCACAAACATCCAGACTCGAAACAACAACATACATCGACAGTCGCTAAATTATCAAGCCTCGATCAACATCTGAAGAGGTTCTCGTTAGGTGACTGGATCAAGGGCCTGCTATAGAAGGCTGCACTCCTGGACAATGCACGTATATAAATAAAGGTTGCAAAGTATAAATAAATATTGTCCTAAAATAATGCAATCATGTGTACAGATAATGATTTTAGATCTTTTTCAGCCTTATAGCATAACCGAAATATAAACTAAAAGCGGTTTTGCTCCACTGTGTAACAGACTAAACCAAGCCATATCACTTAATCTATAAAGCAGCACATTAATTATTCCAGTGGTGAGATAACCGGAATACTTAATTGAAACGCCACCGTAGCGTTTTAGATGTAATTTCTTATTCAAGCTAAGTCGTTGTAAGTTGGCTACCTCATAAAATATATTCGAGTTTTTTAAGGGTATAAAATATCCTTTTACTTTTGAATACTTTTTGGCCTTGTAGATAAATGTGTAACACGCAGAATGATCGATCAACGAGGTTTAATTTATTTTATTCATTAAAATGTACTATTTCCATAATCAACACGGATGCATGGCACGGCATGTTAATAATCACCACAAAGTACATTGTAGTTATTGACACAGAGTAGCATTTATATCGAAATGCATTTTTTTGGCTAAGCTCCAAATTAACAGACTATAAGTTTAGGCATAATATGATTTTTTTACTGTGGTAAATTTCAAAATCAATGAATTATATATATTTCTATCAACTTGATGAATGAAGATGAATGATGTGAGCCCAACGTTTTTATTTTATTTTATAAACAATTTTTACTAATATTTAAACAATAAATAAGAGAAAATGTATACCAAGATTATGAGCTCTACCTACACGGATTATCTACTTCCCATTTGCTCACATAACAGCCATGCGAAATCACAGTGGCTTATTCTTAATCACCTTACAACTGAACTTATTATCATTACGTAACACATCCCCTAAAGTCGCGAGCGTTAATAACTTTCGAATGCTGCGACTGTTTTATTTTAATTATCTGATCAATCCGTGTTTGAGATTGATTATTCTTAATAAAGGCGAAATCGAGTTCCACTTTAACGGATAGGAGTTTTCTGTATGTCTACAGATTATGATCAGATGAGAGATGGGAGCTTTTTGTTTGCACGCTGTACAAAATGATAGGATCCAATAAATAGTGTAGTCTATTTAAAAACTTAAGTTTATTAAAATTTTGAATTTAGAATAGTCTAATACAATTTATACCTAAGTAACAGCATAGCCTATAATTAATAGTCTGTTAGCCTATGACCAAGTAACTATAGACGGATAGTATTAAGCATAAACAAAGTTATCTATTACTACCTCTTCCGAGCACATGCACAACGTCACATGAAAAAAAGAGATGTCTATACCACACCATATTTAAATTATAACGACACTTTAAAAATGGAAGCTCGTACGAAACTACATTTAACATGTCTGGTGCATAAAATTGCTTTTAAGAAAATACCTAGATACTTATTTGGGAAACTGGAATGGGTGAGGGGTTTTCAACAAAGAAATACACGCAAAGGAATGGCGAACAATCTGGTAATACCAGCACATAGAACGGCAAATTATAAAGGAATCTTTAATTACTCTGCTGCTAAGATATGAAACGATTTACCTGCTCCTTTACGCCAAAGTATGTCCTAACTGACTTTGAAAAAGCATATCACTAGAGAACTTTTATGTATTCAAAAGTTGAAGTTACCGTAGCAGAAAATTGTGCGTCCGTCTATCTCGTGTGAGATGAATGAATGAATGAATGAAACTTTTATTTGGAAACAGCACATTGAGACACAAAATATACAAAAAAAAAAAAAAAGACAACAGATAACAAGAAACAGAAAAAAAATAGTATAATAGTTAAAGATATTCCTAAGTATGTGTCTCAAACCTAGTCCAAATAGGTGTCCAGATCAGCTTAATGGCAAGTGCAAGCACTTGACGCTGGTTTTCATCTGGAACCTTTGTGCTCCACGGATGTCAATCAGGAACATTTACCCGTTTTGGTACTGGTGTTATATGTGATACACTCAGTGTAGACCACTACCGTCATGTATTGACCGGCAATGAAATTGGTTGAATTAATCTGTCATAAAATAAATTGTATTATTGGTTATTATTGATGAATTATTTTATATGGTTTAATTACATATTTAGTTATCATTTCATCGTGTAGTGCTTGGTTGTTGTTATATGTGGTTGTTACTGTGTAGTACGCTGGTTGTTTTACTTGGTTTATTTTTATTTTTTAATACCGTTATACTATAAAAACATTTAGTTTATATATGTGTTAGTCTATGTTAAATGTCTTTGGTACTTTAATTAACTCTTTTATTTTTCTTGTGCGCGTGAATATAATGAGGTCTGTCCTGATGGAAGGGGCCAGCTGAAAATCAGTGCTGTGCACAAGTGCATAGTAAATACTGAGCGGATTCCCTTGCTACACATATAATTTTAGCATGCATATTATATTCTTCTAATGTGTGCTGTTGTACTTTTTATTTGTATATTTTATGTGTGTGGTAAAATAAATGGTTTATGGTTTTAAATGCTTTAGAGCTTTGGTTACAGGAAAACAATCGGAAGGCACTGTTCCGTACTAAAGTAACAATCCACCTTGTGTTAAAACTGTTAGCGTCGTGTGTTAACCAGACGGTTTCAGGTAAATATAGCTGTAGGCGCGCAACACTTTAAGATGTGAGTGAACGAATAGTGCTCTCTCTTTTTATCACACGTATTACTCACATTAAGATGACATATTTAATAATGGAAATTTGTTTAAGTTAATCGGCTCTATCTATGTCGTAGGTAATACTATATCTTTGGTGATACCATATCAGTGAGCCTAAAAGTAATAGCTGGCACGTAATGGCCTATAAGCAATAGTCTGAAAGTAATATAATTTTTTTAAGACAACATATACCTATTTGGAATAAAATATAGATTTTAATCAGAAAGCGAATCACCGGTTAGACTGGATTATCAGTTGGCATTTTAATATGAAGATAGAGATAGAGAAATGGTCGTATCCGACTTGGTTGGGCAGTATCCGGGAAACTTCACAATCTTGTCGTAAACAATGCCACAGTGCCTCAAGACGAAAGTCTGTAACCAATATCTGCTACCAATGTTGACATATTATAGTGCAGACGTGATCAATCACTATGTGATTCTTAATAAAGTTTAAATATACCCAGCAAGGTATGGACAGAGCTATGCTTGGAAGAAAATTTTGTTCACTTATAGATCTCCTCATTGCTAATTCAATTTCGTAGAGAGATATCTATAGATGAACAAAATTTTCTAACAGAGCCAAAGGATTAGTAAGCTTATATGGTAATTCGTGGGGCACATAAACAAAAATCTGATGGCCGTTGCAGCAGAAAGGTTCTCGAGTGGAGGCCACGTACTAGAAAACGCAGCGTGGGGTGACCTCCAATGTGATGTACAGACGATCTACTGAATGTCACTGGGAGTCGTTGGTGCGGGTGGCATATAACCGGTCATTGTGGAAATCTTATTCTGAAATTGGGCACTCTTTGACTAATATTATGATGATGATAATGATGAAACAGATTCAACGATAGATTTTTTGATTCAAGGAACCAGACTGCATATAAACAAACTATTAACGTTTTAAAACGACAGCCTGGTATTGGCAGGTTATTTGTTACACTCTTCAATTACTTTGAAACACATCTGCAAGTGATTTGAACCAATCGATAAATCTTGTGTCGAACGTATTACAGACTACGTCATCAAGAAATAAAATAGCTGCCTTTGAAGTATTGATAGAGCGGCGAGTGGACCAAAATAGGTTCTTTATCATTATCATAATAGATATCTGCAAATAGGTACTTGTAACATTTCGAATATATTAGTGTAGGAGATATATGTTGTAATTAGCTGGGACTCGCGGTTTCACCTACCGTTTAATTTAAAGAAAATTGGATTATTTATGAATATAAGAGTACTTCGGCTTAGACACTTGACTTTTTTATTATTGTATTATATTGAATTTCATGAGTTGTTCTTTTTTTTCGCGGATCTCAATTTTTTCTTCTAAGACGGTTGGTGCAGTGGCTGACACAGTCGGCTGCTGCGCACCGGGTCGTGGGTTCGATTCCCACACGGAACAAATATTTGTACGATGTACAGGTAGTTGTTCCGGGTCTGGGTGTATTATGTGTGGAATTTGTGTTTGTAAACGCACCCACGACACAGGAGATATCATAGTGTGGGGCAAAGTTTAATAAAAAATAAATGAAAAGATTAGCCTAATTTATTCCTTATAACATCAGCTATCTGCTAGTGAAAGTCCCGTAGAAATCGGTCCAGCCGTTTTAGTGATTAGCGGGAACAAACAGACAGACAGACCGACAGACAGACAAAAATGTTGTTGCAGGTATATACTTTCATATGCATTTAGTAAAAAGCTGTTATTTTGACATTACAAACAATCACTTCAATTTTATTTATTTGTATAGATTAGATCTAGTGGAGAAACTTCTTTTTCTTTCGTATTGGTAGTGGCCAACCTTGTGTCACAGTTGTTGTGGGTGTCCACCCAAGGGCTTCCGACGTGGCTTCTTCATCATAATTTTAGACGATAAACGACCATTGCTGTACAGAAGCCTCCCCCAAAGATTGCCACATCAACCGGTATAGTTTTGTGTTGTCGGCCCATTAGGGGGGTTTGCCATAATCGCCACGCTTGGCAGACAGGTTGGCGATCGCAGTTAAGTTCTAAATGTTCTCCTAGGACGCTGCTGCCTTTCCTACGGCTAATCCCGTAGTCGCCTTTTACGAAACCCACAGGATGAGATAGGGTGGTGGTATTCTTAGCCGGCACCATACGGCAAACGACTGCCATCTAATGACAACTACCGGTACCAACGATTTTACGAGCCCTCCGAAGACGTATATATATATAAGTCTTTGGTTTATATTCCGGTGATCAGCTGGTCAAACGATGCACCTAATAATAAGTATACACTAAATATGGGCGTTCCGTTACCGCTATTATAAGTTTGATTAAAAGCCAGGCGTGTACAAGTACAATTTTACAGTACAGGTTACATAATAAATTACGGTCATAGGGAAAATGTGCGTCGCATCTTCGCAAAACATAGGTTGATGCTCAGCATAATACTGTGGTATCACAACGAGCCATCAGTCGATTTTCAGCAACAGCCTCAGTGAGTGACGTAGTGACGGTTAGTAGAACGCAATAGAACACTGAGCAAGTGTGAAGTGACCAAAATAGTATCTAAAATTGGAAGCGTTCCCCCGATTCCACTGCGCCCCTCGGCAGAATACACATAACCCAATAAATTAAAGTTCTTTGTGAGTTTGTGTAATGTGTGTAAAGCGACAATGTTGTAAAGATTAGTTAAAAATATCAATAACTTAGTGTTGCATAATACTAACAGTAAAAATAAACAAACCAGTGACGCAATTCGAAGCGGCCATAACCAATAGTTACGTAAGCAAAACTGTAAAAAGGTAGACAATTCCACATGGCATTAGGCCCACCTTATATACTACCATTGCGCATATATTAATAAATAGTTATGATCATTCTCATGTTTTTATCGTGTGGGAATCCTTATGGACGTCCTCCACCTTGGAGAAAGGCGGGGGTTGTGCCGGACTCTTACCGAATACAATCACCGCGTTGTTACTTCGACCTACCTTACGCGTATAATGAAAGAAAGAAAAGAAATGTTTTTTTTTCGAATTAACTGATTTACCGCACCCCCAGCAGGTCTTGACCCACCACTTATTTTGGCAGACCCATTTCCCTGTGCAGCCTAACCAGCCGCTGTAATCCACGTCAATCACATGCGACCTCCCAGACCTGGCTCTGTACAGCCGACGAGCTTCTCAGAGACAGGCCTGAGATGATGGCTTATCATGTCACACCATCCTCATTACATAGTCCCTTTTAAGGTACATACGTGAAGACAAGGGCTTGATGTATACTGAAAAGCCAAGTAAAACCTTTTTGTTCCGACCACTCTAATTCAAGCGTTAGATAAAAGATGGCGGTAATTTTTTCTACTTTAGCTTCCATTAAGAGGCCAGCACTTCAAGCGGATTATAAACAGCAGCTCGAAACACTCTACGATAAATGCAATAGTGGATTGCATTGCAGTGGATTTAGAGTCTACAATAAGATACATTAAATAGAGTGCCATTTGTCGAGACTTGCAAGCTTTTAATTTCCATCTTCTCTTCTTCATCTGAATCGTATTTAAAAGTGAATTAGTTTGCATTATTCTCATATAACTTTATTCACAATTCTATTTTAAGTGAGGGAGTTTAGGCTGGCATTATGTGATGGTATATTACTTCCCTGGTCGAACTAGCCCATTGACAAGCTTAACTGACGGTTATAGCTAGGGGTCTCTCATGCGATGCGCAGTACAGCGCACAGCGAGACTTGATGGATCCTTAACAATCCCCCAGGAGATGTGCCTATGGGCGCGGTCTCTTTACAGTAGCCTCCCCTCAGCTAGCAGGGATGAGCTTTACAGTCATCCCCGCCGAGATATGTCTAAAGGTGTAGCACCAATGGGTGGCTCTAGATGGAGATTTTTAGAGTTCCTGGAGCTCGGTGCTCTAGATGATCACCTCGGTGGCCTGACATGCCCCTCCATTCATAGACCGGAGGAAGTATTGGATTTACTTCCCCATGGTTAAAAAAAGAATCTTCTTCACAAATATTTTTTCATTCCACACTTATAAACTATTTTATACACAACTAGCTGCGTAAAAAAATATAAATAAAACTACAAGAAAGGTTTTTTTATCTTTATTTTAGGAGCTTAGTCAAATACGACTACGTTGCTCCATTGGATTTATACATAATATAGGTATACAGGTATACAATACAATAGATATCACTGTCAACGTCATCGACGCATGCCAACTTCAACGATTTTGTATAACAATTTAGCTTTGTAAGATAGCGGAAATGCTAAAACACTGTTACAACCTCCGATATCTTTAACATTTATAGCTTTTATAAATATTTCATGTCTGGCATCGAGGATGCACACTCCTCTTCATTGCTGTCAACTAGTAATGGTCCCAAAAGACCAGCCTTGCCACGTTGAATAGCAATGCCTTTGCTTTTGCCTTTGCCTTTGCCTTTGCCTTTGCCTTTGCCTTTGCGCCTTTGCGCCTTTGCGCCTTTGCGCCTTTGCGCCTTTGCGCCTTTGCGCCTTTGCGCCTTTGCGCCTTTGCGCCTTTGCGCCTTTGCGCCTTTGCGCCTTTGCGCCTTTGCGCCTTTGCGCCTTTGCGCCTTTGCGCCTTTGCGCCTTTGCGCCTTTGCGCCTTTGCGCCTTTGCGCCTTTGCGCCTTTGCGACTTTGCGCCTTTGCGCCTTTGCGCCTTTGCGCCTTTGCGCCTTTGCGCCTTTGCGCCTTTGCGCCTTTGCGCCTTTGCGCCTTTGCGCCTTTGCGCCTTTGCGCCTTTGCGCCTTTGCGCCTTTGCGCCTTTGCGCCTTTGCGCCTTTGCGCCTTTGCGCCTTTGCGCCTTTGCGCCTTTGCGCCTTTGCGCCTTTGCGCCTTTGCGCCTTTGCGCCTTTGCGCCTTTGCGCCTTTGCGCCTTTGCGCCTTTGCGCCTTTGCGCCTTTGCGCCTTTGCGCCTTTGCGCCTTTGCGCCTTTGCGCCTTTGCGCCTTTGCGCCTTTGCGCCTTTGCGCCTTTGCGCCTTTGCGCCTTTGCGCCTTTGCGCCTTTGCGCCTTTGCGCCTTTGCGCCTTTGCGCCTTTGCGCCTTTGCGCCTTTGCGCCTTTGCGCCTTTGCGCCTTTGCGCCTTTGCGCCTTTGCGCCTTTGCGCCTTTGCGCCTTTGCGCCTTTGCGCCTTTGCGCCTTTGCGCCTTTGCCTTTGCCTTTGCCTTTGCCTTTGCCTTTGCCTTTGCCTTTGCTTTTGCTTTTGCTTTTGCAATTCTTTATCAAATAAATTGGCTAGCCCTCTGGTCACGCGAAGAGTGCAACAAACGTCGGGCAATATCTTTAAAAATGGACGTGCGTTCGGACTCCATGGCCCAAACATTTCGACCCCAAACAGCTCAAACACATAACTTCAAACGAAGTTATTATATATATGCCGTTTGAGAGTCACTGTAGCGGCAGTGGCAGTGCCAGCACAGCCCGCTAAGTTTGAAAGGTCGAATGGAGCTAGGGTGTCGATACAAGTTGCATCCCACACCAGAGGACTTAAACTATTATTTGATGGAATATATTATCATAGTTATGTTTTATTATAATATATTATCATCATCATCATTTCAGCCGAAAGATAAATAATTATAAATCTGACATGTACAACCCTCAGACTAACTACAACTATTTGTAAGTTGTACAAATATTTATTCCATGCTAGAATCGAACCCGCGACACATAGCGCAGAAAGAAATGCGACTAGCCACAGCACTGAACACCATTATATTAAATAGCATCTACTATAAATCTGATGATTCAGTAAGACCACTGTTAGTAGCGTATATGTAAAGAAAGAAAAGAAAGAAAGAAATTAAGTTTATTAAACAACACATACCACATAGAACACAAAATAAAATACATCAAATAAACAAAGAATTGTTAAAACATAACAATGCCTAGTAAGCGTGTACGCAGAGGCGACACACAACAACAGTCCGTCACTCCCTCTACTTGATTTTCGCACAGGTAGCAATGGTGATGACAACTATAAACATATATGTATGGGTTGTGTTGCGCTCGGCGGTTCGGCGCGCACGTCGCACGTTACTATGGTGCCAGGCATGGTGTGGGCCGGCACGCGCCGGGCATCGCTCCGCAACTCGCATAATCTTCCCAGTGAATAAACAATGTTTGTAGTTGCGGTCACAGTTGCACGCCGCGATTTAATATACATAAGTAACATAAAACTCTAGACTCGAACATTATAAATTGGTCCCACTTGCCCACAGACGTAAGATAGCCGATGTCGTCTTTCTTTATAAGATCATGCTTGGGAAAGTAGATAGCCCTGACATATTAGAAAAATTGCAATTAAGTATACCACGAGCTGGAAGCCGCTTACAAAATCGCAAATTGTTCGCTTTACCATCATGTCGTACTAATTATGGTCAACATTCGCCGCTATATCGGATGTGTTCAACTTTTAATCAGGTGTGCCAAGAACTCGATCCATTCAATGCATCGGTCAAAACTATCAAACAATCTTGCCTCCTTAAATTATAATTTATTTTGTTATAGTGAATATTCGTATGCATGCTGTGTTCGCACTTAGAAGGTGGTTAAACTATCTTGTTTTTTACTTGTTAGGTATTTTCTATTGCATGTTAGTTGTAATTGCCAGTTTGCGAGCCATTAATAAAAAATAAAAATAATAATAACAACTGGCAACACACTTATGAACAACTGGCAACACACTTATCGAGCAGTCAAATTTTTTCCTATCAATATATATTTTATTTACAAAATTTATAAAAACTACTTACATATACATTATAACAATAGATAAATGAAATAAAAACCGATATGAACGATATAAAAGAAATAAGGTAACCGAAATCTGGAACAAAATAAATTAATTAGAAATGACAGCAAAATACATAATGACAGAAGACATATTCGAGATGAAAATTTTATAAAAATGATAATAACGGAATTAGATTGGAAATGCTGACTCGCAAAAAAGCCAGAGAATTACAAAATGCACGCCCACCACCCTCGGCCTCGTCGCTCAGCTCCGCCTCGCAGCCACCGGAACCCGCCTCAACAGTGAGTGCTGTGGTATTGGCCGCTGCAGTTGCGTCGAGCTCGAGCGACGAGTACTTTTCGCCGCCGACGTCACCAACACCTACGCGTCGGCGAGGAAGAGGCCGACCGCCGGCCAGCTTGGGACCTCGAGGCCAACCGGCCCCGAATAGGGTCCCCGCTGCCGATGGAAATGTGCCGCGCATGAGATGGACACAGTCCATTAACGAAAATGTGATGCGCGCGTACTATGGGGCAACAGAGGGGGGAACTAACCTCACAGCGTACCGAGATAGGATGCTCTCTCTGTTTCAGGTGCTTGAGCCAGCAATCAACGTTTCGGCCCAACGACTGTCGGATCAAGTACGAGTCATTCAACGAAACCATAGGTTGGATGACATCGTGCTTGACAGGCTTCGTTCAGAAATACAATGTAGCCGTATTATCCCAACCTCGTCGGAGACTGCAGTTCATTCGGAAGTCCTTATAGTGAACCCTCTGCAGCACAATAGGACCGATGAGGAAGATGATGATAGGGCTACAAATGTAAGTACCCAGTGCAATGAACAATTGAGGAACGCGTTGGAGGATGCGATTGGGAAGTATCGATCCATGACGCCAGAGCAAAGACCGCGTTTACCGCGTTTGCCTATGCACAAACGAAATAGAGCGCTAGTGTGTGCCCTGGATACGCTGTTACCTAGGTATTTAGATAACAGCGAAGACTTGTACGATACACATTCGATTTTGTATTGCGCTGCCGTAGCGGCATGTCGTGTAGCTCACGTTAAATTTGATATACCTGACGGAGCTGCACGACCTAAATTATCTGTACCGGCATGGCAATACAGAATCGAACGTCGTATTGACGAGGCCAGGGCACTCATTGGCAAGCTCATCTGCTTCAGGGGGGGCAATAATCGCCCAAGGGTAATGCGCTTTGTGAAGCGAGCATTCTTGGGGACGGGTATAAGTCCTCAAGAATATGCATCACGAGTCACAGAGCGCATTGACTTCCTGAAGCAGAAAGTTTATGCATGGGCAAACCGTATCCGACGGTATAAGAAACGCGTGGAGCGATATACCCAGAATCGCATGTTCCAAAGTGACCAAAGGTGGGTATTTAGAGCCTGGGAGCGACCCGTTCAAAGTGTGAATGACGGGCCACCACCAGATGATGACGCCACGATTAAATTCTGGCGCAACATTTGGTCGGTGCCCGTCAATCACACTGAGGGCGATTGGATGCGGGAGGTTGAGCGAGTGTGCGAGCCAATACAGGACATGGGGGCCATAACTATAGACGCTCAAGATGTGGCCAATGCAGTCCGTCCAATGCCAAACTGGAAATCTCCGGGGCCGGACGGACTGCACAATTTCTGGTTAAAATGGCTCCGAAGCTCGCACGCTTGCTTGGCGTCTCAATTCCAACAGTCCGTAGAACGTGGGTCGCTACCACAGTTCCTAACGACTGGTGTTACCCACCTGCTCCATAAATCAGGTAGCACCGCGGAACCCAAGAATTATAGGCCTATCACCTGTCTACCGACAGTCTATAAACTTCTTACATCCATTTTGAGAATAAAAATTAATCAACACATTGATAATAACGCTATCATGTCTACTTCTCAAAATGGATGTAGGAATGGGTCCCGCGGTACTAAGGAGCTGCTCCTCATTGATATGACTATCTGCCAACAAGTCCGCCGTAACCGAAAGAATCTGTCGACATGTTGGATAGATTATAAGAAGGCCTACGACTCCGTGCCACATACATGGCTCATGAGGGTGCTGAAGTTGTACAAAATAAATACAACCCTATGCACCTTCTTGATGTCATGTATGGGGCAATGGAAGACAGTTCTTCGCTATCCGGGATGTCGCCAGATTCTGGGAGACGGTGAGGCAATTTTTATCAAGCGTGGTATATTTCAGGGTGACAGCCTCAGTCCATTGTGGTTTTGTTTAGCTTTGAACCCTCTTAGTAATCTACTAGAGGGGTCAGGGCTAGGCTATCGATTGCGGAGAGACGGTCAGGTTATTTCCCACTTGCTTTACATGGATGACTTAAAATTATTTTCTCGCACCAAGTTGCAACTGATGGAGTTACTGAAAGTGACCGAAACATTTAGTAACTCTATCAGGATGGAATTTGGTGTGGAAAAATGTGCAGTCATGCATGTGAACCAAGGGGAAATTATAGAATCCGAGGGAATTGAACTCTCGGATTCTGTGAGCCTTCGATCTCTCTCCTCAATCGAGACCTATAAATATTTGGGTATGTCGGAGGCGTTGGGCATCAATGAGGCTGACATGAGACAGACGTTGAAGGAGCGCTTCTTCGGCCGCCTGAAAAAAGTGCTAAAAAGTCTTTTATCAGGCGGTAACAAGGTGCGCGCCTTTAATGGCTGGGTCATGCCAGTTCTCATGTACTCCTTCGGCATACTCAAATGGACTCAAACAGAACTGGATGCCCTGGATAGGAGAGCCCGCACATTGCTGACTGCAAATCGGATGCATCACCCACGATCCTCGGTAATGAGACTGTACATCCCGCGGAGATGTGGGGGTCGCGGCTTTTTAAATACTAAGACCCTCCATAACCGCGAGGTGTGCAGTCTTAGGGAGTATTTTTTCCATACTCACGTGGGGATGCATCGAGATGTAGTGGCAGTGGACAACGGGCTCACCCCGCTTGGTCTGGCAAAAGAGAACTGGCGCAAACCTGTAGTAATCAGTACCAATGACCGCAAGGAAGTATGGCAGAGCAAGGAGCTGCATGGACGTTTTTATCGGGCCCTCCATGGTCCCGATGTAGATTTTCCAGCATCAGTATCCTGGTTACGTTTTGGTGACCTCTTTGGGGAAACCGAAGGTTTTGTCTGTGCGATTATGGACGAAGTTATCATGACGAACAATTACCGGAAATATATTGTTAAGGATGGTACGGTTGACATCTGTCGGGCATGCCACCGTCCAGGTGAATCCATCAGACATATTATTTCTGGTTGTTCTCGTCTTGCTAACGGCGAGTACTTGCACAGGCACAACCAAGTAGCCAGGGTTATACACCAGCAACTTGCGCTGAAATATAAACTTGTGGCCTTTGAGGTACCATACTACAAGTATATGCCCGACCCAGTTCTCGAAAATAGTCATATCACATTGTACTGGGACCGGTCTATCATCACTGATAGGACTATTGTTGCTAATAAGCCTGATATAGTGATGATAGACCGAGTAGAGCGACGCGCAATGATTATTGATGTTACCATCCCGCATGATGAGAATCTCGTGAAAGCCGAGAAAGAGAAACAAATAAAGTATCTTGACTTGGCACACGAGATTGTCGACATGTGGGATGTTGACTCAGCAATCATTGTGCCGATAGTCGTTACGGTCAACGGCTTGATCGCCAAGAGCCTCGACCAACATCTTAAGAGGCTCTTGTTAGGCGGCTGGATCAAGGGCCTGATACAGAAAGTGGTTCTCCTTGACACGGCACGTATTGTCAGGAGGTTCCTCTCTCTGGAGCCCTAGCCACCGGCAGCTTGGACCCTGTTCCCGATGCCGGTTGGTCACTATTTTTATATTTTTAAATATATGTTTTTATTTTTGTTTTATATATATATATTTAAAAATGTAATAATATGTATACTAAGAAAATAAAGGATAATAATAATAATAATTCTCGAAAATAGTCATATCACATTGTACTGGGACCGGTCTATCATCACTGATAGGACTATTGTCGCTAATAAGCCTGATATAGTGATGATAGACCGAGTAGAGCGCCGCGCAATGATTATTGATGTTACCATCCCGCATGATGAGAATCTCGTGAAAGCCGAGAAAGAGAAACAAATAAAGTATCTTGACCTGGCACACGAGATTGTCGACATGTGGGATGTTGACTCAGCAATCATTGTGCCGATAGTCGTTACGGTCAACGGCTTGATCGCCAAGAGCCTCGACCAACATCTTAAGAGGCTCTTGTTAGGCGGCTGGATCAAGGGCCTGATACAGAAAGTGGTTCTCCTTGACACGGCACGTATTGTCAGGAGGTTCCTCTCTCTGGAGCCCTAACCACCGGCAGCTTGGACCCTGTTCCCGATGCCGGTTGGTCATACACATCTGAAGTACGTCAGAAAATTTTCTCTGGATTTTTAAATAATTTAAATAACATATAATAATATCAACTATAAGCACCAAATATAAACAACAAAACTACAATGGATAAATTATATGAAGAAATATATATATTACCTACAAGAAGATTAGACCACAAATACGGAAAATTATAAATAAGAACGATGTATCTGACAGATGATGACATGACTGACCGAGTATAAATGAACATGAAATTAACATAAAACAAATCATGATTACTCGAAATCGTGCCAGAATGCAAAACGCACGCCCTACATCTTCGGCCTCGTCGCTCAGCTCCGCCTCGCAGCCGCCGGAATCCAGCCCCGTCGTATGTACAGCGCCACCGGCAGTTGCAGTTGCGTCGAGCTCGAGCGACGAGTATTATTCTCCACCGACGTCACCACCACCAGCTTGTCGACGTGGAAGAGGCCGACCACCGGCCAGTTTGGGACCTCGAGGCCCACCTGCCTCTGACAGGGTCCCCGCTCCCGGTGGAAGTGTGCAGCGCATGCGATGGACCACAGCCATTAATGAAAATGTCATGCGCGCATACTTTGGAGCGACAGAGGGGGGAACTAACCTGACTGCGTACCGTGGTCGGATGCTCTCTCTGTTTCAGGTACTTGAACCGGCTGTCAACGTATCGGCACAACGACTATCGGATCAAGTGCGGGTCATACAACGTAATCATAGGTTAGATGATGCTGCACTTGATCGGCTACGCTCTGAGGTGCAGACTAACCGTGTCATCTCTCCTGCATCACAAACCGCGGTGCAACCGCAAGCAACTTTTGCGGTTCCACCGCGGTCCAACCTCGTTGATGAAGAAGAAGATGATGGGGCTATTACTGCAGGTAACCAGTGCATTGAAACTTTAAGGAGCGCTTTGGACTGTGCGATTCGAGAGTATAGATACACTCCACCTACCCATAGGCCACGTCTACCACGTTTGCCTATGCATAAAAAGAATAGAGCGCTAGTGTGTGCCCTGGATTCGCTGCTGTTAGATTATTTTGACAGCAGCGAAGACCTCGGCGATACGCATTCGATTCTGTACTGTTCGGCTGTTGCGGCATGTCGTGTAGCCAATGTCAAATTTCCAAATATTGACAGAGCTACACAACCAAAATCTGCCGTACCAGCTTGGCAGTACAGGATTGAACATCGTATTAATGAGGCTAGGGCACTTATTGGCAAGCTAATCTGCTTCAGGGAGGGTAATACCCGCCCAAGAGTGATGCGCTTTGTGAGACGAGCATTTTCGGGGACTGATATCAGCCCTCTAGAATATATGTCTCGTGTCACAGAGCGCATCGACTACCTGAAGCAGAAAGTTTATGCATGGGCGAACCGTATTCGTAGATACAGAAGGCGAATGGAGCGGTATACCCTGAATCGCATATTCCAGAGTGACCAAAGGTGGGTATATAGAACTTGGGAGCAACCTGACCAAGGTATGGATGAAGTCCACCGACCAGATGATGATGCCATGAATGCATTCTGACGCAGCATATGGTCGGTGCCCGTCAGCCATACCGAAGGTGATTGGATACGAGAGGTTGAACGAGCTTGTGAACCAATATCAGAAATGGGGGCAATAGTAATTAGCCCCCAAGACGTAGCCAGTGCAGTCCGTCCGTTGCCTAACTGGAAATCTCCGGGACCGGACGGGCTGCACAATTTTTGGCTCAAATGGATATGTAGTTCACATGCTCGCTTGGCCTCTCAGTTCCAGTCATGCTTAGAGTCGGGCTCGCTACCACAGTTATTTACAATAGGAATTACCCACCTGCTCCATAAATCAGGTAGTACCACGGAACCCAAAAATTATAGACCGATCACTTGTTTACCGACGGTCTATAAACTTCTTACATCCATCCTGAGAGTCAAAATTAACACACATATTGATAACAATTGCATCATGTCTACTTCTCAGAATGGATGTAGGAATGGGTCCCGTGGTACTAAGGAGCTGCTCCTTATTGACATGGCCATTAGCCAACAGGTTAAACGTAACCGCAAGGATCTGTCTACATGCTGGATAGATTATAAGAAGGCCTACGACTCGATGCCACATACATGGCTCATGAGGGTGCTAGAGTTATATAAAATAAATGCAACCCTACGCACCTTCCTGTTCACATGTATGGGGCAATGGAGGACGGTACTTCACTATCCGGGATGTAGACAGATTCAAGGAAACGTTGAACCGATCAGGATCGAGCGTGGAATATTTCAGGGCGATAGCCTGAGTCCCCTGTGGTTCTGTTTAGCCTTGAACCCTCTGAGCACACTGCTGGAGAGTTCGGGGCTAGGCTACCAGATGAGAAGAGGTGGTCAGATCATATCTCACCTCTTATACATGGATGATTTGAAACTCTTTGCCCCCAACAATTTGCGGCTAATAGAGTTACTGAAGGTAACTGAAACTTTTAGTAACTCAATTAGGATGGAATTTGGTGTGGACAAATGTGCAGTCATGCATGTAAAACGAGGGAAGATTATGGAATCCGAGGGATTACAACTTTCGGATTTCATACAAATCAGATCCCTTTCCTCATCTGAAACCTACAAGTACTTGGGTATGTCGGAGGCGTTAGGTGTCAACGCAGCTGACATGAAACAATCGTTACAGGGGCGATTCTTTGGCCGCCTGAAAAAAGTACTGAAAAGTCTTTTGTCAGGCGGTAACAAGGTACGCGCCTTTAACGGTTGGGTCATGCCAGTCTTAGTCTATTCTTTCGGCATACTCAAGTGGACTCAGACGGAATTAGACGCTCTGGATAGAAGAGTCCGTTCGTTGTTGACCACAAATCGGATGCATCACCCACGATCGTCGGTAATGAGGCTATACATCCCACGAAAGTGTGGGGGTCGAGGCTTTTTAAATGCTAAGACCCTCCACAATCGTGAGGTGTGCAGCCTCAGGGAGTACTTTCTCCATGCCGAAGGGGGGATGCACCGAGATGTGGTTGCGATGGACAAGGGACTCACCCCGCTCTCCTTGGCTAAAGAGAACTGGCATAAACCCGTAGTGCTTGACACTAATGACCGTATGGAGGTATGGCAGAACAAGGAGCTTCACGGACGCTTTTACCGGGCCCTTCATGGGCCTGATGTAAACTTAGTAGCGTCCGTGTCTTGGCTACGCTTCGGTGACCTGTTTGGGGAAACCGAAGGTTTTATCTGTGCAATTATGGATGAAGTTATCATGACGAATAATTACCGAAAATATATTGTGAAGGACGGCACGGTTGACATCTGTCGGGCATGCCACCGTCCAGGCGAGTCTATACGTCACATTATTTCCGGTTGTTCTCGTCTTGCTAACGGCGAGTACTTGCACAGGCATAACCAAGTAGCCAGGATTATCCACCAGCAACTTGCACTGCAATACAACCTTGTGAGTTCAGAAGTGCCATACTACAGGTATGTGCCCGACCCAGTTCTCGAGAATGACCATGTCACAATGTACTGGGATCGATCTATCATTACTGACAGGACTATTGTAGCCAATAAGCCTGATATAGTGGTGATAGATCGAGTAGAGCGCCGCACAATGATTGTTGATATAACTATCCCGCATGACGAGAATCTCGTGAAGGCCGAGAAAGATAAGCAAATTAAGTATCTTGACTTGGCGCACGAGGTTGTCGACATGTGGGAGGTAGACTCTGCAATCATTGTGCCGATAGTTGTCACGGCCAATGGCCTTATGGCCAAGAGCCTCGACCAACACCTTAAGCGGCTCTCGTTAGGCAGCTGGGTCAAGGGCTTGATACAGAAAGCGGTACTCCTGGACACGGCTCGTATTGTTAGGAGGTTCCTCTCTCTGGAGCCCTAACCACCGGTAGCTTGGACCTTGTTCCCGATGCCGGTGGGCTACTATTTTTTATATTTTTAAATATATATTGTTTTTTTTTATATGTATTTAAAAATGTAATTTATATGTATATATTTAAAATAAAGGAATAATAATAATATAAGAATAAGACTCTACACAACCGTGAGGTGTGCCGCCTCAGGGATTATTTCCTCCGTGCCGAAGGGGGGATGCACCGAGATGTAGTCGCAGTAGACAAAGGACTAACCCCGCTCGGTTTGGCTAAGGAGAACTGGCGCAAACCTGCCGTACTTAGTACCAACGACCGCATGGAGGTATGGCAGAGCAAGGAGCTACACGGACGCTATTATCGGGTTCTTCATGGTCCTGATGTGGACTTGCAAGCGTCCGTGTCCTGGCTACGCTTCGGTGACTTATTCGGAGAAACCGAAGGTTTTGTTTGTGCAATTATGGACGAAGTTATCATGACGAACAACTACCGGAAATATATTGTTAAGGATGGCACCGTTGACATCTGTCGGGCATGTCACTGTCCTGGTGAATCACTTAGACATATAATTTCTGGTTGTTCTCGTCTTGCTAACGGCGAATACTTGCACAGGCATAACCAAGTGGCCAGGATCATCCATCAGCAACTTGCTCTAAAATACAACCTTGTGGAATCTGAGGTACCGTATTACAGGTATGTGCCCGACCCAGTTCTTGAAAATGGTCATGTCACGTTGTACTGGGATCGATCTATCATCACTGATAGGACTATTGTGGCCAATAAGCCTGATATAGTGGTGATAGATCGATTAGAGCGCCGCACAATTATTGTTGATGTTACTATCCCGCATGACGAGAATCTCGTGAAAGCCGAGAAAGATAAACAGATTAAGTATCTTGACTTGGCACACGAGATTGTCGACATGTGGGATGTAGACTCTGCAATTATTGTGCCGATAGTTGTTACAGCCAATGGCCTCATAGCCAAGAGCCTCGACCAACATCTAAAGAGGCTCTCGTTAGGTGGTTGGATCAAGGGCTTGCTACAGAAAGCAGTTCTCCTTGACACGGCACGCATAGTGAGGAGGTTCCTTTCTCTGGAGCCCTAACCACCGGTAGCTTGGACCCTGTGCCCGTTGCCGGTTGGTCACTATTTTTTATATTTTTAAATGTATGTGTTTTTGTTTTTGCTTTATATATATATATTTAAAAATGTAATTAATATGTTAGTTATGTAAATAAAGGAGATAATAATATTAATTCTCTAAAGGGCCTCTGCGTGTTGGACCTATGTCCCCGCGTAAGCCTGTCAAAAGACCGGGTTCCCCCTTACAGGGGATATAAACCCGTGAAAAGAGAGACATAATAATAATAATACAGGGGATATAAACCCGTGAAAAGAGAGACATATTCAATAATAATAATTCATACTGTGATGATTTCTAATCGCTCCTCATCTCTAATGGACACGCTTATATTCCTCGAAGGCTAAGCAGAGTTGTATGCGTACCATTTACCATTGGTTGTAGGCAAGCTGGTTGCCATTTACAGAGAACTATTTTGAAGTCTGGGGAATCTCTGAAAATTAAATTAAATGATAATTTGGGCAAAATGAATGTTTCCATTATGATTTACATTTGCGCAACCAGACGATCGAACTAAAGATCTCACGCTCGGTATCCACACTCAGACTGTCGCGGATTGCCTCCCTCCGTGTTTCCTTTCTGGTTAGCTCAACTAGGAGGCTCTCTCCACGGCAGCAAGTAACAGAGTTCAGTTAATGTGATCATTGAAATGTAACATATACAGGATGTCCAGTAAATAGCACGACATACTGCAGGGGGTAAGAGCTTGGTTCAATACCTACCAAAAAAACACAATATATGTTTTGTTTGTTGTTTTGTTTGTATTTTCTTATCGGAAAATTTTGTACTACTGTAAATCCGTAAGATTTTGCTGAACATATATTGTGTTTTTTGGTAGGTATTGACCCAAGCTCTCACCCCCTACCTATGTCGTGCTATTTACTGGACTATATATTGGTATATTGTTATTATGGTATATTGTTATTCACAAGTTCAACTAACACTTATGCTGATGATTATATTTTTAAAATATAGCTTACTATATATCTCACAATTTATCAGCTAGTAAAAAAATTCATAATTGTAATTTTGCAGGCAGACTATTTGTCAGAGCAACAGCTGTGTGTCGAACCTCTAGCGTTCAGAATCGAATGTGATGTGTTAATGATCAAAATATGAAGAGCGACACCACAATACTATATTCGAATTTTGATTTGAATAAACAATGAATCATGAGGTGGACAGTGATGGATATAAAAGAATGGAAGTCATGAGACTTCATACCTTTGATGAAGAGGAATTATGATATAATGAAGAAGTTGATTGAAATGAAGATGAAAGATGACTTCTTCACAAGACCACCAGACCAATGAGACAGTCTAAGCTTCATCAATCTTGTTATATATTACATACAATTTCCTCCATCTTGTTAACGCGTAGTTTCGTCAATTCCTACTTCTTAGCATCATCTATTATATGTATTGGAAACTACACTCACAGCAACGATATAATTGCCGGTAGGCAGCCATTATGACAGAAAAGTCGCGCCAACATGTGTTACGATTTGTAGAAATTAATGTCTGTTTTATGTACACCAAACATCATAAGTCTGCAAAATATAATCAGACATAGAAGAAAATCAATAAATTACCCTGAACACACGCGAACTCTAAATTGTAGTTACAGAGCAGAATGAGTAATAAAACTTGACCTGCAGTCACATCGTGGTCGTCTCGTTATCGTGGCCACGGAATCAAACTGTACAAACCCGACATCTATTTCAGATGTTACTATTTGGAGATAACTTAGACGAATAGCTGGGATTTGGATGAGTGGACATACGGATGGATAGTTTAGAAAGCATCACAGACACTTATTAAATATGGTATTTTATATTAGTTTATTACTTGTTGGCGATGACGAAGCCAAGACCTGATTAAAACATAAACAAGGGACAATTTTATGATTGGGAATAAAAACAATAACTGTTGTGAAAGTGCTTACAACATAGGTGTCCGTACGGCAACCGACACCTAAGGGTTAACATGCTCTTCTAGGCCTGGAGGAGTCACAAAGGATAGTCACCAATCCACACCATGAACTCGGAAAGCGCTTCTTCATTTTGATCAATCGATCTGCGGAGTAGCCATTTCGCCTCGAGCTTCTCATTTTATTTTTATCTTTGTGACTATTTCAATTAGATTTGAGTTAGACTGGACACAGACCCCAGCTAAATAGAAAAAAGGCTTGATGCATTATATTAAACCTACCAACAGACCAGATTCATACAATCAAGAGCAACTCGACATCCTGGGTTTTCTAAAGAAACGCTCCATAAAACGTATTTCTATAATCACAACACTTGGCAAACGAGTTTGTGATCCCGCATTGGGTTATAGCTGAAAATCAGCGTTAAGTTAGTACTGACCGTTTTGCTGCCACCTAACTTCATGTGGAGTTGTGGTCCGTCTGGCACTATAACTTTATATCTGGGTACGATGTGAACCTTTTTATGTCACCTTCTATGTGATATCTTAGAAATAAGAGTCAGTAGTCAATTCTCTGGCCAGCAACAAACTTTAGTAGACCAATTTGAAGATTATATTTAAATTAAAACAGCTATTAAGTATCCTGAATTTGTTATCTATTCTATTGAACTGGTTGCTTTCATAGTAACATAAATATTTATTCTGTCAATAGTTTTCGCGTACTCATAAAGCCAGGTTGACTACTAATTTGACTTGAGCGATAAATGCCCGATTTATTTTGGTTGGTCTAGTAAAATCAATTTGTTTGCAATATTGAGGAAACCCGGTTCTATAATGTTCTGAATTCTTCAACATGCAGTGAAAGGGCATGATGGTCAATGCTTGATCCTTCTTTATATGAAACGCATACAGTGAGTGCTTGTCACAGGCTGAGGATCCATGTATGAATGTATTATATTTTCTTATTAAATTATCAACTTTTGATTTTGAATATTTTGTATTAGTACGTCAAATTACTAAAACAGAAAGTTATTGTTACCACTGTATTATTCTGATTGAATGCTAAACAAGTACGTTAATGGACTTGAGTCAAGAGTAAGGTGCCGCTTAGTGGTAGCTATTTACACTTTGCGAAATCATTCGTATTATAAATCAAGCCCTGACCACTCTTTGACTGGTCATATCAGCCACAGGATGTCCACTGCTGAACAAAGGCCTCCTCCTTAGATTTTCACAACGAGCGGTCACATGCCGCTCTCATCTAACGGCATTTACTGTGACATTTTGAATTGGCCGCGGCTTAATACACCCTTTCCGTCTAACCCGGTATAAATAAAGGCAAAATAAAGTAAGATAACCATTGGTGTAAATATAACGCGGTAACATAATAAGTCTATGAAGACAACATACCATATGTTATAACATATACTTCCTACGAGCAAGTAGAATGGTCTACTGCTTCTCCCCTGGCTAACTAGATTGGTGACCACAGTATCTTGGTTTAGCATACAGAGGACGCTACTGCATATCCTCCGGCTCTTCGAGACTGACCCACCTTACGACCAGATACTTAGTCAGCTTATAAGCCACGAGATAGAGGCGGTGGTTGGTAGGATCCAAGCAAAGCAAGAAAGAAAGAACATTTTTTTTGGCTTTGCATTACATTTAATTGTCATAAATCAATAACAAAATATAAATATGATTTGATTAAACCGTGAAGATCGAACAATCACTCCCATTATGGTAAGCTGGCTAGTGGCTGGGCTTCTTCATATTTCGCGTCGGCACGAATAAAACCACTATATAAGGCAAATTATTACTGGATAAAAAGGAAAACACGGCTTGGTACTATACTTACTACAATCGCACAAGTACAATAAGTTTTGCAAATTTTTAATCTAAAACTTAATATATTATGAATAGTTTGTCGAATTGAACAGTAAAACTGCACAATGGGCGGACTAGACGCTTGCATAATGAAACACAATAATAAATAATCAACAAACCGGTAAACGAAGGTAGTCTGATATTTCATTATGGCGGCTCAATGTTTACCCTTATCGCAATCTGTGCGTGAGTCAATCATCTGTCGTTATTATAAAACCCCATGCGAACACTTTTAATTTAATTTTTAATTTGTAATTAATTTTAACATCACTATTAGTATTGACGAATAACGAAATATAATACTATACATAGTTACTTATTACGTAACTTCATTATTGCGTGCCGGAAGACGTCAGCCGTCAGTCGTCACCAACTTAGGGTGGCGCTGAAAATCAGTGCTCCTGTGTTGCAAGTAATTTGTAACATAGAAGTGTAATGCTGAGCGCCATTCCTTTTTTTTTGCGGAGATGAGACTCACTAATCTTTTCTAGTTGTTACTTATTGTCATTATTTTTTAAATATGTAGTGTGTTTTAGCTTCGGAAATTAATAAATTGTTTTTCTTTCTTTCTTTCTTTGTAAACAATCATAAAAATAATAAATAATTACAAATTAACAAAAAATACAATAACATTATTAACAGAAATTATTATTCGTTACTTTAACTTTACATACACAAAAATTGACCCTATCTCAGCACATGCTGCAACGAAGTTACAGCGCTGATTTTCTGATAGGACCATAAAAGGAGTCACGGACAATGGCGACCTCGTAAAATAACATAAATTAAATTGTGGTGGTTAGACAATAAAGTAATAATAAGAAACAAATATACCAATAAATAATATCTTAGTGTACTGTGTGAAAATAGACTGAAGTTTTTCTTTTTTTATGCCAATTTTTTCTTAAGCATGGTGATTACCCATTGTCCCTATGATTCCTCCTTGTAGCGGTAACTGGGAGGTGCTAAATAAGAATGGTGCACCAACTAATTAAGCAGTGTATCACTAAATCTGCTGAAACATGAATCTAATATTCGAAGTCTGAACCTAAATCCAATCATCTATGATTGAAATTTGCACGAAGACTAAATATAGTTTCATAACGAAATTTACGATCGAGCGCAATGAATTATGTAAAATTTGGGTCTCAGTTAATTTGTGCTATGTTTATAGTATTATATGTATATTCCGTGTGGTGTCCGCATTGAGAATATAGTACCACTCCATTTCCTCCCGTGGATATCTTTTTTTTGGTTGTTGGTCTTCTCTTATACATTTCTGGGAAATGTGGTTGCTTAACCGGTCATTTCTGGCGAAGCCAAAAGAGGCCTCCAGCCAGGCTTAAAATTAATACTAAAAACTAAGCAACTTTCGCTAAGGGGCCCCCTGCAGGACACGGACCTCGGCTTATGGCGTTGCAACAAGCTATTGTTTTGGGGACAGCTGGATCGGTATTATTTATTATGTATTAGGGGACATTTAAAACTATAGGCTCGGCACGGGCTAGTGCCAGCAAGAGACGGGAGGGGCTATCGTAAAAGGTGACCAAGGGACTCTTAACCCAACTGCTAAGCGTGGTGAATACTGACAAATTCTCCCCAAAATGACGATATAATTGTGGAATTCTATGGGGAGGCCTTTTGGCGCGGTGGATAGTTACTTGATATTTTGGTATACGTGTCGTGAGTTTCAAGCCTTGCACAGAACAAATCGCTGGTGTGCAAGAACACAGACGCAATTAATCATATCGATTTCACATTCTGCGTTATAGAAAGTGCCTCTTTTCGCAGTTCGAGTCTTCCCCTCTCAACTTTAATGGAAACGCAGTATTCGTTTTATTTGACATTAGCTATTTTCCCACAACCCGTTCCGTATTGTACGTTGTGTATTCCAGAATTTCAATATCCAATTTTCCGATAATCCACTTTTTAATTTCGCTTTTAGCTCATGACCGAAAAAAACACAACAAAATCTTCAATATCCGATAGAAAAATGGTGAAATCTTTGACCTGAAGCAACAGATCCCGGTTTTTATATTTTATTTATAACCTAGGCTGACAGGATTTTGCTTATAAATATTGGATCCTTTGAGAAGCCGGTTTATTAAATATTTTGAACAAAAGAACGTTTTTGGGATCTGTTTGGTCTTTGACAGTATGAATACACTGTAATAACGTTCATGCCCTTCTTTTAAGATCACTAAATGTGAGCAAAAACTACCTTTGAAGGCAAAAAAAAGATTTTGTATAATTTTATTTTATACCAGTAAGATATCAAACAAGGCTTTGGCTAGCCTGGTGAAATTAAATGATGTTTATTAAGCAAGTAGATTTCAAGAAACACTTTCACTCGTCAATAAATTTGTATGAAGCTGGCAGTTCCTACCGACTGCCTCTGAGAAGAAACGCCGAAGCAAACTCAAAGGTTTCTGTTTTAAAGTCCAGACATATCTGGATACAATATTACGGGAGAAAAATGTAGGTGTGGAACGGTTACCGTAAACTTCTTTTTACTAACCCATGGAAATATATGTCGGCAAGGTTGGTGCAGTGGCTGATACAGTCGGCTGCTGCGCACCGGGCCGTGGGTTCGATTCCCACACAGAACAAATATGTGTATGATCTGCAGGTAGTTGTTCCGGGTCTGGATGTATTGTGTGTGGAATTTGTGTTTGTAAACGCACCCACGACACAGGGTCCGACACAGTCCTTGTGCGGGGGCAACGTTTAAAAAAAGAAATATATTATTTACTTCCTCCGTCCCAGAAAAGGGCAGAGGGGCATGCCATACTCCTTTTTTATTGGGCCTATTGGAAATTCTACATGAACTTCCTCCACTGCAGGGAAGGATGGAGGGGCATGCCGGACTCCTATCGGCTTAAACCACCAGAGCGGTCATCTATGGCACCGAAAGGGGGCTCCAGATCCTCGATACAATCATATGAGACCCACCAATTGATGCCTTTTAGCAAATCTCGGAGGGGATGATTGTAAAGTGGTCACCCCCTCTTGCCGTGGGGTGGCGACTGTAAAATGCCGTTATAAACGCTTATAATACTAAGGGATCAGCCGCGCGTTGCCAAACCTGTTACAATCTTTTCATACCTATTTGAAGAGCTTCTTGCTGTAGTCTCTTGGGAAATCTTTGGTGGGGAGCTCATCCCACAACCTAAGCCTGCGTGGAAGGAAGTTTTTCTGGTCTACACGATACAAGGTCATTTGGACTCTACGGTATGCGGATGAACTTTCCGCAGATGGCGAGTGGTATGATGGTAGAAAGTAGTCTTACATGAATGTGGGATATTGGTTTGAAGAATAAAATAAATAAATTTGTATAGTCTACTTTGATTTCACACACCAGACGTGTTAAAATTTAATAAACAAAATTGTAATATCACTTTGTTAAAGCGTGTCTATGGAGTTTCTTGCCCGCTAAGATCGACTTCTCTGAACCGTGCACTAAGGTAGAAAAGATATATGATATAAAACTGAGTTTAACCCATCCCAATGGATGGGTTAAACTCAGTTAATAACCGCACCAAACATTGCCTAATCTCATTGATCGTTTCCTAAAAAAGAGACTAAACACCAAATTTTAAGCTACCTATTTGCAGTGAGCTTGCTGCTCAAATGCAGGCGAGCAGTAAACACGCTACGTCGCCTTTTCTGGCATACTTGAGGTCAATATCATCCAATCTCTCAGAAAGAAGTAATGGTTTTGTAACCTCCTTGAATCTTACATGAAATTCACGGAGGTCAAGAGTTTCATTGAATTATTGAACATCCCATGACTTTGTAATTTCATACCACTAAATCTAGAGTCTGAAGTGTATTTGTAGAGCATTCGGAGGGTAGAAAGTTTTGTTAATGTAATGTATCTCGTTTCTGATATTGTAAACTCTGCGCAGAGTACATAAATTTAAAGCCATAATAATAATACTATAATATAGCCTTTATTCAGGCACAATTATTCTAACCGCCATATATCCTTACTAGGTTTTTTTTTGTTGTGTTATTTTCTTTTTATTACGTTGCCGTGTGGTGCCGGCGCAGAATGCCACCACCCCATCTCCTCCCATGGGTGTCGTAAAAGTCGACTAAGGGATTAGCCGGAGGATGGGCAGCAGCGTCCTTCGAGTACATTAACAACTCAACTGCGATCGCCAACCCGCCTGCCAAGCGTGGCGATTATGGCAAAACCCCCATCCATTTCGGTGGTTATGGTGATCTTTGGGGGAGGCCTGTGTCCAGCAGTGGACTTCATTCGGCCGAAATGATGATGATGATGATGATGACGTTGCGTGGTGGCCGTTGGGGTAAAAAGTTCTCGAGTGGAGATTGCATACCGGAAAACGCAGCATAGAATGACCTCCAATTAGATAGACATACGACTTGTCGTAGGTAGTCATTGGATGAGGGCTGCATATAACCGCTCGCTGTGGAAATCTATAGGGAGACCTTTGTTCAGCAGTGGACGTCCTTTGACTGATATGATGATAATGATGCTACCCTTAGCAATATTAAAATATTATAATAGACAGATACGGCACTCCTAAGAGTTAAACAAGAGGATAACTGTAAAATGAAGAAGAATACTAGAAATAAACCTTCCATTGCCACCCGCTTTATATAATCCGTGTGGTGTCCGTATAAGAATATAGCACCACTCCATCTCTTCCCGTGGATCGATATCCATTTACGACTAAAAGGCGACAGAGGGAATCTAAACCGAAGGGATGGGCAGCAGAGTCCCTTCTGTGAAACGGTAGCCATACTGCGCTCGCCAACCCACCTGCCAAGCGTGGTGAGTATTGGCAAATACCCCCCAAAATGATGACACAGTTGTAAAAATCTATGGGGGAGACCTTTGTTCAGAAGTGGACGTATAAATAGCCGATATGATGACTAATTTTTTATTAAATAAAATCGGTATTATTTTGTGTCTCTGTTTGTGGCAAATAAATATCTATTTATTTCTTTCTATTAAGAAAAACGCTGACATAACTTACATTATTACACTATTTATTTTTAATTTCGATATGTCTTTTGTGTAGAAATTTATCTGTGTTTCAACTCTGTGATCGTATGTTTCTAACCGTAAGTCCAGTCTTTCAGATGCTTCGTCTACAAAGGCTAGCACGCTGATAAAACGGTGACCTATAACATTGCACAGTCACGCGCGACGCGACTTTTAACCCACCCTGACAACTGGTGAACAGCCGCCTCAAGCCGTACCCAAGAGACTGCAGTGCAAACACCCGCGCGTGGCCTGGAATGCCGTCTGGACCAGGTACGGTGTTGCGACTCTTTAGGTGGCAAATGACTCGGCCCAACTCTCCTTCCATAACCCCCAACTCCTCGGCCCAGTCCAAGGTAATCGTGGTGGAGAGGGACCAGAACGGTCCCGGACCACCGGAAAGAGCGTTAAAAGTACTCCCTCCAGTAAATCTTGGGCCATGGTTTCAGTTATCAAGGGCGCAACTTGCTCAGTACCATTTGGTAGGGTCTCCCTCATGGATTCCTATCCAGTCCCTCCAGGATCTCTCTCCAGGACCATGCTTTCGCCTCACTGATGGCGGTCTGCGTCTGCGGTCTGAAATGTGAACTGCGTGACGTTACAGTGAATGCTGTGAATGAACATGCCTTTTTTTTATTTATTTTTTTATTGGTGCCCAGTGGAAATTCATCATGAACTTCCTTCGCCCCGGGGAAGGACGAAGGGGTATGCCGTTCTCCTACCGGCTAAAACCACTGGAGCGGTCATCTTCGGCACCTAAGGGAAGCTCCAGGTCCTCGTACGATCACACTAGAGCCACCCACTGGTGCCACGCCTATTGGCACATCTCGGAGAGGGTGACTGTAAAGCGGTCACCCCCCCAGGGGGATTGTAAAGGATCCCCCAGTGCGTCCCACGGCAGCGCGTGACCACATGCGTGCTACCGTCTTCTCTTGGGTCGCTTGGTGTGGGCACGCAGATTCCCCAATCTACGCACCCGCGAACCCAGAGGTCCCCCACCTTATAGCAACGGCAGGGGTTTTCAGGCGTATCGGAATTAGGCGCCAGGGCGGTTGTTACCCCGGCGCCGTCTCCTTCTTCTTCGAGCGGGATCGGCCCTCTCCCGATCCCGCTCTGCGGTCTCCTTCTGGAGCATGACGCTCTCACAGAAGGAGACCACTGCATTCCAATTTTCGTGCTCTGCCAACATAGCCGACACTACTGCTGGCAGAGAGAGATCTTGCCCGATCCGATCGACCAGGATCCGCCGCTCGGCGGCCCACGCAGGGCACGCCTCGAGCGTGTGCTGTGCGGTGTCCTGGTCGCTATCACAATGGTGGCATTGTGCCGTGGCCTCGCGTCCTATCCTGTGCAGGTACGCGCCGAAACAACCGTGCCCGGTGAGCACCTGCGTCAGGCGGTAGGTGTCGCGCTCGCTCCTTTTGAGCCAGGCTCCAAAGAGCGGCAGGACGGCCTCGACGACTCGCTTGATTGCAAACTGCATCCGCAGGCGATGACGCCACTTTACAAGTGCGCGCCGCCGAGCTAGCCGCCGCAGCTTGTCCAACGCCCCTGGAGGCGCGCCTTCGCCGCTCTGGCGGAGGGAGCGTGTCTGATCGTAGACCCACGCATCCATCTCCGCCAGGATGTCAAAAGGCGGAAAACGCGCCAGGAGAGTTGCCGCCTCGTAGGACACCGTTCGGTATCCTCGTGCGATCCGGATAGCCACTCTGCGCTGCAGACCGTGAATTTTGGTTCTGCAGCGCTGGGCGCCTGATAGTCGAGCTGACCATACAGGCGCCCCGTATAGGACCACGGACCGCACGACTCCTCCGTAGAGACGGTGAACTTCCTCACATGGTCCCCCGAGATTGGGCAGCAGCCGGTGTAGAGCACCCACTACCCTCTCGACTCGGGGGACGAGGCGCTGGAAGTGCTCTTCGAAGCCCCAACGACTATCCAGCGTGAGCCCCAGGTATTTCATGTACCGGCCCACCCCGATTTGCGCGTCACCAACGCGTATCCACGAACTGGGTGGTACTCTGCTTCTCGGCAGTTTGTGGAACCATAGCGCCTCGGTTTTCTGAGGCGCTATCCGCAGACCCAGGGCGTGGATTTTGGCCACGACAATTGCCACCGCTTGCTCCGCAAGCCGGATGGTTCCCTCGAAGGACTCCCCGCTGGCAAACACCAGAGTGTCATCAGTGTAACAGACTAAGCTGACGCCAGCAGGGAGAACGACACGCAGGACCGCATCGTAGGCGAGGTTCCATAAGAGAGGGCCGAGAACTGACCCCTGCGGAACCCCGCACGTAATCTCCCTCCGCTTTACGCTACCGTCCCTGCCCACGTAGCGAACGTGCCTATCACGCAGATAGGCCCCAATGATGCCCTGCAGGTAGGGCGGACACCGATGATAGACTAGTGCCGCCCTAATAGCGCCCCACGGGATGGAGTTGAAGGCGTTGACGATGTCTAGACTGACCGCCAACGCCACCCCACCCCGCTGGGACACTGCCTGTTCCGACAGCGAGCGGACGCGAAGAATCGCGTCGATGGTGGACCGCCGCTGCCGGAAGCCATACTGACTTTCGGCCAGGTCAGGGCCAACTCGCGACAGGTGCTCAACGAGTCTTCGGGTAATTATTCTTTCGAATAGCTTCGAAGCCTCGTCGAGCAGGCAAATGGGACGGTATGCAGAGGGAGACTCTGCAGCCCTTCCTTCCTTCTTCAAGAGAACCAATCCGGCTTCCTTCCAGCCGGACGGGAACACGCCACTACGGAGGCAACTGGTGAACAGCCGCCTCAAGCGGTCCCCAAGAGACTGTAGCGCATACACCCACGCACGGCCCGGAATGCCGTCCGGACCCGGTGCGGTGTTGCGACTCTTCAGGCGGTCAATGGCTCGGCCCAGCTCCCCATCCGAAACCCCCAAATCCTCGGCCCAGTCCGAGGCATTTGGGGGTGGAAAGGGACCAGGATGGTCCCGAACCGCCGGAAAGAGCGTTGAAAGTACTCTCTCCAGCAAATCCGGGGCCATGGTTTCGGTCACCGGGGGGACATACGGGCGCAACTTGCCCACTACCATACGGTAGGGTCTCCCCCACGGATCCCTATCCAGTCCCTCGAATGAACATGCCTAGTGACCCGAAAAAAGCGAGAGTAGCACGACACATAGTGACGAAGTTCAAGGCGCCCTACCAAACCTTCATTATTTAGTCACACTTCATGTCAATCCATTACCTTTACGGTAACTAAGCCATATTCTACAAAAAGCCGAAAAAAAAATACAGCATGTTTCAGTCAATTTAATTAGGACAGGTCAAGATTAGATGAAAGAAGAAAAAAGTTTAAAAAATAGTCTGTACTGAAACACGTGACAGAAAAAGACTATAACAATTAATCTTATATTTTTAGGTAACTGGCAAACCGTGCGTTTTAAATCCTGAACAAAACTGGCTCTATGGTTAGAAAGCTCCACTTTCGATCAAAATTATTTCAACATACATCTATATCTCTCTACCTTTAGACATTGCACTCCAAACAATTCTAAATGCGAATTGTTTTTATTCCTGCGCTGAAACCAAAGAATAGACTAACCATCTCCACCTATCACCTATCATCATCATCATCATTCCAGCAGAAAAACGTCCACTGCTGGACAGAAGCCTCCCACAATAACTGCCACAACGACTGGTATGGGTTTGTGTTGTGTACTCATTGGGGAGTCTTGCCATAATCGCCACGCTTGGCACACGGGTTGGCGATCGCACTTGGGATATAAATGCGCGAATGAAGCTGCTGCTCATCCTGTGGCTAATCCATTAGTCGCCTTTTATGACACCCACGGGATGAGTATGTGTGGTGGTATTCTTAGCCGATACCACACGGCCACCTATGGAAGTCGTAAAAAGTGACGAAGAGTTGATATCCGGAAGATGAGCAGCAGCATCCTCCCGTATACTAATAATAATCATATGCCGGTCACCAATCCGCGCGCCAATCGTGGTGATTATGGTAATATGACTGCTGTGATCACTACAATAGTGATCACTAAGCGGCCCATGTTCAGGGGTGGACATTTACGGGCTGATATGTATCTGTGACTTGCATTCTTCTGACCTCATGTCAGACAAAAGCCACATTACATGCCATTTATCGTCATTTACGGGGGAATCGCCAGTACTCACCACGTTTGATAGGCGCGTTAGTGAGCGCAGAATGGCTACTGTGTGAAAGAAGGGACGATGCTGCCCATCCGTCTGGTTTAGACTGCCTTAGTCGCCTTTTACGACATCCACAGGACGAGATGGAGTGGTGATGTTCTTAATCCAGACACAACATTTCTGGCTTCTTACTTCGGAATTACGGAATTTGTTTGTGGAGCGCCATGTTTTTTGTAGATATTTTTCATTGATTTCGCTATATTTCACATCCAATTTGGCTTGGATGACGGCTGTAGTTGAGTAAAAATGGCGAATATCTAAGTGAAATTATTACAGATACATGAAACACCGTAAAATACAAGGCAAAAATTCCCAAATCTATTCCCCAAGGCAAAAAATACAGAGAATCCTCTGTGTACAGTCATATTACAAATCAGAGTGAAAATAGAATCATCTCACGGTCTCGCTTGTCAATCACAGGGTACGTTTTAGGTCCAAATAAATTCTGATTTTATTTGTTTGGCCTCGAGTTGGGGTAGGGATTTGGAATGGCAGGGAGCGGGTAGTGAGTAAATTTAGTTTTTCACAAAACATAAGTGGATTCCCCTTAGCCACATTGACCAACGACCTGTAAAAGACTGCTGTGATAGATTGGCTTCAAAAGGTGAAGGAACGGGTTTTGCGGCCTAGCTTGAGAGAGGATTATGTCCAACAGTGGACTGCGATAGGCTGAATTGATTTATTTATTGATAAGCAGGAAGCTACAGGAGAGCCTACATTTATCTTATGATAACCATAAGAAGGGACGTAATGGCCTATTCTTGGCTAAGTGGAACCTAGTCGCTCACGTACTCTACTTTAAAATTCAAACGAGTCTCTACGTGATGAATTACATAAGCGGCGGCTGGATTGCTTAGTGAAAGCCCGAGCCGCGTAACCAATTCGCTCTTAATTTTAGTAACATGATGAGTTTGCAGAGAACGTGTTTTTCTACAAATAGAATTAGGATAAAGGGCTGGTTTATTAATGTTATTGTATACCAACAAGTATTCGATTTTGTAAACGTGTCGCGCGACCCGTCTGCTACATATAATTCGATTTGAATAGACAAAGACAATTGTTACAGGGTCAGTGACATTTTCAGCCCAGCCTTTTCCAAGTCTAAATTAGTTTAGCTGGAGTCGGCTTCCAGTCGTGCTGTGCTAGCCGTGTGGTGTCCGGATTAAGAAAATAGCACCTTTCAATCCCCTTCCATGGATGTCGTAAAAGGCGACTAAGACAACTTTCCCCAAAATAACGAAACACGCCATCTAACCGATTGTTTATGAGGGAGGGAGCCCTTTATTCAGCAGTGGATGTCCTTTGGCTAGTATGATGATGGCTTCTAGTCCAACTAGATAAGGCTGTACACAAGTTTTCTACAAGTAACCACTACTATCTGCTGCCGAAGATGTCCGCCCCAGTGGTTTTATAGTTGGTAGGAGTCCAGCATCCCCGAGGGGGTGACCGCTTTACAGTCACCCTCTCAGGGATGTGCCTATAGGCGTGGCACCAGTGGGCGGCTCTAGTGTGATCATATGAGGACCTGGAGCCTCCCTTAGGTGCCGAAGATGACCGCTCCAGTGATTTTAGCCAGTAGGAGTCCGGCATACCCCTTCGCCCTTCCCCGGGGCGAAGGAAGTTCATGAAGAATTTCCACAGGGCACCAATGAAAAAAATAAAAAAAAGTAGTCCAGCATGCTCCTTCATTCTTCCCCGGGGTGCAAGAAATTCACCATGGAATTTCCACTGGGTCCAATAAAAATAAGTACAAAGCCACCGCACTCTGGGGGCGTTCGACAGACTGAGGTGGATGGCTCAGCGGCACGCACTTAAGTGGCGTCACCGCCTGAGGATGCAGTTCGAGACCAAGCAAATCGTCGAGGGCATGCAGCTGCTCTTCCAAGCCTGGCATAGAAGCAGCGAAAGCCTACCTACCGCCTGACGCAGTTATTCACCGGGTACGGTTGTTTCGGTGTGTACTTGCACAGGATATGACGCGAGGTCACGGAACTGAGCCACCACTGTGATAGCGACCAGGATACCACACAGCACACGCTCGAGGAGTGCCCTGCGTGGGCTGCCGAGCGGTGGATCCTGGTCGATCGGATCGGGCAAGATCTCTATCTACCAGCAGTAGTGTCTATGCTGGCAGAGCATGAAAATTGGAGTGCTGTCGTCTCCTTCTGTGAGAGCATCATGCTCCAGAAGGAGGTCGCAGAGCGGGATCGGGAGAGTGCTGGTCCCGCATGAAGAAGGACGAGACGGTGCCAAGGTAACAACCGCCCGGTATCCAGATCCAACACGCCTGAGCCCCTCCTGTCGTCGCTATATCGAGGGGGGCCTCGGGGATTACGGCATGCAGATCGGGGAATTTGCGGGCCCTCACTACGATTCACGAGGAGATAGTGGCGCGCATGTGGTCACGCGTCGCAACCCAGCGCACAGTGAGGCTTCGGGGGATCCTTTACAATCTCCCCAGGGCGAATGACCGCCCCCCTTAGGTGCCGAAGATGACTGCCTCAGTGGAATTAGCTGGTAGTAGTCTGGCATGCCCCTTCGTCCTTCCCCAGGAAGTTCTTGCACCTGGGCATTTGTTTTTTAAATTTGAAAAAATGTACCGCTGCATTAGCTTGTGAAATTACTGGGAATAAAAGGCTAAATAACTAATTCCTAGTAGTCAAAATTATTATAGGCAAGCATGACGCTGATTTACAGGTGAATAACTTGCTTGCCCTGCTAGAGGATTACAAACAAAGACCTATAGACATTGACGGTGAAATTTAAATAATGAATTAATTAGTCACATATATCTACATTATTTAGATATTTTTTTAACAGGGTGGGCAAGCGATCCTGTAATACAAGAATACAAGAGTTACTGATGCGTTACTAACCTATTAGAGTGATATTCAATCTTTTTTTGAAGGTTCCATGTTGTATCTGTTCTGGAAAACTTATTTTTCTATACCCGCTACTTCCTATAAACATAGTCTCTCCCAAAAGAAGTGAACCGTGGCCACCCTTACTTCTGCTGCCATGCCGTGCCTAGCTTCGATGTACCCTACATAAAGTCACCGAAATTTTGTATATGTACCACCTATATTCAGTATGTTGACGATGCTCACTCAACTGAGAAAATATGGCAAATTGCTGGCGCCACATAGATACGTTTTTGTTAACTAGAATTGAGCTCTGTGATATTAAGATAAGAAGAGATTAATATTTTCATGGGGCTATAAAAAAGATATGTCATCATTTTAATCGAAAGATGCTCACAGCTGGACATCGTCTCAGGACTCCTCCAAAGATCACCGCATTGGGTGTTTTGCCATAATTACTACATTTCGCAGGTGAGTTGACGATCGTAGATGAGTGGTAAATATACTCATAGCACACTACTGCCTTCCTTCGGTTAATCCTATAATTGTCTTTAACGACACCCCTGGGATGAGATCGGGTGGTGCTATTCTTAGCTGGCTTGACATAGTATGGTAAGAATATGTACCTATGATATGTGAATGCGCTAGATTGTTGCTGCAGCACCAGAACGGTCGTTGTGACGATGTTTGAAGGAAGCTTATGTCCAGCAGTGGACGTCTTTAAGTAGAAATAATGATTATAATAAAACACTTTTAAACGGATTCTATCGCGTATATTTTTGTTTTTCCTGACGTTTCGAACACTTTGCAGGGTTCGTGGTCGCAGGATGACTAAGGTAACAGGCTCGTTACAAATTTTAAAAAGTTATTTTATTTTATTTACCGTACAATTATGAATTTCGAAACGAAGAAAATGGTTGGGTTTATCTAATTCTAAGGCATCTTCCACAAAGTCTGCAGTGTGCGACATGCCTTAGATAAACCCCACCATTTTCTTCGTTTCGATCAACCTCAAGTCCTCGCGAAAGAGAACCGATATGTACCAAGAATGTTTCGTGAGGCTATTGAAATTAAAAAACATCCTAATTTTAATAGTGAAGATGACTGGCAGATACCACCTGTTTGGAATCCTGTTATTAAAATAATAAAGTCCCAAACCAAATACCACACTAAAAAACGTCAAGATACTGTGAGTGATTACTGCGTGCATCGAAACAATTTTTGATTTTAATTGTACGGTAGATAAAATAAAATAACTTTTTAAAATCTGTAACGACGCCTGTCACCTTAGTCATCCTATGACCACGAACCCTGAAAAGTGTTCGAAACGTCAGGAAAAACAAAAATCTAAAATATACGCGATAGAATCCGCTTAAAAGTGTTTTATTATAATGAAACAATGATAATGATATTAAGGTGATTCAGGTAGATCAAGCGGCTGGGCGGTAGCAGTCTTATGACAATGGCAAATGTACTCCTCATTTACAACTTACCTGTCTGATATGATAATGATGATCATCGTACACTTCAGTTTAATTCGAGTCAGTCATCCGATATCTATGCAAAAAAAATTGCTGGGCCCATTTTACTTCTGCTACTAGCGATGCGGTCTTAATTGTGATCTTTGTTGAAAACAAAATGCCTGGCAGTAACTACCGTAACGACGGCTTTGACATAATATTATGTTTTCACAGTATTTCCACGATCGAAATGATAGTGTATTTTATGATTAAAGCGCTACGCCGGTGCTACGATGTAGCTAACTATACCGCTACACCATCTACGCTGTCGTAGCAAACAGTCAGTTATTAATAAGAAACCAGCTAGCTAGTTTTAGCGTTTCTGGTCTATAAGAGGTACATTTTACTATAAACTGAACAATTATCTATTGCTCGTAGAATTGATGGCTGTTAGAGCAAAAAGGTTCTCGAGTGGAGACCGGGCACCAGAAAACGCAGCGTGGGTCCCCCCTCAACGAGTTGGAAAGATGACTCGGTGAAGGTTACTGGGAATCATTGGATACGGGTGGCATTTAACCGGCCGTTGTGATAATCTAAGTTTACTGTACCTTGAGTAAAGGGAGTCATTCGCTATCGAAAGGCTTATATCGCAGCAATTAGTGAACATAGCGGCTTATGAACGCAATAAATCCACGCATCAGGTATACATAGATTCGATGTAATGTTTACATTAGCTATGAATCAATTGCAGCAGCGTGATATTTCTTAATCGACATTCATTTAGATTTTAAAATGTGGTTTAACTAACCATAAATCTAAACCTCGGATGTTTATGAAAGCAGATGATAATAAATATTCACTTAACATTATAATGTTATTTAAAATAACAAAAAACTTGCATATTAAATATTGATTTTTATTTAGAGCTCACTGGCTGACAACTTGACACGCCAAATCTTACCAACCTATCAGTCGAAATTAAACATTGTTACAGAATTCGTGGCGTTTGGATTAAGAATATAGCACCACCCCATCTCCTCCCGTGCATGTCGTAAAAGACGACTAAGGGACTCTTAACCAGAGGGGTGGGCAGCAGCATCCCTTCTGTGGAATAGCAGCTATATTGCGCTCACTAACCCGCCTGCTAAGCATGGTGAGTACTGGCAAGTTTCCCCCATAATAACAACAAAATTGTTGAAATCTATGGTGAAGGCCTTTGTTCAGTGGACGACATTCGGCTGATATGGTGAATGCATATTATGAGTATCAATATCGACTTTGGGGACTGCATAACGTTTTAATGTATTTACATTAACATCTAAATGTATTTTTTTAATAATTAAAGCTGGTCAAGTAGAATGTTTATAGGTAAAAGGTTAACGCAATAAAATGTTGTAATAAAGTATCCAATTCCAGTTTTACGAGGTCCACTGTGCCTTGGGGATGTAATTCATAAAATTACTTCAAGAGTAATGTTTTATGAAAATATTGAGGGGCATATATTTGTTTACGACGTTGATCCTTGCCCGTACATTGTCAATAACATCAAAAAGTTCAGATGTACTAGAAATTGGCAAAAACTACGAAAATTGCATGAAGATAGACTTCTCTTATATTATTGTTCTTCGAATTCAAAAGGAGCACCTTGGACCGTAGCATAATACGTTCTACAAAATGTTTAATTATTTTAAACTCTCGTAACAAACAAACGCCAGACATGAATTTACACGGTGCATCGTCGTCAATATCATCGTCATCATCCTACATCGAAAGTTGATTGACGTCAAAAGGGTATTCTGCTAACATTTAGAACTGGCACAGGTACTATAATTGTCGAAATCTACTACTAGAATCGCCAAAATTGATATTAAAATGAGATTAGATTTAAACGTTGCCCCACTCTAGGATTTCTCCTGTATCGTGGGTGCGTTTACAAAGACAAATTCCACACACAATACACCCAGACCCGAAACAACTATCTGCAGATCATACAAATATTTGTTTCGTGCGGGAATCGAACCCGCGACTCGGTGCGCAGCAGCCGACTGTAGCAGCCACTGCCACACAGCCACATTAAGATCATACTGAAATCCCACGGAGCTTTAAGAGTAGCAGAATACGATTTTTGTCAATTCATAATTTGATCTCAGTTCGGTCAACTTTCTGCCATAGTGTAAATTAATTATTAGAATTGGCCCTCTGATTTCTAAAAGACTTTTAAAGAAAATAAATAAATTATGCATAATTTCTAAGCAGTAATAGTTACTACACAAATAGTCCAATATAGTTTTCAGGGAGGCCACATAATGGTATGTATGTAGAGTGTATGGCAAATTATGGTATTTAGAAAACCGTTTTCGGTAGGAAACCGCATCTCAAGTAGTTAAAGCGGGACTAAATATTGAGTGGCGGTTCAGTATTCGGCCGTAAGTCAGTGTGCGTATCCAGCTACTTTATCTTGGGCTACAGATAGCATATATATGTTGTACCATACTTAGTTATAATTTGTAACTGCGAATAACTGATTGTGTTATCAGCTTTAATGCAAAATTTCTTAAGGAAATATATATGCCTCCTCCATTGACAATTACACCTACGACTCCTACCACGGTTAGTCCGCCGCCGAATCTGCGGCTCACATGTGATACTAGCGTGCCCACTGTTACACATGTAATCGATGCGGCGAAAGAAAGAGATGGCGAGTGGATTGAGGCGAAGCGTCGGCGCAGTAAACGCACAATCGAGAATGCTACTCGTGGTACGGCCATGTCGACCCCCACTTCGCTGTCAGCTGCGGACCGAAAAACATACCTGCATTTATACTACGTAAAAGTTGGGACCATAGTTGAACAAGTATTGGAACATCTGCGTACAATTTGCCCGGATGATAACTGTACCGCCGAGGTATTGAAGTCGCGTGGTGATTATGCATCGTTTAAATTATGTGTGGCCACAAAGCATTTAGATAAGTACTTATCCTCTGATAACTGGCCTGAAGACGTCTTTGTGAAAATATGGCGGAATGGATTTCGTAAACAAAGTGCACAAACCACCGAAGCTTAAATCCTACTTAGTATTTTATCAGAACGTCAGAGGTTTGCGTACGAAACTAGATACATGTAAATTATCTATTCTCAATGAATCAGCTGATATATTTGCACTAACTGAAACGTTTTTAGTAAGTAGTGTCCACGACTCTGAAGTGTTTCCTGACGGGTACACTGTCATACGCCGTGACCGTGCTAACGACGCCGGTTGGGGTGGAGTGTTGTTAGCAGTACACACACGGTACCCTGTCCAGCAAATAGTTGATATCGATACCTACACAGATGACATAGAAGTTGTGATGGCCATAGTTAGCTTTAAATACAAACGTATGATGTTATGCGTAGTTTACATTCCACCTAACTCTAATGATTGGAAATATATAAATACGTTTCTAGTTTTGGAGAATGCCATAGCAAAATATTCAAAGTTAGATGTGCTTATTCTAGGAGACTTTAATTTAAACTCTGGTAGCATAAATGTAAACATGCATTTTTCTTATTTGTTATCGTTTTGTAAATTGAAACAATATAATGTAATTAAAAACAAGTACGGTAATATGTTAGATCTGGTGTTGAGCAATATGGGTAGCGAGTTTTTGCATATGTTAAAGGACGCAGAGCCTCTAGTGATAGCGGACGCGCATCACCCGGCGCTCGGTGTCCAACTGAGTGAGCCGCGGCCAGCTGCGCGTGTACATCAGCGACGCCAATCCACGATACCGTTATCATATCACAACCCCCAACCGCAATGGAATTTTAGGAAAGCGAATTACTTCTCACTGTATGAATCCCTTGCATCTTTAAGTTGGAGTCAGATACTTGTTTCTACTAATGTTGACGACGCTGTTCATAATTTCTATACCCAATTGCAATCATGTTTTAATTCTAATATTCCAATTATAATCCTGAATAATTCTCCTAAATATCTGTATCCTTCATGGTATACCCCAGAAATTATAAATAATATAAAAATTAAATACTTCCATTTAAAAAAATTCAAGCAATTTAATAACGAATTCAACAATGAAATGTTCAAATTTTACAGACAGCGTATAAAGGAACTGACTAAATTAGCCTACAGTAAATTTATTGAGCGGGCAGAGACGGACATAAAGAAGGCCCCAAAGACCTTTTGGAATTTTGTGAGGGATCAGCGGTCCTCACGGCGCTCGTGTTCTGAATTCGTGTATAATGGTGACATTGTGTCAGGATTAAATGCTGCAAATGCTTTTGCTCACTATTTTAAATCAGTGTTTTTGTCAGATCAGCCCACTCTGTCAGCGAATCAAATATCAAATGGTCATTTGTGCTCATCTCGAGTTGCAATTGACTATATTAGTTCGTCTGACATTTTATTTGCTGTTAAGCGCCTTAAAGCTCAATCGTCGATTGGGCCTGATGGCATACCAGCTTACATTATAAAAGATTGTATTGCAGTATTTGAAGAACCTCTGTTGCATATTCTGAATTTAGCTCTAAAAACCTCCTCCTATCCAGCGTTATGGAAAATCTCACGAGTTATACCTATTCCTAAGGATGGCTCCAGATCTGAAATTGTGAACTTCAGGCCTATTGCCGTGCTTTCAGCGTTTGGCAAGATATTTGAATCTATTCTGAACCGTCATATTACTAGGCAAATCAAATCACAATTGAGCGAGTGCCAACATGGGTTTAGAGCCGGTAAGTCGACTACTACCAATCTCGTTAATTTTGTCGACCACACGGTTACTGAGATGGATTGTGGTGGCCAAGTTGACGCAGCATATTTTGATTTTAAAAAAGCTTTTGACCGCGTTCATAACGGCGTACTGTTACAGAAGTTTGCTTCCATAGGATTCACACCTAAATTACAAAATTTTTTTGCTAGCTATTTTGCCAATCGTTACCAATATGTCCAATTATCCAAATATCGATCCGAAATATACGAGACCCGCTCTGGCGTCAGTCAGGGTAGTATTTTGGGTCCGACGCAATTCCTAATAATGATAAACGACTTGCCAACCGTCGTAAGAACGGCAAGGTGCCTCATGTTTGCAGACGATTTGAAATTATTCTTGGGTATCGGATGTGTTCAAGACTGTGAAGCACTCCAGAGCGATATTGACAGCATTGTTGCGTGGGGTGCGCGCAACTACTTAGAGTTTAATGCATCAAAATGCAAAACAATTACTTTTACTCGCTCTCGCTCACCTCATGCGTACATTTATAAACTTTCGGGTCAGCCTCTTGAGCGTGTTGAACAGATACGAGACTTGGGTTTGGATCTTGATGCCGGTCTCACCTTTAACATGCACATTTCTACCATCTGCAGGCGAGCTTATAAGTCACTCGGCTTTATTATGAGACAATCTGCTCGATTTCAGGATAGGAGCGCTGTCATTATGTTATACTTCTCTTTTGTTCGCGGCATCCTTGAATATAACTCTATAGTCTGGGATCCGCACGAGGCTAAGTATAGTATAATGTTGGAGCGTGTTCAGCGAAAATTCGCACGATTTTTATATAAAAAACTCTACGGCTACTACCCTTATTTGTAACCGTCTTTGTTTGTAACAGGTATGGTAGGTATCAACACCCTTGAGCTACGGCGTAAATGTGCTTTGATGATGCACTATTACCAACTGCTAAATAGTAAAATCGACAACCCAACCGCTCTGTCGCGCTGTTCCTTATCGGTACCAGACCAGTACACAAGGCTACGCTCGCGCCGCTTACTGGCGGTACCTCCAGTACGCACGCGTACTGCACAGTTCGCCCCTACAAGTCGGGTAGTAGCACTACTTAATGCCCTTATAGCTCAATATCCGGACACTGACATATTTTTTGACAAGTATGGACCCTTTTTAAATATTTGTACACATTTTTTCTGTGCATTATAATCAAGTTTTTATAATTATCTTATATTATTTAGAAGTGTTGGCTCGCTGCACGCGTTGGGAATACTGTAAGTGCAGTGAGTAGTTGAATACAAATAAATAAATAAATAAATAAATAAATAACGAAAATGTACGATAATACGCAAACTATCATACACGCCGAACAAAACACTTGAATAAAGCGCCATCTCTGATATGTTAACCGAAACTTGTGAAAGGGACAGATACCTGAAAATTTATTTCACACCTAAAATTAGATGGCGCTGAATTGTATAGGTAGGTGCTTAACAAAACCCAAATTTATTAGGCCGAGTTTGACAAACACAGCATCACAAAAATAAAAGCCGAAAATATTTTAAACATATGATGTTGATAATTTAATAAATGTAGTTAACGGAAACTCCTCCTTATTACAGAAAGATAATTGTTGTAAATATAAGTTTTATTAGCCTATTCAAGGGCGTAACCAGCAGGGGTAGGCGCGCTAGATAAAATAAAACTACTATCTTGACAACTACTTCCAAACAGGTTTAAACCTAAAAGTACGTCAAATTAAAGTCTTTAGTAAGGCAAACCACTTACAGAATATTGAATTGCAGTTAACAGTCTAAGAAGGTCTGTAAACGTAGGTATTGCATACAGTGAACAAAATCATTATTAATGAACCAAAATTTTATCTAAACTTACCCCAGTGTCTTGGTGCTGATCAGAGGTGTCTTGAGGTTGAGAAATCCATTCAACCTGTTAGTGTTTTTCTCTCTCCCTCCATCCGAGGAAGACTGATCCGTCCTGGAGACAAAGAGAAAAATTATTTGAAATATATTAAAACTATATTGTGCTCTCTGAATTCCGATTTCTGCATCTAGCCAGTAAAAAAATGGGTTACATGTATTATCGTACTTTAAACAAGTCAGCGGCTATAACTCTAGTCCGATTCCCGTTGAAGTTCTTGGTTGAGGCGCCATAATTGACTACAGATATACAACAAAACAAAAATAATGTTGAATCATGAATAACTTAATTCTATTAATGAAGTAAACTATTCAAATATCCTGTAATAAGCACAGAAAAGAAGAAAAAAATTACACCTAATTACATGCACCTTTAATATTTTGACTAAAACGTAGACAGATCTCCGTACAGTTTGTCATCGTCATATATATCAGCTAAAGTCAAAAGCCACATAGATTTCCGTAATTATGTCTTCATTTTGGGGCAAATTTTCTAATACTCTCCACCCTTGACAGACGGGTTAGTGAGAGTATGGCTACTGTTCCACGGAAGGATACTGCTACTTAGAGTCCCTTGTCGCTTTTTACAACATCCACGGGATGAGATGAAGTGGTGCTATATTCTTAGTCTGGACTCTACATGAAAAACAACCCGTATAAATCATTCAAACTAGCTAATACTGCCATCTTTTCTCCAACAGTGTTACTACTACCTTGTACCTTGTAACGGTACACAGAAGACATGATGTGAGGAAAAGCGTGTTGGCATAGTTTCTGTTTTGTGGAATAGATGGCGCTGTTAGAAGTATTCAAGTACATAGTAAATAGATTTTACTCTTACAAATTATAATTAATTATAGAAAATAAATCACTTTGTTAGTATTTGTAAATGTGTACTGCTTTTAAAATTCAAATTATATTTTTAAGATTTATTTTTGCGTAGACTGCCAATAAATAATCTCTAAAATTCTGACATCTTTTTTTATTGTCCCTTGGGACGACGCTGACTGGCTTGCAGCCAAAGCTTAATTTAAAAAATCTCGGCTAATTAACGCTGTGCCCACAATTTACATGATACGAAGCCCAAATTTAAACGAAGGTATACTTCAACATTCAGATGTTAATATATATTACCTGATTGCAGAGAAGATTTTGAATGAATTATTATCTTTTAAATAAAGGGATTAGGGTGGAATTAACCGCTTGCCTTCGTCAAAATTATAATATTCATGTAATTAACGGCTTTGGTTTACTAAAATTTTCAGATTCTTAGATTAACGCGGGTCGTAGAATGATTTATAACATAACATAATCAGCCCAATACTGTCGCACTGCTGAGCACGGGCCTTTTTCACGATGAGAAAGGTTAGACCTTAGTCCACCACGTTGGCCTAGTTCGGGTTGGTGGGCTACATACACCATTGAGAATATTTTGGGAGCTCTCAGGTGTGCAGGTTTCCTCACAATGGTTTCCCTCACCATTAACGCAAGTGATAATCAAATAGTGGCCCGTACATGCATCCGAGAAATCGGAGGTGCGGGCCGGGATCAAACTAGGCTATCACTGCTCTTACATTTACTACCACTCTTAGTTATAGAAAGTAAGTTATTAATTAATAATAGTGTGATAGGCAGCATTTCGGCCGAATAAAGTACACTGCTGGACACAGACCTCCCTCAAAGATAACCACAACGGTCGGTGTGTTGTGTGCTCATTGGGGGGTTTTGCCATCATCGCCACGCTTAGCAGGCGATCGCAGTTGAGTTGTTAATGTATTCGAAGGACGCTGCTGCCCATCCTCCGGCAAACCCTTAGACACCCACGGGTTGAGATGGGTTGGTGCTATTCGTAGCCGGCAACAGTATAATATATAAAATTATCATTAAATTTCCTTCTGAATAGTTAAACTATTTTGGGTAGAAAAAATAATTTTTCGCACCTGAAAGCGATAGATGAACGGGGTTCATATTGTATCAGTCCCTGTTATGCCTGTATAATACACATGAGAACAATAATGTTTTTGATATTTAAATATCATTTGATTGATTAATCAATTATGGATTTAATGTAAATTAAACGGTCAATATGCAGTAAATAATGCTGTAAGTTTACGATACTGCTGGCCATCGACCTGATAGCTTTCATAATCTTAAACCAATTTTTATTGCACCCACAATAGATAAGACTGTGTTGTGGTTTAATGAGATGTTGCTTTCTGTATGGTGCCGGCTATTGCACTACCTTATCTCATCCCGTGGCTATCGTAAAAAGAAACTATTGAATAAATCAAAGGATGGGCAGCCTCGTCTGGTGACGTCAACTTTATGGTAGAAGACCTCAACACTTATTTAATTAATCTATTTGATATACATGCACCATGTAAGAGCCAGTAGTGAAATTACCTAAGCTGTTTATATTCTGTTTTGATGGATGGATGTATGGATATACGGATGACGGCACGTTTGGTGCAGTGGCTGATACAGTCGACTGCTGCGCTCCGGGTCGTGGGTTCGATTCCCGCACGGATCAAATATTTGTATGATCTGCAGGTAGTTGTTCCAGGTCTGAGTGTATTGTATGTGGAATTCATGTCTGTAAACGCAGGAGAAAGGCAAGTGTGGAGCAACATTTAAAAAAAAAACATCCTTGAAAACAGAATTGTAATAACGGTGAAAAACCAATTTTGCATTCGCTAATACAAAATGGTTGAAGCTATTCAAAGACACGTTGCAGAAGGTAAGCCATGAGGACCAGTCTTAGCAAACACCAAATTGAGTTATCACCGTTATTTCAATTCTATATTCAAGGATGTATGGATGTTTGAGCTTAGAGAATTGCAAGCCTGGTCGTTAAAGAAAAAGCGCATCCATGGATAACGGATAATTTACGATTATAACTATTTTAAATCATTTTAAAACGGACTAGAAAAAAAAGAAGGACTCTGCGCCACTCATATCGAAAGTGAAGCACCCTAAGTATGCCGATTCGCTTGTACACACGTGCCTTACGCACACACATGCATCATAGTATGCCAGTCGACCGCCATTACGCGGCACGACAGCGGCCATGTAGTTGCTATTTACGTTAATTGAAACAATAATGCCGTCTTGTGTCGTTATATAGTGTAAAATTAACTCTACATCCCAAAAAAAGTGTCAAGGAATTACTTATCACAGGTAAGACACTAATTTATATATCATTTTTGAGATTTAAATTATCGTTACTATTTGGAACACAAAACCTCAACTACACGTGCCTGTGTTGTTAGAAAATAAATGGGTAATTTTACCGGAAAAATGGGTAATATGTTTTTTATTGAAGCGAAACTTCTTTAGCACCGTTGTGATTTGAGAAATCGGTGAAACCAAAAAGCGACACCAAAAAGAGACAAACATATTCATAAATACGATTTAGTCTGCGAATACAAGTATAGACATCCTATCCTACAATCTTCGTCTCCTCTTTGTTCGGGCTTTCTTAGTCGCGCCACAAACTAGACAAATAGACTGAACTAGACTGATATAGACTAGAATAGACTGAACTAGACTGAACAAGACTGAACACGACAGAATTCGACTGAACAAGACTGAACAAGACTGAACTAGACATAACTCGACTGAACTCGACTAAACTAGACTGAATTCGATTGTCAGTCTAGTTCAGTCTGGTTCTCTCGGCTGAAAATCGTGTTTCCGTCGGACAGTTCTTTATAAATATAAAATATCATATCGGTCTGTTACTGTCCCAATCCTTACCAAAGACCTCTTTACACACAGAGAAAGCAAAATTCTATCCACAGAAATAAAATTTCCGTTTTTATCTTATCTTTGATGAAAGTATTACTACTATAAGTAATATTACCGTTGTTATTAAAAAAACTTGGGAAAATTTCATTCCATCAGGTATCCCTCAAATCACGCACACGTGTTCGATACCGTGCTTCACTTTCGATATGAGTGGCGCGGAGTCCATCTTTTTTTTTCTAGTCCGTGTATGGCACTTAAATTTCCTAACAAATAAATATTATAGACCTGTCGTCAACCCAAGCGAAAATGTAATGAGTAAAACTACCCATTTAATTTCAAAGACAAATTTAAGTTTGTGCCTGCAAATCCATAAAATCTTATTTTTAATTATGTATACATTTTTGACCCTCTTAATATTCTGTTTTACTTTTTAATATGTACCTACATTTATTTCATGTTATTTGCTACTGCTACCTAGGTATACATTTTTATTTAATAGACTATGTAATAGATCCACGAAGTGACCAGATTGATAGCAATGTAGGCGCCGTGGTTTTCTGCACTACGTGTCACGGGTTCAATCCCCGCACGGAACAAATCGTTTCCAATAATTCCAACCGCAAACGTAAGTTTGTACGCACAATATTGAAAGATTTGCCATGTTATTTAGAAACCATAGACTTCTTATAGGTTTTCCTGTCATTTATCTATCAGGTACGGGTTTTTTTTTAAATTTTAGGCTTAATTGTTTCGGAGGTAGCCAGTGGAATTTTCGTCTACTTTCTTAAATAAGTTTCAAAACTATAAGTTTTAAAATTATAAAATAAATATATTTGAGACTGTAACAACAAGCTCTTCCATTTTATATGTTACACGGTACAGTTTGCAAAACAAAAATTTTTAAATTTCTATATTTCCCCACAAAATTGAACCCTGTATTCAAAATTTAGTTATTTACGTTTCACGTAAATGTTAGGTTGCAAATACCCTTATGTGTACAGAATGTTAAGTTAATCGGTCCAGTAGATTCGGACCAAATTGGCTGTGGCAGACGGACAGACAGACAGACACACGAGTGATCCTATAAGGGTTCCGCCGTTTTTCCTTCAAACGTTTGGAACCCTAAAAAGGTATTGAAAAACTTGTAAAGGCTATTCCATATTCTGAGAAGAAAGAAATAAACTTTATTACTGATTATTTTTTTCAAATTTAATAACCTGCACAACGATAGAAAAAAATATGCTTACCCATGGTATGTATAACAATGCCATCTACAAAATATTCCTATAAAGAGGATAAATACTATATTTGGAACAGATACAAGAGTATGCTGCAACAGCGTCCCTTCTGTGCAACAGTTACCATACTTCGCTCACCAACGCGCCTGCCAAGCGTGGTGAGTACTGGCAAATTCCCCCCAATATGATGACCTAATTGTGGAAATCTATAGGGGCGGCCTTTGTTCAGTAGTGGACGTTGTATGGCCGATATGCTGATGATTTTGTGTGGTGTCAGAATTAAAAATACCGCACCACTCCATGTCCTCTTGTGGATATCGTAAAGGCCACTGAGGAACTCTAAACCTGAGGGATGGGCAGCAGAGTCTTTTCTCTGGCACAGCAGCTCTTCGGCGCTAACTAACCCATCTGCCAAGCTTAGTGAGTACTGGCAAGTTTCCCTAAAATTATGACAGATGACATGTAACCTCTTCGTTGTGGAAATCTGTGGGGAGGCATTTGTTCAGCATTGGAAGTCTTATGGCTGGTATGATGATGATGATGGTGATGTTAGGCATATTGGTGATCAGAGTATGTTGTTATTATCACAGGGAGCATTCTGCTGTCAATTTCTCAATATCAAACTTCCGAACTCACAATCAAAAGAAAGATACATTTATAATCTTTGGACGTTAATACACACAAAAGAAAATGAAACACATTACACATAAAAAGACATACATAAAAGTTATTAGATGTCGGTTTTAGCTTTTAATGCTGCTACCTTTTAATAGACCCTTAGTTGCCTTTCATGACACTCACGGGTGGATTGGTGGCCTGCTTTTGTCAAAAACCACACGACCATAAATCACAATATTCTGACAAATAGCGAGTTCGCTATTAGTATATTTTTCAAACATTTACTTCCTATAAATGGTGCCAGTTGACGTGACGAAAATTAATCACAATTTAATGGTGTAAGACATAGCTATAGCTACTATGGTACCATTAAATACCAAGGCCAAGCCACTGTCATGGTATTTGCGTAACATAAAAGCCGTTTCCGACATAAAAATATTATAGTGTATAATGTTCAGACTTCATTTCCACATCATTCTAATTCGTATTTTATTAATCACCACACTTGTCAGACGGCTCGATGATTGACAGAATGTTATTATTACCGCTCTAACAAAAACTTCTGGTCACTATTCTCCGTAAGATATTTCTGCATGGTAATGCCAATCGATTATAGATGTACTTTTTCTTTGAAGTGATTTAAGAAAATAGCAATGTTGACTCGATTTTTGTATCGGCTATGCTGGTAGAGCATGAAAATTGAGTGCAGTGGTCTCCTGTGAGAGCGTCATGCTCCAAAAGGAGACCGCAGAGTGGGATTGAGAAAGGGGCCGTTCCCACACGGAGAAGAGCGAGATGGTGCTGGAAGACCCACATCAGTGCCCATTTCCAACACGCCTTAGGGGGTCATATATCATCATGATATAACAGGGAAAGTGCAAGCAAGTTGGAGAATTTCCTTGTTCATACCGAACGACTTGGGAGCACTCATGAGAACAGGTGCCTTTGTGTGCGCAGCAGAGCGTATAGCCAGGTTGCGGGGGATCCCTTCGCTCCGTTTGAGAGGCGGACTGCTTACAATCATCCCCCTCGAGAAGTGCCTAAAAGAGTGGCACCAGTGAGTGGCTTTAGAGGTAGATTGGAGACGAGTCTCTTTGGTGCCGAAGATGACCGTTCCTTTGATCTTGGCCGGTAGAAGTTCGGCTTGCTCTTCCACTCGAAGTGCATGATGTATTTTCACCAGGTGACATAAAAAATAACACTGAATTGCAGGTTCTATTTCATCTAAATTCCTGTGACGCAGTCTGTATTCTTCACTGCAGAATTGCAGAAAGTTGGAGGCGTTCATAGCCATTTGCACTCACTAATTGGGAAATGATCGATGATGTTAAGCAGCGCTTGGCGCGGTTAGTCTGTGGATGGGTGACCGCATAGAGGTATTTGAACTAAGCCTCTCCGTGCTTCGAAGGGCACGTAAAATTGTCGGTCTCAGTTGTTATCATTAGACATAGATTGAACAACTCTGACACAAGGTTGGCCACTTACCACAAGAAAAGAAGAAGAATAGCGGGACTTTGGTCGGCAGAAGTAGTATTCCAAGGAAATAGTGACTAAAATGAAATGTCCATCTTAAGTTTTATATTCTGGTGGTTTTATTATGTACGTGTGTGGAGTTCAGACTAAGAGCACCACTTTTTCTCCTTCCGTGGGTGTCGTAAAAGGTGATTCAGGTACTTTAACCTTTCGTGGATCAGCAGCCATTCTACATTCACTAACCCACCGGCCAAGCATGGTGAGTACTGGGAAGTTCCAAACAAAATGACGCCACAATTGTGGAAATCTCTGGGAGAGGCCTTAGTTCAGCAGTGCACGTATTTTGTGATTGATATGTTTGAAAAATATAAACGTGTGTGTTAAACTGTAATCATTCATGAGACATAAATACTTTTTAAAAGATTGGAAGGAACTTTCGCGAGGCCTGGTGGAATAAAATTTGATAACGCAAACCCAACTTTTGTATAAAAAGCAATTTGGTATTTTAAATCTCCAATAAGCTGGCTTGAACGATAATCAATCAAGCTTGTAAGCATCCGCCGATAAACTTAAGTCCCTTATTGACTACAATCACCGCTCATAGTGATTACTCAAATATGTATCCTAAAGTACCTATTAAAATATGTAGTTCTTCTTGCCTGTCAATTGCCGGCAGTTGGCGAGATAATAGATTTCTAATTGTGTCTGGCTTTGTAACAGTTAATGAGATAATACATGAGATTATGACAAAACCCCCAATGAGCACACAACACACCCAAAGCGGTCGTTATGGCGATCTTTGGGGGAGGCATGTGTCCAACAGTGAACTTTATTCGGCCGAAATTATGGTGATGTGTCCGAATTAAGAATATAACTCAGCCACTCAGCCTTTCCATGGATATCGTAAAGGGTGACTAAGGGACTTTAGACCTGACCCGCCAGCCAAGCGTGGTGGGTACTAGCGAATTCCTCCCAAAATGATGTCACAATTGTGGAAATCTATGCAGAAGACCTTTGTTCAGCATTAGACGTCCTTTGTATGATATGATGATGATGATAAAATACACTATTGTAGGCTGTCACATACGCCATAATAGAGTGCCGCTACTTTAATATATCACTTTTTCGCAAAAAGAACTATAAATATAATACAAGTATAGTTTGTGTCACATATTGTTTTTTCCTTCCTTCTCTCAGCCTTCCCTTCCAATATTTATATCACAGTTGAACAGACTCGAATTGCCCCAAATCACTGTCTATTAGTGTCGCCTGGAGCTCCAGTTGCCTGTAAGTGAAAAATCATGTCCAGACAGACACATACATACTCATATTCAAACACACATACGTGTAACAGTAACCACAAAGATTAAAGATGACAAGCTATATAACGGGAATATAGTATGTAGACTTCATAGAGAAAAGAAAGAAATATTGTATTATTGGCACACAATATATATTCTTATATTAGGTAACAAAAACGTTACATTGAAGTGTTGTTGCCTCGTCAATATATTGATGCCTAAAATATTAACGTTGCAACAACAAAACTATACATTATGGCAACAACGGGTCGCCTAGTTAACTATTTGTTAAACTATTGCATAGGCAGTATTCCAGCACTGGTTTCCAATAATCCTATTGGAATCCAGTAGCGGACGTACAGGCATAAACACACAGTGCAAACAACAAAAAAATTGATTGTATTTTCAATTATCATTTAATATAACTAATGACAAAAAAAAATGTCCATACAATATGTAAATTGAAGTATCTGTTTGTAATGTCAAAATCACAGCTTTTTACTAAATGCATATGAAAGTACATACGGTATAAAACCAATTTTTAAGTTTTTTGTCTGTCTGTTTGTTCCAGCTAATCTACGAAATGGTTGGACCGATTTTGACGAGACTTTTACTGCCTTTTATTTTAGAAAAAGAATAAGGGTACGCGCAAAAACACACCATGGTAGCACCACGTTTGGTGCAGTGGCTGATACAGTCGGCTGCTGCGCTCCGATTCGCGGGTTCGATTCCCGCACGGAATAAATATTTGTATGATCTGCAGGTAGTTGTTGCGGGTCTGGGTGTTTTGTATGTGGAATTCATGTCTGTAAACGCACCCACGACACAGGAGAAATCCTAGTGTGGGGCAACGTTTTTAAAACAAAATAAAATAAATAAAAATAATTAAATCAATAAGGGGATATTCAGGAATGTATACTTGTCCATTGGACGCAGCGCCACATATCACTGCGATGATCACCGGGATTTCACACCACTTGTCACCAATACACTTCACGGAAACTATTTATATTCATAAAACTAAAGTTAATACTACTTATCACTACCGCGTGGGTTTATGCGCAACGAGAACTTCTCGAGCGATTACTAGATTTCAACTACCAGCGCGGGCGCAATAACCACTACTTGGACGAACTACCAACCGCACTCAGTACGTTCCAACTTATAACTACTCGACCGGCAGTGACGGTACCCAGCCCGGCCGGCCAACAGTTGTCAAAAGTTGCGGGTAAATTCAAACAAAAGTAAGATAATTTTACCTACATATAAAATTACATTCAATACTACAATGTATTTCGAACAGGTCATATCGACCATTTATACGTCCACTGCTGAACAAAGGCCTCCCCCATAGATTTTCACAACTGTGTCATCATTTTGGGGGGGTAGGTATTTGTCAATACTCAGCACGCTTGGCAAGCGGGTTGGTGAGCGCAGTATGACTACCGTTTGTCAGAAGGGACGCTGCTGCCCATCCCTCTGGTTTAGATTCCCTTAGTCGCCTTTTACGACATCCACGGAAGGAGATGGAGTGGTGCTATATTCTTAATCCGGACACCACACGAAACAGTTAATCTAAGACAAGATTTGACGACACGGTTGGTGCAGTGGTTGATACAGTCGACTGCTGCGCCGGGGGTCGCAGGTTCGATTCCCGCACGGAACAAATATTTGTATGATGATCTGCAGGTAGTTGTTCCGGGTCTGGGTGTATTGTGTGTGGAATTTGTGTTTTTAAACGCACCCACGATACAGGAGGAATCCTAGTGTGGGTCAACGTTATTTATAAAAAAGAAAAAGAAAACTGCTCAAAACTCTATGTTAATTTAATTTACAGCCACCTGCCCTCCGCTAGAAGGGGTGACCGCTTTACAGTCATCCCCTCCGAAATGTGCCTAAAGGCGTGGCACCCATGGGCAGGTCTTGTGTGATCTTACGAGGACCTGGAGCCCCCCTTCGGTGCCGAAGATGACCGCTCCAGTGGTTTTAGCCGGTAGGAGTCCGGCACACCCCTTCGCCCTTCCCCGGGGTGAAGGAAGTTCCATGTAGAATTTCCACTGGACATCAATAAAAAAATAATTAAAAAAAAAGTTCAATACTGACCATTGCTGCCTTCTTAGATACGGAATCCTAGTGTGGGCCAACGTTATTTATAAAAAAGATAAAGAAAACTGCTCAAAACTCTATGTTTTAATTAAAAACCAGTTCCGTTTGCCATCGGTAGGCGCATGTACCCCTTCGGTACTGAGAATGACCGCCCCAGAGGTTTTAGCTAGTAGGAGTCCGGCATGCCTCTCCGCTCATCTACTGGATGGAGGAGATACATGATGTATTTCCACCGGGATAAATAAAATAAAAAAGGCGCGCTCCATAACTTGTTTCTACTCTCCTAACCCATATCTGTCAGTCGCAAATCTCGTTATCGCGTGATGGAGATACGTAACAGATACGAACTGATATACCATAGTATATCTCAACTTATTGAGAAAGGGAAGAAATTAAAGTTTGCTTTACTATATTCACTAATTTTGCTTCGATAATAATATGGATCTACGATTGTACGGGCAAGGCGCTCGCCTTAGCGCATTAGCTCTAATGGAATCAAATAAAACCGTTCGATATGAAACACTTTTGTCCAGCATTGGACTTCTTCCAGCTTCTTCAGCTAATATTATAAAATTTTCTGTAGATTCTGAGATAGATTTTCCTGAGATACGTAAAACGTTTAAGCTCAGTACTTTTGTTTAGATGATGACCACGTTTCTCTTCCCGCAAAAGACGGTAAACGAAGGGGGCAGACTTGGCGGAGTTCGTCGCCTTATCTGAGACAGGCATAAGATGGTGGTATTCTTACGGGCCTATTGTGCGGCTGATGAAGCTGTATAAGAGAGCGGGGTGTGAGAAAAGAGTGATGGGATAATACCTACTGAAAGTGCTATGAATCCCGCACCCCCAGTCCAAGTAAGGGACACCGTGGCGATTTTAGTTAGTAAAAATCCAGCACACCCCAACTTTCTCTAGGGCAGAGTATAGGCATGAAGAATTTCCCAAAAAAATACCGTCTCATAAGTAAAAGAATAACCATGCTACCTAGGCTATCTTTTTTTATTGGTTTCCAGTGGAAATTCTACATGAACTTCCTTCACCCAGGGGAAGGGCGGAGGGGTATGCTGGACTTCTACCATCATCTTCGGTACTGAAGGGGGGCTCCAGGTCCTCGTAAGATCACACAAGACCTGCCCATGGGTGCCACGCCTTTAGGCACATTTCGGAGGGGATGACTGTAAAGCGGTCACCCCTTCTAGCGGAGGGCAGGTGGCTGTAAAAAATCCGCCCCCCAGGCACTTCTCGGGGAGGATTGTAAAGGATCCCCCCAATCCTCGCTGTGCTACGAACACGGCGGCACGTGACCACGTGCGTGCCACCGTCTTTCCAGGTGTCGCTCGATGTAAGTATACCTAGGTTACTTAGGCTGCATAAACAATGTAGTTGCAGTTTAAGAAAATCATGTTGTGGACTATCCGCAATGCTTCCTGCCATCTATTCTTTCGGTGATGTCACATGGCAATCATCATATCAGCCAAAGGACGTCCACTTTAAAGGCCTCCCCTATATATTTTCACACCCAGAAGGGACGCTGCTGCCCATTACTCTGGTTTAGAGTTCCTTTGACGCTTTTTACGACATCCATGGCAGGAGATGGAATGAAGTGCTATATTTATAGTTTATACATGGTAATACCAGAAACTACATTCCTTAATGCTGTGGTTATTATAACTAGCTTAATAGCTTTTATTAGAATGTACCACGAGGGACTGCCTTACGTATTTGGTACAACAATGGCTTCAGGATATTGTCGGGGCGTCTCCACTTTGTAGTGCCTGTAGCATATTTGCTGAGTCACGAGCTGATAGCTTCCATCGCCACAGAGCCTCCCTACTGAGCATCGTGACTAGCAATTATTAATAGCATTATACAAATCATTGCTGAAAAAAACCATTATTTAACCATTCGCTTCTCAACAGACAGTTTAAGTGTGGCTTGCCGTGATATACTTAAACGAATGTCCATTTCCCTTATATTTAAAGATTAGTTAATAAATAATAAAATAGATATTTTGAAAATACATATGCGTTCAATAAAGGACCCCGTTTTACAAAATAAAACAAATAATATAATAAAAAATCACGTGTTGGCAGTTGGTAGTTGATGACTCAACCGCCAGCCTAGCGCACAGTTATACGGAAGTGGATAGAATACTGTGGGGTAAAGCCAGTAATTCGGCATGTCCCCATGGATTTTCCACGGCGAATTCCCGACAAGAAGTACCCAGCACATAAGAAGCGAGTCCGTAAAGTTCCAGGAACCACAACAATGACCGATGCCTCAGCCATTGAGCCATTAATCCAAAAAGTTTCCCACTGCTTTATAAAAGTGAAAATAATGCAAATACAATGTGACTGAACAACAACGACAACGCAAATGAGAATAATAATTGACTTCCCTCGAATGCGGGTATATTGAATTATACATGTTGGAATGTCAATTGAGCCACACAGGTGGTAGCTTGTTCATGAGGCAAAATGTTCGTAAATTGTTTTGCGAATCAGAGGCTCTGCTTTCAAAAAACATTCCTTGACTTTTGAATGTTGTGCTTTTTATAAATTAACAACGAGGTGAAAAACTAAACTTTTGACTAGCTAAATTTTAGTTTTATCTTTTCCTCTTAATCAAATACAAGTTAAGTTATAGCTCCCCTATATCGTAATTCGTGACCGCGCTGAATACAGTCTTGAATGCTAGACTGGATTGCAATGTATATGCGGATGAAAGGTGATCTTATTGGACTGCTTGAAGTACTGCAAGAAGTGGTGTGGTCTGTATACAGGTTATCTTTTAAATCTTCGGTAGCCCGGTGGCCCAAGTACTTAAACCTGTCCACCCTGCACAGTGCTGACCCAAAAATTGAAACATCGGGTATAGCTGAAATGGTCTAATTCCTTGCTTTAAAAACCATTAACTCACTGTTATTGATATTATAGTTGACCCCATGGGTCCCCGCATAAGATTGACAAACTGAAAGGAGTCGCCTTAACGACTAGCCGACTTAAAAAAAACGATTTTATTTTAAGGTGCTACTGAAACTCCAACTTCAAGTATCCAAACAAAGCCCGGTTATTTGTTAGTAAGGACGTCAGCGCCAGATGTCGCGTACGCTTGGCAACGACTATATTAGCTTTTGAGAAATGGCGCAACTTGAAAGCTGACAGATGATGGAACAGAAATAATTTATAAGCGATTATAGATGAGTGGTATCTTGTTGTGTTGTTCTGTAGCCGTGTGGTGCTGGCTCAGAATACCACCACCCCATTTCCTCCCGTGGGTGTCGTAAAAGTCGACTAAGGGATTAGCCGGAGGATGGGCAGCAGCGTCCTTCGAGTACATTAACAACTCAACTGCGATCGCCAACCCGTCTGCCAAGCGTGGCGATTATGGCAAAACCCCTCACTGAGCCCACAACACAACCATATCGACCGTCGTGGTGATCTTTGGGGGAGGCCTGAGTCCAGCAGTGGACTTCATTGAGCCGAAATGATGATCTTGTTCTGTAGGTAGCGAAAAAACAACTAAGATATCAGGTCTGAGAATTGGCAACCTATTCCTATGTGCTGAAAAATTCGTACTTTTTTGCACTTGGATATGTCCTCTTGGATTTTATGCACGGAAGGGCGATGGCGTAGCCAGACTTTTATTGAAAACCCGATCCCAAACTCCTCTCACCAGGTGGTAGTCTGCAGTTGGATACATTTTTTTTTATACGTTGCCCCACACTAGGATTTCTCCTGCGTCGTGGGTGCGTTTACAGACATAAATTCCACACACAATACACGCAGAGCCGGAACAATTACCTACAGATCATACAAATATTTGTTCCGTGCGGGAATCGAGCCCGCGACCCGGAGCACAGCAGCCGACTGCATCAGCCACTGCACCAGCCGTGCCGTCATTGTTCATTACTGGATCTGCACTTGACCTGTTGTAAAGCATTGGATGTGGTCTACGATAAAATGAGCGCGTGCGCCGGTGCTATCTCGTCTGACGAATCCTTGCTGCCCTTCGCTTCTTCCTGCTGCTCCGCTACCCTCGGTTCATCACCATCGTGGTCTGCCCGTGTAATCATTTTGGGGGTATTTACAATACTCACCGCGCTTGGCAGGCGGGGTAATGAGCGCAGAAAGATGTTGTGCCATAGAAAGGATGCTGCTGCCCATCCAAAGGGGTTTAGAGTCCCTTAGTCACCTTTTACGAAATCCATGGGAGATGGAGTGGTGCTATATTAGCGTTATTAGGATTAAGACATCCAGATACCGCACGGAAATGAGAGAGACGATTGTTGGATTTCAATCGAAGGAAATACAAGGAGAAGCAAAGGTAAATATTGCTAATCTAATGTTCAATCGTATGACTGCACCAAAGTGTAATTCAGGAATTGCCGAAGAAACAGATTCCCCACTTTATTTTTTGTGAATGCATCTCACTAAAAAAACAAATATTTGTTTGACCTTCGAGTAGTTGGTCGAATTGTGAGGGAGCACGCATGGCATATTTCTGTCTGTTAACTATACCCCAGGCCAGCCAGTTGCACTCACTGATCGTAATCCATCGGCAAGATTCAGCAACGCTTGACGCGGTCAGTCTATGGATGGGTAGCCGCATAGTGGTATTTGAACTGAGCGTCCCCGTGCTCCATAAGGCACTGCAGGCAATTGTAGGTTCCAGTTGTTGTCATTAGACGGCAATCGTTAAGCCAAGCGCCTTTGGGTGGCTTAAACAACTCTGACACAAGTTTGGCCACTTTCCACACGAAAAGAAGAAGGTCCATGATATAGGGAAAATATTTCTGTGGGCCATAGCTTCGTTTACACAAAACAAAAGGGAGAATTCGCACACGTCTGTTCAATGAATTGGTGAGCCAACTTCAACTTTAAAACGATAATGATTGATGATAATTCCACTCCAGCACCTATTTGAATTTCAATCCTAAACGTTTAAGTTTAAAACTTAAACCAAGGGGTGAAAATTACGAGTAACGATAGGGTATTTCTCCCAACACACGCTTCATTTATTGCTTTTGCCTAATTCACACATTCTACATTATTGGCACTTAATTTCTAACCCGACGCTGAGAGGGATGACTTAGTTGATGATGTTATGGTAGGACGAAGGTTCAAATTTCGTGTCTAAAGGACTTATATAAATAATAGTTACTATGTGTAATTGTGCATGTACGTATATGTTGTGCAGAAGCAGTGATAGTCTGTTTTTTTTATTGAGCCGGTGTAAATACGTCATTTACTTCCTCCACCCTGGAAAAGAGCGGAGGGGTATTACTGGGGGACTACTAGCGGCTAAAACCACCGGATTTGGCATCTTCGGCACCGTAGGGAGGCTCCAGGAACTCGAAAAATCTCCATCTAGAGCCACCCACTGGTGCCACGCCTTTAGGCACATCTCGGAGGGGATGACTGTAAAGTGATCACCCCCGCTAGTGCAGGGCAGGCGGCTGTAAAAAGGCCGACCCCCAGGCACTTCTCGGGGAGGATTGTAAAGGATCCCCCCAAGTCTCGCTGTGCACTGTGCTGCGCATACGGTGGCACATGACCACGTGCGCGCCATCGTCTTCCCGGGGCCACTCGGTATGAACACGCAGACTCCCCAATCTGCGCACCCGCGATCCCCGAGTATACAATAAACCTAAGATATTAATATTTTGAATACATCGGATTCAAGCCGGGATACTAGTTAAATGGGCGCGCCCGCGACCCTCGAGAAGCAGTGATAGCCTAGTGGATGGACGATAGAAAGAACAGAAAAGTGGGTGGGGCACACGTGCTAGCACTAGGCACTATAGTACTTAAACCGCTTACTCAGTACGCGCTGATATTGCTACTAGAAACATCTAGTATAAAACCGTGAAAATACCACTATGCGGTATTAACTGCAGAATCAAAAGCAGTGAACTAAATCTCAGAAAACGAGGCATTTCTTATCACTCAGGAGTACATTATTTACAACAAAAATTACATGTAATAAATATGCGCCTAAATTAGCGGTCCGTCGACGTCATAGTGTCAAAGCGATTGGGTTAGTGATTTACTAAGTCAAACATGTAGGTATTTATTATTTAAGATGTAGGTATTTATTACTTTCAGGTATAATGAATAAAATAATTAATTATAAGTTTAGTCGGGACACCACACTCTTAATTTTTGTGGGAAATAGGGGAAATGTGAACAAGAGAGATTTACAAAATTATTACAGCAGTTTATGCAATGTTAACTTAAGAAAAATTGTAATGTTCACATTCCCATATAGCAAAACCTTGCCACAGGAAGAAAATGACTTTAGATACCAATTGAATATGACATTGCATACTATGACATATAATAATAATTTATTTCATTTAATTGATACTAACAATTATGTTAGTGATAGTTTTTATTTGACAAAAGATATGTACTATCTTTCTAATTATTGTAAAAGACAGATAGCTGTGTCGCTATCATATTTTTTATGTGTATCAGCCAAAAATTTGGCTAAACAAGTTGCTTCTATTGAGCAATGTTCTAGTTTTGACATTACTGATTATTCAGCCAGTAATTTGGCTATACAAAATGACATGGAAAATAATTTAAATTAGAAAGTAAGACAATGGAGGGAACCTCCTGCTTAAAGCTATTTAGTTCAAGTAAAAGCCCAAGATTTAGTAATTTATGTAAGAACTTAGACACTATCAACCTGGTGCATCAAAATATTCAAGGTATTATGGGCAAAGATTTAGAAATTGAATTGTTCATGAACTGCAATAACATTGATATTTTATGTATTACAGAGCATTGGCTAAAAAGTCACCAGTTTATGTTCAATTTCAATAATCACCAGGTTGGCAGTTCGTTCAGCAGAGAAAATGCAATACACGGTGGCTCATTAATTATAGTCAATAATCAGATTAAATTTAAAGAACGTAAAGATCTTGTGAGCCTCTCTGTTGAACAAACAATAGAAATAGCCTGCGTCGAATTGGAGCGGTTCATTGTATTAAGCGTATACAGACCTCCTTCAGCATTGTATGACTGTTTTGAAATAGTCATGGATGAAGTACTGCATAGAATCAGTAATTTGGACAAAACGGTTATCACATGCGGTGATTTCAATGTTAATTTATTGGAAAATTCTAGTTTAAGTGTAAAAATTCAAAGCCTTTTTCAGTCATACAATCTTGTTAATTTGTTTCTGGAGCCTACTAGAATTACTCAGACCACAGCCACATGCTTAGATAATATATACACAGATATTATACCATCCTACAAACAAGTTATTAATTTATTAGACTCGGATCATTGTGGACAACAGATTACTGTTGTAAACCAAAGAAAAAGTGTGGGTAAAAAGGATATCACTGTTTGTCCAAAAACCGCGATTCGCTTGGAAAGATTTAGAAATAAGCTTAGAAATAAATTAACTTTTTTGCCATATAATGATAATCCAAACATTTTATATAATGATTTTTTTAATATGTACTGTCAAGAATTTAATTCTACTTTTATCCCCAAGAAAATCTCGGTTAATGGAAATGCAAGTTTTAGTGAATGGGCTACTATTGGAATTCATATAAGTAGAAAGAGACTATATGAACTATATAATGAACGCACATATTTTAATAGTGATACTTTTAATCTATATGTGAAAAATTACTCCAAATTATTCAAACGAATTTGTCATATAGCAAAATCTCGTTATTTGAGTTCCAAAATAAAAAGTAGTGATAACATAATTAAAATGACTTGGAATATAATTAGTAGTGAAACTGGAAGAGCTAATAGCCGGGACAGTGACTATAGCTTAATTATAGATGACAACATCATTAAATCAGAATTAGAAGTTGCTACAGCTTTTGAAAAGTTTTTTACCGACATTCCCGTTTCGACTACAAAGTCGCTGAATTCTTCACCCACTGTTGCGGAAACTATACTTAAAAGTAATGTTAACACTTGCAGTAATCAATTTAAATTTGATCATGTTAATTACAGAGATATAATAAGAATCTTTAACACGCTAAATAATAAAAAAACCGCTGACTTGTGGGGAAATTCCGTTAAAGTAGCCAAATCAATTATTGACATTGTTGCACCTGAGTTGGCAATAATTTTTAATGAATGTGTTGACCGTGGAAAATTTCCTGATCTTATGAAAAATAGTAAGATTATTCCTTTGTTTAAATCAGGTAGTACATCTGACCCTACAAATTTTAGACCTATTTCAGTACTACCTACATTTAGTAAAATTTTTGAAAAATTGATTTTGGTACAAATGCAAAGCTTTTTTGATAAGTATCATTTATTACATTGCAAGCAATTTGGCTTTACAAAGGGTCGTTCAACAACTGATGCCGGTGTTGAACTTTTAGGACATATTTTCGGTGCGTGGGAGGATTCACACGATGCCTTGGGCATTTTCTGTGATTTGTCTAAGGCATTTGATTGTGTTGTTCACGAAATTTTGATCAGGAAATTACTACACTATGGTATTAAGGACTCTGCGCTGGCTCTTCTTGTTTCATATTTGAGTAATAGGATTCAGAAAGTAGATATTAATGGTAAGATATCTCCTGGGTCTGTAGTTAAAATGGGAGTACCACAGGGCTCAATTCTAGGCCCATTTTTGTTTCTTATATATATAAATGACTTACCCTATACTGTAGGGGATAATCATGAGATAGTGTTGTTTGCAGATGACACTTCGCTTTTATTTAAACTCAAACGCCAACATCTGGCAACTGACGATATAAACAGCGCTATCTCCAGAGTGGTCAACTGGTTTAATGTTAACAATTTACTCTTGAACGAGAAAAAAACTAAATGTATGAAATTTACAACACCTAATGTTAAAGCAGTAAAAGCCACTGTACAAATGAATGGTGCGGAGTTGGACCTTGTGGACACCGCAGTGTTTCTAGGTATTACTTTAGATTCTAAGCTGCAGTGGGGACCGCATATACTAAAATTGTCGAAAAGGCTTAGCGCTGCAGCATACGCAGTAATGAAAATTCGTTATTTAACAGATGTAGAAACAGCGCGACTAGTATATTTTGGTTATTTTCATAGTGTAATGTCGTATGCTATTCTGTTGTGGGGTAATGCTGCCGATATCCAAACTATTTTTGTGCTGCAGAAACGAGCCATCCGATCAATTTATAAGTTAAGCCCTCAATATTCACTCCAACAGAAATTTAAAGAGATTAATATAATGACCGTTCCATCCCAGTACATTTATGAAAATGTTTTATATGTACATAAAAATATTAACCTCTTTACAAAAAACAGTGATATTCATAATATTAATACCAGGAACAAACACAAACTGGTTGTTCCTGCTACCAGGCTTCAGAAGATAAGCAAATCGTTTAAATGCCAATGTGTACGTTTTTACAATAAAATCCCAAGTGATATTCAGAAATTAAGCCTTAATAAATTTAAGTCCATTATAAAGCAGAAGTTGTGTAGAAAGGGTTTCTATAAAGTTACAGAGTATATGGACGACAAAAATGCTTGGGATTGATCTGCTCCAATGTTCAAAGGCCGATATTGACATTATTGGGTTTGATGTATCAAATACCATTGCCATTAATTTTTATTTACTTTGACATTTTTTTATAATGGATTATATTAATTCATTTAATGACATTTGATTATCCCTCATCCTCAATTTGTTTAAGTGACACCAATTACTTTTTGGTGTTGGTTGTTTTTGTTTTATATTCGCTTTACTTAGATTTGAAACTGTAAGTGCGAGGACCATGTGGATTATTAATTTATTTTGTTTAATTGACGTGATAGTTGTCTGGCAGTTTAGGTATGTCATGCTCACTCAAGTGTCCTGCTGATGGTGGCGTCGTGTATCGGGTCGCTTAGTTGCCCTACAATATGGTTGAGCCGAGCGACGCTGATGCATGCGTCATGCTCGTGAACGAGTGCTGTCTGTTGGGATTGGTCAGCTTAATGCTGCCATGACAATTTAATCATAATTTAACATAAATATCAGGCTTGTTTAGTGTGGACTTTTAAAGAAGTTTACTTTTTTCTGCTACATTGTCCTCACATTATTTATTTTGAGAGCAATGTAACCAAAAATACTGTAACAATTATTATGATTTAAAAAGAGTAACCATGGAGTTTCTTGCCCGTTCTTCTCCATAGGAAATCAACATCTTGGAACGCGGCAACTAAAGCCTTGACTATTCATAAGTGCCTGTATATGGTTTTACATGAATAAAAATATTTTTATCTTATCTTATCTAAGAAAGTATTTTTTTAAATACGAAACATTAGTTTTACAAGTTTTAATTTGGACAATTATAGAGATATCTAATCAAAATAATAGACTTTATTTATTTATTTCCTAGTGAAGCAAATTCCTTGGTGATTTTCAGGCAAATAGTTTAGCTGAATGATAGAGGACTATTCTAGATTTCTCAAGGATCCAATTGTGAAAGAGAAATGGCTAGATGCCACGGGGATAAATTACTAGTTATAAATTAAAAACGGAATTTGCTCGCCTCACTTTATAAAAGAATCATCGCAAAATATTATCAATACATGAATGGTTGTTATTTTATTTACGTACAATAATGATGTCTTCACTTAGAGTTAATTATCCGGTCACAATTTATGCATCAGGGCGAATAATTATACGCGACTTACTAGCTATCGATACTACAGATGACTTTGACTCTCAGTTATAAATATGTTCTTCTTCTTCTCTTAGATTGTGGCTTCTGTAGAGTATCTTCCACAATTTCGCCAATATCAAGTAGAAGGCAACGTTGTACGGTGTTTAGATTGATTAATCTTTATATATTCAATAAAATATTTCACAAAAAGTAAAAAATTCTAAAAAATATGTCGGCAACGTCGTACGGCTCAATTGCTTTTTGTTATAAATATGTATCATCTATGACTCTGACAAACTGAAAATGTCGCCTGACTTAATGACGTGTTTGACGAAAAATCGGCATGTGTGAAATGTACACAGTGATTACAACCATTCTGCCTCGATATATTTATGTAGGTTGAACGCTTGCTTTCTATATACAGGAGGGTACGAGTCCGATCCCGACCCGCACCTCTAGCGTTACGAATTCATGTGCGGATTTTACTTAAATAGGGGGTGAAATCCGCCACACCACTAGTATATTTAACAAAACTCTACACTTCGACAGAAACAAGCCAATATTATTTACTTGCACCAACCAGATGGAACTTGCTGATTAAGTGTTAAATTGGCACCCTGACCAAATAGGTATGATACCACCATTGTTTTAAACGAAGATATAATCTCTAACCCGTGCCAAGAGATTTGTAGGTACCGCTTGGCGCTATATTCAGTCTAACGTTTCCGATTTGTAGTATAAATTGCTATCTGTCTAAAGTTGTGTAACTGTTACAGTCAATATCGACTTTTTTTTTATAGACAGTGAACATTTTTTGGGTTCCGAACTTCGAAGGAAAATACAGTGAGACCCTTATTGAATCACTCGTGTGTCTTTCTATCTGTCTGTCCGTCAGTCACAGCCAATTTTCTCCGAACCTACGAGCCCGATTAAGTTGAAATTTTGTACACATATGCATTTTAGTAACCCAAACATGGATGAGTAACGTAAATAAATAAACTTTGAATATAGGTGTCACTTTTGGGTGGTAATATAGAAAATTTAAGGATAAAGTTTTGCAAACTGTACCGTGTAACATATTAAATGAAAGGGCTTGTTGTGAGGGTCTCAGTATATTTATTTTATAATTTAAAATAAAGACTTATGAAGTTATTTATCAGCCCACTGCTGGACAGAAGCCTCCCCAAAAGATAGCCGTAACGACCGGTATTGGGTTTGTATTGTGTGACCATTGGGGGATATTTGATTGTGATTCGTAGAATGAAACCGGATACAATGACCAAAGATGAATTTAAGCATGAATCAATCTGTTGAAATTGCGTGGATAGTAAGTATAGCAGGAGCAGCAGAACCAGTATAGTATGAATAAGTTACATAAAAGCATATGTTTTACGCGACCTATATTTCACAGCTTAAGCATATTCTGTACAGACCAGGGGTGCAATTCTCTAAGCTCAAACATCCATACATCCTTGAATACAGAATTAAAATCACGGTGATAACCGAATTTGGTATTCGGTAAAACTGGTCCTCATGGCTCATCTTCTGCAACATGTCCTTGAATAGCTTCGATCACATCTTAGCGAACACCGAATTGGTTTAAAACTGTTATTTCGATTCTTTATTCAAGGATGTATGGATGTTTGAGCTTAAGGAATTGCACCCCTGAACTGCAGACATTGTTAGACTCTTAGATACATATGTACATCTTTAACTCGTTACGGAGGAATCGAATTTTTTGTAGTGCAGACCACTGAAATGTTCCTAATTTTTTTCTCGTTCATTCTAAATTGATGTAGACATGAGTATTAGCTTTAAAAAAAGTGTTTCTATGCAGGCGTGGCTTAAAGAAGTTAGATGTATTTGTCAATATTGAAAATATGAAGTATTTCCTTCAGGAATACGGCTACCTTATCCCATCCCGTGAGTGCCATAGACGTCGACTAAATACTTTGAAACCCAGTGCGTACCATTAAGCACCTCAAGTTACCCGTAGGTGGCGGGTAAACCACCAACACTAGCATACCCAAGAGGATTGGTGTCAGGTAGCCAGCCGATTGTAAAACCCCTCTGCCAAAACCTTTGCGATATGCGTACATATAACGTCAACCCCAAGTAACTTAGAACCAGGTCAGAAAGGAGATGATGGATATCAGACCAAGGACGTCCACTGCTGAACAAAAGCATCCCCATAGACTTCCACATTAACGTTTTATAGTTATGTCGTCATTTGGGGGTTGTGTGCCATTACTCACCATGATTGATAGGTGTGTTGGTGAGTGCAGAATGGCTACTGTTCCACAGAAGGGAAGCTGCTGCCCATGACCCTGGTTTAGAGTCCCATAGTCGCCTTTAATGATATCCGCAGGAGGAGATGGAGTGGTGCCATATTCTTAATCCAGACACTACTCGGAATACTGTGTAGAACTGCAGGTAGAGCTCCATTACTGATTAGAACTTTCTGTAATGAAATATATTAGGGTCGAAGTTCAGAAAGCATTGTAGATAACTTGAGAGTTGATCTACATATTGCTTTAGCACTGACACCAATATGTATGGGATTTTTGGTCTAACTAAGATCCAATACCCAGATAGAAGTTTGCCGTGTAGTGCCGGCTCAGAATGCCACCACCCCATCTCATCCCATGGGTGTCGTAAAAGTCGACTAAGGGATTAACCGGAGGATGGGCAGCAACGTCCTTCGAGTACATTAACAACTCAACTACGATCGCCAACCCGTCTGCCAAGCGTGGCGATTATGGCAAGACCCTCGAATGAGCACACAACACACCATATCGGTCATTGTGGTGATCTTTGGGGGAGGCCTGTGTCCAGCAGAGGATTTGATTCGGCCGAAATGAAGTTAGATCCTGGGAAGGCGGTGGCGCGCTCGTGACCACGTACCGTGTGCGCAGCACAGCGCACAGCGAGCCCCTGAGTAAACCTTAGTAGTAGTAGTAGTAGTAGTAGTAGTATCCGTATATATATATCCGTGTATATCCGTAGTATCCTTTAAAATCCTCCCGACAAGTACCTGGGGTGGCAACCATTTCATAGTCGTCTTTCCAATACAGCCTTACAGTCATCCCCTCTGAGATATGTCCAAAAGCGTGGCTCCAGTGGGCGGCTTTAGTGTGATCTTATGAGGACCTGGAGCCCCCCCCCCCCCCCCCCCCCCGGTGCCGAAGATAACCACTCCAGTGGCTTTAGCCGGTAGGAGTCTGGCATGCCCCTTCGGCCCTTCCCCTGGGCGAAGGAAATTCATGAAGAATTTATATCACATAAATATACCGACTTCAAAAACCCCACATGATATAAAAAAATATAAACCACTGAAAAGGAAAGAACTCTTTATTTATTAAGTCGGGCCGGGGCCAGATATAAAATATAACTTCTCGTTCTCGTTGGTCTGCATGAACCATGGTTTATAAAAGAAAAACGGCGCAAATAGCAACATTGTTTATAGCTACATTGTTGCTGCGCCTCGTACAGTGAGTTACGAATACTGGAAGCCCAAATATAAAAATATGGTAGACAGAAGATGGGGGCCTTAAAGGAAAAAGTTTGTGTCTGCTCCAAAGATCAAATCAAATCAAATCAAATCAAATCAAAATGTTTATTGCTGAACATAGGTACATTGTAAAGGTACATTGCAAGTAGTTGTGTGAATGCGATGTTCATTATGTTCTACCAATTTAGGCATGCAAATTTGAATGTAAGGGATACAAGCCCAAATTACATTATTAATGTCAAACATATACAAGAAACAAAGTCAAAAACAAAAAAAAAACATTTCATAATAATATAATAAATAATAAATAAAATCAATAATACATTAGCGACTTCTCTGTAGTTGCAAATGTTTACGAGTAGCAATGTTTGCATAGGGGAACCGCAAGGTATTTTATCCTCCTATATAATAAAAAGAATGAAGAAGCAGAATTAATTTCATAGAATACCACCAGACATGATCTGGGTTCCTATTTGGTCCAACTTTTCATTCTATGTCGTTAGTATGTGTCCCGGTTGTTTCCTATTAACTTTTACTTCTTTCTTTCCTCTATAACAAAACCAATCCTGAACTGGATATGTTTGCCGATGAGTGGAAGGTGATACTGTTGGAATCTTTGAGGTGTTGTGAGAAGTCTGAGTGAAAGTCTTAATTGTTTAAGTAATCAGTATAACTGGCTTATTTTCGTTCTGGTTTTTAATAATAAACTAGCTGGGACCTACGGTTTAACCCACGTTTAATTTAAAAGAAATTTAGAGTACTTGCACATAGACACTTGACATAGAATATATATATTGGATTTCAAGGGTTTTTTGCGCGGGACCCTAATTATTTTTCTGAAATAAAAGTAGCCTAAGCCTTATTCCTTATAATATCAGCTATCTGCCAGTGAAAGTCCTGTCAAAATCGGTCCAGCCGTTTTGGAGATTACCCGGAACAAACAAACAGACAGACAGATAAAAAAATAAAAGTAGGTTTTTTGTTATAGCTACCGTATATACTTTCATATGCATTTAGTAAAAAGCTGTTATTTTGACATTACAAACAGATAATAATGTCTTAGGTTTTCGCGAGTATTACACATTATAATAAAACACTTTTAAACGGATTATATCGCGTATATTTTAAAATCTGAATCAAAATTATATAACTTTTTAAAATCTGTAACGACGCCTGTCACCTTAGTCATCCTGCGACCACGAACCCTGCAAAGTGTTCGAAACGTCAGGAAAAACGAAAACCTAAAATATACGCGATAGAATCCGTTTAAAAGTGTTTTATTATAATTACAAACAGACTTCAATTTTATTTATTTGTGTAGATAGATAACATTTTATTAATAAATAAACAACACGTACTGTCTCAGGCTCATATTACGAGTACATATTTTCAGTCCCTAGTAGAAAGCGAATTTGGTTTATTATGAATATTTATACTTTCCCAATAATATTAGCGAAACAGGAATTGGCCAAACAGCTGCCGCATTATCATAGACAACTGGTCGATTAAAAATGGAAACCTATAACCAGTTCCAATATACCTAAAAATTGCGTAAGGAAAATAGGAAAGACGCTCTTCGCTTTCCCTATATCCACTCCCTACAATATAATTTATGTCTTTGAAGATAACAAGTTCCAAGGTCGCGCTGAATCACGTACACATATAATCTTATTTGTTGGCAGTTCTTATATCCTTCGCCTTAATAAACTGTCAAAGTAATGTGTTTGTTTACAGTATTGGTGAGGTTTTATATGAATTTATATGAAAAATGTATGTAATAAATAATCTAGATCTAATATTCCAAGGATACTTAATACCTAAGCACCTAATATTATTCATCAGTAGACAAACCTTGCTCAATATGGGGTATACTTTTCAACCGGTGGAAATACATAGAATCAATGATATTATACCATAGATATGTTACGTCCATACTAAACGGCGCGCAAAATTCAGTCTCGCTGTACGTGTAAACCTACAAAACTGCACATCTACCTATGCTGTAAGAAAGAAGATACAAAAACTACGAGAGTAAAAGAGATAGCTATCTAAAATGACAACACGTGTACTCGGTGGCTTTGTCGCACCTGTGATAGAATATATATGTTGTCTCTTTTCTTTGCTTGACCTGGGTTTTCTTCGAGAATATTATCCTATAAGTAATTTGAATAGTATTTTATTAAAAAAAAAAAAATTATTTGTTACTCGCGTTTGGTATGCGATCCCTAGTTCTTTATTCATGTTTGCTTGATAGTTTGTGCATTTTCTATATACGCACGACGGCATTGTTATCACTTATTTAATAAAAAATAGAGATTATGACAGCGTGTGCTCGTTGTTCTGTTTTGGGTGAACTGATTGCAAAGTGCTACAATTGGGGGAGTTTTGGATCTTACATTTGGCGCGTATGTAACATATCTATCTCTTTTAATAGATAATATCATTGCATAGAATACAACCATTTATTTGATCTGAATATATGTAGGAACTCTCATATCTAATCCCTACTTTACAGTGTTCTGTTTAATCCCTCAACCCCTTCTTGCCACAAATAACGTTTTCAGTTCCTTCATGACAATATATAATATTTAATATATCACCAGATATATTAAATAAGATTATCGGAGAACTTAAAGCTCAAGATGTTGTATCGACGTTGTCGTTGATGCGTTGGATAATTTTTGTGGTAAATTAAACTATTTATTTTGACTAATATCGTGTTTTTCTTGTATTTAATATCAATATCGTTGGTGTACACCACATATTACCTGAATTTCTTTACTTCTCTACTATTAAATCCTTCCAAAAGTTGTCTATAAAAGATCGCTTATAGCGATATCAGCGCCCATTGTGCCACGCTAAGTATTGTAAATATTCATTCCTAATATTTTGGTGTACAATAAAGTTATATTCTGTTCTATTATAGTATACTGGTTTTTGAAATGCCAGACATTAGGTGTTGAAAATCTAATACATTTGGTCCCTTTCTCGTTCAAAAGTATATTGCTAACATTAAACCTGTATTCTATCTTGCTTTGAAGTGTCATAATTTTAATATAGATAATAGTGTATCGTTTTATTTTATTTTATTGCTTTCAGTATAGCATAGACGGCGCTACCACAATAACTTTCTTCTTAATTCCTTTTGATATCTATTTTTATTTTTAATTGTTCTTCTGCTAAAAACTAAAATGTTAACCACGTAAGCGAGTAGCAGATTGAAATGGAACAGAGGTGTGGTCGTTCACAATGGGCCTCATAAGAAAGCTCAAGGCTACGCAGCAAGCTATAGAAAGAGCTATGCTTAGTACTTCTCTACAAGATCGAATCAGAAATGAGGAGATCCGTAGAAGAACTAAAGCTGCTGACATAGCTGAAAGAATTAGTAAACTGAAATGGCAATCAGCGGAGCACATTGGTCGTAGAACTGATGGCCATTGGGGCAAAAATGTTCTCAAATGGAGACCGCGCACCGGAAAACGCAGTGTAGGACGGCCTCCAACGAGGTGGATAGATGACCTGGTGAAGGTCGCTGGGAGTCATTCGATGAGAGCAGCATATAACCTCTCGCTGTGGAAATCTAAGGGGGAGGCCATTGTTCAGCAGTGGACGTCCGTTGGCTGATATGATGATGATGAAAGATATATTTAGTTACAAAATTTTAATGGAATATTAAGCTGTTTTCATCATATCGGCCATTTATACGTCCACTGCTGAACAAAGGCCTCCCCCATTGATTTTCACAACTGTGTCATCATTTTGGGGGGTATTTGCCAATACTCACCACGCTTGGCAGGCGGGTTGGTGAGCGCAGTATGGCTACCGTTTCACAGAAGGGACGCTGCTGCCCATCCCTCTGGTTTATAATCCCTTAGTCGGCTTTTACGACATCCACGGGAGGAGATGGAGTGGTGCTATATTCTTAATCCGGACACCACACGGACAAAAAAAAAAAGCTGTTTTATATCCCAATAAAATAAAATATAATAAGATCGCATTTGACCAAAACTAAAGTGGTGGCCTGTACGTTTTCTTTTTGAACGTTGCACGTACGAATTTTTGTTTTTGTATTCATAGATTCGTAGAGCGGAGAGCACGTGGTGCAGCATTGACACAGAGGTTACATGGACGTGACATGAAATTCACAAGTGATGAAGACAAGACGGGGCATAGGCGTCGTTAGATTCACATAATACAGGATAGTTCTGATCTAGCTGGCAAAATGTTGCGTTAAATTAGATATTACTGCATTGCACATAAAGGTTCGCAATACTGAAGCATATAATTCGCCAACGCTGATGTTTGCTTCACATGCAGGTCCTGTTATGCGGATATGTATATTATTTACGCGTGTATTTTGAACTCTGTGTCCGTAGACGCAGCGTATAATTCACTTGCGTCTCGCATTTTAATGCGTGTACACCCATCTACGCGAACAAAACCGACCGATGTTATGTAGTGTGGATAAACAGCTGAAGATCTCTTGGCTCATCTGCGCCTTACCCGTGATCCGCGTTTTATCCTTTACTTGAGTGGTACCTAAAGCTACCTTGTTGTTAGAACTCTATTATGTTAAGTTGAAGTTATCTACCATTAGCGTGTTAGTGATCAACTTTGCAACACTACAGTAGGCACGTTCTCTCTAAGTCGGGTATCGCACTCTGCCAGGCTGCAGTAGGATTAAGCTTGCATTTCAATATGGTTGTCGCGTTGTGTTTGTTTGAGAATTAGCTCCGTAGTCGAAGCAAGCAAAAGCTGTGTCTAGATCTGCAAATTGAATGTTTCCATTGCATTTTGATTCATCATTCAAAGTGTCTTGCGGATCTAAACCACATGGCGTATTGTTGCTTCCTTTTGGCCAATTGGGGAATAAAATATCAGAGGTAAGAAGGTTGGTGGAGGTAAAGCTTCTATAAGTTTCAAAGAGGTAGCGGATGTTGTTCCGATTATTAATTGACAAATGTTACTATAGTTTAAATGAATATTTGAGTGATGTTTCTATATAATTTTAATTTGATTTGTTTTAATTGTTGACATTAATGTGTAATGACGTGTATATCTTTTTAAATTTATTGTATGCCATTAATGGCGGGTCATAGCAGCGCAAACACAATTTTATTGTATTTTATATCATTAATTTTACCTATGTACCGCAATATACTTTGAATAAATTGAAATTGAATCGAAACTCGATGTGTCCACCAAACTTAGGTTGTTACTGCAAGGGTAGGCACTATTAGTCGTAGTCCAAAATAAAATATTAAACTATGTACGTCGATGAACGTCCTTTGGCTGATCAATTTTTTTTTTTTCATCATTTCGGCCGAATGAAGTCCACTGCTGGACACAGGCCTCCCACAAAGATGTCCACAACGACCGATATGGATGTGTTGTGGGCTCATTGGGGGGTTTTGCCATAATCGCCACGCTTGGCAGACGGGTTGGCGATCGCAGTTGAGTTGGTAATGTACTCGAAGGACGCTGCTGCCCATCCTCCGGCTAATCCCTTAGTCGACTTTTACGACACCCATGGGAGGACATGGGGTGGTGGCATTCTGAGCCGGCTGATAATGATATCAAATTGGGTCGATATCACTGTCAAGTCTGTTTCCTTGAGCAGGGTCAATGATTTATAGAGCCTTTAAATATTAACCGTCGACATATTTTGTTAGTCAATAGACTATTTAATTTGTTTTGATTTCATCCGTTTACTGTCCGGATTAAGCATATAGCGCCACTCCATCTCCTCCCCTTTTACGACTTAGGGGCTCTAAACATGGGGATAGGCAGCAGCGTCCTTTCTGTAGAACAGTCGCCATACTGCGCTTACCAACATGACTGCTAAGCTTGGTGAGTGCAAATTCCCCCTAAAGTGAGGACCCAACTGTGGAATTTCTTAGAAAATAGGCAATTCTTTTGGCTGATGTGATGATGACGAAGATGACATTTTCTGTACATAAAACTTTTGATTTTTCACTTAACACGATATAAAACCTGAGCTTATATATATTTGATGTTTTTTTTTATTGCTTTGTTTAACAACGAAGCCTCACACTCGTTTCAGTTTATAGATAAAAAATTCACAAACCCTCAAACTAGAGTATACAACTATATATATGTAAGCCATACAAGTATTTGTTCCGTGCTGAAATCGAATCCACGCTTCGTAGCGCTGGAAGCTAATCGCTTATAGACATAGATATGGTCAAAGATATTGGAAGAAAGGAGATATGCTATGTAGTTCATGTATGTGAGCCTAGAAATCGAGTTTCCCCTACCATTCTTCATAAAAACACACTAATGCACACAGTTACAAGTTCTCATCCAATGAACTGAATAAACACAACATTATAATTGGCTACTTTTATTAAATTATTCATATCACTGTGAGCATCGGTCTTAGTAACACGTATCTAGTGCAATTAGCGTCTTTCATATATCGTCAACCTTTCGTAGTAGTGATGAAGTGCGATATTTGCAACAATAATTTTGCTAAAGGTGCGGGTGTCCAATGTGCCGCATGCACTAAGCAATTAGATTTCGGTTGTGCCAATATTACCGAAGCCGGATGGAAACGGCTAGGAGCACGTAAATCCACCTGGAAATGTGCATTATGCAGAGCACCATCCCCTTCACCTTCACATTCACCTGTTGAGGAACAGATAACATTGGCAGACTTGATCAAGGAAATTAAAGATTTAAAACTGCAACTCGTCGGATTACCAACTGTGTTTGAAGATATCAAATGCATAAGAAATGAGCTTGTGGACTTGAAAACCTCTTGTGACTTTGCCAATGACAAGATCGCTGAATTTACTACCAGATTGACCAGTGTAGAAAAAAACGCTAATGACCTTGAACTTAAGTATATAGCACTTGAATCAAGCCTAATTGAAGTGAAGCTTCAAATGTCGATAAATGATCACAGGTCACGTTTGAATAACGTTGAAATTAAGGGTGTTCCACAAAAGAAGGATGAGAACCTCTTCAATATTATGGACACGATCGGCGTGAAGGTTGGCTATCAAGTTCCTAAAGCACAAATCAACTACATATCTAGAATCCCCTCATATAACTCAAAGGAGAAGTCCATAATAGTCAGTTTTATAAATCGGTATGTAAAGGAGGAGTTCATAGCATCTGCACGAGCGCTGAAGACTTTGAAAGCTGAGGATTTAGGATTCCGGGATTCACCAAAACAAGTATATGTTAATGATCATTTAAACACGGAAACGAAACTACTACTAAACAAAACCCGAGAAACTGCAAAATTGAATAACTTCAATTATGTTTGGGTTAAGTTCGGAAAAATCCACGTGCGAAAGAATGACACTTCCCGCACATTTATCCTTACTAAAATTCAGGATTTAAACAAAATTGCTTAATCGTTCGCCTATTCGATATCACGAGCTTTGTTATAAGTGTATGTCTGACTAAATTGTTATATTGCAACTGTTTTCGCTCCTGTTGTAACTCTGCTAGCATAATCTACTTCAATAACATTAGATTGGTTATCTCTGCCGTATGAATTGTGAGAACGCCCCGCTCACTTACTTGGATCCACCGGCCGGTTCATAGCTTAGTAAAAAATCAATTACATATTACTGTCTCGCTCGCTCTACAGTTTTTAGCATCTGTTTATTTCTATCATAGATGGAAGCTTGCGCTTGCGCATGATTATTCAATTAATTTTAACGTCACCCAATACTTTTATTTTTTAGTTGCATATTTCTTAATTTACCCACATAATCCCACTTATGAGTGTATTATCAATTTCTTGCCTTTGTATTCTACGAGATTGCCTACTAGGTTTCTATTAACATATTATTGCAATGACTACCATTGAAGTAAATATACGTCGTAAGACTGATCTAATGATTTATTATCAAAACGTTCGGGGACTTCGTTCCAAAACAATAACTTTTTTTAGAAACTTATGTATTGGTTCCTATGACATAGTGGTTTTAACGGAGACCTGGTTAACGAATAGTGTGACTGATTCGGAATTGTTCGATAATCGTTATATAGTTTGGCGGCGGGATAGAGATTATGAGCTTACCAATCAAACCCGTGGTGGCGGAGTACTTATTGCAGTGCGGAAAAACATAGTCGCCCATTGGCAACCTAATTTTGCATCGACAGCGGAGGATCTATGGCTCATGCTACCTATCAGTGATTTGAATAGTGGCACACGGTGTATTTTGTACTTGTGTGTTCTTTATCTTTGTCGGCAAATTCGGGTTTATCTTTCTCCGCTCAACTTAGTAACTTTTTATCCAAATTAGATGAAATTATGATATGTAATCCGGACGATAGGTATTTAATAATTGGCGATTTTAATTTGAGTAGTATATCATGGGATCTAAGTAACGTGGACCATATATTATTACCGAGTAATGTGAATACTGTGGATGAATATTCGTTAGTTGATTCACTACATACCCACAACTTATCTCAATACAACTACGTAAACAACAGGCACGGTAGGATATTGGATCTTGTTCTATCGAATGATATTCTAACTGTTTCTGAGTGTGATGAGCCATTAGTGCCGATCGATCCACACCACAAAGCTCTTTCCATAACAGTCACATCTTCCGAATTGTCTTACCTAAAACCTGCAACGCGAACTAATTATAAGTTTCGTAAAGGCGACTATATTTCTATAAATACGGAAATTCAGAACATCGACTGGCGCAATGAGATTTATAATCGGTCTATGGAAGATGCAATTGAATATTTTTATGAACTCATTAGGCGTTTAATTGATAAATATGTACCTGTAACTAAATTGAATTCTAGTAATACTTTTCCTGTGTGGTATACTCCGGCATTAAAAAAATGTATCAAAGAAAAATATAAATTCTTAGGGAAATTTAAAAAATATGCAAATCGATCTGATTTTGAGTCGTTTAAATTACTCAGATTACGAGTTAAGAAACTTGAGACTGAGTGTTACCAAAATTATATATCATCTGTTGAAGAATCCATTAAGGGCAATCCCAAATATTTTTGGACATTTGTTAGTAACCGCAAAACATCAAATAGCATTCCTGGCTCAGTAAAATTTGGCAATAAAATTGCCAACACTGGGGAAGCCATATGTAATGTTTTCTCTGAATATTTTCACTCAACATTTTTGCCACACTCTCAACCTGCAACGACTCCTTCTTTTGATAATTACCACCCTCTTTCCGATATATCTAGCATTTCCATAAATTATATTGATCTAGTCAAAATACTTAAAACTCTTGATCTCAATAAGTCGGCGGGGCCTGATCTTTTACCACCCATTTTCCTAGCCAATTGCTCAGACACTATATCCGTACCTGTTGCATTATTATTTTCTAAATCGTTGTCTGAGTGTACCGTGCCGTCTATGTGGAAGTCGGCGTTCATTACCCCGATTCACAAAAAAGGAACTAAGACAGATGCCACCAATTACAGGCCTCTTTCGAAATTATGTGTCTTGGCTAAGGTGTTTGAAAAAATAGTTTATAACCAGTTATACGCGGCTCTAAAAAACAGTTTCAACGTTTTTCAACACGGTTTCGTGAAGGGGCGTTCAACAACATCTAACCTTATCCTATTAAATGATTACATATCTGAGGCATTGAGTAAAGGAAAGCAGGTCGATGTCGTGTACACAGATTATAGTAAATGTTTCGACAGAATAGACCACTTTATCCTAATTCATAAGCTGGAGCAGATTGGCATAAGAGGAGATCTGCTACGATGGCTCTCATCGTATATATCCAATCGCTCTCAAGCTGTAGTTATTAATAATTATATCTCTAGTTGGGTTATCGTGCCCAGCGGAGTACCTCAAGGCTCCCTTTTAGGTCCTTTGCTATTTCTAATCTTTGTAAACGACATCGATCAGTGCTTCCACCATTCACAGTTATTATGTTTTGCCGACGACATGAAGATATTCCGGACTGTATCAACAACGACGGATATTCTAATGCTCCAGAATGATTTAATTCGATTGGACGATTATTGCACTAAGAATAAGCTTGACTTGAATCCATCTAAGTGTTCGGTGGTTACTTACAGTAGAAAGACAAATATTATGCCGTCCGAATATTTTCTTAAAGGGCATAGTTTATTGAGGCGCTGCAACGTACGCGACCTTGGTGTCACCCATGACTCTAAGCTGCTATTCAATGACCATGTAGATACTATTATCAGCAAGGCATCACGATCATTGGGATTTGTGATGCGAATGTCAAAAAACTTTAAAAATGCTAAAACCTTCAAAATCCTATATTGCACATTCGTACGTAGTATAATTGAATATGCCAGTCAGGTTTGGAACCCCTGCTATGACATATATATTTCCAGATTAGAGAATATCCAACGAAAATTCACAAAATATATGTGTTACCGATTGCATCTTCGGTACTCCTCTGATGATTACTTGAAGCTTTGTGCCAAGTTCCACATTCTTCCATTAGCAAAACGTCGTGAGATAGCTGACGTCACCTACATCTTAAATTTACTCAAAGGTACGATCGACTGTCCTGATCTTCTCTGTAGAATACCGTTTAATGTACCTAGAATAACGGCAAGGCATAACAATCCCATTCATCTCCCCTTGGTGTCTACTAATTACCGCCAGAATGCGTTTCTGTGGCGAGCGAGCAGTTGTTTAAACAAACAATGTAAAATGTTTGATATTGACATTTTTAACACTAAGCTGGAAACAGTAAGACGGGTGCTTAGTCAAGACTTTTTCTCTAAACACTAAGTAGTTGTGGTGCAGGGTTATATTTTTGTTTGATTTATGTTATTTTGTTATTTGTTCACTTAATTGTAAACTACTGTTTATTCGTGAAGATCTGTAATTGGCTTGCTGACACTTACAATTATCGTTTATGTTTAATATTACATGCTGTTGATCTTCCTAAAATAAATAAATAAATAAATAAATAAAACACACCCACGACTTTGTAGGTAGCCAATCATGCCGATCGTACTGACTGCACACAGCGGCCGTACCACGCAACGCGTAAGTTTACTAGGAGTACCATTCGCTGTTCTAGTCACTGCGTTTGCTTTTCCCGATTGCTAGTTAAAAGTGGTAGATAAGAAGAACTTGTTTGGTGAACTTGGTGTTATTATTGTATTATTGTTATGTTTTGTTTCCGAGCGCGGTTTTGGATATTTGTGTGGGTGCTGTGTGTTCTCGGTGTATTTTGGAGTATTGCCGGTTTTTGGTGATTTGTGCGTCGTTTGTGCGATTTGTTTGTGTGTTATATATATTATACATACGTCCAATATTGTTAGAAGCATTGTATTTTGTACAAAATTAATAATGTCGTTCTGCCCTATCAATCCAAATGTAACATAATAAAGAAAACAATAATTTTTTATTTATTATTTTTATAGACAAATCTTCTTATTTCACTTGAACATTGTATATGATTCATTCATTGATAAAGTAATTATTTTCGCTTCAGTTTTTGCATGTTATCCCCGAACACAACACGACACTTTAACAAAGTTTCACTTACGCAATCGAATCTCAACAGATGTTGTAAAACGGCCATTTTTTCCAGATGGCCCGGATTGTGCATGTCGCGGTGGCGTGGGTACGCCCACGTACCACTTCTCCTTATTTCCATATTTCTATGGATATGACAGATCAGTGCAGAATTACGGACCCGAAAAGCTTATCTGTTCTATATATGTACGTTTCTATTAAGTTACTACTATGTAAGGTTCTAGTCCAACTCCTCCCATGGATGTCATAAAATAAGACTATGGGACCAGGTGGATGGACAGCGACCCTTCTGTGCAACAGTAGCCATACTGCGCTAACTAACCCGCCTGTCAAGCGTGATCACCGGTAAATTCCCCTCAAATTTGTGACAATTATAAAAATCTATGCCGTGTGGTGCCGGCTCAGAATACCACCACCCTATTTTCTTCCATGGGTGTCGTAAAAGTCGACTACGATGGGCAGCAGCGTCCTTCGAGTACATTAACAACTCAACCTCAAGCGTCAAACCAAGCCAAGCGTGGCGATTATGGCAAAACCCAGACAGCGTCTTTTCTGTTCCACAGAAAGGACGCTGCTGTATATCCTGGTTTTGAGTCCCTTAGTCGCCTTTTACGACCTCCACGGGAGGAAATGGAGTGGTGCTATATTCTTAACACGGACTCCACACGGATCTTTAAATGAATAAAAATCTTTCCATCTTATCTTAACAGTTTTTTTTAATTAAACCCAAACCGTTCCTTGAAGGACTGTCCACAGCAATAGACTGATATGAGTGACAAAGATAGCGACACCTATTCCAAGTACTAAGATAGCTAGAGGTGAAAGTAAGTCAAGTCGTCAAGTTCTGAATATACTTCCATTAATCTTAGCTTCGATCGAAGAATTCGATGTCCCTATAGTGCTTGATAGGTACTTCGTAAACTTCGGTAGCTATTCAGATACCATTAATTGCAGACTTGACCGCTATATGTCCTTAATAGCTAGTTTATGTACGGAGCCCGCGAGGAAAGAGGTGGAAAATTGAGTTTGTGAAAGTCGCAGGGCTGGCAATACCAAGAGAATAAAGTTTTGATCGTATATGATAAAATATTGATAATGTTTATACTGCTGGGAGTATTATAAATTATGCGAGAGTTAAATGTTAATAAAATAGATGGGTTTATTGAGTAGTTGGTCGTTTATTGAAATTCAGATTGATGCCAAGTAATTGGCAGATATAACAAATTTTTGGCGATCTCAAAGGATATTAATACACTGAAGGAACGATTTTTTTGTAATACCTACTATTTAATTATTTATTTTGTGTTTTCATGACCGCTCCAGAGGTTTTAGCCAGTAGGAGTCCAGCATACCCCTTCGTCCTTCCCCGGGGCGAAGGAAGTTCATGTAAAATTTACACAGGACAAAAAAAAAATTGTGCTGGTAGAGAGTATCACCACCCCATCTATTCTTCTTCTCGTGGGTGTAGTAAAAGGCGACTATTGGATTAGCCGGAAGATGAGTAGCAGTGTCTTATGAACAACTACGACAACAACTGAAATGCGATCGCTAGCAGGTGGGTCGCTGAGCGTGATCCCCCAATAAGCAAACAGCTTAAACTCAGATATGGCGTTATGGTGATCTTTAGGGGAGGCCTCTATTCAGCAGTGGACTTTGGCTAATAGGATTATGATGAATTGGGTTATGAAGCGACCCTCAAGGCAACGCAGTCGCTCCTTATCAAATAACGTTAGTCAGTGTAACTAACCAGCGATGAAGAATAGTGCCTGGGATTTTAGGAGCATTAAGAGGCCTCATAGCTTAATGAACTCACCGATCAGTAAATGATCGGTAAAGTTAAGCGATGTTTGGCACGGTCAGTCTTTGCATGGGTGACCGCACAGTGGTGTTTGAACTGAGCGTGTCCCTGCTTTGGAGAGCAAGCAAAATCATCGGTCACGTATTTTGTCATTTGACGGCAGTCGTTAAAACCAAGTCAAAAGCCTTTGGACGTCTTGAAGTACTCTGACATAAGGTTGACCACTACCCAAAAAATAAAACATGTTAAACTGATTGTTTATAGTCTGATGACGGATTGGTTACGGGGCCGGCTTCTGAGAAAAGGCTATACAAATTATAAATTTTGTTTTGGTTTTGTAGTGGCAATCTTTAATTTCCATCATTTCTTTTTTTACTGATATATAATTTTGTTTATTGTACTTTTAATCATCATCATCATTTCAGCCGAATGAAGTCCACTGCTGGACACAGGCCTCCCCCAAAGATCACCACAACGACCGATATGGATGTGTTGTGGGCTCATTGGGGGTTTTTGCCATAATCGCCACGCTTGGCAGACGGGTTGGCGATCGCAGTTGAGTTGTTAATGTACTCGAAGGACGCTGCTGCCCATCCTCCGGCTAATCCCTTAGTCGACTTTTACGACACCCACGGGAGGAGATGGGGTGGTAGCAGTCTGAGCCGGCACCACACGGCATCCACGGGAGGAGGTGGGGTACTTTTAATGTATTATGTATATTTACATAACGGTAGTAAATGGGGGCGGACTGAAAACCAGCGTTGGGCAGTGTTACGGCTATGCTGCTCACTGTTCAACATTTTGCTGAGACCGCTCCTTTTGCCACACCATACAAACAAATTTCTTTCTTTTCTTTTTTTATGTTAAATTAGTGTGGTAATAAATGCTTTCTTTCTTTCTTTCTTTCTTTCAACTTCGTTAATATTGAAGATATAAATTTACTTAAAATCATAGCATAGGTTATCTCAATAAGTTGCTACATTTATCACAAGGAAAGTGCCAGCCCTAAGTACAGCACCAATTTCAGTAGGAAAATTTATAGGTCAGCTGTTTAACAAGTTCCATATGATTTTACGTTTAATATATTGTACGATCTAACTGCCGTGTACGGACAAATTAAGGCTACGTGGAATTTACTATGGGGAATTGTGTAGGGAGTACAGAATAGGCCTCAACTCTACCCCTGTGGGAGTTATGAGCATGAAGCGGTGTGTTTCCACTTTTCTCATGCGTACCGCTAAAGATTCCACTCTTTGCCGGATTCTGTGTTTCTGAATAGTAAAAACGTTGAATTCTTTAAGTTATGAGAGTGAATAGGTTACTTCTAGGCAAGCGTGTCCCGTCTTTGAACCCATCACCACTTGAATCAAAGTCAACGTTTTTATTTCAATTATTGGCACTTATGAAACATTAGAATCTATGTTTCACGTTTCCAAATAGTTGATACTGAGGAGAAGAACCGGCAAGACACTCCATGAATACTCTCTAAAAACAAATGAGATTACAATTTTGATTGATACAAATGATTGTAAAATATGTACCGAGAAAAATGTAGGTCAATGTGTGAGGAATCTTAAGATGGAACATACCACAATAATATAATAATAATTAATTTTCCATAATAGTTAACGGCTGACCAGTCCCAGTCAGCATCGCTTAGCTCAACCGTATTGTAGGAAACCGAACGACCCAATACACAACGCCACTGCGAGCAAGACATTTTAGTGAGCATGACAAACCAATACAGCCAGGCAAAAGACAATATCAGGTGAGATCATCACACCACATTCTTTATGGCTTTTGATCACTATAAAAAATGTTGGAATCTTAGGTTCAGTGGTAACCTTTTTATTGGGCTAGGTGGAAATTCTTCATGAACTTCCTCCGCCCCGGGGAAGGACGAAAGGGCATGCCGAACTCTTACTGGCTAAAACCACTGGGACGATCATCTTCGGCACCTAAGGGGCTCCAGGACCGCGTATGATCACACTAAACCTACCCACTGGTGCCACACCCATAGGCACCACTGGAGAGGGTGATTGTCAAGCGGTCGCCGCTCCGGGGGGATTGTAAAGGATGCGCCGAAGCGTCCTTGGGCGCTGTGCTCTGCTGCGCACACGGTGGCGCGTAACCACATGCGTGCCACCGTCTTATCGTGGGTCGCTTGGTGTGGGCACGCAGATTCCCCAATCTATGCACCCGCGAACTCAGAGGCCTCCCGCCTTATAGTGACGACAGGGGATTTCAGGCGTATAGGAATTAGGCGCCAGGGCGGTCGTTACCCCGGCGCCGTCTCCTCCTTCTTCGAGCAGGATCGGCCCTCTCCTGATCTCGTTCTTCTGTCTCCTTCTGGAGCATGACACTCTCACACAAGAAGACCACTGCATTCCGGTTTTCATGCTTTGCCAACCTAGTCAACACTACTGCTGGCAGAGAGAGATCTTGCCCAATCCAATCGACCAGGATCCGACGCTCAGGCGCCCACGCAGGACAGGCCTCAAGCATGTGCTACGCACCGAAACAACATGCCCAGTTCTAAGTCTCTTATGCCCAGTAATTTCAATAGCTACAGTGCCTTCTAACTGGAGCACAGTAATGTCTGAAGTTTAAAGTAATGGGGACATTACTTGTCACTGTAATTATTTTTTCTTAGAGTTTATTAAATCTGATATTACATCTGAATTAACTGTTTTTCGATATTTTGTCGAATTAATTAAAGAGTATTTGTAAATGTATATATATAAATGTTTATGTATTTATATATCTGTATTGTGTATAATTTCGCAGTTTCTATACAAGGTACCTGATACTAAGTTTCTTTAATAATTTATTTTTCTGTGACGGGCTTTATTTGGTGCTCCAAAGTGGAATTGACTAACCACACATAAAAGCCAAAAAGCTTAATGTGTTGCTGACCATTGAAGAGTGGGTTGGGCTTCCAGCTCCCGTCACTCCTAATTAGGCAGCAATACAATGTGACTACCTACTTTACAACGACCTATTTTACTAACCTGTGGCATGGTATTTTCTCGGTTAAGCCATTTTCGAACCACATTTTTTTTTAATAGAAACGTTGCCCCACATTACGATTTCTCCTGTGTCGTGGGTGCGTTTACAGACATGAATTCCATATACAATACGCCCAGACCCGGAACAACACCTGCAGATTATACAAATATTTGTTCCGTGCGGGAATCGAATCCATGACCCGGAGCGCAGCAGCCGACTGTATCAGCCACTGCACCAACCGTGCCGTCCTTTCACCAATTGTTAACAACCAAACGCTCATATTCCCTTTGTGTTCTTTGTTCTTCTATTAACAGTTGTTAGGTGCTTTATTTACTCTTAATGTTCGATAGTGTATGTGGCGACTCCTAGATCGCCAGCATAACTGCAACTTACAACGACATCTACTTGAATATTAATTGCAACTCTCCGATGACGTCAAAGAATCCTGAATCACGCTTGTAAAGTATTCGCGCAACGCTGCATATATACAGTCGCTCAACATCAACCGTTGGGCTTCGACTCGCCAGGCATAACACCCACCTCCTGGAGCCTCCCTTCGGTGCCGACGATGATCACTCCGGTGGTTTTAGCCGGTAGGAGTCCGGCATCCCCCTTCGCCCTTTCTTGGGGCGAAGGAAGTACATGAGGTATTTCCACCGGATCAATAAAAAAAAGGCATAACACCCGCCTGGTTGGAGGATCCTCCCTTTTCTATGGAGGAAAGGAATGGAGGAAAGATTTCAAAGTTTGTGATGTCTTAAAATAACTAAGAAAATAAGTATTGTAGAAACCAGTACAGAACCGGCTATTTCTTTGGCAGGTGTGGGATGTTGTCTACGTGTATCACAGGTTTTGGATTCTGCATTTCGGTAGGTAGGCTGGCGGTGTATATTGATACAAACTGCACTGAAATCTGGTAGGCTGGCGGTATATATTGATACAAACTGCACTGAAATCTGGTAGGCTGGCGGTATATATTGATACAAACTGCACTGAAATCTGGTAGGCTGGCGGTGTACATGGATACAAACTGCACTGAAATCTGGTAGGCTGGCGGTATATATTGATACAAACTGCACTGAAATCTGGTAGGCTGGCGGTGTATATTGATACAAACTGCCCTGAAATCTGGTAGGCTGGCGGTATATATTGATACAAACTGCACTGAAATCTGGTAGGCTGGCGGTGTACATGGATACAAACTGCACTGAAATCTGGTAGGCTGGCGGTATATATTGATACAAACTGCACTGAAATCTGGTAGGCTGGCGGTGTATATTGATACAAACTGCCCTGAAATCTGGTAGGCTGGCGGTATATATTGATACAAACTGCACTGAAATCTGGTAGGCTGGCGGTGTACATGGATACAAACTGCACTGAAATCTGGTAGGCTGGCGGTATATATTGATACAAACTGTACTGAAATCTGGTAGGCTGGCGGTGTACATGGATACAAACTGCACTGAAATCTATTTCTTGTGCGCCCAGTTTACATTAAATTAAGACAAACTAGTACAAATTGTATCAAGACCTAGTTGAATGCACTCTTTCAGTCCATCGAAGGTTAACGGAAGAAGGAAGTTCAAAAGATAATATGTATACAGTGACATTCTTCTTTCTTTTTGAGTGGTAAGTGGCCAACCTTGTGTCGGAGTCGTTCAAGTCACCCAAAGGCCTCCAACTTGGCTTAACGAGTGCTGTCTAATGAAAAAACAGGGACCAATGATTTAACGTGCCCTCTAAAGTACGGAGATGCTCAGTTTAAATACCACTAAGCAGTCACCCATCCACAGACTGACCACGCCAAGCGTTGCTTAACCGCACCGATTGTTTAGCAGTCAATGAGTGCAACTGGCTATGAGCCAACGAGTATAACTTTGATAAAGTCACTTTGGTTTCAACCAGGGTTTGAAACTACAATTTTATATGTAAGTAGCGGCCAAATTCTGAAACGTCAGTTAATATTAAGTTCGCTTGAACTATTTGGGAAACCCGTTTCGGTACTCGTAGCCTTTTTGAGCTCAAAAAGGGTAGACTTAATATTAACTGGCGTTTCAGTATACGGGCGTAAGTATTGTATTCTACGTAGCAATTCCGTAAACCCCCGCGGCCAACTCTGCACGGTGGCCCCGACCACAATACCTTACTTAAATATTAATAATATGTATACATATCATATCCAGTGAACACAAATAACATTATTACATTTATTTATTCATTTATATTTGTTGATTCACCAAAAATATTTACACAGAAGTACCTAATATGTAAAATAGAAAATAGTGTAACAAGCACTCACAGGTAAACTTCAAATACATAAAGGAATAGTGTTGTACAAAATTTTGTGTAATTTAGACAAATTATAACAAAAACTACAAAAAGTACTAAATGCGTGATTGCGTAATTTTGCTATTATTTGTGAGGCGTTTATAGCCAATTGCACCACCCTAATCGGTAAAACGATCGGTGAGGTTAAGCAACACTTGGCGCGGTAAGTCTATGAATGGGTGGCTGCATAGTGTTATTTGAACTGGGGTGCAATTCCTTAAGCTCAAACATCCATAAATACAGGGTCGAAATAATGGTGATAACCCGATTTGGTATTCGCTAACACTGGTCCTCATGGCTTACCTTTTGCAACGTGTCCTTGAATAGCTTCAATCATGCCTTAGCGAATACCGAAATTAGTTTTACACCGCTATTTCGATTCTGTATTTAAGGATGTATGGATGTTTGAGCTTAAGGAGTTGCAACCCTGATCTCCGTGCTTCGGAGGGCACGTATAATCGTAGGTGAACTTTAGGCGGCTTGAACACATGTTTGGCCACGAACCAAACGAAATTATAGAAAGAAAGATATAAAAGGTTAATGCAGATCTGATGAATGACGGCACGGTTGGTGCAGTGGCTGATACAGTCGGCTGCTGCGCTCCGGGTCGTGGGTTCGATTCCCACACGGAACAAATATTTGTATGATCTGCAGGTATTTGTTCCGTATCTGGGTGATATTGTATGTGGAATTCATGTCTGTAAAAGCACCCACGACACAGGAGAAATCCTAGTGAAAAGTTAAATAAAAAAAAAAAGATCGAGATCTTACTTATTTATATTGCACTACAGTTTATTCAAACATGAAGCAACTGTCACGCGACGTTGGCAACCAAACATTTATCTGAAAGCTTTGTTCTCCTACGTCAAAGTTTAACTTAATAAGTCTGACCTCTTAGAACATAGACACTTTTGACAGACGAACGCACGAACCATGCTAATAGGTACCCTTGTCTCTTTGACGTTAGAAAGTAACCTAATTTAATGATAGTGTCGCGTGGGCCTTGGATAGACCGCCCCTGTGTCGTTGTGACAAATATATTTATTACTAACTCCCACCCCGGTTTCGCAGGGGTAGCTACAAGCATAAAGGTAGTTTGTCTTATGTCACGATATTTTCCCGAGGTAAAATATAGCCTTTGCAAAGAACCTTACTGCACAGCAATGTCATATTAATAATAATATTCTTTTGGTGCAAGGACTGATTTGCAGTACTTACAGTAGTTTTACTGATAGGTCTTTTATTACAGCCCTGGCGCCTGATTCCTATACGCCTGGAACCCCCTGCCGTTGCTATAAGGCGGGGGGACCTCTGGGTTCGCGGGTGCGTAGATTGGGGAATCTGCGTGCTCACCAAGCGACCCAAGAGAAGACGGTAGCACGCATGTGGTCACGCGCTGCCGTGGGACGCTTTGGGGGATCCTTTACAATCCCCCGGGGGGGTGACCACTTTACAGTCACCCTCTCCGAGATGTGCCTATGGGCGTGGCACCAGTGGGCGGCTCTAGTGAAGATGACCACTTCGATACCTAAGGGACGCTCCAGGTCCTCATGATGATATGATCACACTATAGCCGCCCACTGGAGCCACGCCTATAGGCTCATCTCGGAGAGAGTGCTCCTTCCTTGTTTCTGACTGTCGGTTAACATTCTCGGCACCTATCTTGCAGAGACTTTTCTCATATTTAATGATTGTTTCAATAGGGATTGAATACTTCCATATGAAATGCCCGTTTCTTGAATTAAGTATCGGATGGTAACTCTTCGATCGCTCAATACAATTTTCTCGACTTTCGCAACATTTTCTTGGGTGATTGACGTCGATGGACGGCCGCAAAGATGTTCGTCTTCCGGGCTCGTTCTCCCTACTCGAAATTGAGAAACCCACCTTGCGACAGTGGAATACAGCGGAGCAGACTCTCCTAATGTTGCTTCCAAATCGCAATGAATCTCTTGCGTCGTAAACTTTTTTAAACAGAGGTATTTAATAACAGCTCGCACTTCGTTTTTCTCAATTTTCGAGAACACGTTCCGACACGAAGCAAACAAATTACTACATTTAGAAAAAAACAAAAGAGAATCGAAGACTTTTTTTCTTTATTAATATCACAAATATGTATCTGAGCTATGCCTGCCAGTATTTTTTATTTTTCTTACCAAGGAGTTGTCGTTCTCACTACTTTTTGATCCCTCTTCGTACACTAATTGTATAATAATTATTAATACGATGTTTGGAAATTAAATGGCTGGTGAACCGCGGGGCATAGTTAGTCGAAAAGAAAGTCGTGATTCCACTATTTTACATAATTACAAGATTGTGAAGTGTCCTTTTGATTAATATTTAAAGTATAAAAAAAACTTGAAATTATTGTGTAGGTTGCATACGTGTTGCTCCATAGGCTGTTTTTAACTATTGACTTTATCACATATAAGGAAGTAAGTAGGGTTAGCACAACTTGTACTTACTTGCTTATTTAAAATGATCAAATTACAAACCGTCACTCAATGTTCCAAGTAATTCGCTAGTATCACTGGACTGGTAGATGTAACTTAACGGAAAAGTTGTGAGTTACGGCCAGAGTTAGGCCCAATAACTTCGGGAAAGGAGAATAACTCTTACGACAGTTACGAAGTTTCCGAAGTGTTTTATTTTGTTAGCAAAAGTTAAACGTTGGTAGAATGTGTGTGAAACTATTTTGTGTGTTTGGAACTAAATAAATAATGTTTAATGTTGTTTGTTAGAATCAACATATAGTAATCCAACAATAAACGAAAAAATACTCCTTAACCGTTCAGTTGGTCTTTGGAAGCATATGTATAACTGTCATAAATGTCCTGTCATACTGTTTGCATGTCCTGTGCCGCGAACTCAACACGCGCGCAGCCCGCCAACGTTGAGGGCGCTCTCTCTTTTAAATGCATTTGTCCACGAGTTCCACAATATGTCGACATTTTCAATGATTATTTAGGTACTATTGAATTTTCTGTGAAATTATATTTAAGTCATAAAATAAGATAGTAAGCGTTTTGGCGTATGCTGTAAGAATACTATCATAACTGAATTGTAAATAAATATATAAAATTAAAATGTATGTAGTGATGAAGCGTTTGTTGATAATCACATCTACCAAAGGGCGTCTGCTGAACAAAGGTCTCCCCTATTGATTTCCAGTAGTGTCGTCACTTTATGGATATTTGCCAGTAAAGAAAGAAAGAAAGAAAATTTGTTCATTTTGAGTCCTCATACACACGTTGCAAATTTTATATAAACAGTAAATGAAATAAGATAGCACGTGGTTGTGAATGCGTGAAGCCAAAATTGGTACCTATCTCAGCTAGTGCTACAGCAAACAAAATGCTCCAGCGCTGATATTCCGAATATCAAGTTTGATAAGAGAGAAGAAAAAAAATATATAATTATAATATATTTGTATATGTATGATTCAATTCATTAATATATAAATAGGTGTATCTAATAAATGATGATTTTAATACTAGTTTTTGCATCACAATGTAATAAGACATTAAAGTTAAAAACAATTATAGAGCTGTCGATGGTGTGTACCTATCCATAGTCTATTGATTACAATTTGGGTTTAAAGTTGCAACGCTCGCGGGAAGTATAAAAGTTCAAAATATAATTTATTTAAATTACTCGCCACGATTCGCAAGGCGGGTTGGGTACCACAGAATGGCTGGTGTTTTATAGAAGGAACGCTGCTGCCCATCCCTCTGATTTAGTCCCTTAGTCACCTTTTACGATATCCTCGGTAGGAGATGGAGATAGAGGTTGACAAAACCTACGATATTTTTTTCTGAATTACTCAAATCATGTAGATCCCATTTTGTCCGTCTGGTGTCCGGATTAAAAATATAGCACAACTCCATCTCCTCCCGTGGATGTCGTAAAAGGCAACTAAGGAATTCTTAACGAGAGCGATGAGCAGCAGCGTCCCTTCTGTGCAATAGGAGCCATATACCAGCCAAGCATGGTGAGTATTGGTGAACACCCTCCGAAACGACGACACAATTTGTCGAGACGGTTGGGCCGCCGACAGCGATAAACTTTTTAAGCTTCGTTAAGCATTTTTGCCGTATTAATAAGACTTAAAAAAATGGGGTTTATATATGAATAATTATATGTAGATAATCTAAACATTTTTAGAACGTAGGCGTTCAGATTTTTTATTGGATACCAAACACTTTTTTGTTCATTTTAATATCCGCTATGTACCAGTATTTTGGATTTATGTGACATCATATATAGCCTATAACTTGCTGACTAGCATGACGCTTTCAACAATACCTCATTTGTCAAAATACAATCAGTAGTTCGGGCGATCTGAGGGAACATATGAACATACTAACATATATAGATGTAAAAAGAACAAAAAGAAAGAATAAATCAATGTTTCTTTCTTTCTTTCTAAAACCATAACTGTTCTTTTTTAATTCGCCATAGCCGTGTAAAAAGTAGGACGTTTACTTTCTTAACTCTCTCCTAATATTTCATTTACCTGTAAAAGAGAATAGTTCCGTAATACCACTTAGGCTTGCGTGTTTTCTTAAGCTTTAACAAATAAATCCCTCTTACATCGCGTGTAATTGTGCAACAATATAAGGTCTCGCATGCCGTGATAACAATCTGCAATGAAAACATAAACACGTCAGTCAACAAACTTTAGCAATATGCACTAATTATTTCCTTATTTATTATGCATTCTCCTTTCATATGACAACTGTGATACCTTTTTTTTTTCATCATGAACTTCCTTCACCCCTGGAACGGGCGATCATATTTGGCACCAAAGAGGGGCTCCAGGTCCTTGTAAGATCACAATAGAGCTGCCCATGGGTGCCATGCCTTTAGACACATCTCGGAGGGGATGACTGTATAGCGGACACCTCTTCTAGCGGAGGGATGGCAACTGTAAAAAGGCCGTCCCCCAGGCACTTTTCAGGGAAACTTGTAAAGAATCCTCCAAGCCTCGCTGTGCGCTGTGCTGCGCACATGCCCACACACCGTCGTTTTTCGTTTCATCCAGAGGATAACAAATATTGTGTTGAGTGGTGTATGTACTAGTGGTAGTTTTCTTATTGCAAGAATCCGGCTAGATAGACACCATAGTGCCAGATATTCTGCTGCCAAACAGCAGTGTTTACGTCATAGTTATATAACTGTTTTTCGGTTTGAAGTGCACTGTAGTTAGTGAAGTTACTGGGCATAACATTTAAGACTCGAAGTGCTGAGTGTAGTGTTGTGCCACTCGGGAGTTTTGGGTAGCATTGCAATTGTTATAGGCATGGGTGACGCTTACCATCAGGTGAATGACTTACCCCTCTCGTCTCTAGGTTTAATTACAAAAAGGTTTTACTCCGGTCAACAGATAGTTCTAGGTTCGATGGCTTGGCTTCATATGTCTAATATATTTACAGAATAACGTATTGGCAATCTTCTGAAGCGCCGTCCCTGCTGCATAAACGGGAAAATATGTATGTATCACAACGCAGTAACGAAAAAAGTACGAGTGTTGAGATCCGAGTCGTGGCGGAGAGAGCCGATGTGTCACGACACTGGCCGACCATAGGAGCAGCTCTTAGCCTCGCCCAACTCTCTTGCTTGAGACCCTCAATCACCTTTTACGACATCCACGGGAGGAGCGAGTGGTGTTATATTCTTAATCCGTATACTAAAAGCCGATTTTAATAGAACACTTTGTGTTTGATGACATCTGCGGGTCAGAGGAACCTATTCTTTGCCCCACGCGCCCTATTCAATGTAATTTCCCTGTACCCATAACTCGGTATGAATCATAAAATGTAGTATTTGAGTACTATAGGTAATATGAAACCGTTTTGCCTCGTATAAACTTCGAACCTTATCCGTATCTTTGCGTGCAGCAGAAAGTATAGGTAAACGCACCAGTTGTCATCCGTTTGATATATTACTGATTTGAGGACCGCATCTTTGTTTATTGACGTAATGCGTCGTATAAAAAACGTGCAAAGCTTTTCTTTGCATGTGACATGAAATATGGTAAATGCACCAGTTATCGTTTATAATATTATTATAGGATATTAACTATATGATGTGGTTTATTGCCTCTTTTGTAAAACAGCAGCCATATGTCACTAACCAAGCCGGCTACCAAGTGTGGTAAGTACTAGAAAATTCCCCTCAATATGGAAGGCCTTTGTTCAGCAGTGGACGTCCTTTGGCTGATATGATGATGACTATTTATTGATCCTGAAATAGGCAACATATTCAGAGCTGCTTAAAATGTATTTCAGCCATGTTAGATGTAGAATTTTAGTTTTTCCATTAGTACCTTAAAAGTATAATTAAATCTTTCAATGTGATTAATCTAGATATGAAATTTGGTGTGTGGTTTATAATTCAATTCTGGTGTAATATTATATTGAATGCAAATGGGAGAAAATGCGAAATAGTCCATAAAAGTCCCAATGCAGTAAATGTTACAGTCGAATCTATTTTCTCAATAGCGATCTCGAACTCATGGTGGCATACTACTCCTATTTATTAATAGGCTTCGAGAATAATCTGAGAAAACTAGAAGCCAAATGAGCGATTACAATACTATTAAATTTATGCATTCAGTTTATATTTTAAGTGATAAATTTGAGACCATGTCTCCAACTTTCGCAAAGAACTCTAAGTCTTCACAGAAACATTTGGGTAGTGTATCTGAGTTTAATATCCTTCATAACGCCATATCTCTATTTTACCTGCAAGAATGATTAATCTATATGTTATATATGTACCTATAGTGGCAGCTACGCGAGCGGCTCGGCCGCATGTATCGTCCCCACCAGTCTCGTAATAAACGTGTGTCCAACCACAGGTGTACTATTATTTATCTATACTTACCAAACCGCTACGCCCTACAGGTCTCATCTTAGAACCATCCTTAAATTCCCATCCCACAAAACTGGTTACTATTCCTACCCCTTTTCTGTATATGTGGTTAGATTGTGGAACTCGCTTTCGCCTGATCTAAGGAACTGTACACCATCTCTATATTTCGAAACCGTACTACAGAGCACTATATCTCCACGTTGTCATAGTTGCGTATGTACTTTATTTTCAATTTTAGATATGTATATGAGTATTTTATTGGTGTTATATATTCAGTTTATTGTACATTTTTATACAAATATATGTTTATGTATTTCATTTATTCACTCTTTTGCACACCGCTGAAAGAGATTTCTTACAAAATTATCAGTACCTTTTAGTCATATATCATGATTCTTCATGTTTCGGTTTCTGTGTGTACATAAATCATAAATTAAAATTAAAAATAAATACGCTGCACTAGCTTGGTTATTAGTCCTATGACCTCCTTTGAAATACCTCCTTACATGTCAAAAATTTTCACGTATATTTTATTTTACCCAATACCCACCAAATTGTGGGTAGTGGTGGTGGTGGGTTATTTCTTTTGTGTACGTCCTTAATATAGTACATATATTGTTAAACCAATGCCCATAATTTAAACTCTAGACTGCCCGCCTCGAATCTTCACCATTGCGTTTACTACTACTCAGCCAAGACCCGACATTAATTAATGAGCTTTGGCAAAATTAAGCTTTCCTCTAATTTATTACTTCCATTTAAACTTAATTACGCCCTTTAAACTGTTTATAATTTATAACAACAGCTTTAGTAATACACAGACTTAGTTACGAAGAACCTTAAGTTACCGCCTTACTATAATTATGCATCTTATTTATTTTCACGTGAACTTTAAATACTGGCTCCAATTTTATGTAAATTGACAGAATAATAATATACTTTAGCTTGGCCTATAATTACTTAGTCTACCCTACCTTGTGAGTGTAACAGAAAAAATCTAAATTAAGGCACGAAACTAAGCGAGTGGTAGGTATTTTATTGCAAGAGTGCAGCTAAAGGTAAGGTAAGGTAGATAGAAGGAGGAGGACACGGAGCCGGGGTAACAACCGCCGCGTCGCCCGTGTCCAACACGCCTGAGCCCACTGTCGTTTTTATATGGCGGGGGGACTTGGGGGATGTGAGCGCGCCTATCGGGAAATTTGCGTGCTCATACCGAGCGACCCCCGGGAAGACAGTGGTATGCATGTGGACACGTAGCACCGTGTGCGCAGCACTGCGCATAGCGAGGCTTTGGGGGAATCCTTTATAATCCCCACAAGAGGTGCCTGGGGAGGTGGCCTCTTTACAGTCGCCTTCCCTCCGCTAGAGGGGGTGACCGCTTTACAGTTTACCTCCGAGATGTGCCTAAAGGTGTGGCACCAATGGATGACCACTCCAATGGTTTTAGCCGCCTTCCTCCTTTAGTTTATGAAGAATTCCACTGGGGACCAATAAAAAAATAATTAAAAACTGGCGCAGCTGGAAATGGATAAAGCTTTCGTTTCAAAACAAAATCATGGAACTTGAAATATTATTTGTACCCAATAATCATACAATATTGGTTGGAAAGTCAGCCAAAATAAACATAACGTTGTTATTGACAATAATTATGCTGTCAGTTTCTTTACTCCTTATTAATCATAATCATACTACAATAGCGCTAGTAGTACAAAGAAGAAATACAGATTACATATATTCACAATATTCTTACACCAAGTACCTAAGTTATTTGGCTGTGTAGTACATTATAATTAACTAAACATAAAGCTCGAAAATCTTCATTGTACGGGCCAACTGCTATTGTTACCTCTACAGAACATATTCATATCCTATAATTGGGATTCGGAACGTACAAAAGACAGCGACTTGCGAATGTAAATTGAGAGGCTTGTAACATCCGGACTTGACGAAGTATAAAGAAGCATCGGCACGGAAATAATGTTGAGTAAACCAGGTGTTCTTTCATTTGAGATAAAAGAGTTTTGAAAATGTAATGTAGTGCGGTTTACGGAAGACAGGTAAGTATTTAAATTTAAGGTTATTAATGAGTGGATAATAAGATGTTAAAGCTGCAGCTTATTTATAGCCGTCTGCCCAGTAACACCCCATAGGGGAAGTGTATTTCAATATTCCTTTCTTAATGCTTATTTAAGTTATCACGTATGAACACGTTAGTTTGCTAACATTCGTTTTTTTTTATTATTAAGGATTTCCTGGAGTCCAAATCCTTTGGCCAGGTACTGTATTGCCGAATGCGTAGATTGGGGAATCTACGTACCCACACCGGGCGACCCAAGAGTAGATGGTAGCACGAATGTGGTCACGCACCGCCATGGGACGCTTTGGGGGATCCTTTACAACCCCCCAGGGGGTGACCGCTTTACAGTCACACTCTCCGAGATGAGCCTAAAGGCGTGGTACCAGTGGGCAGCTCTAGTGTGATCGTACGAGGACCTGGAGCCTCCCTTAGGTGCCGAAGATGACCGTTCCAGTGATTTTAGCCGGTAGGAGACCAGCATACCCCTTCGCTCTTCCCCGGGGCCAAGGAAGTTCATGAAGAATTTCCACTCGGTACCAATAAAAAAGGAAAATAAAAAATAAGGTACTGTATTGCATTGCGTGAGTGTTGCAAGGGCCAAACCAAAAAAATTGTTTTACACTTTTTCTTATATTATTTCTTATTTTTTAAAAACGTTGCCCCACACTTGGATTTTTCCTGTGTCGTGGGTGCGTTTACAGACCAGACCTACCTGCAGACCATACAAATATTTGTTCCGTGTGGGAATTGAATCCACGACCCGGAGCGCAGCAACCGACTGTATCAGCTACTGCACCAACCGTGTCGTCGTCGTCGTTATTAAGCGTGTTACGAAGCCAACCTGCAAGCTCAGCACACCATGCCGACAAACGTGACAGATCAAATTATACACCACGCTTCTGACGTTACCGGGTATTTTCCGCGCCTTTTCTTTACCTAACTTCGGTGGGAACGGACACAATGATATAATAAGGTAACTACATATATTATTTTTATATCTTAACAATTTTTATGTAATTCTAATTATATTCTTCTTCTTCTTCTCTTAGATTATGGCTTCTGTAGAGTATCTTCCACAATTTCGCCAATGTCAAGTATGAGGCAACGTCGTACGGTGTTTCTAATTATATTCATCAACCAAGAAATGCTTACATCATTTGAGTTTCTCGACACACGCCGCCCCCACACATGTCTAGCGCGTCTCTATGGTTTCCAGAAATAATATAATTTTCTTTGTTTTTTCATTTTATGTCTTAACAGTATGGTGTCCAGATTAAGAATATACCACTACTCCTTCCCTCCCGTAGATGTCATAAAAGTCGTCAATTAAGCACAATAGGCCATTTCTTTTAAGATAAAATAAAGATGCTTACACGAGCGAACGAATTACCACTAACGAACAGTGGTATTGTTATAATCAACACGCTTGGCAGATTGGTGGTCGCAGTATGTTGTTATTATTGCACAGAACTCTGCTAGTTTTGATATAAGTAACGTAACTTTTTACTGTAGGTGCTCGTAGGTCTCATATCGGCCATTTATACGTTCACTGCTGAACAAAGGCCTCCCCGCCACACTTAGCAAGCGGGTATGGCTACCGTTTTACAAAAGGGACGCTACTGCCTATCCCTCTGGTTTAGATTCCCTTTGTGGCCTTTTACGACATCCACAGGAGGAGATGGACTGGTGCTATATTCTTATCCGGACACCGCACGGAGGTAGAGTATTATTATTCCCCGCTGCAGAAACCGCAACGGGTGCGAGCGCTGGCAGAGAGTGCTGACCGACCTGCGGTGCCCATGAATATGCAGCTGGCCAGGTCACATTGAGACGGGGCCCGTCAGACCAATTTAACGGGACGATACCAGTCAGGGATGTAGTCCAAAGCCTAAATGGCAAACACTGCACCCCCAGCCATAGGTAAACGGAAGTAAGAGTCCGGCATGCGCTCCTGCCCACCCAAGGCGGAGGACGTCAATGAAGATTTTTCCACCACTAAAAGAGGTAAATTATTGTTGCTAACAAGTGTACCTTTTTGGCGTAGTCTATAAACAGCATACATTCCCTAGGCATAAGTGTTATATCAATTATGCCTATGGGAATGTATGTTGTTTAAACCCAAAAGTAATTAGTAGAGCTAGCCCTCTTTCAGGAGTGACATTTTTGCTGCCACCCCTTGGGTGAGTGAGCCTGATTAGATGATTATCTCACCATCTGACACCAGCTTCAATCAGAGCGAGATCAAAGTCAAGAGTCACGAATTAAAAAAAGGTGCGAAACAAAACTTTGTGCGCACCATACGAATTAGTGATCAAAGTATGTAGATATTTATGGAGATCATAATGGCTTTATTACTGCTTAATTTGGTTGGTCTTATAAACCAAACCCAAACGTGGGCTCATCATGAGCTGGTACAATTATAAGGTCTTATGCATCAGGTCAGATTTAAGTAGGGTCTGTTTTTTTTAAAGTGATGCCGTAAATGGTTCATCGTAATATCAGACAAAGGATGTCCACTGCTGAACAAAGACCTCCTTCAAAGATTTCTACAACTACCGGTAGCCGGCTACATCCCACCCGGAACCAACGACTCCCAGCGACGTTAATGGTTAAAAAACGAAATCTAGAAAAATCCCGCACATACGTCCATGCTTCTGGCATGATAGCAATCTGCAGAAGATGTAACTTTCCGTGGATATGGCTCATTGTACATTTTCTAAGTGAGTGACCAGTCCGTATGGTATCAGGATTAAGAATATAGCATTACATCAGAAGGTCATGGATGTCATAGAACTAAGGGGTTCTAAACCAAAGGGTAGCAGCGTCCCTTCTGTGGAACAGCATCACTCTGCGCTCCCCAACCCGTAGGCACCAAGCGTGGTGAGTATTGGCAAATGCGGGTGCATTTGTTATTAGTTATCATTTTGGGGGCAAAATGATAACAACATTTTGGAATTCTATGGGGGAGGCCTTTATGCAGCAGTTTATTTGGTTGATACTGATGACGATGACATTTTTGGCTAATGTCTGAAAATCCTGGTTCTCTTGAGTTTATTTGAGATAGTTTTTCTCCACTCAACATGGAGTGTCAGAATCTCCACGCGATGCGATCGTTTCAACTGGAATCCCTTCTCAATTATTCTCTGGTTCTCTAATCAACGTAGTTGCTAACACAACTCAAAGTCGTTCATAAATAATTCAGCTCATTTAAAACTAATTGAGAACACAAATGTTTTTGCAAATCCCTCGGCGGGCCAAACTAAATTGTTTTTTTGGGGAATTTCAAGCGAAGTTGCGGACGAAGCTTAGCCTTCATGTGATTTGGTTTAGGGGTCTAAAAGTCATGGCATTAATTAGTTTTGGGAAGTTTCGTTCGTTTAAGTACTAAAATGACTCGATCATATTGTGCGTAAACCTAGAAATTAGGTCAAAAAATTATTTTAGGCCACATACCAATGTATTTTAGGCGTTCATATCCAGTTGCAGTCTCTGATCGGCAAACGATTGGCGCAATTAAGCACCGCTTGGTGCGGTCAGTCTATATATTGATAAGATATTTATATTGATAGTGGTATTTGAACTGAGCATCTCTGTGCTTCGGGAAGAAAAATCTTCGCTCTTGGTTGTTTCCATTAAACGGCAGTCGATAAGCCAACTCGGAGGCCTTTAGGCGTCTTGAACAACACCAATACAAAGCTGACCACTAACCACATAAAATATAAAAAATTAAATGTAATTAGTAAACATCGATGTTCTAGGCTTTCCAACTTAATACTCCAAACAAAACCGCAAGAAGTTAGGCTCTAAAAGCTGAGTCTCCACAAGATAGTAATAAAAAGAAGATTATGTCCTGAAGGAGGCAACAAAGCAACATGATTAATTATAAATCATATCTAACAGACATGTCAATAAAAACAAATAAAAATTTACTCTCATCGAAATGAAATCATCAAAAAAAATCTTAGAGTTGACAAGGGTATATAGATTTTTGCCAGCATTAAATCTGCAGTGTCATCTGTTGACGACGGCGAAGACATTGTTACTGACGTGATCCAGTTGGTTATATTCTAATTGCTGACGTTGCTACAGTGGGAGATTTGCTAACAGATGATATCAGGCCGCGGCGTGATGATAAGTTGGTCCAGCGCCGTCGGGACATTTAGGTTCTATCTTAAGGAGAACGGATTAGGAATGCGACAAATTTCACTTAATGGACAACAGACAACTCTTTTTATTACATAGAGAACACGCATATATTTAAACAAAAAGCTGACCTAGCATTTATTCTCAATTTTCAATTCTTAATTCTTTATTGCATTCCATAATGTAATATTAAAACAGATGGTAGGGTTATGACTATAGAATCAATTATGGACCCTGTCGGGCACAGCACAGTTTCGTTGGAGAGAGGAAGAGCACTTAATTATTTTCGATTGTGATTCAACAGTTTGTTTATTGTTATAGATATTTTGTTTTGTTTAAAATATTTTAATAAGTTTTGAGATTATTGGATATTGTATCCCTTTTATTTAATATTTTGTTCATAATTCTTTTAAATTATTGCACGGTTACATTTATTAATGTATGTGATTTATTATTTACTGTTGTTAATCAAGTATTTTTTTATTGTTATTATGTTTGTATTGATTTATTACGTCAGTGTACAGATATTAAAAAGTCATTTAAATATATTTAAATGATTTTTTCTGTACACTGACGTACGTCTCATGGGTCACTCAATGGAAACCAGTGCTGCAAGACCGCCTTGCTGTTTTTTAGCATATAGCTGAATAAGGGACCTTTGATTTTATTTTGTTATTGGTAATGTATTATTGGTCTATTCGTCTGTTGACCGGCGATAAGTCTACTTATCACCACGGTCAATGCAACTTGATCAAAACGTCGAGGTTAGTCAAAATATTATTTTGATGTTAATCTGTGCGTGAATAGATCCGATACTATTTTAAAGTCATGTATTCAATTCGTGAAAGTTTAAGAACTACTGGGGGCCTTTGGTGGTATAGTAACAATAAGTTGTACCTAATGTACTTATGCATGTCAATAACAAATAACCGTGTGGTGCCAGCTAGGAATAGTACCAACCCATCTCATCCTATGTGTCGTAAAAGGCGACTATGGGATTAGCCAAAGAATAGGCAGCAGCGTCCTTAGAGTACATTAACAGTTCAACTGCGATCGCCTACCCGCCTGCCAAGCATGGCGATTATGGCAAAACCCCCCAATAAACACACATCACACCCACATAGGTCTTTGCTGTGACCTTTTGGGGACGCCTATGCCCAGCAGTGGACTTTGTGCAGCCAAAATGATGAAAAAAGGGTGATGTCAGTGTCGTATGAATGTAATAGATAAACTTATCAAATGTATTGTTGCTTACTGTCCGATATAATTATTTCTTTTTCTTTCTATATATAACTACTATGCGACTCCCCGACTCTGGCTTGTACCAAGCCAGATTTAATATGTTCCTGAATGACGGCACGTGATTTAATGAAGGGACTGATCACTTGGCTTTCTGATCCCCGCACGGAACAAATATTTGTATGCACTAAACATAGTTGTTTCAGGTTTGGATGTGAGATTTGTCTGTAAATTGTACCCACAATACAAGAGAAATACTATTGTTATATTAAAACACCGCAACCAATGATAATATACCATAGATATGTTACGTCCATATTAAATGGCGCGCAAAATACAGTCTCGCTTGCACAGCCAGGTCGCGAGAAAGAAGATACAAAAACAACAAGAGTAAAAGAAATAGCTATCTAGGTGAACCGATTGCGAGGTGCGACAATTGGGGGAGTTTTGGTTCTTACTTTTGGCGCGCATGTAACATATCTACTTCTTTTTAATATATAATATCATTGACCACAACTATATTTTTAAATGCTTAATAAGTATAGCCATTCTTGATCCAGCTCCCTTGTTTCCCCCAGCAATGCTCTAAGCACACACACACACAAGCCTAAACCCGACTAGGAAGCGCCTATAGCTGTGTTGCTTTGCGGTCTATCACGCATTTAGAATTTGGACCGTAAACATACAAGGAGGGATCAAAAGTAGTCAGAATGAGATAGAATATAATGACTATTCATTTCGGCCGAATGAAGTCCACTGCTGAACACAGGCCTACCCCAAAAATCACCACAACGACCGATATGAGTGTGTTGTTTGCTCATTGGGGGGTTTTGCCATAATCGCCACGCTTGGCAGACGGGTTGGCGATCGCAGTTGAGTTGTTAATGTACTTGAAGGACGCTGCTGCCCATCCTCCGGCAAATCCCTTAGTCGACTTTTACGACACCCACGGGAGGAGATGGGGTGGTGGTATTCTGAGCCGGCACCACACGGCTTATTATATATTATATATAATGACTATTGATAACTTAATAATTTATTTTTCTACATAGTTTCCGAGCCTCTCTACACACCGAGTCCAGCGCTTTTCCAAGACTTCAATCCCTTTCACAAAGTTTTGACTTGGTCCTGCAAAATGCTCTCCACGGCATCCATCACCTCGTTGTCGTCTGCGTACCTGATTCCCCTTAAGTATTTTTTCAATTTGGGGAATAGATAAAAAATCGCTAGCCGCCAGATCTGGTGAATAAGGGGGGTGGTCAACCAATTCGAAGCGAGCTTGCTGAATGGCAGCCATCGCAACTGCCGACCTGTGCGCGGGTGCGTTGTCGTGATGAAACAGCGCGTGCTGTTTTATCACGACAACGCACCAAGATCAAGATAAATCCAGTAAGAAATTACTGAAATTCCATTACATAACTCTACGATATATAAATAACACTTGCATACAAAAATTAAACATCCTATATTCAAGTTACCTACTAAATACAATGATTAATTTACTATCGCGCCATTCAACTGTTCTGGAAGCTGTATTTCCGAGCGCGAATTTCGTTTTGTTTCTATCGAATTAAAACAATGTATGGATGAATATTATTTTTATTTATTAACTGTGCTTAGTATTTGAAGTACTTAAGATGAAAGTCTTTAACCAGTGTGTTACCGGTGATGATATACGGGACAAAGACGTGGTCACTAACTATGGGCCTCATAAGAAAACTCAAGTTCACTCAGCGAGCTATGGAGAGGTATGCTTGGTATTTCTCTACGAGATCGAATCAGAAATGAGGAGATCCGTAGAAGAACTAAAGTTGTCGACGTAGCTGAAAGGATTAGTAAACTGAAGTGGAAATGGGCGGGACACTTAACTCGTAGAACTGATGGCCGTTGGGGCAAAAAGGTTCTCAACTAGGAACCGTACACCGGAAATCGCAGCGTGTGACGTTCTCCACGCGGTAAGTTTTATACGTTCAGATTAACTTCGTCTAATCTGCCAAACAAATTTTGACTTCATTGCTATTTGCCGATGAACCGTTATCGACTTAAAGAATTCTTACGGTGAAATTATATCGTTTACATCGTCGTCTCTAAGTTAGGGCTGTTTATTTCAAAAACTTTAGTTAAAGTTTAGTTTGTATCAAACTAACTCTCTTACCTTCGCAAACTCATGTTGACATCAAAAAGTACTTTTCAAATCCACAAAATCACTTTCGAAGTCCCAGCTAATTGTCACTTTCAATTTGGTTTCAACTGTTAAAACACCGAATGGCTTTTAAAAGCACTTCCAATCGAAAATTCTGCACAATTTATTTCGGAACACTGAGAAGCATAAATAAATTGTTTTGTCTTAATAAAATAAAACTTAAATGTGTTGATGACATTAAAAAATAAAATAAAATAGGCATGTTCCATTACTAGGTAACTGCTTCATTATTATTTTTGATATTCTCTTATTATAAGCTTACATATTTTTTGGGGCAGCTCGGCCTTCGCGCTTCTATATACCTGATGATAGGTAGCAACCCTTACTCATTATGGACATTATCAGTATTGTGATTAATGTTACTGACCTAAGGCTTTAGTTGAAATGCCTTGTATTCCGGTAAACTCATTAATTAACATAATTTCATCGTTGATCGTTGCTATAATATGTAGTTATTACCGTGTGGTTGTTCGTTTACTTAGTATCACTCAACATTTTTATATTTTTATTAAAGTTGTATTCTAAAATTATTTATAATGGGTTAGTTAATGTTAAATGTCTTTCGTGCTATTATTTACTCTTTCGTCCTTTTCTGGTGCGCGTAAATTCAATCAGGTTTACCCAAATTTGAACAAGCTTAAGATTTCTTACACGTTAGACAGGTTAATATAACAATATTTCTAACAATGCTATATTACCAATCATCATTTCGGCCGAATGAAGTCCACTGCTGGACACAGGCCTCCCACAAAGATGTCCACAACGACCGATATGGATGTGTTGTGGGCTCATTGGGGGGTTTTGCCATAATCGCCACGCTTGGCAGACGGGTTGGCGATCGCAGTTGAGTTGGTAATGTACTCGAAGGACGCTGCTGCCCATCCTCCGGCTATTACCAATACGTTTAGTTATATATTAAAGAAGAAAAATAACATGATCAACTTGATATCTAGCACTTTAAAATGACAGGGGTCATAAATAACAGAATTTGAATGGTATGTAATAACTGAGTTTTAATTATATCGAAATAAATCTTACTTGTGGCCCCGACTAGCATGATTTTTTGTGGTTAAGAACATTACTCATGTTTTCCAGCCAATCTAGCAGTACTATGAATCCATTTCCTCTAGTAATTTTTAATATTTTACTCGGAATGGTCCGATACTAATATCTTGCGGTAGTTTTGACTAATTTTTATTCTAATTCTGGTATCATATACCTATGCAAAGAAATCTCTATATATTGTATGTTTGTTAAAATAAAAACATAGAAATACGATGCTAATTACTAAGTTGCAAAAAATATATTTTAAAGTATTACAAGTTCTGACAGATTACAGACAGGTAGGCATAAATGAAACTTTTTTAAATTGGTAGGGTGACAATATCTAAATGGATTAGTTTCAGTGGTACGAAGTCTGACTGTAGATGTAGACTCTTCTACTCGTAAAGACGACTTTTCCAATGCTGGATAATAATCGGATAATAAATAGATTTTTTAAAGCTAGTACGAAAACTACTCAGATTTCAAAGAACCGGTTATCCGGCTATAAAAATGTAGGCTTTAATAAATTATTTCTATTGGACGCAGTTTCACGTTATGATATCTAGTAAAAACTTGCTTGGCCTCTTGCCAATCTCGTAAACAAGAATATAAAAATAAATAGATGAACGTTAAAAACACTTGACCGATGTTATGTTACTAAAATAGTCACTTAAATCAATTGGTATTGTTTTGTAAAAATAACTTTTATTAATGCAATAATATTTTGACAAATGGAGCTAAAAACTTGAAAAACAATAAACAAAAAGACATTTAAAAACGAATTCACTTTAACTCGCACTAATAAAATCAAAGTTTTTGTTACTAAAAAATCAAAAACTAAATAACAAAATAGCCAATTTATAATGAATAGATTTAGTATTCACAAAAAAACACTTCAATAATAAAACAAAACACCATGTATACGAAAATAAAAACGTACTGTATAATGTCACTTCGTATTTTAATACATCCGAAAAATGTCCGAAACAACTTTGATCTCCGAAACACACAGGCGGACTGAAACCCCGTACGATTTCAGACCATATTCCTGAAATACCTCGAAATATAAAATAAATCTTATGTTCGGGCAGATAGAGACAAAATTCCCTCGCTGTGAAAATCTTACAAGTCGCTTTTTCAATTCCATGAGATTGCATAAACAAATATAGACTGTATACTTGGAGCACTTGGGTTGGTAATCGAATGTGGTTTGCAATTGCAGTACAACAATTTAGCTTGTGAACTTACTATATTTTGTTCGCGGATTCGTTTGTTATTCTATTCTTGTAGAATGTTCGGTTGCTTCTATATTAGCTAAAATTTTTGTCTTGTTTTTGGCTGAGGGAAAGGGATACCCGCTAAGCAGAGTAGTGTATAAACATTACTGTGTTGCAGTTAAATGGGCACTTATTGGGCATAATAAGACTACATTAGTTTTGAGGTGACGAGCTCAGTGTGGTGGCACGCAGGACCAGTCTTGGTCATGGCGAGGCATGACTCTTACCACTAAGCGAATGACTTGCTCGTCTCGCCACCATTTTGTATAAAAAGTAGCAACCACACCCATCATCATCATTTCAGCCGAACAAAGTCCACAGCTGGACACAGGCCTATCCCAAAGATGTATTGTGTGCTCATAATCGCCAAGAATGTTAATGCAGTAATCGAAAGACGCTGCTGCCCATCCTCCAGCAAATTCCATAGTCCATATCGGTCGTTGCGGCAATTTTTGGGGGAGGCTTTTGTCCAACTTGCTTCAGCTGATCGTTCATTCATGTTCGTCATCTTTCAATTGTTTCAGATTGTACTGATTTTTTTTCTTTAACCCAATTCTCGTAATACCATAATATACACGAAAGATAAAAACAAAAAAGTTGTTTGCAGTTCCACCAATTGCGCTTTTACTACATCGGCGCTACGGAGCTTCTGTGCTACGGTGCTACGGCACTAAGGCGCTATGGTGCTACGATGTTATTGATAGATTTCTGCCAGACAGACAATTTCTGACAGATTAGATTGCTGCTTTAGATAGATTTGTCGGCAAGGTTAGTGCAATGGCTGATACATTCGGCTGCTGCGCACCGGGTCGTGGGTTCGATTCCCACATGGAACAAATATTTGTACGATCTGCAGGTAGTTGTTCCGGGTCTGGGTGTACTGTGTGTGGCCCGGCTGTCACCGTTTGGAGTTGATTGCCATGTCGGCTGTCGCATAGAACCAACCCATTTCATCCCGTGGGTGTCGTAAAAGGCGATTATAGGATTAGGCAGAGGATGGGCAACAGCGACATTCGAGTACATTAACAAAACTCAACTGCGATCGCCAACCCGTCTGCCAAGTGTGAGAATTATGGCAAAATCCCCAATGAGCATACAACACACCCAAACCGGTCGTTGTGGCGATCTTTAGGGGAGACTTGTGTCCAGCAGTGGACTTTATTTGGCTGAAACGAACATACTGAGGACTTTAGGAACATTTCATACATAATCCTATTACCAGTAATCATAATTATAATTAATCATAGTAAGGTTACCGAAGGCTAAGCACCTGGATTTCTGCGTTTCTTGTAGTGGGTGCAGGGCTCACCCGCACGATTTTTTTTAATGATCTACATGTATTTGTTTCGGATCTGTTTGTGCATGTGGAAGGACACCGGCCATCGCCCATAGTAAGTCCGGCCTACTTCGACATGTCGACGGACAAGAGCGATAGTATAAACAAAATGCTTCCAAAAATACGTAAATAATTATAAATACTTTAAAATAACAAATAAATGTGGGAATCCAAAGATATTTGAGTGTAAAGATCCAGATTTTGAGGTTATATGGTACTTTATCTTGCAAGACAAAGAGGAAAGATATTGCTAGTGAAATCTGAGTACGAATAAATTACACATTTTAGACCTAAAACTGCTGTTTCAAAAGGTATATTTAATAATCTTTAATTCATGTTGACGTGCCGTTTGATTTTATTTGGCATTTAGTCTTTTAGCCAAAGACAAAATATTTATATATTACACAAATACTTGCGAAAGTGTCTTAGAAAACAAGACTGTGCGATATAGATCTAATGTTAATCTCAAGTCGTGAGTTATATTAGTAGAAGGATGTCATAATATTTTGCCTACAGCAACTCATTCCAATGACAAAACAGTTTTTATCAATTTCCTTTGTCGAGTGATCTCCACATTTTGTGATATTTACAAATTACGGTATATATACAAAAACATAAGCAATTTTTTCATGTACATTTCATTTTTGTCCGCTGGTGGGCCTACTTTGGCCGATGTCCTTTATGTCTGTAAACTGTACCCATGACACAGGAGAAATCATTTTACGGGGCATGTTTGTTAAAACAAATAATTACGGCTTGTGTTTGATACTCGGATGAAATAAATATTTATATATCCTACATATTTTTTTTCAGATTGTACAGATTTCTTTTTGTTAACTGATTTCTCATACACAGGAAAAATAAAAAAGACAAAAAGTTGTTTGCAGTTCTACCTATTGCTGTTTTACTGCTACCGGTGCTACGGAGATACTCTGCTACGGTGCTACGAAGCTACGATCGTAGTCGTTTAGAGACCGGGTGTTTGTATACGGGAGATTTATTTTGGTAAATTGTACAAACACAGGAGAAATCCTACTGTGAAACATCGTTACTTATTGATACTTTATCGATCATAAAGTAGTTACAATAGCTACCTGAATATAGATACAACAGATTCAGAACCCTTAGACACATATTTACCCTCGTAAATTGGGTCAGGCAGCTATTATTAAATCAGGCAGTTTTAAATCCGTCGTTCGTTTATATCTATCGTGAGTGCAAAGGTAAAAAGGTTAAAGTAACATAGGGGTGTTATAGCACTTTCATCTTTTTACCTTTTCACTGACGATATATAGATAAGGCATACGACAATATTCTACTATAGCCTTAAACTATTTTCTCTTCTATCATCAAATACTTGCTAATAGAGAAGTGAAAGAGTTCCAGGACCTTTTTTTAGAAACAATCATGAGCTTTCTCCGCCCCGGGGAAGGGCGAAGGGGCATGACGGCCTCCTACCGGCTAAAACCACCGGAGTGTTCATCTTTGGCACCGAACAAGTAATTGATGTCATTTAAACTAATTGAGAATGATCAAATATCATTAAATGAATTTATAGAATACATTATAAAATATGTCAAAATAATTAAAAAATAATGGCAACGGTATTTGATACATCAAAACCAATAATTTCATTATTAGCCTTTTGACATTAATTATTAAAACATAGTTTGTATAAATAATATTCATTCATTTTAAGTGGTTCCGTACATCTTATATGAGATTGTCTTGTACTGGATACAGCGCGACCAGCAAGTTTTATCTTCTAAATAATCGTTTACGGTGTAGTACGCATTTTGAATAAGTATAGATTTAATATTAGTTTTAAAGGCACTAAATGGCAATTCTATTAAACGAGGTGGCAGTTTATTATAAACCCGAATACTAAGCGCCTAAAAGAACCATGCACTCTCTGTAAAGTGTGGTAGGGAAACCGTAATATATGTCTAGCAAAAATCAATAGATTAAGGGGGTAGATACAGAAACTTCCTCAGCCCAACTTTGATTAAAGCTGACGAAGCTGAATCTAAGTTGAACTCGGAATAACTTTGTGCTATTTAACAAACAGACTTACAATTCTTTGTAGACGTTTTACGTTTATTTGTGAATGTTCAAAGCGCTCCAAATCAATATCCACCTTAACGTTCAGATTTTAGGGAGTTATATCGTATGATGAAACGACGGCTAAATTTTATTTTATTGGTATCAGGTAAATCAAGTACAGACCATGAACTTTATATTTGCAGTGCTAAAGTCAAAGGTTGAATAGAATTTTTATATTGTATCATTTGCTTTGTCGGAGGCGACATTTGTCTAATTTTAGGGTTCCGAAAGTCCGAAGGAAAAAACGGCGGAACCCTTATAAGATCACTCGTGTGTCTGTCTGTCTATCCGTCTATCACAGCCAATTTGCTCCGAATCATTAAGTTGAAACTTGGTACATATATAGATTCTGCAACCCAAACACGGACATGTAATGAACGTAAATAAATTTTTAATATAGCGGTCACTTTTCGGGGGCAATATAGAAAATCAAAGAAGGTCTCAAATGTATTTATTTTATTATTTTAAATGATATAGTTTTAAAGTTATTTAGAAAAATAGACCTTTCCCCCCCTTATCTCCAAAACTACTAAACCTAAAATTCTGCAAAAATAAAAGTAATAGCTATTTACCTATAGATTACAGGGAAAACTTATAAGAAGTCTATGACATGGTAAATCTTACAATATTGTGCGTACAAACTTAAACTTGTGGTAAGAATGTATAGGAAAACATATTTTACATCTACGATGTTAAGTTTGCTCTTGGGATAAGTTATTGGTACAAGACCGAATCTAACAATATACAGTATGTTCAGCAATTTCGGAGCCCTCTCCACATTCAATTCAACTCGCACTTGAGCGGTTTTTTAATATTTAATTCTACCAATTTATCACGTTGCAAGGATAACTCCTTATCCAACCATTCTGCTAATGCCCAGTTATTATATTGCCTTTATTCATTAACATCACGACTCCTGTATATATTACCACCAATTTAGAAAAGCCTAGATAGTCTAGCATGGTAGAATGCATTATTAGCAACAGCAAATAAAATTCATTTGGCATTATTGCGGTTGGTGACCGGATTAAGAATATAGCACCTTTTCATCTCCTCCCGAGGATGTAGTAAAAAGTGACTATGGGACCCAAAATCAGAGGGATGAGTAGCAATTTTCCTACTATTATATTGTTGCCACACCGTTAAAATCCGCCTGCAAAGCGTGGTGAGTACTGGCAAATTCCTCCCAACCAGACGACACAATGTGGAAATAAATTGTGACGGCCTTTACGTAGTGGACTTTAGCTGGTATAGTGATAAAGCAAAATTAGCTTCTGTAAACAGTTACCATTGAAATTTCAAGTACAATTTACAATGCTATCAGTAGTGTAATTAGCAAATACTAAAATTAGTAAGTAAAACGATTCGAGTTGGATATAAGAACCTGGGAAAAGCTATAACAATACGTGGATGAGCAGTATCATCCCGCTTTGTACTTGTAATGACATTATCGATCGTGTCTGTCTGTTCGATAACATTCTTTTTATTTATTTTTTATTGATCCGGTGGAAATACCTCATGTACTTCCTTCGCCCCGGGAAAGGGCGAAGGGGCATGCCGGACTCCAACCGGCTAAAACCACCGGAGTGATCATCGTCGGCACCGAAGAGAGGCTCCAGGAACTCGAAAGATCTCCATCTAGAGCTACCCGTTGGTGCCACGCCTTTAGGCACATCTCGGAGGGGATGACTGTAAAGTGGTCATCCCCTCTAGTGGAGGGAAGGCGACTGTAAAGAGGCCACCCCCCCCCAGGCATCTCTCGAGGGGATTGTAAAATATTTCTCCCGAGGCCTCACTATGCGCTGTGCTGCGCACACAGCGGTACGTGACCACATGCGCACCGCTGTCTTCCCGGGGGTCGCTCGGTATGAGCGCGCAGATTTCCCAATAAGCGCGCTCGCGATCCCCAAGGCCCCCTGCCATATAAAGACGACAGGGGGCTCAGGCGTGTTGGACACGGGCACCGCGGCGGCTGTTACCCTGGGTCCGTGTCCTCCTCCTCCGAGCGGGATCGGCCCTCTCCCGATCCCGCTCTGCGACCTCCTTCTGGAGCATTACGCTCTCACAGAAGGAGACCACAGCACTCCAATTTTCATGCTCTGCCAGCATAGCCGACACTACTGCTGGCAAAGAGAGATCTTGCCCGATCCGATCGACCAGGATCCGCCGCTCGGCAGTCCACGCAGGGCACTCTCCGAGCGTGTGCTGTGCGGTATCCTGATCGATTCCACAGTGGTGGCACTGTGCCGTGACCTCGCGTCCTATCCTGTGCAAGTACGCACCGAAACAACCATGTCCGGTGAATACCTGCGTCAGGCGGAATGTGACGCGCTCGCTCCAATGGAGCCAGGCTCCGAAGAGCGGCAAGACAGCCTCGACGACGCGCTTTCGCGCGTACTGTGGCAGCATGAGCCGCTCGCGCCATAGCTCGAGTGCACGCCGCCGAGCCTGCCGCCTCAAAATTTCGAGCGCCCCTGAAGGCATGCCTTCACCGCTCTGGCGGAGGGAGCGTGTTTGGTGATACACCCACGCATCCATCTCTCTGTTCGATAACCTATTCGTTACTGACAATAACACTAGCTTTGCACTAATGTATTATAGCGGTATTTTACTAGAAAGCTTACGTTCAGTTTTCTATGTTTTAAAGTACGATAAGCGTCCTATGCACTTCGCAGTTCTTTTTTCCTTGAAGAAGCTCATGCTGCTCTCTAAGATTTAGAAAGTCCAGTTTGCAGACATAAATATTACAAACAAGTATCTGTAAGCCTTTTCTATGCAGGAATCAAACCTGCCTATAGCGCAAACCAATCACCACTGCGCAGGCCCGGAACAATTACTATGTGCCGTTAACAATTTGATCAGAGAGGTCATGGTTTCCGGCAAAAAATAGACCAGCCCCCTTTTATGCCGTATAGAGTTCACTGCTGGACACAGGCCTCCCCCAAAGATCACTACAACGACAGATATGGGTTTTTTTTTTGTGTGCTCATTGGAGGGTTTTGCTATAATCACCACGCTTGGCAGGCGGGTTGGCGATCGCAGTTGAGTTGTTAATGTACTCGAAGGACGCTGTTGCCCATCCTCCGGCTAATCCCATTGTCACCTTTTAAGACACCCAAGGGATGAGATGGGTTGGTGCTATTCGTAGCCAGCACCACACAGTTCACACAGGGATTGTACTGTATAACTTCAACTTGCACCGGTAAATAGATTCAAAATTCACTAGTCAGTGATCTCAGGATTCTCGATCTAGTCGCAGAAAACTAATAATCGAGTATCCCGAGCCACTAAATGATCATGCTAGTTGCCTGATTGATCTCCGCCTCCCATAAACATCCGCAACACGGAGGGGGTTGACCACATAGTTGTATTTGAACGTCTGCGGCTTGCAGAGGGCACGTAAAATCGTTATCGTTTCTCAGTCGTTGCCATAAGATGACATTTAAGCAAAGTCTTTGGGTGGCTTGAACAACTCCGATACAAGGTTTGTCACTAACCAAATGGAGACCATCCGTGTGGTGTCTGGATTAAGAATGTAACACCAATCCATCCTCCGGCCGTGGATATCGTAAAAGGTAACTAAGGGACTCTAAACCAGAGTGATGGGTAGCAGCGTCTCTTCTGTGGAACAGTAGCCATACTACGATCACCAACTCGCCTGCCACGCGTGATAAATATTCCCCCTAAATGATGACACAGTGGTGGTATTCTATCGGGAGTCCTTTGTTCTACAGTTAACGTACTTCGGCTGATATGATGATGATGAAAAGAAGAAGAAAGTAAGTTCGAGTATCTGACTATTCTGCACAACTATCAGCATAAATCTCCTCAAAAACAAATACATATAATTTTACTTCCATATCAAATGTTAAGTAATTATGGTCTATATCGACCTTCAAAACCAAAGACACAATAAAAGCCATAATTCTCGTGTATCAACCATGAAAAAGAATGATTTACATAAAAACGTTGTTAATACATGAAAGTAAAATATAGCCTTTGAAGCAAAGCTGGCATTTTGTGTATAATTCGTAGGTACCTTAATTTAAATGTTGTGTGTTAGTTCTATATGTACATATTCTTAGGACATATAATTTTAAACACTTTGCCACTTAATATTATGACGTGCAAAATATTATTCGAGCAGAATTTGGTAAGCGATCACCAGATATTCTCACCCTCTTGTATTCTGCAATGCCTGAAAGTGAACATTTTCAACCGGTGCGTCCTTTTTTATTGGTCCCCCGTGGAAATTCGTCATGTACTTCCTTCGCCCCGGGGAAGGGTGAAGGGGCATGCCAAACTCCTACCGATTAAAACCACTGGACCGGTCATCTACGGCATCGGCATCGTAAGATCACACTAGAGCCGCCCATTGATGCCACGCCTAAAGGTACATCTCGGAGGGGTTGACGGTAAAGCGGTCACCCGCGGTCACAGCGTGGTCTCGTGACGACGGCAATGACCACATGCACGCCACTGTCTTCCCGAGGGTCACTTGGTATGAGCACACAGATTCCCCAATTTACGCACCCATGACCCCCGAGGCCCCCTGCCATGTCATGCGCCATCTCGTCCTTCTCCGATCAGCCCCTTTCCTGATCCCGCTCTGCAGTTTATTTCTGCAGCATGACGCTCTCGCAGAAGGAGACCATTGCACTCCAATTTTCATGCTCTACCAACATAGCTGACGCAACGACCGGCAGAGAGAGATCTTGCCCAATCCGATCAGCCAGAATCCACCGCTCGGCAGCCCACGCAGGGCAGTCCTCGAACGTGTGCTGTGTGGTATATCCTCCGTTTCGATCCGTTTCCGCAATAGTGGCACTATGCTGTGACCTCACGTCCTATTCCGTGCAGGTATGCACCGAAACAACTATGACCAATGAACACCTGCGGTTGGCAGTAGATGACGCGCTCGCTTCTTCTGAGCCAAGCTCCGAAGAGCGAAAAGATGGCTGTGACGACGCCCTCCGTCGCGAGCTGTAACCGCGGTCAATGTCACGACATCTCGAGTGCGTGTCGTTGAGCCAACCGCCTTAAACTGTTGAACGCCCCTGGAGGCGCGCTTTCACCATCCGTCTCTGCCTGGATATCTAAAGGTGGGAAGCACGCCAGGAGAGTTGCCGCCTCGTAGGACACTGTCCTGTATCCCCGGGCAATCCGTATAGCTACTCTGCGCTGCAGACCATGAAGTTTGTTTCTGGAGCGCTGGACGCTTGATAGCTGGGATGACCATACAGGTGCCCCGTAAAGGATCATGGAGCGCAGGATCCTACCGTAGAGACGGGGAACTTCCTCAACCAGTGCGTCCTGCCTGTTACGACCTTTTTTTATTTTTATTGGTGCCCAGTGGAAATTCGTCATGAACTTCCTTCGCCCCGGGGAAGGACGAAGGGGTATGCCGGACTCCTACCGGCTAAAATCACTGGAGCGGTCATCTTTGGCACCTAAGGGAGGCTCCAGGTCCTCGTATGATCACACTAGAGCCACCCACTGGTGCCACGCCTATTGGCACATCTCGGAGAGGGTGACTGTAAAGCGGTCACCCCCCCAGGGGGATTGTAAAGGATCCCCCAAAGCGTCCCACGGCAGCGCGTGACCACATGCGTGCTACCGTCTTCTCTTGGGTCGCTTGGTGTAGGCACGCAGATTCCCCAATCTACGCACCCGCGAACCCAGAGGTCCCCCACCTTATAGCAACGGCAGGGGTTTTCAGGCGTATCGGAATTAGACGCCAGGGCGGTTGTTACCCCGGCGCCGTCTCCTTCTTCTTCGAGCGGGATCGGCCCTCTCCCGATCCCGCTCTGCGGTCTCCTTCTGGAGCATGACGCTCTCACAGAAGGAGACCACTGCATTCCAGTTTTCGTGCTCTGCCAACATAGCCGACACTACTGCTGGCAGAGAGAGATCTTGCCCGATCCGATCGACCAGGATCCGCCGCTCGGCGGCCCACGCAGGGCACGGCTCGAGCGTGTGCTGTGCGGTGTCCTGGTCGCTATCACAATGGTGGCATTGTGCCGTGGCCTCACGTCCTATCCTGTGCAGGTGAGCGCCGAAACAACCGTGCCCGGTGAGCACCTGCGTCAGGCGGTAGGTGACGCGCTCTGCCTGTTACGACCAACGACGCCGAAACTTGGATGTTAACAGTTGAAATAGTCCACAAATTAGTCGCTTAGCGGGCTATGGAGCGTGTTATGCTCGGAGTCTCTCTAAAGGATAGAATTCTAATGAAAACCAAATTGATTGATATATCAAACCAAATTAGCTAGCTGAAGTGGCAGTGGGCTGGTCACTTCAGTCGAAGGACTGATGGTCGATGGAGTAGAGGCGTCCTAGAGTAGAGACTGCGTATGGGCACACGTAGTGTGGGGCGCCCACTGCCCAAATGAACTGCCGACCTGGATAAGGTTACTGGGTACGGCTGGATACACATAATTCAGACGAGCAGGTGTTGTGGCGAATGCTGGGATAGGTCTATATTCAGCAATAGACCAATATGGGCTGATGATAAAAATAAAAATATTTCATTAAACTGAGAGAACGACTACAAACACTTAAGGGAACTTTACAAAGTTAAAAACATACCTAGTCTATGTCATATTTTATCGCATAATATATATCTCTGGCAAATTTCCTTGAATCCGTTCAGTCGTTAGTGCTTGACGGATGCAATATTAATCAGACTAAATGCGGTAACATTGATTCGTTCCATTTGTTGCTCACCATGGGCCTCATAAGAAGACCCAAAGTCACCCAAAGGGTAATGGCTCTCCATTACCCTTTGGGTAACTTTGAGGCTACGCCTGGACTTTCCCTGCAAGACCGAATAAAAAACGAGGAGATCCGCAAATGTACCAAGGTAACTGACATATTCCAAAGAAATACTAAACTAAAGTGGAGCATATTTCTCGCAGAACGGATGGCCGATGGAGCCGAAAAGTCTTGAGTGGCGACTGCGTATCGAAAGCAGGCAGACCTCCATGAGGTGGACCGAAGACCTGGTGAAGGTTGCGGGAAACCGCTAAATGTAGCGAACGTAGAGTAGCGCAGGACCAGCCTTAACATCTTTAGGGGAGGCCTATTTTCAGCAGTGGACGTCTTTCAGCTGAGATGATGGTGATGATGACAATGTGAGTGCGGTACCTTTTTTATTTATTATTAATTATAAAACGAGGGGCTTAAACTTATAAAATTACGAAGGTTCTGGCCATAAATATGCAAAAACAAAAATAAATTTGGTAATGTTACCGTTAAGGCAGGTAAAATAAGTTTTTATTTTATTTATACAAACTAATTGATAGCTGTATGAGTTAAGATTCCTTTGCCTTATCTGCACAGGAAAATATTTCAAACAAAAAAACTTGATATGTTTAGATACCGACAGAGGCAGAGCTTTTTACGCAAAATCAGTTCAGCTACTTTTGTTGCTGACCGTACATCCTACAATCTAAGGAGACCCAAACTCCATTAAACAAAGAAATGAAATAAATAACACATCAAAATGTTATGCTACGGAACCCTAAGGAATAATAAACCGGCTCAACTAACGATGTTTTCGTCGGATAACAACAGTTTCTCTTTTTGAACAAACGGCTATTATATACGGTCGTACAACTATAGTGAACTTTATAGCAAGGGAACAATTCATTGATTATGGATCGCGTTCACAAAAAAAGAAGTAGTAATTTCCATTTGCTTTGCAATATTAAATTATTGACGTTTTTAATTGATTGCTTAAGAGCACATAAAAGACATTTTTCACAATTTTATTACTACGGCGTCTATTCTTTGCCTGGGTCTTTTCGTAATAAAATAGTGTAAAACTAATTTTTGGTGCTGTATTTAATTATTTATAATGGTCTTAATTTATGAAATTGCCGTTCTGCACTAGACATTTCAAATAAAAATATTTTTTGTTTGACTATGAATTCTAATTTCAAATTTGTTTTAGTTTATCATGGTATTCATTATAAAAAAATAGTCTTATGTGTATTCATTAGTGTAATGTTTTGATCTCGTTTGAATCTTTTTCGTCGTCATGGATACGTTGAACATTCGAGTAAATATGAAATATGAATACCACCGCCTTGGTGTAATGCAACCAAATTCATTAATTTAGATCATTTGACGAATGTTCAATGTAGCAGTGTAACAGACACCACCATTGGCGCAGTACCTATGTAATTGGTTATCCAGGCAACTTGTCACGTGTTCGTTTCGAAAAAAAAACGGATCTCACAGTAATCACCAACGGATATGGTAGCCTGTTCCTTATTGTTTCGGTGATTAAGGTTGATATCCAAGAGGATAGGCAGCAGCATCATCCTTTGTGCTAATAACAACAGACTGCGATCACCATTCCACCTGCTAAGCGTGGGGGTTATGGCAATTTCCCCGTCATCAAGGTAAATTGAGAGTGGTTGTACACAAAACGAATTTATACAATAACCTTCTGCTCGCTTGACCGCTCATTGTAGTAATCATTGGAAGGCCCATGTTCACCGGTGAGTTTACGGCTTTCTGTGGGTATGGGCTATTTGTCGCCAACCTTGTAGTAACGTAGAGTAAAGTAGAATATACATTAGACATGTTTTCATAACACTATACTAATAAATGTGCCGTGCGGTGCCGGCTATGAGTGCCGGTTATGAATAGCACCACCCCATCTCATCCCGTGGGTGTCGTAAAATCCGACTAAGGGATTAGACGGAGGATGGGCAGCAGCGTCCTTCGAATACATTAACAACTCGACTGCGACAGCCAACTGGCCTGCCAAGTGTGGCGATTAGGGCAAAACCCACAATGAGCACACAACACACCGATATCTGTCGTTGAGGGAGGCCTGTGTCCAGCAGTGGACTTTATTCGGCCGAAATGAATACTAATAAAAGACCTTTCAAACATCTATACATATAATTAAAATTGGAATGTCTGTAATGTCAAAATAACAGTTTTTACTAAATACGTATGAAAGTATATGCGATACTAATAACAAAATATCAATTTTTAAAATTATTGCCAGTCTGTCTGTCTATTTATTCCAGCTAATCTCCGAAATGACTGGACCGTTTTCACGGGACTTTCATTGACTCATAGTTGATAATGTAAGGAGTAACGTAGGCTACTTTTATTTTTTTTAAATACCAGAATTAGGGATCCGTGCAAAAAATTTAATCCCTAAGTCCAATATATATACTCTATATGTCAAATGTCCATGCCGAAGTAATTCGATTTATTTTAAATTAAAAGGTGGGTGAAACCGCAGGGCACTGTAATAAATCAAATAAAATATATAGTACGAATGTTTTTCCCAACTGTTCTTCGAAGACACACTGCGATAAATCTTGAAACCAATATCCCGATCCGAGATTACGATCAAGTGATGTAACTCTTAGCTTTCCTTTAGAAATGGTGATAACATACTTTTATAAGAAGGATAAGTTTTATAAAATAATAAGAACTAGCTCAATGGTAGACTGACTAGAATATGAATAGCGAGTTCGATTCTCGCTTTAAAGGTTGTCTCTAAAAAATCGCTAATAGTGATTGTAAAACTACCGTTCATAGAATTAGTTGTGTTACTAATTGTGTAAAATAAAGAATATTCTATTCTAAACATATACTGGTATTAGTAATGTCTTAGGTTTCCGCGATTAATACACATTAAAATAAATCAATTTTAAACGGATTCAATCGCGTGTATTATTGAAATTTGCATCCAGCCAGGCATAATCTTAGACTTAAAAACTAAGCAACTGCAGGTAAGAACACCCCCCGCACGGAGAAGGACGAGACGGCGCCGGGGCAACAACCGTCCCGGCTCCCAAGTCCAACACGCCTGAGCCCCCTGCCGTCAATTCATGGTGGGGGGCCACGGGGGTCGCGGGTGCGCAGACTGGGGAGTCTGCGTGCTCACACCGAGCGACCCCCGGGAAGACGGTGGCGCGCACGTGGTCACGTGCCACCGTGTGCGCAGCACAGCGCAAACCGAGGCTTGGGGGGATCCTTTACAATCCTCCCCGAGAAGTGCCTGAGGGGGCGACCTTTTTACAGTCGCCTTCCCTCCGCTAGAGGGGGTGACCGCTTTACAGTCATCCCTTCCGTGATGTGCCTAAAGGCGTGGCACCAATGGGCGGCTCTAGTGTGATCTTACGAGGACCTGGAGCCTCCCTTCGGTGCCGAAGATGACCGCTCCAGTGGTTTTAGCCGGTAGGAGTCCGGCATACCCCTTCGCCCTTCCCCGGGGTGAAGGAAGTTCCATGTAGAATTTCCACTGGACATCAATAAAAAAATAAAATAAAAAAAAGGTGAGAACACCCCCCATTGTGGACCACGTACCTAAGGTTAGTGGGGGACCAGACTAGGGACAACTGGATCGGTATTATTTAAATATTTTAGGTTGAAAGCCACTGGCTCAGGATGGACTGGAACGAGCATGGATCGGGGAGGAGGGAGGATGGTGCTGTCCATCGGCTTGATATCAGTCCCTTAGTCGCCTTCCTATGATGACTGTCATAGATGGTTCGTAAAACAGCTTGGACAGACTATTGTACAAAAAATATTCACCCATCCAATATCAGATCACAACGAGTGCAGTTAACCTCGCAGATTGACCGTTCTTCGTGGTAGCCATATAGCCACGAGCCGGCCTAATCGTTACATAAATATTATTTTTTATCCTAGATTATACCACGAATAGACCATCTTTACTTTAAAACCCGTTATATCAGTGCTTCCAAAGCATTTCCTTTGATATTTTTCTTTAAAGAAACTACGAACGGGGCATATTGAACTAAAATATGATGCTTGCTGGCTGGACGCCATTTTTGATAGCTGTATAGAGCGTGGGGTGAATGCAGCCTTTAAAAATGTTTAAGATGAACATAAAACGTTAGACGGTGATGCAAGGAAGTAGTTTGTACTTGCACCCGATTTGCATCGGTGAGGTTAAGCAACTTTCGGCGCGGTCAGTATATAGATCGGTAACCATATAGTGGTATTTAAACTGAGCATCTCCATGCTTCGGAGGGCACGTAAAGTAGTCGGTCACGCTTCTTGTCTTGGCAAAGGTTGGCCACTAACTTACCAGGTATACAGCTAGTTTGGTAATTAGGAGTGAGTCGAGTGATTCTTTTCCACGCCTCATAAGCGAAGCGTTGAGGTGGGTATTACTGTCAGTTTACGCACACCGAGTGATTCTCCAATTTAAAATGTCACATTTTTTTATTCTTTGTTGCTTTTATAATTGAATATAAAATGTTGAGAAAAAACACTATTTTTAACACTCATGATATTTTTAAATCTCATTTTATTATTTAAACTAATTAAAAAATTGTTTAAAAATGTTCTGTCTTGGACGTCCGTGTGTCTGTATGTGCGGATCCCGTATCTTGTGGTCACGATAATGAGCGAAATACTTCACTTATCGAGTTGGTTTTTTTTTTATAGGCTTCAGTATTTTGAGTTATAGAAGCCTATTACTTTTCACGGTATAATTCGATGTAGTTTAATTATTGTTTGATAAATTAAATTTTATGAGGCGTGCACTTTTGGATTTTTCAACTATTTACGATTCAGGTTAGTAAATTTCACTTGACTGCAGATTGGAGACGTGTTAATTTGTATTTATTTCCAGTCCAACCTAATTAGATACTCAATAACCTTCACACTTTATTACAAGTCCATCGGTGTCCATAGCGGCTTGGCACTCGGGTGGGTATCTTGGCAATCGAACACTATAGCTCCCAATATCGGGTTTCTATGCAATGTTCTGCATTCTAGAGGAAATAAATTGTTAATCTGTACCTACCGTTATCTGTTGTTACTGATCGACTTAACATAGATTTAGATAAATCAAATATTGAGATTTTAACGTTTATTATTTAGGTACATTCACTTAGGGCAGTATTTAACCGCTCACCAAAAAACCCGTGGTTTATACCATAAACTACATATTATTATGTCAATTTATGAACAAATAAAAATTTATAGTTCATTAAAAAATTATACCATATAAAAAGAAGCACATAATGCACTGCTTCACTTGGTCACAAAGTAAATATATATGGTGCAAAAATAAGATTCATGTCAGTGACATTAGGATGGCCCAGGGCCAGTTGGCTTTTGTCAAGTAAAAACACTTATAAAAAGATAAACAAAGACCCATTAAAAAACACTCAGAAAAACCACTCAGTTGATATCGAAATGGAATGAAGTGGAATGAGTGAGCGCGAAACAATACAGGTTCCTAATAAGTTAACTTATAAACTGGCCCACCATCTAGCTTAGTACGTATGTGAAGAATTCCTGTCACTTTGTCAACTAAATAAAAGATCTCGAATCGATCTCTTCGGTGTATTTATAGACATACCCGATGTTTCATGGAAGACTAGTTAGTGAAATAAATGCAAAACTTAAGTCTACACAAATAAATACGACTCTCTATAACTGTTTAAGATTATCACCATCTCACAGAAATCAACAGAACACTCACCTGATAGCACAGCTCGTGCCGTCCTCTTCGTCTTCCCTCTTTTTCCTCCTACGCCGTATGTACAAATAGGCAGCTACTGCGAACAGAATCGCAGCAGCTCCACATCCCAAAATAATCACCAACACCACAGTACGGGTCTTCATTGTGACCTGAGGAAGAAGAGAAGAAGGGTTTAAATATAAAATTAATGACCTCACAATGACAACCTGAAGAACTGCATTGTATTTAATCGATGACACGGTTAATGCAGTAGCTAAGCGATTAGCTTTCTGCGACACATTTTTGTATGATCTAAAGATTCACTTGACAGATCAAGTTTGAGTTTATAGCATAAACCAATACAATGTACTTGGTCTTCCGGTGATAGCAGATCCGATCGAAGTGCCATCATCTATGGAAATGGCATAGTTAAATAGAAATATTGAGATTGACTCCGCGCGATCCCCCGCACCTTTCTTTTATTTAAATGCAGGGTGCCGCGAGTGGCCGGCCGGTTTTATCGAGGTGTTTTTTTACAAGGAACTTTATTTTATTTCTATGATTGTCCTAATGTGAGTGTTTAGTTTGGTAATAAATTATCTTTATCTTATCTTTATCCATAAGATAAGATAAATTAATTTAGTTCTTTTACAATCTCCCCCAAAACATGCGTAAGGAGCACTCTATTTACAATTGCGTTCTCTCCGCAAGAAAGGGTGATCATTTTTACAGACAATGATGTTGCCGTTTTACAGTCCAAGATATGCCTATAGTTGAGGGACAAAGGGGCCGCTCCGGAGTGTTCGTTCTTACGATTCGGAAGCCCCTCTTTGGTGCTGAATTTGATCACCAAGATGGCTTAGTTGGTAAGAATCCAGCGTATCCTTCCACTCTCCCCGATGTGGAGGAAGTCCATTAATATATCCACCCTGGAGAATAAGAGCTAGGCTATTAGGGCCTTTCTAGCCAGTATATCACTAGCAGTGCTAGCCATTAGCAGTCCCTGAATAAAATTAAAAATATTATATGCACTGTATGAATATTTAGTTTTGATTGACGTTTGAGCTACAGTTACGGTTGTCCAACTGAGTTATCATATCAGCCAAAAAACATCCACTGCTGAATAAAGGCCTCCTCCGTAGACTTCATCATTTTTGGGGAATTTGCCAGTACTTACCACGCTTGGCAGGCGGGTTGGTGAGCGTAGCACTGCGACTGTTTCACAAAAGGGACGCTGCTCCCCATCCCTTTGGTTTTGTCCCTTAGTCGTCTTTTACAACATCCACGGGAGGAGATAGAGTTGTGTTATATTCTTAATCCGGCACACCACACTTCTGAAGGTACTTCACGTTAAACTTTTCCAATAAATCAATATGATAGAAATGCAATTCATCATCATCATCAACATATCAGCCATAGGACGTCCACTGCTGAACAAAGGCCTCCCCCTTAGATTTCCACAACGAGCGGTTACATGCCGCCCTCATCCAACGACTCCCGGCGACCTTCACCAGGTCGTCTGTCCACCTCGTTGGAGGTCGTCCCACGCTGCGTTTTCCGGTGCGCGGTCTCCATTCTAGAACCTTTGTGCCCCAGCGGCCATCAGTTCTACGAGCAATGTGCCCTGCCCATTGCCACTTCAGTTTACTAATCCTTTCAGCTATGTCGACAACTTTAGTTCTTCTGCGGATCTCCTCATTTCTGATTCGATCTCGTAGAGAAATACTAAGCATAGCTCTCTCCATAGCTCGCTGAGTGACCTTGAGCTTTCTTATGAGGCCTATTGTGAGTGACCACGTCTCTGTTCCATATGTCATCACTGGTAACACACACTGGTTAAAGACTTGCGTCTTGAGGCATTGCGGTATTGTTGACGAAAAGATGTTGCGAAGTTTCCCAAACGCTGCCCACTCATGCAAATAAAAATGTAATATTCCAAGCTCACCGAGGTATGCCAAATACGGCGGTAACATTAATTTTGTTTGCAAATTATGTAAAGTGTAGAAGGAAAATTCCAGTGGTGCCATAGTTTGCTCAAGTTGTTCTTTCCTAGAAAACCTGGTGAAAGGTCACGAAGAGGCGTTGAATGTGGGGGGCATGTAACCGGTACTTATAAAACAAAGTGAGAACAGATGTGAAACATCAGACTTATTTTGTACCGATAACATAAAATGAAATAAATTCCGCTTATCCACAAATGAAATATTCAGACTTTTTAAAGAAAAAGATGATTGTTTATTTAATAAACATGTAAATTTGACCCTATTGGGGAGAGAGTCACACTGTCATTTGGCGCATGACGACGCGTCACCATTAGATATTTCATAATATAATTTAGAGTGTGGTGTCCAGATTAAGAATATAGCACCACTCCATCTCTTCCCGTGGATGTCGTAAAAGGCGACTAAGGGAATCTAAACCAGAGGGATGGGCAGCAGCGTCCCTTCTGAAAACAGCAGCCATACTGCGCTCACCAACCCGCCTGCCAAGCGTGGTGAGTATTGGCAAATACCCCCCAAAATGATGACACAGTTGTGAAAATTTATGGGGGAGGCCTTTGTTCATCAGTGGACGTATAAATGGCCGATATGATTGATTGATCATTTAGAGTGGCGACGTGGCGTCACCACGCCAACTGTCGGTCTGACCCGCTGCATTCGATATTTAACATCAAATATGTGAGTGGCCTTTGTTCTCCCTCCCGTCTCTTGCTCGCGCCGGCCCGTGCCGAGCCTGTAGCTTTAAATGTCCCCTAATACAATTTAAATAATACCGATCCAGCTGTCCCCAAAACAATAGCTTGATATCCCCAGCAACGCCCTAAGCCGAGGTCCTTGTCCCGCAGGGGGCGCCCTTAGCGAAAGTTGCTTAGTTTTTAATACTAAATTTAAGCCTGGCTGGAGGCCCCTTTTGGCTTCGCCAGAAAATGACCGGTTAAGCAACCACATTTCCCAGAAAAGAATGCGAGAAGCCCAACAAAAAAAATAGTGGCCTTTGTTGGCTGATTATAATGAAGCAGACAGGATAATAAATAAAATATATACAGTAACGATCTGTAACTAAGACGATGGTTTTTAAATAGGTTCGAAATAAAAACATACAAGTTTTTTTTTAAACTTTGCCCCACACTAGAATTTCTCCTGTGTCGTGGGTGCGTTTACAAACATAAATTCCACACACAATACACCCAGACCCGGAACAACTACCTGCAGATCGTACAAATATTTGTTTCGTGCGGGAATCGAACTCACAACCCGGTGCGCAGCAGTCGACTGTATCAGCCATTGCACCAACCGTGCCGTCATGCCGACGAGATGAGGCGAATTTGTAAACGTCATCCTTCTAGATCAAATCTAAGAAACAACGATAAATATCAGGGATCCGGCAGTAGAGTAAGAATGTTTATATATATATATATATATATTGTAAAAAACCATTCAAAATATTTAGACACTGATAGTGGGTATTGCCCACCAAACCACCGTAGTAAGGGCCACTATAACTCTGCCATAAAACATTGCACTAGAATCGAGCAATATTGAACCTTAGTTCAATCCATTAGAGTACAATCGTAAGATAAATTTGTAATGCATTTTACCAGGAACTTCTGGAGACTTGCCAAACTCAGTTATGCTAATAATATTCGACATGTATGAAATTCACTGTAATATGTAATTGCTGAACTGAAAACACGAATGCAATACAAATATCAGTCATTTTCTGCCGGCCCAGACGTTTGAGGACTCGCTTCAGCCATAGGCTTAGCCAAAATATGATTTGATCTCGGGGGGTTTTGACAAAACTTTTGCAAAACAATTGGTGATTTAGACAATGCTTTTGATACCCATATTTGATAGCTTTGACCAAGCACTGATCCCTCATTGGCTCCAACTGGGTTTTATTTTCTCTTACGTAGGGATTTTCACTTATTGGCAAAGTTGAAACATAATCTGAGAATTAGTAAGCTACTTGGAGTTCATTTTCATTAAAATGGTATATATGTAATTTCTTAAGTACTTAAATAGGTTCCATTCTCAGATCAGTTAGATTAAGACCATGGCCAGATATGTGTAAGGCAACTATTGGTACTAGTGATGACATATGGGCCGATATCCATTCTCCCATTTCAATCTAAGGTTTTGGAAGCAGCTGTTCATAAACAAATATCTTCCTACATCTTCAAGAATAAGTTGCTATCCCAATACCAATCCGGATTTCGAACTGGCCATAGTACATCCACTCCTCTACTTAAAGTCACAGAAGATATTAGGTGCGGTATGGAGAATTCGAAACTAACGGTCTCTATTTTAATAGACTTTTCCAACGCCTTTAACACCGTTGACCACGATATTCTCCTCGCCATTCTGTCACAAATCTGGTTCTCGTCGTCATCTCAGGGTTGGTTCTCATCATATCTTCGTGGTCGCCAGCAAGCAGTGCGTGCTGATCAGGTATTACCCGATTGGTGCAACCTGGCAACTGGTGTACCACAAGGCGGTATACTCTCTCCAATTTTGTTTTCGTTGTTTATTAATTCCATTACTAACATCCTCAAATGCTCTTACCATCTCTATGCCAATGACTTGCAACTATACGCTCAAGCAGACATAGTGAATCTGAATAATTGTATCTCTAGCCTTAACGCTGACCTAAATACCATCGAAGACTGGTCTCGTAAATTCGGAATTACGGTTAATGTCGATAAATGTCAAGCAGTCCTTACGGGCAGCTCGTTCCATGTAAAAAATCTAAATGACGATCACCTGACTCCGATTATGTTCAACAATACCGTTATTCCTTTTTCACCCGACGTAAAGGATTGGGGTTTACATATTGACTATAGGCTAAGTTGGGATAAACAAGTCTGTCAGGTTAGCCGTAATGTCACAGCCATACTGCGATCTCTCTACAGATTTAAACATTTCCTCCCATCTAGCACTAAAACCCTTCTGGTCCAGTCCCTTGTGCTTCCTGTGATTGATTATGCAGATGTTTGTTACTCAGATTTATCTCAAAACCTTCTCAACAAATTGGATCGCCTTCTAAACAACTGCATTCGCTTCATTTTTGGACTCCGTAAATACGACCACATCTCTATTTACCGTTCTCAGCTCAATTGGCTGCCTATCCGTCAGAGAAGATCCCTCAGATCCCTTGTCTCCTCTCCTCTATTATTAATGATCCTTACACTACTCCTGAGTATCTAAAAAAATATTTCCTAGTTTTGGGTAGCTCTCATAGCCGTAACTTGCGTGCGGCTGATAAGTTGATTCTTCAGATTCCTTCTCACCGTACAGGTTATATTTCCAATTCCTTCTCGGTCTCAACAATCAAACTATGGAATGTGCTTCCCCTTGGTTTAAAAAAAGCTTCTACTAAATTTGTATTCAAGCGAAAAGTTCAAGAATACTATTTGAAATCGCTGCACTCCTGCAATTGACAATTTCGTGCATCGTTATTATGATTAATAAGATATAATACGTACTGTATATAGTATCTTTCATTTGATGTATTTAGCTTTTGTATATATTTTACCGTATTTATAGTATGTACATTTGTATGTATGTATTGTTATTATTGAAATGTTAGTTTTTGGTTGACTGGTAGAGTATGCCACATGGCATTAAGTCCGCCTTGTGTACCACCATTGTACATGAAAGTGTCAATAAATAAACAGAAACGTGGTCACTCACAATGGGCCTCATAAGAAAGCTCAAGGTCACTCAGCGAGCTTTGTAGAGAGCTATGCTTGGTTTTTCTCTACGAGATCGAATCAGAAATGAGGAGATCCGTAGAAGAACTAAAGTTGTCGACGTAGCTGAAAGGATTAGTAAACTGAAGTGGCAATGGACAGGGCACATTGCTCGTAGAACTGATGGCCGTTGGGGCACAAAGGTTCTCGAATGGAGACCGCGCACCAGAAAACGCAGCGTGGGACGACCTCCAACGAGGTGGACAGACGACCTGGTGAAGGTCGCTGGGAGTCGTTGGATGAGAGCGGCATGTGACTGCTCGTTGTGGAAATCTAAGGGGGAGGCCTTTGTTTAGCGGTGGACGGCCTGTGGCTGATATGATGAGTTTAGACCATATAGTATAGTATATAGTATAGACCATAGGTCTTAATCCAGACACGACACTTCCATGTATAATAGGAATAGTATTTTTTTTTTAAACGTTCCCCACACTAATATTTCTCCTGTGTCGTGGGTGCGTTTACATACATAAATTCCACACACAATACACCCAGACCCGGAACAACTACCTGCAGATCGTACAAATATTTGTTCCGTGCGGGAATCGAACACGTGACCCGGAGCGCAGCAGCCGACTGTGTCAGCCACTGCACCAACCGTATACTGTATACCATTCTGTATATAACGAAAATTAAACACGTAACTTAATAAAATGGACTACGATAAGACAGCTCTTTGTACTGGTAAGGGACTAATTACATTCATACAGCTCACGTTTTACTAGACGATTTTGTTTACACTTCTTCGGTTCTATCTTCTTCTTCTTCCGTGTGGTTAGAGGCCAACCTTGACAACAAGCCACCCAAAGGCCTCCGACTTGGCTTAACGACTGCCATCTAATGACAACAACTAGCGGGCTGGTTACGTATGTCGTAGACACTACACACACCACAGCGTAAATAACATGCTCGTTTTGTCATTGGGAATTTAATTTTTTTTTAAATTCTAAAGTACAGTAAAAGGTATGTCTCGGGGTACGTAGAGTGAGATCAATTAATAAAAATAGCTTTCAGACAAACATACAAATTCAAGGACAAGATTGTGCTTTTGTAAAATCTGGACATTATCCCGAGTGTCAAATTAACTATCAAACTAACACGTTTATAATACAAATTTGAAAAAAAAATTGGTAGTCGTAAAAGGCGAGTAAGGATCTCGTAAGCCAGAGGAATGGACAGCAGCGACCCTTTTGAGGAACAGAAGCCATACCGCGCTCCTCAACCCGCCTGCCAAGCATGGTGAGTCAATACTCATGGGGGGTATTTGCATTGGCAAAAAAATTACGACACAATTATAGAAACCTATGGGGGAGGCCTGTGTTCAGTAGTGGACGATAAATGGATGATATGATGATCATGATAATGAAAAAAATTAAACGACTAATCCATATCTTACAGTACACATACGTGCCTACATTAAAATAGACATACATGTAATTCACATATACTGCACCATAATCATTATGGCACGAGTAGATTGTATGCAGCTATAAAATTATTTTTGAATCTCTGCCAAGCATCTGAGTAGTTTAAACAGCTTTAATTACACCAAAGTGCCTCTTTAAACTCATTGTGTTATAATATATTGCAGTAATAATCAGTTTTAGTGGAAATAAAATTCTATTTATAAATAATTATGATAAAACTTGTTTAAAATATAACCCACACTGGTATCTCGATGTACGATATAGGTTTTCCAATCAGTTTTGTTTTTCAATTCAATTTCATCATCGCCATCATAGAATTTGTGTTTGTAAAGGCACCCACGACACAGGAGAAATCCTAGGGTGGGGCAAAGTTTAAAAAAAATATATAAATAAAATAAATAGAAGTCAGAGAACGTCCACTACTGAACAAAGACCTCCCCATATTTTTGAGGGGAACTTGCCTGTACTTACCACGCTTGGCAGGTGGGTTGGTGAGCGCAGAATAACTGAACACAGAAGGGATGCTGCTGCCCATAACTTTGACGTCATCCGAGTGAAGCTACAGTAATAATCCAGACACCATCCGGAAACCGATTTAGTTAAAAGCAAAAAAAAATACCGAGCAGGGTAGGTCTTTATACAATACCCCCGGGACTACAGCGGCGCGCACGTGGTCACGTGCCACCATGTGCGCAGCACAGCGCACGGCAAGGCTTGGGGGGATCCTTTACAATCCTTCCCAAGAAGTGCCTGGGGGACAATTTCCACTGGACATCAATAAAAAAAAGAGTCCGGCATGCCCCTTTGCCTTTCCCCAGGGCGGAGGAAGTTCATGATGAAGTTACACTTGGGACCAATAAAAAACAAAAGGTCTTTAATCAATATGTTTTTTTTGTTCTTGTTTTTTAAAATAAAACGTTCCCCACACTAGGATTTCTCCTGTGTCGTTGGTGCGTTTATAGACATGAATTCCACATACAATACACCCAGACCCGGAACATCTAGCAACTACAATAACTAACAACCTTCAGATCATACAAATAATTGTACCGTGCGGGAATCGAACCCACGACCTGGAGCGCAGCAGCCGACTCTACCAGCCACTGCACCAACCGTGCCACCACCATTGACATTTGATTGGTTGATTGACACTTCAAGTGACGGGAAGGCTGGCCTATTTTTTGGTCAGTTAATAAGCATTGCTTGAGCATGGCAGTGCTGCCAGTCTCCTTAGCATGGTACAAGATGACAGTGATGTCGAGGACTATTTTGAGGCCTAAGTGTCTTTTGTGTTTTTTATTCATTGATAGATACTATGTTGACAGTTCATTGGAAGAAATGCTTGTTCTGCATAGCGCATTTAGTACGCTATCACCAACATAGATGTCACTGATACAGAAAAATAAAAAGTGCAAATATTATTCCATCCAACGTTGTCTTGAAGGTGTACCGAGGAAGAACAAGCATTTGTAAAGACGCATATATATTTAAAAAATCTTGGCGAAGCCAGCATTTTACTAATGGTAGCCTCTGAGAAGAAATACCGAAACAAACTGAGATTTCTGTTTTAAAGTCCCGACATATTTAGATACAAAGTTATTTGAGAAAAATCCAGGGCAACGTCTGAAATGTTCTTTTGAAAAAAGATCCATAGCCATTTTAGTATAACTTATCCTGACAGACGCCAAGAATGTATAGCAAACTACAATACCATCATCATGACATTTGTGTAGGCCATATGAATACCCAAAATCACCGGACGGATATTAAGTGTATATCCAGACACACATAATCAGCCCATTACTGTCCCACTGCTGGGTAAGGACCTTTTTTCAATATTAGAAAGGCCTTAGCCTACCACGCTGGCCTGGTACGGGTTGGCGGACTACCCACACCATTGAGAACATTTTGGAGCCCTCTCAATTGTGCAGGTTTCCTCACGATGTTTTTAACGCAAGTGATAATCAAATTCTGATCCGCATGTAAGGTCCGGTGGTCAGGAGAGTAATAAAAACACATACGATTAGGTTGAAAGTGCAATCACTACTACTTTATTATCAAATGAATGTGCAAGGGATTACGTACATACCTATCTATATCTTAAGCTACTTATATCTAAGGCTCGATACACATTCTACACCACACGCAACTGAATCTGAACAGTCAGAGGTGCTCGCCGGGATGGTAATCAGAACCTTCTGCAAGGAAGGTAAGCGTTAAACCGCTAGCCTATCACACCTATGTCTTGAATGTAATTGTGTGTAACTAGCCTATATAGTACTTTTATTTTATATTATATTAGCTGGGACCAGCGATATCACCCGCGTTTAATTTTTTTTTTAATGTAGAGTACTTCGATATAGACGCTTAACATAGAATATATATATATTGGATTTCAAGGGTTTCTTTTTTGCTTGAAACCCTTATTATTTTTCTAAAATTAAAGTAGCCTCAGTTATTTCTTATAATATCAGCTATCTGCCAGTGAAAGTCCCGTCTAAATCGGTCCAGCCGTTTCGGTTTACCTGGAACAAACAGACAGACAGACAAAATTGTTTTTTTGTTAAAGGTACCGTATATACTTTAATATGCATTTAGTAAAAAACGGTTATTTTGACGTTACAAACAGACACTTCAATTTTATTTATTTGTATAGATTATACTCACAATTATTTTATTATCGTCAGATAAAAGTATTTTTATTAAATAAAAATTATATATTAAATGTAATTAAAAACAATTACCTACTCATTAAAATGTCCATTTAAATGTCCAAACTCAATAACGCGGCCGTACAAATATTATTAGTTGTAAGAGTAGTGACAGTAACCTAACTTTTGTGAACCAAATGGTCAACTCAGTGAAATCCCTTTCAAACTAAAATGCAACATCATCTGATCAAGCGTAATTTTTCAAAGTTTGTTTACTCAGTGCTGGGAGCACAGAAATAGGTTTATAATTATCAAATCAGTATAATCCAGAATGATTATTCTTGCTTTTGATTTGAACATTAGTATTATCTTGCTGTTTCATCAAATCGGGAAAATGTATTCCAATTTGCACAACCCCAATCAGCATATCTGAAGTAAAGCTTAAAATGTGAAATAAATTACCATTTTGTTAGACTGGAGCAGTCAATCAATCTGAAGGTGTCTAAAGTACGATACTCTATACTCAATAGTTTTAATGACATAAACAGATGATTCTAATTTAGCTTAAAAAGTGCCAGCGTCATCATCATCATCACCAGCCTGTATCGGTGCACTTCTGAACAATGGCTTCTCCTAGCTTACGCCACAACATCCGGTCATCAGGATTCCGCATCTAGCCAGGCCCATCAACCTTCTTCAGATCGTCCGTCCATCTGGCCGGTGGGCGTCCCATGCTACGTTTACCCATACTTGATCTCCACTTCAGGACTCGTCTGCTCCATCGGCCATCGGTCCTTCGATAGACGTGACCAGCCCACTGCCACTTCAGCTTGCTAATTTGGTGTGCTATGGCGATAATTTTGATTCTCTTCCGGATAACCTCATTTCGGATTCTATCCTTTAGAGAGACTCCGAGCATAGCAAATTTCATAGCCTGCTGAGCGACTTAAAATTTATGGACTAGTCGGACTATCATTTATGGACAAGCCGAAACGTTGACAGGCTTGTAGATCATAACAGGTAGGACGCACTGTTTGAAAATAGGTGTTTCAATGTCCATTTAAATGTCTAAATTCATTATTCATTCATTTTCATCCATCCATCATGCATGACGCTCTCGCAGCAGGAGACAACTGCACTCCAATTTTCATGCTCTGCCAATATAGCCGACACTACTGCTGGCACAGAAAGATCTTGCCTGATCCGATCGACCAGGGTCCGCCGCTTGACAGCCCACGCAGCGCATTTCTCGAGCGTGTGCGGTATTATGATCAGAAGAGCTATTCTAAACCTGTGAATACTTTCCTTGTCGAGTACGTGTCTACTGAGATCGGTATTAAAACCTACTAATAATAAAAGGGTAGAAAATATTAAAAGAAACGTGCGCGGCACGGGCATCACACTACGCTTGTCACCTCGAGACAATAGTTACTCTTTTATGCCCAGTAATTTCACTCGCTACAGTGCCCTTCAAACTCAGTAATGTCAAATGCTTAAACACTACTGCGAGGCAGCAGAATACATGACAATGCGGTGGACCTACTTAGCCGGAATCTTACAAAGATACTTCTCCGGTACAAATAAATTGTGTTCTGTGCCCAAAAAGTTATATACAATTTTTTTGCTACCCAACTACCAAATATTCTTTTTATTACTCTTGTAAATCAGAAAAAGGTTAGAAAGCCAGGGTTATTTTTTCGGAAATGGTTCGCAAAAAACCCTTCTACGTCAATCCGGAGTCGAACCCGTCAGGCACGGTTCACGCTAAATTGCGAGGGCAAAAACAGAAAAGGTCTAAATGTAGAGCCATTACATATGCGGGCATGAAAGCAAAATTAGCGAGAGCGTTTTGTAAATTGAAGTAGTGTGTTCTTTTTTAGGCTTTATAATTAAGTTGCGACCTCTGTACTAAGATCAGCTAACGTCACAGATTTTTGCCGCCCTAGGCCCGGATCTCGTGGACCGAGGCCAAAATTCGCGGTGTATACGCATTAAGAATATAACACCACTCCATCTCCTTCCGTGGATGACGCAAAAGGCAGCTATGCGACTCTAAACAAAGGGGATGGGCAGCAACGTGCAGCTTACAGCGCTCGCCAACCCGCCTGCCAAGCATGGTGAGTATTGTCAAATTACCTCAAAAATCAGGACACAATTAAGAAAATCTATGGGATAAGCCTTTGTTCAGCAGTGGACGTTCTTTAGCTGATATAATGAAGCCAATATTCGCCCCTAATCAACATAATTGCCAATAAACTACTCTTCAGACCGGATGACCTAAAAATATAATAAACTGCTAAGATTGGCCTTGTAATATAATCCAAGCTACCAATAAAATACATTCAGTCATTACACTTAGTTTACCAGGGTTACCCCTACTTTCAAATTTAGGCCATGTTAAGCCGGAATAAGTTAATAGTTATTTTATTACTATTCCACTGATGAGCTGATGAGCACCAGCCTCATCATGACAGCACGGTCATTCTCACGATGAGAAAAGCCTTCTTCCACCACGGTGACCTAGTGCGGGTTGACGGACTACACATATTATTGAGTGCATTTTATTTTTGGATACGTCTCAGTATTGCAGGTTTCCTCACGATGTTTTTGTTCAATGATGACGCAATTTAAAATCAAACTCTGAACCCGAAAAGTCAGAGGTGAGGGCCAGGATTGAACTTACACCCTCCTATATGGAAGCTAAACGTTCAAACATAAGGCTTTCATAGCATAATAATAAATTGTCAAACTACAAATAAAGTTCAATAAATATCTTAAATCTACAAATATCAAAAATAGATATTTTTAGTCAAAAACAGAAACCACTCATTAATTTTATATATCGCTCGTCTCATAGCCCCGTCCTATGCGGACTGCGATGCGGTGCTGCGGAGCCGTCATCGACCCAAGTGTGTTTGAACGTGCGAGTTTACTCGTGCCAGTAGTGACATCGATTTGGCTGACTTAACAATAAGATTATTGTTTGTAGGGTTTATGCGATTCACATTTATTAGACACGGTTTAATAAGCTTAATTTCTCGTCTAGCTGAAGTGCTTCAACATTTTTATTTACGGCATGTCTTGTTTCTTCTTGCCTCTTTTTCTCATTATTATATTTTGTTTTTGACTTTGGACGTCTTTAGTGTTTTGTCTGTATCGTGGGTACAGTTACCAGACATAAATCTCACATGCAAAAATACCCAGACCCAAAACAACTAGCTATAACTACTACTAACTAAACTATGACACGTTAGCCATGTGAAAAGATGACATGAAGATGACAAGTGAAAAGCAGTGGACGTATAAATGGCCGATATGGAACAGACATTGGGGCTTCAATGCACTCCACGCGCCTCATCTCCTGAGTCAAGAGGATAGTGGGTGCATCACACTGGGTGCTGCCTAATTTCGGGGAACTGAGCGAGGAAGTTCACCGTATTTATGGGGGGTCGTGTGGTCCGTGGCCTTCTACGGTGTGCCTGTATGGTCATTCCGGCTGTCAGGCGTCCAACGCTGCAGAAACAAACTTCACGGTCTGCAGCGCAGAGTGGCTATACGGATCGCACGGGGATACAGGAGAGCGTCCTACGTGGCGGCAACCCACTTTCTCCCTTTCGGCATCCAGGCGGAAACGGATGCGTGGATCTATGATCAAACACGCTCCCTCCACCAAAGCGGCGAAAGCACGCCTTCAGAGGTGTTCGGCAGATTGAGGTGGCTGGCTCGACGGCGTGCACTCGAGATGTGGCGACATTGCCTACAGTTGCAGTTTGCGACCAAGCGTATTATTGAGGCCATCCTGCCGCTCTTCGGAGCCTGACTTAGAAGGAGGGTGCGCGTCACCTACTGCTTGACGCAGGTATTCACCGGTCATGGTTGTTTAAGTGCGTACCTGCATAGAATAGGACGCGAGGTTATAACCTGGTAGTCGTATTAGTACGCACCGTGCTATAGCACAGTGCCACCATTGTGGAAGCGACCAGGATACCGCACAGCACACGGGCGGATTCTGGTCTCTCTCTGCCAATAGTGGTGTCGGGTATGTTGGTAGAGCACGAAAACTGGAATGCAGTGGTCTCCTTCTGTGAGAGCGACTTGAAACTGAAAATTTTGATACTGCAGCGCTGGGCGCCTGACAGTCGATCTGACCATACAGGCGCTCCAGGGCCACGGATCGCACGACCCCCCCGTAGAGACGGCGAACTTCCTCACATGGTCCCGAGCTGGACTCTTGCAATAAGACACTAACAAACAGGAAAATAAATTGTAACGAACTTTATGATACAAATTACGGGAGATTTACTCGCACATAATAATCGAGCAAGTCAACTCACCCGTTCAAACGGTCCACACCTATATACATAACTACGGACCCACTTCAGAAATAATACGAATCGATTCGCAGATGATATAGTAAGCTGCTGAAGGGATTTACGAAGAACTTTCTAACAATTGATAGTTATAGATAATGTAGCCAAGTTCTTTGATGGCTTATCTACAATATTCTTTCTACTTTTATATGTAAATATTCGCTTTGATTATTATTTCCTTTATTTTCTTAACATACATATTTAAATATACATATAAAAACAAAAATAAACGCATATATTTAAAAAATATAAAAATAGTGACCGACCGGCATCGGAAACAGGGTCCAATAGCTGGTGGTTAGGGGTCCAGATAGAGGAACCTCCTGGTAATACGTGCCGTGTCAAGGAGACCGCTTTCTATATCAGGCCCTTGATCCAGCCGCCTAGTAAGAGCCTCTTAAGATATTGGTAGAGGCTCTTGAGTCTTGGCGATCAAGCCGTTAACCGTAACGACTGTCGGCACAATAATTGCCGAGTCAACATCCCACATGTCGACAATCTCGAGTGCAAGTGCAAGATACTTTGTTTATCTTTCTCGGCTTTCACGAGATTCTCATCATGCGGGATGGTAATTATTTTAGATACGTAGTATTCAGTTAGCTGTGAGGGTAAATTTTTGTAATATAGAATTTTTGTACCTCTTTTCTATGCATTTCTTTTTTAAACCAAAAATTGACTGGTAGAGACAGCCATATGGGATTAAATCGGCCTTGTATAAATAAATAAATATTCAAATGATAGCAGATTTTTCAGAATCATGCTTACATAATTTTAAAGTCTATAATATAATTTAATAATACTGTAAAACAATAGTTTACCGTACCAGAACGAAACAACTATAATGTTAAGCTATCAGTGTAAATCTTTCACATTATTAAGTAAACAAGCATGGCGCAAAAATAGATGGTTCGAATTTCAAAAATTAATGTAGAAAATGAAAAGTTCAAGATTGAGTTGAAACTGTGGCCGATAGATGGCGATACTTTACTTACTTCATATAGAGTTCTAATATGTATTCGGAAAATTCAACCAATATAAAATAATATCCGTGTGGTGTCCGGATTAAGAATATAGCTCCACTCCATCTCCTCCCGTGGAAGTCGTAAAAGGCAACTAAGGGAATCTAAACCAGGGGGATGGGTAGCAGCGTCCCTTCTGTGAAACGGTAGCCATACTGCGCTCACCAACCCGCCTGCCAAGCGTGGTGAGTATTGGCAAATACCCCTCAAAATGATGACACAGTTGTGAAAATCTATGGGGGAGGCCTTTGTTCAGCAGTGGACGTATGAATGGCCGATATGATATGATTATATAAAATAAAGGTCGAAAACTGAATGTTTTTATTGATTTTACGTGTAAAAATATTTTTTTCGTGTTACCAAGTTTTTAATTATATCAATATTGTATAAAAATGCTCATCACTAGTAATTATAAAATATTTTTAGGCCTCTAATGCCGTTTACTTTATACTCTGAGTACCACTCCTTCCTTCATGAGTTGTGGTCCACTGGCATTGGATTTCGGGCAGTCTTCACTCGTCTAGAAATAAGCCTAAGAATTTCGCATTTCGACGCCCCCGAGGAACAAAATCGTAAAGTGATATTACGACAGTTGTAATGTTTTTTTCATTTTCGACATCTATGTGTATTGACTCATAAGTAAGTGATCTCGTAAGATTAAGTACAAAATCGTAAGTGATATTACGACAGTTTTAATATTTTTTTCATTTTCGGCATCTGGTCATGAGTCAATACTCATAGCATTTTACTAACGATTTTGTTCCTCCGGGGCATCGATTTGTTAGGCGCGTGCCACTTTAAAAGCTCAATGAAGCCACACAAGATGCCGGAATCAGTGAACGAGACCTTCCGAGGCTGCGGTCAAGCACGAGCCGATACATATAATGAAGGAATGCCTATATAGTTTCAGCCATAAGGAGCCCAGCACACTCCTTTGCCGTTACCAGAGAGGAGAAACTCGTAATAATAATAAAAATGTGGTCGCGGAATGTCTGATAAATGAAAAATATTGTTGTGAATAAAATACTAATTAAAAGTATAAAAATACTTACAAATCAAATATATTTCAAAGATCTATTAATAACATAACACATTCCTACTAAATTAACGCCGATACACACAAGTAAATAACGAGCATCGAGCGTCTAGTCGAGACTTCTAGCCAGAGAGTCACGAAACTGGCCGAACAAGGTTCCATGATCTATAAGAGCCCCATTAGATGCTACACATTAAAAACCTAAAACCCTGAAGAGCTTAACAGGTTAGATTAGGTTATTGTACTGAGCAGCCAAAAATATTTAAATTTCTAAATTCCCGTGATTTTCATATGAATAAACTTTAAATATACACCTCTATTTCAGACAACTGGCCTTTCCCGAAAAATGCGATTTAATTTAAGGTCAAGGCCGTCTACCGAAGATATGTGGACGGACGTTATAAATATGAACGGACATCAAAAGGCGCGCTCGTGTGTAAGTGACCTTATCAAGGGATGTTAGACCAAGTTTGTGTTATTGTGCGTGGATTTTCTTGTATTATAAGCATTTCTTTACACAAACATTTTTCGAGAAGCTAAAACGGAAAGATGCGGAACCTGTTAATATTATATTGATTTTCGAAATAGTCTCCGTTCCTTTCTAAGCACCGTCACATGCGATGGAACCATTGACTGAAGCAGCCCACTCTTTAAGAATCTCTTCCACGTTTTGTTCGAACGCAGCTCGGGCAATTTCGTTTTTCATTAAGCGAATTCCTCTGAGCTTATAAAAAAATCCTAGTCAAATTCATTTCAACAAACGACACGCACTTTAAAAGCCACCAATTATTAAAAACATATGACATAATTATGAATTTAACTTATACCTACCTAGCTTCCCAAAGAGTTCACTCATCATCAATCATATCGGCCATACAACGTCCACTACGGAGGCACTACTACAAAGACCCCTCCCCTATAGATTTCCACAACTGTGTCATCATATTGGGGGGAATTTGCCAGTACTCACCACGCTTGGCAGACAGGTTGGTGAGCGCAGAATGGCTACTTATTCCACAGAAAGGTCGCTGCTGCCCATCCCTCTAGTTTAGAGTCCCTTAGTCGCCGTTTACGACCTCCACGGGAGGAGATGGAAGGTGCTATATTCTTAAATCGAACACCACACGGATAGCCGGTCACCACACGGATAACATAAAATATAAGATAGAGTTCATTGACTGAAATATAAATAAAATTTTCCTCAGCAAGTTTTCTTACTAGCCAATTCTAAAAACATTCAGTGTGATCCGAGTTTATCGAAGGTGGTAAAGCTAAACGCAGAAATATCAAATATATATATTTATTCGGACTGAGATTCGACCTGAAATGCGCTCTCTTGTGTATTTATCACTTTCACTCCAAATATGGCGATACAGAGATGGTCGCACGTAACGTCAGTACGTCACCAACAATCAACGGCGGGCTTGACAGACAGCTATGGTGCGCTTAATACTTTCATAGTCACAGCTTAACTTGGCATTGGCAATGACAGGAAGAAAGGTAGTAGGAAGTAATGATATCCTCGTGAGCAGAAGTGAGGTGCACGGAATAAATAACATGTAGACTAAAAAGTACAAAATAATTATTAGTATAGCATAGGTTACTTCAACATCACTTATCGGAAGTTTTTGATCTCTCATTATTAATAAAGTCAGAGTCGTTTATAAGAATATAAGCTGAGAGCACCCCACGCTTTTATTACATTTAATATTAATTTTGAGCTTTTTACTATTTCAATGGAACTGTGATTTTAATAGTTTTTATAACTATAATTTTTTTTGTAAACATAGGAAGGCGTACAACTTTAAAATAGAAAGTTTTTATTCGTTCTAAGCAGGCTATTTTGAAATACAACTCACCACACGAACGTAATCGAAAAACTTTGGAAGAAGTAATACAAACATTTTGCAAACGTGAAGTTGTTTATCATTGTATTTCTTTCTTTTTATTGTTCACAAAAGTCTAATGATTTAATTCCGTTCACTGTTGATTTGAGAAAGAATATCATAAGATTTTTTTCTTTTTTTAAACAAAAACGTTGCCCCACACTAGGATTTCTCCTGTGTCGTGGGTGCGTTTACAGACATGAATTCCACATACAATACACCCAGACCCGGAACAACTACCTGCAGATCATACAAATGTTTGTTCCGTGCGGGAATCGAACCCGCGACCCAGAGTGCAGCAGCCGACTGTATCAGACACTGCATATATTTTCCTGAACTATGCAAACAGTAATAAGACTAATAACAGTAACAAGAGCCCATAGATAGAACTTCTCTCGTCCTGTCCAACCAAGATCTCGATTTTTCGATGTAGAGCTCTTCATATCAGCCACAGGATGTCCACTAAAGGCCTTCCCTGAAATTTCCACAAGGAGCAGTGATATACCGCTCTCATTCAATGACTCGCAGCAACCTTCACCAGGTCACCTGTCCACCTCGTTGGAGATCATCCCACGCTGCGTTTTCCGGTGCGCAGTCTCCATTCAAGAACCTTTTTGCCCCAACGTCCATCAGTTCTACGAGCAATGTGCCCCGCCCATTGCCACTACAGTTTACTAATCCTTTCAGCTATGTGAACAACTTTAAGTTTTTCTACGGATCTCCTCATTTCTGATTCGATGTAGAGCTCAGCTTATTGGAAATGTACCACGTAATATGGCATGGTTACTGTAGTTGCTAAGCAATTGACTTTATGCGCTACGTGTCGCGGGTTCAAGCCCCGCACGGAACAAATATTTGTGTGATCTCCAGATAGTTGTTTTGGGTCTAGGGGTTTGAACGTGTGAGATTCATGTCTGTAAATTATACCCACAACATAGGAGATGACATAGTGTGGGGCAACGCTTAAAAACATATAGGCTATGGACTTATGGTGAATCCTTCGAAGACCCAGATCTTTGTCATTGATGAAACTATTCGAATCTGTGGGATCTTTACGAAGACTACGTAACTTTCTGTTAATTGCCACTAAATTTGCGCTTGCACAATCACTTCTTCTTCCAATACTTGACTACGCAGACACCAGCTATCTGAATCTCACGGAGGAACAACTTGATAAACTTCAGTGACTCCAAAACTTCTGTATAAGATTTGTATTTGGTTGACGCAAATATAATCATGTCTCAGTGTATCGTATTAAACTCGAGTGGCTCCCTGTCCGCCTTCGTTGGAACATTCATATTCTTCAGCTTCTATACAGTATCCTGTACAATCCCTCCACCCCTGCTATCTTAAAGAACGTTACAGTTCCTTCACGATAAACATTCAAGAATCTTAAGGTCATCAAAGAATTTGACAGTGAAAATTCCAACACATTCCACTAAGTTCGTTTGAAAATCCTTCACAGTTCAAGCTGCTCGCTTATGGAATGTGTCGCCAATATATGTATCAAGTTGACTTGCTAAGTTGTGGCAAAATTTAAAAGACTAGTAAAGGAGCACTATCTAGTGCTAGAATGTATATAAAAGTAAAATAAAGATAAGAATTTTTTTAATGCACTTTAATAAATCGTCAACATTGGGTGTATCAAAGCCTTAAAACATACATTTTATTATAACAGCGAGTTTAATGTTATGTCAAGATGTTGTCTGCAGTGAAAGTTGGGATGGGATGATAACTGGGTCATAAAGGACAAAATCAACCAGTATCGGGGCCTGATAAAGTTATATGAAAGTATTGGAGAAAATTCATGATGAGAACTTTAACAGGAGGAAACAACTTGGTAGCGAAGAAGAAGAAAATGGAAAAAATTCGGTTGGCTCAGTTTATGAAAGAGCAAAATTGGACTTCTACAGTGGAAGCCTGGTGACTTGAAACACAGGCTGCGGCCTAGCTTAGGCACCAGTCTCCCACAGTAAATTTGGATAAAACTTTATTGTATACGTTTCTAGTTTCCTTACTTTCTGCGGAAACCAAACGAAATTAATTGCATCGAAAATTTGGAGGGCTGCATTGCCAGAAGTATCCAGTAGGGCATAAAGAGCTACAATCCTCCCCGAGAAGTGGCTGGGGGGTGGCCTTTTTACAGTCGCCTGCCCGCCGCTAGAGAGGGTGACCGTCCCGTGACCCCCTTACAGTCATCCCCTCCGAGATGTACTTAAAGGCATGGCACCAATGGACGGCTCTATTGTGATCTTACTAGGAACTGGACTGGACCTTCGGTGCCGAAGATGACCACTTTAGTAGTTTTAGCCGGTAGGAGTCCTTCCTTCATACCCCTTCGCCCTTCCCCGGGATGTGGGAAGTTCATGAAGAATTTCCACTGGGCACCGATAAAAAAAGGCCAGATAGAGCTAGCTAGAGCACCATATCCAAAAGTCTGATACTACAAGATGGCTGGTGAAACCATATTTTACAAGCATTGTTGTAAATTGCTGCAACACTGCCAACAGGTAAGAGCTTTACATTTATGAGAGAGAGCATTAAAGGTTATAGGAATGAACGCATCATGCAGCCACCCTTAAGTCCGATTACCATATATTCCCATACAAACCAGCATAACCAGCACGTGATTACATTATGTTGTTACAGATTTTTTATCGAAAATGTTATATAGGTTCCAATAAAAATCTAGACATTTTAAAATTTACACACCGCGTGGCTAGTATTGGCCATTGCACACTTGAATGGTATACCATTAATAAAAAAATAACGAAGAACGTCATCCTTTTTTCAAGCTAAGTGGAGTGAACAAAGACCAACCAGATTCTAATTTCAAACATGACCGAATCCATTCATTTAATTTCGAAAATCCATTCGCGATTGATGGATGCTTGAACGAGTGAGTGAACTGATATTTCCTTGGGGAAACATCGATTAAGGTTATACTCAATTTCCAATAATATCTAGGTATTATCAAAGAAAGTCCGCGGTTATTTTAGAAGCGATACCTTCGTACTTATCGACATGATGATATTGAATGAACGTGTCATACCTTTGATTGGAATGGAATCGTTTATAAGAAATTAGGTCATACACGGGGTACATATGTGAACGTCGAAAATTAAAATACCTACAAGTCAAATTTCACACTAAACAAGCCTGATATACTTTTTATAGCAGATTTAAGCTAACCAATCCCAACAGATGGTGCTCGTTCTCTCAGTTCAACCATAGTGATATTAGGTAATAGGAAGAGAGGAGAATTTCAACGCTAACTTAATCATATTCTAAGAAAAAAATAAACAATAGTTAGGTTGATCGAACTTTTTCATGGATGCCAGGATTTTTCAAGTTTCGACACGGGAATCCTGCCCTAAAGGTTGTAACTCAGAAACAGTGATTTAAATGCAAAAGACGGATCGAGCATCTTCAAGTATTCCTGTGCTTGACATAAATCCGTTGTATGTAATATAAATTTTTTTGTTTGTTTGGGATTGAATTCGGCAGAAAATATATGTCAAATGACTCGTGATAATAGACTGGACCGATGCTTGTTTGTTTTAATATAAACAATTGTATTTATTTGAAGTTAAACTTCTTTTGGGATAGTGTGAATTGAATCAAATATCTCTCTCTCTCTCTCTCTCTCTCTCTCTCTCTCTCTCTCTCTCTCTCTCTCTCTCTCTCTCTCTCTCTCTCTCTCTCTCTCTCTCTCTCTCTCTCTCTCTCTCTCTCATTGGGGGTTTTTGCCATCATCGTCATGCTTCGCAGGCGGGTTGGCGATCGCAGTTGAGTTGTTAATGTACCCGAAGGACGCTGCTGCCCATCCTCCGTCTAATCCCTTAGTCGGCTTTTATGACACCCACGGGATGAGATGGGTTGGTGCTATTCGTAGCCGGCACCACACAGCACTTCTGTAATAAATAAATCATTAGTAAAACAGAAACAGCAAGCGGTGAAACTAAATATGTCCGCGTGGTGTTCATATTAGAATACATCACCACTCCGTGTCCTTCCGTTGGATGTCGTAAAAGACGACTAAGGGACTCAAAACCAGAGGGATGGGCAGCAGCATCCTTTCTGTGGAATAGTATTTATACTGCGCTCACCAACCCACTTGCCAAGTGTGGTGAGTATTGACAAATACCCTCAAAATTACAACGCAATTGTGGAAATTTATGGGGGAAGCCTTTGCTTAGCAGTACATGTATAAATGGCTGATATGATGACGCATGCTTGGCAAGTGGATTGGTAATTGTATTATGCTGTTATTAGCATATGGGACAATGCTGATGCCCATCATCTAGTTATCAACCCTTAGTCGCGTTTTTACTACACCCATGGAGAAAAAAGTGGTTTATTATTTTGTATGCTATATGTAGAGAGATCAAATAGATCAGCTACGTAAAGAAGATTCTCCTGGAGTTAAATGGTTATCGGCTACAGTGATTACTTATCATCAAGTCACTAAGTATTTCACGTGGATTCCGGATTACGAATATAGCACCAATCTAGCTCCTCCTGTGGATACCGTCAAAGGTGGCGAAAGGACTCTAAATCAGAGGTATGAGCAGAAGCGTGCCTTCTGTGAAACAGTAGCCATTCTGTGCTCACCAACCCGTCTGCCAAACACGGTGATTACGTGTACGGTTGGTGCAGTGGCTGATAGTCGGCTGCTGCGCTCCGGGTCGTGGGTTCGATTCCCGCATGGAACAAATATTTGTATGATCTGCAGGTAGTTGTTCCGGGTCTGGGTGTATTGTGTGTGGAATATATGTCTGTAACCGCACCCACGACACAGAAAAAATCCTAATGTAACCAACATTTTTCAAAATAATAAAAATATCCTTAAAGGATAAAACTCACTTGTAAACAAAAATAAATAAATTAAATAGGTACAAGTAGATCTAGTTGTTTAAGCATGATGATGAATATATTATCAACTTTAATAGTAACCAGTTATTCTAATGTGTTAGTTGAAGATCGGGTCATGCATAACATTTCTTACTTATAAAGTAAATATTACTAAAACGATTCATATTGAAGAATTCTGAAATGTTATTCCTTACGAAGAGTAATAATAACGCTTTAATAATACAAGGATTTGGAATGTTACGGAGAAATATTGCTCTTTGCCTTTATTGAAAGTAAAAAGTAGGCTATATGAGAACTAATATTATTTATTTTCCATTAAAATGTCGAAAACTGAATGAAAATTAGGAGAATTTTGAACAAAGGGTAGAGTTTGGCAGTCTGCGGGCTCATACCTACAACCCCCGGGAAGACGATGGCATGCACGTGGTCACGTGCCGACGTGTGCGCAGCACAGCACATAGCAAAGTTTGGGGATACAATCCTCCGCGAGAAGTGCCTGGGAGGCTACATTTTTACAGTCGCGTTCCCTATGCTAGAGGGGGTGACCGCCTTACAGTCATCCCCTCTGAGATGTGCCTAAAGGCGTGGCGTCATGGGCGACTCTAGTGTAATCTTACGAGGACCTGGAGCCCCCTTTGGTGCCAAAGATGACCGCTTTAGTGGTCTTAGCCGGTAGGAGTCTGACATGCCCATTCACCCTTCCCCGGGGCAGAGGAAGTACACAATGTGGCCTATCAATGATTATTAAGCCCGAGAAAAAGTAGACATATGATCCTAAGTTTAATTTGCAAAATATTTAATTTTTGAAATTCGTCATGAACTTCCTTCACCCCGGCGAAGGGCAAAGGAAACATAACGAATTTCCTCTAGGGAGGCAATAAAAAAGGGCTAGACTATAGCAACACCGCTTTAACTAGTTGCTAATAGTTTAGTCAGACTTATGATAGTAGTAGATAGACTAGTAAATCTTACGTGTATCTCAAGTATTGAGCTTCCAGCCAAACCAGGACCCTACTCGCTATGTCATGTGCTATTGTTGTTCACATAAATGTTCAATGTTGTATTGCTCTATCCGTCCCATACAGCCTACCGTTCAAAATATTGAACGTCTCTGAAATGGGATGACATGTAGAACAACCTCCTAAATTCTAAAACTAAAATTCTCTTGACATAAGCGCCATCAGACGAAAAATCACATGCACAAACATTCAGATTGAGAACAAACATGTACGGTATAAATCTTTATAGTAAACAACACACATGTTGGTCCCAAAGGGGGAAACGAACCCGCCAACACGCCTGTAGAAATGCTCAAGTTAAAATAACATAAATGAAGCTTGTTTTCTTAAAAGATGTAGAACGCTTCTTTGCCTTATTTTATTTATTTATTGGGTAGCTTGTGACATCATCATTATATCAGTAAAGGACGTCAACTGATGAACAAAGGCCTCACCAACGGATTTCAGCAATCGTGTCGTAATTGTTAGGGGATTTAAAAAAAAAAAAATATATCTGTTTTTTAAACCACACTAGGATTTCTCCTGTCGTGGGTGCGGTTACAGACATATGTTCCACACACAATAGACCCAGACCCGGAACAACTACCTGCAGATCGGACAAATATTTGTTCCGTGCGGGAATCGAACCCACGGCCCGGAGCGTAGCCGCCGACTATATCAGCCACTGCACCAACCGTGCCGTCATGGTAGTCCCATAAGACCTTAAATTTAGTATACATACAACTTTACAAATTATTATCTATTACAGTATAACATTTTATAACATTTTCCGTGTGGTGTGGCTTTGTCTTGTGGTGCCGGCTTGCCGTGTGATGCCGGTTCAGATTACCACCACCCCATCTCCTCCCATGGGTGTCGTAGTAATCGACTAAGGCATTAGCCGGAGGATGGGCAGCAGCGTTCGTTGAGTACATTAATAACTTAACTGTGATTGCCAACCCGCCTGCCAAGCGTGGCGATTACGGCAAAACTCCCAATGTGCCCACAACACACCCATATCGGTCGTTGTGATGATCTTTGGGGGAGGCCTGTGTCCAGCATTGGGCCGAAATGATAGTGACAGTATAACATTGACAGTATTACAATATGCTAAATTATACAGACTCATAGCTTGTTACTAAGTTATTAAAGCCAAAATACTGTTAATTATACCGACATCCAAATGGTTGACTTTAAACTGCTCCATAATTTCCTTTCTTCTATTTTGATTCTTGATACAGTCCATCAGTGAGTGTTGAATCTATAATATTACATATTTCACAATTTGGTGAATTCGACCTTCGCATTCCTATTTCATAACTCAACAATGTCCAAAGAATCTACATTATAATGTCTTCTGGGAAGGGTTCTGTAGATCACGTAAGATAAGTCACAGACAGAGGGAAATAAAAAAGAACTCTAAGTATGAATTTAAAGATCGTCGATCTATTTTCCTACGAAAATATGTTTATTTTTACACAAGTAAACAAACAATTAACGAAATATATTACTGAATCACGTATTGGAATGTAACCACACCCGACCGTTGCACCGCCCTCGCCGCCGAGGATGCCTGCCTCATCGACGTCGCGGAGGCCTATCGCCGCGTTACCTTCCCGTTCAAGTTAGCACTTCTCCCTCCCGTCTCTTGCTCGCGCCGGCCCGTGCCGAGCCTGTAGCTTTAAATGTCCCATAATATAATTTAAATAATACCGATCCAGCTGTCCCCAAAACAATAGCTTGTTATCCCCAGCAACGCCCTAAGCCAAGGTACGTGTCCCGCAGGGGGCACCCTTTGCGAAAGTTGCTTGGTTTTTAATATTAAATTTAAGCTTGGCTGGAGGCAACCACATTTCCCAGAAATATATGCGAAAAGCCCAACGAAAAAAAAAGGAATGTAACCTATATCCTTTTCCATGACATGATTTACCTTAAAAGGCGACTAAGGGACTCTATACCAGAGGGATGGGCAGCAGCGACCTTTCTGTGGAACAGCTGCCATACTGCGCTCACCAACCTACCTGCCAAGTGAAGCAAAGTATGTATCACCGAATTATGCGTTGAACACGGCATGTAAGAGTCGTCTATGTGGTGGGAGATCTTTTTTCAGCAATGGACGTTTTTTGGCTGATATGATGATGATGATTAAATTACATGATGAGATTATTATATTTAAAGCTTTTAAAGAAGAAACGATGTTTTGCAGTGTTTGACTATTTTGTTTTCTTTACTGAACGAAGAACAGAATATACGATTAAAATACCGAATACCAAACTACCTATATTACAAATATTATTTTTATTATAAAATATGGATAAATGCCGATACGTCGTTATACCAATAAATTAACAGAAAACAGATTTGTTGAATTTACTTTCTACCTGAAGTTAACCATTACCCCATTATCTCCGAAACTACTGAGTCTAAAATTTTGAAAAACATATATATGTATAAAAGATCTTTACATTTAAATTACAGGAAAACCTATAAAAAGTCTTTGGTCTTAAAATAATATGGTAAATATTTCAATATTTTGCGTACAAACTTACGTTTGCAGTTGGAATGTATGGGAGAACGTGTTTTTTTACTACGATGTTAAGTTTATTCTTTGGATATTGGTACAAGGCCGAATTCAGCAATAGACAATATATTTTAGTTATGATAAACAAATTTGGGTCAGATAAAAAAAAATGGTGGATAATGTATTTATCGTACGAAACCCTCTCCACACGAGTTCAACTCGCACTTGTCCGGTTTTTTGTAAAACAATTCCCTACTCTAACAATTCTCCATTTGCACCCACATTCTCCGTTTCCTCTCCACCTCCAGTACAATTATGAACATAAATTCGACGAATAAATACAAATACAGAATTCAACGTACCTTTTTGCACAAAATCAAGGCCAATTTCATTTTGCTTGACTGATTTGATTTTGTATTCGAGAACGTGAAGCGTGACACGATGATATGCATAATTTTCAAGTTATATCATGTATATTTTTGTAGTAATATCATAAAACGAGATTTCAGCTTGTGTTGTTTAAGTAGATCAATAATAAATGTTATTTATTTAGCGAGGAGGCTTCTAGAAACCCTGTTTATTCATTTCATTCGTATCGGCCATTTATACGTCCACTGCTGAACAAAGGCCTCTCCCATAGATTCCACAATTGCGTTATCATTTTGGGGGGCACTTGCCAATACTCACCACGCTTGGCAGGCGAGTTGGTGAGCGCAGTTTGGCTACCACTTCACAGAAAGGATGCTGCTGCCCATCCCTCTGGTTTAGATTCCCTTAGTCGCCTTTTACGACATCCACGGGAGGAGATGGAGTGGTGCTATATTCTTAATCCGGACACCACACGGACTTAACCCTTTTTCTCGTCAGTAAATCTACGAAATACGAATAAATTATTTGAATTGAAAGAGCTTACGGAAATATTTCGCGTTTAATTCATTCGTTCTATATACTTACGTACAGCATCTTTGCGTGTAGCGTGCAGCCCTAGCCCATACCATTATTATATTATTAATACACAAATATATGAAATACAAAATAAAACAATATTATATTGTTCTACCGTATATAATTTCACAAAAATATATAGTTTTGAGCGGCAGGTCCGCTCAAAACTATATATTTTTCTTACAGCCGACAAGCATGACTCAGTCTTCGTGAAGCTTAACCGTATTTTAAAAGAGCTCAACGATGCGAAGCACAGCATTACTTCAAGCAGGACATTTGTGTAGGCCACATGAATACCCAAACCACTAGACCGATATGAAGTCTTTTAATTATTGGGTTTAAAGTTTACACTATAGCCTTTTTTATCGTGTAGAAAAGCTCTTGTGGTGCGTTTCTTATTCCAAAATCTCGGCTAGGTAGGTACAACTGCGGCTCTAGTGTGATCATATGAGGACCTGGAGCCTCCCTTAGGTGCCGAAGATGACCGCTCCAGTGGTTTTAGCCGGTAGGAGTCCGGCATACCCCTTCGCCCTTCCCCGGGGCGAAGGAAGTTCATGAAGAATTTCCACAGGGAATCAATAAAAAATAAATAAAGTAGGTACAATTGCCCTGGGAAGACGGCGACGCGCACGTCGTCACGGGCCGCCGTGTGCGTAGCACAGCGCACAGCGAGGCTTGGGAGGATCCTTTACAATTCTTATTTTTTTTTTAAAACGATGGCAAACGAGGCCCCCTCTTGAGTTTATAACACAATAATAATATCTTATTATTAGTGACATGTTGTTAAATGTCATATTATAATCATTCTATACAGTCCACATCCTTTTGTTTCTCTCGAAAAAGTATCGAAGCGTCATCAGTCGCCTATTACGATGTCCATGGTAGGAGATGTAGTGTTGCCATACTTGCTTTATTCTTAATCCTGGCACCATGCGGATAAATAAATCATCATTGATCAACTACTGTTGACTAATAGGCGGGGTCGACTGCGCTGTCTAAAATTGCCGCTGTAAAATAGCATCAATGTATTGTTGGTTTCGTGTGCTGAATGATGAATTTAGGGACTAACCTCTACCCCCATACTTCTTCTCTTCCACTCTCACCTTATAGGCATCAAGTACTACATTTCGTGTTGATATGAATTATGTGTGATACCTAAAAATCTCATGACCTGTTCCGTACTCTAATATATAACAAAATAAAACAAATTCGTGCCGTACAAAAAGTTGGAAGCATGGAAATCGGCACTTATGTGAACAAGGCGTGAATATCCTTGCATGGTAATTCAAAGTAGCTTTAGTGATATTGCTATCGTGAGTGGGTACTAACCACATTACATAGAATTATTAATGTGACACCATTTGACATTCATACGGTGGTTCTAAAGCTTTTGTTAAGGGCTTTTGTTGATATAGTACCCACAAAGCTCGTGTGCTTTTGGTACCGTATGGACCATACTTAAAAATGAACTTTCCCAAATGCTTTACCTATTTAATCTACGGGGGTATGGGGTGCGCCAAACTGAGCTGAAAGCCAAGACCTGTAGGGAGTGTGGAAGATTGAAAGAACAACTTTATGGTTTTAGCTGATAAGAGCCTGGAAAACTAACATCAGAGAGAAGACTTATTTGAAAAATGTTTAAAGAAAGTTTATTAAAGACAGCAAGAAAGAAATCCAATCCAATCCTCCATTATTATTACAATTGTGTGGATTACAAATTACCTACTACTATCATATCTTTCTAAAGGTTTTCCTTTACATTTGCAGAGCCTTAGCAATTTTGTCTTGAAATACTACAATCTCCGTGGTTCCATGTTCTGATCAAGCAGATGCAGACGCAGATATTGCCCGATTGTATTAGTAGTAAAGTAGTAAAACGCATACACTGTAGTTTTAAGGTCACAAAAAATAATATTGTCAACAACACTAGTCAGACAAATAATATTTTTTATTAAAATAAAGATTAAAGATACATAATTTCGGCCGAATGAAGTCCATTGCTGGACACAGGCCTCCCCCAAAGATTACCACAACGACCGATATGGGTGTGTTATGGGCTCATTGGGGGATTTTGCCATAATCGCCACGTTTGGCAGACGGGTTGACATCGCAGTTGAGTTGTTAATGTACTTGAAGGACGCTGCTACCCATCCTTCGGCTAATTTCTTAGTCGACTTTTTTTAATGCGATGTGTGTGATGAATTCATAGATGCTTAATATCACAACCTCAAAATTTGAATGTATTTGTATTTTTAATTAATTCTGAGAAGTGTCCGTTAATTTATTTTTTTCAGACCACAGAAGGTAATTTTACGTGCCCATTGTTTCTTAAGCGAACAATGTGTGGCCGCAGGATAGCGTCCTTTAAACGCGATTGCTAGGCGGCAAATACCTGGCAATAAAGTCACCGGTAAAAGTATAGATAAAAAAACCCACATGAGAGTCAAAACTTTGAGAACCAACGCTAACTTTGTATTCGGGTCACGAACTCAGAAATACGGCTGGCCGGACAAATTGACGGGATTTGCATATTGCCCCGATATAGCCCGGCGCACGTGAAAGCGTTCTGGGCTGTTTTTTACCCGTTTTCACCCTTTATAGAGCAAAAAGTGCAATTGATCGTGATATTATGCTTTAATACGTAAATCCGCTTATAATTTTCCCCGTTTTATTTTTTACACTAATGAACCTTATGGAAATATTGAATGGATTTTATGCTGTGTAATCATGGTATGGCAAAAGGCGATTGGCTATACCTTACTTGTACAGATATAATACTGAGGTAAAAGTAACTGGTTATCGGCAGTAAAATATCATACAGTATTTGACGGCACGGTTAGTGCAGAGGCTGATACAGTCGGCTACTACGCTCCGGGTCGCGGGTTGGATTCTCGCACGGAACAAATATTTGTATGATCTGCAGGTTGTTCCGGGTCTGGATGTATTTTGTGTGGAATTTGTGTCTGTTAACGCACGCGCAACACAGAAGAAATCCTAGAGGGGTGCAACGTTTTACTATTATTATTAGTTCTTACTGATTAGCATCAGTGTGTTACTATGGGCTCCAGCTGAAAATCAGCGCCCGGCATCACTGCCCGGCATTATGCTAAGTTGGATACCTATTTGATACGGACATGGGACACGCCATGAAATATGTAAAATATAAGTAGAATTAAGGTATACACAATTAAATTACAAGGCAAGTTACATTTTATTTAGATCTATTATTATTTTAAATAACATAATTGAGTCACATGTATCTGTGGTCAAATAAATGTCCTTTATATTTATCTTTTTATCTTATTAAAAAAAAAAAAAAATATATATATATATCAGCCCACCACCACCATATCAGCCAAATGACGTCCACTGCTGAACAAGGCCTTTGTATATAGGTATCCCCATAGATTTCCACAACGACCGGTTACATGGTATGTATCGTCATTTTGGGGGGATTTTGACGGTACGCACCACGCTTGCCACAGCGCAAAATAGCTACTGTTCAACAAAAGGCACGCTGCTGCCCATCCCTCTCGTTTAGAGTCCCTTAGTTGCCTTTTATGATCATCCACGGGGGGAGATGGAGTGGTGTTATATTCTTAGTTCGGACACCTCCCGGAATATGTATCATATATCAAGAGGATTTATTAAAATCGCCGTGTGGTGCCGGCTCAGAATACAACTACCCAGAGTACCCAGACCTAGGTATGCCAGACTCCTACCAGCTAAAACCACTGGAGCGGTTATCTTCGGCACCGAAGGGGGCTCCAGGTCCTTGTAAGATCACACTAGAGCCGCCCATTGTCACCAACCCACCTGCTAAGCGCGGTGAGTATTGGCAAATCCATCCCAAAATGATGGCACAATTGTGGAATTCTATGGGGAAGCCCCTATTCAGTAGTAGACATACTTTGGTTTAGATTAGTGTTACATTCTTAATCTAGATATCATATGGATATAACTTACTAGGTATATCAAATAATATGTATTTGTATCTGTTTGGCATCCGTGCTTCATTGTATATCGGTACAGCTGAAAACCAGCGTCGAGCATTATTCGTCCGGCTTATGTTGAGCTGGTTACCCTTTTGGCGCAAACTCGAGACACGATGTGTAGCTCTATGTATACCTATGTTAAAATTTTATTTGTTTTACACTTCTTTATATAATTTAAAGTTTTCAGCATTATTTAAAGTGTCTCTGTTTGTGTCAAATAAATAAATTTCTTCTTCCTTTCTTTCTTTCTTATATATAACTTGTAGGTCAAGAATGAGAAATATTGCCCTATTAACGTATTTACATTAGCAAAACCACTCGGGCAATCCATTACTTGATATCCACAAAAGTTATCATAAATTCATAAGGAAGTCGTTACTTCTATAGACCCTTGATCTCTCTAGACCCTTCCATTGTGTGATGCTGAGTACACTTATTCGTGACTTACTTCGAGTGATGTATTTCGTAGGAAATGCTATAAGATAATCTAAAATCTAAAGCAGAACTGCTTTTATGAATACTAGTGTATATTGCATGACACCCAAAATATATAATAAGTTGCCCTGTTTTATTACAGACATTGATAACCTGCACTTGTTTAAGCAGAAGCTAAAAGAATTTCAAACTAAAAGGGTGTATTACAGCGTGAAGGAATATCTAGAAGGGAATCCTTACGAGCAGTAATTTACAAACGATATAACAGTTTAAGCTTGACATTGAAATTTATCTATATTTGACATTAAATGAAAAATATTCCTTGACATTACTGTAATTAATAAACACATGACATTTATATTATAAATTTTGTACTCTAATATTAAATATAAATAAACATTTAAGTGTATCCCGTAATGTAATGGTATTATATCGATTTTAATATTTTCAATGACTGGTAAGCATACTAACACAATTTGTTTCTGTGATTGTTAAAAATCTGCACGCCCATGTGAAGGCAGAACGTGGAGAACTATGAAACTTGATAAGATCTATGTATGTATAACTACCCGTGTTTGCAAAGAAATAAATAAATCAATTACTTTGAATCTATGTTTGTTGGCCCGTGTTGAACAATCTCGCTATTTGACCTCCTTACCACAAATATATAACGGGTGTTAGCAACCCTTTATTTCTGGAACCCTCAGCGTTAGAATATTGCGTTGGTTTCTTCATGAATTTTGCGTTTATTTAACTTATTTTAGTATAAAACAATTGTTTTCGTGTCTCTTAACGCTATTTTGAATAAAACTACAAGAAACTATTTCATCATTTCGGCCGAAAGAAGTCCACTGCTGGACACAGGCCTCCCCCAAAGATCACCACAACGATCGATATGGATGTGTTGTGGTCTCATTGGGGGGTTTTTCTATAATCACCACGCTTGGCAGACGGGTTGGGGATCGCAGTTGAGTTGTTAATGTACTCGAAGGACACTGCTGCCCATCCTCCGGCTAATCCCTTAGTCGACTTTTACGACACCCACGGGAAGAAATGGGGTGGTGGTATTCTGAGCCGGCACCACACGGCAATAAACTATTAAGTTTCACATAAAACTGCAATGTAAATAAAAACTAAACGGCTGTTGTTTCGCTACAGTTCACGGATGCGGTCATCGCTCCCAGTAACCCATAATATCATATCATAATAAAATAATCACGTAGCGTTTTGATCGCATTGTTTACGATACATTGCGTAATCAGCCCAATACTTCCCTACTGCTAGGCACGGGCCTTTTGTCACGATGAGAAAGGTTAGGCCCTATGTGCTAGTTAATTTCTACTTACTTACCACCACTTATCCCATCATTTTGGGGGGTATTTGCCAATACTCACCACGCTTGGCAGGCGGGTTCGTGAGCTCAGGATGGCTGCTATTCCACAGAAGGAACGCTACTGCTCATCACACTAGTTTAGAGTCTTCTAGTCACCTTTTATGACATTCACGGGAGGAGATAGGGTGGTGCTATGTCTATACAAATAAATGAATAAAATTGAAGTGTCTGTTTGTAATGTCAAAATGTACCAAATGTTTTTACCAAATGCATATGAAAGTATATACGATACCTACAACAAAAAAACTATTTTTAATTTTGTCTGTCTGTTTGTTCCCACTAATTTCCGAAACGGCTAGACTGATTTCTACGGGACTTTCACTGGCAGATAGCTGATATTATTAACGTAACTCAGGCTACTTTTATTTTAGAAAAATAATTATGGTTAAATAAATAAATTAAAACCCATGAAATCCAGTATATTTACATATACTCTATGTCAAGTGTCTATGGCGAAGTACTCTAAATTATTTATAAATGATACAACTTCTTTTATATTAAACGGTGGGTGAAACCTCGGGACCCAGCTAGTTCTTAATATTAATAACCCTTACACCACATGGACTGAAAAAAATGGTCTCCCCCTTAAAGTATTGACAGACAAAAACTCAAAGCTTCCTCTTTCCTACTACCATCATTGTAGATTGATATATTACAGACACAATCAGCCCATTACTGTCCCACTGCTGGGCACAAGCCTCTTTTCACGAAGGTTAGGCCTATAATTCACCACGCTGGCCTAGTGCGGGTTGGCGGACTACAACCCATTGAGAACATTTTTGGAGCCCTCTCAGGTGTGCTGGTTTCCTCACGATGTTTTCCTTCACCGTTAACATATGGAGCAGAGATGTGGTCACTATCCATGGGCCTCATAAGAAAGCTCAAGGTCACTCAGCGAGCTATGGTGAGAGCTATGCTTGGTATTTCTCTACGAGATCGAAATGAGGAGATCCGTAGAAGAACTAAAGTTGTCGACATAGCTGAAAGGATTAGTAGGCTAAAGTGGCAATGGGCAGGGCACATTGCTCGTAGAACTGATGGCCGTTGGGGCACAAAGGTTCTCGAATGGAGACCGCGCACCGGAAAACGCAGCGTAGGATGACCTCCAACGAGGTGGACAGAGGACCTGGTGAAGGTCGCTGGGAGTCGTTGGATGAGGGTGGCATGTGACCGCTCGTTGTGGAAATCTAAGGGGGGGGCTTTGTTCAGTAGTGGACATCCTGTGGCTGATATGATGATGATGATAGCGCTCCACTAGGCACATTGATATATAAACATTGTTTATCTTTCTTATTATACTAATAATGCTGTGCCCGGCTGTGTCCATAATAATCTTGTATTTTAAGTTCCCACCTAAATTCACATTCAATAATTAATTGAGTATTGCGTATATGTCATTATACAAATATTTTCCAATGGCGTTCTAGTTCTTACAAAAAGCAATGGCGTTAGTATAAATCTTGTATCTAAAAGCAAAAACTGGTATGTTACCGCCAACGTCTTGAGAATTTTCTGCGGATTTGTTGGAATAAATGAGATGTCCCTGCCACCGTGCCGGAGACCGTCATAATATACGTGAGGTCACGCTAAATCCAATATCCTGCTGCTAGAATATATCTTACTTTACTCGGAAGCCAAAATATTTCAAATATTACAGAAACCGTTTTATTAGACCAGTGGTCACAATTGTCTTTTTGTGGATTTATAGTCAATTGTATAACTGATAAAATAATGCAAAGATTTAAATCGTTAGATAGGCCCTTATGGATAAAGTGCGTGGCTTTTAATTTAGACGTGTGTGTCTATTACTCACACAACTATATAGTAAAACTATACTCAATAGCATAAATACGCAAGACATTGTGTCGATGAATTGCGATGTCACGCATAACAATTTCCGCACTGTGTCGATAAATGGAAAGCGTTGTATTCTTGACGAAGTACGAAACTATCTTTGTCACTGTCCTTCTCGTAAGTATTTCAAACAGTTCGTTCTCCACCGATAATTTCAGCGCCCGTAATGAAAATACAAAAAATGGCGTTATGAATTGTGGAATTGGAATATTTATCTTAATATTGAACACATTGCCATTATTAAAATTACAAGTGAAATGTAATCATGGCATGAGCCTTTAATGTTCATGAAGTCGTACTTTATACAATTTTTTTATAAATGCAAGATAACGTTCTCAAAAGGATACTCGATCGTGTCTGGAGTCAAATGTTATGTAAAATGTCAAATATTTAATAGAAACATATAAAACTGCATTGTAAATAAAAACTAAACGGCAGTTGTTTCGCTTCTTCTTCTTTGTCGTTCCGCTCTTGACAGAGCGGTCGCGGCCATCATGTAGTACTGATAGGGGCAGATGTAGCTCGCCTCACGATATATCGCCATCTCTTCTTGTTTCGCTACCGTTCACGAATAAAGTCACCGCTCGGAAAGCCTAATAATTATAATGTCATAGTACAATAATCGCGTTTTGTTCACGTTGTTTACGTTACATAACGTGCTCAAACATGACTAAATCGTTAAATTATTATTTCCGAATTAAATGGCTATCCTATTTCCTATTATAGGTCTAAGCGTAACCTCTTCCCAAAGCTTTTAGTAGGTGGTCATTCATACGCTGTATATTTTGTATGTTAATTGTATTAACTGTCCGTGTGGTGTCCGTATTAAGAAGCCCGTGTGATGTCCGGATTAACAATATAGTACCACTTCATCTCCTCCGGTGGATGTCGTAAAAGGCGACTAAGAGACGTAAAACCAGAGGAATGGGCAGCAGCGTCCCTTCTGTGAAACAGTAGCCATACTGCGCTCATCAACCCGCTTGCCAAGCGTGGTGAGCATTGGAAAATTCCGCCCAAAATGACGACACCGTCGTGGGAATCTGTGGGGGAGGCCTTTTTTCAGCGGTGGGCGTAAATGACCGATATGATGATGATGATTAACTGTAGCGTTTAGGCACAATGAGGTTTTAAATCGATGAAGCTAACCAGATCCAGTGAGAACGAACAAAAATTTTAATATTTTAAACGTTAAGTCGTTAATATTGTTGGAGTGGTGCTTTATTCTTAATCCGGACACTACACGAAGTACTTATTCCTTATTTAACTTTTTTTTAAACCTTGCCCCACACTAGGATTTCTCCTGTGTAGTGGATGCGTTTACAGACATACATTCCACACATAATACACCCAGACCCGGAACAGGTTGTACTGCAGATCATACAAATATTTGTTCCGTGCGGGAATCGAACCCACGACCCAGAGCGCAGTAGCTACTGCACCAACCGTGCCGTACTATAAATTAACCTACCATAATCTGTATGAGTGAGAATTCAATAGGCAATAGGCTGTAGGCGTGGCACCAATGGGCGGCTCTAGTGTGATCTTACGAGGACCTGGAGCCCCCCTTGGGTACCGAAGATGACCGCTCGAGTGGTTTTAGCCGGTAGGAGTCCGGCATACTCCTTCGCCCATCCCCGGGGTGAAGGAAGTTCCATGTAGAATTTCCACTGAAAAAAAAAGGTATACTGTAAAAATGCATAGTACTTCCTCGAAGATTTTATTTATCAATGCAGGCTTAAACCTCCTCCCTACTCAATCTTCAATCCCGAGAGTCTGTTATAACAAATCTGCTTATCTCGGGATAACAAAAGCGGATTAGAGTTGTATTCCCCAGAGTTTACATACAATTTGTTTGCGATATCTGTTGTCTCGCTCAGTTGCTCGTGCACTTTTCCTGTTTTATTCTTGCTATATCGGTGGTGGTGCCGGCTACCACCACCAACCCATCTCATCCCTTGGGTGTCGTAAAAGGCGACTATGGGATTAGCCGGAGGATGGGCAGCAGCATCAGAGTACAGTAACAACTCAACTGCGATCGCCAACCCGCCTGCCAAGCGTGGCGATTATGGCAAAACCCCCCACTGAGCATACAACACACCCAGTCGTTGTGGCGATCTTTGGGGGAGGCATGTGTCCAGCAGTGGACTTTAATTCTGCTGTAATGATGATATTACCTTGCTGAAATTACAAATACATCGTAGAATTTATATTGACGACACGCTTGGTGCAGTGACTAAGCGATTGGCTTCCAGATTCACGTGTTGCGAGTTGATCCCCGTACGAAACAAATACTTGTAATATGATCCATAGATGCTTTGGTGTATATGTTCGTGCAAGTGAGATGTATGTCTGTTAAGTGTACTCACGATACAGGAGAAATCAAGAAAGAAAAAAAGAAAGATTTTTATTATTGGCAGACTATATACCTACGTTCTTAAAATAGTAACAAAGATGTACTTAATGTTGAAGTACTGTTGCCTCGTCAACCCGTCGAATTGATGCCTAAAATATCAAATTTGCAACAACAAAACCCGTGTGGTGTCCGGGTTAAGAATATAGCACCACTCCATCTCCTACCATGGATGTCGTAAAGGTTGACTAAGGGAGTCTTAACCATAGGGATGGGCAGCAGCCTCCCTTTTGCTGAACAGTAGCATTTGTTCTTTGTTTTTTGTTTTTAAACGTTGCCGAGTAATGTATCGGCTCCCAGTTCCCGGCAGCACCGGTTATCCCTGGTCATGGTAGCGGCCACCATAACGGCGGGGCAGGGGATGCTAAGAATCACCGGACGGGATCCGGCTACCACCACAAACGAAACCTGGCCCTGGTAACGTATAACACACGCACACTGAGGGCGGATGAAAAGATTGTTGAGCTGGAAGAAGAAATGAAGGTCGCTGGGAGTCGTTGGATGAGAGCGGCATCTGACCGCTTGTTATGGAAATCTAAGGGGGAGGCCTTTGTGGACTAGTGGGCGTCCTGTGGCTGATGTGATGATGATTATGTACAACAAAACTACACATTGTGCCAACAACGGGTCTGCCATTCATCTATTTGCTAAAATACTGCATAGGCAGTATTCCTGCACTGGTTTTCGATGAGAGGCCCAGGTGACGAAGGACATCAAGTCGGTGTGAATAACAAAAGTTTACAAACATTTACAAAAACATGGTATCAACATATAATACGATTAACACTATATAATATATCATGATCATCATCATCATCATCAGCCATTTACACATCCACTGCTGAACAAAGGCCTCCCCCATAGATTTACACAATAGTTTCGTCATTTTGGGGGGTATTTGCCGATACTCACCTCGCTTGGCAGCCGGGTTGGTGACCGCAGTATGGCTACAGTTCTACATTAGGGACGCTGCTGCCCACCCTTTTAGTTTTTTAGTTTAAATATACCCTTAGTTGCCTTTTACGACACCCAACGGGAGGAGATGGAGTGGTGGTCTATTATTATTCCGGACACCACGCGGACTAGACTACTTGGGTATTCTGCTCTTCTCAGGAAGTTACATGTTAATGTAACACAAGATAGCGATGTTTGAAAAGTGCCCGAGCCAATACTGTGCTTACGCGCAGTCCAAAATGAGTTCTATATCGTATCTAGTGATAAAAATAAATAAATATTCAGTTTAAATAAAAATAAGTTGCTGCAGTTCAAGAACATTATATTAAATATCAAGCAGAACTTCTCTCGCTGCCCACCGCGATCGCTAACCATTCGTTGTTGTTGTCCTGCTCACGCACGGGCTCTTTTCCCACTAAGATTACAAGATGGCCACCCAGCCAGAGCCTAATATAATGTCGGGCATAGTTTTATATCAAAAAACCAGACAAGTGCGAATTGAACCGCCTGGAGAGGGTTCTGTACGATGAATATGTTACCTACCATATTTTAATTTTTTATCAGGCCCGTGGTAATAAAAAATTTAATATAATAAAACAATTTTAAACGGAATTACATCGCGTATATTCGAGATTTTTGTTTTTCCTGACGTTTCTAATGCTTTGCAGCGTTCGCGGTCGGAGGATGACAAAGGTGACAGGCATCGTTACAGATTTTTTTTAAAGATTTCATATTACCTACCGTTCAGTTTTAATTAAAAGTTATTTCGATGCACGCAGTGATCACTTCATCATTTCGGCCGAATGAAGTCCACTGCTGGACACAGGCCTCCCCCAAAGATGTCCACAACGACCGATATGGATGTGTTGTGGGCTCATTGGGGGGTTTTGCCATAATCGCCACGCTTGGCAGACGGGTTGGCGATCGCAGTTGAGTTGTTAATGTACTCGAAGGACGCTGCTGCCCATCCTCCGGCTAATCCCTTAGTCGACTTTTACGACACCCATGGGAGGAGATGGGGTGGTGGCATTCTGAGCCGGCACCACACGGGTTATCACTGTGATCACTTACAGTGTCTTTATTGATGTTTTCTAGTGCGGTATTTTGTTTGAGACTATGATTTTACTAACAGGATTCTGAACTAGTGGTACCTGCCTGATATCTTAATTAAAATAAGAATTATTTTTAGGGTTCCAAACGTCCAAAAGAAAATACGGTGGAACCCTTACAGTATCACTCGTGTGTCTGTCGGTCTGTCCATCTGTCACAGTCAATTTTCTCCGAATTTACTGGACCGATTAAGTTGAAATTTGGTACACATATGGATTTCTGCGACCCAAACACGGACATTTTATTTTATTTTATTTTATTTGGGAAAACAAACAATTGTACAGTATGTAAAACATAAAGTGGAAAAAGTTTGACATTTAGGTTAACGTACAATCCACAACGTTTCCACATATTACTTGTGCAAAATTGTGTACAATATTAATCGAATTTAAATTTCGTAAGGAACTACTAGATAAGCATAATTTAAATATTATCTGAAACTATTAACAATTTTGTTTTTAAAGCTACAGTGAGACAAAACAAAGATATCTATGTCAACAAAGTTTTCATTGTAGATTTTTACCAGTCGACGGAGTGGAGCGCGTTCACCAGCATTTGTTCGACTTGTAGTCGTAGCAAAGAGTGGGTAGACGCGAGCCTCTCTTCTAATTACAGTTCTGGGTACTATATAAAATATGTTATTAATTAATTCTATACAGTTAAACTTATTGTGTACTAATCCGTGAAGCATCATAGTTTGAAGCAATAGACGCCTAGATTGCAAAGTGATCATTTTAAACCTTTTGAGTGACTCCTCATAGGACAAACTTACAAGACAGCATTTGTATTGCATAACTCGTAGGTATTTACGTTGAACTATTTCAATTGCTTTAATATATTTGACATAGTACGGATCCCATATCACACAACCGTATTCCACCTGAGGGCGAACCAAAGAATTAAAGAGATGTAGATAAGTAGCTGGGCGTTTAAAATCTGTGGACGCTCTCATGATAAGGTTGTAAATTTGAAAAGCTTTTGCTATAATATTTTCTAAGTGCAGGTTTAAGTGCAACTTACTATCTAAAAGTATTCCCAAATCACGTATGCGAGTATCATTTATGAGCATTTCTGTACATAAGATATAATTGAATTTTATAACATTTCTATTTTTTGTAAAGTTTAAGTATTTACATTTGGAGATATTTAATGCAAGTTTATTTTTGCCACAATAATCAGATAGCCGATACAAATCTTCTTGTAGCATGCTACAGTCTTCAATAGTCTTTATGGTTTTAAAGATTTTTAGGTCATCAGCATACAACAGAAACTTACTATGATGGAAACAGTTACTAATATCATTTATATAGATAATAAACATCAACGGACCAAGAATCGAACCCTGTGGAACACCCGAGGTGGCAACGAACTCATTAGAGTGGTATCCGTTAGTAACTACTATTTGATTGCGATTACATATGTAAGAATAGAACCAGCGCAGTAAGTTACCTCTGATCCCATTGAACGCAATTTTATTTAATAGGATTTCATGGTCCACCCTGTCAAACGCCTTCTTGAAATCGGTATAAACAGCATCCGTTTGTGTCCCTCTATCCATGTTCTCGAATAAATAATTTGCAAATATCATCAGATTAGTCACGGTTGATTTTTGCTTTACAAATCCATGCTGTTCTGATATTAAGTGTTGTTGAATGTATGGGTAAATCTTTAAATGAATGAGCTTTTCAAATAATTTAGCGATAGCACATAGTATTGATATTGGCCGATAATTCTCAACATTTGACCTCGAGCCATCTTTATGCACTGGTATTATGTTTGCTTTCTTCCAAATTGAAGGAAATATACCTGTTCTAACACTAATATTAAACATCAAATAAATTGGTACGCATATAGTATCAGCAGTGTTTTTAAGAAAACTGGACGGTATACCATCAGGACCAGGTCCTTTCGTAATGTCTAACAGCTTTAACTGGTTGCGTATTAGCGAGAGGCTGAAGTACAAACTATGCAAAGAGGCACTACTATCATAAATTTGATCTAAAGAAGGACTCCAGCCCTGAGTGAGACTCGAGGCTTCGTACACTGATTGAAAGAATGATGAAAAAAAGTTACATATTTTATTCGGGTTATTTGTGGACAGATTTTTATAATACATTTGAGATGGCATCCCGGTCTTGCCCTGCCGATTAACTATATATGCCCAAAAATATTTGATATTTTTAGGAATGCTATCTTCAATGGTTTTAATGTAGCTATGGTAGCATTTTTTACACTCTACACCAAAACGGGTACGATATAAAGAAAATACTTCGTAATCCGATATGTTTCCATATTTTTTCCATTTAGTCCAAGTTTTCTTCTTATACCTAAAAATATGAATTAAGGCTGGTGAAAACCAAACAGGGAATGTTGTGTTTTTAGGTTTTGACAGTGGAACATGGTTTTTAATTATGCCATAAATGATATTATAAAAAGTATTTATAGACGTTTCAGCTGAATCATTATCCAAGGTCGACTCCCACTGAATTCCCTCAATATCTTTATTAATAAGAGCATATTTTATTAGTCATGGGATTATATTAGTCATGGGATACTCATACCCAACTTAACTGTCCGGTAGTTGTGGTATAGTATACGGGTATGCAACCCCGGCTTCCCTAGCTATTACTGTCCTATCCCTTATCCTCCTGGGCGGTAATATCCTCATTTCCTATTTCCCACTCTAACTTATCAATCTTCCTTTTCACACCACCTATCCTTCCCTTTCCCTATTCCTACCCTCTCCGCCAATCCAACGTCTGCCGCGCGGATGGATGCATGGCTAGGGGCAAGCCTAGTCGTTAGCGTGCCACACTGCCCTGGGACCGGGCGACCCAGAATTAGGCTAGCCTTACCCTGGCATGCGGGGCTCTGCTGGGGTGGACAAACCTTTCCCTTGCTATTCGTGGGAACGCAATGGATAATAATAATAATTTAATTAACCAAAATGGCGGCGATGTGGTTCGCCACCCATCACGTCTCGTCTCTCGCGAGGGCGAAAAGCGGCCCATGGAGAGCCGCTTCGCTACGTTGAATGTAAGAGGAGGAATGGATGGTAAGGTAGATGAAGTATGTCAGATGATGGATGAACGATGCATAGATATTCTGTGCGTGAACGAAACCAAGAGGAAAGGATGTGACACCACGGTTCATGGTCCCTACACGGCATACTGGTCGGGAGTCCCCCAAACCAGCCGAGGCTGTCAGGGAGTTGGTGTAATTCTTTCCTCTCGAATAGCTGAATGCGTGAAGGAGCATGAATGTGTAAGCCCAAGACTCCTCTGGATTAGGTTAAAAGTCGGACTCACTCGCTTGTTTATCCTTGGGGTCTATGCACCGACGGATCAGCGCGGAGGTGGGTCAATAAAAGCCCAACAAGAGAGAGAGGAATTTTGGGATAGCATGAGAGAGGTCTTGAATAAATGCGGAGAAAATGAATGGATCGTAATGTTAGGAGACTTTAATGGGTGGGTTGGAGTAAAGCGTGATGGGTATGAAGGAGTTCTGGGTACGTTTGGGGACGAGAGAGTGAATGACAATGGGAGAAGCCTGCTTGAAGTATGCTTGGAATGGAATCTTTACGTGACCAACACAATGTTTGACCACAAAAAGATCCATTTGTATACAAGAGATGAGGGTGAGTCTAGAAGTATGATTGATTTTGTAATTGTGGATGATAGACTGAGGAATAAAGTGCTAGACACTCGGGCATACCGCGGTGTAGGCCTCGACACAGACCACTTCCTGGTCATAGCCCGAATGCGTGGCCTCTTTAAACGGTGGCGACACCGAGGGGCCGAGCCTACGAGTGTTTTGGACAGAGTAAAAGTGGAAAATCTACAAGAAAAAGAAAAGAAAGATGAGTATGTAGAGAAACTGAAAGAAAGTTTTAAAGGCATGGAAGAGTTAGGTGTGATTGAGGATTTGTGGGAGACATTTAAGAAAGGGGTCGTGAATGTTGCTATTGAGGTATGCGGGGTAGCTAAAAGAAGGAAAGGAAGAAAGAACTATAATGTGTGGATGGATAAAGATGTACAAAGGGCTGTGCAAGAAAAGAAGAAAGCGTGGTTGGATTGGTTAGCAACAAAAGCTAACCAAAAAGTTTGGAAGGCAACCGATAACGAGATAAAGGAAGCAAGAACGAAATATAAAAGATTGAAATCAGCAGCGAAAGAAGTTGTGTCTAGAAAGAAAGAAGAACGAAAGGATGATTTTGATAGGAGGCTCACTGAAGATTTCCAGTCAAACATCAAGTTTTTTTGGAAATCGATCAAAACAGCCAGAGGAAAATCTTCTACCTCGGAGCTGAGTACAATCAGGAGTCAAGATGGGAGCATTATAAAAGGAGAAGAATGTGTGTTAAAGAGATGGAAAGAGTATTTTGAAAGTTTGTTTGAAAGAGAGGAAGAACAGATACAACGTCCGACACCTTCCATGGAAACTGATATAAATGATGATGAAAATGAGATAAGCATGGATGAAATAGTGAAAGCGTTGGAAAGAATGAGATTAGGTAAGGCTGCAGGGTATGACAGGATTACCGTCGAGATGCTGAGGGCTGGACAGGGCATAGTGGCTAGCCAGCTGTACCACCTTTTCAATTTATGCTGGCGAAATGGGCAAGTACCGGGAGACTGGTGCAAAGCCGTAATCGTGCCATTGTATAAGGGAAAAGGGTCACGGCAGGACTGCATAAATTACCGAGGTATAAGCCTTCTCAGCGTCGTCGGTAAATTGTATGCGAAAGTGTTGATTGAAAGGGTTGTGAATGAAACAGAAGAAAAATTATGGGATGCACAAGCGGGATTTAGAAAGGGAATGGGATGTACGGATCAGGTCTTTTCCCTGCGGTGTATAGCCGAAAAGTGTTTAGCTAAAAACAAGAAAAGCTATTGCGCCTTCGTTGATTTAGAAAAGGCCTATGATAGAGTGATGAGGAATGAATTGTGGTCAGCATTGTCCGTGAACGGTGTGAGCAGTAATCTCATACGAGCACTGCAATCTCTTTATAGGGATTCTAGTGCTTGTGTAAGGATAAACGGGGCGTACACTGAATGGTTTAGTATCGAAAAGGGTGTTAGACAGGGATGTGTAGCGTCACCGTGGCTGTTTAATCTGTTCATGAACAATTGCTTGACAGATTTAAAAGAGAATGAAAGTGGGTTGAGAATGAATGAGTTACTCGTCAAATGTTTTCTCTATGCTGATGACCAAGTATTACTTGCGTCCTCGGCAGAGGAGTTGCAGGAGATGGTAACTGCTATAAGTGGAGCTCTTGTTAGAAAGGGAATGAAGATAAATGTAAAGAAGACGAAAGTGATGGTGTTTGAAAGAGATGAGGCAGTGACAGACTGCAATATCGTGATTGGAGATGAACAAATTGAACAGGTGAATGAGTTTGTGTATCTGGGTTCAAAGTTTACAAGAGATGGAAAGTGTGAGAGTGATATTGAAAGAAGAGTGAATGCAGGAAACATGGTGAATGGAGCTTTGCACTCCTTTATGAACAGTCGGAAGGTGTCTAACAAGGCTCGTTTGGCTGTGCATGAGGGGGTGTTGGTTCCGACACTCATGTACGGAAGTGAAAGTTGGGTATGGCAGAAGAAACATGAAAGCAGAATAAATGCAGTTGAGATGAGAGCGTTAAGAAGTATGATAGGAGTTAAACTGAGTGACAGGATAAGGAATAGTGAGATAAGAAAACGTTGTGGTCTGAAAGAAGATGTAGTGACAAAAATTGAGAAATGTATGCTGAGATGGTTTGGCCATGTTGAGAGAATGAATGAAGAACGATTGACGAAAAAAGTGTATAAGGCGAGTGTGAATGAAAGTGCTGGAAGGGGTAGACCTAGGCGGACGTTTCAAGACCAAATCAGGGACGTCTTGGAAAAAGGCCAGGTCAAGAGTACCCTAAACCGAAGAGCATGTATGAAGGGAATAATGAAAGTGGACGAAGCGAAACAAGTATGTAAGGATCGTAGCAAGTGGAAAGAAGTGGTCTCTGCCTACCCCTACGGGAGAGAGGCGTGATTATATGTATGTATGTATGTATGTATAATCACCTTTTCGATAATTGTGTCTGGGTGTGTCTAGAGATCTTATGAAAGTACATCTAATTGCAATTGACACGATAGTGTAAAATGGTGGGTGATGGGTGTCCGCATGTAGTAAATTCTGACTTGGCTTAAAAACGGGACAAACTGCGTTAGAAATAAGAAGGTCGAGTATGCGATCATTATGATTTTTGAGATGATTAAATTGTTTAATGTCGTGTATTATCATGAAGTCACGTAGCATGTCACAAATAGGGGTCAGGCCGGAACATGTTAAAAAGCTATGAGAATCGTTTTGTTGTATCCAACGAGCATCAGGTATGTTGTAATCACCTAGAAGTAGTAATTTGTCAATATTTATTGAGTTAACTATATTATTTAATGTTTCAAAGTGTGATTTGTATGCAGCTGTTGGCGAACTATTGGGAATATAGGCAGCGCTTATTAAATTTTGTGTAGTGTTATTAAAGCTAGGAATGGAGACTATTATATGTTCAAAGTATTTGTTCGTATGTAAAGCAGTGTGCTGGGGTATCGAGACACAAACGGGGCCCAGTTCGCGCAATACAGCGATAAGTACACCTCCTCCGTCACATTTATTAGTAGCTGTTCGGTTACGGTCGCAACGAAACACCACGTAGCGTTTATCTATAAACTCGTTGTCGAATATCGTAGGAATAAGCCACGTTTCTGTTAAAACTATAACGTCGTAACAGTTTGAAAGGATGTTCATGTAGAGAGTATTGAGTTTTGTACGTATACCTCTGCTATTCTGATAATAAATACTTAAGTCGTTCTTGTTGTTAGCCATAGTAAATTTTTTGTTTACATATAAAGTATGAACTATCGTATGTAATTAGTTAGAACTAGGGTTAACACTTTTGATTTTATTTATATCGTTGGCAGATCTTATTGCTATCGTTGCAGAGGTTTCGGACTGCTTAACGAGAATTGTGGAATGTTTGACCCACACTAACCTGTAGCTACACTTCTTAGCCTTTTCACGTGTTTCCCTCAGAAGATGTTTATTTTTTAGAGTCAAATGTTCATTGATAAAGATGGAATGGGAAGCGCCCGGAATATCCAACTGGCTGGAGGTAATTCCCTTTTTCAAGCGGCATGCACTTATGATGTTGTCACGCAAAATACGTGTTTTTAGTTTGGCAATGATGTTTTTTGGTCTATCGCTGGATAAGGCATGTGGAACTCTATGTACTGATATTAGCTCCTCTCGCGGGATTGCGCAGTCAATATGTTTTCCAATGTCTTGTATTATATTAAGCAGGTTTTCTCCACGCTTCTCAGGAACATTAGAAATTTCAAGGTTACACTGCCTAGCCTGTTGTTCTAAATTATCAACTTTCGTTTCAAGGGCCAATATATTGTTTTGACTTTGTGGGTGCTCTTTCAGGTTATCAAGTTTTCTTACATAGTCGTCATACTGGCTGGAAATGAAATTGGCGGAGTTCTTTGCCTCGCTAACCTCTGCTGATAATTCGGCGACACTTTGCTTAATGGATGCGTTTTCCGAGCGAAGAATATGCATTTCCTTTTGGGTTTCCTTTATATAAGTTTCTAAGTCACATCTAATGGTATTAATGTTGTCATTAATGCTAACCATTCTGGCATCCAGGCTTGTCTTCCACTCATCAAGTGTTTTCTTTAGGTCTCTTTGAATAGAGGCTAGTAAAGTAGCGTGATCACACATGTATCGTGAATATATAAATTTTGAATATGGGGGTCACTTCTGGGGGGTAATATAGAAAATCTTAAAATAAAGTTTTGCTAACTATACCGTGTAACATATTAAATGGAAAGGCTTGTTGTAAGGGCCTCAAATATATTTATTTTATAATATAAAATACATAACATAACATTCAACATATACTATTACTGATATTGACATATACCGGCAACGGGGTAGAAGGCTGTATAAAAGACCCACAAAGATTGAGATGCTTATCAGCCACAACTGAGCCCAATATATAGCCGCCAAGCACAAGTAGACAAGATTCTTAAAAACTTATAAGTTTCACGATTATATTAGGTGACAAAAAACTGATCTTCACCCACCTCCTTTATTATTAAACTAGCAGTGCCACGCGGTTTCACCCACCGTTTAATTTAAAAGAAATTTAGAGTACTTCGACATAGACACTTGACATATATATATTGGATTTCAAGGGTTTTATTTTTTTGCGCGGAACCCTTATTATTTTTCTAAAATAAAAGTAGCCTAAGTTATTCCTTATAACATCAGCTATCTGCCAGTGAAAGTCCTGTCAAAATCGGTATAGCCGTTTCGGAGATTACCCGGGACAAACAGACAGACAGACTGACAAAAAATTTAAAAATTGTTTTTTTGCTTTAGGTACCGTATATTCTTTCACATGCATTAAGTAAAAAGCTGTTATTTTGACATTACAAATAGACACTTCAATTTTACTTATTTGTAAAGATGTATAGACTATTAGTGCCACGCGGTTTCACTCACCGTTTAATTTAAAAGAAATCGGATTATTTCTAATTAAATTAGAGTACTTCGGCAAAGACAGTTGACATAGGCATGCACCGTTCGCTCTTCTCGGTAATGTTTCTCGTCAGCGACCCACTGCGTCGCATCGCCCGCCCGCGCTATTACATCGTTTTACTTAGCGTCGTTTCTGAATTTTTCTTTTTGCTCGGCTCTTAAGGGCTCTGGTGTGATTTTAAATAACCTATAACCTTCCTCAAAAATTGGGCTATTAAATACAAAAATATTTTTCAGATCCGACTAGTATTCCAGAGATTAGCGCGTTCAAACAAACAAACTCTTCAGCTTTATTATATTATATAGAAAGAAAGAAAGAAACAAGATATTTTCGCACCAATATCAGTATTGTTGTAAAATAAAAATGTGTTGCCAGTTTACTGCTCTTCTTAGTGTTGTTCCAATTTTGCCTTATGTGTTTAATTTTAGTCAAGCGTGCGTTATTGTTCCTCCTCCCCTCCCACCTCAAACTCCAAAAATTACATTTTACATAAAGAAACTGATTGTGCGTCGTGTCCGTGCAAAAAAGGGTTGTCACTCAGCTTAAATGCTGTCGCATTGTAACTTGTGCTAAGATTACCCAGATCCAAAATCCAACTACAATAACGCCGGTTATCAGTTTAAATACATGAAAAAATAAATAAACAAAAAACCATAGATTTACTGCATATTGTAACTCTGGCAACGATAAAAACAATGAGCAATGCTCCAACTATAATATTTGTCTATGGAGTATGTAATGTGTCCACGGTAATGACTTAATGAGTCTATAAAAACAAAATATAAAATTAGATATGTAAATAATACTATGATTAAATTATGTTTTAATTAAATTATGTACCTATAAAGTATAGTATAGATTTGCCGCCGAAACGCTGCGAAGATTTCTCGGAGATCTATTCACTTGGGAAAGTCTTTTCGACCTCATGGTTTTCTTACATCCCCATTTTACAGTTTATCTCTGCCAACTGCCAAAATCTCCCCGAGAGGGTAACAAAACCTCGTAGTGTTACAAAATGTTCAACTAAAAAGGAGGATATTCGAGAATTACCATGGAAATGGACCGTCCGCCTGTTTGTATTGTCTTTCCTTATCTCCGGCTTTTGTTTAAATTTGCTAACTTATTTCTGAGCTTTCGGTTGTTTTATTTCCTTCCTTGGTTTCAAGACCATGGATGTGAATATAATTTACGATATTGTAGAGATATAATAATAATTTAATTCATTTAATTCAGTCCTTCATGGTCCATAAAGTTTCACAACAATCAGGTACAAATTTGAAAGAACAAAAGACAAGAGTTTGTTAGTATGAGATACCTTATTTGCTATGTTAGTATACACACACACATTCACTTATAATCCAAGATTCTGTTTAATTTAATGGTTGAGAATTAACGCATAAGACCTAACCGGTGGAGACCTCCGTATTGCCAGATATTTGCCACCAAGCAGACATTACCGTGTACCCGTTAGAAGGGCACTGTAGGTATTAAAATGACTGGGCTTAACAAACTAAATAACAAATTTCTCGAGGTAATGATCGCAGTGTGCACCAGTCATGCAGGACTAGTCCTAGAGATGCCTGGGGGGGTGGCCTCTTTACAGTCGCCTTCCCTCCACTAGACGGGATGACCAATTTACAGTCATCCCCTCCGAGATGTGCCTAAAGGCGTGGCACCAATGGGTGGCTCTAAATGGAGATCTTTCGAGTTCCTGGAGCCTCCCTTCAGTGCCGACGATGATCACTCCGGTGGTTTTAGCCGGTAGGAGTCCGGCATGCCCCTTCGCCCTTTCCCGTGGTGAAGGAAGTACATGAGGTATTTCCACAGCATCAATAAAAAAAAAAGGTAGCATTACATTATTATGGGCTGGTGAGGTGCTGGTGAGGTCTCATCACTCATCATCATCATCATATTAGCGAAGGACGTTCACTGCTGAACAAAGGCCTCCGCTGTAGATTTTTGATTCGACCGGTCACATGCCACACGCATCTAACGGTTCCCAGCGACATTCACCAGATCATCCATCCATCTTGTTGGAGGTCTTCTCAAGCTGCGTTTTGCCCCGACGGCCATCAGTTCTACGAGCAATGTGCCCCGCCCACTGCCACTTCAGCTTACTTATCCTTCCAGCTTTGTTGCCAACTTTAGTTCTACTACGGATCTCCTCATTCCTGATTCGATCTAGTAGAAAATACAAAGCATAGCTCTCTCTATAGCTCGCTGAGTGTCCTTGAGCTTTCTTACGAGGCCAATTGTGAGTGACTACGACTCCGTGCTATATATCATCGCTGGAAACACGCGGTCGTAAAAAAACTCTAAGTTGTAAAAAAACATTTATTTATTATGTTTATCTTTTATCTTCAATCGTGTCGGCCATTTATACGTCCAATGATGAACAAAGCCCCCCCCCCTATAGATTCCACAACTGTGTCATCATTTCGGGGTTATTTGCCAATACTTACCACGCTTGGTAGGCGGGTTGGTGATCGCAGTATGGCTATCGGTTCACAAAAAGAACGCTGCTGCCCATCCCTCTGGATTAGATTCCCTGAGTCGCCTTTTATGATATCCACGGGAGGAGATGGAGTGGTGCTATATTCTTAATCTGGACACCACACGGATATCTCCTACTACAAGAGCGATATGCTCCAGAAGGAGACCGCAGAGTGGGATCGGGAGCGAGCCGGTACTGTTCGGATAATGAGGACACGGTGCCAGGATAACAACTGCTCCGGCAATCAGGTCCAACACGCCTAAGTCCCAGTCTTCGTTTATGACGGGGAGCCCCGGTGGTCGTAAGCGCGAATATTAGGCAATCTAAGATCTCATATCGAGTGACCGCCGGGAAGACGGCGATGTGCATGTAGACACGTGGCACCGCATGCGCAACACAGCGCACAGCGAGGCTTCAGGAGAATCCTCTAAAATTCCCCCTGAGATATGCCTGGGAGGAGGCCTTTTTGCAGTCACCTTCACACTCTTACATCACTGGGTGACCACTTCACAATAATTCCCTTCAACATGTACCCAATGGCATGGAACCAATAGGCGGCTCTAGTATGAACGTATTGAGGCCTGGAGGCCCCCTTCAATGCCAAAGACGACCGCTCCGGTGGTTCTAGCCGGTAGGAGTCCAGCGTGCCCCTCCGCCCTTCCCCGGTGAGGAGGAGTTACATGATGTATTTCCACCAGGTTACTATAAAAATCAGGACAAATGCAAGTTGAACTCGCGTGGAGAGGGTTACTTATTCCATAAATATATATATATATTAGTATTAGATAGCTCCATAAATTGGCACAGCCACATTTATTACTTAGTCAGCCGTGTAAGAAAACTACTACCTATCTTCAGAAATCTCAGATATTGTGCAGATCTCAACATACTGAAAACTGTTTATCTAGCGCTGGTACAATCCATATTGCAGTACTGCGTGGTTTCATGGGGAGGTACTGACTCTACTTCTATGCTTCGGCTGGAACAAGCCCAGAGGGCTCTCTTGAAAGTAATGACCCGTAAACCGAGGAGATTTAGCACCGATCTGCTATATAATGAATGTAAGGTATTAAGGGTAAGACAGCTCTATATAGCACAGGCTATACTAAAGAAACATGCATCTATTGGCCATCAACAAAATGACACTCGTAGAAAGACTGCCGTCTGTAAAATCGACTTTTGTAGAACAACTCTAGCCCGTCGCCAGTATTATGTTAGCAGTGCTCGACTTTACAACAGGATAAATAAACTGACCGCCATATATCCGCTGTCTTCATATAAATGTAAAAAAACCCTTACAGCGTGGCTCCAAAATTTAACGTATCAGGAAACGGAAGACCTTATAAAATAATGGCACACACACACACACACACACACAAGCACACACACTACAACACAATAACATCACACATCCAATATACCCACATATTAAATATACAATCAATAACATCACACATCCACAGATATATTATCAATCACACCAGTTCATAACATTACACATCCGCACATTTATTACAATTAGACCAGTACACCACTCCAATATACGCGCCCACACAGTATTCGATCCCTATTTAAGTATACCTGTCAAATTGCCTGTTAATATGCAAATTGTACAACGTTTCCGGAAGACGCTGACAGCCGTGATACAGTTTACACTAGTACGGTTGTCATCGTTAACCTTATTGTCTTTATTGTCTTTATATAAATTTACAGTGTACAATGTTTGTATAGATTATAAGGTATACTGTTACTTTTCTTTTGATCAAAATAAAAACTTATTATTATTATTATTATTAAAAATATGTTATCCACCATTTTTTTTTTAAATCTGTCCCAAATATGTTTGTCGTAACTAAAAAAAGTATATAGTTCATTGTTGAATTCCGTCTTGTACCAATAACTTACCCCAAGAACAAACTTAACATCGTAGTTGAAAAACATGTTCTCCCATACATTCCAACTGCAAACGTAAATTTGTGGGCATAATATTGAAAGATGTGCCTTGTTATTTTAACACAATAGACTGCTTATAGGTTTTCCTGTAATCTATAGGTAAAGACCTAAGCCAAATAAAAAAAAAAAATGTGCTCAGTAATTTCGGAGATTAGTCGGGGGGAATGGTCAATTTTCGTCTATGATATAAATATATTTGAGACTCAACAAGCCCTTCCATTTCATATGTTACACGGTACAGTTTGCAAAACTTTATTCTTTAGTTTTCTATTTTGGCTCCCAAATGTGACCTCCATATTCAAAATTCATTTATATACGTGACACGTTCGTGTTAATGTTGCAAAAATCCATATGTGAATCTGACGGCACGGTTGGTGCAGTGGCTGATACAGTCGACTGCTGCGCTCCGGGTCGCGGGTTCGATTCCCGCACGGAACAAATATTTGTATGATCTGCAGGTAGTTGTTCCGGGTCTGGGTGTATTGTATGTGGAATGTATGTCTGTAAACGCACCCACGACACAGGAGAAATCCTAGTGTGGGGCAACGTTTTAAAAAAAAAAAAAAAAAAAAAAAATTCCAACTCAATCGGTCCTGTAGATTCGGATCAAATTGGTTGTGACAGACACACGAATGATCCTATCAAGGTCCCACCGTTATACCTTCAGGCATTCCGAATCCCGTTTGCCGTGTGGTGCCGGCTCAGAATGCCACCACCCCATCTCCTCCCATGGGTGTCGTAAAAGTCGATTAAGGGATCAGCCGGAGGATGGGCAGCAGCGTCTTTCGAGTACATTAACAACTCAACTGCGATCGCCAACCCGTCTGCCAAGCGTGGCGATTATGGCAAAACCCCCCAATGAGCCCACAACACATGCATATCGGTCGTTGTGGATCTTTGGGGGAGGCCTGTGTCCAGCAGTGGACTTCATTCGGCAGAAATGATGATTCGGAACCGTAATATAATAAAAGAGAGTAGCTGCCTCGCAGGATACAGTTCTGTATCCACGCGTGATCTGTATAACCACGCCGCGCGATCCGTAAAGCCACCCCGCGCGGCAGACCGTGAAATTTGGCTCTGAGGCACTGGACGCCTGATAGTCGGGCAGACCATATAGGTGCCTCGTAGAGAGCCACGGACCCCATAATTCTCCCGTAGGGACAATGAGCTTCCTCAATCGGTCCTCCAAGATCGGGCAGCAGCCTGTGCAAGGCACTCGCTACCCTTTCTACTGGGGTAGAATATATATCCCCAGATACTTAATGTACCGGTGCAGTGATACTTACGTAGCCGGACTCTTGGTTTAAGAGACTTACCACCAATATATGTCAATATTTTATTCATAATAAGACTGTTCAAAAGTTAAATTCTAATATTCATGAGTTTTATATAAACTACTTTCGACGTGATCACACATCACAGACTTTAAACTATACGATATCGATACTAAAACTTTGCAAATACCTAATTAACATTATTGAACCAGGAGAGTGCCAAGTTTTCCTGTATAATTTAATTTATACACTAGTTCTTTCCGGGTAAATGGTGTTTTAACTCAAATTACATTCTCTCGCGAATAAGTATTACAGTCAGGTCCAAATAGTTTTGGCGAAATTCCAAAGTATTTATTGAAATCATTCAATACTGAGGACAAGAATGTGAGAAGGAGGAGGTTTTCATTACTCGTCAGCTTCTGTATGAAAAGAAAAGAAAAGAAAATCCGTCATTTTATAAGCTAAATCTATCACTGATATTTGGCTTTCCGGTTGAAAATAAATACGTGTTTCATTGGTTTTGTAAATACCCTTTGAGGGGATAAAATAGAAGGTTACAGTTAGATCAATGCCAAAATTGAATTTACATACATCCAGTAGCGTTTTATTGGTGTCCAGTGGAAATTCTATATGGAACTTTCTTCGCCCCAGGAAAGGGTGAAAGGGTATGCCGGCCTCCTACTGGATAAAACCACTGGAGTGGTCATCTTCGGCACCTAAAGGGGGCTCCAGGTCCTCATAAGATCACACTAGAGAGCAGGTAGCTAGTGGTGTTATAAAAAAACATAATTATCTAAATTTCGATATATCTGCCAGGCGTCACCCAGGATGGTGAATGGAAAGTGTCCCCCCCGCAGGGAGATTATAAAGGATGGCTGTGCTATGTTGTGCACACGGTGGCACGTCTCTTCTTGGGTTGCTCGGTGTGGGCGCGCAGATTCCTTAATCTGCGTACCCATGCCCCCCGAGTAGTACGCACCGAAACATGTATGACCATAAATCCACGCATCCGTCACCGCCAGGATGTCGACAGGCGAAAAGCGCGTCAGGTGCTGTTCGGTATCCTCATGCGATCCATATAGCCACTCTGCGCTGCAGACCGTGAAGTTTGGCTCAGCAACTCTGGATACCTGACAGTTGAGCTGCTTAAACAGGTGCCCCGTAGCGGGCCACGGACCTGACAGCAGCAGCCGGTGTAATGCACCCACTACCCTCTCGATTCGGGGGACGAGGCATATGAAGTGCTCTTCGAAGCCCCAGTGACTGTCCGGGGTGAGCCGTACTTTATTTACCTACCTACCTATCTTGACAAATAACAAACGAGCTTTATTCATGTACCCGTGCGTGACAGGATGTAATTCTATTTTTGTTTTTTGTGATTTTGATAGTAGAATTTCGCATGTTTTATATTTACAAATAATAAAAGATTTTGTATCGATGTACTTTATTTACATATCATCATTTCGGCCGAATGAAGTCCACTGCTGGACACAGGCCTCCCCCAAAGAATACCACAACGATCGATATGGGTGTGTTGTGGGCTCATTGGGGGGTTTTGCCATAATCGCCACGCTTGGCAGACGGGTTGGCGATTGCAGTTGAGTTGTTAATGTACTCGAAGGACGCTGCTGCCCATCCCCCGGCTAATCCCTTGATCGACTTTTACGACACCCACGGGAGGAAATGGGGTGGTGGTATTCAGAGCCCGCACCACACGGCACCTACCTATATATACCTAACTATATATAAATATACATATGAATGTTTATTTTTTGTCCCGTGTGTGTTCATCTGCTTAATGTAATCTATTGTTGGCTATATATCGGGCTCCGCTGTCACCGAAAGCACCTCAACCCTTGTGGATCCTTTGTGATCTTTTTTGCCTCTACTTAACATTCATTCGATTGCTATAAAAATTTTGTGAATTGTTTTGCGAACTCGCTGAGGGTGCATTTTTGATTTTCCTGACGTTTCGATCACTTTGCAGCATTCGTGGTCGAGTGGTGGATGAGTAACGTAACGAGCTTACAGATTTTAAAGTTTATTTTATTTTACCTACCGTATGATGTGTGTATCGTGTTATGTTGTTGATGTTTTTTGGTGTGAAATATTGTTTTTACAAAGTTATTAATATTACCTACCGTAAAATGCTATCCAAAAACTGTTTCGATGCACGCAATAATCACTCACAGTGCCTTGATGTTTTTCAGTGTGGTGTGACGTTTAAGACTTGTATTATGTTAATAACAGGATTCCAAACTGGTGGTACCTGCCAACCATATTTTCTATTAAAATTAAGGATTATTTTATTTCAAAAGCCTCGCAATTGAGTAGTCTCGTATACTGTACATGTATGTAAGTAATATAAAGCGAGACTACAATCATATTCTTAAGTTATTTACACCCGACTTCAAATTGTAGCTGCAGTGTTTTACGATGACATAAATCACTAGGGCAGTGCTAAGCCACGCTCAAGATTATCTTTAATGGCCGTGTTCAATTGCTGCAAGACTATAGATATTTCTAGTAGTAATGTCATCTTAGGTTTCATTAGATGTAATCAGTTAGAGTTTTTTTTATTATAAGATATTTCTAGACGTAAAAATACTTACAGAATACGTTCTAAATTAAATGGAGAATAATTACGGCGTATATTTCAACCGACAAAGTATATTTCATAATATACTTTGACGTTGTATAGGATAGGAGGTCCAATAGGAGTTCGGCATACCCCTTCCCCCTTCCCCGGGGCGAAGGAAGTTCATGAAGAATTTTCACTGGGCACCAATAAAAAAAATAAAAAAAGGTACCACCGCAATACCAATTGTTTACCGTCAAGCAGTAGCGTTTAACGTGAAACATTTCTGTGTTTCAGCTAATAACGGGCACTGTTGCTAGTGAAATTGGCGGGCATGTAATACTAAATAACTAATGCATTGAGTTAACCAGCTCAGTACGGTGTCATATAGGGCTAGACGCTGTTAGTATTACTATCTACTACTACTATCAAGGGCAGGCATGATGCTTGGGGTAGCAACCGCCCTGGCGCCTAATTCCGATACGCCTGAAACCTCCTGCAAATGCTATAAGGCGGGGGACTTCTGGGTTCACGGGTGCGTAGATTGGGGAATCTGCGTGCTTACACCAAGCGACCCAAGAGAAGACGGTAGCACGCATGTGGTCACGCGCTGCCGTGGGATGCTTTGGGGGATCCTTTACAATCCCCCGGGGGGTGACCGCTTTACAGTCACCCTCTCCGAGATGAGACTATAGACGTGGCACCAGTGGGCGGCTCTAGTGTGATCATACGAGGACCTGGAGCCTCCCTTAGGTGCCGAAGATGACCGCCCCAGTGGTTTTAGTCGGTAGAAGATACCCCTTCGCCCTTCCCCGGGGCGAAGGAAGTTCATGAAGAATTTCCACTGGACCAAGAAAAAAGGTATAATGCTTACCACCAGGCGATTAAGATTTGCAAAAACTGGATGACATGAAAACCACTCGACATTCACAAACGTCTCCAGCCGTCACTTCACGGTGCTACATGATTGCTGAATGCCAAGGTTTTGTACGAAATCGTGCGTCACTAAATCTGTCTTATCACCTGCCGTGACGACGCGCGACACAGCGTGTATCATAAGCTTTATTGTCAAGGACTACGTCGGCTCTTTCAGTTCAATTCGCGCATCGTAGCAAACATTCTACGTGATTTGCCATAGCTTTGTTCACTTTTCATTTGTGTCTGTATGAATATAATCATCATCATCATTTCGGCCGAATGAAGTCCACTGCTGGACACAAGCCTCCCCCAAAGGTCACCACAACCACTGATATGGATGGTTCTCATTGGGGTTTGGGCTCATTGGGGGTTTTGACATAACCGCTACGCTTGGCAGGCGGGTTGGCGATCACAGTTGAGTTGTTAATGTACTCGAAGGACACTGCTGCCCATCCTCCGGCTAATCCCTTAGTCGACTTTTACGATACCCATGGGAGGAGATGGGGTGGTGGCATTCTGAGCCGGCACCGCACGGCAATGAATGAATATAATATAAATAATATAATGATGATGTTGAAATATTCACGCATAGGAACGATGAAAATCAGTTGCTCGAAATTTAAAATATCAGAACAAACATTTGAACAATACTTAACGACTCTAGTTCAATTTTTAAATATAATTTTTTTATAATCGTCCCTGAGTCGTTGGCATTGTTCATAAACATCATATCCCGTTAGTGTTTTATTAAACCAGTGTAAAAGAGGCTTAACAGACATTCATATTTCTAAAACACAGCTAGTTTTCTTCTTTGAATGTATTTTTCATAAATGTATCACGATAATGTATTACCAGCGCAGTATAGGACTAGAGTCCCGGGTTGTATTATAATTGTTATGCGCAGACGTAACACCAGATGAATAAGTTGCTAGCTTCGTCACTAGTTTGTATTCAAAAGATGACTGCCAATTTTGGCATTCAAGCCTCTAATACAAGGTAAACAGGCTTCAAATGCATTCTTGTATACAAGGTCTTATTTTTTAAATCCACGATATTTTTTATTTATGGCGTCGTAGGAAATACTAAAGGTGATGTACCTACCACAAAAACAATAATCTAATGGTATAAATCCTTTATGCCATGTGGTGCCGGCTAAGAATACCACCACCCCATCTCATCCCGTGGGTATCGTTAAGGCGACTACGGGATTAGTTGGAGGATGGACAGCAACGTCCAATGAGCACATTTACAACTCGACTGCAATCACCAACCCGTCTGCCAAGCGTGGTGATTATGGCATATCCACCCGAATTAGCACACAATACAAACCCACACCAGTCGTTGGCGATCTTTGGGGAGGCCGGTGTCAAGCAGTGAACGTGTTTGGCCAAAATGATAATGATGATGAAACAAATATATGAAAAAATTATCCAAAGCCATAAAATGCACGATTTTAGATAAGCACCTATTTACACATGTCTGATCTAATATAAGGTATCCGACAGATTTGAAAATAATGGGCAAACTAAAAACAGCTGTGATTGTAAATAAGAAATTTTGAATTTTCAAATTAAAAATAAAAGTACGAGGAAATTTAAAATATCCAAAATGAAACGTTTCCAACAAAACGTCACTCTAATGAATGAATTCCTTGTTCAGCAGTGGACGTCATTTGGCTGGTATGATAACGAATGAATATACTTTATTTGGATTAACAAAGCCTTTTTAAATTTCTTTGTTTGATTTCGAAAATAAGTTAGTTGCAAAACTCTGGCCATGACATATGATGGCATACAGACAAAGGGACGGCATAGAGAAACCAGTAAAGTTAAGTTAGTATTGAAGCTTAAAAAATAGGCGAATCTTTTAGGTTTCACACACAGGCGCCGCCGAGGGTTTGTGCAGCGAATACGAACTAAAATTTGGAGCCTGATCATTTCATAATGTATTTCAATAGATGGCGTTGTTCACATTTCGCAGAATCGCAGTATGAATTCATAACACGATTTCGGTAGCCTGTATCTAGAAAATGACGCACAAATAGTTGATAAAAATACAAAAGAACAATTTCATATCACATTTTTATTAATATTTAACAGCTTTACAACCGTACAATTTTATCTACCATAGTCAAACAGCATATAATGCTTACATACAATGTAGTTAAACCTAATTCTTGCCACTACAATGAACAAAACATACATAAACAATATTATTAAAACAAAAACTGTTAAAATGAAGTAACACGTAATTGTAACGGCGACGTAGCTGGCGTGACGTATTCACCGCTACGCTAGCTATGCTGTCGTAGCATGTCGCAACACGCCAAGTCATTCATCGTCGTAGTAACTTTTTGAGTATCTGAAGTAAATCAATATATATAAAATATTTTACGTAAGAGTTTACTGGATGTGTATTATTACATACTTAATACATATAACAATAAAATAGACTAATATATATTTGTGTGTAATATATTTATAGTACACACGACTGATTATATTTCATCATTGTTTCAGCCGAAAAATGTCCACTGTTGGACAGAAGTCTCCCCCAAAGATTGCCACAACGGGGTTTTGCCATAATCGCTACGCTTGGCATACAGGTTGGCGATTGCAACTGAGTTACAAATGTACTCGAAAGACCCTGCTGGCCATCCTCCGGCAAATTCCATACTCGCTTTTTATGATAGCCACAGGATGAGATGCGATGGTGGTATTCTTAACCCCGCGCCACACAGTTAATTATTAAGTAGACATATAGAGCTTTATTTATACATGCATAGGACAAATTTTCCTTCAGAAGTTCTTATACAATATGTAACAAAATCTCCGTCTGACCCGTGAAGGTGATATTCAGTATCGATATGTGATCATATTTATGTTATCCTTTTCCGAAATAAAGTTTACATAAAACGATGTGAATACAAAAAATAACTTGCATACATTTGAAACTTACCACGACATCACCGATCGGGTCACGCGAACGTCATTATACTGCGCCGGTGCAAACGTGTTCAGACAAGCTATTTGCATTTAGGCCATTTTATTTAGAACATTTTCAGTACATGACGTAAATAGTAGGTATAAACTTTTAACATTTTCAAAATTAGTACTTTTGTTGTATAATCATCATTTCGGTCGATTAAAGTCCACTGCTGGAGACAGGCCTCCCTCAAAGATCACCACAACGACCGACATCGGTGAGTTGTGTGCTCATTGGGGGGTTTTGCCATAATCGCCATGCTTAGCAGGCGGGTTGGCGATCGCAGTTGAGTTGTTAATGTATTCGAAGGACACTGCTGCCCATCCTCCGGCTAATCCCTTTGTCGCCTTTTACGACACCCACGGGATGAGATGGGTTGGTGCTATTCGTAGCCGGCCCCACATGCATTTTGTATAGTATCTTTATCGACATATATAGTATAATCGTTTCTTATGGGACAGACAGGGTTTAAGATACATATTGTACAATTCGTTCCATCACGTATGGAGTTAAGAACAAATGCAACTGTTATTATAAAATTAAAAAACTGTTTCGTCATTTTATATGGTTGGAACGGCGAACGAGCAACGCAAAGATAAGTAAGTAATTACCATGCCCATGGAGATCAGCAACCTACTGATTACTGTATGGTGCAGACCAAGGCTTAAGGCGGAACGTTCCTTCACGCGGAACAAATACGCTTCCACACAGTCATGGCGGGCACGGGTATGGTAAATAGGAATGTCCTTCGGTGCCGAAGATGACCGCCCCACTGGTTTTAGCCAGTAGGAGTCCAGCATGCCCCTTCGCCCATCCCCGGGGCGGAGGAATTTCATGTAGGATTTGCACTGGACCCAATAGAAAATGGAATCGGCCTTCTCCCGATCACGCTCCGTGCTCTGAGAAGGAGACCACTGCATTCCAGTTTTCATGTTCTGCTAACATAGCAGACTTTACTGCTGGCACAGAGAGTACTTGGCCGATCCAATCGACCAGGATCCGCCACTGGGCCGCCCACGCTGGGCACGCCTCGAGCGTGTGCTGTGTGGTATCCTAGTCGCTATTACATTGGTGGCATTGTGCCGTGGTGTCGCATCTTATCCTGTGCACGTACGCACCGAAACAACCGTGCCCGGTGAATACCTGCATCAGTTGCTAGGTCACGCACTCGCTCCTTCTGAGCCAAGCTCCAAAAAACAGCAGGATGGCCTTGACGATCAGTGCACGCCGCTGAGCTAGCCACCTCAGCCTTTCTCCGCGTGTCCGATCGTTTATGTCGTACCACCCTAATCGACATAATTACATAGAACTATTGCTTCTAAGAATCTTGGTGAGTAATTAAGTATTAATACTCTCTCAGTACCGTGTGGTGTCCGGATTAAGCACTTAGCACCACTCTTTCTCCTCCCATGGATGTCGTAAAAGGCGACTCACTAATATTAATATATAATATTAATATTTAACTATTTGACCCGCTCGATTGTCCTACCGAAAAACGGTTTCTCGCATAGTTCAAGCGAGACTTAATATTAAATGGCATTTCAGTATTCGCCCGTAAGGGACTCTAATCCAGAGGGATGGGCAGCAGTGGCCCTTCTGTGGAACAGGAGCCATACTGCGCTCCCTAATCCGCCTGTAAAGCGTGGTGAGCACGGAAAAATCCCCATAAGATGATGACGTAATTGTGCGAATGTATGGGGGAGGCCTTTGTTCAGCAGTGGACGTCCGTTGGCCAAGATGGTGATGCTTACTGTCTCACTGAGAAATTTCGCTATCAATTAAATTTTTATTAATTAACTTAATATTTTTACTGCATCCATTATTCTTGAAACTATCATGCTACACATTGCTAAAAACAGCGCGGTGGTAGAGACCGCTACGATATGGACAGATAACTTTTATTTTTATTTTTTATTGGAAATACTTCATGAACTTCCTTTGCCCCGGGGAAGTGCGAAGGGTATGCCGGACTCCTACCGGCTAAAACCACAAGAGCGGTCATCTTCGGCACCTAAGGGAGGCTCCAGGTCCTCGTGTGATCACACTAGAGCCACCCACTGGTGCCACGCCTATAGGCTCATCTCGGAAAGGGTGACTGTAAAACGGTCACCCCCCGGGGGATTGTAAAGGATCCTCACAGATGACCTTGTGAAGGTTTCTGAAAATTATTGGATGCTGGTGGCATGTAATCGGTCGTTGTGGAAATCAATTGGGAGACTTTATCCACCAGTGAAAGTCTTTCAGCTAATATGATGATTGCCACAATGCTATAATCAACACTAGTACACACCATAGGTCAGAAACACAGGTCGAGAGGTGATTATACTATATTATTCTTATAACATAGCCATACAAGGAGACCCCGGTGAAGGGTAAGCATTTTGGGGCTTCCCATTCTTGATTCCGAAAAGAAATTCCATTTATTCTACTTTCAATATTCTAACTTTTTAGTTTCCTGCTCTCCTTATTCTTTTCTGGTTAATTTCGTTTGGTTCTAAGGCAGTTATCTTAATTTGCTTGGAACACACCAAACTTCTCTAATCTATGTTTTACAGCGGTAAACATTTTAGACCATTCTAGATAGGGTCGCGGGCTTGTGTGAAAAGTAAACGCTAGATGCCCAATTGTTTTCCTTACTCTATTATTTTCAAAGTGACTAACACTAAGGAAATGGATTGGTGGCTATCTTTTAATTTATTTCATTTAATACTCCGGCTCAGTGTGCCACCACCCCATCTCCTCCCATGGGTGTCGTAAAAGTCGACTAAGGGATTAGCCGGAGGATGGACAGCAGCGTCATTCGAGTACATTAACAACTCAACTGCGATCGCCAACCCGCCTGCCAAGCGTGGGGATTATGGCAAAACCCCCCGATAAGCGAGAACACATCCAAACCGGTGGTTGTGGTGATCTTTGGGGGAGGCCTGTGTCTAGCAGTGGACTTCACTCGGCCGAAATGATGAATACTTTAGTTTAGCAGCGGTAAGTGACCACATGCACATCGCTGTCTTCCCGGGGGTCGCTCGGTATCAGCACGCAGGCACTGACCAATCCACCAATTTGGGAATCCTTAAGATTAAACACAGTGACAATGATTCAATATTGCAACAAGTATTGGCTTTCTGCGCTACTTGTCGCGGGTTCGACCCCTGGCTCGGAGCAAATATTTCTATGATCTACAGATAGTTGTTTCAAGTCCGGGTGTTTGCGCACGTTAGAATTGTATGTAATCTTTTCCCACGACAGACAGAAATAGTAGTGAAGCGTTGTATAAAAAAATCTTTATGGATGCTTTACTCGGATCTATTCAGTTTTGTGGGATTAGTTTAAAGACAAAAAAATACACACCTATCCGTATCCTATACGGCTTTCATAGTTTCACATAGTGTCATGCTCGGGAACAAGTGCTGTCTGTTGGAATTGTTCTGCCAAATGCTGCATGACAATTTAATCAAAACTCTAGAAAGTTACAGTCAGGCTTGTTTAGTAGATTTTTAAAAATATTTAGACTGTCAGTCCCTTCACTTCATTGTTTGAACATGACCATGATTTTAAGAACTTAAATTTTTTTAACTTTTTATCATTTCAGCCGAAAAACGTCCACAGCTGGACAAAAACCTCCCCAAACATTGCTTACAACGACCGGTATGGGTTTGTGTTATGTGCTCATTATCTATATTTTTATTGCGCGGTACTTCCACGCTTGGCAGGCGGGTTAGTAAATGCAGCATGGCTACTGTTCCACAGAAAGAACGCTATTGATCATCCCTCTGGTTACAATAGACATCGCTCTTCCATAGTAGAGGATAACTATTCATTTGGTGGGATTTACTTCCATCTTCCATTTCCTAAACCACGTACCGTGGTCTTGTTTTCTAGCGTAACTCTTCTAGAGCGTGCTCTTCAGTTATTTCCATATAACATTCACGCTACACGCCCCCAGTTATCGTATCCACATGAATCAAAATATCGAAGACGGGCTATGGCATGCCAAGTTATCAGTTACTTCATCATATCAGCCATAGGACGTCCACTGCTGAACAAAGGCCCCCCTATAGATTTGCACAATTGTGTCGTCATTTTGGAGGGAATTCACCAGTACTCACCACGCTTGGCAGGCTGTTGAGCGCAGTATAGTTCATAATCTACGAAAGGGACGCTGCTGCCCATCCCTCTGGTTTAAATCCCTTAGTCGACTATTATGACATCTACGGTAGGAGACGAAGTGCTGCTGTATTCTTCATCCGGACTCCACACGGGTAATCAGTTACTTCGCTCCCAATTATATATTCTTACCTACACATACTTTGAACCATTATTTGTTCAATATAAGAATATTGAGCCTAAATAAGACCCGATTATTTCGCGCTTTAATAATAAAATTAGAGGCTGCAATGAGCACTAGAATTAATTCGCTATGAAAGTTTATTAAACGGCCTATAGGAAAGCTTTGATATTCATGAAAGCAAATTGCTTTTCAGTATTATTATGTAAGTGCTTTTTGTAGCTAATATTAACACACAAAATGTACTCTTTCAGTAGTTCCGAAAGTCAAATTGACATTAGGCATATACATATTAGTAAAGGAATAGCTAACGAAAAAAATTCTTTTAATTTTTTTAAACATTGTCCCGCACTAGGTTTTTCTTTTGTGTCGTGGGTGCTTTTACAGGCACAAATTGCACACACAATACCCCCAGACCCGGAACAACGACCTGCAGATCATCCAAATATTTATACCGCGCGGGAATCGAACCCTCAACCCAGAGCGCAGCAGCCTACTGTATCAGCCACTGCACCGTACCGTCAAAATCTCCATACTTATTATACATACAATTTAAACATATATACAAATTGGTGATGGACCGGGTTTAGCCTCTTAGACCGAGTAATTTCACTAGCTCATTGCCCTTCAAACCGGAGCACAGTAATGTCTAAAGTATAAACTCTGCTGCAAATAGCCGGCCTCTGACAATATAAGACTTACCACCAGTGAATATGGCAAATTATTTGGCAAGCTATCAGTTTGTCTGTTATCTGCCCTCCACAATCTTTAAGAAACCCTTTTATATATTTTGCTAATAATATGACTGTCCTTGCAATCATGCTGTACTATTCACCGCTTTTCGTATTCATTTGGCCCCGGCTACCGGTTGCAGATTGTCAGGCCATTTGATTTCAGGCCGTCCCAAACTAAGGTTCTCGATTCGTAGTCAACACTCAAGGTCTAAGCTACTTCAGCTGTGGATTATTTGATACACGGCCAACCTTTATTTATTTTGCCATTGGTTCCATGACTATAGGCAGATGAATGTCAACTCCTCAATGAAAAGGCGGTGTTAGCAAAAAGGCCGCCCCCATGGCACATCTGCGCAGAATTGTAAAGGAGTTTACTGCCATTTACCGTTAGCCGTTACGGATCTTATCCATTAAAGAAACAACGAGCATAGCTTGCCTCGGTCACTAAGGAGCTATTGCTCTGATGCTGATGACATGCAGCTCTGGTTCAATATTTTCGTCTTAAAGTATTGCATCATGACCAATATACATTAGAAATAGGCATAACATTGTGGTACCTTTATATAAATTAACCAAGATACATAAATCTTTCGTAGGGAATTGTGTTCTATTCTACATTAAGTTAGAAATTACAGATGGGAAGTTTAAAACACGCATTAAAGCAATTCTAATAAAAAGACCTATTATAAAATCAAAGAGAATGTTGACGATAGAGGGACGTTTGGCGTTAATTCAAATCTATTCTTATCTGCACATGCGGCTTCCCTGGAAACAAATTTCATCTGCATTGTTTGTATAATATTGCCACGTATAGCTGAAATATAATTTTAAATGTATAACAACTGTTTTAAATAATTTGTAAACACATATTGACAAACAAAAGATAACAGAAAGAAATAATGAAAAGACAAATAAAATAATAGCCCTGAGTTTCTATTCGGCATTTCTTCTCAGGGATTAGTTATCTTGTTGCGAAATTGCCCTCCGTTATTTCAATATTATGTGAACAAGTGGTCGGGGACCTAATTACTGAATGAATGATAGAATTGAAAAAATGATTTCCTTACTAAGATTTCTCCTGTATCATGTGTACTGTTTACAGGATATCTCACAAGCAGAAATAGCTTCTCTTTTTTTTTGTTAGACCCAGTGGAAAATGTACCTGAACATCCTCCGCCCCGGGTAAGGACGAAGGGGCATCCTGGCCTCCTACCGGCTAAAACCACTAGGGTGGTCATCTTCGGCACCTAAGGGGGGCTTCAGGTCCTCGTATGATCATACTAGAACCACCCACTGGTGGTACACCTACAGGCACATCTCAGAGCAGTCAGTACAGCAGCTGTAAAGCAGTCACCTCCCTCGGGGGGATTTTAAAGAATCCCCGAAGCATCCCTGTGCGCTGTGCTGTGGTGCGCATACAACGGCGCGCCATTACTTCTCGTGGTTCGCTTGTCACTCGCAAACCCAGAGACCCCCCGTCTTATAGCAAAGGCAATAGGTTTCAGGCGTATAGGAATTAGGCGCCAGAGCGGTTGTTACCTTAGCACCGTCTCGTCCTTCTTCAAGCAGGTTCGGCCCTCTCCTGATCCCCCAATGCGGTCTCCAACAATTATCTCTAAATTATACAAATATTTGATCCGTGAGATCCCCCGGGTGATACGCAGCGCAGAGAGGTAAGTGGTTAGCCACTGCTTAAATCACGCCGTTTGTTTATTGTCTCTCTTCGCTGCTAAATATAATTGGCATGGAGGTTCTCTCTTTGGTCTTTTGATAGGCTTACGCGATGATATGAGTTCCACACACAGAGGCCTTTTAGAGATTTTTATGAAATGTAATGGGACACTAACCGGGGACACTAACCGGGGACACTAAACGGGGATACTAACCGGGGCCACTAACCGGGGACACTAACCGGGGACACTAACCGGGGACACTAACCGGGGACACTAACTGGGGACACTGACCGGGTATACTAACCAGGGACACTAACCGGGAACACTCCACTGAGGTGTAAGATTATTTAAGGGTATTTTATGAAATGGAAACTATAACGAGGTCTATTGGAATGGGTGTTATATGAATAAAACCTTAAAATTATTTTATGTTAAAAATATAAGCTAGTAATCTTAGGACCACACCTAATATTCTCTTGTAGTTCTTTCCAACTTACTCTATATTTATTTCTCACAATCCAAAATTGAGAGCAGGATTCTAATTCATTTTTAAACCGTAACCCGTGAAAGAACCGTAACAAGGGTAGCGTCATCGCTTACTGACGTTGTCAACCCTCGTCTAAAACTATGTGCACTGACCCATGATGGAATGTAAAGGTTACTTAATTAGGGTTTTATATAATATGAGAATGAGAATGTTATAAAAGGGAACATTTGAACATAGGGTGGGAGGAAAATAAAATAGTACAGTACAGATTTTTTTTATGTTAGAATCATCTTTAACGTTATAAAATGTAAGTTTATACATATATTTTCATTTTTTATTCTGTGTAAATTAATGTCATCGCATCTATACCTCTCACTCTTATTTTATTGGTGCATTTACCTTGTTGTCTCTACATCACCCAATTGGATTTTATGAGTTTATTTTTATGCACGGAGCCCTAATTATTTTTCTAAAATAAAAGTAGCCTAAGTTATTCCTTATAACCTCAGCTATCTTCCATTGAAAGACCCGTAGAAATCGGTCGAGCCGTTTCAGAGATTATCGGGAACAAACAGACAGACGGACAGACAAAAAAATTACAAATAGCTTTTTTTGTTGTAGGTACCGTATATACTTTCATATGCATTAAGTAAAAAGTTGTTATTTTGACATCACGAACAGACACTTCAATTTAATTTATTTGTATAGATTTATGTACACATAGAGTGACAAGGTTAGGTTACAAGTTAGGTTATGATGTAATGACACTTGAGTACAAAGGTACTACTTATTTAAAAAAGAAATTACTGTCAGATTTTGTAAAAAGGTCTCCTTCGGGTGGTAATCAAACTAGTGGACTGTATTTGGAATGGTGTACTGAACAAATATTACAAGAGGCAGCCCGACAATCTACTACGGTATGTACTATAACAAATATAATAAACTGAAGTGTTGTCGCTAGATTTTGATGGAAACAACTAAATAAAGTAAGCAAATAAAGAGTCCTTGTCCTTATATAATATATACTAGCAGCCCGCCCCAGCTTCGCCTATGCAAGTACATGCAAACCCGATTGCAACGATGTCTACCGGGTTCTATTGTGAATCTAAACATGCACAATAAACAAACATTATAATCGGTCCAGCCGTTTAGGAAGAGTTCAGTGACATACACACGTACAGAACAGTTTTTATAAATATATGAAACTAGCTGGGAACCGCGGTTTCACCCGCCGTTTAATTATATATATATAGAAATGAAATTCATGGGTATGACAGTGGCGCCATCTGTAAAAGATTGGTTGTACCAACTCATAAAGTTTTGTGGGCTCATGCACAACACTTTGCTGAAGATCATGACATGATCAAATGCATAGTTTACGAACAGAAACACGTTCGTTACCGGCGCCTTCCAGACATAGGCGGGCTGCATCGCAACGCATAATAGCCGCCGCAAAAATATACTTGACGAGCGACCCGCCAGTGCGTTGCGTTGTGGCCCGCACCCTGATTAGCTAAAAACGGTAACAGCAGACGCGACAGCAGCTATCGTGCACGGTTGGTGCAGTGGCTGATAGAAGAAGAAAGAAGAAGAAAAACGTTTATTCTTAAGTGCACACATTCATCCAGAAATTTTAATTATTCATAAAAGCTTTAGGGGACCGAACAACACTCGTGACACACCACGCCAAGTGACATGTTATGGAGAGAATTGAAATTTCGTATTTGAGATCGCCATATACACATGTGGGTTGACGTTGTATGTCACCAGTGAGTCACCAGGATTTCGAAGGTTATCTGTGTGACGCCAGAAGAGGCCGCTATCTCAGCTATAAGCTGCAACAAAACAATGTTGCGGCGCTGGTCTTCCGATAGGGTCCAAAGTGAAGCCACGCACAGCTACAGATGACAAAATTATACAGATAAATATTTATGTAGACAATAACATTCACATACTATTAGAAATTCGCATTGAAATCATATTCTATTATAGATATAGAATTTGAGGCGGATAGAATATCACAAGCAGTAAAAACCTGCTGGATAAAGAACTGTCCGGAAAAAGAGGTGAAATCGCAAAGGGAACCATGGTGGTCCCCTGACTTAGAACATCTAAGACAGGACACCAGAAAAGTTTTCAACTATGCGAAGTCTATAAAAGACTTCACGATATATGCAAAAGCGCTAACGCACTACAGCAAACAAGTTCGCAAAGCGAAGAGAAGGGCGTGGAGGGATCATTGTCAGAACATAAGCAGCTATCCGAAAGGAATGAGACTGCCGAAGGCAATGAGCTCCGCGAAGGTTAATGTACTGTCATCCATAAGAAATGACCAAGGTAAACTCACAACAAATGGGAAGGAAATACTAGCAATCATGCTCAAAAAAATAGAATCTATAAATAATATCAAACATTTATAATAATTGAAATTCAATAACTGAACATAATGATTAAAATAGATTAAAATTATAATCGATTGCAAATATTTAGTCGATTTGTGCAACCCTCGCGTCCACCTGTACTTATTGTCTATTACAAAAGGAAGTCTTAAATAAGCGCGGAGTTCGTATTTGAAAATATACAGTCGACTACTGCACTCCGGGTCGTGGATTAGATTCCCACACCGAACAAATATTTGCATGATCTGCAGGTAGTTGTTCCGGGTCTGGGTGTATTGTATGTGGAATTCATGTCTGTAAACGCACCCACGACACAGGAGAAATCATAGCGGGGCAACGTAAAAAAAAATAAAGGATCCACCGGTGGCAAATCGCCAAAAAAATGGTATTACGTAAGGCATTCGCCCGCTTGTCGCTACTTGTGGATGAATGCATATCGCACTATGTTTTTTTTATACGTCAGGATGCTGCTGCCCATCCTGTTATATCAACCATTAGTCACCTTTTCGATATCCAGGCTAAGAGAGGGCTCTATTATTTGCGCAGATACAGCAAGACTATGCACGGATGCCATTTAGCTCAAAATAATCATAGTGCTGTTAGTATGAAGAAGATAGGGTTTGGGTGTATGTGCGTGTGCGATTTCTGTCTGTGGAATGTGTCCACGAATCAGCAGAAATCCTAGTGTGTAGCATCGTTATTTCTAAAAAAATATATAGCCGATAGCCCTAAAGGCCACAGCCTTCAGCATTGTGTTTTCCATAGACGCGAGACGATCAAGTGGCATCTGGTTAACATCACGCCGTTCTAGACATTAGTAATTTGGGTCTCGTATGCGGAGCATTTCACTAGCTACAATGCCCTTAAACTGGAACACAGTAATTTCTAAAGTATAAATATAGAATAAATCATAACATATAAACATAAACCAGTTTCATAACTTATATGTATAGTCTTCATCAGCAGAAAAAGCAACTCAATATTTATGTAAAATTATTGTATCAATTTATTTATCTTCTTCTTATTAGTTCTTACTGATTGGCATCCGTGTGTTACTATGGGCTCCAGCTGAAAATCAGCGCCCGGCATCACTGCCCGGCATTATGCTGAGTTGGATACCTATTTGATACGGACATGGGACACACCATAAAATATATAAAATATAAGTAGATTTAAGGTATACACAATTAAATTATAAGGCAAGTTACATTTTATTTAGATCTATTATTGTTTTAAATAACATAATTGTGTGACATGTCATCATTTCGGCCGAATTAAGACCACTGCTGGACACAGGCCTCCCCCAAAGATCACCACAATGACCGATATGGATGTGTTGTGGGCTCATTGGGGGGTTTTGCCATAATCGCCACGCTTGCCAGACGGGTTGGCGACCGCAGTTGAGTTGTTAATGTACTCGAAGGACGCTGCTACCCATCCTCCGGCTAATCCCTTAGTCGACTTTTACGACACCCATGGGAGGAGATGGGGTGGTGGCATTCTGAGCCGGCACCACACGGCGAAGCCGGCACCATACGGCGTCACATGTGTCTGTGGTCAAATAAATGTCTTTTATCTTTATCTTATCTTTTATCTAATATCTGGTAAGCAATGAAGTTTATGTGCAAAATCGTTGTTTAGAAAAAATATGATACTATTATAGTACATAGATATGCGAGTAAGCTACGAAATCTCGATAATTGTATAGACACGCACATATACATCCACACATGACCCCCATCATAGATCACCCCTCTTGACGGAGACATAAAAACCAAACACGGAACTCAATTAGCTCACCCGTACGTCAAAATGGTGGCGAAACGAAGTTACTGCACAAAATATATAAGAGCAGAAGGCTAATAACGCGCGACAAAAACTTATCTATACAGATAAATAAAATTGAAGTGTCTGATTGTAATGTCAATAACAGCTTTTTACTAAATGCATATGAAAGTATATACGGTACTTAAAAACAAAACAATTTTTAATTTTTTTGAAACGGCTGTATCGAGTTTGACGGGACTTTCACTGGCACATAGCTGATGTTATAAGGACTAACTTAAGCTACTTTTACTTTTTCGGAGATTACCCGGAACATACAGACAGACAAAAACTTTTAAAATAGTTTTTTCGTTATATGTACCGTATATACTTTCATATGCATTTAGTAAAAAGCTGTTATTTTAACATTACAAACAGACACTTCAATTTTATTTATTTGTATAGATTGAAACGTTGTTTTACAATCATCATTTCGACCGAATGAAGTCCACTGCTGGACACTCCCCCAAAGGTCACCACAACGACCAATATGGGTGTGTTGTGGAGTCATTGGGGGGATTTGCCATAATCGCCATGCTTCGCGGACGGGTTGGCGATCGCAGCTGAGTTGCTCATTTACTCGAAGGACGCTGCTGTCCATCCTCCGGCTAATCCCATAGTCGACTTTTACGACACCCAAGAGAGGAGATGGGGTGGTGGTATTCTGAGCCGGCACAACACGGCGCAATAACGAGTTATTTTACAATAAATCTCCTAGTGGAAATAGTATAGGTAAGATGGGTGACAAACTATAGTAGTAACAACTGCGTACGGACTGTGTTACTTTTTGTTTTTAAGGTTCCGTACATTGGAATGAATAAACAGCGTAACCCTTATAGGATATCTTGTGTGTCTGTTTGTATATCCGTTCGACATAGCCAAAAAATTAAAAATTAACGTTTTGTAACTTGTACCATGTAACATATCAAATGAAAGGGCTAGTTGCGAGGGCCTCAATTTTATTTTACAATACTAAAATAAATAGTTCTAAAGTTATTTAAGAAAATAGACGACAGTTGAAACTGATATCCGAAACAACTAATCCAAAAATACAGAAACTAGTTCTTTATTTATAGATTACAGGAAAATCTATAAGAAGTTTGTGGTCTCATAACAGCATGGTGAATCTTCCAATATTGTGCGTACAAACTTACATAATTACGTAGTTTTAGTTTTTCAACTACAATGTTAAGTTAGTTCTTTGGATAAATTATTGGTATAAAATAGAATTCAACAATAAATTTAATTTCGGCCGAATAAAGTCCACTGCTGGACACAGGCCTCCTCAAAGATCACTACAACGACCGACATCGGTGTGTTGTGTGCTTATTGGGGGCTTTGCCATAATCGCCACGCTTGGCAGGTGGGTTGGCGATCGCAGTTGAGTCGTTAATGTATTCGAAGGATGCTGCTGCCCATCCTCCGGCTAATCCCTTAGTCGGCTTATACGACACCCACGGGAAGACATGGGTTAGTGCTATTTGTAGCCGGCACCACACTATGATGACGATGAACAACATATTCAGCAATTTAACCTTTTTTAAGTACCACAAACAAAATTGAGCCAGATTTAAAAAAACGGTAGGTTACAAACAGTAATATTAATCGTACGGAACCCTCTCCACGCGAGTTCAACGCGCACTATGATTTTTACTGTTTCATGGGTACAGTACAGACATAAATCTCACATGCACGAACATCCAGACTCGAAACAACTATCTGTAGATCATACAAATATTTATTCTATACCCGTATCGGACCCGGATCGTATCCGCGACTAGTACCAATGGCTTAGTCGTTGCCATGCCAACAATTATATATCAGTTTTTTTTCTTTAAAAAAACGTTGCCCACACTCGGATTTCCCCTGTGTCGTGGGTGCGTTTACAGACATGAATTCCACATACAATACACCCAGACCCGAAACAACTACCTGCAGATCATACAAATATTTGTTCCGTGCGGGAATCGAACCCACGACCCGGAGCGCAGCAGCCGACTGTACCAGCCACTTGACCAACCGTCCGTATTCTATATTGTTCAGTTCTAACTGAGCGTGAATTTAGTACCGCATGGGATAAAGTAGACCTTCTATTGTGCCTATCATAGTCCATGACTAACAATTGTATGGTCTCATTAACCGTTAGTAACACTTCCTCATTTGTTCTCGCCGTCCAACTTGATACAAAACAGGACGATTATTTCCCAGTTTATCTTGAGGTCATAAGAATTGGTAACTGTTCCTTGTTTCATATGATCTTATTTTACATGCCAATTATTGTACTAATTTATGAAACAAAATAAAAAATTGTTATATTTAAAAAAAATTATCAGTGTTAAGATTCCTAACTATATCACAATTAGGTATGTAGCAATATTTCAAAATGTCAAAGCGTTAAAATTATTATTTTATATGTAGATTAAATAATAAAATGATTAAATAATTACGTATGTCAGAGATTTAAAACATATTATTTACAATCTTATTTATGGTTCATGACAACCTCAATAAATAAAACGGCTTTTCAAGTTACCATAGTTTTAATTTTACTCTAAATTACTGTTAAGGTAATTCGCGAAATGTCTGGGGTATCCTGTGTTATACAGTCTTATTACCATCATAGAACAATTTTTGTTATGAAAAATGCTGTTACAATTTTTTAAGTTTAGTTGGATCTATTTGTCTTTCGCCATGAGGTGCCGGCTTCGCCGTGTGGAGCCAGCTCAGAATACCACCACCCCATCTCATTCTATGGGTGTTGTAAAAGTCGACTAAGGGATCAGCCGGAGGATGGGCAGCAGCGTCCTTCGAGTACATTAACAACTCAACTGCGATCGCCAACCCTTCTGCCAAGCGTGGCGATTATGCCAAAACCCCCCAATGAGCACACAACACACCCATATCGGTCGTTGTGGTGATCTTTAGGAGAGGCCTGTGTCCAGCAGTGGACTTCATTCGGCCGAAATGGTGATGATTTCACATTCAATAGTCCACTTAGTATTTACTATCAAAATGTAAGAGGCTTAAAAACGAAAACTATAGATTTTTATCATAATATTGCAACACATAATTATGATATTGTGGTGCTTACGGAGACTTGGCTGCGCACCACTGCGTCTATGACTCAGAATTGTTTGATAATAGGTATGTTGTTTACAGACGCGATCGTGAATCAAGTATGTACAATACTCGTAAAGAGGGTGGTGGAGTTTTAATTGCTGTATTAAAACACTTGAAATCATGTAGATTATTCCATTTTGAGAGTGAAGTTGAAGATTTGTGGATTAGTGTAGATGTTAAATCAAGGAATAATACAAACAAAATATATGTAAACGGCGTCTACCTACCGCCACCCATAAATCATAATATATTGGAGCTTTATACACACAATGTTCAAAGGATAATAGATTCAAATAAACAAACTTTAATACTGGGTGAGTTCAATCTCAGTCATATTACTTGGGTTCAAAAAAATAATTGTGTGGTTCCCGAAAGCAACAACTCTGAAATAAATGCTTTATTTACGGAATTTATTACATTGAACGCCTTAAACCAATACAACTCCACATTGAACAGCAATTCAAAAGTTTTAGACTTGGTACTCAGTAACATATCTGTTGAGAATGTTATTCGTTGTAACTCCGCATTATCAAAAGAGGACCCTTTACATCCCCCGATAGAGTTGTTATTACCCCTTTTGGGAGACTGCCATTTAAAACCTAAAAACGTGGTTATACCTAACTTTTTCCGAGCTGACTACGACAAGGTCATATCCAAACTAATGTCGGTTTTATGGGAAAATGAGTTTAAAACTTGTTCTTCTGTTGACGATATGGTGAATGTTTTTTATGTTTTACTTAGACAAATAATAACAGAAACCATTCCTATGAAAAAGAAGACGAATAAGAAATATCCCCCATGGTATTCTCAAGCTCTTGTCAAGTTATTTAAAGAAAAACATAAATACCACGCTCGATTTAAAAAATATAAAAACCCTCTAGATTCTGTAATATTTGAGATCCTTCGAGATGATTGCAAAGCATTGAGGTCAGGCTGTTATAAAACATATATTTTTAACATAGAAAACGGGATAACAAAGAACCCCAAAATATTTTGGTCATTCATAAAAAATAAAAAAAAAGCCAGTAGCACATACCTAGCTCTAATGTGTTTTGAAAACAAAATTGCAACAAAGGGTGAAGACATATGCAACATGTTTGGTAAAAGCTTCGCACGAGCTTTTAATACACCTTCAACGAACTCGATTCACACAACCACAAATTTAATCACCACCTCAGTAGCACTATGCGCATTAGCTTTCAGCAGTGATGAGATATATGGAAGGTTAAAAGGTTTAGACGAAACAAAGGGAGCAGGTAGTGACGGTATTCCTCCTATCTTTATTAAACGCTGTGCTAAGGCCCTAGTTACTCCCCTTCATTTAATCTTTAATCGATCTATATGTGAGGGTACCTTTCCAAACAAATGGAAAGAGGCTCTTGTTGTTCCTATATTGAAATCTGGAGAAAAACACCTGGTGTCTAATTACAGACCAATTTCAATATTGGTTACATTCGGTAAAATATTTGAAAAACTAATCAGCAATCATTTAATGTGGTATCTAAAGCAACACATTACGGAACATCAACATGGCTTTGTAAAATCAAGATCTACAAACACTAACCTGTTATGTTTTACAGCTGCTCTTTCGAAGTATCTTGACATGCGCATCCCTGTAGACGCGATCTACACAGACTTCAGCAAGGCGTTCGATAAGGTGGATCACTACCTTCTCATCAATAAACTGAGTCAATTGGGTGTAGATGGAACCTTACTGAACCTGTTTAAATCTTATTTGGAACATAGATCTTCGAAAGTGGTCATTAACGGCCATTTTTCGGAACACTACATAGCTACCTCCGGAATACCACAAGGATCACACCTGGGTCCAATACTCTTTAATGTATTCATCAATGACGTTATACACTGTTTTAAACACTCATATTTCTATCTGTTTGCTGATAATCTCAAAGTTATAAAGGCTATTCATAGCAACGCGGACGCTCAGTTGTTACAGGATGACATTAATAGATTAACATACTGGTGTAAAGAAAATAAGATGTCGTTGAACATAAATAAATGCCATTATATACAATACACACGAAATAAATGCCCACCAATAAATAGATACTATATAGAAGGAATTGAAGTTAATAAACTTTTTGTGGTTCGTGATCTGGGAGTTCTAATCGACAGCGCCCTCAAGTTTGATATGCACATTTTGAATACTGTTGCACGGGGATATAAAGTGCTTGGGTTTGTGATACGGAACTGCAAAAGGTTCAAGAGACCCTCTACAAAAAATTGATTATTTAACACCCTTGTTCGCCCAATTTTGGAGTACGGCTCTGTAATATGGAATCCCCATTATGAAATATACTCAAAACGTTTGGAAAGCGTTCAAAGACGATTCCTCTACCACCTATGCTATGGTGATGCTGATCTCCTGACAAAGCAATTCACAAGCTACACCGACAGATTAAATCATTATAATATCAAAACACTTAGTAGTCGTAGAGAGATGCTAGATTTAGTTTTCATACATAAACTAATTAACGGTGCTATAGACAGCAGCGAACTCTTGAGCACCATTAATATAAAAATTCCAACTCACATTCCTAGGAAAAACACCTACAATTTATTTCATGTTGCAGTTTCAAAAACGAACCTCGGTCACTACGCTGCTGTGCCTAGACTCTGTAGGCAATACAATACCTTGAAAGCCCACGATATTGACATCTGTGAATCTGGGCGACTTAGAGCCAACCGAGCCAACCCACCTTGCGTTCTGGCATCTGCAACGGAAACTCAAATCCGAAACATCCAATGCTGTCCCCCCCCTCAACCGTCCCAACCAAAGGCCGGCCTTTGATGACGATGAAAAATCCGAATGCCTAGCTGACAGTCTAGAAGCGCAATGTTCCCCAAGCACTCTACCTGTAGACCAAGCTCACCTCAAAAAGGTTGACGCTGAAGTCGAACGTAGAGCAGCTATTCCGCCTGCCGAGGACCCTGACGACCCCCTCCCTCTGGTCACGGCAGACGAGGTCAGAAATCTCGTGAAAAAGATTCACCCTCGCAAAGCCCCCGGCTCTGACGGTATCACCAACAAGGTGATTAAACTCTTCCCCGAACGTCTTATCGCCTTAATGACCGTCATCTTCAATGCGGCATTAAACAATAACCTCTTTCCGCATACGTGGAAACAGGCCACCGTTATCGGTATTCCCAAACCCGGTAAGCCCAAGTGCGAGCCTTCCAGCTATCGCCCCATAAGCCTTCTCAATTCTCTTGCGAAGATTTATGAGCGGATTATCTATTCCCGATTAAAGGATTTTGCCGATTCCAAGAAACTCATTCCCGACGAACAGTTTGGTTTTAGAACCAAACACTCGTGTGTACAACAAGTCCACCGACTAGTTGAACACATCACGTTCGGATTGTCACGCGGCCTGATGACGGGAGTCCTCTTTTTCGATGTTGCGAAAGCATTTGACAAAGTCTGGCACAATGGCTTATTATATAAGTTGTACCAACTCGGAGTGCCTGACCGTCTCGTTCTCATCATACGAGACTTCTTGTCAAATCGCAGTTTCCGATATCGAATCACGGGCGCTCTCTCTTCCCCCCACCCCATTAGAGCCGGAGTCCCACAAGGATCCGTGCTAGCCCCATTATTGTTCACACTGTACACCAGTGACCTCCCCAAAAGACCTGCTAATACGACCCAATTAGCACTGTTCGCGGATGACACGGCCATATTCTACTCTGGTAGCAGTCCCGATAATATAACTAAGATCCTCCAAACCACAGCCAACGTCTACGGTAAATGGTTTAGGAAATGGCGGATCGAAGTTAACCCTATCAAAAGTAAAGCCGTCCTATTTTGCAAATTAGGCGACGACCACCCACGCTTCAGGGAGATCTCGATGCTGGGCCAATCGGTTCCTTGGGAACCGCACGCCAAGTATCTTGGAGTCACCCTAGACAAAAAACTGACCTTCATTCCCCACACAAAGATGGTGCGTGCCCGCGCTGCCTTTGTGCTCGGTCGCCTTCACTATATTCTGAACGCTCGTAGTAAATTATCCCTTAGAAATAAGGTGAGAATTTACACCACATGCATTCGACCCATCATGACCTATGCCAGCCCAGTGTTCGCACACGCTGAATCATACCCACTCCGTAGATTAGAAACCCTCCAAACCCGTTTCATGCGCAAGGCCACCGGAGCGCCTCTGTACATGCGAAACGACCAACTCCATTTCGACCTTAACTTGCCGACCATCAGGCAATTTATGAAACAAGCGTCTAAACGCTATCTTGATTCTGCCCTGTCCCACCCAAATCCCTTTGTGGTATCAGCCGCCGACTACGAACCCTCCCGTATCAGTAGAGTACGCCGCCCGAGGCACGTTCTGGTCGATCCAGACGATAAAATCACGTTAGATCACATGAAGAGACTCGCGTTGTCTCGTTCACTAAACACCCGACCGTTGTACCGCCCTCGCCGCCGAGGATGCCCGCCTCACCGACGTCGCGGAGGCCTATCGCCGCGTCACCTTCCCGTTCAAGTTAGCACTTCTCCCTCCCGTCTCTTGCTCGCGCCGGCCCGTGCCGAGCCAGTAGCTTTAAATGTCCCCTAATACAATTTAAATAATACCGATCCAGCTGTCCCCAAAAACAATAGCTTGATATCCCCAGCAACGCCCTAAGCCGAGGTCCGTGTCCCGCAGGGGGCGCCCTTAGCGAAAGTTGCTTAGTTTTTAATATTTAATTTAAGCCTGGCTGGAGGCCTCTTTTGGCTTCGCCAGCAAATGACCGGTTAAGCAACCACATTTCCCAGAAATGTATGCGAGAAGCCCAATAAAAAAAAAAAAAAAAAAATAAAAAAAACTGTGAATCTCTGTCGAAATATAAAAAGATTTTAAAACAGCTCTTTTAAAATAACATTTCGTTTTTATTTGAACTTATACATGTACAAGCAGTTCTTACATTATTTTTACCTTAATGTATTTATTTTTAATTTAAATTAAGTTAGTTGTGCTTAAGCTTAGTCGAAATTTTTTGGATGCTGTGGCCTCCTATAACTGCAGGAGTACACCGTTAGAGGACCCATTTTAATTTGTATTTCTTTATGATGTTATGTGTGTGTCCTTTGTTGGAAGCCCTTAATAAATAAATAAATAAATGATGATTTGTCTCATTTTACTAGCTTCACTTATTTTCGAAAATATGTTAGGATTTCGTACGAACATACTTATTTCATAAATATACAGGGATATCAAAGTTACTATTTTTTTTTAAAGTGGTCTACTCGCGTCTTATTGTCCTACTCCGCTTATAGATCTCATCCTCTTTCTTTGGACTATAAACGCTTTGTTAATATGTGTCAAATAATAGTTGTCACTAACCTTGGGTATCCGGATTGATAAGAATCATGGTTACCCCGCCACCTATCGTTCATCCCATCGTAATCAGACAAGAACGGGGTTCATCGCTTTGATATACCTTTTGCGATGAACCTTCTGCCCTTTTCTTTATTATGAGATGTCACTATTTATTCTGTTAGCAAGCTGTGAGCCATTTTATTTGCATTAGATTTAAAATGTTGAGTGATTTTGTATTGAACATATACCTTACCTACGTGGTATTTCAGAATGAACTAAGGGATCGCCATTTAATGGTTACCTATCATACTGCTGAAAATCTCCGAATACGTTTTCCTAAAACGTTTCCATTTTATTGTTTCACATTTTTTGTTTCGTCGAAAAGACAACTCCCATATTTTTTACCAGTGATGACATATGGCACAGAGACTCGTCACTCTCTATGGGGCTCATAAAAAAGCTTAAGATCGCTCAGTGAGCTATGAAGATGGCTATGCTTGGTGTTTCTCTACGAGATCGAATCAGAAAGGAGGAGATTCGTAGGAGAACTAAATTTGCCGACGAAGCTAAATGGATTAGGTATATTTCTCTTAGAACCTATGACCGTTGGGACAAAAAGGCTCTCGAGTGGAGACCACGCACCAGAAAACGCAGCGTGGGCCTGCCGCCGATCGAGATCGATGGAAGATCTTGTGAAGGTCGCTAGGAGCAGTTGGACGTAGGCGGCATGTAACCGGCAGTGTTAAAATCTATGGCAGATTTGTCTGTTCAGTAGTGGACGTCCTTTGGCTGATATGATGATGATGATGGTGAACACACAATCACAAATAAATGCATCTTGTCAACATCATCATTTCGGCCGAATGAAGTCCATTGCTGGACACAGGCCTCCCCCAAAGATCACCGCAACCACCGATATGGATGTGTTGTGGGCTCATTGGGGGGATTTGCCATAATCGCCACGCTTGGCAGACGGGTTGGCGATCGCAGTTGAGTTGTTAATGTACTCGAAGGACGCTGCTGTCCATCCTCCGGCTAATCCCTTAATCGACTTTTACGACACCCACGGGAGGAGATGGGGTGGTGGTATTTTGAGCCAGCTTCATACGGGAATTATGCCCAGAGGGCCAATTCTCGTAATTTATTTACACTATGACTGAAAATTTACCAAAACTGAAATTATATTATGAATTGACAAAAATTGGTATTCTACTCCTCTTAAAGTTCAGTCCAATTTCAGTATGATCTCCATTCAATCTCATTTCAATGTCAATATTGACGTTTATTCAATAACATTTTTAGTACCTGTATCAGTTTAAGATGTAAGCAGAATACCGTTTTGGTTTCAATCAACGTACGATCTCATTACAATATTAGTTCACGGGTGACTATTTTTGTTAGTTTAGGAGAATATCATTTGAAATTAATAACACTGCGACTAGATCAGAACTATATTTTGAACATTGTTAATTACGATAATTGGCCTTCTGAATGAAATTAAGGATCTCCCGGTAGGTATTGTAACACGTGCACAGGATAGGACGTGAGGCGACACACAATGCCACCATTGTGATAGCGACCAGGATACCGCACAGCACAGGCTCGAGGCGTGCCCTGCGTGGGCTGCCGAGCGGTGGATCCTGGTCGATCGGATCGGGCAAGATCTCTCTCTGCCAGCAGTAGTGTCGGCTATGTTGGCAGAGCACGAAAACTGGAATGCAGTGGTCTCCTTCTGTGAGAGCATCATGCTCCAGAAGGAGACCACAGAGCGGGACCGGGAAAGGGCCGATCCCGCTCGAAGAAGGAGGAGGCGGCGCCGGGGTAATAACCACCCTAGCGCAATTCCCATACGCCTGAAACCCCCTGCCATTGTTATAAGGCGGGGGACCTCTGGGTTCGCGGGTGCGTAGATTGGGGAATCTGCGTTCCCACACCAAGCGACCCAAGAAAAGACGATAGCACGCACGATACCACGCGCTGCCGTGGGACGCCTTGGGGGATCCTTTACAATCGCCCCGGGGGTCGACCGCTTTACAGTCACCCTCTCCGAGATGTGCCTATAGGCGTGGAACCAGTGGGCGGCTCTAGTGTGATCATATGAGGACCTGGAGCCTCACTTAGGTGCCAAAGATGACCGCTCCAGTGGTTTTAGCTCGCAGGAGTTCGCCATACCCCTTCGCCTTTCCCCGGGGCGAAAGAAGTTCATGAAGAATTACCACTGTGACTATTAGGTACATAAAATTACTATACCTATTTAATATTCTGGGCCAACTACTGTTTATTTGGATTCATAACTAGCAGAACAGATTTAGTTCCCTTTGACATGCAAATATATAATATTATAACTTACTAGCTGGGACCCGCGGTTTCACCCGCGTTTAATTAAAAACAAATTTGGAGTACTTCGACATAGACCCTTGACATAGAATATATATATTGGATTTCAAGGGCTTTTTTTTGCGTGGAACCCTAATTATTTTTCTAAAATAAAAGTAGCCCAAGTTATTCCTTATAACATCAGCTATCTGCCAGTGAAAGTCCCGTCAAAATCGGTCCAGCCGTTTCGGAGATTACCCGGAACAAACAGACAGACAGACAGACAGACCGACAGACAAAAAATTTAAAAATTGTTTTTTTGTAATATGTATCGTATATACTTGGATATGCATTTAGTAAAAAGCTGTTATTTTGACATTACAAACAGACACTTCAATTTTATTTATTTGTATAGATTTGAATATAATCCGATTCGAAATTTTAGTGTGTTTATTATCTGTACACCTATTTGATTGGCGTGGTTAGAAAATTCTAGCACAGGTAATACCTAAAGCAGGACTCGATATTAAATATTAAATTTCTCTTACAAAACTGAGAGAACTAGAATCGTGTTCATTTTTTATAAAACGTTGCCCCACACTAGGAACTCTCCTGTGTCGTGGGTGCGTTTACATACATTTCACACACAATACACCCGGAAGCCCGGCCCGGAACAACTACCTGCAGATCATACCAACATTTGTTCCGTGCAGGATTCGAACCCACGACCCGGAGCGCAGCAGCCGACTGTTAAGTGGTCCCAGCTCCCATGATATATTTTCTTAGGCATAGTAAACAATGAACATGATCATCATCATATCAACCAAAGAAACGTCCACTGCTGAACAAAAACGTCCACTGCTGAACAAAAACGTCCACTGCTGAACAAAAACGTCCACTGCTCAACTACCGGTTACATGCCGTATGTTACCATATTGGGGGGAATTTTCCGGTACTCACCAATTTGGCAAGCGGGTTAGTGAGCGCAGAATGGCTGCTGTTCCACAAAAGGGACGCTGCTGCCCATCCCCTGGTTTGCAGTCCGTAGTCCATCTGTTTCGTAGACAAACAGCGCAATTCGCTCCTACTATGAATATATGAATGATAGTCAAAGTCAAATTGGTTTTATTCATGTAAACCATTTGCTGGCACTTACGATTAGTAAGAATTTAAATAGTTGTATATAATAATATATTTTATACGTGCATTTTTTTTTCACAACAAAGCCACGAGATTTATAGTTATGTCTTAGTTACTCGCGATTATTACTCACCTTAATAAAACACTTTTGAACTGATTAATCATTTCGGCTGACTGAAGTCCACTGCTGGATACAGGCCTCCCCCAAAGTTCACCACAACGACCGATATGGGTGTGTTGTGGGCTCGTTGGGGGGATTTGCCATAATCGCCGCGCTTGGCAGACGGGTTGGCGATCGCAGTTGAGTTGTTAATGTACTCGAAGGACGCTGCTGCCCATCCTCCGGCTAATCCCTTAGTCGACTTTTACGACACCCACGGGAAGAGATGGGGTGGTGGCATTCTGAGCCGGCACCACACGGCACTGAGCTTGAACTGATTACATAACGCATATTATAAGAGTTCCATTAATCGTAAGTGTTCGAAACTTCAAACACAATCACACAACAGAAGAACAGAAACAATAATCTATAATATACGCGAATAAGTGTTTTAGTATAACTTCTTATAACATGATGGTTTTGTCATTATCTGTATAAAAATGAGCTTTTCCATATTGTACAGTACATTAAAAGAAGAAGTATACAAACTGTTAGTTACAATATGTCTATTATAGAATAAAAAAAAACATACAAACATTATCATCCACCCACTGCTGGGCACGGGCCTTTTTTCACGATGTGAAAGGTTGGGCCTTAGTCCACCACGCTGGCCTAGTGCGGGTTCACGGACTACACACACCATTGAGAACATTTTGGAGCCCTCTCAGGTGTGCAGGTTTCCTCTCGATGTATACACAACACACACAAAGTAAAGTATGGGCCGGGATTGAACTCAAACCCTCTTGTATCGAAGGCAAACGTTCCACTACTAGGCTGGCACCACCTACACCAACAGTCAGTACCATACAGTTGTCTGCAATCCTTGTGTGATACAAGGTATTAAAAAAAATGCCTACGAACAAAACTGAATCGTCTCATCGACGTGGCATGTAACGATAAGTGACGCAAACATGCTTCATGTGCGTCCCCTCGCTTTTACGGACATCCAGTGGACAAAGGTAAGCGCCAAGTTTATATTCCCATGTCCTTTCGACCTTTTTGTGTTGTGTAACCTAATTATACACTGACACGAAATAAAAGCCTTCCCCATCCCTTATATCCTTTGACGTCATCCAAGTACCAACAAACATTAGTCAGGTACTTCGCTTAATGCGATGGAACAACTGAGAATTTGCTATTAAGAAGTTTGTATTACGTGTGAAATAAAGTGGGGTTTAGACTTGGCGTTTTATAACCCCGTCCCATTAAAAAAAAAAAAAAAAAAATAGAAATACCCGATCATTGAAGCCTCTGACCTCTTGGAGGTGGCGTTAATGGCTGCAACGCAGTTATACAACGAATGTAGTCATTACCGCATACAAACTTATTGTAAACCAGGTCGTCTGTCCATCGATTTACCGGTGTGCGGTCTCCCTGCCATCAGTTCTACGAGCTATGAGCCCCACTCATTGCTCATGTAGATTACTAATCCTTGCAGCTCTCTCGGCAATTTTAGTTCTTACATAGATCTCCTCAATTCTAACTTTTATTTGATTATGGTAGTAATATTGATTATTAACGATATGATATCAAATCTAACTGAAATGGAGGTGCTAACATTCTGATCTCTGAAAAGTTGCAATGTACATTATTACACGTCTTTAATCATCTGATTTATTCCTTTCGACCATAGTTGTTGGTGTATTTGGGTACTTGTATAATCTTACTTTGACGTTCAACTAATAATAATAAAAAACCCCTCTGGGCAGTCGCTGGTCTCACCATGGGATAAGGTAATCTTGGAGGGCAGATTCAAGCAGCTGCTTGATTTCTTTCTACCTTTTGATATTAAAAAAGTATATCATACGGAAATGTATTAAGAAGCTTACAGAATGTAGGGCAGTTTGTGGCGAGCTGAATGTAAGTGGCGATACTGCATACCCGAATGCTCTAGAGAGTCGGTCAGGGTCTCGTCTCCGGCTTGCCTTTATTGGTCGGTTGGAGTGGAACCCCATGAGGTCATGAAATCACTAAAAAGAAAAAAAAAACTTTATTTATGAAGCTGGGCGGCGCCCATAAATGTATCTCGTTGGTCTGCATTAACCATGATTGGGGCATACCTGGCCTCGCCCGACTTCATAATAAAGGTTTTTTTTTTTTTTTTGTGATTTTAATATCCTATAGAATTTTGAAGTCGGTATTTTTTTTGTTTAAGAGTTTTATTTGTTTCTTTTTAGTGTAAATAAATGTAAGAACTTTTCCCAATTTGGTATCCGTATCTAACACTAAAAATAATTCTAAGAATCGAAACTATTAAGACGTCATCTAGGTAAGCGCAGTAAATTTAAACCTATTTATTGAAGCTGGTTAAAAAACTACTCAATCAAATGTAATGAGATTTATATGGGACCAATCAGAAAGCATTCCGCACCTAGTAAAAAGGAATCGGTCTACAAATCTCGGAGTAATCGGTGTACATACATAAAAAAACGCATCGAACTGAGAACCTCCTCCTTTTTGAAGTCGGTAAAAAGTATATCATATGGAGATGTATTAAGAAGCTTACAGAATGTAGAGCAGTTTGTGGCGAGCTGAATGTAAGTGGCGATACTGCATACCCGAATGCTCCGGTCAGGGCCTCGTCTCCAGCTTGCCTTTATTGGTCGGTTGGAGTGGAACCCATGAGTGCCCGCAGGATTTTCAATTCTGGCTTGCCTTACTTGGCTGATCAGAAGGGGGCGGTTAGAGCTATATGCTCGGGGGTGGAAGTGTTTAATGGCGTAATAACGGGGAAACCGGCTCCGAGTCTTCGAGACGTGCGACGGTGAAACCTCTCGACACCCCTAGCCGTTCATACCGGTGTTTCTCCTTGTCGCCTGTAGTGGTGGCCATTTAGGGCGCCCATTCTGTGAGTGGAAAGTCACTGTTTGCCACAGAATTTCACTTTAAAGGTTAAAAGGCAGACGCCGAGACTGCATTTTATAGTGCAGCTATGGAGAGTCCCCGGTTCGTGTCCCATTAAATTTTAGATTAAAATTCTCTAAAGGAACTCTACGTGTTGAACCCATGTCCCCGCGTAGGCCTATCAAAAGACCCAGTTCCCCCCTTACAGCGAATATAAACGCGTGAAAAGAGAGACATGTAAATAATAATTTTATTGGAACAGTGTGTCTACTCTTGAATCCAATTCCGATCGATTGGCATTGGGATTAGGACGTTTTTAATATTGCGTGTCCATTTGGAGGAACTAAATGAAATTGGAATTGGGTTTTGGGAAGCACGAAACGCTACTCTTCATAGTATTTTGACAGCTGTATATTGCGGCTGGATTGTATTGGGATTGTTTGTTTATTGGGATTTTTCTAATAACGAAAGTGTAACTTTTTAGAAATTGGTTTGCGTTTTAAGTGGTTTTTATTAAGTGATAAGTTTGTAATATGGCGAGTTTAGCAATAATATACAATATATTACGTAAACTTTATAAAAAGTAAATAAAACAAAGGCGAAATAAGCGTCGAATGATGCGCTGTACAGGATAAAGCGTTTTCAATGAATGAAGACGCATTTAGAGCAAATTATAGAGTGAGCAAGGATTTGTTTGATGAAATATATGAAAACACTAAGCCTTTTATACCAACTCGTAAGCGCAGAAGTGATATATCGCCTAAGTATAAGGTATGTTGTCTTTTATGCATGACTTATAAGAATGTAAATTTTCTTTGGGAAACTTCTCAAACTCGCCAAGAACGAGATGCTATAAAAAGATGGTACTGCTTAAACACGTCATTCTATCTGTTTTTCTATTAAATACCTTACAGTACAGTGATAACTACCAATACATACTTTGTTCCAGGTATAACTACAAATACATACTTTGTTCCAGGTAGGTAAGAAGGTTAGTTATAAGCTATGTATAATGTAGTTATGGTAACATTTTTAGGTAGGAGTTTTTAAGATTTAATTTTGTTATAGTTTAATTAATTATAAACATTAGCTATATAAATTCAATTCCTTGTTTTATTTTCTCAGAATTGTATAATAAGTAATTTTAGGTATAAATGAGAATTATTTTATTGTATTATTTTATTCTTTGTTCAATAGATTTTAATAAACAGCGTTAATACTTAAATGTACTTTTATTTACTATTTACACAAAAACTAAACAATAAAATAATAACCAAACATTTTCTAAACAATGAAAATGTATGAACTAAACTTAAAAAGACATGGATATTGTAGATAGTCCATGCAGTATATTACATAAAGTAACACTCAAACAAGCTGGTGATCAGCTTGGGGTGGTGATGAACACATTTTCATAATTATTTATGTAATTTTATTATTCCATATGGTTCCTCCAGTTTCCTAAATAGCATTAGCTATTAATGTGAATGCACTTGCTATATATATATCTATTCAGAAATTTGAGCAACTGCTTGCTTGTTTCAACTTCAACCCGTTGCTCTTCAATTCTCAATAACCTCTCCAATATTTACATCTAGGCCTCGGATTTAAAGGTCAACGCTGGTGGGGTTGTGACATAGTCGTCTGTTGCTGCTGATTGATTGCAGGGTTGCTGGTGGAACTGAAATAAATACAATAATGCAGTCAAAGTCAAAGTTTATTTGCATAATTTACTTGAAATTGGTTGTACAAGATGTTATTATAATTAAAATATTATATTACAACGCTCCCTAATATTCAACTAGAGTCATCAATATTAAAGTTATTGGCTGTTACAAAATGCAAGTTCAATAAAACGAGTGAAGTGTTTGCCATACCCAGAAATATTTCGGTCCTTAAACACTTGCGATGCGTTTTTTTATGTATGTACACCGATTACTCCGAGATTTGTAGACCGATTCCTTTTTACTAGGTGCGGAATGCTTTCTTATTGGTCCCATATAAATCTCATTACATTTGATTGAGTAGTTTTTTAACCAGCTTCAATAAATAGGTTTAAATTTACTGCGCTTACCTAGATGACGTCTTAATAGTTTCGATTCTTAGAATTATTTTTAGTGTTAGATACGGATACCAAATTGGGAAAAGTTCTTACATTTATTTACACTAAAAAGAAACAAATAAAACTCTTAAACAAAAAAATACCGACTTCAAAATTCTATAGGATATTAAAATCACTAAAAAGAAAATATTCCTTTATTATGAAGTCGGGCGAGGCCAGGTATGCCCCAATCATGGTTAATGCAGACCAACGAGATACATTTATGGGCGCCGCCCAGCTTCATAAATAAAGTTTTTTTTTTCTTTTTAGTGATTTCATGACCTCATGGGGTTCCACTCCAACCGACCAATAAAGGCAAGCCGGAGACGAGACCCTGACCGACTCTCTAGAGCATTCGGGTATGCAGTATCGCCACTTACATTCAGCTCGCCACAAACTGCCCTACATTCTGTAAGCTTCTTAATACATTTCCGTATGATATACTTTTTTAATATCAAAAGGTAGAAAGAAATCAAGCAGCTGCTTGAATCTGCCCTCCAAGATTACCTTATCCCATGGTGAGACCAGCGACTGCCCAGAGGGGTTTTTTATTATTATTAGTTGAACGTCAAAGTAAGATTATACAAGTACCCAAATACACCAACAACTATGGTCGAAAGGAATAAATCAGATGATTAAAGACGTGTAATAATGTACATTGCAACTTTTCAGAGATCAGAATGTTAGCACTTCCATTTCAGTTAGATTTGATATCATATCGTTAATAATCAATATTACTACCATAATCAAATAAAAGTTAGAATTGAGGAGATCTATGTAAGAACTAAAATTGCCGAGAGAGCTGCAAGGATTAGTAATCTACATGAGCAATGAGTGGGGCTCATAGCTCGTAGAACTGATGGCAGGGAGACCGCACACCGGTAAATCGATGGACAGACGACCTGTGTGTCTACTCTTGAATCCAATTCCGATCGATTGGCATTGGGATTAGGACGTTTGGTAATCTTGAATTCGAAACTAGCGCCAAATTGTTTTAATATTGCGTGTCCATTTGGAGGAACTAAATGAAATTGGAATTGAGTTTTGGGGAGCACAAAACGCTACTCTTCATAGTATTTTGACAGCTGTATATTGCGGCTGGATTGTATTGGGATTGTTTGTTTATTGGGATTTTTCTAATAACGAAAGTGTAACTTTTTAGAAATTGGTTTGCGTTTTAAGTGGTTTTTATTAAGTGATAAGCTTGTAATATGGCGAGTTTAGCAATAATATACGATATTTTACGTAAACCTTATAAAAAGTAAATAAAACAAAGGCGAAATAAGCGTCGAATGATGCGCTGTACAGGATAAAGCGTTTTCAATGAATGAAGACGCATTTAGAGCAAATTATAGAGTGGGCAAGGATTTGTTTGATGAAATATATGAAAACACTAAGCCTTTTATACCAACTCGTAAGCGCAAGTGATATATCGCCTAAGTATAAGGTATGTTGTCTTTTATGCATGACTTATAAGAATGTAAATTTTCTTTGGGAAACTACTTAATATTTATATAATTTCACTTGTGACTGGGAGTTACCAACGACTAGTTGGAGGCACATATGGCACCCTGATGTCACAGCAATCTGTTTCTCGTGATATCGATAGAGACGTTATGGCAGCTCTTATCCATCCAGTGGTATTAAGCAAATGTATTAAGTTTTCTCAAACTCGCCAAGAACGAGATGCTATAAAAAGATGGTACTGCTTAAACACGTCATTCTATCTGTTTTTCTATTAAATACCTTACAGTACAGTGATAACTACAAATACATACTTTTTTCCAAGTAGGTAAGAAGGTTAATTATAAGCTATGTATAATGTAGTTATGGTAACATTTTTAGGTAGGAGTTTTAAGATTTAATTTTGTTATAGTTTAATTAATTATAAACATTAGCTATATAAATTCAATTCCTTGTTTTATTTTCTCAGAATTGTATAATAAGTAATTTTAGGTATAAATGAGAATTATTTTATTGTATTATTTTATTCTTTGTTCAATAGATTTTAATAAACAGCGTTAATACTTAAATGTACTTTTATTTACTATTTACACAAAAACTAAACAATGAAATAATAACAAAACATTTTCTAAACAATGAAAATGTATGAACTAAACTTAAAAAGACATGGATATTGTAGATAGTCCATGCAGTATATTACATAAAGTAACAATCAAACAAGCTGGTTATCAGCTTGGGGTGGTGATGAACACATTTTCATAATTATTTATGTAATTTTATTATTCCATATGGTTCCTCCAGTTTCCTAAATAGCATTAGCTATTAATGTGAATGCACTTGCTAGATTGCCTGTCTATTCAGAAATTTGAGCAAATGCTGCACTGTGCTTGTTTCAACTTCAACCCGTTGCTCTTCAATTCTCAATAACCTCTCCAATATTTGCATCTAGGCCTCGGATTTAAAGGTCAACGCTGGTGGGGTCGTGACATAGTCGTCTGTTGCTGCTGATTGATTGCAGGATTGCTGGTGGAACTGAAATTTGATAAATACAATGTAGTCAAAGTCAAAAGTTTATTTGCATAATTTACTTGAAATAGGTTGTACAAGATCTTATTATAATTAAAATATTATATTACAACGCTCCCTAATATTCAACTGTAGAGTCATCAATATTAAAGTTATTGACTCTTACAAAATGTAAGTTCAATAAAACGACTGACTGAAGTGTTTGCCATACCCAGAAATGTTTCGGTCCTTAAACACTCAACTATTACACACTTATGTTGGATAGTGTCAATGAAGGGTTATTTTTATGCTTAACGTTACTAAAGAAATATAAAAATACGTACCTATGGATGTTGCTTGTATTGCATCATCGTGTGAATAGAAACTCAACCAAACCTAGCTGAGTGTAACTGGAGCGATTTATCATTGGACCTGTTGGTTGTATTATACAAATATTTTATAAAACAGTGAACAAGAAAATTACTGTTAGTACAGGCAATTTAATGACGTGTGGTGCCGGCTACGAATATCACCAACTCATCTAATCCCGTGGATATCATAAAAGGCGACTACGGGACTAACTGGAGGATGGGTAGCAGCATCCTTCGAGTGCATTAACATCTCAACTGCGTTCGCCAACCTGGCTGCCAAGCGTGGCGATTCTGGCAAACCTCCCAATAAGCACACAACACACCCAGACCGGCCGTTGCAGCGATCTTTGGGGGAGGCCTGTGTCCAGCAGTGGACTTTATTCAAATATTTTGAATGATTTAAGACTTTGAAGTAAAATATTGCTTGTGATGTACATAATTACTTACTGTATAAACACTGTTTTAATCGCAACAATAAAAGCATCCAAAATAGAACTGCAATTTTTCCAACACACTTGTATTCTTGCCGGCACAAATTTACTTCTAATTTTCTAAATCTACTAAACTTTATTTTGAAATTGGAGAACTTTATTTTTAATAGTGAAGGCAGCGATCCTGCCGCATACAGCCAAAGGCACGATAATTTTGATTATATTATCATTTTCTTACGCACAATTGAATGTAAAACGCTATAATTAATCAATAAAACAATTATTCATGTCAGACTTATATATTAGCCTTGTTATTTAAAAGATTAAGCATTTTAAAGTCAGATTACCGGTTTGTTGTAATGTTTTTAACAACACTAATGCAGCCCGTTACGTGGCTCACTTCAAGCGTCATAATATAATCGGAGAGCAATCCCAATTTCAATCCAATGTTGACAATATTGTTTTCAAGAGTACGAAATCACGTGACTTTGAAATTGATATTGGAATCGTATTGGTATTAGATTAGAATTAAAATTAATTTGGAGAGTAGACCTATGATCAGGATTTAAACAATTTCAAAATCATTGACGCACTTTACGCATGCAAGCATGTCTTAGGCATAATGTAACTAAAGTTAATTGAAGCCCTAACATTGTTAACAACATTCTCCTTCACAAAGTAACTGCTCTAAATTCAAACGTCTTTTCCAATATGCAGAAAAAACACTAATAGCGGGTAAGAAAGAAAGAAAAGTGATTTATTACCACAAAAAAATGCATATCGGTACATTCATATTAATTAAACTAAAATCTACACTAAACTTGCAATAAAAAACCACACAACAAAAAGATTGATCGTAGAATAGAAATAAAAAAGAAAATAATCATAAAAATAACTGTTTGCTGATGCACGTCTTAAAAAGTGGCAAATAGGTCATCACTCAGCATAATACTGTGCTGTGACGTTAGCCGCAACACAGAGCTGTTTTAACGACAAGAAAGCTATTAGACGCTGACTAATTTCCCATCTCAACACGGCTCCAAATTCAAATCAGCGCATCTCAATGGTAGTTTGTAGATACTATTTTCCTTATGTCGACGCTTCATACAAGTTACTTTGTTTTAGTACGAGAACATTACGCGCAAAATAGTTATGTCTTAGGTACTCACGATTATTACCCACCATTATAAAACACTTTTGAACTGATTAATCATTTCAGCTGAATAAATTCCACTGCTGGGCATATGTTACCTTAAAGATCACATCGACTGGTCTGGGTGTGTTGTGTGCAGGTTACCCCCCGTATTGGCAGACTGGTTTGCGATCGCAGTTGAGTTATAATATATGTATTTAAAGGATGCTGCTGCCCATCCTTTAGCTAATCCTATAGGCGTCTTTCACGACAACCACGGAATGAGATGGGGTGATACTATCCTTAGCCGGCAATCATCATCATCATCATCATATCAGCTAAAAGAGCTAGCTATTGCTGAACAAAGCGAGCATCATGTAGCCGTTAATGTTATGTATTTAGTACCTATACTTTGCCTGTTGCCTGGTAGTATTGGTCTGTCATGCTCACGAAAATGTCTTGCTGGCTATGGCGTTGTGCATCGGGTCGGGTCTACAATATGGTTGAGCTAAGCCATGCTGATGCATGCGTCATGTTCGTGAACGGTTGCCATCTGTTCAGCCGTTAACTGCCATGGCAAATAATAATTATATTACAGTAGTATGTTTTTTTATACATTAACCTACATAATGCTCGTTATATGTTTTACCATAATTTGTATCAATCAACATTGTAATAACAATTATTTTAAAAGAGTATCCATGGAGTTTCTTGCCGGCTCTTCTCCATAGATCAACTATTTGGAACCGTGCAACTTAGATTCTGACGTTTCATAAGTGCCAATATTTGGTTTATTTGAAATAAAAATATTTGACTTTGACAAGGCCTCCCCCATAGACAACCGGCCACATATCTGCGTGTGTTGTTATTTTGGGGGGAATTTGCCAGTAATCACCTATTTCTAATATATTTTCATAGAAGAGATGCTGCTGCCCATCCCTCTGGTTAAGAGTCCCTTTGTCGCTTTTTACAGCATCCACGGGAAGAGGTGAAATGGTGCTATATTCTTAATACAAACACCCCACGCAGCTGGCAATGCATGGGACTAAACCCAGGCACTTAGGGTTCAGATCCAGAATAATGTACTGAATCTTTGAAATCTGTCTGTATGATGTAACTTACACCCGTTGAGTCATCTAATTAAAGTAACCAAAAATTGCCTATAATAAAAACGTAACAGATATTTTCAACTTAAACTTATTCTTAACTTATTCCCACGCATTACAGTCGTGAAGTTTTGTGTATGTTAGAAATAAGCCCACTTGGGACGCATTCGAAGTTTCTTACCTAACATTAACATAACTATGTACCGTTAAAGGGGTAAACTGTCCCCGAAATGGGACTTGTGGGCGTTTCCTTACTCTGGATTTAGAATGAACCCGGAGTATAAATGTTGAAAGAAATGTCTCAGTACTATATAAGTCAAAGCACATTGCTTTGTGGCCAACCCGTTTCATGCGCAAGGCCACCGGAGCGCCTTGGTACATGCGAAATGATCAACTCCATTTCGATCTTAACTTGCCGACCATCAGGCAATTTATAAAACAAGCGTTCAAACGCTATCTCGATTCTGCCCTGTCCCACCCCAATCCCCTTGTGGTATCAGCCGTCGATTACCAACCCTCTCGTATAAGTAGTGTACGCCGCCCGAGGCACGTTCTGGTCGATCCAGATGACAAAATCACGTTAGATCACATAAAGAAACTCGCGTTGTCTCGTTCACTCAACACCCGACCGTTTTACCGCCCTCGCCGCCGAGGATGCCCGCCTCACCGACGTCGCGAAAGCCTATCGCCGCGTTACATTCCCGTTCAAGTTAGCACTTCTCCCTCCCATCTCTTGCCCGTGCCGAGCCTGTAGCTTTAAGTGTCCCATAATACAATTTAAATAATACCGATCCAGCTGTCCCCAAACAATAGCTTGTTATCCCCAGCAACGCCCCAACGTACATTGTTCGCATAAGAACCAAAAGGAACGTTAAATTACTTTCTGTGTTCTAAACAATGACATTTTACAAATAGATGCACCATACACGAATGTTGTTGCACTACAGAACGGCGCACCACATAATAAAACAAAATACTATTTTTTATTTACAATGGTCCGTGTGGTGTCGGGATTAAGAATATAGCACCACTCCATTCCCTCCCGTGGATGTCGTAAAAGGCGACTAAGGGAATCTAAACCAGAGGGATGGGCAGCAGCGTCCCTTCTGTGAAGCGGTAGCCATACTGCGCTCACCAACCCGCCTGCCAAGTATGGTGAGTATTGGCAAACACCCAACCCCCTCTATATATATACCATTTTTTTAATGGTATACCGGTTGGCTATCGCAGTTGAGTTGTTAACGTTCTCGAAGGACGCTGCTGCCCATGTTCCGGCTAATGATATGAATGATGAGATGGGTTGATGCTATTCGTAGCTGGCACCACGCGGCCAACATAAAATAAATATAAATAATAAACATAATAAATAACTGGGCAGAAAAGACTAAATTAACAAATGTCTCGAGGTGATAAGTGTAGTGTGGTGCCACACAAGACCAGTTCTGGGTAGCATTATAATTTTTATAGGAAAGATGTCGCTTACCATCAAGCGAATGCTTTGCGAGGCTCGTCCCCATTTAGTATATTATAGTATACTAGCTGGGACCCGCGGTTTCACCCGCGTTTAATAAACAAATTTGGAGTACTTCGACATAGACACTTGACATAGAATATATACATATATTGGATTTTAAGGGTTTTTTTTTTTTTGCGCGGACCTCTAATTACTTTTCAAAAATAAAAGTAGCCTAAGTCATTCCTTATAACATCAGCTATCTGCCAGTGAAAGTCCCGTCTAAATTGGCTCAGCCGTTTCGGAGATTACCCGGAACAAACAGACAGACAGACAGACAAAAAATTTAAAAATTGTTTTTTTGTTATATGTACCGTATATACTTGAATATGCATTTAGTAAAAAGCTGTTATTTTGACATTACAAACAGACACTTCAATTTTATTTATTTGTACAGATTTACAGTATCGACCAAAGAAAAGGCTAGCCCTCATAATTAAGATTTATCACAATTAACACATTCAAACACAATATCATCAAAACTTAATCCTCAAAGTAAAACTTTCTACATATATCATCCAGAAAGCCTCTCCATTCATCTGTACATGTCTACCACCACAATGTGCTATCAATCATTCGACACAATGACAAAGGACCCTTTTGGTAAGAAGTCTTATTGTGAGCCCTTAATGGCAGGGTTAGTTGAAAACGAGTAAAGTCAGGGTCATATTTGAAAGCAGGATCGGCGGTTAGTGAGTTTGAATTTCCATCAAATGTTTTAGATCTCACGGTTGGCACAGTTGTTAAGCGATTAGCCTTTTCCGGTACGTGTAGAGGGTTCATTTACCACACGAAACAAATATTTGTATGATATGTTAAAGTATGTTAAATATTTAAATACGAATTCAGACGTAATTGTCGTATAATAACAACAGCCAGGAATGACGATTTTATGTGCTCTCTGAAGCACTCTGCGCGTCATTACGCGGTTATCCATCCCTAGACTGCGTTGCTTCACATCATTGATAGTTTGCTGATCAGCGACAAAAACTGGAATGTGGGGCTCAAAGGCAAAATCAGAATTGCGTATTGTAAACATTCTGGGGCAATTTATAAATGGGTGGCGCATCCTTTGCATCTGTTGACGCGATAAAATATAAAGTTTTAGACGCGATGAAAAGCCCTGCCCGGCTAAAGCATAGCTTGACCTCGTTAAATTATTGAAACCATAGAGTAATCATAAAAAGTTTAAGCTTTAACGAATTCATTACTCATAATCAATATACAATATCTGTTACTTTTTATGTGGTAAATTTAAGTTTACAAAATGGAACACTTATAAACGGATTCTATCGCGTATATTTTAGATTTTTGTTTTTCCTGACGTTTCGAATGCTTTGCAGGATTCGTGGTCGCAGGATGACTAAGGTGACAGGCGTCATTACAGATTTTAAAAAGTTTTTTATTTCGCGAAAACCTAAGACATTATTTACAAAATGGTTTATTCATAATATAAATAAAGACAATTAAAACTAGAAATATACAATCTATTACTATGTAACTAAACCAACTATGACAAAAAATATAAGTACTACTCCTCATTGCTGTCAACCGGTAAAGTTTCCAGAATACTAGCAGCATTGCCTAGTTAAACGGCATTGCTAACTCTTTGTCCAAAAAATAGACCAGCCTTCTGGTTACGCGAAGAGTTAAGGAAACTTCTGGAAATATATTTACTGTGCACCCCATGATATTTGCGCCGTTTGCGAGTCTCTGCAGCGGCAGTCGCAGCGCCAGCACATCTCACTGAACTTGAAAGATAGGATAGAGCAAGGGTGTCCACACAAGTTGCATCCCGTACCAGAGGCCTCCCCAAGTTCCATTGCAATAACGACATACTGTCTGGTCTCTTATTATCATCAGGTGTCAAGATACTGGGTTCTAAACCTCACGGTTGGTGCAGTGGCTGATACAGTCGACTGCTGCGCTCCGGGTTGTGGGTTCGATTCCCGCACGGAACAAATATTTGTATGATCTGCAGGTAGTTGTTCCGGGTCTGGGTGTATTGTATGTGGAATTCATGTCTGTAAACGCACCCACGACACAGGAGAAATCCTAGTGTGGGGCAACGTTCATTATAAACAAATAAACAAAAAAATAAAACAGCTGGCACGCCGGACGTTTTTGTTTTTTTTTTTTTTATAAAACTTTGCCCCACACTTGGATTTCTCCCGTGTCGTGGGTGCGTTTACAGATATGAATTCCACATACAATACGCCCAGACCCGGAACAACTACCTGCAGATCATACAAATATTTGTTCCGTGCGGGAATCGAACCCACGACCAGGAGCGCAGCAGCCGACTGTATCAGCCACTGCACCAATCGTAATCGTAACATGAATTATTTCACCTTTTTTAAATTTCATAACAGGGTTGCCGGATGTGCAAAAGAGCATGCGGGACTCTGATCCGATGGAGTAAGCTCCGCCACTCGGTAGACCCCGCAGGGCACTCATCGAGCGTGCGCTATACGGTATCCTGGTTGTTCCACAGTGGTGGTACTGTGTTGTAACCTCGCGTCCTATCCAGTACAGGTACGCATCGAAATAACCATGACCAATGAATACCAGCATCAGGTAGTAGGTGACACGCTCGATTTTTTGAGTCAGGCTCCAAAGTGCAGCAGCACGACCTCGATGTCCCGCTTGGTCGCAAACTAAGCTAAGGCGCTCTCGCCACTTCTCAAGTGCGCACCGCCAAGCCAGCTAACTCAGCGTATCGAACGCCCCTGGAGGTGCGCTTTTACCGCTCTGGTGGAGGGAGCCTGTCTGATCGTAGTACAATGCATCCATCTCCGCTAGGATGTACAAAGGTGAGGAGCGGGCCAAAAGCGTTGCCGCCTCATAACATACCGTTCGGTTCCTTCGTGCGATACAAATAGCCACTCTATGCTGCAGACCGTAAAGTGGCTCTATAGCGCTGGAAACCTGACAGGTCCTTCCATCATAACGTTTGTCCTACATTTATTAGATCTGGAGTTTTTTTAATTTAGTTTTCTCGGCGTAGAATATGGTGCGTAGTAAAAAGACCATGTATTTATGACTTTAGTAATTATAGAGGTGTATCTGAGTGTACTATAATTAGTTATTACTCCAAACCACTCAAGCTCCCGTGTAGTGCCCGGATTAAGAATATAGCACCACATCCTCTCGTGGATGTCGGAAAAGGCGAATAAGGGACTCTAGACTGAGGGGTGGGTAGCAATACCTGCAGCTGCTTGATTTTTCGAGGGCTTTTGACTCAATTAATGTTTCACTGCTCTTATCCAAATTGTCATTTTATGGTTTTGACACCAACACAGTCAAATGGTTCAATTCGTACCTAAGTGGTCGGGCGCAAACAGTTGAAGTTCGTAAAAGTGATGGCTCAACCTTGAAATCTGACCTATCTGAAGTTGGCAGGGGAGTACCTCAGGGTTCTGTTCTGGGCCCCCTGCTATTTATATTGTTCAGTGCAGACCTAATTAAGGAGATCAAACATTGCAAGTATCATATATACGCGGATGACATTCAAATATACTACTCTTTTGCACCCAATGAAACCCAAGAGGCAATTTGTAGAATTAACAACGATCTGAGTAATATTGCTAAATGGGCCAATCGGAATTCTCTTGTACTAAATGCAAGTAAGACCAAATATATGATCTTGGGCACAAGAAACCAGGTTAGGCTGATAGGCAATTTCGATCCACAGATCCTCATAGTCAGCACTCCAATTGAACGCGTACATGAAGCGCGAAATCTCGGGCTGTTGATGGATGAGGAGTTACGATTTGAGCAGCATATCAACGAAGTGGTACGAAATTGTTTCTATCGGCTTAAGGTTCTTTACAAGTTGCGATGCCATCTCAGCGTAGACCTTCGCGTGCAACTGACGGACTCGCTAATTTTGTCAAAATTCAGCTACCTTGACGTGGCATATGGCCCTAGAATATTAGCGAAAACGTCTAAACTTATACAAAGAGTACAAAATGCGTGTGCGCGATACTGCTATAAAATACCTGCAAGATGTCATGTTACTCCATTTCTAAACAAAGGCAACATTCTTAAAATGCATTTGAGAAGGGATTTGCATTTGGCATCATTGCTGTTTGGTTTGGTCAAAAGTAAGAAACCTCGTTACCTTTACTCAAAGTTGGACTGGATGAAGGAACACGGGAAATATGACACACGAGCATCATCCTATGCCTTACGCATCCCAAGACATAAGACCACTACGTTTCGGGGTAGCTTTAGGTATAACGCTACTAAGTGCTGGAACAATCTGCCGCCACCGCTACGTAGCCTTAACAATGTAGCTAATTTTCGTAATAAGTATAAATTGTTTCTTTTCGACATACAGAAATCCAGCAATTTGTAGTTGTTTTTTTATCGGAACTTACATATATATATATATATATATTTATAGACCCACATTTGTTTCTCTCTTCCGAAATTTAAACTCAATTTTATAAAATTCTATCGCCTTATAATTACTACGCTTATTTATTGACGCCACATTATTGAAAACCTTATTTTTGTATTTTGATTTTTATGTATTATAATTGACCGTAACATTGATTATTTATATATTATTATTGTTATTTTTAACCTTAATATTACACAGTCACATGACATAATATTCTGTCAGCCACCTTAGGCATCAGCTGAAAATCAGCGCTGTAGTGTTACTACAGCACATGCTGAGCTGAGGCCTTTTGGTCACGCACCAACATACCGGGCCTAGTATATTGCCTTATAATTATTGTGCCGTAGTATACATGCTTGTCTTCACGCTGCACCGTTATTATAGCTAGAGAAGTTTTTAATAAGTATTGTGTGAACTCGTATGTTTACTTTATTGATATTATATTTTTTTTTTTTTTTTTTACTTTTTGGCTTGTGTTTGGGTGTTTTGTGACCAATAAACTATTTTTCTTTCTTTCTTTCTTTCTTTCTTTCAATATCCCTTGTGTGAAACAGCAGCAATTCTGCAGTTACAAACCCGCCTGCCAAACGTGGTGATTACTGGCTAATTCCATTGAAAATGACGACAAAGTTATTTTAGAAATCAATGGATGTCTTTTGGCTGATATGATGACTCCATACCAAATCAGTAGATCTTTTATCAAAATAATTCCAGCTAGGTGGGTACTACCGCAATGCTAGATATTCTACTGCCAAATAGTAGAGTTTAAACTTTAAACTTTACTATGTTTCCGTTGTAACGGCACTGTAGCAATTACTAATCTTAAGAGGCTATATAACTAATGACTCGAGGTGACAAGTGCCGCATGGTTCTATGTAGTACTAATCTTTTGTAATATTACAATTCAATTCAATTCAATTCATTTTATTTGCTTCAAATGGGTTACACAGGGTGTTAGGTTACATTTTGTACATCCATTTCTACCTGTTAAGGTGTGCAAATATTAATTTTAATTATTATATTTCGACATAATTAGTAATTTTATAAATGCAATATAAATGAGCATGTTAGATTATAATATAGACTAATAATATTGATTGTCATTACGTAAATTCATATAAAAATAACAATACCACCAAAAAAATGAGAATTTTATACATAGTTCATCGAAATTTATTTGACTGATTTATCGTTAAGGAAATCGGTTAGTGAGTAATATGTCTTGTCGATCAGGAACTCTTTAAGTTTTTTTGCAAATTGTTGTGAGCAGGCATAAAGCTTACTACCAGCCGAATGACATGCTCGGCTTGACTCAGGTTTGTATGAAAAATGTAACAATAATATCTCTAATTCCATCTTAATGCTTCTTAGAATTCTGCCTACATCGCCGGCAATCCCGGCGGGCAAGGAGTTAATTACTTTTATCGACCCTAGGCACACTCTTTAACAACTTTCTCAGCCACCTAATTCTTATTGCTAAGAGCAACCACGGTAAGAAACACGAACAGTAGGTTTAGTTGGGAGAAATCATCAATTCAATCATCATTTCGGCCGATTGAAGTCGAAGTTGAGTTGTTAATGTACTCGAAGGACGCTGCTGCCCATCCTCCGGCTAATCTCTTAGTCGACTTTTACGACACTGATAGGAAGAGATGGGGTGGTGGTATTCTGAGCCGGCACCACTTGCCAATAGGGGTATTGCCATAATTTAATTAGACGTGTGCATAGATTACTCACACAAGCGGTTCTAGTGTGATCTTACGAGGATCTGGAGTGCCCCTTCTGTGCCGAAGATGACCGCTCCAGTGGTTTTCCCTAAGTATTTGCAAGAGACCCCCTCTTGCAAATAGTTTGGGAATTCCTGTTTTAGAATAAATATATTTTACACCTTGAAAGAATTGAAATAAAATGAATCATATATGTATATAGTCCAAAAAAAAACAGCGTTTTATATTTAACTTCTGTATTTTTCTTGTGCCTTACACGTCTATCAATATTCCGCGATACAAATTCCGGTCACGAACTATTGACTTTGGTTCATCTATCCGTGTTTTGATTTTCAGAGAAAAAGAGATAAAACATACCTTGTATATATAGGAGTCAAGGGCAAAAGAGGCTTCGTTGAGAATATGTTTTTTAAATACTTATGATGAGACTGGCTAGTCATTTGGCTGGTAAGTGTCACGCCTGCCCAAATCAATTGTAATGCCCAAATCTGTTTATTATATTATTATATTTATATCTATAATTGGTCACGTACCGCTGTGCGCAGCATAGCGCATAGCTGGGCTTCGGGGGACTCCTTTACAATCCCCCCGAGAAGTGCCTAGGGAGGTGGCTAGAGCTAGAGCTAGAGGTGGTGACCGCTTTACAGTCAACCCCTCCGTGATGTGCCTAAAGGCGTAGCACCAATGGGTGGCTCTAGATTGAGATTATTCGAGTTCCTGGAGCCTCCCTTCGGTGCCGAAGATAACCACTCCGGTGGTTTTAGCCGGTAGGAGTTCGGGCATACCCCTCTGCCTTTTCCCGGGGCGGAGGAAGTACATGATGTATTTCCACCGTATCAATAAAAAAAAAGAAAAAAAAAAGGATTTGTCCTGCAGGCACCACATTCCGCTCGTCACCTCAAGACTTTAGTTATTTAGTCGCTGATCTTAATAATTTCCCTACTATGCCTTAAAACTGGAACACAGTAATTAGTATAAACACTACTGCTTGGTGGCAGAATAAATGGTACTGTGGTGGTACCTTATTTTTTTTTCCAGGGCCCGTGGTTTACAATTTCTTTTTTCACGCGCATTTATCTCATACAGAAGAAAATGGCCGTCTGGCTTATACAACGATATACCACTCTCTCACCTCCCATGGGTTTTGGCACGGTAACTGCAAGTCTATCCAGAATATTGGCAGCAGCGTTTGCCACTCACTATAAGGTGGATGACTATTCGTTTGCCACAATAAAGCGGTCTTTTTGGCCCCAGTGGATGTATACGGGTATATATATAGGGTATGTATATGACGATACTTTAAAGAAAAGCCGGACAGCCTGGGGCTTGCACGGCATGCATAATTAATAAATATTTCTAAAGAAAAGTTCCATAATGAGCATATCACTCTCCCAATTATTTTTGATATTCCGAAGTTCTCATTAAAGCCGCAAAGCTGGAATACATATAAAATTACAAATATTTCCTCTTTGCTATGGAGATTTTGATTTGTACGAGAATTGTGACTACGGCTCTCAATTTGGAATCATCATTTCGGCCGAATGAAGTCCACTGCTGGACACAGGCCTCCTCCAAAGATGTCCACAACGACCGTTATGGATGTGTTGTGGGCTCATTGGGGGGTTTTGCCATAATCGCCACGCTTGGCAGGCGGGTTGGCGATCGCAGTAGGAGTTGTTAATGTACTCGAAGGACGCTGCTGCCCATCCTCCGGCTAATCCCTTAGTAGACTTTTACGACACCCATGGGAGGAGATGGGGTGGTGGCATTCTGAGCCGGCACCACACGGTTTGGAATGCAATCGGAATATTACTAGCAAAAAGCGGCATGTAACCGCTCGTTGTGGAAATCTAAGGGGGAGGCCTTTGTTCAGCAGTGGACGTCCTGTGGCTGATATGATGAGTTAATTTAAATCACCCTCACTTTAGCTGAAGGAGAACATCGTGAGGAAATCTGGATCTAATAGTCAGGACTGCCAACACGCGGTAAGCAAGCTTGGTAATAAATATTCGTTCCTTTTCTCTATGAGAAGAGGCATTTATCCGGCAGTGGGGCAGTTACAGGCTGCGACAGTTTCTATTTTCTACTTATTTATGCTCTGTGACAGCAACTATAAAGTCGAATATTTCCATAATCCCCGTGCTTGCCAACTGGATTGGTGATCAGGAAGATACTGGTATTTGTCCTCCTAATTCTAGAGTTGCCTAATACAACACCCACATGTAAAGAGGGTACTTTCTTTTCTGAAAACCATTTTAGAAACCTTTATTAAACCATATCGTTTGGTATAGGTTTACCTTTGTTGCAAATAACATGCTATGGATTGCAATAAACAAATTCAAAGAAATCTGTCTGATCTAATCTTTATGAAGTTTGCAGTTTTGCAGCGTCTATAAATTTTCCAGTATTGTAGTCTACGTTAAAATCGGTGTCAAGTCTAGAAACATACATACGAATTATATAACATGTAGGCAAGGTTTGTGCTTAAGGATTCAAGTTTATTTCACTTAGGCGTATTACAGTATTTTTGCTAAAGGGCCATTTTATGGAGTCGCAAATTTTACGCAAGCTTATAAAAAGTGTTTCTCACTAGTGATTCTGTGTGTTTAATTCTGAAACGAAAACAAGACAAGAATGTTAATCCATCCGATATAACATCGATTGACTTGCTGATTTGATGTATCGGTTGAAGTGATGCAGCTTTTTCAGAAGTCGCTACGAATTATTATACGTAAAACTGCTTCTGTGGTCTGCCAGAAGACTCGCTTCATCTGCCTTCACTTTACTTGCTCCATTGATCTTTGCTCAACTGATAAACATATGTGGTTTCGAGCCAAGTATGACCACGTGGCATCGGAGTGCTCTAGACGAATTAACACTATAATAAAAAATAATCGTATTTGCTCAAAACGAATTTCCGTGAATAACATTTTATAGAAGTTATCATATAAACCTGAGATAATTTGTAAATATAAGAAATTATTAGTATATAAAACGAGCAATATACAAAATGTAATTATAAATAATCAATATATAAAATATATAAAATTCTCGTGTCACAGGGTTAGTTATCATACTCCTCCGAAACGGCTTAATCGATTTTTATGAAATGTTATATGCATATTCAGTAGGTCTGAGAATCGGCTATCTATTTTTAATACCCCTAAGTGATAAGGGTTGTCCAACCCATTTTTTTATTTTTTTGGACAATTTATTTTTATTTTTATGTTTTTATAATGTGGCTTTAAAAATACATACAACCCTAAATTTTCACCCTTCTATCACCAACCCCTATTTTTTAATAGTTGTTTTATTAAGTTTTCATCCCGCTCGATTACTGATCAATTATCACTTGGTAAGTAATCCCCCCCAGGCGTCTACCGGTGTCACTTCTCGCCCAGTAAACAGCACGGAGTAGGGATCAGACCGAAGCCGGTCTCCTGTTACTCTCACACAATAAGCCTTCTCTCACACCCTCCACAGTTTTCGGCTATTATGTTATTATTTATGCATCAAGCGTAATAGTAACGTTTACAATTATCATTTTACTATACTGAATGTAATCTCGAATAGGCGCCGAAATGGCTCAACGGTTCTCAATGAAAATTTTCGGGATCAATACATGAATTATAACTTAAATTTTGATATGTGTTCCAATTTTATATCTTGCAGCAGGGTCCAGAATACATGAATAGGTGTTATAATTTGCGCCTAGCGTAGCGGGCGGGTACGGCTAGTTAGTATATAAAACGAGCAATACACAAAATGTAATTATAAATAATAATCAATACTACACAGAAAAATATACATTTTTTTTTTACCATCGCGAATTTTTCTTATATTGGACTATGATTTCGGGGTTATCGTGCACAGATAAATCTAAGCAATAATTTGAATAACCTCGACCTTTTGGCCAAGTTGCATTTGACTGTAGTCACGAGAAGACTGAAGTATGTGGGTGTCACCGTTTTAAGCGACGGGTGTTTTTTATATCTACCCACGGTAGATCTTGCGTAACATAACTATCCGAAACACGATATGCTAACCGTTTCGGCATATGTACATGTAGACAAATTTTAGAGGCTTTTGGCCATAACATAACCATGTCAGCCCCATCGTAATCCATACACAGAGTAACATCCTTAAGCTATAAAACATAAAATACACTTTGTTAGGTAAGAGAGTTGCACACAAACTCATAAATTTTACAAGCCTCAACACTACATGGCTTGGATAGGATGCTTTGAAAAGCACCCAAATCTAACTTATTGCCGTTTAATTCGGCTAGTACAGTTTTTCTTTCCCTATTATTGCGGACACATTCTACCAACAAGTGATGCACATCTTCTACAGTCCCGCAGTGTTCACAATTTGGATTACTAACTTTTTTCATTAAAAAGCCAAACTTATTGAGTGGCATATGTCCTGATCTTAATCTATGTGCTATTTTAATATATTTTCTACTTATTCTAATATTGGCAAACCAAGGGATACGAGGAGGTTCACACTGCATTGTTCTGTACCAAATACCTTTTTCTAGAGTCAAAATATTCTTTCCATATTTCCACAATTTGATTTATATTTACTTAGTAATTCAGAATAGTAACACTTAATTTCAATTACTAATCCTTCTAAAGCCGATTTTTTCGCTGGTAACCAACCTCCTCATTTCCCGGCAAGCCAACATGAGATGGAACCCACTGCAATCTCAGATCCCTATTGTTACAATTAAATTCATGAATTCACGCACTTCTGAATGACTGGATTCCACGAGGAGGACAACCCATGTCCATCTTTACAGTTTAAATTCTTAAACTTTTTGATTTCAATCGCTTCACGATCAATTTCGTCATTGTGGGGTAGAAATAACGATCTGTGGAGAGAATTTTCGGCTAGTGTTTAGCCAGTGGTTTGCTCCTGATTCGAGCAAGTGTTCGGCTATGACAGATTTGTTGATTTGACGGTGCTTTACCGCTGTGATGTTCTTCTTCACTCTCTCTGCGATAGTACGCCTAATCTGTCCAATGTAAGAGCTACCACAAGTGCAGTCTACCTTGTATACCCCCGGCGTTTGGAATGGTATTACGTCCTTTACTGTTTTACTATTGTATGTTCCTATAGGAACTTTTTCATCTTGAAATAAAGTTTTCAATGAAAATGAATTGAGCGTTATACATATAATTTTAAATTAGATTATCTGTTATTATCAAAACGGCACCCAGAGAAAACCAGATAATATGTTATATATAATAAATATAACCAAAGATGTTGTCAAGTTTGCTCGATTAAGATTAAAAAATGTCATCAAGTTTGTTCGAATAAGATTCAAATATTAGTTGCAAACGTGCCAATAAGACATCTGAGAAAGTCTTTGGTACGGATACGTTTGTCTTATATAGTAAGTGAATTTTATGGACCGGTACATACACCAAACAGCTGCATACTAGATAAGTAAAATAACTTACCTTAACTTACTGATTTCACCAATGAATGTATGTAAGCTGATATTACCTGTTAACAAATAAAACATGTCATTGCTGTGCAATATTATCACAAAACGCATAGAGATTGTTTTCATATAAAAATAAAATAAATTTGCCAGTGTTTCAAGATTATGCCAATCAGTACACTTCTTTTGCATCTTATTTCTCTGTTTTGTATGTTATTGTTTGTGATGTCTCATTTTATCGCTGAATAAATGCTTTCTTTCTTTCTTTTGATAAACTAAAATAATTACCTTCTCTGATATATGATATATATGATAACGTAAATGAATAATTTCATAGCTTCACTATTTATAAGGCTCGTAAACCGGACACAAAGATTGAGTTTTACCAGAAATCTTGCCGACTACTTATAGCTCAGGAATAATTTACAGCGATACTCGCTACGATATAATTGTGCAAGTCATTGCAGAATATATTTCAGCAGGGTTTCCACAACAGTGTCGCCAAGGAATCGAGTTTGTACAAGTGGCGCAATATTGAGGGTATACAAATGAGCAAACTAAAAAAACGGTGGACACCGGGGCTGATCTAGTTGTGCAATATTTACAAGAATAAGACAACAATGGCTCAAACATCCTTTTTTAGTGTTGGGATTCGTATACATGCTAGATTTTACATCCCATAATCCAGGATGCATATGGATTTTGTTTCCAAAGTTTAGAACCTTTTCGATTAACCACATCGTCATGACGAACAAACAACACGAGTAATAATTACACTAGAGCGAAACAAAACCTTCTTGGCTGTCGCTAAGTGGCGAATTCATCATCATCAAGTTATGCGGCTTTTATCTAGTCCCATCCGGATTTGGGCATGATGGAAGCGAGGCAAAGGGATGTATATATAGTGGAGCAGGCAGATATAAATATGGTCCGGAGATATTGCAATTGTAGTCAAGGCGGGTTAAATCGCTATAAAATTGGCCGGCTAGACATTGAACGCTTGAAATGACCGGTTAAGCAACCACATTACCCTGAAATGTATGCGAGAAGCCCAACAAAAACGCTTGCGGCTACATCAAACTATTGATGCAATATCGCCGGGCTATACTACAAGAATGCGGCAAGTGTGTGCAATAAGTTGCGCTATATAGATGGCAACTCGACGCCTGCATAATTGCAGCTCGAAATTGCCTCACGTCTAGCCCGTTTACAAGCGTCATGTCACGATATTAGAAATGTTTCTAAATGGTTACATTTTTTATATCGGCCATTTATACGTCCACCGCTGAACAAAGGCCATGGGGGAGCCATAGATATTCACAACTGTGTCATCACTCTAGGGGGAATTGTCCAATACTCACCACGCTTGGCAGGCAGGTTGGTGAGCGCAGTATGGCTACCGTTACACAGAAGGGATGCTGCTGCCTATCCCACTGGTTTAGATTCCCTTAGTCGCCTTTTACGACATCCACGGGAGGAGATGGAGTGGTGTTATATTCTTAATCCGGACACCACACGGAATCTAAATGATAATAATAATGGTTTAAACCTAACCTATTAATTTCAAATGGTTTATATGGAATCCAAAATAAGCATGAAAGGTTTTTTAATGATTCAGCAACGCGCGACTGCTACCCTAGTGTTGCAAGCATCCAAAAGATCCGGTAACGGCTACCATCAGGCAAGCCTGCAGCCGCCACCTGAATAGAAGGTATAAACGAATTCATTATGCTAACCATCCAAGCTCTTAATGACGCCGATTTCCGAGCCAAATGACATTAAGTGGGATGCAATAAATTTAGTGCCATTCTCCACGGTCTTACTCCATTATTGACCATCTTGTTTGCATGATCGTTAGCAGACAGAATGAAGTATCGTATAATTGAATGAATGGTGAATAGTAGTTAGAATTTTAGATGTAATAAATAATATAAGTATTAAAAACAAAATAATTACTTTATTTTATCATTTCGGCCGAATGATGTCCACTGCTGGACATAGACCTCCCCCAAAGATCACCACAACGACCGATATGGGTGTATTGTGGGCTCATTGTGGGAATTTGCCATAATCGCCACGCTTGGCAGACGGGTTGGTGAGAGTAGTTGAGTTGTAAATGTACTCGAAGGATGCTGCTGCCCATCTTCCAGCTAATCCCTTAGTCGACTTTTACAACACCAACGGGAGGAGATGGGGTGGTGGTATTCTGAGCCGGCACCACACGGCAATTATTTTATTTAAATTAATACAATTAATCTTTACACAAATAGCCCTTGTAGCTCCGAATAACCAACAGGGCTACCCCATCTCATCCCATGGGTGTCATAGAAGGCGACTCGGGGAGTTTGGGACCCGTTGCGCACCAATAAGCACTTGGGTTACCCGCAGGTGATGGGTAAACCACCAACACTAGCATATCCAAGGAGGATTGGTATCAGGCAGGCGGCCGACTATAAAAGTTTTTGCTTAAACCTTTGCAATATGACCAGAAAAATATTGCGCTACCCCAAGTCATTTAAAACCAGTACAGGAAGAAGATCTATACACAAATATGGTTTATCATATCAGCCAAAGAATGTCCACTGCTGAACAAAGTCCTCCAAAGTCAAAGTCAAAGTCAAAATTTTTTATTTCAAATAAACCAAATATTGGCACTTATGAAACGTCAGAATCTAAGTTGCACGGTTCCAAATAGTTGATCTCATGGAGAAGAGCCGGCAAGAAACTCCATGGATACTCTTTTAAAATAATTGAGATTACAATGTTGATTGATACACCTTATTGTAATATATATACCGAGAAAAATGTAGGACAATGTGTAAAGATGGAACATACCACAATGAAATTATAATAATAAATTATTTGCCGTGGCAGTTAACGGCTGACCAGTCCCAACAAACGGCACTCGTTCACGAGCATGACGCATGCATCAGCATCGCTTAGCTCAACCATATTGTAGGGAACCGAACGACCCGATACACAACACCACCGCCAGCAAGACATTTTAGTGAGTATGACAGACCAATACAGCCAGGCAAAAGACAATCAATATAAGTACTAAAAATAACATCAATGGCTACATGATTCTCACACATTTACAGTTTCGTATGAATATTATAATATAATGTTACAAGAACAATATTAACAATAACTAATAGTCAATGTCATAATATTAAATATAAGAAACTAACATTAATAGAAATGAAATTTTAAATGAATTTGTTCAAGATAATGTCAAGTTATTGAATATAAGTAAATAACATAAAAAATTATGTAATTTCAACTGAGTCAAGTCAAATGTCAAGGTATATAATGTCAAGGTGTAAATATTTAAGTAAATAACTTAAAAAATACAATTTTAAATGGGTCATGTCAATTTATTTTACATTAATAATATAATCAATTCCAATGTTTAAATATTAAACCCTTGATTGCAAGTTAAAACACTTGCAATCATATCCAATATAAGATATGTTAAAATAAATTATACAGCGCCAGAGGGTCGCAGTGTGCAGAAGGGAATCGTATGCCAGACATCTTTATCATTGATGTAATGATTTATGCTATAGTAGGCCTTCGACATTAAAACACGTTTAATCAAAGATTTGAACTGTAGTTCTGGCAAATCGGTAATCCTAGAAGGAATTTTGTTGAAGAACCTAACACTGTTTCCGATAAACGACTTGCTGGTTTTACTAAGTCTAAAGCCAGGCAAGATAAGCTTGTTCTTATTGCGAGTATTTAAATTGTGCACGTCACTTTTTTTATTGAAACTAATAATGTTCTTGCGTATATACATGATATTTTGGTATATATATAAGGATGGTAAAGTAAGTATGTTTATCTCCTTAAATAGATCCCGAAGTGACTCACGAGAACCCAGATTATAAATAGATCGGACTGCTCTTTTCTGTAATATAAAAATTGATTCAACATCAGCAGCCGATCCCCACAATAAAATACCGTAGGACATAATACTGTGGAAGTAAGCAAAATATACCATTCTAGCTGTAGCCACATCTGTCACCTGTCTAATTTTCCTAACAGCATATGCAGCAGAGCTAAGTTTTCCAGACAGTGCTTTTATATGGGGCCCCCATTGCAATTTGGAGTCTACTGTAACGCCCAAAAATACGGTTGATGGGACCAGATCTAATGCTCTACCGTCAAGTTTTACTTGTGTTCCTATATAGGCCACATTTGTCGTTGAAAACTTTATACATTTGGTTTTTTCTGCGTTTAGGAGAAGATTATTGGCTGAAAACCAATCAGATACCTTATGAAGTATATCATTGGGTTCTATAAGATACCTATCATTCCTATTTACTTTAAATATAAGTGACGTGTCATCAGCAAACAAGACTATGTTTGACATTGTATCGTTTATCATATATGGCAGGTCATTAATATAGACCAGAAACAGGAATGGCCCCAAAATGGATCCTTGAGGTACTCCCATTTTAACTAGTGAGCCCGTGGATGTGACGTTATCAATCACCACTCTTTGATCCCGATTTATCAAATAGGAGGTTACAAGATCTATAGACCTACCTTGGATTCCATAGTATTTAAGTTTCAGAATGAGTGTGCGGTGGTCCACGCAGTCGAATGCTTTGGACAAATCGCAAAATACGCCCAAAGCATCATGCGCATCCTCCCAGGCCCCTAATACTGTTTTAATGAGAGTAGATCCAGCATCCTCTGTAGATCTCCCCCTTGTGAATCCGAACTGCTTGTCATGTAATATTTTATTCTTGTTAAAATGTTCCAACAATTGATTTAATATAATTTTCTCGATTTTTCTCCCCCATAGATTTCCACAATTATGTCGTCATTTAGGGGGAATTTGCCAGTACTCACCATGATTGGCAGGCGGGATGGTGAGCGCAGTATGGCTGTTATTCCACAGAAGGGACGCTGCTGCCCATCCCCTGGTTGTCTGTTAGTCGCATTAAACGACACCCACAGAGTAAACTAGAGTGGTGCTATTTTTTTATCCGGACACCACACGGCTTACATACAAATATAGTTAAAGTTATACAAAATTAAAACTGTATAAAAACAGCCTACGGTTTTTTGTACTACTTCATAAACTAAATCTCTACAATGCTGCCTGAAAAAAGATGGTTTTTTGTACTACTTATCTCTACAATGCAACCTGAAAAAAAATACGCATCTAATTGGGAACCTCCTCCTTTTTGAAATCAGTAATGACAATGTGCGTATTTAGAGGAAATTTCTTGCCGACAGAGGGCGCTAAATGTACAAAGTGCTTTAAACAGTGCCATCGCCCATGTGTAGGCATTCCGGCTAAGGGCACTGTAGCTTCCTCCTGGCAATGCTCCCAATGCAACAAAAGCGTAATCGACCCCTGTCAGTCATAGTCGGGATAGTCCCGTCTCGGAAAATAAATCCGAGCTCCGGCAAGATGTTGCCTCAGCGTTGAGGATGATTACAGATAAGTTACGGTTAGTACGTGAGGAGATCTTTTATCATTCTAGCTCAAGCAATATGGCTGAGCTGAAAACGGCTAATGCATCTGACCATACTCATATGCATAGAGTAGTGAATAGTCTTAATGCATTTGAAAATCGACCCACTGTGAACCAAAAGTGTCTATTGGAGGATAATAGACACTTTTGGGCTGGACAGCATTATGGAGCAAATTAAGCGGGACTTCAACGGTAGGAATCAGAATCTTGTAGCAAATGATTTGATAATTGCCATATGCTAGAGTCGAACACGAAAAATGCTAACCGAATAGTTAACCTGATTGCCTTCTCTTACGACACAAATTGAAAAGGAATGGTTTGTTCTTTGCACGGAACTGCACGCACTTTAACAAGAGGCATAAGAAACGATCATCATCATCATCTTAATCATCCCATTACTGTCCCACTGCTGGGCACGGGCCTTTTTTCACCATGGGAAAGGTTAGGCTTTAGTCCACCACACTGGCCTTTTTTTTTATTATTGGTGCCCAGTGGAAATTCTTCATGAACTTCCTTCACCCCGAGGAAGGACGAAGGGGTATGCCGGACTCCTACCGGCTAAAACCACTGGAGCGGTCATCTTCGGCACCTAAGGGAGGCTCCAGGTCCTCGTATGATCACACTAGAGCCACCCACTGGTGCCACGCCTATTGGCACATCTCGGAGAGGGTGACTGTAAAGCGGTCACCCCCCCAGGGGGATTGTAAAGGATCCCCCAGTGCGTCCCACGGCAGCGCGTGACCACATGCGTGCTACCGTCTTTTCTTGGGTCGCTTGGTGTGGGCACGCAAATTCCCCAATCTACGCACCCGCGAACCCAGAGGTCCCCCACCTTATAGCAACGGCAGGGGTTTTCAGGCGTATCGTAATTAGGTGCCAGGGCGGTTCTTACCCCAGCGCCGTCTCCTCCTTCTTCGAGCGGGATCGGCCCTCTCCCGATCCCGCTCCACTACACTGGCCTAGTGCGGCTTGGCAGATTATATACACCGCTGAGAACATTTTGGAGCCCTCTCAGGTGTGCAGGTTTTCCTTCACCGTTAACGAAAGTGATAATCAAATTCTGATAAGCACATGAATCCGAAATTCAGCGGCCGGAATCTAACTCAGACCCTCCCGTATAGAAGGCAAGCGTTCAACGACTAGGCTCTATCATTGCTGTAAAGAAACGATAATTAAATTAAATTAAAATAAAATTAGTTACAACGCATACGTTGTAACTAATTTATATCTTGTTTTGTTCCCTGCTGTTCAATCAACTGTGTATAAATAAAAAATGACAATATTTTCTGCAATGACGCAATCTTAATGTAAGCGTCATTAGGTCGCAGGCGCGCAGATTGGGGAGTCTGCGTGCTCACCCCGAGCGACCCCCGGGAAGATGGTGGCGCACACGTGGTTTCGTGCCGCCGTGTGCGTAGCACAGCGCACAGCGAGGGTCGGGGGAATCCTTTACAATCCTCCCCGAGAAGTGCCTGGGGGTTGGCCTTTTTAGAGTTGTCTGCCCTCCACTAGAGCGTGACACCAATGGCGTGGTTGCGGGAATCCGCGCAATGCGAGTAGTACAGGACAGGTTGTTGTGGCGATCCAAGGGGAGGCCTAGGTCAGCAGTAGACGGGCGCGCAGATTGGGGAATCTGCGTGCTCACACCGAGCGACCCCCGGGAAGACGGTGGCGCGCACGTGGTCACGTGCCACCGTGTACACAGCACAGCGCATGCGAGGCTTGGGGGGATCCTTTACAATCCTCCCCGAGAAGTGTCTGGGGGGGGCGACCTTTTTACAGTCGCCTTCCCTCCGCTAGAGGGGGTGACCGCTTTACAGTCATCCCTTCCGAGATGTGCCTAAAGGCGTGGCACCAATGGGCGGCTCTAGTGTGATCTTACGAGGACCTGGAGCCCCCCCTTCGGTGCCGAAGATGACCGCTCCAGTGGTTTTAGCCGGTAGGAGTCCGGCATACCCCTTCGCCCTTCCCCGGGGTGAAGGAAGTTCCATATAGAATTTCCACTGGACATCAATAAAAAAAAAAAAGGTCAGCAGTAGACATTTTTAGCTAAGATGATGACGAGGATATTGCTAGTAATATGTAAAACAGTAAGTCCTGGTTTAAGTCACTTTCTCACAGTACCTGATAACTTTTGAGTTGACAATTGACAAAAACGTTATTATCATAATTAAGTTTGGAATATCCTCAAGGTTTTCTGTCAATGTCGGAACTCAGTTCGTTACTTGAAGCGATTTGAAAAGATTAAACCCACAGATATCGTCTTAATTGAAGGCAATGTAATGAAACAGAAAAGATTTGGCGCGAGATTGTGAAAGATGCGAATTCCTTTTCTTTTGAAAAAGCTGTGGTTGATTTTTTAGCAAAAGTAATTTAGTTTTTTAAATGTATTAAATCAATAGAATCAAAGAATATGTAATTAATTATAATTAGTCGTATTATTTTCCGTCATCATCATTAAATCAGCAAAAGGACGTCCACTGCTGAACAAAGACCTTTCCCCATAGATTTTCACAACTACCGGTGTCCAGATAAAGCATTCACATACTTAAAGTAACCTGGAATAAATCATATATTAATTAATGTTTTACTGTAACGTAACTAGATGGCGATGGGATCGAGTTCGCGATATGGTTTCGATGCATGAGAAATTTATGTTACGAACACTATTATGTGTATGTGCTTGTTTTTTAAAATTAGCGTCATCATGAAACGATCTGATAAAGCACCCCACACTTTTTAACAACAAAATTTTCTTTTGTTAATCGCTCTTTTGTTATTTTAAACTGGGGGGGGGGTGATGTGGCGACACCTACATCGCCAGCATACAACTGCAACTTACAGTGACATCTACCTGAACATTAATCGTGACTCTCCGATGACGTCAAACCATCCTGAATCACGCTTGTAAAGTATTCGCGCAACGCTGCATATATACAGTCGCCCAACATCAACCGTAGGGCTTGGGCCCACCAGGCATAACACCCACCTGGTTGAAGGATCCTCCCCTTTCTATGGACACCACACCTTGTTCCCCATATACTCGCTACGCTTGGCAGGCAGGTTGGTGAACACAGAATGATTACTGTTCCATGAAATGGACACCGCTGATCATCTATCTGGATTAAAATCCCTGAGTTGCCTTCCACAACAGCCACGGAATAAGATAGAGTGGTGCTTTAAAAACTTACAAAATCATATCGGCCATTGATACGTCAACTGCTGAACAAAGGACTCCCCCATAGATTTTCACAACTGTGTCATCATTCTGGGGGGTTTTTGCCAATACTCACCACGCTTGGCAGGCGGGTTGGTGAGCGCAGTATGGCTACCGTTTCACAGAAGGGACGCTGCTGCCCATCCCTCTGGTTTAGATTCCCTTAGTCGCCTTTTACAACATCCACGGGAGGAGATGGAGTGGTGCTATATTCTTAATCCGGACACCATACGGGATACTTACAAATTATTTTTATTATAATAAATTAAATTAAAAACCCGGCCACAAAAAATAACACCAAGATATCAAGTTCGCGAAACAATATCATTAAACGAAAAAGGCCAAAGATAAAGATGTAGCCACACTAGCACGGAAAGAGCATCCCGGTTTTACTGTACACATACTATCTCATATGTCGACAGTGCCGCTTTAGTGACGCCAAACAGTGATCACAAATTATAGTAATCACAATGTAAGTACATAAAATCCATAGTTAGTCTCAGACTTTTTTACTGGAATTGTTTTAGTCTACTATTTCCAATAATGGAATATGGATCCAGTTGAATTAAAACTCAAAATCCAGCTTTCGATTCTTAATTAGGAGCGAATTTGCGACCACCGAGGATGATAATGTGACGATAAATGAATACATGCTCAAAAATACGATCTTCGGCCGTTTACGGAAACACTTTTTGGGAGGTATTTTCTGAAGTGAAAAGGTCTGAAAATGGTAACTTTTGTCCTTGCTTTCCACATTCTACGAGTATTATACGGTATCCCTTCGGTTTGTACGGTTACACTATTTAATTTTGCCTGTATATATATTTTAAACTTTGTGCCACACTAAGATTTTTCCTCTATCCTGGTACAGTTTACAGGCATAAACCTCACTTGCACAAACTCCCAAACCCGAAGCAACTATCTCTAGATCATACAAATATTTGTTCCGTGTACCCAACTAAGTCGAATAATTTTGACTTTTGACTACTTGACAGGACCATTTTCCTTTATCTGCACTTAGCTACGGCTACATACAATCAGGACAAGGCTACGATATCAGCTAGAGGAGAATGTTTGCTTTATACCATTCACGGTGACCATTATTTTCATTTGTGGCGACACCTACATCGCCAGCAACTTACAACGACATCTACTTGAATATTAATTGCAACTCTCCGATGACGTCAAAGAATCCTGAATCACCCTTGTAAAGTATTTGCGCAACGCTGCATATATACAGTCGCCCAACATCAACCGTTGGGCTTCGGCCCGCCAGGCATACCATCCACCTGGCTAGAAGGTCCTCCCTTTTCCATGGAGGACGACCACACCTTGCTTCATTATGGGCATTATCTGCACATTCATTATGGGCATTATCTGCACATTCATTATGGGCATAATTTTACTTTTTGGAGGACTTAATTCAACAGTGGACTATTATAGCTACGGTTAGATAGAACCGTTCTTAATATTACACCTTATTCTGGTTCCGGCGTATTTATCTTGTGCAGGTGTGGCCGAATCTTTATAATATTTTTCTGTGTCAATATCACGTTTCCTATTAGTGCCATAATCAACGTTATTACAGTATAGATTGGATTATTATTTCTAGGAGATGGGGTATAGAAGATGATAGATTTAGTTTCATTAAATTAATTTACTATATTTATTTATTTATACTTTCATGTACAACGAGAGGTACAAAAAACAAATACTTCAAGAATGATAATTATAAGATGCATACAGATATAGATACTAAAAGTACGGTAAAATACATAATACATATATTATATATATTAATTAAAATATACAACATATAATACGTTATTATATTCTAATAATCATTATAACGATGCCCATAAGTGTTGATGAGGAATGCTGAGATTTCAAATAGTATTCCCGAACTTTTCGATTGAATGAAGATTGACTTGTAGCTTTTTTTATGTGTAGGGGAAGCACGTTCCAGAGTTTGATTGCTGAGACAGCGAAGGAGTTAGAAATAAAACCTGTGTGGTGAGACTATACGACGGTCACACTGAATGTTTTTAGAATTGGCCAGTAAGAGAAGTTGCCGATGAAAAATTAATTTGAATTTCGAATACGTAACTCTTTGGGATGCTGTAGATGTATATTGAAATCATATGTCTTTTTTTAGAAATTGGTGACAATTCAAAGTTGCGGGGCGTAAAAATTTTCTCTCCATGATTTATTGCGACTTTCATTGCGGTCTTAATCAACAACTATGTTATGATAGACTTCAAATTGGCATTTCATGATGAATCCCCATCTAGTGCTGTATATAACTGATTTAATGAATTAAAACATAGTCGAAGTAATCTCACTGATGATTTGCACGAAAGCCGTCCATCTTCGGTGACCACTGTAGATAACGCGAGTGGTATGCGGCTTATGATAGAATCTAATAAAAAAGTAACATATCAACAGATCCGTAAAGTGCAAAAAGTCTTACAGCAGTATTTAGGCGTCAGAAAGGTTTGCACTAGACGGATACCTCATAATTCGACAACGTGACAAACGCTATCGTTTGGATTGGTGCCTCGAATGCTGTGTTTGTTATTATCACAGGTGATGAAAGCTGGACATTGTTACGACCCCAAAACCAAAAGAAAATCTGCCCAATGGATGATTCCATTCGAAGATGTGCCAACAAAATAAAGAAGGGCCAGAATTCAAAGAAAAGATGATTGCCTCATTTTTGGACGGACGGTTCATTTCGCAACAGCGCTAGAGGAAAAAAGGACTGTTACTGCAGATTGGTTTATTACCATTGTTTACAGGTTGTCTTGGAAAATGTTCAACAGCAGCACCCAAGAAGCAGGATTCTCCTCCATCACGACAACGCTCCAGCTCACTCCACCAGACGGATAATCAAATATTTCTCTATAGAAGATGTGGAATTAGACAGTAATTATCCTTACAGTCCTCACTTGGCACCTTGCGACTTTAATATATTCCCCAAAATGAAAAAATAAACTCAGAGGAGTTCGCTTTATGAAAGCTGAAAATGCTGTGGCTGCGTCCCTAAAGAAGAGTGGGCTCACTACTTAATTCAATGATTTCACTGTATGCGACGGTGCTTAGAAAGGAACGGAGACTTCGAAACAGTAAAAATATTAACGGGTTCCTACATCATTCCGTTTTTGATTTTCTAAACACACGTTTTAAAGAACGAGGTAACTTTTGTCTCGCTCATGAGCCGGACATCATGTTTGACACCCTTGTTCTAGAGCATCTAGAATTATTCCATCTGGGTAAATCTGGAGATTTACCACCTCACCCATTTTATTGATATCATGGGTCCTATTTATTTTCGAGTCCCAATATCACAGATTGGTGTTTATTATGTCTTCTCATCTCATCTCGTGGGTGTCGTTAAAGGCGACTATGGATCGTTGCAGTGATATTTGGGGGAGGCCTGTATCCAGCAGTGGACTTTATTCGGCCAAAATGATGACTTCTTGGGAAAGGCTAAGGCCTTGGAATTTCCGATGGGAATTGGACTTGCCAATGGTAAGCCATTAGACTAGAAAGACATAGTACAAATACATTGATATAGGGATTATAATGTTAATATAATTGCACTACGCCGTCACTGGTTTAATAGTTACCAATACCTAGTAACCAAGTTTAACTTATATAGTTAAACATTTTTCACATAGTTAAATATATTGCACTTTTTTTATTTTACTTTATTGGGCCCAGTGGATCTTCTACATGAACTCCCTGCATCCCGGGAAGGACGGAGGGGCATGCTGGACTCCTGTTTTTTTATTGATGTCCAGTGGAAATTCTACATGGAACTTCCTTCGCCCCGGGGAACGGCTAAGGGATATGCTGGAATCCTACCGGCTAAAATCACTGGGGCGGTCATCTTCGGCACTTTAGGGGGGCTCCAAGTCCTCATGTGACCACCTACATGCCACCGTCTTCTCGTGGATCGCTCGGTGTGGGCACAGCGGATTCTTCAACCTACGGACCCGCGAGCCCAGAGGCCCCCCGCCTTAAAACGGCGGCAGGAGGTTTCAGGCATATGAGAATTAGGCACCAGGTCGGTTGTTACCCCTCTACCGTCTCCTCCTTCTATGAGCAGGATCGGTCTCCCGATCCCATTCTACGGTCTGGAACGAGCAGGTGCTGCAAGTGTCCTTCGAAGTCCCTGCATGTGTGTCCCAAGTAACTTAAGTAGATCATGACACCTCTACTGCACTATGCCTGTAGCCTGTAAACCGCATCAATTTTTTATAAAGAGTAGGCTTGCATTTGACCACGTCTGACAACCACTCTATTTAAGCTGCAGCAGTATCTTTGTGCCAATTTTTTATTTCGAAATTTTTATTTCATCTTCATCTAGTGTTTGCAAAAGCGCCTACCAAGTATGAGCTTCTGGGTTCCCAGGTCTAGAAACATAGTTTTATGAATACAATGTTCTTCGTTAGCTTTAAGTGTTTTATGTATAGATCTCCTTCCACCCCTTCTATTATTTGGTTAACCACAGGACATTTTTTCTACCTCTTATCTTGCTGTCTGATCAAGGATGAAGCTCTCAGCTTACCTGTCCATAATTAGCAATACCAAACAGGCTCTAGCTGAAAATCCTGCGGACAGCTCATATTCGGAAAATATGAGAATGTGTTGTCGATGTCAATCTGACCAGTACAGAAACCAGGTTAATTCCATTAAACATCTATTATGAGATATGAGAAATCTATTATGTAGCGCGTCTCGAAATTGTACCCTTCGATGAGTTTCTTTTTTTTTCTTAACGGGATACCTTGTAGCAGTTTAACCAAGGACCCCAATATTCCGTTCTGGAAAATTACCGCTAATATAATGTAATGTTTACGTTCCATACAACCTTTACCCTCGAAACACAAGCGTGATAACAAACGAACACTTGTACTCAACAATAATCAATATCCCGCAGTTCATAATGGGTTGTAAATAAACAAACGCTCTCTATCAGATTTCAAGTAAAACGCATTATACAGGCTGAGTAGTTATACTTAAACAATTTTAAGCAGGTTAGTTGTGGTTTTTATTCTGGAGATAAAAAATAAGATCAATGATTGCTTAATTAACCTGGCCTATACAGAGTGTCCAGTAAATAGCACGACATACTGCAGGGGGTGAGAGCTTGGGTCAACACCTACCAAAAAACACAATATATGTTCAGCAAAATCTTACGGATTTGCAGTAGTACAAAATTTTCCGAAATATCGAAAAGTCTTTACCTTGACACAGATTTTTAAGCATCTCGTAATGAAAAATTCCTTTTCTAGTTTTTTTTTACCTCAAATTATTTGTGAATTTGCCGTGTGGTGCCGGCTCGGAATGCCACCACCCCATCTCCTCCCATGGGTGTCGTAAAAGTCGACTAAGGGATTAGTCGGAGGATGGGCAGCAGCGTCCTTCGAGTACATTAACAACTCAACTGCGATCGCCAACCCGCCTGCCAAGCGTGGCGATTATGGCAAAACCCCCCAATGAGCTCAAAACACATCCATATCGGTGGTTGTGATGATCTTTGGGGGAGGCCTGTGTCCAACAGTGGACTTCATTAGGCCGGAATGATTTGTGAATAGTTACTATACTCATTGATAAGTCTTTATTCTATTAAAAACTAATTTGTTATCAAGAAATACAATTTTTATTTAAATTTTCACAGTACAATTTTCTTATCGAAAGTATTGTACTTACTGTAAATCCGTAAGATTTTGCTGAACATATATTGTGTTTTTTTGGTAGGTATTGACCCAAGCTCTCACCTCCTGCAGTATTTCGAGCTATTTACTGGACAACCTGTATATGACAAGTATGGTTGAGATTGCCCTTGATTTATTTTCCCTTATTATTATTTCTAGGCATTTTATTTTTCTTACTGCTCAAATAAGATCATTAAATCTTACTAGAAAGTAGAAAATAATTAGTATAACTGTTATTGTTAGCCCATACAATCCCACAGCTGGGCAACGACTTCCCCTCTAAACAGCCTATATCAGTGTCATATCAGCCGAAGAACGTCTGCTTTTGAACAAAGACCTCGCCCATAAAATTCCACATCGACCAGTTAACTGCCGCCCACATTTACGACTCCCAATAAATCCAACAGTCAATATACTGGATAGAAAAGTTAACGCTTCAAATTTTTTTTAAGTTGAGCTTGGTCAGACCTTTTTGCATTTACTCTTTTACCTTTACAAGGCGACGTTTTTACCTTGAGTGCCATGATGGTCGAAATGGTCAAGCTACAGGATGAAATTATATAAGTAAATTTAAGCTCAAATTTAACCGACTCAATAATATAGTGACTCTTCATTGTTTAATATTGGAGTATATAAATGTAAATTAAATTGTTCCAACCTGTCTCAAACATCCTGTATACCTAAAACATGTTTGTCCAAGCATTAGCTGTGTAATTTAGCGCTTCAGCAAACACCAACCCGACCCTTTATAACGAACTAATAGCGAGACCAGAAATCGATACTTACATTATAGTTTAACTTGACTTAAACACGTAAATGTTGTGCTATCCTTATAAATAGTCCATTCCGTGAGAAAACAGATTCAGCTGTCCCTCAGTCTGGTCCCTCCGGCAACGCCCTAGATTGAGGTTTAAGTCCCGCAGCCTAGCCTCATGCCTGACCTTTCGGGGCCACCAGATTGCCTGGTTAAGCAACAATATCTTCCAGAAATGCATGCAAGAAGATACACAAATAAATAGGTTGACAAAGGATTTATACTTCATCATCATTATCAGCCTATATCGGTCCACTGCTGGGCATGGGCCTCTCCTAGCGTGCGCCGCAACATCCGGTTATGAGCATTGCACATCCAGCCGAGCCCAGCAACCTTCTTCAGCTCGTCCATCCATCTGACCGGTGGGCGCCCAACGCGGTCTTCACTCTAGGACTCGTCTGCTCCATCGGCTATCGGTCCTTCCACAGACGTGACCAGCCCACTGTCACTTCAGCTTGCTAATTTGGTGTGTTATGTCGATCATTTTGATTCTCTATCGGATATCCTCGTTTCGGATTATATCCTTTAGAGAGAATCCGAGCATAGTACCATTTATACCTGGATGGATAGAAAAAAAGAAAGAAGAAAGAAAGAAACCAATTCTTTATTTTAGATTAAAGGTTCTGTACAGGATAAGAGACTTCCTTAGTGTCGCAATGAGGAAGAGAGTGGTTGATAGTCTAGTGCTATCAAAAATGAATTATTGTGATGCCGTATACGGCCCATGTCTGCTATCTCGTACAGAACGTTTAATCCAAAGAATTCAGAACGCATGGGCCCGATATTGCTTTAGCATACCCCGGAGAAAACACGTAACACCATTTTTAAATAAAAATGATATGCTGAAAATGGCAGCACGGCGAAAACTTCATTTGGCTGGCTTATTATTTGGAGTTATCAACACACACAAACCAGCATACCTATTTAAGAAATTAACTTGGAGACAGGATCATTATAGTTACTCTACTCGTTCCACTTCCAACCCTCTCACGATGCCTCTATACAAAACTACAGCCTTTAGGGGATGTTTCAAGTATGCCGCCACTCATTGCTGGAACAATATACCACCTCCCATGCGGTCCCTGAAAACAAGCGCAAACTTTAAAATCAACCTAAAAAGATACCTATTACAGAAGCAAAAAAATGAACAACAAATATTCTATAAATAAATAAATGAAATACTCACGGTATGTTTATGACCTATGAGCAATGTACATCTGATTCCGAGCGGCTAGAGGCGGCATGTTTGTACGTATATGTATATGGTCTACACGCGCAATCGTATCCCAAACGGATCATTAGCCTAAAGCGAAACAAACATTTGCATTAATAAACCAGGCACATAATATACACTTTCACTGTATATTAGTTCGCACCTACAATATTAGAATTAATATGTATGGTGCGGCTGCTTGTTTTGGTGTGTTTCATTTGTTTCTGTTATCAAATACTTTGATCTTAACGCAGTATTTAGTCGCGCGACCACACAGAACTCGTGCGCAGGCAGAATGAATGACACGCCATATAAATATAAATATACAAATACAAACGTGTGCAAGCGCGACCCGCGCTGTGCGAGCGGGAGCAAAGCAAGACATGGCTTGAGGCCTGCGAATACGTTTGATGCTTAGTGTTTGATAACTATTAGTATATATGTATGTATAATGATAGTTTTCCACTTACCTTATATTGTTTTGTGTTTTTTATAGCTGTATTATTTAAATTATGTATGTTGGCTTAATATCCGTCCGTCACAGGTCAGGGTTAGCACTGAAAACCAGCTCTGTGTTGCGGCTAGCGTTGCAACGCGGTGTTATGCTGAGTGTTGACCTCTTTGCCACTGTTGGGACGTGCGTCGGCAATCTGTTATTTTTGTTACGATTACTTTATTTCTCATTTTATTTATTATTATTTTTATTTATATTCTACGATAAATCTTTTTGTTATGTGTTTTTATTGCAAGTTTGGTGTAGATATAGGTTTAATTAGTATGAATGTACCGATGCGCATTTTGTTGTGGCAATAAATAGCTTTTCTTTCTTTCTTCTTTCTTTCTATTTGACAGCAAATAGGATAGGATTATCTGTAGATACATTTACGACTTAAAAACTACGACGTTTAATCCAGTTGACATGGCCAGCTACCGTGGCTTTCCTTTGCTTATCGAGGGCTTATCTACTACAAAATAAGTAGAGAAAATCCACATAATGGTGGGTGAAACCCATAGTAAGCAGAGAAAAGTCACTAAAAGCTTGTAATAATAATTTGAAGGCTCATAATAGCCAATGGCAAAATTAATACCATGGAGATCGATTTATCAAGTCAAGTGAATAAAATACTTCTGTTAACCAATCTGGGGCAATTGGCGATGGGTGAGACCACATCAGAGAATCAACATACCTGAACAAGTCTATGATGCTGATTATAACAAATGCTTGCATTTGCTGATTCCTGTAAGCTTCAAAACTCCTATATTATGCCGTATTGAAATAAAATCTTCCACCAACGGAGAATAAAAGAAAAATAAAGATATATTAGCTGCTTAACTTAACATTTGTTTCAAATACTGTGAACGTGTAAAAAATTCGAGACACCCGAAATGGTTCCAATCTATATGATAAACGTTAATACAGTACATGATGTTTTCTTCGTTTTCTGAAAACTGGGGTCTTTGATTCTCTTGAATTATGTTATCCCAGACGGTTTCATAAAGGTCAACTAAAAGATAAGTGTCCTTTTTGGGCAATAGATGTGCCACCGCCCGCATCTTATTATCAAATCACCCTGCAGCTACAGTGTCGCGACGACAGCGCTTCAAGCGCTTTACGAAATTTCCATATAGTGTTCATGTCATACAATAATCTCTATTGTTCCCTTGTCTACTTGTTTTTGTAAACCTTGAAACCTATGTTCCAGCTATGCCACCTATGCATCCAATTGGCAATATTCATACAAGTTGAATCTACAGACCATCACACTTACAATCTGCATCAGACTTTTGGAAGTCTCTGTACTTACGAACCCGACGTCTAAACCGATAGCCTAAATGTGTAGTATGATAGCATTTCTTTTTCACCGCTTTGGATTTCCTCTTGGATTTCTTCAGCCCCAGGGGAGGTTGTAGGCTCCACAGCCGTCCATAAGTGGCACATCTCGGAGAGGGTGTTTATGAAAAGAGATCACCCACTCCAGTAAAGAGGCCACTACTATATTATATTCATTACATGAAATATGTTCCCAGTCGTTAGTCATAGTGAGCTCATAGTAGATTGTTTATTTTATTTACACACGATTATGATTTATTACCCGCGAGCCAAACTAACCCGACATTATACCGAGGATATCCCGGACATCAGCCTGTACGAGATTAGGATGGCCTTGAAACAGCTTAAAAATAACAAGGCGCCGGGTGGAGACGGAATTACGACAGAGCTTCTGAAAGCGGGTGGAACACCGGTACTTAAAGTCCTTCAGAAGCTATTCAATTCCGTCTTACTTGAGGGCACAACGCCGGAAGCGTGGAACAGAGGTGAGGTGGTGCTCTTCTTCAAAAAGGGTGATAACACCCTATTGAAGAATTATAGACCCATCTCACTTCTGAGCCATGTTTATAAGCTGTTCTCAAGGGTCATCACGAATCGTCTCGAGCGCAGGTTTGATGACTTCCAGCCTCCCGAACAAGCCGGTTTCCGAAAAGGTTTCAGTACCATAGACCACATCCATACGCTGCGGCAGGTTATACAGAAGACCGAGGAGTATAATCTGCCACTATGCTTGGCGTTTGTGGACTATGAGAAAGCCTTCGATTCGATCGAAACCTGGGCAGTGCTGCAATCTCTGCAGCGGTGCCAGATTGACTATCGGTACATTGAAGTGTTGAAGTGCTTATACAGAAACGCCACCATGTCGGTCCGAGTACATGAACAGAGCACGGGGGCAATTCCATTGCAGAGAGGTGTGAGACAGGGGGACGTCATTTCCCCGAAACTGTTCACCGCTGCAATGGAGGATGCCTTCAAGCTACTGGAGTGGAAAGGATTCGGCATTAACATCAATGGCGAGTATATCACTCACCTTCGATTTGCCGATGACATCGTAGTCATGGCAGAATCGCTGCAAGAGCTCAGCACAATGCTCGATGATCTCAACAGAGTTTCCCAACAGGTGGGCCTTAAAATGAACATGGGCAAGACAAAAGTCATGCCAAATGTCCATGTCGTGCCCACCCCAATATCCGTTGGGAGCTCTGTTCTCGAAGTTGTTGACGAGTATGTCTACCTAGGACAAACTGTCCAGTTAGGTAGGTCCAACTTCGAGAAAGAGGTCAATCGTCGAATCCGACTCGGCTGGGCAGCGTTCGGGAAACTTCGCAACGTCTTTTCGTCAACAATACCGCAATGCCTCAAGACGCAAGTCTTTAACCAGTGTGTGTTACCAGTGATGACATATGGAACAGAGACGTGGTCACTCACAATGGGCCTCATAAGAAAGCTCAAGGTCACTCAGCGAGCTATGGAGAGAGCTATGCTTGGTATTTCTCTACGAGATCGAATCAGAAATGAGGAGATCCGTAGAAGAACTAAAGTTGTCGACATAGCTGAAAGGATTAGTAAACTGAAGTGGCAATGGGCAGGGCACATTGCTCGTAGAACTGATGGCCGTTGGGGCACAAAGGTTCTCGAATGGAGACCGCGCACCGGAAAACGCAGCGTAGGACGACCTCCAACGAGGTGGACAGACGATCTGGTGAAGGTCGCTGGGAGTCGTTGGATGAGAGCGGCATGTGACCGCTCGTTGTGGAAATCTAAGGGGGAGGCCTTTGTTCAGCAGTGGACGTCCTGTGGCTGATATGATGATGATTTATTACGACTACAATTGTTTATTTTTAGTTGAGTTAGTGGCAGGCTTTGGGTTGAGTGATAAAATAGTTTTAATTACCTTGAAACAGATTGAAAAAGTGAAAAATCTTGAAAAATTTACACCGCATGAATTAAGTGAAGCACACCAACAAAGATGCGTTGGGGACTGCGTTACAAAACTCAACAGGCACAATAATGAGGAGATTGTGAATCGTTACTTACATAAATACAAAGAAGTTAAGAAAGAACTACAGTGATTGATAGTGTTCCTTAACTACTATTTTAAATATTGCTAGGCATCTCAAACAAGGGTTTCAATCAATCCTATACAGTTATTTTGCTTGAAGGTAACCCCAATTACTTATACCTAAGTAAGCGCCCGGCAATTCCTTTTATTTATGCTTTTGCGCGAAGAAACGACCATCCCGCTTTATAGGCGATTCGATGGGCGTATGAGCTAGAATGAATTCCGCTAAGCAGTAATGTTTAAGTTTTAGTTATTTTCTCGATGTACAGACGCAGTTAAAGTTACATTATTTAAAGCTTATGTACGTCGCTGTATACGGGAGGCCTGTGGGTCAACTATTGGGTATATGTTCGCACAGCTCACAATGCTTTGTGGGTCCATTTTAACAATGCGTTCAGGGCGCTGTTGCGACTTCCACGTTTTTGTAGTGTATCAGCGATGTTTGCTGATGTGCGCACAGATGGCTTTGCAGCTATCTGGCGCAAAAAGACTGCATCGCTTCTCAGACTGCGATCGCCAACCCGCCTGCCAAGCATGGCGATTATGGCAAAACCCTCCAATGAGCGAGAACACATCCATATCGGTGGTTGTGGTGATCTTTGGGGGAGGCCTGTGTCCAGCAGTGGACTTCACTCGGCCGAAATGATGATGATGATGAAGCACGACTATCCACTGGTGTGGAAACTTATACAAAGGACCAAGTCGCTATATACAATAAGATAAAAAAAAGCTGTATTACTAAAAATCTGGATCTCTGTTGTTTGAATAAATAAATAATAACTACTTTGTTCCAGTTTGAAGGGCATTGTAGCGAGTACAATTACTGGGAATAAAGGACTCCGAATGAATCTTTTGAATAGACAATCGCAGTGTGGTGCCACGCAGGACCAGGTCAAGGTAGCATTACAATTGTTATGGGTAGATCTGATGCCTGATGCTATTATCATTTCGGCAAAATAAAGTCCACAGCTGGCCCTGGCCTCCCCAAAGATTGCAACAATGACCGATCAGGGTAAGTTGTGTGCTCATTGGGGGGTTTTGCCATAATCGCCACGCTTGGCAGGCGGTTTGGCGATCGCAGTTGAGTTGTTAATGTACTCGAAGGGTGCTGCTGCCCATCCTCCGGCTTATCCCATAGTCGCCTTTTACGATACCCGCGGTATGATATGGGTTGGTACTATTCGTAGTCATCCCCACACGTCGTGATGCCCCCCCAGTCAAATGACTTTAGGAGCTCGTCACTTGGTTGGATGTAAAATGTTTGTGTGGCTTATATATTTTATCGTTTTTAACGAGGGGTTATTCTCATAGAGCTTCCTCCACCTTAGGTGGATCCACCTTATACTTGGGGTGCAGGATTTGCTCTCGCATTCACCGCATCGAAATTCTTTTCTATTTCTTACTAGCTGGGACCCGCGGTTTCACCCGCCGTTTAATTTTATGAATATAGATGAAATTCATTGGAATGATAGTGGCGCCATCTCTCATAGATTGGTCGTACCAAGTCAGTAACCTTTGCGGGCTCATGCACAACACTTTGCTGAAGATCATAACATGATCAAATGCATAGTATACGATTCTATAAAGGACATATACACAAACATTCATTTTTATATACATTGATACGCTCTTAAGAAAAGTCAATAGCTAAGGTGCACGGTTCAGAAAAGTCAGTCCTATGGAGAAGAGCAGACAAGAATCTCCATGGACATACCGTTTTTCGATAATAATACTGTTATGATATTACATTTTAACAAGTTAGGTATATGCGAGCATAGTAGCGTAGACGCGGTTATATAGTCTATATTGGTAGCAGGCCACCTGGATCCTTCCACCGATCCTTTCAATGAACCATTGCTCAGTGGTTCATGTTGAGAGAATCCAACCAAAACCTAGATTATAATTATTTTTTTAATAGCCTATCACTAACCGTAATGTTTCAATAATTATTAATACACCAAAGGCCGAATACTCAAACGTCATTTAACGGTAAGTCCCCGCTTTAACTATTCGAGAAACCGGTTTTTGGTACAAAATCGTGCGCCTCAAATTGTTCAAGCGGGTACTTAACGTTGAATGGCGTTTGAGTATTCGGCCGTATGAGTCTCAGTCACTTGAATAAATAATTATTATGTCTCTCTTCTCACGGGTTTATATCCCCTGTGAGGAGGAACCCGGTCTTTTGAAAGGCTTACTCGGGGGACATGGTTCCAACATGCAGAGGCCCTTTAGTGAATTTTAATATAAAATGTAATGGGACACTAACCGGGGACTCTCCATGGCGGCACTATAAAATGCTGTCTCGGATTGTCCCCGGAGGGATAAAACTATTTTATGAAATGGAAACTACAAGTATAAGTTCTATTGCAATGGGTACTAAATGGATTTAATACTAAGAAAAACGGTAAAACGACGTCTGTCTTTCAACCTTTAAAGTGAAATTCTGTGGCAGACGGTGACTTGCCACTCACAAGATGAGCCCCCTAAATGGCCAATGCTACAGGCGACAAGGAGCAACACCGGTGTGAGCGGCTAGGGGTGTCGAGAGGTGCGGCATCGGTTTCACCATCGCGCGTCTCGAAGACTTGGAGCGGGTTTCCCCGTTATTACGCCATTAGAAACTTCCACTCCCGAGCATATATCTCTAGCGGCCACCCTCTGATTGGCCCATTAAGGCAAGCCAGAGTTGAAAATCCTGTAGGCACACATGGGGTTCCACTCCAACCAACCAATAAAGGCATGTCGGAGACGAGGCCCTGACCGACTCTCTGGGGTATTCGGGTACGCAGTGTCGCCACTCACATTCAGCTCGCCACAAACTGCCCTGCGTTCTGTAAGCTTCTTAATTTACTTATTTTCTATCTTATTTTTCTACTTTTTTTAATATCAGAAGGTAGGAAGAAATTAAGCAGCTGCTTTAATCTGCCCTCCAGGATTACCTTATCCCATGGTGAGATAACGACTGCCCAGGGGGGTAGAGTTATTAATATTATTATGTGTAAAATAAATAGAAACAATAATAAATCAGACGATTGCTTCGGTAATACACAATAGGAAATTAATAATTATTAACGCATATAACTAAACAAGTCGACGAAGTTCACACACATTTACAAAACGTTGAAGATATTAAATAAAATAAAATAAAATGCCATTATAAGAATTAAAAAACTGACTGCAATTTAAAAATGTAGGACGAATGTAACGACACCTCATATTATGTTAAAATCCATCAATCCGCTTATGCTACAGAGCCCGTCAGAAAAATAGATGCACACAAAAAAAACATTGACCACCTTCTGGCGCAGTCGGGTAATAAAGGGCATTTTAGCCGGCAAAACTTTAAAAGCTTTCCCTTGTTCCGCTACTTGTAGTGGTAAAACCCGTCCCCTGTCCAGCCTGGCCAGCCGCAGAACTCTCTAGGGGCACACCGGAAATACGGTGTGAAACCGTTTTGGGCCTGTCTCTCAACATGCGACGGACATCGCCTAGTTCGTCGCCCGCAAATCGCAACTCACACACACATACGTTTATTAACGTCCAGTAGTGAACATGGGCCTCCCAATTTTTACTTCAATGAGCGGTTATAAAGGAATATAGCCATAATTACAGTATATAATTGATGTATGGCCTAGAGAGATTATTTTTATGGGACAAGCCCGCCACACTTTGCTAGCCATTGCAACCCTTGTCAGCCAGGATCTATAATGGTGACCACCGAAAAGAACAACAACCAATGAAGCTGGGTGTGTCCCAGAGAAATGAATAACTGTCTCGGCACCCGCAACGAAATTAAAGATAATCAGAAAAGAAAAAGGAGGAGTAAGAAAGAATATAGGTTCCACTTCCCTCCGTAGCAAGCAGGAGACAGAAAAAATACTAAAGACCATAGTCACAATAATTGGGAGTGTACAACTAGGATAAGCCTAGTTGCCAAGCACCACGAGTACAAAAATGTTTATGAATATTTAATTACGGGCCCAATGTTGTGAGCTATTGTGACTGATTCCAGGTATGGCAAAAACGCCTGAACGCACGGAAATTCGTCTTAGTTGCAACAAGGTCTGTATCGTAAACAACTACGGATGTATGTAGCTTGCAAGCTGCCAAACATAATACTGCGTTAATCTTGCCAAAGAATACACTCCCACAGGATATGATGTGCACATTATTCATATTCACAGTCCGGTGTTGAACATTTGCAGAATGGTGAGGCAACAAGTTTGAAACTAAATAATTTACTCTTTAAGTTACCCGTGAGAAATTGAGCTACTTCCCACTTACCAGCCACTCACGAACGGATGGAATGAACTAGTATTAAGTGACGGCCCTTAATAGAGGTGTCCCACTTGCATTGCTATTCAGCAAAGAGTTCTTCTAAAAGAAAGAATATCTGCGAGTGAAGTCATCATACTGCATAGTAATCAAAAATATTTCCGGCAGCATACTAACTTTGATTGGTCGGAAATTTCCCATTTCCCCCATTCCGAACTTCCCATTAGCTACCCAATAAATTCCCATTAGTTAATGACGAAAGAGCGACGACAATGTCTTTAATTATCGCGTTAAAATGTTTACGATCTGAACCATTACCGTAATATGGCTGTGAACATTCAACCCGTTGGCTTTAAGTCAGTGAAATACGAGTACTTTAATTACAAATATTTGCTATAAACCAGGGCAGTGACGTGCAGGCGAAGTACTTGAAAAATTATAACAATAAAATCTTGTAGTGTTGTAATAAAACGCTTTTTAACGGATTGCATCGCATATATTATAGACTAGCTGGGACCCGCGGTTTCACCCGCGCTTAATTTAAAAGAAATTTAAAGTACTTCGACATATACACTTGACATAGAATATATATATTGGATTTCAAGAGTTTTTTTTTGCGCGGAACCCTAATTATTTTTCTTGAATAATAGTAGCCTAAGTTATTCCTTATAACATCAGCTATCTGCCAGTGCAAGTCCCGTCAAAATCGGTCCAGCCGTTTCGGAGATTACCAGGAACAAACAGACAGACAGACAGACAAAAAAAATTGCTTTTTTTTGTTATATGTACCGTATATACTTTCATATGCATTTAGTATAAAAAGCTGTTATTTTGACATTACAAACAGACACTTCAATTTTATTTATTTGTATAGATTTTGGCTTTTCCTGACTATTCGAACACTTTGCAGTGTTCGTGATCGCAAAATGACTACGTCGTCACAGATTTTAAAAGTTATTTTGTGTATCGTACAATTGTAATAAAAAATGGTTTCGATGCACACAGTAATCAATCACAGTGTCTTGATATTTTTATTTCTTGTCTGGTATGAAGCATGGGACTTTATTATTTTAATAACTGGATTCCAAACTGGTGGTATTCTATTCTTCGATCTTGCCAGCCCTCTTCTCTATTAAAATTAGGATGGTTTTTAATTCCAATAGCCTCACGAAACATTCCTGGTACATATTGTTTCTCTTTCGCGAAAGTCTCATACTTTGACCAAATCGAAAAAATGGCTAGTTTTTCTTAAGGTAAGAAAGGAATAGGAACTTCCTTGACGTCAGTTATTTGTTATTTTATATGAGTGGATAAACAACACTTTGCTTGCCTTGTGTATGACAGTCTAATCCGTTTAAAAATGTTTCATTATAATGAGTTTAAATCGCGAAAGCCTAAGACATTATATCTTATAGTATGTTTTCTGCTTGGAACAAACTTAATAAGTGTCAGACAAGGCGCAACTCGCCTTAAAATGATTAAATGTTATTACAATTAGGTGCAATAATGGCCGAGGAAACTGGCTTGGTCACCATGTTGATCGGCTTTAGTGGTTAATTTTGCATCACCATCATCATCATCATCATATCAGCACAAGGACGTGAACTGCTAAACAAAGGCCTCCCGACCCGATTGAACAACTTAGCTACCATCCCAAGGGCATCTGTCCATCACATGCTTCATAAATATGTTCCGACAAAAAGTCCTCTATCATTCGCAAACACATCGTAATTGGATGGCAAAAATCTCATGAGAGGTCTCGCACAAATTCTAAATGCGACCACGCCAAAATATAAGTTATGTTACTTAATTAAAACATTCATCATCATTTCGGCCGAATGAAGTCCACTGCTGGACACAGGCCTCCCCCAAATATCACCACAACGATCGATATGGATGTGTTGTGAGCTCATTGGAGGGTTTTGCCATAATCGCCACGCTTGGCAGGCGGGTTGACGATCGCAGTTGAGTTATTAATGTATTCGAAGGACGCTGCTGCCCATCCTCCGGCTAATCCCTTAGTCGACTTTTACGACACCCATGGGAGGAGATGGGGTGGTGGCATTCTGAGCCGGCACCACACGGCAAACATTAAGCATACAAAAATATCCAGTCTCTATAACCTAAACATTTTCCGAAATAGAACAACTGAACCCTAACACATAATTCGTGAAAAAGACACCCCTACAACAATTATGGGACCCATTACTTTCCACCATGAAAACTTAATTTACATATTGTATCGTAATGGCCTATCAAATTAATGAGTTTACAGCCTTTCACAAGTCATTAGCCTTTATTACCGTTATCGTGTTCTGAAGGTATTTTTAGAGGGAGTTGTAAAGCTGTCTTCACTGGATGGGATGCTGGGGTATGCGCACAACATTTCGCTTACTCAAACGTCAACCGAAGAGGCTAAACAGACCACGAATGACAATCACAATGACAAAATCTAATTAAAATACACTATGCTTTTATTCACCGCGGTGGAAATCCGCATGAACTTTCCCCGCCTGGGAAGGAAAGGGTGTTTGTAGACTCTTACCACCTAAAACCACTTGTTCGGTCATCTCAGGCCCCGAAGGAGGGCTCTAGGTTCTATAAAACAAATGCTCTGAAGATGCTAGAAGACACTACGCAATTTTATTGGCTTCCAGTCGAAATTCTACATTAACTTCCTTCATCCCGGGGATGGGCGAAGGGTTATGCCGGACTCCTACTGGCTAAAACTACTGGAGCGGTCATCTTCGGTACCGAAGGGGGCTCCAGGTCCTTGTAAGATCACACTACAGCCGCCCATGGGTGCGTTTAGGAACATCTCGGAGGGGATGGCTGTAAAGCGGTCACCCCTCTAGTGGAGGGCGCTTGCCTGGCTGTAAAAAAGCCACCCTCAGGCACTTCTCGGGGAGGATTGTAAAGGATCACCCCAAGCCTCGCTGTGCGCTGTGCTACGCACACGGCGGCACGTGGCCACATGCGCGCCACCGTCTTCACAGGAGTCGCTCGGTGTGAGCACGCAGACTGTCCAATCCGTGCATCTGCGACCCACGAGGCCCCACACCAAGTAACGACGCCAGGGGGCTCAGGCGTGTTGGACCTGGGCGCCGGGGAGGTTGTTACCCCGGTGCTTTCTCGTCTTTCCCCGTGCAGGATCGGCCCTCTCTCGATCCCGCTCTGCAGTCTCCTTCTGCAGCATGACGCTCTTGCAAAAGGAGACCACAGTGCTCCAATTTTCATGATCTGCCAACACAACTGTCGGCAGAGAGAGATAGAAGACACTAGGCCAAGGTGAACAGCCGGTCGAGTGCGAGCCGGTCACTCATCTGGTGATAAGCATCATGCCTGCCCATAACAATTGTAATACTACCCAGGACCTGTCCTCCGTGTCACCACACTGTGCTCGCCACCTCGAGGCGTTAACTTATTTAGTCTCTCATGCCCAGTAATTTCTATAGCTACAGTACCCTTCTAACCGTAACACAGTAATGTCTAAAGCTTAAACCGTACTACTTAGCGGCGAATATCTTGCCATTTCATTCTGAGAAATCACTGTTGTCTATGAATATCCACGATCTTTAAGGTTTAAGTCGCTTTTGTGTAACTGACTTTTAGGCGGAGATAAACATTTTCTTGTCGTATGTGTTTATGAAATGTGGATATCTTAAAAGGCATATCAAGGACTCCAAACCGGAGGGATTCGCAGCTATTCTGGACTCACCAACCCGCCCGCCAACCGTTGTACCAACCGTTTCGTCAAATTTATAATTGTGCATACTGAGGGCAGTCTGCTAATAATGAAGAAGTACGTATACCCTTTGTTGGAGATACTTAAATAAATCACTTGATTCCCATTGGGTATCCAGCCATTCGCCATTTTACTGTCTGTCTTATGGTCTATAAAGGCTTTGTGTCCTCTCAAACATTTTCAAGACGGACTCAATATTCTGGGTTTACAGGGCTATAACCGAAACAACTACAAAAACTGCAAAAAATATTGCTGTATGTAATGTAATATATAAATGTAATGTATATATGTTACTGTAAAAGCTCAAACTACGGTAAAACCTGCGATTTCCAGTAAAATCAAAGATTTACAAAGTTTTAATGGTAAAAGTCCGCACGGATCTGTGATAATCGTTAATTTTGTACTTTTACTAGCATTCACTCGGTAAATCTTACGTTTTATCTCAGAGACAGATTAAATGTTAAAATTACCTGCCTCAGTGCATCATAAGATATTTACAGTCACTCGCTGAAATCATCATCATCATCATCATCATTTCGGCCATATGAAGTCCAACGCTGGACACAGTCCTCCCCAAAAGATGACCACAATGACTGGTTTGGATAATCCCTTAATCGACTTTTACAACACCCACGGAAGGAAATGGGGTGGTGGTATTCTGAGCAGGCACCACACTCGCTTAAATACTACCCTCGTAATATCTATTAATCTTAAAGAAAAAATACTGTCACGTAGGTTATGGCGCAGCTGCCGACAAATGTGTAGGTATACCCAAAATAATTTTCGGCCAATACATTTTTGTATCCGCTCACAGCCAGTATTTTTGTTATCCGTTTTCAGTATGTTTGACACCTCGTAATTTGAGTTTAGTCACTCGTTTAAACACTACCTTTGTTTTATTCCCAAAACCAACGTTTACTAACCGTCATTGGTAAAGCTTAGCATGTGCCGAACTCTAATAGTCATCATAATTTCGGTCGAATATAGTCCACTGCTGGACACAGGCCTCCCCAAAAGATGACCACAATGACTGGTTTGGATGTGTTGTGTTGCTCATTGGGGGTTTTGCCATAATCGCAACGCTTGGCAGACGGGTTGGCGATCGCAGTTGTGTTGTTAATATACTCGAAGCACGCTGCTGCCCATCCTCCAGCTGATCCCATATTCGCCTTTTACGACACCCATGGGATGAGATCGGTTGGTGCTATTCGTGGCCGGTACTACACAGTTAATGGTAAAAGCCTAATGTAAAAAGCCCGAAAAATCGTCTTATTTTAGGGTGTTGGGTGAATCAATACCCTCAGAAGCGGTAGAAAATTCCATGAAGGCCTCCGACCGCTAGACGAAGGAAACGAATGCTACGAAGCAATAACTTTTACAATAGCATTTATTTATATTACAAAGGAACATTTTGATTCATTCCCTCTTTTGAAATAATTTCTGCTTTTATTTCCTTTGGTCTTTAATTTCGGTAAAGAAAATTTTAAGTAACTTAGTCGTTTTAACTTATGGAATGAACAGAAGTTTTATTTTTATTGGGTCGCTTTTCATCATTTTCGCCGAATTACATCCACTTCTGGATATAGGCTAAAGAACGCTACAACGCTCTGGGTTTTTGTTGTGGGCTTTTGCCATTATCGCCGCACTAAGCAGGCAAGTTGGCGATCGCAATTCAGTACGAACTTGGAGGACGCGGCTGCCCATTCTGCGGCTGATTCCATAGTCATCTTTCACAAAACCTATAGGATGAGATGGGGTGATGTTACTCTAACCCTGCACCACACGGTAAATTGATATTATTCTTCCGTTAAAAGTTATTTATTTCCGTGGATGCATATGTAAATATGATTTTTCAATCTTAGCTTATTTAGATTAGTTCATAAATGCGCTATGCCATGCATCACTGCGTCACGAAGCGGTTGCTGTGCGTGAAGATCGGGCGGTTTCATACGACCTAGTGCTCGAATAATTCCGCTGTGCATGTCGTAGCGTTGCGCGTTGAGTCAAAGGCTTTAGAGTTGCGGAATACGGAATTAAGTCGCAATGCCTATAACTAGCATGTCAACCATGTACGAATTAACTAGTCCCACTCATAAGCAATCAATATGTGGTACCGTAAGTTTCGCGATTTTGTTACATTATTTCTCGAAAGAAGATTTTTTCTCTTTTAACTCAAGACTCTTTTTTTTCAATTTTAGCTCCGCGATGGCCCTACAGACGTCGCATCAATGGGTGACTCGAGATTGAGATTATCCGAGAACCTCCTTTTGGTGCCGAAAATGACCATTACGGTAGTTTTGGCCGGTAGGAATCTGACTTTCCACCCTTCCTTGTGGCGGACGAAGCACAAGACGTATGTCCAACAGAACAGTAAAAAAATACCAATCCACCTGTTTATAAAGTTACAAGTAGAATATTTTAGCATATCATGACAGGAATTAAACCATAATAATTGTTTTTCCTACCAATTAGGTAAGAAATAGAAATCGTGGCAGGTGGTTGTAATTCCGGAAAGGAATTCTCTGGAGCCATCAAGACAGTAGACAGTAGACAGTAAACTGTAGACCACGTCTCCGCTTACCATCAAGTAACACTGTGATCAAACAAACACCTAATAAACAATCTATACAAATAAATAAAATTGAAGTGTCTGTTTGTAATGTCAAAATAATAACTTTTTACTAAATGCATGTTAAAGTATATATATATATATATATATAGGTACCAATTTTGGCCTCACGCATTCACAACTACGTGCTATCTTATTTTATTTACTGTTTATATAAAATTTGCAACGTGTGTATAAATGAGGACTCAAAATAAACAAATTTTCTTTCTTTCTGCCTTTAATTCTGAATGTAAAGGTTACCAAGAACAATAACTTTAAATAGATAAACTTTTTTTATTTTAGACTAGCTGGGACCCGCTGTTTCACCCGCGTTTAATTTAAAACAAATTTGGAGTACTTCGACATAGACACTTGATATAGAATATAAATATTGGATTTCAAGGGTTTTATTTTTATTGCGTGGAACGCTAATTTTTTTCTAAAATAAAAGTAGTCTAAGTTATTTCTTTCTTATATCTTCTATCTGCCAGTGAAAGTCCCGTCAAAATCAGTCCATCCATTTCGGAGATTACCTGGAACAAACAGACAAAATTTAAAAATTGTTTTTTTGTTTTGTGTGCCGTATATACTTTAACATGCATTTAGTAAAAAGTTATTATTTTGACATTACAAACAGACACTTCAATTTTATTTATTTGTATAGATTGTTTATTAGGTGTTTGTTTGATCACAGTGTTACTTGATGGTAAGCGGAGACGTGGTCTACAGTTTACTGTCTACTGTCTACTGTCTTGATGGCTCCAGAGAATTCCTTTCCGGAATTACAACCACCTGCCACGATTTCTATTTCTTACCTAATTGGTAGGAAAAACAATTATTATGGTTTAATTCCTGTCATGATATGCTAAAATATTCTACTTGTAACTTTATAAACAGGTGGATTGGTATTTTTTTACTGTTCTGTTGGACATACGTCTTGTGCTTCGTCCGCCACAAGGAAGGGTGGAAAGTCAGATTCCTACCGGCCAAAACTACCGTAATGGTCATTTTCGGCACCAAAAGGAGGTTCTCGGATAATCTCAATCTCGAGTCACCCATTGATGCGACGTCTGTAGGGCCATCGCGGAGCTAAAATTGAAAAAAAAGAGTCTTGAGTTAAAAGAGAAAAAATCTTCTTTCGAGAAATAATGTAACAAAATCGCGAAACTTACGGTACCACATATTGATTGCTTATGAGTGGGACTAGTTAATTCGTACATGGTTGATATGCTAGTTATAGGCATTGCGACTTAATTCCGTATTCCGCAACTCTAAAGCCTTTGACTCAACGCGCAACGCTACGACATGCACAGCGGAATTATTCGAGCACTAGGTCGTATGAAACCGCCCGATCTTCACGCACAGCAACCGCTTCGTGACGCAGTGATGCATGGCATAGCGCATTTATGAACTAATCTAAATAAGCTAAGATTGAAAAATCATATTTACATATGCATCCACGGAAATAAATAACTTTTAACGGAAGAATAATATCAATTTACCGTGTGGTGCAGGGTTAGAGTAACATCACCCCATCTCATCCTATAGGTTTTGTGAAAGATGACTATGGAATCAGCCGCAGAATGGGCAGCCGCGTCCTCCAAGTTCGTACTGAATTGCGATCGCCAACTTGCCTGCTTAGTGCGGCGATAATGGCAAAAGCCCACAACAAAAACCCAGAGCGTTGTAGCGTTCTTTAGCCTATATCCAGAAGTGGATGTAATTCGGCGAAAATGATGAAAAGCGACCCAATAAAAATAAAACTTCTGTTCATTCCATAAGTTAAAACGACTAAGTTACTTAAAATTTTCTTTACCGAAATTAAAGACCAAAGGAAATAAAAGCAGAAATTATTTCAAAAGAGGGAATGAATCAAAATGTTCCTTTGTAATATAAATAAATGCTATTGTAAAAGTTATTGCTTCGTAGCATTCGTTTCCTTCGTCTAGCGGTCGGAGGCCTTCATGGAATTTTCTACCGCTTCTGAGGGTATTGATTCACCCAACACCCTAAAATAAGACGATTTTTCGGGCTTTTTACATTAGGCTTTTACCATTAACTGTGTAGTACCGGCCACGAATAGCACCAACCGATCTCATCCCATGGGTGTCGTAAAAGGCGAATATGGGATCAGCTGGAGGATGGGCAGCAGCGTCCTTCGAGTATATTAACAACACAACTGCGATCGCCAACCCGTCTGCCAAGCGTTGCGATTATGGCAAAACCGCGATAATGGCAAAAGCCCACAACAAAAACCCAGAGCGTTGTAGCGTTCTTTAGCCTATATCCAGAAGTGGATGTAATTCGGCGAAAATGATGAAAAGCGACCCAATAAAAATAAAACTTCTGTTCATTCCATAAGTTAAAACGACTAAGTTACTTAAAATTTTCTTTACCGAAATTAAAGACCAAAGGAAATAAAAGCAGAAATTATTTCAAAAGAGGGAATGAATCAAAATGTTCCTTTGTAATATAAATAAATGCTATTGTAAAAGTTATTGCTTCGTAGCATTCGTTTCCTTCGTCTAGCGGTCGGAGGCCTTCATGGAATTTTCTACCGCTTCTGAGGGTATTGATTCACCCAACACCCTAAAATAAGACGATTTTTCGGGCTTTTTACATTAGGCTTTTACCATTAACTGTGTAGTACCGGCCACGAATAGCACCAACCGATCTCATCCCATGGGTGTCGTAAAAGGCGAATATGGGATCAGCTGGAGGATGGGCAGCAGCGTGCTTCGAGTATATTAACAACACAACTGCGATCGCCAACCCGTCTGCCAAGCGTTGCGATTATGGCAAAACCCCCAATGAGCAACACAACACATCCAAACCAGTCATTGTGGTCATCTTTTGGGGAGGCCTGTGTCCAGCAGTGGACTATATTCGACCGAAATTATGATGACTATTAGAGTTCGGCACATGCTAAGCTTTACCAATGACGGTTAGTAAACGTTGGTTTTGGGAATAAAACAAAGGTAGTGTTTAAACGAGTGACTAAACTCAAATTACGAGGTGTCAAACATACTGAAAACGGATAACAAAAATACTGGCTGTGAGCGGATACAAAAATGTATTGGCCGAAAATTATTTTGGGTATACCTACACATTTGTCGGCAGCTGCGCCATAACCTACGTGACAGTATTTTTTCTTTAAGATTAATAGATATTACGAGGGTAGTATTTAAGCGAGTGTGGTGCCTGCTCAGAATACCACCACCCCATTTCCTTCCGTGGGTGTTGTAAAAGTCGATTAAGGGATTATCCAAACCAGTCATTGTGGTCATCTTTTGGGGAGGACTGTGTCCAGCGTTGGACTTCATATGGCCGAAATGATGATGATGATGATGATGATTTCAGCGAGTGACTGTAAATATCTTATGATGCACTGAGGCAGGTAATTTTAACATTTAATCTGTCTCTGAGATAAAACGTAAGATTTACCGAGTGAATGCTAGTAAAAGTACAAAATTAACGATTATCACAGATCCGTGCGGACTTTTACCATTAAAACTTTGTAAATCTTTGATTTTACTGGAAATCGCAGGTTTTACCGTAGTTTGAGCTTTTACAGTAACATATATACATTACATTTATATATTACATTACATACAGCAATATTTTTTGCAGTTTTTGTAGTTGTTTCGGTTATAGCCCTGTAAACCCAGAATATTGAGTCCGTCTTGAAAATGTTTGAGAGGACACAAAGCCTTTATAGACCATAAGACAGACAGTAAAATGGCGAATGGCTGGATACCCAATGGGAATCAAGTGATTTATTTAAGTATCTCCAACAAAGGACGTACTTCTTCATTATTAGCAGACTGCTGCTACAAGTAGAATATTTTAGCATATCATGACAGGAATTAAACCATAATAATTGTTTTTCCTACCAATTAGGTAAGAAATAGAAATCGTGGCAGGTGGTTGTAATTCCGGAAAGGAATTCTCTGGAGCCATCAAGACAGTAGACAGTAGACAGTAAACTGTAGACCACGTCTCCGCTTACCATCAAGTAACACTGTGATCAAACAAACACCTAATAAACAATCTATACAAATAAATAAAATTGAAGTGTCTGTTTGTAATGTCAAAATAATAACTTTTTACTAAATGCATGTTAAAGTATATACGGCACACAAAACAAAAAAACAATTTTTAAATTTTGTCTGTTTGTTCCAGGTAATCTCCGAAATGGATGGACTGATTTTGACGGGACTTTCACTGGCAGATAGAAGATATAAGAAAGAAATAACTTAGACTACTTTTATTTTAGAAAAAAATTAGCGTTCCACGCAATAAAAATAAAACCCTTGAAATCCAATATTTATATTCTATATCAAGTGTCCATGTCGAAGTACTCCAAATTTGTTTTAAATTAAACGCGGGTGAAACAGCGGGTCCCAGCTAGTCTAAAATAAAAAAAGTTTATCTATTTAAAGTTATTGTTCTTGGTAACCTTTACATTCAGAATTAAAGGCAGAAAGAAAGAAAATTTGTTTATTTTGAGTCCTCATTTATACACACGTTGCAAATTTTATATAAACAGTAAATAAAATAAGATAGCACGTAGTTGTGAATGCGTGAGGCCAAAATTGGTACCTATACATATACATATATATATATATATATATATATATATATATATATATATATATATATATATATATATATATATATATATATATATATATATATATATATATATATATATATATATATATATATATATATATATATATATATAGGTACCAATTTTATATATATAATTGTAATGTATATGTATGATTCAACTCATTAATATGTAAATAGGTGTATCTAACAAATAAAGATTTAATACTGGTTTTTGCATCACAATGTAAAAAGACATTAAAGGTAAAAACAATTATAGAACTGTCGATGGTGCGTTTCGTTCTACGGGTATATCCATAACCTCATCATATCAGCCACAGGACGTCTACTGCTGAACAAAGGCCTCCCCCTTAGATTTCCACAACGAGCGGTCAGATGCCGCTCTCATCCAACGACTCCCAGCGACCTTCACCAGATCCTCTGTCCACCTCGTTGGAGGTCGTCCCACGCTGCGTGTTCCGGTGCGCGGTCTCTATATCTATATATAATTATACTAATAACCCTCACGCCTACGATCCTTGAAGGGTAAATCTGAGGTTCGTGTTTATACTCCCACAGATCGATGTAATTCAGTGTAATTATCATAGTAGGAAATCCTTTGCTGTTTATCCAGTATAGATCGAAGTCAAAGTCAAAGATTTTTTTATTTCAAATAAACCAAATATTGGCACTTATGAAACGTCAGAATCTAAGTTGCACGGCTCCAAATAGTTGATCTTGTGGAGAAGAGCCGGCAAGAAACTCCATGGATACTCTTTTAAAATAATTGAGATTACAATGTTGATTGATACAAATTATTGTAATATATATACCGAGAAAAATGTAGGACAATGTGTAAAGATGGAACATACCACAATAATATTATAATAATAAATTATTTGCCGTGGCAGTTAACGGCTGACCAGTCCCAACAGACGGCACCCGTTCACGAGCATGACGCATGCATCAGCATCGCTTAGCTCAACCATACTGTAGAAGACCGGACGACCCGATACACAACGCCACCGCCAGCAAGACAATTTAGTGAGTATGACAGACCGATACAGCCAGGCAAAGATACAATTAAATACCAAGCCCTGAGTGTCTGTGAGCATGTAGCAAAATATCCACTGTTTCAATACACCGTGTAAAAGTATCCCATAATCATTATCATCATATCAGAAAAAAACATCCACTGCTGAACAAAGGCCTCTAACATAAATGACCGGTTACAAGTCGAGTGTCATGATTTCCGGGGGAATTTGCCAGTACTCACGCTTGGCAGGCGGATAAGTGAGCGCAGAATGGCTTATGTTCCACAGAAGGAAAACTGCTGCCCATCCCTTTAGTTTAAGGTCCCTTAGTTGCCTTTTACGTCATCCACGGGAGGAGATGGAGCGGTGCTGTAGGACACCATACGGACAAAGTAAAAATGACTGCTTGGGCCGAGTTACCAAATAAACGATTAAATTGAAATTTTAATCTTATATAACTAATATGATTATGATATAAATACATTGATGGTAATTTCTTCATTTTAGTCTCACATTTATTTACCAAAATCTGTGAATAACTAAGACTAAGGAAAATTCACTAAGACATTATATTAAAGTAGATTGGCAAACATCATAACCAATACAAAGTTTATCTTTGTCTGAGAGATTACCGCAAGTGACAACCTTCAAACAACTGCTGGCATTGAGCCATAATAATAAAGGAGTTTACAGACAGTCTTGATTGTATACAGCTTTACGTAGTCCACTCTGGCATATATCTCATCTCAATGAATATACGGCCAAAAAAACACTCACTTCTGGACATAAGCCTCCCCCAAAGATCGCTACAATGACAGCTCTCGGTTTGGGTTTGATCACGGTTGAATTGTAAATGGATTTCTCCTGTGTTGTGGGTGCGTTTACAGATATGAATTCCACATAAAATACACCCAGACCCGGAACAACTACCTGCAGACCATACAAATATTTGTTTCGTGCGGGAATAGCGCAGCAGCCGACTGTATCAGCCACTGCACCAACGCTGCTGTCCATTCTCCGTCTAATACCATAGTCACCTTTTACGGCACACACCAGAAGCACGCACACACAGAAGGGGTGGTGCTCTTCATAGCTGGCACCGCAAGGTTCCTCTAATTAGTATTCAATAAAAGGCAAACGGTATTCTACGTATTATTCTCTAAAATATTATGGGTCAACTTAACTTCAAAAACAAAGTTATAAGCTAGCCTACATGAAGCGAGGAATGTGGAGCTCAACCACACAGACCGATTTTTTTTAAATTTCCACTATTTCAATAAATCGTGTAAAAGTTTCTCATCATCATTATCATCATATCAGCCAAAAACATCCACTGCTGAACAAAGACCTCTAACATAAATGACCAGTTACATTTCGAGGTCACCTTCTTTGGGAGAATTTGCCAGGGATCACGCTTGGCAGGCGGATTAGTGAGCGTAGTATCCACAGAAGGAAAGTTGCTGCCCATCCCTTTAGTTTAAAGTCCCTTAGTTGCCTTTTACGCCATCCACGGGAGCAGATGGCGTAGTGCTATATTCTTAATGTCCGGATTCACACGGATAAAGTAAAAATGACTGTTTGGGCCGAGTTACCAAATAAACGATTGAATTGAAAATTAAATATTATATAACTGATATAAATAGATTGATGGTACGATGATGATGAACCAGCCTTCTTTCCTTCTTTTTGGTTTGGTTAGTGAACAAGCTTGCTTCAGAGTAGCCACCCGAAGACATCCAACTTGGTTTACCGACAACCATCTCACAACCAGGGGTGCAATTCCTTAAGCCCAAACATCCATACATCCTTGAATATAGAATCGAAATAACGGTGTAAAACCAATTTGGTATTCGCTAAGACATGATTGAAGCTATTCAAGGACGCGTTGCAGACGGTAAGCCATGAGGACCAGACTTAGCGGTTACCAAATTTGTTTTAAACCGTTATTTCAATTCTGTATTCAAGGATGTATGGATGTATGAGCTTAGAGAATTGCACCCCAGGACATTGTACATGCCATATCAAGCACGAAGAAGCATCCATAGACTGATTTGCTCAACCTCACCAACCGTTTAGTGATCAGTGAGTGACAACTATACGTACCTCACAGAACGCACACAAGCCGTGAATATCCTATTCGAATTCTTATACAGTAAACACACTGTCTTTATTTGTCTATTGCACGCCTCATAAGCGAAGCGTTGAGGTGGGTATTACTGTCAGTTTACGCACACCGAGTGATTCTCCAACTTAAAATGTCACTTTTTTTATTCTTTATTGCTTTTATAAGTGAATATAAATAGACAAATGTTGAGAAAAATCACATTTTTTTTTTATTTGTTTGCTAATACAGGTAGGTACATAGTTGTCTACAAATATATGAGTTCTTGACCGTATTCCACCATGTGGCATGCAAACATTACATATTTAAAATAATTACATTTCAATATTTTATGAATTTACATTATTAGTCTTCGTCAAATTATATTAAAAGTACATCGTATCACTACAAACATAACACATTTCACATCAATACATTGATTTATTACTACTTTTTAACACTCATGATATTTTTAAATCTCTTTTTATTATTTAAACTAATGTGTGTGTCTGTATGTGCTGATCCCGTAGTGGTCACGATAACGAGTGAAATACTTCACATAACGAGTTGGTTTTTTTTTATAGGCTTCAGTATTTTGAGGAATAGAAGCCTATTACTTTTCACGGTATAATTCGATGTAGTTTAATTATTATTTAATAAACTAAATATCGCCTCTATCTATCAATTTTATTGTAATGAATGAGATTATGAGGCGTGCACTTTTGGATTTTCCATTTATTGTCCTATTTCTTCAAGCACTTAAGCCGGCGCTAAGCCAGGACACCTCGGTAAAGTATAAGCGATTTAAGAAGCATTAATTAGTCAAGATTTATCTTTCTCGAAGCCGATTTGTTTGAAGGCGCTAAACTTTTAGCAGCATTATTCGAGATTTCTTCCCGAAATACTTAATAACAAGTTTTAAAGCAAAATGTTTATAGAATCTTGCGTGAAATAAAATGCTCGGTTGTCTAAATATTAGCCACATCCACCGACCCCAACGTTGAGCAAATTATATATACGAGGGTCACACTGAATGTTTTAGACCTGAACAGTAAGAATAGTAACCGATGACAAAATATTTTTATTTCGAATAAATTACTCTATGGGAAGCTGAAGATATACATTGGATTCATGTGTCATTTGGTTGTTTTTTTTATAGCGGCAATATAATAAGTGCTTGTGACTAGAGAACATATTCGCTCCATGATTTATTACGACTTCCGTTGCGGTCTTAATCAACAACTTTATTTTGATAGACTTCGATTGGCATTTCATGATGAAGCCCAATCTAAAAGCCCAAATAACTAACTTTGTGAAAAAAATCTTTAGATTTAAGCTTTTGAACTTTTGTGTTAGGATTACATTGAACACAAAAAACAGACAAATCCTTAATCTCAAATCCAAAGATTTTGGATAATATTAACTATCATTCTCGGCCGTTAGTCGCCTTTTTCCTTAGAGTCAATCATTCATGCTTAATTACTCTTACACAAATACACACACGCACTCACGCTAGCTTACACTTATACACACACACACTCTAATCTTCTACCATACCCACTGATAAATATAAACTTCCAGCGTGTTAATGTGCTGCGCTACTGAACACACCATTAATTGTTCATTCTCAGCTATGACTGGGCCACCAAGATACAGGCTCTGTCTAGTTTGGGGCCCACCGCCATTTCAGTATTTGTATTCAGTATTTCTCTTTTTGGTTGATTCTTTCATGTGTAATTATAAACTGTCTGTTTGTTAAATAAATAACTATTATTATTATTTTAGAGACAAAAGACCACCACCCCATTTCCTCCGGTGGGTGTCGTAAAAGTCGACTAAGGGAATAGCCGGAGGATGGGCAGCAGCGTCCTTCGATTACATTAACAACTCAACTACGATCGCCAACCCGTCTGCCAAGCGTGGCGATTATGGCAACACCCCCTATGAGCCCACAACACACCCATATCGGTCGTTGTGGTGATCTTTGGGGGAGGCCTGTGTCCAGTAGTGGACTTCATTTGGCCGAAATGGTGAGGCAGATTATTATTTTAAACAGCATACGGACGGTAAAGTCTATAGTACATTACAGTCACACAGTATACAGTATATTATTCGCTTATGCAATACCTCCCTAACATTACACCAGTCAAGACATTGAGACAGTACGCAATCCAGGTCTCCTTGAGTTTACTAGTTAGAACACAAACAAGTTGAATTTACTACGAATCCTGTCCTTGGCCAAGATTTGTAATAACAAATATTTTGCTGCTACATTTTCGTACCTAAATAAAAATAAACTTTGTTATTTTTTCTTTCTTATTTTTATGTAACCTAGTATAATGCTGGCCTTTGGACTCGCTTCTTAAGTGTTAGGGTGTGGCTTGATGGTCACCCCCTCTAAAATGTGTTTAAAGGTGTAGCAACAATGAGCAGCTCCAATGCGTACATTCTCAAGAATCTGAAACCCCTTCAGTGCTGAAGATGACCGCGATGATATTTGTTGTAGCGGGTAAGACTCCAGCACACTCCTCCGTACTTTCCCGGGGCGGGGGAAGTCAACAGAGGACAAAATGTACAAATGTGACTTTTTAATGTGTCTTATTTTACTTTCATGGTTAATCTGCGACACCACTGAGTTTGGGTGAAAGAAAACATCGTTAAACATCTGGATCTAATGATGTGAAATCGCCACCTTGCAGTGAGCTAGCGCGGTGATCAGGACTCGTTTTTCCTTGTCACGGGATAGTTACAGACTGATATTATTTGAAGAGTCTTCAGCCAATTAAACTCATTATTGCCAGGATTTTTTCAAACTGGGTGATTCCTAACGGCATTAGTAAAGCGTAAGATCGGTGCGATTAGCCCAGGTCTTGGTCTCGGCGCCTAACCTCATAGCCTAGCCTAAAGCATAGCCGGTCTATAAGCCACAACGGCAAGGCGGACCTCACTAACTTCGGCCTTTGGGGTCATGGGTGCTCAGATTGAGGATTCTGGGTGTCCATCAAGTGACTTGGGTCTTGCAATAATAAAACACTTCAATACAAAAAATCTTGAAAAAAGTTTCTGTAATGTTTCGAAAAATGTCTACAAAAACGTATAAATTTAGCTTCATCGTCAGGATATCAACCGAACGAGAACCACTTAACAATAGCCTCCCCTTAGATTTCCACAACAACATAGGGACTGACTGTTCGTTTGTGTCGTATGAGATGGAAACTACAATTATAAGGCCTATTGCTATGGGGTGCTAAATGGATTAAATACTTCTAAAAACTAAAAAAACGGCGTCTGCTATTCAACATGTATTCTGTGGCAGACGCTGACTCGCCACTCACAAGATGGGCCCATAATTTAAATTACCCCTAAATTACCACCACTACGGCGATAGGGAAATATTAAGTATTTATCTTATTAAATTTATATTATTTTTGTTGGTTTATTAAGCTGATACACTGACAGATACTTTCAAGAAGTTTCGACTTTACTATGTTAAATGTAGGAATATTGTCCCTGAATTGAGAACAATGCACCCATAAATATTGTAACATAAATTATGATTTAAAAAGAGTAACCATGGAGTTCTTGCCCGTTCTTCTCCATAGAAAATCTACATTTTGGAAAATCTCGACTATTCATAAGTGCCTGTTAATGGCTTAAAATAATAAAAATGTTGTTATCTCTTATTTAATACTAAAATAAGACAATTATTACAAATATGTAAGTTGTATTGTGATTGTAACTATTTTATTGTAACCTTACTAACAGAACACCACGCGTACCTATATTTTTCAAGCACCCCGATTTAAACAATCCATCAATCAGTTTATAGCAAACAGACGGCGACATGTTAACTGGCAATGAATAAAAATAAAACAGATTTGTTATGATTTACGAGCATTTTGTGCGTTTCTCGTCTCGAATGGATATAAATTTTCATTAATTCTATAGCAAGAAGATTGAAGCAGTTTGCTTTCATATACAATGATTGATTATATGGTCAGTCGCATCAGACCTTTGAAGGAAGATAGTTCTCTACACGAAAATATTGCTTAGAAACAGCTTCTTTCAAAACTAGGCAGAAATGTGAAACCTTTTACAAGCAAGAAACCATTGACCTCAGCCCGTCAAAGCCCACTGCTGAAAATAAGCGTGAAGATCAATGAAACAAACAGTCATGAGAGGAGGAATCTCGCCATAATCACCACTTTTGGTTAACATATTAGTCATAATTATCATTTTGGCCAAATGAAGTCCACTGCTGGACACAGGCCTCCCCCAAAGATCACTACAACGACCAACATGGGTGTGTTGTGTGCTCATTGGGGGGTTTTGCCATAATCGCCACGCTTGGCAGGCGGGTTGGCGATCGCAGTTGAGTTGTTAATGTACTCGAAGGATGCTGCTGCCCATCCTCCGGTTAATCCCATAGTCGCCTTTTACGACACCCAAGGGATGAGATGGGTTGGTGCTATTCGTATCCGGCACCACACGGCACACAAATTACTCATAATATCAGCCATAAAACGTCCACTGCTGAAGAAAAGCACCTTCTTAAGACAACCAATTACATGCCGTGTATCGCCATTGTGAGGGGAATCTGTCAGTACTCACCACCAGCAAGTTCCCCCGAAACGACGACAAATTGTAGAAATCTATGCAAAGTCCTTTGGCTGAGATGATAGTTATGATGACGATGAATGTAAACTTCTTATGAATGTAACGCTCTCTCTCTCTCTAATATTCTAACCAATAATCTACTCTATTACATTCTCAAAATATTTCGGTATTCTATTTTGACGGCACATCTAGCGCAGTGGCTATGCAATTGGCTTTCCGTGCTCCGGGTTTGGTTTCCGCACGGCACAAATATTTGTATGGTCATAACGCAATTCTGACACTCAAGCGGAATATCAAAAGTCCATTATTTTTAAGTGAAACTTGGTTTGTGACGGTGTGAATTGGATTTTATGAAACGAAAACCTGTAACGAAAGAGAGACAACTATAAACTACTATAATATATATCTTTTTCTCTCTCTCTCTCTCTCGCTCTCTCTAAGGCATTTGACCTATCTGTTATGGTAAGCTATGGATTAAGTTAACGAAGTTGAATACACCTAGTGAGTCAATTAATCAGAATTCTTTTTTTTTTTTTTAAAACGAAGCCCCACACTAGGATTTCTCCTGTGTCGTGAGTGCGTTTACAGACATACATTTCACACACAATACACCCAGACCCGGAACAACTACCTGCAGATCATACAAATATTTGTTCCGTGCGGGAATCGAACCCGCAACCCGGAGCGCAGCAGTCGACTGTATCAACCACTGCACCAACCGTGTCGTCATCGATGATCGATGAACCTGACGCTCATTGCTCCATTGACGGATTTATGGTTCAATAATTTGAGTAACGCGGATGACACGGTTACAGTAGACATATTATCTACAGTAAAACAACTGTACTCACAATTTGAATCCGACGTACTCGAGGCAAGACGAGGCGCACTGTATGGAGCGGGAAACTAGTTTTGTGCTTGTTCACATTGACATATGAGCGCGGTGACGGGTGTTGTCACGAAATACCAAATTTGAGTTACTAGATCCAAGTATTCGTATTAGAAACATAGGTGCAATGTAAGTAGCGGGCAAGCCCGCGAGTGGTGCGCGTGGTGTACCGGCAGCAATACTAAACGTTTAAAGTTGTTTGTGAGTATTCCCATCGTATGAGCAACGGAGCGCGAGATTCATGTGCGGAATCAGGTAAGATCAACTAGCTTGAACTTATGGCTTGAGACGTGCTCACATTAACACCGTGTCCATCTTTTTTTTTGTGATGTCTCTAATATGTAATCATAATATTTGACCGGCATTCTGGTATATCCAAAACCTCAAAGGATAGCTACTGTATAAGGTGTGAAATTCACCTTCTTATAGTAAAACAAATTTTAACCGGATTAAATCGCGTGTATTATTTTTGATTTTTGTTTTTCCTGACGTTTCGAATACTTTGCAGGGTTCGTGGTCGCAGGATGACTAAGGTGACAAGCGTCGTTACAGATTTAAAAAGTTATTTTATCTACCGTATAAAACTAATCAAAAATTGTTTCGATGCACGCAGTAAATACTCCTCAACTCCTCTTGCTTCAGCCACTGCTACATTTGCACCATGTGTTACAAACCAGAATTTGATTATACTGAAACAAAAACGTGGGTATAAAAAAAAAAAGCTAATTCTATTAACCTTACGTATACATATAATGAATAGTTCCCGTTTTATTCGGTAAAAGGTGAATTGGAAGATTGAATTACCTCTTTTTTGTACTTAATTGTGAATTAGGATTTTTTTTCGTTCGTTTTCTCCGCTTCTTATTATTTATCTACCACTTCCGGTTGTGATTGTGGTGGGTCCACCTTTTTAAATTTAAAAATTTTCGTTTAACCACACTGACACTAAAGTTGTAATTTTTTCTTCTTCATTTATCTATTTATTTAACTATTATGTTTTTAAGACGGAGACGCTTACAGTGAGCGCCGCGTCGCGCCGCCGTTTGTCGCGTATTGCCATTACCACCATAAACGCCATGAGCACTGACAGATCATAAGATTATTTTTTATTTAGTGATGGGGGGTCTCGGTTACCTACTCATTAGATTATTTAAATGCCAATTATGAAATTATTGTTAAATATATTCGATTTTATTATTTATTTTTTGCGCTTTGTGTAGTTCTTATTTGTATATATATTTGTTGATTTATTAGAAGGTATAATTTTTTTTTTTTTTTTTTTTTTTTTTTTTTTTTTTTTTTTTTTTTTTTTTTTGTTGGGCTTCTCGCATACATTTCTGGGAAATGTGGTTGCTTAACCGGTCATTTGCTGGCGAAGCCAAAAGAGGCCTCCAGCCAGGCTTAAATTAATTATTAAAAACTAAGCAACTTTCGCTAAGGGCGCCCCCTGCGGGACACGGACCTCGGCTTAGGGCGTTGCTGGGGATCGGTATTATTTAAATTGTATTAAGGGACATTTAAAGCTACAGGCTCGGCACGGGCCGGCGCGAGCAAGAGACGGGAGGGAGAAGTGCTAACTTGAACGGGAAGGTGACGCGGCGATAGGCCTCCGCGACGTCGGTGAGGCGGGCATCCTCGGCGGCGAGGGCGGTACAACGGTCGGGTGTTCAGTGAACGAGACAACGCGAGTCTCTTCATGTGATCTAACGTGATTTTATCGTCTGGATCGACCAGAACGTGCCTCGGGCGGCGTACTCTACTGATACGGGAGGGTTCGTAGTCGGCGGCTGATACCACAAGGGGATTTGGGTGGGACAGGGCAGAATCGAGATAGCGTTTGGACGCTTGTTTCATAAATTGCCTGATGGTCGGCAAGTTAAGGTCGAAATGGAGTTGGTCGTTTCGCATGTACAGAGGCGCTCCGGTGGCCTTGCGCATGAAATGGGTTTGGAGGGTTTCTAATCTACGGAGTGGGTATGATTCGGCGTGTGCGAACACTGGGCTGGCATAGGTCATGATGGGTCGAATGCATGTGGTGTAAATTCTCACCTTATTTCTAAGGGATAATTTACTACGAGCGTTCAGAATATAGTGAAGGCGACCCAGCACAAAGGCAGCGCGGGCACGCACCATCTTTGTGTGGGGAATGAAGGTCAGTTTTTTGTCTAGGGTGACTCCAAGATACTTGGCGTGCGGTTCCCAAGGAACCGATTGGCCCAGCATCGAGATCTCCCTGAAGCGTGGGTGGTCGTCGCCTAATTTGCAAAATAGGACGGCTTTACTTTTGATAGGGTTAACTTCGATCCGCCATTTCCTAAACCATTTACCGTAGACGTTGGCTGTGGTTTGGAGGATCTTAGTTATACTATCGGGACTGCTACCAGAGTAGAATATGGCCGTGTCATCCGCGAACAGTGCTAATTGGGTCGTATTAGCAGGTCTTTTGGGGAGGTCACTGGTGTACAGTGTGAACAATAATGGGGCTAGCACGGATCCTTGTGGGACTCCGGCTCTAATGGGGTGGGGGGAAGAGAGAGCGCCCGTGATTCGATATCGGAAACTGCGATTTGACAAGAAGTCTCGTATGATGAGAACGAGACGGTCAGGCACTCCGAGTTGGTACAACTTATATAATAAGCCATTGTGCCAGACTTTGTCAAATGCTTTCGCAACATCGAAAAAGAGGACTCCCGTCATCAGGCCGCGTGAGAATCCGAACGTGATGTGTTCAACTAGTCGGTGGACTTGTTGTACACACGAGTGTTTGGTTCTAAAACCAAACTGTTCGTCGGGAATGAGTTTCTTGGAATCGGCATAATCCTTTAATCGGGAATAAATAATCCGCTCATAAATCTTCGCAAGAGAATTGAGAAGGCTTATGGGGCGATAGCTGGAAGGCTCGCACTTGGGCTTACCGGGTTTGGGAATACCGATAACGGTGGCCTGTTTCCACGTATGCGGAAATAGGTTATTGTTTAATGCCGCATTGAAGATGACGGTCATTAAGGCGATAAGACGTTCGGGGAAGAGTTTAATCACCTTGTTGGTGATACCGTCAGAGCCGGGGGCTTTGCGAGGGTGAATCTTTTTCACGAGATTTCTGACCTCGTCTGCCGTGACCGGAGGGAGGGGGTCGTCAGGGTCCTCGGCAGGCGGAATAGCTGCTCTACGTTCGACTTCAGCGTCAACCTTTTTGAGGTGAGCTTGGTCTACAGGTAGAGTGCTTGGGGAACATTGCGCTTCTAGACTGTCAGCTAGGCATTCGGATTTTTCGTCGTCATCAAAGGCCGGCCTTTGGTTGGGACGGTTGAGGGGGGGGACAGCATTGGATGTTTCGGATTTGAGTTTCCGTTGCAGATGCCAGAACGCAAGGTGGGTTGGCTCTAAGTCGCCCAACATCTTATCCCAGTTAGCCTCTCGGCACTCCTTGATACGTTCCTTGACAGCACGCTGCAGGTGGCGCATAAAGAGGCGATTGGGTTCGCTGGGAAAAGATGAGTACGCTCTAAGGGCTGCGTTCTTCTCCGTCATCAGTGCACGTACATCGTCAGGGAGTTTCATGCGATGGTCTTCCATCGCAGGAACTCGCCGTGAACACTCGTCCACGACGGACTGTACATGCCCGGTGAGGGAGTCGATCGCGCCTAGCGTGTCTGCGACTGACGTTATGCATTCGGGAATTCTATCTAACTGAGCGGACGAGGGGTCGTTGAGGCGTTGCCTAACTTTCCTCCAGTCCGTCGTCACAATGGTCTGAGGGGGTAGCCCTGTGTCCGTGGGGCCAAAGCGGGAGGTGAGGTGAAGGATCACAGGACGGTGATCGGAGTCTAGCTCTTGTAGTACTTCAATGGAATGCAACTTGAGGTTGACATTCATTAGAAGTGCTATGTCGAGTATATCCGGGCGATGATTAACATTGCTGGGGTAGTGAGTGGGATACATCGGGGCGATGATGTCAAAATTGAGGAGGTTACTGAGGGAGTATAATTTACTTCCTCTGTGGTTGTGGGTGAGACAGTTCCAAGACTCATGTTTGGCATTGAGATCTCCCGCCACTATGACGGAGTCGCCTAGATCGAAGAGTGCTTCGAGATCCGATTGGATTGGATCGTCTTGGGCATTGGGGGATTGGTAAGCCGACACTATAGTGATCGGTTGATGACCTGTCATGCCTATTCTGCACACAGATGCCTCTAGATTGGAAAGGGACGGGGTATCTAGGGGCATGCAATAAAGGGATCTCTTATAGTAGATAAGAGTGCCTCCTCCACGGGAGTGGGTCCTATCGTTGCGCACTGTATCATAGTTTGCAATTCTAGGGTTCCTGTGAGAGGGTTTCAAAAAGGACTCTTGTATCAACATAATGTCAATAAGGTGGTCGCGGAGGAATAAGGCGATTTCGTCTTTTTGGCCATTAATGCTGTTGGCATTGAAGATGCCTATTTTAAGGGATCGGGGTTTTATTCTGCACCTGCTTTGTGAATCCATTACGGATGAACGCGGTAGGAGAGGAGGGCGGATGAAACATCAGCGAAGTCGCTGAGAACTAGCATTAGGCCGTATTGGCCCTGGTTTGCCCTAATGGCTGCGGCCATTTGGGCGACTCTGTTCGGGTCGACAGAGTTGAGAAGACCGAGGCAAACTGAGAGGTCGTCAGTTTTGAGAAGGGGTGAGGGAGGGGCGGCCCTCTGAGAGTGCACTTGTGGTGCGGGTCGGTTGTACGGCACGGGAAGGTACGGTGCCGTATGGGGGGCGGTCATCAGCGAGGGAATCGCTGACGCTTGGGTCGCCTGTTGGGTCAGTAAACTAGGCCTCAGGGCGGGGAACGCTTGCTGATGATTCAGCGCGTTCCACGGCGATGGCCTTTGAGGGCTGAGTCGTTGGGACGTGGGAGGGGCCTGAGAGGCGTAATGGGCGGCCGCGAAGGCTTGGGTAGCCGCTTTGCGCTTTGCTGCCTTGTTGTTAGCGCGCGGTGCTTTGGGGCATCCGCGATAATTCGCGGGATGACCCGACTCACCGCAAAGCACACAACTCGGAGGCTCTGTGCAAAGCGTGCGATCTTTGGGGCGATCGCAGTCGGAGGTGCTGTGGTCACCTAGGCACTTAACGCACCTAGGTTTGGCGTAGCAGTGTCGCTGCGCGTGGCCATAGAGTTGGCAGCGGTGACACTGCCCGGGAGGACCATAACGATGGGGAGGTTCGATTTTAATGCCTGAGAGGTGGCATACAGTCTTGATATTAAAAATCTTCCGATCATTATCGGCGGTCTTTTCGCATATGGCGAGGACCATATCGTAAGCTTCACCGCTGCGACCAGCGTGCATGCGATGAACTTCGAGGACGGGGATACTTTGCGACAGAAGGTCGTCTTTGATGGAGTCGGTGTCGATCTCCTTGGGGATGCCTTTAAGGACTACCCGGAGTGGGCGTTCCTCAGCGAGAGAGTACGTGTGAAAGTACACGTTCCTGTCTTGGAGGGCACGGGTCAAAGACCTGAAGTCTTGGGCAGTGGGAACTGCCACTTTGACCCCGACGGCTGTGGTGCGGGCACTTAGGTAGTTAATACCTAGCTCTATACACATTTTGGACACGTCATTCCACTTGTCCTTGGCCTGAATGTATATAGCAGGCGGTTTTTTGTCCTTTTTAGGGACCTTGGCGGGCTGGGATTGGGAGTTAGCGGGGGTAGGGGTAGGGGGAAGACTGGCCTGAGAAGAGGCCGTTGTGGGGACAGGGGCAGAGGGCGGAGCGGAGGACGAAGCCTCGTCCGTTTTCGGGGCTTTAGCGGGCGCTGCTTGAGCAGAGGACTTGGCCTTGCGGGCCCGCTTTTTACGGCTACCGCTGACGAGTTGGAACTCGTCAGAGGCCGAATCGGAGGAGGGGATTTGGGGGGGAGGGGGAGAGTCCTCGCTCTCTGACATGTCCGACACGTCCGAGAGTATGGGCATGTCGGCTTCGGGGGACGTGGAGGCGTTCGTGCTGGCGGTGGGGAGGGGGGCTTTTGCCTGAGGGGCGGATGATATACCGGCATCTATTTCGGGGGTTGTGCCCCTTTTTTTGGGTTCGGGATAGGGGGGCTGCACTTTTGTGCCTGGCTCTAGTGGGGAGAGAAGGTTGCCATACTTGGCAACAAACTAGGGGTCCTTTAGGAGGATCTCCCTAATATTTTTCCACAGCGTGGCGTCGTCGGCCATTTTGTTTATAAAACAAAATGGCGGACGGGGGGACGAAAACAAAAATACGCTATAAGCGCGGAGGAACAAACGCGATTTACGCGGTCCCTAACCTCCCGGGTTGGATGGGCCCGGGGGTGTGTAACAAACCCTCCCTGCCGGGTATAGGCAGGGAGGTGTGAGTACCTGTGGTGAGCCCTAAGCTAGTACCATCCGTGGCCAGTCTTAATGGGCAAACGGGTCCCTGACAGCTCTTTTGCAAGGGGCGATAAGGTATCGCCCGCAAGAGACTGTATAATCTGAAAATGTAGACTCGAACTAGGGTCGACTAGGGTAGCCCCCAAGGCCGGTGGTCCTAGTCCGCTGCCGACTAACTGCTTTGCCCTGATGGGGCTAGGCGGGTGTGCCGGGTCAACACCCCACTCGGCTTCGTTGGCACCGTAAGGTATCCGCCGAGGACCACCAAACAGTGGTTTTTCCCTGAAGGGGCACAATAACTCGATGAATTTAATCGGTCAAAGAAACAAAAATCAGTAGTCGCCTTGAAAAAGGCAACGCGTGATTTAAATGAAGTGACTGCAATCCGACGGGACGGATTGCGAACAAACACTACACGGCACACTGATCGGGGAGCGCGAGCACTGCACGACCGTCTGCGGCGAGCGTCAGACACGGAGTGAGAAGGTATAATATGCAATATTTATGTTATATACTGTTTTTACACCCGTGAATCACCGAATCACCGAAGGGTCCAGTTGAAAACCAGCGCCAGGCTCTTGTCTGGCAAATGCTGAACTGGTTACCTGTTTGGCGCAACTGTGGGGCACACAACAAACTCTAGCCTAATATTGTTTTTTTTTTTCTGTCTTGTTTATAACCCTATCCAAATTTTTATCGTGTTTTTTTTTTAGTTTTATATTAAGTTTTATTACCGTTTGTGATGTCTCACTTTGCTGTCAAATAAAGAAATTCTTTCTTTCTTTCTTCAGTAATCACTCACAGTATCTTGATGTTTTTTAGTGTGGTGTGCTGTTTGGAATTTTATTAATTTAATAACCGGATTCCAAACAGGTGGTACCTGCCAACCATCTTCTCTATTAAAATTAGGATGTTCTTTAATTTCAATAGCCTCACGAAACATTCTTGGTACATAACGGTCCTCTTTCGCGAGGACTTGAGGATGATCAAATCGAAAAAAATGGTTGGGTTTGCCTAAGGCATGTTCACACACTGCGTTTACCTTCTTACTTATTTTTCTTACTAATACTGTGCACAATTTCTCTTTTCTGTCAACTTCCATTTTAAATTAGAATTTTCTGATAGAAATTATAAAATGTCTTCGTCATCTTGTTAACCACTGGAAATACGTCGCACCCATGCTAAATTCAAGCGGCTAATGTGAACACAAAGTTCTAAAGACTGCTGCACCCACCACCATATGCAACCGCGAGTTGTATGCGAACGAACACTTTAGAGGCCCTGTTGAGTGCGCGTATCCTGAGTGCGTTGAATTGGGACCGTTGCTGTGTAAGTTCGCAGTTAGTTTACTGTAGATAATATGTGTACTGTGACATGGTGCTGCTAGGACCATCAATTAACGTTGTAAGGAAATGAATCTCTATTTGTGAATCATTTATGCGGTCCGTACGAAAGAAACTGAGTACCCTACGAGGATCCTACCATTACACTAAATAGAAAGGCCTTGAAACAAGTATATCAGATTAGGTACCTGGGTCACGGTGGTATCTGAGAATCCCTCAGATGATGGAGACATGGCCTCTCCATGCGTAGGGCGTTGGCAGTTCAGTGCAATATGAATGCAGCAGGTTTACACGGTGTACAGATAGTCAAAAAAATGCATAAACGCTTACTGCCTTTATTCTTAGGGTTCCGAACGACCGAAGTAAAAAACGGTGGATCCCTTATAGGATCACTCGTGTCTGTTTGTCTGTCTGTCCGTATATCACAGCCAATTTGCTCCAAATCTACTAGACCGATTAAGTTGAAATCTGGTACACATATGGATTTCGGCGACCCAAACACGTAGGTGTAACGTAACTAAATTAATTTTAAATACAGGGGTCCTTTTTGCGGGGCAAAATAGAATCGTGTTTTGTCATCATTATCATCAGCCTATATCGGTCCACTACCGGATCTCTCCTAGCATGTTATGTATTAAGTTATAATAATTGTTACACCGCAAACTATCCCTTTCTTTTTTACTTGTAAATCTGTCCATCCCAAGGTTGCCGGGAAGAAATCCCTCAGTACGATAAGACCGCCCTTTGTAATGCCATTTTATATTTCATCTTGTTTTTACCGACTTCAAAAAGGAGGAGGTTCTCAATTCGATGCGTTTTTTTTATGTATGTACACCGATTACTCCGAGATTTGTCGACCGGTTTGAGCAATTTGTTTTAATAGGTGCACAATGCTTTCGAATTAGTCCCATATAAATTTAATTACATTTTATTGTGTATTTTTTAACCAGCTTCAACAAACAGGTTTAATTTGACTGCGCTTACCTAGATGATGTTTTAACAGTTTCGATTCTTAGACTTATTTTTAGTGTTAGATAGGGATACCAAATTGGACAAAGTTCTTACATTTATTTACTCTAAAAAGAAACTAGTGAGACTTTTTGTCAAAAAATATTTTGTAAATAAGTTTTATTTTGTAAAGTGTATTTTATTGTATTGTAGTTCATAATCGCGTGGTTGCGTACCAACATATGGATGTATGTATTGTACAAAATAAATATATTCGAGTTGAATTGGATTTAAGCGTGTATGCTTAATTGTTTTAGTTATCTATCTACAAATTATACTGACACATTTCAGTGGGGTCGATGTTCTATAGGAATGGGGTGATGAAATTGATAACTAAACAAATGTAGTGAGTGTAGGGTTGTCAGACAATCAAACTCATCATTAGTTATTTGAATTGAAAATAAATATTTCTGTGGCCCAGATTTTGTTTTTCTGTCAAATGATATTAATGATATGAGTTTTTACTAATGTGAAGCTTATATATTATAAAAATAAATATTTTTTGCACACTTACAAGTTATTGATTTTATGAAGAAGAGTCTGCAAGAAATTCCTTGGACAAGCGTTAAACTAAAAACAACCCGTTACCAAAATGTTGTATTAACTAAACTAATAAAACACGTTTTCATTGAAATATCAACTAAAAACTACAAGTGTACTAAAAGTGTTATTATTATTATATTGAGTAATAATTGCGAAAAACTAAGAAATTTAAGTTAATTTAAGAAAAAAAAAAACCGTGTGGTGCCGGCTCAGAATGCCACCACCCCATCTCCTCCCATGGGTGTCGTAAAAGTCGACTAAGGGATTAGTCGGAGGATGGGCAGCAGCGTCCTTCGAGTGCATTAACAACTCAACTGCGATCGCCAACCCGCCTGCCAAGCGTGGCGATTATGGCAAAACCCCCCAATGAGCTCAAAACACATCCATATCGGTGGTTGTGATGATCTTTGGGGGAGGCCTGTGTCCAACAGTGGACTTCATTAGGCCGAAATGATGATGAAGAAATTTAATTAAAATAAAGCATAGAATGCTCTCTACTTACACTCACATATTATTCTACCTATACTGAAACTGGAACAGACGACTGAAACTGTTGTTGATCACACCAAGCCAAGCAATTTAACATAGAAAGTTATGTATTTTTAGTTTCTATTTCAATAAAAGTGTCTTAAAGTAAAATTTAACCTATAAATTGCTAACTTATATTTTCTAGTTATTGTTATTCCAAGTTTTTTTTAATTCTATAAGCCAAATGCCAAAGGCCTGGTGCCTAAAAAAATCGTTCTAGTGAAATCTTCATCGACATCACCACCATTCTGTGAAAATGTTGTTTGATAAAAACGTTACATCAGAACAAAGCAATGCCAAAATGTGAAATAAATGGAAGACAAAATAATATCACTCATTGAGTGCCGCAAACGAGACACAATTAAAAATCTATTGTGTCTACATGGTTGCCGACAATTGACACGCGAGAGGTTAATAAAATTGCCATGGCAGTTAAAAGTTACATTATTCACAGCCTATGGCTACACACGAGAATGACAGAGAAATCCTTACCTCTGCTACTCATTACAATATATCAGCCCATAATATCCCAATGCAGGGTAAAATCATCTTCTCTTCTCTTCTCTTGAAAGGAACAAGTGTCGATCACGATGCTTGGTTACTGCATGTTTACGATTTAAAATCACGATGTTATACTTCTCCTGAACTCAGTGTTGTTTTAGATTAACCAAAAAAGTACAGGAGGTCACACTGGAAAACCTGGTTTCGGTTCACCAACCTGAAATTTTAGAAGCGAGTCCGTAAACCAAGATTTCCACGGCTACTTGCTACTAGCCAAATTAATTAACCAGAGAGATGGGCAGCAGCGTCCCCTCTGTATCCATTGTACAAAGACCACATTGTACCCATATGTAGCCATTCTGCGCTCACCAACCCGCCTGCCAAACGTAGTGAGTACTGCCAAATTCCTGAGACTAATATGATTCCCAAATATGATGAGACTATTGTGGAAATCTATGGGGGAGGCCTTTGTTCAGTAGTGGACATTGTATGGCCGATATGATGAAAGCGTGGGGTCTGAGTTTGACTGTACCTCTAAGTTTTCGGCTTCATGTGTGAATCAGAATTTGATTATCACTTCAGTTAACGACGAAGCCGTGGTAGCCGTGTAGTGCCGGCTACTAATAGCATTATCCCGTCTCATCCCGCTGTCGTAAAAGGCGACCATGGAATTAGTCAGAGGATGGACAGCAGCGTCCTTCGAGTACATTAACAACTCAACTGGGATTGCCAACCCACCTGCCAAGCATGGCGATTATGGCAAAACGCGCACACAACACACCAACACCGGGTCGTCGTCGGATATCTATGGGCCATCGTCGGATATGTATGTATCGTTGTGGTTTGAGTGAGGCCTGTGTCCAGCAGCGGACTTTACTCGGCTAAAATGATGATAAGAAAACATCGTGAGGAAACCTGCACACCTAAGAGGGCTCCAAAAATGTTCCACCAACACGCTCTAGGTCAGCGTGATAAATTAAAGCCAAACCTTTTTCATTGTGAGAAAATGCCCGTACCCAGCAGTGGGACAGGAATTGGCTTATTATATCTATCTACCGTAATCGTCAAGATTACGGAAGCTATTGTCATATGTACACCCTATTAACTACCTCTATAGAAATAGCACAAGTACATCAAATAAGACCACGAACGCAGACAATGGCGTTCAATTGAGTTTGTCAACCGTATTCCAGCTTTCAGACTTAGTGTATAATTTTAGATATAAAAACTTTATTGAGATTGAACAAGACGATCGTATACTTGATTGTGAACTAAAAGTATCTTATGCGTCATTCACACGATGACTAAAATATTATCTTTAGTCAATAAATCAACTGATATGTTTATTGAAAAACAATTGAACCGTACGACGTTGCCAACATATTTTATGGTTTTATTTTTTCATTTTTGAGAAGTATTTTATGAATATGTAAAGAATTATTCATCTAAACACCGTACGATGTTGTCTTATATGTTGGCGAAATTGTGGATGATACACTACAGAAGCCATAATCTAAGAGAAGAAGAAGAAGAAGATATGTTTATTATAATAGCCGTGTGGTGTCCTCCGCAATAGACCCTCGATTCAACCATCGGAGGTCAAGCGACGCCGCCTAGTCTTGCAATAACCTGCCCTTCGGCCCGACCCGACGGTTGCCCCAAGCTCTAGAGGTAAATGTCTACCAAGGAACTCTCGACCAGAGGGATGCGTAGCCTCCACCATCACGCTACCAACCTGCCTGCCAAGCGTGGTGAGTCCTGGCATATTCCCCCCAAAATGACGACCCATGGCATGTGACGTAGAGCATACAAATATTTTAATATTTATCCGTTTGTGAAACGTGTGTCTGCATCTCGACACTAGCCTAGCTAGGGAGATCGACTCAATCGCTGCAGAAGCGCTGCAAAATCTCGCAGTGTCTAACCTCTCTAAGCAGTTGACTTTTATACGCTGGTGGAAGCTATCAACCCTGTATCGCTTGACAAATTAATTCTATCTGAAGCATGTTGGCGTAAAATACGACACGTTCGCATAAATAATATTGGAATATTGGAAATACTTTTGGAGTTGAACATGCTACAGTACAAATTTCCAATATCGAGCCCCAAACGCAAGTATAATGAATAAATAGAGATAAGTGGTTACAAGTACTTTGCAGTTAGTTGAATTAAACTTTTTATTTATGTTAGAGTGTATATGAGTGTGGGTTTTGTTGACCCGCTCCGTTGCAGGCGTGTTAACTATTCGAGCGATTTCTGTTTCGATCTTAGAAGTAGTGGTTCCGAGTCGGGTGCATGTGAGATTTATGTCTGTAAACTGATCTCACAATGCAGAAGAAACCTAAGTATGGAGCATCGTTTGAAGAAAAGTCACGATTACCTATATTACTGCTACGACATGTCACACACTACTGTCACGACACTGCTACGTGACATATTACAGCTATGTCACATATCACTGGTACGCTACGTATCACTGCTACATCGCGTACAGCAAGCAGTTAAACTTCTAGTGAATTGTAGATGACTGACGAATGACGGCACGGTCGGTGCAGTGGTTGATACAGTCGGCTGCTGCGCTCCGGGTCGCGGTTTCCGCGCACGGAACAAATATTTGTTTGATCTGCAGGTAGTCGTTCCGGGTCTGGGTGTATTGTATGTAGAATTCATGTCTGTAAACGCACCCACGACACATGAGAAATACCAGTTTAGAGCAAGGTTTAAAAAAAAACAAAATAAATTGGGAAATTGTAATTTATAATAAGACCGTAATAACCGTTTTGACCTTTTTCATACCAAATTCAAATATTCACAATAAGTACATCATTAATTTGAAGTGGCTTGAAACGCCACCAAAAGCCCTTAGACTTAGAATACTACTTGAACAAAATGAATCTCGAAAACAATTTGTTAACACACTCGAATAATCAAAAATAAAAAACGTTCTTAAGGTTTTCTACTTCCAATGAAATTCTGGTCTTAGCACACGGAAATATGGTACGTTTTTATTTCAAATACATAGGGTCTCACATAGGTCGCTTGAATATTCCCTCAAGACAAAAGTTTTAAGCATCTCGTAACGAAGCAGTTAATTAACAGTCCAAATTGAAAGCTTGTTAAAATAAAGTGTTCCATTGTGATATCTGAGATAACTCAGTGTGTGTAATGAAAAATCTTGAGAAAACAAAACAGATTTGTGTATTCAGTAATTAGGTCCCAACAGACAGTGTGGTGTCCGGATTAAGAATGTAGCACCACTCCATTTCCTCCCGTGGATGTCGTAAAAGGCGACTATGGGATTAGCTGGAGGATGGGCAGCAGCGTCCCTTTTGTGAACCGATAGCCATACTGCGCTCACCAACCCGCCTGCCAAAAACCCCCCAAAATGATGACACAGTTGTGAAATCAATGGGGGAGGCCTTTGTTCAGCAGTGGACGTATAAATGGCCGATATGATGAGACAGTGTAACCCGTGTAGTGTCTGGACAGCACCACACCATCTTCTCTCGTGGACATTGTAAAAGGCAACTCATCATTTCAGCCGAATAAAATCATACAGGATACAAACTTCCCCAAAGATCGCCACAACGGCTGATCTTGGTGTACTGTGCGCTCATTGGAGCTTTGCCATGACTACGCTTGGCAGGCGGGTTTACGATCGCAGTTGAGTTTTGAATTTACTCAAAGGACGCTGCTGCCCATCCTCCTGCTAATCCCATAGACGCCTTTTACGACACCCACGGCATGATATGGGTTGGCGCTATTCGTAGCCGGTACCATAAAGCACTCAATTATCTGGGGTGATCTGTATATTTATGAGAAGGTTTTAGTATATATATTATTAAAGTAAGTACCATTCTTATGTACAGATAGCAATGTCTTAGGTGTTCGCGATTATTACACATTATAATAAAACAATTATAAACGGATTAGATCGCGTATGTTATAGATATTTGTATTTCCTGACGTTAATAATTGTGTTTATTTGAATGATATCCGTATTATTTTTGCTTTAAAATGGTTTTTGTTTTTATTATACTTTGCTATGAAAGGCGACTAAGGGACTATAATCCAAAGAGATGGGCAGCACTTCTATGGTACAGCAACCATTCGGCGCTCACCAACCCACCTGACAACCGTGGTGTGCTGAGCTGAACTAGCAAAACTTTAAAAAAAGGCCGCCCCCTAAGCACTTCTCGGGGGGATTGTAAAGGACCCCATTGTAGCTCTCTGTGCGCTGTGCATACGTGACCACTTGCGCGCCGCCATCTTCCCGGGGGCCAAGGGGACCGCAAAGGGACACTCGGTAAAGCTTGCAGACTCCCCAAAGGGATTAGCGCTCTACTGCGCTAAAGTTTTAAAGACGTCTAAATGGGCACCCAGTATAATATATCATGCCAACCTAATATACTTTACATTCAAGTGACTATAGAAAAACATGTTAGCAAACACTTTTTATGTCCATTTCCATTCAACCCGCATACCTTCTATCTCATAAGCTCTTACCTTATATTTTCTAATGTCGTCTCCAACGTTCCCATCATATTAGTTTGAGTGCATGTTACTTACATTAGTGAGGTTCCTACTAAGTATATATGGACCACTTTTCTGATCATGGAAATTGTATTGGTCTAGTATGCTATTTGGGGAATGTGTATTTTCTGAAAAGTTGGCGACTCTCAAAGTCATTCACCATTTGATATCTACATCTTTCAACGCGGAAACTAAAGAATTCCACTAAGCATTTCCTTTCAGTATAACTTATAAGTATGTATTTAAGATATATATTTATTTTTATAGTTATGTACTTATTTAAGTATATTTTTAGTAAGTAATTTATTTTAGTAAGTAATTTATTTTCTCACCACAATAATGAAAAAGTTGCAACAAAATACAATATTGCCTAGTTATAGTATTATTCAAATTTACTGTAGGAGATTGGTGCCTAAGCTAGGCTGAAGCCTGTGTTTCAGGTCACCAGGCCTCCACCCCAGAAGTCCAATTTTATCTTTCATAAACTGCGCCAAGCGATTTTTTTCCATTTTCTTCTTCTTTGTGCATCTAATTCTATCAAGTTGTTTCCTCTTGTTAAAGTTCTCTTAATGAATACTCTCCAATACTGATATAATTTTATCAGGCCCCGATGTTGGTCGAGTTTGTCCTTTATAACCCAGTTATCATCTTGTATCCCATGAATGCGCACTTTCGCTGCAGACAACATCTTGACATAACAATAAACTCACTGTTCTAAGAAAATGTGTATGTTATGGCTTTGATACACCCAATATTGACGATTTATCAAAATGCATTTTAAATTTTTCATATCTTAGTTTTACATTGAAAGAAATAGTGAGGTAAGATTGTAAAAGTGTCTATACTGTATAGTTGGGTATTTTATCATTATTCTTAACTGTTGTTTTCTTCCTGATTGTACACTTGATACAGTCCTCTTTTGTTTCAATTTTTTTTTTTATTCAAAGGTTTGCTGGAAGAAAACTCAATGTTAAGCTCGCCTTCGTACATCACGTTTTATTTTATTTAACAATCTGTAGTTTCTGTTTTATGTTGTACAATAAAAAATAATAATAATATGCCGTGTGGTGCCGGCTCAGAATGCCACCACCCCATATCCTCCCATGGGTGTCGTAAAAGTCGACTAAGGGATTAGCCGGAGGATGGGCAGCAGCGTCCTGCGAGTACATTAACAACTCAACTGCGATCGCCAACCCGCCTGCTAAGCGTGGCGATTATGGCAGAACCCCCCAATGAGCGAGGACACATACATATCGGTGGTTGTGGTGATGTTTGGGGGAGGCCTGTGTCCAGCAGTGGACTTCACTCGGCCGAAATGATGAATAAAAAATAAGAATAAGAATAAAGAATTGACTGTACATAAGTGTTTTTTTAAGTTCTTTTTTTATTGGTGTCCTGTGGAAATTCTACATGAACTTCCTTCGCTCCGGGGTATGCCGTACTCCTACCGGGTAAAACCACTGGAGCGGTTATCTTCGGCACCGAAGGGAGACTCCAGGCCTTCGTAAGATCACACTAGAGAGTGCCTCGTCACCTGTGAGTCATCTGTAAAGATGATAGTATTGCAAGGGTGTGTGTAGTTCTGCTTCCCTTCTGCTGCCAATACGCGTAATGTATCCGATTTAACGTTATAAAATAGCTGCTTGTTTATAACATCTGTGAATGCACTTACACTTATCTGGTGAGGCCTCAACATAAGCCTTCATCGCATGGCTTCATTCTGGAAACTTCTACATCTGAGCCTTTTATTGAATAACTGATATGGTTGACTCTTTAAAAGTATAATCAAGTAGCAAGTTAGTTGAGCATTGTTGAATTAACACCATAAAATAAGTCATCATCATCATCATCATTCCGGCCGAATGAAGTCCACCGCTGGACACAGGCCTCCCCCAAAGATCACCAAAACCACCGATATGGATGTGTTGTGGGTTCATTGGGGGGTTTTGCCATAATAAGGTCGTTGGGAGTTGTTGGATGAGGGCGGCATATAACCGCTCGTTGTGGAAATATATAGGGGAGGCCTTTGTTCAGCAGTGGACGTCCTTTGGCTGATATGATGATGATGATGAGTTTCCTTCACTTTTTAGTGTAATACGAGATCTAACCTTTCTGTTTGAGAAATATAAACCTGATCCAATTAGTAATAATTGTCTTGTAAGGCAAGCCGCTGAATAAGATAACACAGAGAATAAGACAACGAAAGCTCATTAACTGAAAAAAAAACGACATGATAAAGGCAAAAAAAGGTTACAATAAGTATTTTCCTGAAATACTTTTCAAAGAAAATCTTTATCCAACAAAATAAGGTAATTTCTATCTGTATCGTAATTTCTTAAGGGATTCCTATCAGCTAAGCCGTCAGCCAATAAATGCCACAAAATCCCGAATAAATTTTAACTTAACTATTATTGGATAAGGAAAAAAGGCTTTGCGATACCTATCTTTACTCCTGGAGAGAAAAGCTCAAGTGATAAAAGAATATCGGGAACAGAGATCAATATCTGCGTGAGATATTTAAATATTACAATAAGACCCAGGAAAGACTGAAAAGAAGGAAGATGAAGCTAAACTATGTGGAATAACATACGAATATGTATATAACATACTAGCTGCCCGCCCCAGCTTTGCACAGGTAGGTACATGCAAACCCACCCCCGGGAAGACGGTGGTGCACACGTGGTCACGTGCCACCGTGTGCGCAGCACAGCGCAAAGCGAGGCTTGGGGGGATCCTTTACAATCCTCCCCGAGAAGTGCCTGGGGGGGCGACCTTTTTACAGTCGCCTTCCCTCCGTTAGAGGGGATGACCGCTTTACAGTCATCCCCTCCGTGATGTGCCTAAAGGCGTGGCACCAAGGCTCTAGTGTGATCTTACGAGGACCCCCTTCGGTGCCGAAGATGACCGCTCCAGTAGTTTTAGCCGGTAGGAGTCCGGCATACCCCTTCGCCTTTCCCCGGGGTGAAGGAAGTTCCATGTAGAATTTCCACTGGACATCAATAAAAAAAGGTACATGCAAACCCGATTACAGCGCCACCAACCAGTTCCAAGTGAATTTAAACAATCCAGTAACCCACTCAAACATACACAAAAATTTCATCAAAATCGGTCCAGCCGTTTAGAAGGAGTTCAGTGACATACTCACGTACAGAAGAGTTATATCATAATTTCGGACGAGAAACGTTCACTGTTGAACAGAACCCTCCCCTAAAGATTGCCTCAACGACCGGTATGGGTTTGTGTTGTGTGATCATTGGGGGGTTTTGCTATAATCGCCACGCTTGGCAGACGGATTGGCGATCGCAGTTGAGTTATAAATGTACACGAAGGACTCTGCTGCCCATCTTTCGGTTAATCCCATAGTTGCCTTTAATATACCCACGGGATGGGACGGGTTGGTGCTATTCTTAGCCGGCACCACGCGGCTAGTTTTTATATATAACTACTTAATACATTTGTTATGGAATTACTTAATAAAAATACCGGTTTCTAATACACCCCTTGTTTATACCCCCTTAAGGATTGATTTCCAAAAACACCGCAACATATTTCTTTATTTCTAATCGAAAAGCCAAATAGTTTTCATAGATTTGATTAGAACCGACTTTAATAAAATCTTTCATCCCCTATTTTAGATTCTCAAATGTAGATTTTTCTAAAACGCTGAAATACGTCTTCCCATATTTTTTACAGAGAAGGTGAATTTTTTTAGAGATCTGACTACAACGCTGACCAATTTTGCATGCGAACTTTTACCCTCTGTTTTACTCTCATAAGGTTTGAATTTACAAAAACACGTTTTTCTTTATTTTCAACCAAAAGCAAAATATCATTTTTCATAGAACTAACTTTAAAAACTGACAGATTTTAATACAAACGTTTTCACCCTTGGTTATACCCCTTTAAGAGATAATTTTTCAAAAACACTGAAACACATTATTCTTTATATTCTATCAAAAAGCCGAATATATTTTTTCACAGACAGACCTTCAAAACTGACCGATTTCGCATACAAACATTCACCCCCTGTTTACCCCTTTAAGGGTGGAATATACAAAAACGGAATGTGTATGTCCTTATTTATAACCAGAAAGCCAAATATCAATTTTCATATATTTATCATCAATAATGACGGAGTTTCATACAAACTTTCAAACCCTATTTTACCTCTGGGTGTAATTTTTTAAAATCCTTCCTTAGTGGATTCTTACGTTGTAGAAACTACCTACATTCAAAATTTCAAGTTTCTAGCCCCAGTTTCGATTCGTCGTTCAATTTCCATCTTGGAACGTGACAACTAGAGTTTGACTATTCATAAGTACTTGCATAAAAATAAATTGGTTTCCATAATCAAAAATATTTTTATCTTACTCTTTTATGTTGTAAGTTCAAATACAAACCAACGCTTCCTTATGATATTAAAGCCCACGGTTTCAAACAGGGAAGTGAACTTCAACAATATTTTTATGCCCTGGTAACTTGTTCAAAGGATGGATTTGAATACCTAATCATAAGATTGTGAGGAGTTTGTTTTATAATAATGAGAGATAAATAATCATACGGGTCACAAAGCTATCAGCGGCGGCCATTTTTAAAGGTTCAAAAAATATTTTAGTTTTATATTGTACCAGCACCAGCTTGTTGAAGTTGATGATATATATATATATCGGGCATAGTAAATGACATCGTAACGAAAACTGATACCATAAATGTAATATATGATTTTGAACTTACGTCAGTCTTTTCATGAATTTACTGATATTTTTCTAGTGTATTTAAAAGTTTCAGTATAAAATAATGTTTTCGTTTATCCTAAGGTTATTTTGAATAAAAACGCAATAAACTATTTATATTCACATAAAACTGCAATGTAAATAAAACCGCTGCAGTTCACGGATGGGGTCATCGCTCCCAGTTGCATTATGATATTAAATGGTACTAAAATAATCGCGTCACGTTTTGATCGCGTTGTTTACGCTACATTACGTGCTCAATAATTACAAAAACTGTAACTTATTATTTCCGAGATAAATGGCTTTCCTATTTTTATTATAGGCCTAAGTATAACTTGTTTCCAAAGTATTATTCAGACCCTTTAATAACAGTAAGTACTAAGTTACACGGTACACTAAGCTACGACTTGATGGAGATGGATACCATTAACTACATTAGAAAGACATAAAATACTTTTATTTCCTACAGTACGGGCGCAGGTATAACAATAAAAAAAAACTATTTATAACTATAGTAAAATCACAGAATATACATATAAATTTTTCACTTGCAAACCTCACACTTTTTTATTATGTGGTATAAATATAAGACCAGAGTATGTAAAACTAAATATAGATCTTAATATTGGGAGTAAAACAGAAAACATTAGCCTATCCAACAATTATTGAAACATGGTTTCAACAATTGTGCACCAACAGTGCAAAGAACTTGGTTGCCACTCAGCATAATGCTGGGGCATTGAGATAAACAAAACTAACAACGCTGGTTTTCAGTGTCAGCCCCTTTGGTGACGTAATGGCGTCTTCCGGTTGGGTAAAACTGGGATATATTCTAACGAGCATACATTTCCCCTTTGACTTGTGAGATAACTATCTGGGGTCCTACAGAGAATTTACAACTACATACAAAGATAGCTGTTCATATGAAGACAAGCGAATGGTTTCGAGAAGTGTTAATGCATTTAGAAGTAACAATGTTTAGTATTCCATTGATACTTTAAACGTGTGGTGCCGGCTCAGAATACCACAACCCCTTCTTCTCCCGTGGGTGCCGTAAAAGTCAACTAAGGGATTACCCGGAGGATGGGCAGCAGCGTCCTTCGATTACATTAACAACTCAACTGCGATCGCCAACCCGTCTGCAAAGCGTGGCGATTATGGCAAAATCCCCCAATGAGCCCACAACACACCCATATCGGTCGTTGTGATAATCTTTGGGGGAGGCCTGTGTCCAGCAGTGGACTTCATTCGGCCGAAATGATGATGATGATGATACTTTAAACTAGCATTAAAAGAACTGTTCGAGTCACATTCAAGGCAATTCAGGGCTTGTAAAATTATACCTATTACGTTACACAATAACTTGCCCTCTCATAGAAAATAACTTATAAGTATATCATAAAAACCTAAAACGTCTGTCAATTTACTTTATGCATTGAAAAATCTGACTAATATATAGTGCCCATGCTCATTCAATTTCTAAAATGTAAAATAGGATGTGGTGGACGAAAGATCTGAAATCGAGAATGTATAACCAGGTTTCCACATTATACTACGGATCTCTAGAAATGGTCTCGTGTTTCTCCTTTACAGGAAAGAGTCGTCTACTGCTGTTGTTCTATGAACAGTATTGTCTAACTAAACACTCACTTGACTGAATACAACTGCAAAACAAAGGCCTTCCCATGTGAGTGTCTGGGTTATGTATCATATTTTATACTAGAGCATAGGTATGACATTACATACAAACTACAAAGTAAAAATCTGAGACATTTCGGTAGGCGACTGTTTGTCTCTTTTCCAGTGATAGAAAGAGACAGAATGCTAACTGAGAGATACTGTGAGACACTGAAAAGCATTTTTCTTGAACATCTATTTAGCGTGTCCAGGCAAAATCTCTTTATTTCGAGAGATAATTATAGTAAATTGGCAGCTAGTCAGGTCAGATCGATATCTGACTGGAGAGCACCTAAAGTATAAAAAAGATGTATATAATGTAGTTCTATAAAAACATACAGGTGTCAAATTTAGCTTCGTTCCGGCATGAAGTGTTCATCTTCATCACCAGATCAGCCAAAGCACGTACAACGCTAAACAATGGCCTACCTTCTAGATTTCCACAATTATGTCGTCATTGTAGGGGGAATTTGCGACGCTGCTCCCCATCCCTTTGGTTTAGAGTCTCTTAGTCGCCTTTTACGACATTCACGGGTGAACATGAAGTGGTATTGTACTCTTAATCTGGACACCAGACGAAAAAGATTTCATGTATTGATATTTCCTCAGCTCGTCTGACTAATATACGGTCATGTCAATGATATGCACGTGAAAGTATAGAAGTGGAAATGTATATTTAGTTATTCATCCATTTTAAATTGGATAATAGCCAACCTTATGATGGAGTTGTTCAAGCCGCCCAAAGACCTTCGACTGCCGTCTATTGACAACAACCAGGACCGACGATTTTACGTGCCCTCCGAAGCATAGAGACGCTCAGTTCGAATACCACTATGCGGTCACCTAACCATAGACTGACCGCGCTGAACGTTGCTTAACCTCACCGATCGTTTACCGATCAGTGAGTGCAACTGACTATGAGCGCCACACTCACAGAAGTCACTAACTACCTTACTTGCCTAATCTAAGGAACTATTCAAAAAGTGTTTCGACGGTCATGAGTAGATATAGCCACAACAACTAAATCCGTGACTGAACGTGACAGTGACGTGAAAAACAACATCCCTTATCTCCTGCAACTGCAAATTAAACTAATTAAATCAACGCAAAAAATAATAATTTAAGGTGTCAAGAAATGCCATGGCTTTCTTTAACAAAGTAACAACATTTACATGAAAATTGTCACGCTAATTTCGCTGAATTCCGTCACGGTATGTTTATTCATACTTGTAATTGGGGCCATAGGAATAGCGTGTTTTAAACATAATATACTCGTTTTTCTCTCTGGATATGTTTTCTTAATAATATTAATCACAAAACGCTTTATTAAATATAATAAAATTGCCGGGTGGTGCCGGCTCAGAATACCACCACTCCACATCCTCCCGTGGGTGTCGTAAAAGTCGACTAAGGGATTAGCCGGAGGATGAGCAGCAGCGTCCTGCGAGTACATTAACAGCTCAATTGCGATCGCCAACCCGTCTGCCAAGCGTGGAGATTATGGCAAAACCCCCAATGAGCCCACAACACACCTATCAACATATCGGTCGTTGCGGTGATCTATGGGGGTGGCTTGTGTGCTTCATTCGGCCAAAATAATGATGATGACGATGAAACATAATCGCTACAGGATGAATCATCAACTCCTCCCGTGGGTGTCGTAAAAAGTGATTAAGGAACTCTAAACCAGCAGGATGGGCAGCAGCGTCCTATGTGGAATAGTAGCGGTATACTGCACTCACAAGCACACCTGCCAAGCGTGGTGAGTATTGGCAAATGCATGAACATGAGCGGGGTGAGCATTTACAGCGAATTCTGCACGCCACCCCGTCCAAGTATCTCTCGTTGTCCGCGAGAGACGTACCAGCCCACTACTGCTAGAGGTCGCCACTCTACCGCGACAAAGTCGTGCCCCCTATCTAATAGGGATCAGGGTGACCCTCCGTCTACTGCAGCCTAATTAATGGCGACGAAGTTCCCGGTGGCCCTGAACCAGCGAGGATGTTCCTGGACGCCGTAGGGCTCTACCACCACCAAGACAACCGACAACTCCGCAACAGTCAACAGATCCTGCGCGTTGCGGCAGTGGTTCAAGTTGCTCTTTAGGATCTTCAAGATTGAGAAGAGGACGTCTTCTACAAATGAGACATAATTGTAGAAATCTACCAGCCTATCTATATCACCTTTGTTTAGCAGTGGCTGGATTAATGGCTGAGATAGTGATGATGGTGATTATCCAGGTTTTCCCACGTCGTTTTTCTAAACCTAAAGTCGGTGGTATTTTTATGTTAACTAAGAAACAAATTATAACATTGAAAAAGCGGCATTGAGACATTTGAAAGAAGTCACCAGTATGCCAGTTTTTAAGCCTGCAACCTAGGCGCAAATCCGCAATCATACGGGCCACCATGACACGTGTCATTGCTGGCTTATATTAAATTGTGAAGCGTGTAAATTTAAATTCATGTCGCTGACTTTACAGCTTCAACAGATGTTTATGAGGAATCTAGCGGGTAATTAATGAGAACAGCAGCTCTTACCAGGTTAATTGCGACGTGTTTTTACGGGGCAAAAATTTTAGAACGAGAATTTTCAAGATTACTCCGTGTGCGCCTTTATTTTCGGTTGAAATATGCAAAATTAACAATGAACTTGGGATTTTCAGTATGAGGAATTTTCAGTATATGCCGTATGATGCCGGCTAAAAATATCACCACCCCATCTCATCCCATGGGTGTCGTAAAAGGTGACTATGGGATTAGCTGGAGGATGGGTAGCAGCGTCCTTGTACTCGCATTTATAACTCAGCTGCTATCGCCAACCTGTCCGGCAAGCGTAGTACTTATGGCCGTACCCGCCAATGAACACAACAAAAACCCATAGCGGTCGTTGTGGCAATCTTAGGGGAGGGTTCTGTCCAGCAGTGGACGTTTTTCAGCTGACATGATGAAAATTTATATGAAATTCGCAGTGCATTTAATGATTTTATAAAATAGACAACGGTCGCCTCATTGCGAAACGCTCATCATCGTATCGGAATTGCTTTCACTATGCATTACGCTAGATGTCGCTACCGAGCTTTCCCGCCAAGCCAGTCATGCCTCACCGCTACGTCACTTCCTACTACCCATCTTCCTGCCAAGGCATGCCAAGCTAAGCCAAGCTATAACAGTTGAAGAGTACCGTAATACTGCCTCCGTAATTTATGTCAACAGACTGTAAATATAAAAGTCTGTAACTCAAAGGATCCTTTTTTGGACTCGATCTCGCCTGATCGAAAGCGATGGAAGAGGTCAACGTTGGACCGAGCGTCCCAGGTGATGTCTATTCACTTTTACTTTAAAGGTTAACAGTTTGTAGGTTGTAGGGACCACACCATACTTTATAACGAGTGTAGGTAGTTCTTATTAAAAAAATGGTATATTTTATATTTAATTTTATTAATAATTTCCGAGTAATGATCACTGCGATCAAGGCCGTATAGTAATCCCGTGCGTGAAATCATTAAAAATGTATATAAAAGCATGACAAAGAAGCTGATAATCAGCCCATTACTGTCCCACTGTTGGGCACGGGCCTTTTCTTACGATGAGAAAGATCAGGCCTTAGTCCACTACGCTGGCCTATTGCGGGTTGGCGGACTACACACACCATTAGGAACTTTTTGTAAGCCCTCTCTGGTGAGCCCGTTTCCGCTCCTAAATCCAAAAAGTCAGAGGTGTGGGCCAGGATCGAACTTAGACGCTCTTGTAGGGAAGGCAAGCGTTCAACTACTAGGCTATTTATTTATTTTCTTATCTTTTTTTTTAAAACGATTCCCCAAGCTAGGATTTCTCCTGTGTCGTGGGTGCGTTTACATACACAAATTCCACACACGATACACCCAGACCCGGTACAACTACCTACAAATCAAACAAATATTTTTTCCGTGCAGGACTCGAACGCCGTGCCGACCATTTTTTCCATTAGAATGTTTAGTTCTTATATTTCAGAGAGCAAGAACACCGCATTCAATGTAGGGAACATTGTTAATTAACTTTAGTGTAAAGACCTAAGATTATTTTTTGTTTACAGTAAGCACTTTCGCTAAGTTATTCACAATTCATTCGGCAAAATTCGTCTTTGACAGAATTAGCCGACGGAACTTCTGGCTTGTATTGTACTGTACCTACCTATATTCATAAATGGTTATGGTTACATAAACATAAACGAATACTCCAACCGAGCAGACCGATATAATCCCCGTAAACCTGCAACGTTGCTGGCAATATAATTGAGTTTTGTTATCGCTTTGGTGTTCCGATAAATTATTTAATCATTAACCAATGTATACAAAAGCGGTTAACGAAGCCGAAAGGAGATAGCAACAATATAACAATCAAAAAGGGTGCCGCAAAAGAAAAAGAAGCTGGAACTATAACCCAAAATTAATTAATAAAAGACGGTTGGTGCAGTGGCTGATACAGTCAGCTACTGCGCTTCGGTTCGTGGGTCCGATTCCCGCACGCAACAAATATTTGTATGATCTGCAGGTAGTTGTTCCGGGTCTGCGTTTATTGTATGTGGAATTCATGTCTGTAAACGCACCCACGACACAGGAGAAATCCTAGTGTGGGGCAGCGTTTTAAATAAAATAACAAAGTTATTTTTATTAAAGATAAGAGATAATCTTAAAAAGTGACTAGTCTACTAGAAATGTTTTCATAAATGTTAAAACTATATGTACTTACAAAGTACGTACATTCAGATTAATTAAAACACGTCACATTTTTCAAAAAAAGAAAAAAATGATTCTGTGTGGTTTCCTGATTAAGCGTGTAGCACCACTCCATCTCCTCTCGTCGACTAAGGAACTCCATGCTAGAGCGATGGACAGCAGCGTCCCTTCTATGATGAACACTGGCAAATCTCCCCAGAGTGACGGCAGTATTGTGGAACCTATAGGCCTTTGTTCAGCTGTGGACGTGCTTTGGCTGATGTGTGATGGAGTTGTAATGCCGTTATTATAATTGGTTTCGCTGACTGACCTTGACAGTTTTTGAACCGATGACGAGGAATTATTGAATACGGTCAAACTTATTTAATACTAGCTGGGAACCGCGGTTTCACTCGCCTTTTAATTTAAAATACATTTAGAGTACTTCGACATAGGCACTTGACATAGAATTTATATATATTGAATTTCAAGGGTTTCATTTTTTTGCGCGGAACCCTAATTATTAATTATTCCTAATTATTCCTTATAACATCAGCTATCTGCCAGTGAAAGTCCCGTCAAAATCGGTTCAGCCGTTTCGGAGATTACCCGGAACAAATAGACAGACAGACAGACAAAAAAATGGATTTTTTGTTATATGTTCCGTATACACTTTCATATGCATTTAGTAAAAAGCTGTTAATTTGACATTACAAACAGACACTTCAATTTTATTTATTTGTATAGATTCTAAATGGGCTTGCGTTTCAACTCTATCTCCCCTGCGATGATAATTGTCTAGAAGGTACCTAACTATGCTGAGTGCTAAATAGCAAGCGGATTTATCAACGAGAGTAATTCTGGCCCGCATCTTTACTCGATGTTCTAAAGAAGTATTTGGTTTATTTGAAAACTTTGACTTCACTTGTTTTTCAAGCCGCCTGTGGGTTCCGTATACGCAACAAGCCTACAACGTCCTTCGTGGACAGTACAATATTATTTAGGGCATACTGCCAATGTGTGAGCATCATGTAGCCATTAATGTTATTTTAGTACTTACATCGATTGTCTTTTGCCTGGCTGTAATAGTCGGTCATGCTCACTAAAATGTCTTGCTGGCGGTGGCGTTGTGTATCGGATCGTTCCGTTCATGCGTCATGTTCGTCAACGGGTGCCGTCAGTTGGGACTGGTCAACCGTTAACTGCCATGGCAAATATATTATTATTATATTATAGTAGTATGTTCCACCTTTACACATTGACTACATTTTTCTCGGTATATGTTTTACAACAGTTTGTATCAATCAACATTGTAATCTCAATTATTTTAAAAGAGTATCCATGGTGTTTCTTGTCGGCTCTTCTCCACGAGATCAACTATTTGGAACCGCAACTTAGATTCTGACGTTCCATAAGTGCCAATATTTGGTTTAAAAAACATTGACTTAACTTGACTTGTTTCTCAAGCCGCCTGTGGGTTCCGTATACGCAACAAGCCTACAACGTCCGTCATGGACAGTACAATGATACTTTTCGAATGATGTGGGGGTTACAGCGACATTGCAGTACGGCTCTAATTTGCGGCGTGTTGACAGTTTCCACGCTACAATGTGCGAAAGATAGCAGCATTTTGATGATGCGCAAATGATTTCAAGTGTATTAAATTATATGACCCTTCAGAATGCTCATCTATAATAACATCGGACAACATAGCAGGCACACTTCGCATTCTCACTGTCAACATACGCAGTGTAAATAAAAAATTTGATGCTTTCCTCGTGTTTATGGCTAAATTAAACATACGCATTGACGTTATAGTTCTCACTGAGTGCTGGTTGGACGAAAATAACCCTATTCCCACTGTCGACAACTACAATTCTTTCCACACTAAAAGATTAATTAACCAGAATGATGGTGTAATAGTTTATGTGAAAGACCAAATAAAAACGAATGCATTTGAGCCACAGTTTGAGGAAGGTAATTATTTAGTTTTGGAGCTAAGCAAAGATTTTTCACTTATTTGTACATATAGACCACCTTGTTTCAACAACCCCGTAAAATATATTGACTCACTAAACTCAGTCTTAACCGACATAAACAGCAACAACATAATACTCACTGGTGATGTGAATTTAGACATAATGCCAGACAAAACTATAGGTCATGTTGCTGACTACCTTAACATGCTAGCTACTCACGGCCTTGAACAATCTATTAATATACCAACCAGGAATGAAGCTTGTCTCGACCACTTTATGACTAAAACTAACTTGAAAATACAAACACTGGTCTTTGACCAATTTACAGATCACTGCCCTATTCTCATCAACCTTGAAAAAACTAAAATTCAGAGACAGTACTTTTTTCGTGAAGTAAGGTCGGTTAATCATGAGTCTGCGACAAAAGAGATCGATAAAGTAGACTGGAGTGAATTCTATGAAATTGAAGATGTCAATCTCTCAGCGAAAGTATTGGTGGATAGCATTCAAGAAATAATTATATCTAATACTACCATAAAGATAACCAGTAATAAAAATAAACCTCTTAAACCTTGGATAACAGCAGGCGTTGTTAAATGTATTCGACGAAGAAACAAACTTCATCTTAAATTAAAGAAATCCCTCAATTGTGATGAACTTAAAGAGGAATATATTAAATATAGAAATAATTGTAATAAACTTATCAAATCACTAAAACGAAACTACTTCAAACATAAAATTAAAAGTGACTTCCGTAATATTAAAAACACATGGAACACTATCAAAGAATTCTGCAATATGCGTAAAGTTAGGCAATCTCCCACCGAGCTACTTAATCTACGTGCTACGCCATTGTCATCACTCGATGAAGTAAATTCGTTCTTTACTTCAGTCGGAACAAGTCTAGCCAATAAAACTGTATTAAACCTCGATAAGAAAGAAACAGACCTTGCAACTGAGGCTATTTCGAGCGGACCATCTACCTCTATGGCTTTTTTACCAACAGATCCAGACGAAGTTAGGGCATTAGTCCTAAATTTCAAAAACAATACTGCGCCAGGTTGGGACGAAATCCCTACTGACTTTGTTAAGACTAATATAAACGTATTGGCAGAACCTATTGCTTACTTATGCAACCTCAGCTACAAAAGTGGCATTTTCCCAACCCTATTTAAAAAAGCTGTAGTCTCCCCTATATACAAAGCTGGAAAAAGGGATATTCCTTGTAATTATAGACCAATATCCCTTTTGTCAACTATTTCCAAAATTATAGAAAAAATCGCAAACAAGAGACTTACAAAATATTTAGAGAACAACAACTTTATTGCAGCGAATCAATATGGATTCAGGAAGTCACTGTCTACTGAGGATGCTGTTTTGAGGCTTACCTCAAATATTACCACGTATCTAGACAAAGGAGAAAAGTGTCTTGGAGTATTCTTGGATTTGCAGAAGGCTTTTGATTCAGTATCAATACCTATACTGTTGACGAGACTAGAAAACCTGGGAATCAGGGGCACACAATTGCTATGGTTTGCAGACTACTTGACTGACAGGAAACAAATTGTACGCATTGAAAACAAGTTCAGTAGGCCTGGAAGCTGTACATTTGGTATCCCACAAGGAAGTACTCTCGGACCATCACTATTCCTTGTCTATATTAACGACCTGTGTCGAAGGACGATCAATAGAGCAGACCTGCTCATGTTTGCTGATGACACTGTGCTGTTATTCCATGACACAGACTGGAACAAAGTTCAAGGTATAGCTAACTCGGGTTTGTGTGAGGTAACTTCGTGGCTTGAGAAAAGTTTGTTAAGCCTGAATACTTCTAAGACTAAATACCTATGTTTTGCAAAATCCAAAGCATCTATGCCAGACAACAAATATACAGTTAAGATTCACAGGTATCCATGTAATCAAGTTCCAAATAATAACAGCCAATGTTCCTGTAAAGTTCTAGACCGCGTCACCTCAATAAAATATTTAGGGATTCAAATTGATGAAAGATTGTCGTGGCGTATTCATATTGAAGAAACAGCCAAACGTATTAGGAGACTTATATATGTATTTAAAAATCTGCGCAACATTGCTGATAAAAAGCATCTGATACAAGTATATAATGCTCTCGCTCATTGTGTAATCAACTACGGTATATGTTCGTGGGGTGGCGCTGCCAAAACGCATATGATAGAAATAGAACGTGCTCAGCGGGCATTACTAAAAGTTATAATGTACTTACCATACAGGTATCCAACAACTAACCTATACCAGAAAATAGGGGTACTCAGCGTCCGTAAACTATTTATCTACCAATGTGTTAGGCGGTACCACCGCACAGTCGTGCCTTCCCTAATAGGCAATGGCAACAAAAGAAGATTCCGCTTTCCACTGCCCTCCATTAAGACTGAGTTCGCTCGTAGGCATTACAACTTCCAAGCACCCAACTTATATAAAGTTCTTAACAATGTTATAAATACTAGAGAAGTTAATAACTATAGGTTTAAGGAGATTGCATTAAGTTGGTTACTAAACTATAATTATGATACATGTGAAAAACTATTAATATCCCAAATATAATGAAAAACGTGAAAAAGCACACGTCAAGAGACACGTACGAAAAAACATACACACACATACATAATTCATAACACACATACATAATTCATAACGCCCATACAGGCCCCATAACATGCATACACACCTCACACATACCACATAATACACCTATTTACAGACACTTTACCACATACTAAACAGGCAAACCCCACTTACTGCTTCTTTCGACACACTATTAAAAAAGTTCAGTTAAGCTCAATATTTCTCTCTTTTTGTCTTAAAGTTATTTTAATCTATTATATACAGTTTAAATAAATTTTCATTAACACCTATGTATAAACGAAGGGGGAAGGGGACCGATCCCTGACATACAGGCTATTAACTTAGCCTAGTTCGGGTATCAGTACCATAACAAATGTATGCCTTATTGTTGTTAATAAAGTTTATTTTATTTATTTATTTATTTTATTTTCAATATGATTGCATGCCGTAGTGGTTGTCCTCCGTTGTTTAAATATGACGTGTAAAAGTGTCTATTAGGACCTAATTACCCCATATTGTTTTACCCCATAAAGGCACTTTGGATTGGGATTGTTTCGGGAAACAATAAATTGATATTTCTGTATATTGATTTTTATGTCCGGATTAAGAATATAGCACCACCACAATGTAGGATCTCCTCCCGTGGATGTCGTACGAGGTGACTAAGGGAATCTAAACCAGAGGGATGGGCAGCAGCGTCCCTTCTGTGCAGCGGTAGCCATACTGCGCTCACCAACTCGCCTGCCAAGCGTGCTGAGTATTGACAAATACCCCCCAAAATTATGACACATTTGAGAAATCTATGGGGGAGGCCTTTGTTCAGCAGTTGATGTATAAATGGTCGATATGATATGATGGTGATACTATACGAACATATTTTTTTAGGCAATTGTTACTATCACCTCTACGGACTGTCCGAAATAAATGTTTGATTAGACTGGACTTAGAAGACTCTTTGAAGATATGAAAGTACTAACAATGCCTACTCCTTACATTTTTGAAAATATTATGCTTGTTCGTAAAAACTTGCCAATTTGTGATGTAAAATGTGATATTCGTGGTATAAATACTAGAAATAGATATAAAAAAGTAGTACCTAAATTAGATTGTCGAAAACCAAGAAATAATTCTTAGGTAACTGCGTTCGGTTTTATAATAAGATGCCGTGTGGTGCCGGCTCAGAATACCACCACCCCATTTTCTCCCGTGGGTGTCGTAAAAGTCGACTAAGGGATTAGCCGGAGGATGGGCAGCAGCGTCCTTCGAGTACATTAACAACTCAACTGCGATCGCCAACACGTCTGCCAAGCGTGGCGATTATGGCAAAACCTCCCAATGAGCCCACAACACATCCATATCGGTCGTTGTGGTGATCTTTGGGGGAGGCCTGTGTCCAGCAGTGGACTTCATTCGGCCGAGATGATGATGATGATGACCTAAAGCAGTTTCGGATCTGACAGTTGGTAAATTTAAATCGAACGTCAAATCAATTCTTATAAAAAAGCAGATTATAGGATAAAAGATTATGTTGACGATAGGGACATATGGCGTTAGTACTTTTCTGCACATGTGGCTTTCCTGGAAACCAAATACATCTGAAGTAATATTTGCATTGTATAGCTGCCATATTTATCTTTTATCTATGTATAGATAAATGTTTTAAATACTTTGTAAGGAACAGATTTGTGAAAGATAAATTTTTTAAATGACAAAAATAGACCAAGCCGTTAGTTTCTTTCAGAACTTCTTCTCAGAGGTTATCATGTAACGAAATACCCTCCGTTGTTTCAATATGACGTGTAAAAGTGTCTGTTAGGATCTATTTACTGAAAACATAATTAAATTCTATTCTATTCATCATCATCACAGCGGCCATTTATATGTCCACTGCTGAACAAAGGCCTCCCCTATAGATTTTCACAACTGTGTCATAATTTTGGGGGATATTTGCCAATACTCACCACGCTTGGCAGGCGGGTTGGTGAGCGCAGTATGGCTACCGTTTCCCATAAGGGACGCTACTGCCCTAGATTCCCTTAGTCGCCTTTTACGACATCCACGGGAGGAGATGGAGTGGTGCTATATTCTTAATCCGGACACCATACGGAATATTCTAGTCTATTACCTATTATTATGAATGCATTGTCTTCACAATCACACACGCACGGATGCAGCAATAGACACAAATCAAAATATCGCATACTCGCAATCCTTAGTAAATGAAAATAAGCACGTAGTAACCGGGGTCATCAAGTCACAAAACATCATATTACATTCATGAACAACTCCCAAAAGCCTTTCTGACGATAAATAATTAACACTATTGTGTTTGTGCGACATTATTAATTACTATAAGGGTGGTCATGCATTGTTCTTGTCGTCTGGGATTATACAAGTAGGGTTGTCAACTGTCATATGAAATTAAAGGTATGTTTTTTGGTGGGTATTTTTACAAACTTTCCCCCACTCTAGTATTTCTCATGTATCAGGGGTTCAGTTTAATAACGAAAATTGGGACCAACCGTTTAACATGCCCTCCGCAGCACTGAGACGCTCAGTAGCTCAACCACGAACAACTTGCGAAAAACTATTCGTATTAAAGTCAATGTGAGTCAATTTGGAATCGAAAATACAACTATCCTATAGCATTTTCGTTTAATTTTATACGACAAACACAATTCAATGCCACAATTATATAAATATATAATTTAATATAAAAATATATAATGCCACAATTATATAAATATATAATTGTGGCACTACTGCTGGAGGACGTCACTACTTCACGAAGGTTATCAATGAAAACCAGCGCTGTTGTCGATGGATCTTTTTAACGTCACAGCATTATGCTGAGTGACAACCTTTTTTTACACGGGCACGACGCATTGATTTTTAATGGTTAGCATTTTAAAACCTACATAAAACTGGTAATGTAGTTTACATTTTATGTTTGGCCTGGATTCTGAGTATTTTGGCCATGTACTCTTATTATAATTTTGTGTTGCCATTTTATTGCATTTTGTATGTTTGTTATTGTGTTTCTTATAAATATTATGTGCCTAATTTTATTTGTGCGTCGTTATTGGTGCAGAAATAAATAGTTTTCTTTCTTTCTTTCTTTCTTAATTCGTATCATATATAGGTATGACTAAAGTATTCAGTTTAAATAAAATATATGTGCGTATCAAGTATTTTCAAATTCAAATTCAAATTAATTTATTGTGGATCACAGGTTAATAAGATGTCAAAATATACAAATTAATCTATTAGGATCAGCTATGTCCCGCCATTCAGGCATACAATCTTAACTTATTATATAACATAACATATATTTATATACATATATCAATATTTATTTAATTTAGAGGCAGGTCCAACTTATCTACCGTCAATGAATAGATGTAACCATAATTACAAAAACAAATACAATTCGGTTAGTTACTATTTACGTCTATAACTACAATTTACGAATTAGTTAGGAACTTATGATGGCTTATCGCAATATCTCTGAGTTTTCAGTGTCTGATCATTTAGAAAATCGGCAATGGAATAGTAGCACTTTTCAACAAGCATCTTGTAAAGTTTCTTTTTGAAACTATTTATATTAGCAATATTTCTTAACGAAGGTGGAAGATTATTAACAATACGCGGACCCATACAAAAAATGCTCTCATGTAGTAGTTGCGTTTTACTGTATACGATGCGCATCTTGTCAGTGTGTCGGGCTCTAGTGCGAAGTTCAAATAATTGTAAGTTTGACTTTATGAATATTGCTGTTTCGTATATGTATACACTCGGAAGGGTTAAAATTTTTAGATTTATAAAATGTGGCTTACATGAATCCGTTTGTCGTAGATTGCAAACTGATCTAATGCAACGTTTTTGGGCTCTAAATGCACGGTCTTTTTCTACTGAGTTGCCCCAAAAAATGATTCCGTAACGTATAATTGACGCACCGTAACCGTGATAGGCAGTTAACAAAACGGACTGATTAACAATACCTTTCAGTCTATGAAGAGCATAAGAGCTCTGGCTAAGTTTTTGCACACATGGTCAATATGTGATTTCCAGCTCATTTTATTATCTATATTAAGTCCTAAAAATTTGGTCACTTTGATTTCTTCAACGTCTATCTGGGAGTAAGAAATATTTAAATTAATTTCGATTTTCAATTCAAAATTCACTCCCTTTAGCGGTATGTTCACGTTACTATACGTAAAAATATCCGTGCTAGGCCCTCTGTTCAAATACTACCATACGGTTACCCATTCATAGACTGACCGCGCCTAACATTGCTTAACCTCACCGATTGTTTACCTGTCAGTAAGTCCGATTGGCTAGATAGCATATTAGCCGGGCCGTTAGCCTTTAAGCTGTGCACGGCACTTTTCTTACTAAAATTTGCTATGTTTTTGCGGATGTACATAATGTTTTGGAATATATAAGGATGGTAGATTATGAATGTTTATTTCCTTTATTAGTCACCAGAGTGACTCACGACAATCCAGGTTATAGATAGCTCGCACTGCTCTTTCCTGTAATATAAATACGGCAAATGCAGCAGAGTTTAGTTAGCCTGAAAGTATCTTTATATCGGGTCCGCATTACAATTTTAAGTCTAAAGTAACGCCCAAAAACACAATTGAGGAGACCAGATCTAATTCTTTTCCATTAAGTTTTACTTGTGACCTTACGTGGGTCATATTTTCTGTAGAGAATCTTAGACATTTGTTTTTTTTGCATTTAATAGAAGATCTGCAGATTATACAGCTAAATCCGTCAAATTCAATTTCAATTCATTTATTCAGGAACAATTTACATTGTATTTGAATTTTAAGATAAAACATGATTAATTAATTCAATAATAAAAAAGCAATAAGTACATACATAAATTAAGAAAACCCACACACAAAAATAAAATTAATGTCGTAAATACCCTTTATATTTTTAATTATTAATTAAAGTCAAAAATCAATTTAATTTGTAGCAGATACACATTATGAATTATATAGTTAAATAATAATATAAAGGTCATTAATTACATCAATGATTAATAATACATTCTAATGAGTCACGTATACCTAACCTATCTACATTCTACAAATCGTCAACTGAGTAATAACACTCCTTCAACAGAAACTGCTTTAGAGTGGTTTTAAATTCTTTTAAGTAGATAATATTCTTTAATTCCATTGGCAGTTTATTAAATAATTTAGTTGATCTGTAGTACGCGCAATGTTTAACTATATTAAGGTGAGGCACGATTTTGGTCTGAAAGTCTTTTCGCCTAGTACTCTCCCTCTGACCTCTTTCTTCTTCAGATTCATATTCGTGTAAGTACTTTGCAAAGTTAGTCAGTAGTATCAGAATATACAAACTTGGAACCGTCAGTATCTCAAGATCCTTGAAATATTGTTTACACGACACTTGTTGTCTAATACGAACCATCGTTCTGATAGCTCTTTTCTGCAGAATAAACGCTCTCTGTATGTTGTAATCAAAACTACCCCCCCAGAATAGAATACTGTACCTTAGTCTTGACTCTACTAGTGCAAAGTATATCGTTCTTAGCTGTGGTATAGTAACCTCATCACGGAGCCTCCGTGATGAGGTTACTATCTGATCGCATAGCAAGCCGAACTAATATTTTTTTCCAAATTGGTGAGTTCATGTTTCCAGTTTAAATGGCTATCCACATAGACTCCAAGAAATTTGATAACTTCCACACTATTAATAGACTCTCCGTTTATAGAACACATCAGTCGAGCACCATTTCTAGATGTAGGTCTAAATAAAATAACATTTGTTTTGCTGGAATTAATTCTAAGATTATTGACCCTAAACCAGTTCTTGAAAGCACCTAGGCCTTCATTTACTCTTCATTTAATTTTTTCAGTACTTATATTAACTAGTTAATCTGAAGACATTTTTGATAATCTGCAGACTAACGACCACGCACTTGTTAAAGTGTATATTTGACGGCAGTAAAAACCTATGAAGGCCAAGGCGGGAGCGAACCTCACCCTCCCGCCTTGACCTTCGTGAATTTATTTTTTATTTTGGCTACATCTATATTTTAGGGTCGCTGTCGCTCAGCTGCAATTTAACGGTATAGTATACGTTAATATGCACATTAACTAGGTAAAATTCAGATACCTGCTACTTTAAGAACAAAATTATTTTTATTTTTAAAAACGTTGCCCAACACTAGGATTTCTCCTGTGTCGTAGGTGCGTTTACATAGATAAATTCCACACACAACACACCCAGACCAGGACCAACTACCTGCAGATCATACAAATATTTGTTCCGTGCGGGAATCGAACCCGCGACCCGGAGTGCAGCAGCTGACTGTGTCAGCCACTGCACCAACCATGCCGTCATATCAATCAATCATAATATCGCATTGAAACGGATTTTACTTAGTAATCTGCAAATTACCTAGTTAATGCGCATATTAACGTATTTTGCATTCTAACAGTAACATATATATGAAGAAAAGGAGTGATTAATAAGTTAAGTTCATAACAATATATAATGTTGTTTCTTATTTCCTTTTATTTAAATAAAAGTAAATGGTTATAGATACATTTCTGAAAACCGTCCGTCCGGCTCTGATTCTCGATTGATCTGATTGACCGCCATCTTTTAATGAGTTTGCTAACATTTTTTTAAATTATTAACGAGATTAGCGCTACCACATTGAGGTGTTAAATAACACATAGATGCCTTGTGCAATTTTTTTATTAATCATGAAGTACATACGATCTCATATTTTAAGCTTCTTTGGTAACTTAAACGGCACGGCATGGTTGGTGCAGTGGCTGATACAGTCGGCTGCTGCGCTCCGGGTCGTGGTTCAATTCCCGCACGGAACAAATATTTGTATGATCTACAGGTAGTTGTTGCGGGGCTGGGTGTATTGTATGTGGAATTTATGTCTGTAAACGCACCCACGACACAGGAGAAATCCCAGTGTAGGGCAATGTTAAAAAAAAAAACCTTATTTTGTCTAGCAACCCTAGGTAGCTTTGACGTGACATGACCAAGCTTTTATATGTAGAGACGTTCAGGCAAATTGGTGCTTTATTCGTGTAAACTGTCATGCGTCAAGGGTAACAATAGTCCCTTTTATGCGGGTGTTAACAAAAGATTCCTTTATTTCACAAAATGAATAGTTATAACCTAATACTTTACCTATTGAAGCAAGACGTGCTAAAATACAACCTATTTTTTAGAAACTGTTGAAATGAAATGAAATAATCATTTTTATTCAAAATAGACTACCAGCACCCATTAAGCCCACCCTTCACCGCTTCCTAGTGTTTAAGCTGGGGAGAAGAAACGACGCAACAAACTCCCCAGCAACACATTAGTCTGTCATATATACCATACATGTACATAAAAATTCAAAAATTACAACAATACTAAATTGTACTTATATGTCAAAAATGTATGTAAATTTAATGTCACATATATAAATAAAACGTAAAAATACTAATATAAATCACATGTCAAAAAACTGTATAAATTAAATGTCAATGGTGTATAAAATAAAGACGTCAGTTTTTTTTTTAAACATTGCTGACTATCGAGCAGCTCAGTCCCAAGCTTTTTTATCCTCAAGACAATCAGAAATTTTATAATATCCTTTATTACATTATTTAAATAAAAGTTTTAAATTTCTTAAGGGATAAATTTCTGACTTCAGTGGGAAGTTTATTGTAAAAACGTATACATTGACCCAGAGTGATTGAGTATTACCGTTCTCTCTCATTTTTCTTCTACTTTCCCAGTTATATTTGATATTTATTAGTAAATTTTTTCTATAGTTTTATAAATATATATAAAATATTTATTGTGTTATGTTATGTATTTTATATAATTAAGTCTATGTAATATTGGGTATGATATTTTGTACACCTGACAGCCCAATATATCCCTCCTTTCATTCAGTCCATCCAAAGGTAGTCTGGACGATATCGCATTGTGTGATAAGACCACCCATTGTACACGTATCTTTTTAGATATTTATGTTTTAAGCATTGTGTGGTGTACAATAAAGAGTATATAAATAAATACACCATGCTTTCAATGAAAAATGAACTAAAAAGCACAAACATTTTTTTTATGTATAATAAAATTTTTAGTATAAGAATCTATGTAGAAAGCACCCTACGGTTTCCCACGTTCATATTTAATTGAAAGTGTGTTTTAGTTGTTTTTGATATGTTTTTTGTGTTTTATATCAAAACGATTAAACGTGTAAATCAAATAAATATTGAATTAATCAAATTCATTAAGTTTAGTAGGAATATAGTAACCCGTTATATGGTTTGCTTAAATCATGAGCTGGTAATTCTAGTGACAGCACCAGGTAACAGTCATGTCAAATTTTGTAATGTCAGCAATTCTTGATACGTCTGCAAAATTTCTAGTCAATCTGACTGCACTTTTTGATAGAAGTGGTTAAAAATTAAATTGCAAGATTCCTTTACATTTATATTTTATTTATTTATTTATTTTTGCGGGAAACATACAGTTTTACAATATGAATTTAAAATACATACATACAATACTTAAACCAAAAAAGGTTCCACAAATTTACAATATAATAAAAGTGATATCACCGATTGTAGACAATATAAAGGAACCTGCTAAGACTCCAAAGTCCAAAGTTTGTAATTACGCTTAAGGAAACATTTAGCGTCAAGCATAGAATAATAATATGCCAATACTACCAAAACAAGCTCTGTTCTCGAAGTTATTGACATGTATGTCTGCCTGGGACAAACTGTCCAGTTAGGTAGGTCCAACTTCGAGAAAGAGATCAATCGCTGATTCCGACTCAGCTGGGCAGCGTTTGGGAAACTTCGCAACGTCTTTTCGTCAACAATACCGCAATGCCACAAGACGAAAGTCTTTAACCAGTGGGTGTTACCAGTGATGATATGTGGAACAGAAATGTGGTCACTCACAGTAGGCCTCATAAGAAAGCTCAAGGTCACTCAGCGAGCTATGGAGAGAGCTATGCTTGGTATTTCTCTACGAGATCGAATCAGAAATGAGGAGATCCGTAGAAGAACTAAAGTTGTCGACATAGCTGAAAGGATTAGTAAACTGAAGTGGTAATGGGCAGGGCACATTGCTCGTAGAACTGATGGCCGCTGGGGCACAAAAGTTCTAGAATGGAGACTGCGCACCGGAAAACGCAGCGTGGGACGACCTCCAACGAGGTGGATAGACGACCTGAAGAATGTCGCTGGGAGTCTTTGAATGAGGGCGGCATGTGACCGCTCATTGTAGAAGTCAGAGGGGGAGGCCTTTGCTCAGCAGTGGACGTCCTGTGGCTGATATGATGATGATGATGATGATATATTTCTTCGATTCTAAACATTGTTAAACTTTCATGAAAAATATCAATGTGACTATAGTCTCTATCATAAATATTACAAGATCTATTTATGAATAGGTTAGAGCAATTACCTAGAATTTGTAAAGGGAAAGTGGAAAATAAATATTTTTCTTATATTTGTACGTTGACATCTAAACTGAATTTTGCTTAATAAATAAGGGGAATCAATTTGATTATGTAGAATCTTATATAAAAGTAGTTGGTCTCTCTCTTTCTATATCTATATTCATATTTACATATATAGTCCGTGTGTTGTCCGGATTAAGAATATAGTGCCACTCCATCTCACCCCGTGGATGTCGTAAAAGGCGACTAAGGGAATCTAAACCAGAGGGATGGGCAGAAACGTCCCTTCTGCGAAACGGTAGCCATATTGCGCTCACTAACCCGCCTGCCAAGCGTGGTGAGTATTGGCAAATTCCTCCCAAAATGATGATACAGTTGTGGAAATCTATGGACGAGGCCTTTGTTCAGCAGCAGACGTATAAATGGCCGATATGATTTACACATAATAGATACGTATACACAGACATACCGTGGCCGTATTGTGAACTTTTAAATAACCATGAAGTTCCAGGCAGTTCAGTTTGCGGGCTTAAACTGACAGGTCCTATTTCGTATTGTGACATGCATAATTACTGACTTCACGCTGGATAATTTTTCTATGGCAGGCTTGTAATTTTTTACTGTACCGTTCAGTAATATGACTAAAGACTGTCAGTTCAGTCAGGGTCAGTTTCAGTTTTATTTTTATTACATAGATTATGCGAAAAATAATAGATACTTATTAATCACATACAAAAGTAACGAGGAAATATTAAAACAATGTGTTTTGCTACGTATTTAATCAATATTAAAATTTACTGCTTTGTGAATGATGGTTACACTAGATAAAGTTTCCGAACGAATTCAATCCTTTTGTTTAGTGGTGAATTTGTCCGCTTGAGTTTATAAATATGGAGATAAACTATTTAGTACACAGAACAGAACTGTATCATTTGTTAAAATTATTAGTTATCCTATCCTGTCACTTTCTAAGAACTCAAACATTTCTTATGCTGCATCATTCATCATCATTTCAGCTGTAAAGTCTGTTAAACTTGCAGTGGGGCATAAGAAAACTCCGTTTAAACCAAAATATTGTCTCATTTAATAATTAAGTACCTGGATGACCGAGCTTTGCTCGGTATTTTCGTGTTACTTAACAACGCCATCTGCTGTTGTGTCGTTAAAGCAATTAGTTGCTCACAAAAAATAATATTAGTATTCGCCAATAGATGTCAGGAAGAGTCATATTTTTCAGTTGAGACTACTCAAACGCCTATAAAATGACATTTTCTAAAAATGATTCCTAGCTAGATCGCTTTATCGCCCCCGAAACCCCCTATATACAAAATTTTATGAAAATTGTTGGAGCCGATTCCGAGATTCCAATTATATATATACAAGAATTGCTCATTTAAAGATATAAGATAAGATTTGCTCCTTAGCATTTCGTAGCACACACAAGAGAAGATGGCAGACATGAGACAGACTGGTGTTGTTATACTCAAAAAATACATATTACTAAAACTAAATTGCGACTTATTATTGCCATCCTAATAAAGTCCACTGCTGCTCTCCCAAACTAACGTAAATTTACACCAAAATATCCTTTTATTTCTAACTTGGAGTCAATCCAAAACAGCGGGCGGTCAATGCGCTTATCGTATGATTTGGTGGTAGGCAGTAAACATATCTTAAGTACCCGACTCGAGTTCTGTCATTGTACGAAACGAGTGCATTAGCTGCAAATGTTTTAGTTAGGTACTAATTACGTTATTTCGTGTTTTTATTACTTCATTATTTTTGATGGAACCCGTTTCTACCGCTCTGGAGTGCAGCAGATAATTAAATTGGGTTTCTGTTTAAGTTAAATATTAATGAACCACGTAGACGTGGACGGTCAAGTCATTCAACTCACCAGTTGAATGACTTGACCGTCCACGTCCACGCTTCAAAACGCTTACCACCGTAAGCGTCGTGCCTGCCTGTTAGAAATGTGTTTTTACCTAGAACTAGTGCTGCGGGGTCTCACAATGCGCTCGTCACCTCAAGACATAAGAATGAAAGAGGTTAATGATCCAAAGAAATAATATAATTAAAACTCAAAGTCATATTCCTTTTGGGAGTGTGCCACCAATTAATTCAGTAATCGATTTGTTAAGCCAGCCAGAATGATGAACAATGTCCCTGGGGACATGGAATGCAGTTAACTCAATGCAGCATTTGCTGGCACGTTTGGTCCGAAGAAGAGAGTAGAACTTAATGAGAAAGAGTGGTGCTATGTGCGGCTACATATCGAGCGATTAATTCCAGCATAAACTGATCTCGCATTGTATAGGCTTTCCGTACCATGGGAGGTCAAGCTAAACTGGACTAGTATAATATAAAGAAAAACAATTAATTCTTGCGGCAAATCGACGCACAAACATACAGTAAGTGTAAAAATTTGATAAAGGCATGAGTAATTAAATGCTTAATTATGTATTCATCATCATCATATCAGCCGAAGGACGTCCACTTCTGAACAAAGGCCTGCCCCATAGATTTCCACAACGACCTTCACCAGGTCGTCTACCCACCTCGTTGGAGGTCATCCCAGTTCTGCGAGCAGTTACTAATCCTTAAATAATCTATGACCAACTTTTAAGAAAAAATGAAGTAATATTTAATGGACTAAAATTATGTTTAGAAGGCCCAAAAGATTGGCTATATATTTTTCACAGAAAAGGCCTCAGCTTGAGCGAAATCTAACAAAATGAAGATGATAGTACCTTTTTTTGTTTTTGTGCTATATAAAACAAAGAGCCGAATTTATTTCATTTGGGTAAATTAGGAGAATCATTAGAGAAGAAAGTACCCATGACTCGACGGTAAACGCACCAATTGGACGGATGGAGTAAAAAGTGGAGACCACGCAACGATAAAAACAGCGTTGGGACGACCTCCAACGACATGGACGGACAGCCTGGTGAACGTATGGTAGCTGGAAGTCATTGGATGGGGGCAGCACGTAACGTAACATTGCCCAAATCTGTGGGGATGGTTGGTTAACAGCGGACGTGCTTGTCAAACGTATCCCTTGTAGTGACGAGGGATACGTTTTACAAGCACGTCCCCAGTGTAGGGTGCCATACTGGGATTTCTCCTGTGCCATAGGTGCGTTTACTGAGATAAATTTCACACACATTACACCCAGACCCGGAAGAACCCGTGACCCGGAGCGCGGAAAATCGACTGTATCACACACACACCAACCTTGCTGGCAAACATGATGTCGATGATGAAGGGAAACGGAGGTAGGGTTGCCACTTTTTTATAATGCTGTAGGTAAATTAGCATACGGGTCACTTATAAGTACGCAATTACTGCCGCCCACGAACATTCTTTAAAAAAGAAAGTCTTAAACCAATGTGTATTACCAGTGATAACATATGGAACAGAGACGTGGTCACTCACTAGGGTCCTCGTAAGAAAGCTCAAGGTCACTTGGAGAGGTATGGACAGAGCTGTGCTTGGTATTTCTCTAGGAGATCGAATCAGAAATGAGGAGATCCGTAGAAGAACTGAAGTTGCCGTCATAGCTGAAAGGATTAGTGAACTTAAATGGCAATGGGCACATTGCTCGTAGAACTGATGGCCTTTGGGGTTTAAAGATTCTCGAGTGGAGACCGCGCCGCATCTCAGAGTCATAACCTTCGTGGTTCTGAAAATTTAATCCACATACCTTCCCACCATTCAGGGTTTATGTCCAATTCCTTCGCTGTCTCAACAATAAAGCTCTGGAACGAGCCTCCCCTGGATATTAAGACTGCTCCGAGTAAATTCACGTTCAAACGCAAAGTGCGTTCAAACACTATCTAAAATCGCTGCAAACCTAATCATACAGAACTGTCTTCGTCATTAGTGTTAATATTCATGTCAGATATTTATATATGTTTATGTATTTTATTTATTTTCATCTTTTTTTTTCATCTTTTATAATATAATTGATATTATATTAATTGATAGTATGTATTTTTATATTATTAATATAATTTATCGACTGTGTTTCACGTAATTTTTGATTGATTATGAAATCGATTAACATAATCTATAGTATGCTTTGTTTCTGTACCTCTTTCGATGTGCTTATTATAGCCCAAAGGTTGACTGGTAGAGAATGCCTCATGGCATTAAGTCCGCCTTGTGTACCATAAATGTACATAGAAGTTTAAATAAATAAACGCAGCGTCAGACGACCTCCAGCGAGGTGGACAGACGACCTGGTGAAGGTCGCTGGGAGTCGTTGGCTGAGAGCGGCACGTAACCGCTCGTTGTAGAAATCTATGGAGGAGGTCTTTGTTCAGCAGTGGACGTCTTTTGGCTGATATGGTGATGATGATGATGATGAACATTCACAACACAATATAATTTTAGTTTGGTGATGTTAAACAAATAAACATAATTCAAGAAAAAAATAAAGTACTTCTATCTTTACTACTTCCTGCTCATATTTTTATCAGCAGTGTTAATAAATTTTATGTGGTTTTGGAATGAAAATCGAGTTTTATGAGTACTGTTAAGATGAGCGACTGAATTATCGGAGATCATTAAAAACAGTATTTCATCGTACTTCACATTTATGACGCTTTTATTAGCTTCACTTGTAACTATGTAAACAAATCTTGGAAGTAGATTTTAACCGGCTTCTAATTGTCGTATAGCTGAAAGGATTGGTAAACTGAAGTGGCAATGGGCGGGGCACATTGCTCGTAGAACTCATGACCCGTTGGGAGTAAAAAGGTTCTCGAGGGAGACGCGCACCGGAAAACGCAGCGTGGGACGACCTCCAACGAGGTGGACAGACGACCTGGTGAAGGTCACTGGGAGACGTTGGATGTGGGCGGTATGTGACTGCTCGTTGTAGAAATCTATGGGGGAGGCCTTTGCTGAGCAGTGGAAGTCCTTTGGCTGAAATGATGATGATGATGAAAAAAAATATGATTAATGTTGCTACTGTTGTAGATGACTTTGACTTTTGACCGACTTCTAACTGTCGTATAGCTGAAAATTGGTAAACTAAAGTTGCAATGAGCGGGGCACATTGCTCGTAGAATTCATGACCCGTTGGGGGTAAAAACGTTTTCGAGTGGAGACGCACAACGGAAAACGCAGCTTCGAACGACCTCCAACGAGGTGGATAGACGACCTGGTGAAGGTCTCTGGGAGACGTTGGATGCGGGCGGTATGTGACCGCTCGTTGTTGAAATCTATGGGGGAGGCCTTTGTCGAGCAGTGGTCGTCCTTTGGCTGAAACGATGATGATGGAAGAAAAATATGATTAATGTTGCTACTGTTGTAGACGACTTTGACTCAATCAATTATTTTATCGATTAGGTATATACTATAGATATACTCGTACATCAATTATTAAATTGTCTAAAAAGTTTAGGCAGACCAACCTTCAAGAATAATCGAATCTAAAACAATGAAAGAAAATAATTCTTTCAGAACTTTGGGCTTTATATTGGCACCCAGCGAGGGACCACAAAGTTAGAGATCAAGTATAAGTAAATAATAACTTTTACCAAAACAATCTATTAAATAATAGATAATAATAAACCAATAGCTTAATTTCAAACATTGCTAGATTAAGCAATTACAGATTTTTTTACATAATAATTTATTTAAAATAAACCAACTTTCTCGAAATGAGAAAATAAATAAATTCAACAAAGACCTTTCTGTCTGTAGCTGCAACTTAATGGAACCAACTACTTACATAATTTAAAAATACACTATTAGTGTGACAGCGGAATATACTACTAGCCAATACTGCAGGTGTTAAGGTTGGGTAATAATCAAAATACTATATGTTGACTATTAAAGTACCGCTTGTACGACCAGTGTTTTTACTAACTATGAAGTACGGTCCAAGACCACCAGTGCTATTCTCTACGAACTCACTAGCAAAGTCACTTCTGAATCCACAGTAAAAAGTAGTAAAAACAACACTAAATTGTAGATTTTACTGCTGGTCGATGGTGAGTTTTTACACAATAGCCACTCAGGGTGCTCACTAGAAAATGAAGTAGTTGCAACGAGCCATGGAGCTTGGTTTAAACCTTCTCGGTCGAGTACACCACACTAAAATCCTAAGGATCATAAAGACGGTGTATAACATTGGTATCAGGACAACAAATCAATAGTGGAGTTGGACAGAACATCTGGCTTCACGCAGTAATCCGTTGGAGCAAATTTTTGAACGAGTTGTAGAGTACGAAGAACGATTTGTATCAGCCTGAAGAAATCTGGCCCGTCTGAAAGCACATTGGGCTGACGACCTTATCTTAGTCGCGGGTATCACCTGAATAAGAGACGTATAAATAATAAAGATAAGATAATGATAGTTTATTACCAAACACACGCATAATCTATACATCTATATAATACAAATACAGTTAAAATAACAGCTTTTTACTAAATGCATATTAAAGTATATACGGTACAATAAAAAATCTTAATTTCATTTATCTGTCTGTCGTTTGTTCCCGCTAATCTCTGAAATGGCTGGACTGATTTTTACGGGGCTTTCACTGTCAAATAGCTGATGTTATAGGGAATAACTTATGCTACTTTTATTTTGAAAAATAATCAGGGTCCACAAAAAAAAAAATTAAACCCATGAAACCCAATATATATATATTCATGTCAAGTGTCTATGCCAAAGTACTCTAAATTATTTATAAATAATCCAATTTCTTTTAAATCAAACGGCGGGTTTAAAAAACTAAAGATACATATTTATTCATAAATCGTCAATATTGGGTGTATCAAAGCCATAATGTACACATTTTATTAGAACTGTGAGTTTATTGTTATATCAAAATGTCTATAGTGAAAGTGCGTATTCATGGGATGCAAGATGATAACTGGATAATAAAGGACAAAATCAACCAGTATCGGGGTCTGATACAGTTATATCAACATATTGGAGAGTATTCATCAAGAGATCTTTAACAAGAGGAAATTGATAGAATCAGATACACCGAGAGCAAGAAAATGGAAAAATCTCGCTCAGCACCGTTAATGAAAGTACAAAATTGGACTTCTGGAGTGGAAGGCCTGGTAACCTGAAATACAGGCTTCAGTCTAGTTCAGGCACCAGTCTCCCACAGTAAATTCATCATACTAAAACTTTTTCAGGATTATGTTGAGAAAATAAATAAATACAAATACAAAAATTGTATAGTAGGGTAAAAGGTCCCTCCTGTGAAACGGTAGCCATACTGCGCTCACCAACCCGCCTGCCAAGCGTGGTGAGTATTGGCAAATACCCCCCAAAATGATGACACAGTTGTGAAAATCTATGGGGGAGGCCTTTGTTCAGCAGTGGACGTATAAATGGCCGATATGATGATGGTAAAAGGAACAGACGCAGCAATGTTGGTAGTGTCCAGTGATTAAACCACGCACTGGTTTCATAGTACAAAGAAAGACTGATAAAAGTGAAAGTAGGCGTGATTCAGCCTAAAATAGTGATGATGATGATTTTTATATAGGCACTTGGATAACTAATACTTTTTAATCATTGATGACACCAAAACGACACCGATACAATACCTATATAATTATGCAATGAGGTCTACAACTGTAATTTGCAAACTGTTACAAATATTGAAGTGCAGATTGTTCATTTTCACAGTTAACAGTTCATCATATCAGCCACAGGACGTCCACTGCTGAACAAAGGCCTCCACCTTAGATTTCCACAACGAGCGGTTACATGCCGCCCTCATCCAACGACTCCCAGCGACCTTCACCAGGTCATCTGTCCACCTCGTTGGAGGTCGTCCCACGCTGCGTTTTCCGGTGCACGGTCTCCATTCTAGAACCTTTACACCCCAGCGGCCATCAGTTCTACGAGCAATGTGCCCTGCCCATTGCCACTTCAGTTTGCTAATCCTTTCAGCTATGTCGACAACTTTAGTTCTTCTACGGATCTCCTCATTTCTGATTCGATCACGTAGAGAAATACCAAGCATAGCTCTTTCCATATCTCGCTGAGTGACCTTGAGCTTTCTTATGAGGCCTATTGTGAGTGACCACGTCTCTGTTCCATATGTCATCACTATGGTAGAACTGTTCAATATGGTAGAATGGTGAGGCAACATCAATACATACGGGTCTTGCTAGGTTACTGGGGCTCGTCCTGGTGTAATAGATTAAAGGGTTCGACCAACCTATTGCAAGTGAATAATATATAGCCCAAAGCTATACAGCGCAGTCGCACCTATTTATTTGTCAAAACCTATGAAGTGAACTAAGCTTTATAAGCACGTCTGTTTGAGGTGCTTGTCAATTGTCCTGTTTCCGTACATATTTAGTGGATACGTGTGTTAATTATATATTAAATCGAAATGTACCGATGCGCGTTGATGTGGATATAAATACTTTTTCTTTCTTGAAATAAAAATAAACTATTAAGATTTATGTAGCTTTAGGCTTTAGATAAGCGACTTAAAAAATTAGTTTCATAATTTTAAGGTAATTATTATTTTCAAAAGTTATGAATGAAATAAAACTAACACAGCAATTATTCTGTCCAATGGTTGTCTGGAAGAAATCGCTCTTAGCGATAAGACCGACAATTGTACGGTTATTAGGTATGTAAATTTATCACATAGTATTTTCTTTTTTATGTACAATAAAGTATACCCTACTCTATTCTACAGCAAGATAATATTTTCGATAAAAGCGCTAAGATATATGTATAACCTGTTACGGTTGGTACATAAAAATTTCTATAAAGAACCGATGACGAAGCGGAGAAATAGTTATTGCCGCCCAACGAGGGATCAACGGTCCCATTCCGGGCGCCAATAACTGTTTCTCAATAGAATTATTAGAAGAGCTGTGTGAACTAGTGTATAGTAGAAGTTCCAACTTATTTGAACCGGGAAAAATGTCGTATCTGTAGGGATATATATATTATATAATTAAGTGCCGTGTGGTGCCGGCTACGAATAGCACCAACCCATCTCATCCCGTGGGTATCGTAAAAGCCGACTAAGGGATTAAATGATGGATGGGCTGCAGCGTCCTTCGAATACATTAATAACTTAACTGCGATCGCCAACTGCCAAGTGTGGCAATTATGGCAAAACCCCCCAATGAGCAGACAATACACCGGTATCGGTCGTTGTGGTGGTCTTTGAGGGAGGCCTTTGTCCAGCAGTGGACTTTATTGGGCCGAAATGATGATAATTAAGAGGAATATTCTCGTATGACAAAAAAAATATTTATTAATCTCACCCTCTAGGCTTCTATTTACTAGAGTAGGAGAGAAAAAGTTGGTGGTACTTTTCACTGGGCCAAAGACTGCTACTTTAAAAGTTGAAAGTCCAGCCCATAGAGCACTGTTGTCACTTATGGGCTAGCACCTGGATTTCAGCTTGAACCCTTTAACTCGGACAGAGTCGTACAATAAGGATTGTCGACGATCTCAAGTTTAGTCAATAACCCCCACGTCTGAGGAGAGTTTGCTTCCATGTGTGGCAAGGATTCCATATGATGCCGGCTATTTGTACCATCGCACCTCGCCATCCGCGAGGAGCTTATCCATATAACTTAGAGCCAAAATGGTCTCCTACCGTACGCTGATAGAGAAATTTCTTCACACTCATGTTGTAGAATAAGCTGCCAGCCGAGGTAATCCATCACAGACATGATGCAATCATCAATCCAACGTGACTACAGCATTCGACTCTTTAATAAAGGGCGTAAATATATTTTTACGCGGTCTGCAACAAGCGAGTTTTATCTCTGGTGATGCAAGCGTTTGGAGGTTACGGTAACCGCTTAACATCAGGGGGGCCGTATGCTTATTTGCCAACTTAAGAGGTATAAAACAGAAGTTTGACAGCGGTGAGACTGCGTCTAAGAATATCGGAAAAAGCATTGAAGTAAAAGTTTCTGTTTTATTCATAATTTTGATCTTTCAAGGTAGAAACATTGAAACAGTAACTTGAAGATTCTTACGTTCCACTCCGGCAATAAGTTCCATTATTTAGCAGTACCCACGAAATACGTGGAAGCAACACACTTCGTATGGATGGAATATCGAATATCGTCTGATCGTCCGATGATGGAATGGACTTTGGGGGAATCAAATCGTGCAATTCCAGTGCACACTCACCGAAACGTATTCGATAAAAAACCGATAAACCTGCAGCTCTGCGTCTATATTTGAGGCTTTGGAGCCTTACCTCGACCGGTACATCGTTGTTATATTGTGAATAGTAGGTTTATAGATATAAATTTAGTAATTGTAGAGTGTGCTTAAAGTGCCTGTCTGCGAATATACGTGAAGTCGGAAGGTTTTCGTTTGATTGCCCATTACGTTGTTCAGACTACTTCCGGAAAAATATACCAACTATAAACTTTACCTCTTACGATCTCTCAATTAGCGTGGGCGCTTAAATCTGGTACTTGACGGTACCATCCCAAAAATGGAAGCAGTATTCCATTGCACTTGGATATGTTAAGCAGCTGTACTGGTGTAAAGTACCGCCTCACCTTCGATAGGATGCTAAGATTTCTCGCAGCCAGTTGAGCTTTTGACTCGATGTAGGTGCCAAATTAAAGTAATAAGTAGCTAGTAAGCAACGAGCCTTATATCTTTGATTTAAAACATGATATTCTTCGCACAAAAAAACTACCTACTCATACTTTTTCAAAATGAACCCCTTTTAAATGAACACTTTTGTCTGAAATATTAAAAGTCAAAAGCACGAATAATATATTCGAGGACACGGTTGGCGCAGTGGTTAAGCGATTGGCTTCCAGCACTACGTGTCGCTGGTTCGATCCCCGCATGGAACAGATGTTTGTATGATCTACAGGTACTTGTTTCGGGTTTTTGTGTTTGTGCGTGTGAGAGTTATAGTAGTTGTTTTTTTTGTTTTAGTTGTTCTTTCTTTTCTTTCTTTCTTTTTGTTTTTAAAAAAGAGGAAACTTATTTTTATTCGTATTATTATCATCATATCAGACAAGTATAAACAAAATGGACTGACGCGCTAACGTATAAAGGCGATTTAAATATTTGAATGAAAAACTATAAAAATACAATAAAATACTGTCAAAAAAGCCTGAATCGATGATGGAATTATTTTCAATCCAACATGGTAAAGTGATCTGGCCTGACCTGACAAATCTTAAATTTCTTGCCAATGGATTAATGCGTTCATTTATTGAGTCTCTTCGTCAATTTTTTTTTATATCTAACACTTTTACTTGGTATTAAACGCAAAATAACTAACCTTTTAGTAAATGTATTGTTTACATCATCTGTCCCGCATCTGTCGAATGGTACTATCTCTCGAACATCGCTCTATCTGACCGTCTAAAGGACAGATAATTTTTTTTCTTTAGGTAGTCACCTTATTCTTCGAATAAAGCCTATCTGACGATTGAAAAATCTGCCCTTAATAAAATTGTATGCAGTCCCGACTGACGGCACCCGTTCACGAGTATGATGTCTTAACACAACACTTTATACTCGAAGGATACTGTTGCCCATCCTCCAGCTAATTCCACAGTCACATTTTACGACACCCACGTGAAGAGATGGGCTGGTACCTACTATTCTTAGCACCACACGGGTAAGTATGTGGGTACTATATAAATGTGAAACTAAAATACTAATGCAAAATAAAGCGAGAGAGAAAATTCGTATAGAAACCGCAAGAGAGCTTGAGAGTATTGTCTAGGAGCCGGAAACTTTTGCTATCGGACTATAATTATACAGACGTTGTCATTGTGTAGTTGTCCCCAGACATGTGGTCTAGTCTAACACTGCCTTATTTGAATATCTATTTGCAAATTAGACTCCTGGGATGAATTTCGTTTCATATATATGTTCATGGCGTTATTCGTTTACGAGGCATATTGGGCTAAACGCTTCTGAGGTCATGTTTTCGAAAACCGCGATTATCAAGTTGATTGATTTTCATCATCGTCATCATCATCAGATCCGCCAAAGGACGTCTAAACAAAGGCTTCCCCCATATGTTTCCACAATTGTGTCGTCATTTTGGGGGGAATTTGCCAGTAGTCGCCACGATTGATTTCAGGACATGGGGATACGATTCTCTACCCCGGGAATATATCAGACACGTTTAACATAGTAATTGGATTTCACTGCAATACTTGTGGGCAAATGAGGAACGGGTCTTACGAAAATAAGATTAGTAATTCTCTGTCTGGGTCCGTGGAAAGGGTTCCGTACGATGAATATTTTATCTACCATATTTTTTTCACACCATATACTTCTTAGAGGTTTCTCTGTAATCTATAAGTAAAATATTAATATTGTATTTGTTTTTTTTCAAAATTTATGCTCAGTAATTTTTGATATAAGGTGAGTGGGCGAATGTTTAGTTTAGATATATTTTCACTAATAACTTTGAAACTATTAGTATAAAATGCTAAAATAATTAATATCATTGAGACCCTCACAAGAAGCCCTTCCATTTCACATGTTACACGATTCAGTTTGCAAAACTTAATTCTTTAAGTATCTAATTTGCCCCCCATAAGTGACTCTGTATTTAAAATGCATTTATTTACGTCACACATCCGTCTTTGGGTCTAATAGATTCGAAGCAAATTGGCCGTGACAGACGGACAGACAGGCACACGAGTGACCCTATAAGGGTTCCACCGTTTTTTTTTTCATTCGGACGTTCGGAACTCTAAAAATGGGTTCGATTACACATTTGGAAATAAGTAAAACCGAGTCAGGTTTAAATGTCACAAGGTTATTCAAGACCGTATAGTAATCGCCCACAGCTACCATTTCTCCTGGGAAACTAGCATAACAGCTTTACATTTTTCTGAAATATTTAGCTCGACTAGGGAAATCACTTTAAGAGAAGTTAAGAAACCCAAGATTAAAAAGTATTAATCTTCAATGTTAATCCAGAGTAAAACAAATAGAAGTTAATGCCACCGAAGGCAACAGTGCAGTGGAGATACAGAGACAACCTTCACCCAACTTATACTGCACTAAATTGCTGATTACGGACCTCCCAATTATCCACTACACAAAAAAATTATAGCAATAAATGTTTTTTTTAATATTATTTATCTAGACGCGTTCGTGGACTGCTATATGTACATGCATATATGCACATACTATAGCTGCGTCTCGTAACGGTGTCGCAGGTCCAGAGATTTTATCTCATCTAAAAATATGCGTACCGCGCTAAAATAAGTTTTCACTTCAAAAATAAAAGAAATGGTTTGTACAAATGAAAATGACACATACAAAAGTGGATATTTAATGTGCCTCGCGGTTCGCCAAAAAGTATTTGATTCAGCATGTTATGCCAGACAGCTGCCTGACGCTGGTTTTCAACCAAACTCTTTGTGGTTCACGGATATGAACCCGTGCATTTATTTATATACATAGGATTTATTTACATAAGGAAGTAACACAAAAATATTATAGAATACGTTGTGTCGGTGATTTCGTGCTGCACTGTAGCGTGGTGTCACGAAGCCTTCCGCGAAAACGGCGATACATGACGACCTTCAGCCAGAACGCTTCCTTCATAAAGGTGTTCCCCACAAAATTTCTACACACCGCATGTAACCGGTCGTTATGTAATTCTATAAGGGATACCTTTGTACAGCAGTGGACGTACTTAGGCTGACGTATTAAGTCAGAAAAAAAATTGCCGACCGAAGAAAACGCCGCTTTACGCCATAACAGCGCGACATCTCCGTACGGCCCGCCACGCAGCAGCCCGTCCGACAGATTCACAGATGATGTGCCAGTGGATAAGAAACGGTCGTCAATAGTATTAAGGTACGATAACTCCTGCTCTAAGAGCCAGGTTTCTTGTAACGCTACAATATCTCATTCTTTTTTTTTTTTTTTGAAAACTTTGCCCCACACTAGCATTTCTCCTGTGTCGTGGGTGCGTTTGTTTACAGACATGAATTCCACATACAATACACCCAGACCCGGAACAACTACCTGCAGATCATACAAATATTTGTTCCGTGCGGGAATCGAACCCACGACCCGGAGCGCAGCAGCCGACTGTATCAGCCACTGCACCAACCTTCTCGACATAAAGTTCTGATGCATTCTAAAGACCTCTTAACATTCTTTCAACTAAACGTTATGATGTTATAATTCAGACCCATTATTTTCTTTTGTTTACATCAACTTCAACAGTGCCTAGTTCGGTCATAACTCTGTATTTAAAGTGCACGAACCTTCGAAATGATATTCCTTCCGACCATGTAGTGTCATGGAGGAACAAGTCTACTTTGTGGCTTGGTACCAATACTTTATAGCTGTTATATCCTCTGTCTCTTTTCATATTTATTTTTTCTACAGTCACACTAATATTGGTTTTTGCCTGTATATAATTAATAACATCCAATTCCGCTGTCTCTTTATGTACATTGGAAATAAACATAGGTGTTTTAATTTCTGCTGCCTTAAACTTCTCGTCAGGTTGCACGTTAGCTGATCCTGTATGTCCTTCAAAACGATTTCTAATTGTTTTTCTTTGTTTGATAATCCATTCTTAAGTCCGTTTCTCAATTTTTCACTCTCCGTCTCTGCGCAATACCTCAGCCATACTTGTCTTATTCGCATTGGTTGAATCTAAGCTATTAGAGATAAGGATATGCTCATCCGGACGTAAAATCGACTGCATATAGTCGCTAAGTGTGCACGAATAACAGAAATATAAATAAATATAGATTGTAATGTAAGTATTATAATAATGATAAAAATAATGCCGGGAGTATGGAGTAGGAGTACAAAAGCGTGTTTATTAAACTATTATTTATTTTTACCTCAAACCAAGTCGTAAATATTACAAAATGTGCACATTCATGGTGGCGTGATTTCATGATGTATCGATTCGTGGTGCAGCGATTCGAGGAAGGTTTATTCGTGTTAACTACGGTCGTGGTGGAGTGCTTTCTATGTGCATATTCGGATTTCACGTTTCGTGACTGTATTCCGTACTCAGATTGTCATGATGACTCGAATTTACCGCTTAAGGTGGTACTGTATTGGGTTATTCGGTTCCGTACATAGGGTTGAGCTGAGCGAGGCTGAAGGTTCCGTAGACGGTTACCATCGGTTGCAGTTGTCAGGGCTAAGAAAGTTACCAGTTAGTTCTGATTTTTGCTAACACTGTTCTTACAATGTCATTAAATATTGCTATTATCCCTATTTATTTGTGATATACCTATTTTATTTCATAATCTTATATATATTTATACTATCATTTAGGCCAAATGAAGTCCACTGCTGGACACAGGCCTCCCTCAAAGATCACCACAACGACCGATGTGGGTGTGTTGTGTGCTCACTGGGTGTTTGCCATAAGCGTCTCGCTAGGCAGACGGGTTGGCGATCGCAGTTGAGTTGTTAATGTGCTCGAAGGACGCTGCTGCCCATCCTCCGGTTAATCCCTTAGTCGACTTTTACGACACCCACGGAATGAAATGGGGTGGTGGCATTCTGAGTCGGCACCACACGTATGAAGTAAGTACATAAAATCAATGTACTTACTTAATAATATTGTCATACAAAAATTAAACATATCATTAAAAAAATAAAACCAAGTTTTGGTGGTTTAGAGGTTGTCGTGTAGTGAAATGCCCTCCGTTGTGTTGGATGTAATTACTAAATAAATTATTCTATTCTATGCATTCGAAGTTTAGAAGCCAGAAATACCTCTGAGCACTTCAGAGACCGCAGTCAATCTTCATAAGTTAAAATTAATGATACAGAACAATACAATTCTAACATAAAAAGAATTACGTACAAGTAAGAAACTTCCAAACAGCTACCAAGATGACTTGTTTGACCTACCGTCGAAGCCAAGTGCAATTAAGTGAGAACTAGACCTAAAGTCACATAAATACCAACCAAAACCTCGTAGAAAATAGGTCGATTTTTCATTGAACATCCACAGTACACTAAAGCATTTACTAGAATTCTTTAGATACTAGTAAATCGATACTTCTCAATAGATTAAAGGGGACGGGCGTTTATAGGTAATCTTGAACCAGTAAATCGATGCGTCTCAATATATTAAAAGGAACGGTTGTTTAAAGTTAATGTAGACGAAGTACCAGTATTTATTTTAATGGAGGATTGCTCATTTACTTTGAAAGTTCAATTGTGATCATTATAATCAGAGCATAGAAGTGGTCCAGGTATTATTATTTATTGGGATTTCCTGGTAGCCCAAAGGTTTTCGACTCTTCTGCACCAGGTTCGTCATCATCAGATACGGTTGGTGCAGTGGCTGATACAGTCGACTGCTGCGCTCCGGGTGGTGGGTTCGATTCCCGCACGGAACAAATATTTGTATGATCTGCAGGTAGTTGTTCCGGGTCTGGGTGTATTGTATGTGGAATTCATGTCTGTAAACGCACCCACGACACAGGAGAAATCATAGTGTGGGGCTAGGTTTAAAAAAAATAACATCATATCAGACAAAAGAAGTCCACTGCAAAACAAAGGTTATATACGACCGCTAAATATGCCGTAAGTCGTCATTTTGGGGGAAATTTGCCAGTACTCACCACGATTGACAGACTCTGAATGACTACTGCTCCAAGTAAGGGACTTTGCAGCTCATGCACCTGATTTATAGTTCCTTAGTTGCCTTTTACGAAATCCACGGGAGGAGATGGAGTGGTGTTATATTCTTAATACGGACACCGCCCTGACGTACCACCGGTTTACGGGATCAAAACATTGGATGTAGATACCACTGAATGTTTTCTGTCACAGTTGTACTTCCTCCGCCCCGGGGAAAGGCGAGCGGGCATGCTGGGCTCCTACCGGCTAAAACCACTGGAGCGGGCATCTTCGGCACCGAAAGGAGGCCTCCAGGTCCCCGTACGACCACACTAGAAACTCACAAAACAGCTCAATGTATGATATATGATATGGTTTGTATTTATGTAAAATATTGGGTATTCATTTCGGCCGAATGAAATCCACTGCTGGACACAGGCCTCCCACCAAAGTTCACCACAACGACCAATATGGTGTGCTGTGTGCTCATTGGGGGGTCTTGCCATAATCGCCACGCGTGGCAGACGGGTTGGCGATCGCAGTTGAGTTGTTAATTTACTCGAAGGACGCTGCTGCCCATCCTCCGGTTAATCCCTTAGTCGACTTTTACGACACCCACGGGATGAAATGGGGTGGCATTCTGAGCTGGCACCACACGGCAATCTGAGCCGGTACCACACGGCAAATATTGGGTATGTCAAAGCCATAATATACACATTTTATTAAAACAGCGAGTTTATTGTTATCAAGATGTTGTCTGCAGCGAAAGTTCGCATTCACGGGATACAAACAAAGAGATTTAAATCTTTGGACGCAAGATGATAACTGGATTATAAAGTTCAAAATCAACAGTATCTGGCCTGATAAAGTTATATCAACCTATTGGAGAGTATTCATCAAGAGAATTTCGTTTGGTACAGTTTATGAAAGAGCAAAATTGGACTTGGCCTGGTGACCTGAAATACAGGCTTCAGCCTAGTTTAGGCACCAGTCTCTCATAATAAATTGGAATAGTACTATAACTTTTATATATGGTGGTTTTTTATATGGTGAGAAATAAATAAATTGTGATAATTGTGATTGTGACTGGCATTTTTTGTCAAAATTGCTGTTGAATTTACAAAATATTAGACATTTTTGTAGAAAAGCTAAAGTATGCATACGGTATTAAACTATAGGTTGGATATGATAGATTCCGCATTCCGCACGGCCGAAGCGTTCGTTCGCAAGGTCCTGGAGCCCCCCTTCAGCGCCGGAGCTTCCAACGGCGGAAAGGCTACGCAACTTACATGTTCAAAGCTTCTTCTCAACCCTTATAGAATAGAAGTGTACCTGAAACAATACAACAATTGTTATTGTAATGCAGTAGTAAAATTGAAATAGTTAATTCGTGTGGTCTCAGACAAGAAAAGACCATTCCTGTTCACATACGGATGTCGCAAAGGTAGATGTTTAGAGGATGTGCCGCAGCATCCTCCTGTGTGCTAATAACAATACACTACGATCACCAGTCCACCTGCCAAGTGTGGTGATTATGGCAATATGACCGCTTATTGTTTTGATCATTGGTAGACTTAAGTTCAGCAGTGTGTTTACAAAATGTGTGTGATTTATGAGTTTTATTAATAACAGTTTCGGACTGCTACAGTATTATGGACCTATGTCTATATTATTGACGGCACGGTTGGTGCAGTGGCTGATACAGTCGGCGCTCCAGGTCGTGGTATCGATTCCCGCACGGAACTAATATTTGTATGATTTGCAGGTAGTTGTGCTGGATCTGAGTTTATTGTGTGTGTGTAAGCGCACCCACGACATAGGATAAATCTTAGTGTGAAGCAAGGTTTAAAACAAAAAAATTATTGTAATGATAAAATTATTGTACGTTGTAAATCAGTTATGATGATTGCATTGAATTTTTTTTTTTTTTTTTATATCAAATAAAATTGAAATTGTTGTTGTATGAATGAAGGTCTTTTTAATGTTATTACAAAGCTTCTGGTGTAAAAAGAATGTATGCGCAGGTGTATTTTTTCCTTTCTCGGCGGCGTATTTATTTGGTCTGGCTCTATAATTTCACTAGCTACAGTGCCCTTCTATCTGGAACACAGTTGTGTTTAAATTTTAAATACTACTACTTGGCAACGATTTTTTTGCACTGCGGTAATACCTACCACGCCGGACTTTTGTAATAATAGACTCATTTTTATTGGTCTCAGAGGAAAGTCACCATGAACTTCCTCTACCCCGGGGTAGGGCGAAAGGGCATGCCGGACTTGTACTGGATAAAACCACTGGGGCGGTCATCATCGGCACGTAAAGAGGGCTACATGGCCTCGTATGATCACACTAGAGTCGCCCACTGGTGCAATAATAGACATAATGCCAGTAAATGAATAATTGCTGATACATAAAAATCGTCATCTGAGCCAAGTCGTAAGGCAATATTGATCACAAAAAATAAACATAAGATACTCCTACTCTACCCACTTCTTGTTTATCAGCAAGACGTTTATATCCTCCAATAGTCTTTAAAATAAAGTTATAGGTGAATTTATGGCTTATAAACCATTTCAACAGATTACATGACAAACCGCATAAGTTTTTACGATTGATCATAAAAGAGATCACTAAACGACCATGTTGCTAAGTTCACGCTGAAAAGGGTATAAGGAAGGGTTAACCCTATTTTACGTTGATTTCGGTTGTAAAATATTGGTACCGGAATTCTTGTATATTTTGATAGGTCTAATGGGCCTGCCACATGCATGAAGGTTTTATCATGCTCTGTTGCACAAAACACTATCGCCCATTTTCCGCATAGTGCTGACTAAGAATAGCATATATATACTACATCTGTGGGTGTCGTAAAGGGCGACCATAGCATTAGCCGGAAGATGGGCCGCAGCGTCCTTCGAGGATATTTAGAAGTCAAATGCCATAGCCAACCCGCCTGCCAAGCGTGATGAATATTGGCGAATTCCCCCCAAAATGATGATACTGTTGTAGAAATCTATGGGGAAGGCATTTGCTCAGCAGTGGACGTATAAATGGCCGATATGATGATGATGATGATAGGTGGCTATGGGTTTCCTTTTTTGCCACGTATCACATTGCGTTTAGTGCATCTACATGCGGTGAATTTATGAAGGGAAACAGTCACGTTGTACTCACAATGCTGATGCAACGCAAACGTTGACCGTTTACCTAATAACGCTTCCGTGAGCACAATCAGGATTCGTTAGCTTTGCAGCCTAGCCAGTTTGGTCGATATTAACGAATATGGTTACAAATTTGGGATGCAACATCCAGGGTCGTTGCCATTATTTACCTAGATACAGTGGTAAGTTTACGGTCATGAATATAGGAATAGGAGATCGGCTTATCCTGGATTCTGTTCCAAGGACAACACTATTCCGGAAAAATTGTTTTACTATGAACAAAAATTTTACCGATTACCACCCTCTTTTCGAGACCTTCCTTTACCTCATTTTAAGAGCAAACTGAAAACATTACATTTAAAAAAAAAATATTCAAAAAACGAATGGTTGAATAATTAAATAATCGTATTAATATTTAGATATTTATTATGATTATAATCACCTAAATAGGAAATAAGGAGAAGTGGTACAGGGGCTTAACCGTGCTACCGCGATATGCACAATCCGGGCCATTTGGGAAAAAATGCTGTTTTATAAATTCAGTTGAGATTCGATCGCGTAAGTAAAACTTTGTTAAAGTGTCGTGGTGTGTGCCGTGTGGTGCCGGCTCAGAATGCCACCACCCCATCTCTTCCCATGGGTGTCGTAAAAGTCGACTAAGGGATTAGCCGGAGGATGGGCAGCAGCGTCCTTCGAGTACATTAACAACTCAACTGCGATCGCCAACCCGCCTGCCAAGCGTGGCGATTATGGCAAAACCCCCCAATGAGCCCACAACACATCCATATCGGTGGTTGTGGTGATCCTTGAGGGAGGCCTGTGTCCAGCAGTGGACTTCATTCGGCCGAAATGATGAAAGTGTCGTGTTGTTCGGGGATAACATACAAAAACCGTAGTGAAAATATCAACTTTATAACGGAAGGAATCATATTCAATATTCAAGTGAAGTAATTTTCTTGTATTTGACTACAAAAATAAATGAAAATTATTGTTGTCTTTATTATGTTATATTTGGTTTGATAGAGCAGAACGACATTATTATTTATGCACAAAATACAATGCTTCTTATCTACCACTTTTAACAAAAGCCTTCCCCATGGATTTACACAATTGTTTCATCATTTTGCAGGGGTATTTGCCGATACTGACCATGTTTGGCAGGTGGGTTGGTGAGCGCAGTATAGCTACTGTTCCACAGAAGAGATGCTGCTGCCCATCTCTCTGGTTTATAGTCCTTTAGTCACCTTTTATGATATCCATGGGAGGAGATGGAGTGGTATTATATTCTTAATCCAGACACCATACGGATCATTACCTGTATATATTTACTTACTACACAACTGTGTATTTAAAGTAAAAATAAAAAACTTTGGCAATATTTTGATTTTCATAATTAAATTTTTTGCAGGCTGTAAACAATATTTCAAAATCTTGATTTCAAAAGTCCGTACCATTAATTCGACTTACAATAATATTAGGCAGAATTTCTCATAACGAAATAAATAATAGACTAAAACTACCGTCCCCAGAGCAAATGGATTTAATCGACCTGGATACTGTTCAATTGTCTGAAAACTTTTGGGTCTTTACGGACCCCGAGTTTTTTGGTCCTTCGAGGCGAATAATCCAAACATGTACCGATGTAAATAGTCGTGAACAGTAGCAGATGTAAGCAATGGAACATTGTAAATTCACAGTCTAACTAAATGTAGTTAGTAATGGTGATTATTTTCAGAGTTCATTCAATTGCGATAGTCGGGGGCCTTGTGACGATCGTAGGGAAAAAGAAAACTATAGTAGTAAAAATTGATCACCACGGAAAAAATCTAATAAGTAAAGTTGAAGCCCGATACGAAAATCGACAGTCATGTTTGAGGCAATGAATTTTCAAAATCATAGCCAAAGTTGTTTATTTCAAATGAATCGATTACTGGCACTTATGAAACGTCAGAAATTAAGTTGCACGGTTCAAATTAGTTGATCCGAGCAACAACTGACAAAAATCTCTATATATATCTATTTTTTTTATTAAATCTGAGATTACTATGTTGCTTCGTACAAATGAAAGAAGATAAAACATATAATAAGCAAAATGTAGTTTACTAGTCATTATAACGTCTATCGTCATAATTTCAGCCAAAAAACGTCCCTTGCTGGACAAAATCCTCCCCCAAAGATTGCCACAACGACCGGTATCGATTTGTGTTATGTGCTCATTGGGAGGTTTTGCCTTAATCTCAATGCTTGGCAGACAGGTTGGCAATGGGAGTTGAGTTAAACATGTACTCGAAGGACGCTGCTGCCCATCCTCCGGCTAATCCCATATTCGCCTTTTACAACACCCACGGGAGGAGATAGGGTGGTATTTTTCGACGGCACCACAAGGCAAGTGTGTTATGTGACGATCTATCAATCAATAATAATATTAATTATGTGTAAGTGGAGAGTGTGTTGTGGTGCACGCTAGGAGAAGCTTATGTGTGCCGATGATGATGAAGTGGAGTTATTGGAAGCGGGCGGCGCATGCGCGTCATTCTAAAAATCTTTGGATGCGGACTTTTCAGTTCAGCTGATATGATGATGAGTAAGTGAATTTGTATTGTTCGTTTATTTGGCTACTCTTCAGCCAATTGTATTCAAACACGCTCATTACTAACACTTTTTTTTTTTTTTTGTTTAAATAACGTTGCCCCACACTAGGATTTCTCCTGTGTCCTGGGTGCGTTTACAGACATGAATTCCACATATAATACACTCAGACCCGGAACAACTACCTGCAGATCATACAAATATTTGTTCCGTGTGGGAATCGAACCCACGACCCGGAGCGCAGCAACGCAAAAGAGCTGGGATGAAACGACAGGAACACTCTTTTAAAATAACTTCCATCAAGATTAAATATACTACAAAGGCAACATGAAATCTAGAGGCAAACAGAGCACTGAAACCCTTCCGGAATATTAAAGTTCTAGCGCGTCGGCAAACCGCTGACACAGCTGGCGTGACAAATGTTTGGTCCGTCACCATTGAAAATGAGGATTCACCGAATGAAGTACATAGTTAAACACTGAGGTAAAACTGACCGCAAATAACCGGAATCTCTGTTAAGGAATTTCGGTCGAATACGAAGTGATCGGCATCCCAGTAATGGTTATGCAATAGATATTGCGGTATGAGAGAAATGTAAACATGTTTCATGTTAATGCTGAATATTAGTCTAACATAATTAGAACTTAAATTGAAATGTTTATATTTTATAGTAATGTCTTACATTCATTCATTCATTCATTAGAATTAGAACTTAAATTGAAATATTTTTACATTTTATAGTAATGTCTTGCATTACTATGAAATATAAATATTTCAATTTAGGTTCTGAGTAGTAAGTTGGGTATGTCAATTTAAGGTTGTCACGATTATTATTCATTATAATAAAACACTTTCAACAGATTACATCGCGTATTTAATAGATTTTTGTTTTTCCTAACATTTTGAACACTTTGGAGTGTTCAAAGTTTTTTTAATTTAGATAAATCAAACATTGACACTTATGAAACGTCAGAATCTAAGTTGCATGGTTCCAGATAGTTATCTTGAGGAGAAGAGCCGGCAAGAAACTCCATCCATACTCTTTTAAAATAATTGAGATTACAATGTTGATTGGTTATTAAGGACTAATGGTATTGTAAAACATATACCGAGGAAAATGTAGGTTAATGTGTAAAGATGGAACATACCACAAAAATACATAATAATAATTTATTTGGTGTGGCAGTTAACGGCTGACCAGTCCCGACAGACGGCACCCATTCACGAGCATGACGCATGCAGCAGCATCGCTTAGGTTAACCATATTGTAGGGAACCGAACGACCCGATACACAGCGCCACCGCAAGACATTTTTGTGAGCATGACAGACCAATACAGCCAGGCAAATTATACAATCAATGTATATATAACATTAATGGTCACACGATGACCAAGATGTCAAGCGTCTTTACAGATTTTAAAGTTTATTTACCTTACAATTCCAATCAATAATTGTTTATTAAACTTTCATGTATTTAAATTATACTGCGGTACAAAGGTTAAATTATGATATCACAACAAATCGTAGTGGTTTCCAGCTCTGTATTAAGACTTATAACCGTTTAGGTACACATGGCAAATCAATATATCCATTATACAACATCAGTTAAATTACGATAAAATTATAAAGAAACATGCAAATATTCGTTTAGATTATAATAACATTTTTCATTTAATATATTTAAATTTACCTTTTAAATTTACCAATGTCTTTCATATTTTCAATATTTTTGAATAATTTATTATTCAGTAATTAAGTAAAATTATTTTTGTGAAATAAGCCAGTTTTGTGGGTCACATGCTTTTAGTGATTATTACTTTATACTATTTATATTTTAATTAGTTTTACTAAATTCCTTTCCATATTTTTGACATTCCTAACAAAATGGAAGAATTGGCAAATTGCGGATAGTAGGAACTTATGGCAAAAAGCTACATGAATTTAGCTAGCCTAATGTAGGCTCTTTCTTGCATTGTTCTTTTTATACATCATAGTGATGATACGAGCAGGTTATTCGCCTGATGTTAAACGTCATGTCTGGCCAAAATAGTTTTAATGCTACTAACGACTAACCGTGTGGTGCCGGCTCAGAATGCCACCACCCCATCTCCTCCCATGGGTGTCGTAAAAGTCGACTAAGGGATTAGCCGGAGGATGGGCAGCAGCGTCCTTCGAGTACATTAACAACTCAACTGCGATCGCCAACCCGCCTGCCAAGCGTGGCGATTATGGCAAAACCCCCCAATGAGCCCACAACACATCCGTATCGGTGGTTGTGGTGATCTTTGGGGGAGGCCTGTGTCCAGCAGTGGACTTCATTCGTCCGAAATGATGATAACGACTAGTACTGCGTGTTACCACACTGCGGTCGTCACTGAGAGACAATGTTATTTAGCATCATATGCCGAGTTATTTCACTACCCATGCCCTTCAACTGAAACACAGTTATGCTTAAAAAACTGCTTTGGTGGCAGAATGTCTGGCGCTGCGGTGGTGTTACCTTGTTAGATATACCACCAGCAAAATATGTACTGTTAGCGGCCAATTGCATACTGCAATCAAAGATAAGACCTGCCGTGCGGTGCCGGCTACGAATAAGCACCAACCCATCTCATCCCGTGGGGGTCGTAAAGGGCGACTATGAGATAAACCGGAGGATGGGCAGCAGTGTTCTTCGAAACCTTTAACAACTCAACTGCAATCGCTAACCCACCTGCCAAGCCTGCTATGGTAAAATCCACCAATGAGCAGACAACACACCCAGGCCAGTAGTGGACTTTATGCGGCTGAAATGATAAATAATGACATGAAAACTTTCGATTAGGTGTCAAAAGGCAACTAAGAAATCGGCAAGAGAATGGGACACATTATCCCGTACCAGCAGACGAAGTAGCAATTTTAGTTTTATAGAAGATAATAAAAATAACAGTTTGGCCATTGACGTGGAATAGTAAGTGAAAACTTTGTTGAAAACGAGCGTTGTTCGTATGGTTCCCGGTAAAAAATAGACAGTGGCCTCTCGACCACCCATGGTGACGTAACAGGTAACTAAGGGTTGATCTAAGAGGATGGGCAGCAGCATCCTCCCGTATGCTAATAACCACATACTGCAATCAGTGATCCACCTCACAAGCGTGAGGATTATGGTAATATCCCCTAAGGTTAGCACTGAATAACGTATATATATATATATATATATATATGTATATATATAGGTGAACGACAATAGTGTATCTGGAAAATGATGCTTCTGTTAAGTGTATAAGTACATAGGCTGCAATAAAGTATCGGGAATGGAATATTTCCACTGTTCCTGTCATATTAAAATCTTTTTAATTGAAAACTCCTTGGTTTTACAAATCGAATACCATTTATTTATTTAAAAAAAGATTCACGGTCTTGTCACAAGGTTTTGTCAAACTTGTTTAGTCGTTGAGAAAATGGAATTGACTCGAGAAAATTCAAGAGCGATGATTTATTATGACTTTCGAAGTGGTTTAACACAAAAACAGTGTGTTGACCGGATGATTTCTGCATTTGGTGATAAAGCCCCATCCAAAACCACAATTTATCGCTGGTTTGCTGAATTTCAACGTGGACGTGTCAAGCTCAATGATGATCCTCGTCAAGGTCGTCCAAAAACTGCAGTCACCCAAGAAAACGTTGATGCTGTGCGTAAGCTGATTGAAGAAGATCGACATGTGACATACCGCGAAATTCAGGCAACTTTAGACATTGGCATGAGTTAAATACAAATAATCTTGCATGAACAATTAGGTGTAAAAAAGTTGTTTTCCCGATGGATACCGCATTTGCTATGAGAAGAGCAAAAAGCGGCTCGCGTTACTTGGTGCGTCAGAACTCTCGAAAGATTCCACGCAGGATCCTCAAATGCTGTATACAACATCGTATCAGGTGACGAATCCTGGATATATGCGTACGAACCCGAAACAAAAAACCAGTCACGAGTTTGGGTGTTCGAAAATGAGTTAAAGCCAACAAAAATTGTTCGTTCACGGAGTGTTGCAAAAAAAATGGTGGCCACGTTTGTCTCCAAAACCGGCCATGTTACGACTATTCCTCTTGAAGGACAAAGATCGGTTAATGTAGAATGGTATGCTAGCATTTGTTTGCCACAGGTCGTTTCTGAACTCCGTAGAAAGAACTGCAACCGCCGCATCATCCTCCATCACGACAATGCGAGTTCTCACACCGCGCACAGAACAAAAGAGTTTTTAGTGCAAGAAAACATAGAATTATTAGACCATCCGCCGTACAGCCCCGACCTAAGCCCTAATGATTTCTATACTTTCCCTAAAATAAAGAATAAATTGCGTGGACAGAGATTTTCATCACCTAAAGAAGCTGTGGACGCCTACAAAACGGCCATTTTGGAGACCCCAACTTCCGAATGGAATGGTTGCTTCAATGATTGGTTCCATCGTATGGAAAAATGTGTCAAATTTCGCGGAGAATACTTCGAAAAGTAATAAATACATTTTTAAATAGTAATGTTGTGTCACTTCCTTGATTCCCGAAAATTTCAGTGCCGCCCTCGTAGAATAAAAAGATCTGGTTGAAAATTATATCAACAGTTATCAAACATTTAAAAGTCGAAGTATAAAATTGGTAGTATGATAGTTTACCTCTATTTAGATATAACCAAACATTGAAAATATGTTGTTAGTCATCATCATCATCATCAGCCACAGGACGTCCACTGCTGAACAAAAGCCCCAACTACCATCAGTTCTACATGCAATGTGCCCCGCCCATTGCCACTTCAGTTTACTGATCCTTTCAGCTATGTCGGCAACTTTAGTTCTTCTACGGATCTCCTCATTTATGATTCGATCTTGTAGAGAAATACCAAACATAGCTCTCTCCATTACTCGCTGAGTGACCTTGAGCTTTCTTATGAGGCCCACAGTGAGTGACCACGTCTCTGTTCCATAAATCATTCAGACAAAACAAAACAATATGTTTTCCTGTCTGTTGGTATACACACCGCATTCTCTTTTCAATTAGAAAGTGGGCTGAATCCCAGGAGACATACAAGTCTAAACACGTTACGTGACGCATGTCACGTCACAAGAACCTGCCGCGGTGTCGGGTTAAAACATTCATATCTCTCACTCCCCGGGGACATAAACAAAATGACAAATTTCGTCCATGATATGCCATGTTTCATGTTTCAAGTGGAACGACTGCTGTATAATTTCCTATCACGTATAACACCTCTGGTTAACATTTTCACACACACAGCTACAGCTACACTTGTCACTATCGATCAGCATTTTCACGGAAATATAAATAATTTATTTTCAGATGATTTTGGGTTAAGTACGATAGATGACAGACTATGATTATGATACATATGTTACTGTCCCCCAAAATACAGCCTAAATGCCTACTTTGGGGGACAATGGACATAATTCCGCACATATTACCAGATGTTAAAATTGTATTATAGCCAATTTGTGTATGCTAATATTTCGGTCATATGAAGTCCACTGCTGGACACGGGCCTCCCCAAAGATCACCACAACGACCATTATGGCTGTGCTGTGGGCTCAATGGGGGGTTTTTCCATAATCGCCGCGCTTGGCAGACGGGTTGGCGATCGCAGTTGAGTTGTTAATGTATTTGAAGGACACTGCTGCCCATCCTCCGGCTAATCCCTTAGTCGAATTTTACGACACCCACGGGAGGAAATGGGGTGGTGGTAGCCGGCACCACATACACACACACATACACATACTTGCCGTAATCGCTTAACGCTTTACAGGGATCGCAGTTAAGTTGTACATATACTCTAATGACGATGTTGACCATCCTCCGGATAATCGCATAGTCGTTGTAGTAGTGCTATTCTTAGCCGACTCTACACGGAATATCTTGATATATATAAATTACATGTCACGTTGTTTGTCCGCTATGGACTCCTAAACTACAGAACCGATTTTAGTAAAATTTTGCACACTGTGTGCAGTTTTATCCAACTTAAAAGATAGAATAGTTTATATCTCAATTTATAATCGCAATATTATTTTATTGCGAATTATTTGTTTATTATCTGACAAAGAGTCATAATTTTCTGGTGGTTCGATAAGATTCTAACAGATAGTATAAGCTAATTAGTTAACTGGATTGATTGGATACAATGTCGAGTGTCACTGCAATCGGGTTTGCATGTACCTGCCCGTGCGAATCTGGGGCGGGCAGCTAGCTCAATATAGATAATTTTCGGTAAAATATAATTATTGTTATTTCGATCGTCGCATCGCATACACGGTTATTATAGAACATCACACGAAAAAATGAGCGATATATTTAGAATTCTACACACCCCACAGGGAAAAGTAAGCCCCGAAATTACAAACTTTGCAGCATAAACAAAAAAGTATTACTTTTTATGACCATTCTCCAAGACGCTCGTGTTTTACAAAAATACTGAGGGTTACGCAAAAGTTTCGGGTCAAGTCGTCCCTGTATAAAAATTTAACGCGTTTGAACCTTTTTACGTGCTTGACCGCGGAAAATAGAAATAAAAATTTGAATATAATAACCGGCCCCAAACGCATATGTCTTCAATGTTACAACTGTGGGTGAATATTACACGAGTACATAGCAAATAATTCACTCTGACGTTAGAAAACGGCCCTGTTACACACTGACTTGTTCAAGTACGCAGCCAGCCGGGGGATCCCTTACAATCCCTCCGAGATGTGTTCGGGGGAGGGCAGTTTCTATATAGTTGTACAATTTATTTATTTATTTACTGGCATACCAACAGCATACATATCAAACAATACAGACAGAATGTTACAAAATAATAGTGCTGATACATATGCCCATTACAGGAACACACAACCTGCTTGACACGTCAACAAATGTTTTACTTTTATAGTATTGTAAAAACCCTTAGTTATTTAACATATTTTCTTACATGCAAATTATAGTTGAATAAAATAAAAAAATTATCATTCACCCCGTGGGTGTCGTAAAAGTCGACTAAGGGATTAACCGGAAGATGGGCAGCAGCGTCTTTCAAGTACATTAACAACTCAACTGCGATCGCCAACCCGTCTGCCAAGCGTGGCGATTATGGCAAGACCCCCCAAAGAGCACACAATATACCCATCGGTCGTTGTGGATCTTTGGGGAGGCCTGTGTCCAGCAGTGGACTTCATTCGGCTGAAATAATAAAAATAAAAAAAACTATTTGCTTTATAAATTAAACAAAATATACAAATATATACAATCCAAGTTAAATCAGGTGAATCCAACTATTCATTATTAAGTGAGTTTCTTGCCGGCTCTTCTCCACGAGATCAACTATTTGGAACCATGCCACTTAGATTCTGACGTTTCATAAGTGCCAATATTTTGTTTATTTGAAATAAAAAACTTTGACTTTGAAATCAGTCCAATAAAACTTAAATAGACAAACCACACTAATCCGAAACAGAATAATCTAGAACAACCATAGTCATAGTTATTACGGACCCTCATCATGCTCATGTACCTTTTGTGAGTGTCTTCTTGAACCTATTGAGTGACCCACCGTGAATAACTGTGTTTGCCAATTTGCTGGGGCTATTAAATTCCCTGTTTAACTACTACGAGGTGTGTCTAAAGGATCAGCACCAACAAGCGGCGCAGGGTGAATGTTCTCGAGATCCTGGAGCTATATTTCGGTGACACTCAGGTGGTTTTAGTCGTTAAAAGCATATCTACCATACCATAGCCCGGGGTGGAGGTAGGCAGGATTGATTTAAACCGGGTAAAATAAAAAAGGTTTATTACTGTGTAATTACTAGGACAAGCAGTGTCCAGCCGTGGACTGCGAAGAAATGGACGAAGTTAGTTATATCTATGTGGTGCGATTATGTAATAATAATAACATACTTTGATTACTACCGCCACGAACATCAATTCACAGAATCGATGCTGAACTTTTGGGGATGCATTGGAGGAAATAAAATGCTGGATCTATCTTTGATATCGGCAGACACGTATGCTATCATATTCTCCAAGTTGTAATGATAGGCAGGATTGCGGAGTTTCGTGTTGGAGGAAGGAACATTCACGCAATAGACCGTTATAGCAAGAAGATATGTTCTTTGGAAAGAGATACGACACAGAGCAGAGTTCACTACCAAATTTCACGTAATTATGTAAAAATGAATATAAGCAGAACAATGTGGCTACCTACGTACATACGTATATGCGGAATACTTCCCGGGTCGAGCCAGCCTAGATTTCAAGCTGCAGTCAAATAATAGATACAGCTGATGATTAAAAAAGTGCCAATAAGAATGGCGCTTATAGCCAGTCGTACTCGCTGATCGCTAAGCAAATGGTAAGGTTAAGCAACGCTTAGCGCGGTCAGTCTACGGATGGGTGACCGTATAGTGGTATTTTAACTGAGCATCTACGGCCTCGAAGGGCACATAAAATTGTCGATCTCGGTTATCATTAGACAACAGTTGCTAAGCTAACTAATTAACCACAAGAAAAAAGAAGATAAGAAACCATAATTAAAAGATTTATTAGAAAATATATTTGAAAGATTATTTGAATTTTAATAATTTTATGGCCCAAATCATGCCGTGTGGTGCCGGCTCAGAATGCCACCACCCCATCTCCTCCCATGGGTGTCGTAAAAGTCGACTAAGGGATTATCCGGAGGATGGGCAGCAGCGTCCTTCGAGTACATTAACAACTCAACTGCGATCGCCAACCCGTCTGCCAAGTGTGGCGATTATGGCAAAACCCCCCAATGAGCCCACAACACATCCGTATCGGTCGTTGTGGACATCTTTGGGGGAGGCCTGTGTCCAGCAGTGGACTTCATTCGGCCGAAATGATGAAATCGTCAATCCTACGGAGAAACTTATTGGATACTCTTTTTAAAATATTGTAGTCTTTTCATCATCATACCGTTCACTACCAAACAAAGGCCTCCCCGATAGATTTCCACAACGGTGTCATCATTTTGGGGGGAATTTGCCAGTACTCACCACGCTTGGCAGGCGGGTTGGTGAGCGCAGAATGGCTAAAGGACGTGGCAGAAAGGACGCTGCTGCCCATCCCTCTGGTTTAGAATCCCTTAGTCGCCTTTTACGACGTCCACGGGAGGAGATGGAGTGGTGCTATATTCTTAATCCGGACACCACACAAGCTCTGTTGTTACAATAGAATTCTGAAAAGAGTTATTTGAAGATAATTCGATGCGTATATTTATAATGATAATTAATTTGCTTTACAATAACCTTTTCATAGCAGTTAAAAGCAGACCAATCCCCTCAGACCTCTTCTGTGGGTGTGCTGTAATAATGTCTTATCCTTCTTACAATAAAAGCTATGTTACGTACGTCATCCAGGAATATTGGCATTGTAAATACATTTTGCTAAATTACCTGGGTGTCATTCTAGTATTATAAAATGTTATAGCAATTGGAATGTAAAGGTAAAACCATGAAGTTATTCTTAACTAATTGTGCCCCGCGGTTTCACATGCCGTTTAATTTAAAATAAATCGGAATATTTATAAATAAATTATAAAAAAATATAATATGTATTTAAATTGGTTTTCATGGGTTTTAATTTTTTGTCGCGGAATCCTATTTATTTAAAGTAAAAAGTCTTAGTTACTCCTTATAACATCAGGCATATAGGCAGATGTCAGTGAAAGTCCCGTCAAAATCGGATGAGCCGTTTGGGAGATTAGTCGGAACAAATAGACAGATAGACAAACATACAAAAAATAAAAAAATAACAAATTAGCTATACGTACCTACCGTATATACTTTTATGTGCATTTAGCAAAAAGCTGTTATTTTACCATTACAAACAAATACTTCAATTTTATATATTTGTATAGATATGAAAAAAGTGTGGTTATTTTTTAATAGCAGTGTCTGAAGAAGCCTTATTATTGTTATTAATTATCAACAGTAACAATCATAGTTCCATGAAACCTTTACTATGATACCCAAAAGTAGTTCAAAGTTACAAGGTTCAATTATTTTTGTGATAATTTGAATGTTCAAAGAACTCTGTTTACATCATAATGTTTAAAATTCGTAAATATGTCTTATCCATAGCTTCGAACACGTTGACAAACGCCAGTAAATCTTATTGGCGCACAACGAGGGACTTGATATTACTTGATTGAATTATTTTGTAAAAAGACGTAAACCTCGTTACAAATTATGTAGGTATGTATTTTTTTATTATGAGCTTTCAAAAATTACTTATTTACGTAGATAAATGTATGTACGTGTAGAAGACAGCGCTGGGATCGATTTTTGATGTCATGAAGAATATTTGTTATTTATAATTCCTTGTGGTATCCGGCTTAAGATTATAGTACCACTCTATCTTCTCCCTTGGATATCGTAAAAGTTGACTGAGGGCTTCAAACCAGAATGGGTAGCAGCGTCCCTTCTGAAGAACAGTAGCTATACTGAGCTCACAAACCCGTCTGTTAAGCGTGGTAAGTGCTGGCAAATTCCCCCAAAATTATACAATAGAATGAGTGGAATAGTGTGTTTCAGAGTTTTTTTTTATACGTTGCCCCACACTAGGATTTCTCCTGTGTCGTAGGTGCGTTTACATACAAAAATTCCACACACAATACACCCAGACCCGGAACAACTACCTGCAGATCATACAAATATTTGTTCCTTGCGGGAATCAAACCCTTGACCCGGAGCGCAGCAGCCGACTGTGTCAGCCACTGCACCAACCGTGCCGTCTACGTGTACGTCTAGTTTGAGACTACAAACAATAATAATCGATGTCTAAATGTGAATATTGTTATAGTATTGCTTTGGGTTTTCGGAATAAATAATTACGCATATAATAAAATACTTTTAACAGATTACATCGCAGACAATATTTTCCTAGCATTTTGAATACTTCTCATCGTGCATGATCGCAGGATGACTAACGTAACAAGCGTCGTTAAAGATTTTAAATGCTAGTTGATCTACTATATAATTCTAATCATAAATTGTTTCGATGTAGGTAGTACGCAGTAATAACTCAAGGTCTTTTTGGTTTTCACTACAGTATGAAGTTAGTGTATTTTTATATGGGATTCTAAACTCAACAGTATTAATAGTTGGCAAGTACCATCAAGCTTGCCAACCATCTGCTTTATTGAAATTAGAGTGCTTTTTATTACTATATTCCTCCTTCGCGAGGACTTTCATTCGATCAAAACATAGAATATTAAACATTTTCTATGTTTTCATCGAACTAAAGTTTGTCAAGAGTATGTTCACGTACTTTTCTTGAAGCCAGTTATGTGTTATTTTTTTACAGTGGCTACTGACTACCCACAATCACTGCAAAGTATCCTAAATGTAACGAAAAACCAAAACTATTTGTGTGATGTAATCCTTTTTTAATATGTGTTTTATTTAACTGAACATTTATATTTAAGAGCTCAGTATGAACAACATTCTAAGTTATATAAAAAATATTCATGAACATAAGTAGTATTTATCTCATTTTAAATTTATACTCATATTTTAGTAAAGACGATTATTTTGTAAAAGCTCCTGTTATAACTTTTTTCCTTGATAATTCTTGTTATTCCAGGTCCCACGTTGGGGCGCCATTACTCTTCTGTGAAGGTCTGATCAAAAACGTTAAATGTGACCGTGATTCATTTCAAACAATTCTACCTCATGTCATATACAATAGCATGTGGTGTTTTTTTGAGAGTTTCACAATTAATTTTACCACGCTTTTTCAGGCATTACAGAAAATAAAAAATGATAATAATTAGAGAACAATAGAAAATAAAATGTTTTACCTCAGATCATGCATTGTAGCTAACTTTGCAGAGGCCAATATGATTTTTACGTATAATTAAATACATAAATGCTAGAACACTGAAGCTATAATTTAAAACACAATTTATTTTCTTATACAAAGGACAACGACATCAAATAAATTTTCCAACTCATTTGCGACACGCAACAAAACATGATGATAAAAAACGATTGATCGCGTTCCAGCGACCTTCGGCTGACAGACAAACGAAAAATGAAACGACTGACTACTATAACAGTTCAACGAAATTGATGGCTCCTAAGTATGGTTAAGACATATACATTATCATATATATATGTATATCATAATATGCGTCATATCACATGATGCGTATAAGTAACGAAAACTGATGCCATGGTGAATCCATGGCATCAGCACATGATACTGGAAATCTCAAAGTTAGAATTTTGCGTGGGTCTTTTTATGAATTTTCAGTTCAATTTTCCAGTTAATTAAACTGGTTTAAGAAAACAAATGTTTTCCTCTATTCTAATGCTAATTTGATAAAAGCACCATAAACTACTACTAATAACATTTGCATCAAACGGCAAAAAAACTAAACGTCTGTTATTTCGCTAGAGTTCACGGATGAGGTCGTCATTCGCAGTTGCATAACAATATCATATCTTAGTATAGTATTCACATAGCATTTTAATCTCATTGTTTATGATACATTGCATGCTCAAAAATGATACAAGCTATAATTTTAGTGATAAATGGCTTTATTATTTTACTTTAGGCCTATAGATAGGCTTTATTGTAATGTAGTAAGACATACATTCAAGACGAGTCTTTGATCAGTGCGTATTACCAGTGATGACATATAGAACAGAGACGTGGTCACTCACAATGGGCCTCATAAGAAAGCTCAAGGTCACTCAGCGAGCTATGGAGAGAGCTATGCTTGGTATTTCTCTACGAGATTGAATCAGAAATGAGGAGATTCGTAGAAGAACTAAAGTTGTCGACATAGCTGAAAGGATTAGTAAACTGAAGTGGCAATGGGCAGGGCACATTGCTCGTAGAACTGATGGCTGTTGGGGCACAAAGGTTCTCGAATGGAGACCGCGCACCGGAAAACGCAGCGTGGGACGACCTCCAACGAGGTGGACAGACCACCTGGTGAAGGTCGCTGGTAGTCGTTGGATGAGAGCGGCATGTGACCGCTCGTTGTGGAAATCTAAGGGGGAGGCCTTTGTTCAGCAGCGGACGTCCTGTGGCTGATATGATGATGGAGGCATACATTATCATATATCTCTAAAATTATAGTTTGTATCATTTTTGCATCTTCCTATAGTTTTTGGTACGTTGTCACTTACAACCTGTATATAATCGATAGCAACGACAACAACAATAGTACCTACCATTATTAGATGACTCAATGTACTTAGAAGCCATTGAAATAGTAAATTATCAGTCAATTGTAAATAAATAGATTAGAAAGGACACCGATCCTCTCTGATGATCATGATGAACATTGCTCGGCAAAAAATGTCAAACAACATTCATAAAACGTTACAAGTTCAAAATTAGTGTCATTTATTAGTTATAGACATCAGCGATAAGCTGCTCAGTTTTAGTTTGGTTGACAATCGTGGTTGTAAAAGTGACTTAGTTATTTGAAACAATAATACAATCTCTAAACAATCACCGTTAATACGAATATCGAAACTACACAATATTTACTTGCGCGTAACCACAAAACCATAAAACGAATAAAGTGGGAATATAAGACAATTTGTTATTTTGATTTTAAAATGACATTTATTTTAAGTATTGGACAATGCCTTGTAAGCTATTTGACGGTAGCGTACTGCATCTGGGATTACCCGCAGGATAGGCAGCAGCATCCTTTGAATACATTATCAACTCAAATGCTATAGCGGACCCGTCTGACAGGCGTGGTGATTATGGTAAAACCCCCCCATGAGCACACATCACACCCAGAGTGGTCCGTGCGGCGATCTTTGAGGGAGGCCTGTATCCAGTTGTAGATTTTATGCGACTAAAATGATGATGATAATAAGCCACTGTAAATCGGGCTATTTTGTTATCTATATGAATTATCGTAAAATAAAAGATTTTGTCACTATTTACTTCCTGTAACGCGTGAGCCCCAAAATGGGTTGACTCCAGTGGTTAATTATAATGTGGCTTGACCATAAAACTACCTCTTACACAGAATACAGTAAAGAAGCTTGGCTTAATGCATGGGATAATGCAGAAAGGCACTGTAACTAGTGAAATTACTGGGCATAAGAGACTAAATAACTTCACATCTCAAGGTACTGAGCGCAGTGTGTTGCCACGCAGACCTAGTCCTGGGTAGTATTCAAATTGTTATAGGCAGATATGCCGTGTGGTGCTGGTTCGGAATGCCACCACCCCTTCTCCTACCATGGATGTCGTAAAAGTCGACTAAGGGATTAGCCGGAGGATGGGCAGCAGCGTCCTTCGAGTACATTAACAAATCAACTGCGATCGCCAACCCGTCTGCCAAGTGTGGCGATTATGGCAAACCCCCCCAATGAGCCCATAACACATCCATATCGGTCATTATGGTGATCTTTGGGGGAGGCCTGTGTCCAGCAGTGGACTTCATTCGGCCGAAATGATGAGATCTGATGCTTACCATCAGGCGAGTGATTTGCTCGGACCTTAGGTCCGTACCGTACATCATACTCAGTACTCGCCAATACAACAATAAAAAGGCTAAACTTATGTTATTGCTTCCCTTGCTCCAAAAGCTTATTCTTGAATGGCAGGATTGTATCTATATTAACTGAATCATAATCCCATAATAATAATAATCCCTTTTACACACCTAATTATAAATCATGACCTATTTTCACGCAATAAAATTGCCCACCCAGTGCTCTCCTTTTATACTGTGAACTAACAAAAAGAACAGAACAAAGGAATATAAAACAGAATTTCTCTTGAGTCACGTGTTTCCGACATCTTTGTGCATTAATAATGACATTGCGACACTTTTAAGTTGATGTCAAGTTTAGTTTCTACGGATGGCAACTGCTAACGTAATGTATAGATTTGCAACTTAAGTAACATTGCCACTGTCGGGTGTTGTCCGGTCTACCGGTATTTTTACACTGACACCCTTCCATGCCCAGAGATCTCGTTAAGTTTTGCGTTCCCGTCCCATGATCGCAGCGATATCGGTTCGCAAACTGTCAAAAATAGCCTATTACTAGGGGATACGTCCGGGTGTCGCTATTTGTGATATTTATTACAGTAGCACCGTAGCGTCGTAGCACCGGAAGCATCTTAGCAACAGAGCATCGTAGCACCGTAGCAGCATATCTCCGTAAATCGGTCGAGCAAATTAAGAGTAGTATTTTAACTTATATATTTATCGTGCATGCATTTATATTCAACTATATGCAAAGGTGTTGCTTAATTGTGTATTACACGTATGATTTTTCAGGTATTATTATGAACAAATGTGAGTATACTATATAGGGTAGAACAATAAAATATTGTCTTATTTCAATTTGTATTTTATATATTTGTGTATTAATAATATAATAATTGTATTTGATAGGGCTGCACGTTGCACGTATAGATGCTGTACGTAAGTATATAATTTTTTTCATAATTTCGCCGTATGGACACACGCCTCCCCCAAAGATCATTACAACGACCGATATGGGTGTGTTGTGTGCTCATTGGAGGGTCTTGCCATAATCGCCACGCTTGGCAGGCGGGTTGGCGATCGCAGTTGAGTGGTTAATGTACTCGAAGGACGCTGCTGCGCATCCTCCGGCTAATCGCATTGTCGCCTTTTACGACACCCACGGGATGAGATAGGGTGGTGCTACTATCTTGGCCCGGACACCACACGTGTAGTCCGGACACCACACGGATGCAAAATGTCAAAAAAGGCTATTACTAAGGAATACGCCCGGCTGTCGCTATTTATGATAAGTAAGTATATAGAATGAATGAATTAAACGCGATATATTTCCGTAAGCAATTTCAATTCAATAAACGGCAATAAGTAAATAGAATCAACGTTTGTGACTTTTTTATCTATCGTGTGTATATAGAAATAAAAGAAAGAAAGAATGTTTTTTTATTGTACAGCAACAACAATACTTATGATAGTTATACCTATTACATATAAAATCCAAATAAAAATTAAAATAATCACGTAGGTACATTGGTTACAAATAATGTTTACTGTCCTGTCTAAGAAGAGCAGAATACAATTTTTATCAATTGGTGCAGTGGCTGATACAGTCGGCTGCTGCGCTCCGGGTCGTAGGTTTATATTTGCTCCCGCACGAAACAAATATTTGTATGATCTGCAGGTAGTTGTTGGGGGTCTGGGTGTATTGTGTGTGTAATTTATGTCTGTAAACGTACCCACTATACAGGAGAAATCCTAGTGTGGACCAACATGAAAAAATGAAAAAATAACTCAGTTCAGTCAACTTTCAGTCACAGTGTAAATTAATTACGATAAAAGGCCCTTAGAAGTATTTTTAAAGCAAAAAATAATTTGGTGAATTATTTAGTCAATTTACAAGAAATTTGCGGAAAAATATCAGTACAATCATACGGCCTTCTTAATTTCCCCTCTTGTTGGCTTCCCCATAGCAGGATAATAACATTAAGTTAATATTATTACTTCACCCTTACGAGTAGGCACGGTCTGTACATTTTTTCATGAAAACATATAATGAACATAGTACGAACCAAATCAGCGTTGACTTTCAATTAAGCCGCTTCATACAAACGTCGAAGGGTGTCGGCAGCCGACTTTCTTGGAATTAAATAACACCACGCTACAGCATAACACGCCACCGGTACGTGAACAACAGGGTCTCATTGAAATTATGCTTGTTTTGTAGCATATCACCTTGAAAGTTTCGTTATATAGTAAGTATCTTTTACCCAATCATTTCACCAGCTGCAATGCCGAAACACAGTATGTAATGTCTTAAGTTAAAATGCCGTGTGGTGCCGGCTCAGAATACCACCACCCCATCTCCTCCCGTGGGTGTCGTAAAAGTCGACTAAGGGATTAGCCGGGGGATGGGCAGCAGCGTCCTTCGAGTATATTAACAACTCAACTGCGATCGCCAACCCGCCTGCCAAGCGTGGCGATTATGGCAAAGTTAAAATAACTGCATCTAGGTCTTCCTCCGCTCATTTTTCTATAATTTTACCAAGGTATACCATTGTGTATCTCCGGCTTAATAGCCTAAATTTAATCAATACAGAGTAAACTGAAAGAGTCACAACATTTCTCCTAGCTTAGTTTCACCTAAAAATTACTTCATATCACTGAACTCCTCATTTTAATAGCTGCTAGTTAAAACCATAAACATAGGATTGTACATAGTATTGTCTTAGGTTTTCGCGATTATTACACATTATAATAAAACAATTTTAAACGGATTAAATCGCGTGTATTATTGATTTTTGTTTTTCCTGACGTTTCGAACACTTTGCAGGGTTCGTGGTCGCAGGAACCCTGTTCGAAACGTCAGGAAAAACAAAAATCAATAATACACGCGATTTAATCCGTTTAAAATGGTTTTATTATAATAGGATTGTACCTTTTTTTTTATTTTTTTTATTTATGTCCAGTGGAAATTCTACATGGAACTTCCTTCACCCCGGGGAAGGGCGAAGGGGTATGCCGGACTCCTAACGGCTAAAACCACCGGAGTGATCATCGTCGGCACCGAAGGGAGGCTCCAGGAACTCGAAAGATCTCCATCTAGAGCCACCCATTGGCGCCACGCCTTTAGGCACATCTCGGAGGGGATGACTGTAAAGTGGTCATCCCCTCTAGTGGAGGGAAGGCGACTGTAAAGAGGCCACCCCCCCAGGCATCTCTCGAGGGGATTGTAAAAGATTCCCCCGAGGCCTCACTATGCGCTGTGCTGCGCACACAGCGGTACGTGACCACATGCGCACCGCTGTCTTCCCGGGGGTCGCTCGGTATGAGCACGCAGATTTCCCAATAAGTGCGCTCGCGACCCCCAAGGCCCCCTATAAAGACAACAGGGGGCTCAGGCGTGTTGGACACGTGCACCGCGGCGGTTGTTACCCCGGTCCCGTGTCCTCCTCCTCCGAGCGGGATCGGCCCTCTCCCGATCCCGCTCTGCGACCTCCTTCTGGAGCATTACGCTCTCACAGAAGGAAACCACAGCACTCCAATTTTCCTGCTTTGCCAGCATAGCCGATACTAATGCTGGCAAAGAGAGATCTTGCCCGATCCGATCGACCAGGATCCGCCGCTCGGCAGTCCACGCAGGGCACTCTTCGAGCGTGTGCTGTGCGGTATCCTGATCGTCTCCACAGTGGTGGCACTGTGCCGTGATCTCGCGTCCTATCCTGTGCAAGTACGCACCGAAACAACCGTGTCCGGTGAATACCTGTAACCTAACGTAGCCAAAGGTGATTCCACACAAAATGGAATACACATGACGTCATAAGAGCATGTACAATTTATTATCAATAAATAACAAATTAACGAATTAATACTTATTATCTTTATGAGTGATAAAATAGACGTCATATTATATATTACACTGAAATATTTAAATACCTACATAATTAATAATTAAATCAACACAATGACTACCAGTACGCCAGTCAATTTTGAAATGCATAAAATTTTAATACATGTGAATGTGGGTATACCTACTTCAATAACACAACACTATTTCCACCGACTGTTCGTGTATCTGGTCTGCTCGACATCTCTATGCAGGTCATCTGTAGGCATGTCTGCAGGGATCCAGCAGAATACCAGCTTCAGGAATAATATCTGGCACATGCTGAGCTGGACACCCATTTGGTGCAATCTTGAGACAAACATTGCACGCTGGTCGTTCCGAGACTGATTGTGTGATCAGCTAGTTTTCTTTTTATGATATGTTTCATTTAACTTGCATGTTTTGTGTCTCTGGTTGCACTGAATAAACGCTTTGATTAATATTTTTATTATTACAAGGACTGCGCTGCTGCCTATTGAAATATAACCCAAAATATAATAACGTTCAAGCTTGCTGATCTTTAGTAGGTAGTCTGAACCTAATCAAACACTGAAAAAAGTGCGATTGTTAAACAATAGGACTAATCTCGCAGAGTAAGGCTGTATTACACAAAAATCGTCTGAGATTGTAAGACAAAGGGGCTTGATTACAAGGCCCTTCCGACTAGGCAGAATGGCCAACATCCCGAATATTAAACAGCTGTTATAGAACTAAATTCAACCTGGGTTTATTTGTCTAAATATTACATCATCAAAAAGGCAATTGGAACTGGATTTGCTACTTCTGCGGAAGTACATTTGAGAGACTACCGCGGTCATAGCCAATTTTTTTTTTAAATAAACCAATTACTGTCACTAATGAAACGTAAGAATTTAGGTTGCACGGTTCCAATTAGTTGATTCTACATAGAAGAACTGGCTCCATGGATACTCTTTTAAAATAATTGAGATTACAATGTTGATTGATACAAATAATGATAAAATATATAACGAGAATAATGTAGGTTAATGTGTAAAGAACTTCATCCTACAATGATCTCATAATGAATACCCCCAAAATTACGTCATAATTACTGTGGAAATCTATGGGGGTCGCCGTCGGTCGTCAGGATGTCCTTCGGCTGATAGGATGATTATAATTGGTATATAATTTCCAGCTTTTGTACTGATAGCATTAAGCAGTATCTAAAACCCCGGACATCTCCTTATCCTAACAGACGGTGCTCAAACTTGATCTTTGACTAATTGTCAGAGATCCACGCTCGAAGCATTACAGTGAGATTTGATGCTCACTATTCTGGTAGTGGAGCTGAGTGAAAAAGGAAATCCATTTTGTGCTTCAAACACAGAACGTAGGTGGGTAATCTAAAAGTTGTCGAGCTTAATGTGATTATGATCAAAGTCTCCCAAATATAGAAGAAGAAGCTAAAGAGAACCATCTGCAAAAGCTTGACCTTTAATTTATGCGTCATTGTGTGGTCACTGCACCTCATAACGAAATGAGTTTATGTTTACATCTTTAGAATATTATTTAAATTGTACAGTTAGACAAATAAACAACTTACACTAAATATTCGTAATATACCTTCATCCGTACAAAATATCTGTGCCAATATTTAGTAACACATTTATTTTATTAGTTTAGTTCTTTTTTCACAACAACTATATTCAAAAATCTTTAGTATTTACTGAATAAGGCATCATGAAAGATATCGTGGAGTACTAAAGTATAATTTCAGCCGAACTAGTCCACTCCTGGACACAGGCCTCCCCCAAAGATCGCCACAACGACCAATCTAGGTGTTGCCACGCTTGGTGGGTTGGCAATCGTAGTTGAGATGTCAATGTACTCGAAGGACACCGCTGGCCAACCTCCGGCTAATCCCATAGTCGCCTTTTACGACACTCACGGGATGAGTTGAGGTAGTGATAATTGCAGCCGGCACCTCAGTGCATTTTACTAATGTAAGACCTGTATTAATATATATGCTTATATAGTAATCCGCCAGATAATTTCAAAATAATCTTGAAATTATCACTCCACATTGTGAGGCTGTCAGACTAATCGTAACAAATTCTCTCCCAACACCTATAGAGTAATAAATGGGAAATATTAAAGAGCAATTTCGTGAAAGCTTTCAGTGCTCTCGAAATTAACGTCGAGATTAATCTTAGAGCCACTTGTTATTAAATCAGGTGGGATAATGCCTCAGTCGGGAAACACTTTCACTGTTAATGATTTAATCAATTGAAATTAAAGTATAAGAATATTTAGATACTAACTTAGTTTTTTCGTTGGATCGATACTAATTTCTACAGATGTACCTGTATACATAAACAGGTTCTGGACCAAGCGTAGTAAATATTATACCGGGTTAACTTTTAGGTTAAAAGTTTTTGGGTAATGAGCCAAATGTGACATTTTTAAGGATAATTTGTGAAATCAATGAGTGATCAATATCTCACCCTAACTGGCTCAATGTTGGTTATTGAAACAGGTACCTTCTGGCACGAGGGATTAACCTTTTGAATATATCAGCTCCTTACTCTGGTTAGTGGTCTCCAATCAATGAGTTACGGTCGTGACGGATCAATGACTGACATGCGTTCTTGATATTTTTCATGAAAAATTTGAACAGCTGTTTGTAACTATTGACTTTTTGGGGGAAAGTCGTAGAACAAACCTTGCTCATTACCACCCATACTACTATATCCCTTTCCGGGGCTCTTGTTATTCGGTTACCAGTTAGGGTGAGATATTGATTACTCATTGATTTCACAAATTTTCCTCAAAAATGTCACATTTGACTCATTACCAATAACTTTTAACCTAAAAGTATTGTTTTACTTTCCCCTCATGCATCGTGCAAGTGTTAAACTGGCACAAATATAACCATCCAGTGAGGGAGAGTTTGTGAGATCCTGCATATATGTGAAATACATAGGATTTTCACATAAGTATCATTGTGATAGATTTCTATAGTTTTGATAGTGGCTAAGCTGATAAATAGTCACCAAATCATAACAATCTTATATAGTTCGTATATCTTGATTGTAAGGCCTTAAAAATTGTACTGGAGTGTTACCCGTTCATCACATCGATTCATTCTGCGCAGTCATAAAGGACTCAGTTGTGATACATACCAGGTGAAACTCCGAAAACCGTAGGGATTGGTCAGTGCGATCAAACACAACTTTGCAGTCTTTCCATAGGCCTAGTCTACTCTGACCACCTTTTGTGGTCAGGGATGGCAAGGAAACAAAAATAACGATTGAGATTTATGTCATCTATCAAGGAAGCAATAACTTTCCTGTCTTTTTAGAGTGCTCAATTTAAGAAATGAACAGTAGTAATATTGAACAAAAAGAGGTATTTATTAAATTATGTTCATGACAATACCAAATTATAATTTTATTTTTATGAAAGCTAGGCTATCTGTTCCACCGCAAGCTTTCAGTAGGCCAATAGTTTGTTAGTTAGTTTAGCTAGATTGCCGCTCCTAACATAAAAGTAAAGATTCTATTAAAAAGCCAGTTAAATTATCCCGATTTGATAGTACAATGCAAGCTAAAATACGTAGAATCATGAGCTAAATAAACAATACTTACTCACTCCGAAGATTAGCTTCTCCACCGGCTCGTCTTTATACCGTGGATTATAGCATTGTCTCTCGTCGAATAAATTATAGATTAATGTTATTTAATTAAGGCGAGGCTTAAGGTATTATGAAAATATTGCCTCATTTATATCTTGGTCACTGATAGTGAAATTTTTGTGTGATTGTTTTTTTTGTCACAAAACTTTGAATGTTTTTTGTTCTTGAACGTGTCGTTGTGTTTCTTCTCGTCTAACGGCCTCGAAGGAGAGGAACACATGACCTGGTGTCAGTATCTGGGAGCCGTTGGATTTTTAGTGGCATGTAATGTGGCATGTTGTGTGGTCGTGTTGGAAATCTTTGGGGAGGTCTTTCTTCAACATTGGTCGCCCTTCAGCTGATATTATGATGAATTTCTTCAACTAAAAACAATATTCTTGTGCTAAGAGTGAGTGCTTCCGGGTGGTGTCCAGACTAAGAATATAGCACTACACCATCTCCTCCCGTGGAGGTCGTAAAAGCCGACTAGAGGGATGGGTAGCAGCGTCCCTCCTGTTGAACGGTAGCAGTTCTGCGCTCACCAACCCGCCTGCCAAGCGTGAAATTTTTCTCCCCCTTTTATGGGGGAAACCTTTGTTCAGCAGTGGATGTCTTTTGGCTGAAATGATGAAGAGTAAGTGGAAGTCAATATTACAAGTGTTTTTTTAATGATGAGGCATAAGTAAAGCAAAGTTATAGTATTATTCAAATTTATTGTGCTAGACTGGTGCCTCAGCTAGGCGGAAGCCAGTGTTTCTGGTCACCAGGCCTCTACCCCAGAAGAAAAATTTTGCTCTTTCATAAACTGTACCAAGCGTACATTTTCTATTTTCTTCTTCTTCGTGTATCTGATTCTATCAAGTTGTTTCCTCTTGTTGAAGTTCTCATGATGAATACTCTCCAATACATTGATATTTCTTTTTCGGGTTCCGATACTGGTTGATTTTGTCTGTTATATCGTGCATCCCATGAATGCGCACTTTCGTTGCAGACAACATCTTGATATAACAGTCAACTTGCTGTTCTAATAAAATTGCTTTGATACACCCAATATTGAAGATTTATGAAAATGCATTTTAAATTTTTTATATGTTTGTTTTACTTTGACACTTCAATACATATTTGACGTCGAAAATAAAAATTGTGGTATTTGAACTAAGCGTCTTTTTGGTTCGGAAGGCACCTTATATTTTCGGTCCCGGTTGTGTCATTTGACGGCAGTTATTATGCCAAGTCAGAGGTCTTTGGGGACTTGAACAACTCTGATGAAAAGTTGGCATTAACTAAACGAGAAAGCTAAAATTTACACGAAGACATCGTCATCAAATCAGCTGGTAACCTAAACATAAGTCGTTGAATACGGCCACGAAGAGAAAAGTGGGAACTGTGACAGTGACTGTCAAGCACTTATAGATATACACGAGGTGCTACAAGATTTGTCTGGCAAACGGTTATTCGCATCCCCAAGGGATAAACAATGAAGTACCTATACATATATGCAAGTATATTAGCAGAACCAACATCTGCAGTATGTGGCCACTAATGTAATCATTTTTTTCATTTCGGCCGAATAAAGTCCACTACTGGACACAGGCCTCCCGCAAAGATCACCACAACGACCGACATAGATGTGTTGTGTACCCTGGGGGGTTTTGCCATAATCGCCACGCTTGGCAGGCGGGTTGGCGATCGCAGTTGAGTTGTTAATGTATTCGAAGGACGCTGCTGCCCGTCCTCCCGCTAATCCCTTAGTCGCCTTTTACGACACCCACGGGATGAGATGGGTTGGTGCTATTCGTAGCCGGCACCACACGGCATAATGTAATATTTAATATATTATATACATCACAACATATACACCGACCTGCTGCCGGGCAGTATATTTTATTTTATTTTATTTTATTTTATTTTATTTTATTAGGATCTCCAACAAAGAATACACATTTCATTATAAATAATAACAACAATATACATTTAAGCCTTGTGCTTCCTCAATTATAGGAGATCACAGCTAGTATTTTATCAACAACATAAAAAATAAAAAATAAAAACCATTCATCATGAGTAATAATCATTAAGAATTAAAGCAAAATATATCAATCATATTCGCTTATATAAATAAATAAACAAAATGAAAGTAAAAATTAATTGGAATAGAATTAAATTAGTTGATCAAAATAAATTAAATTAAGCTAAATTAAATAAAACTAAATTACATTAAATATGGATTAAATTAAGTGAGAATTAGATTAGATCAAGCATTTATAAGCATGTCAACATCTACACCTTTAAGTATTTTAAGATCAGGCATTTAAATTTACTAAGTGAGTTATTGAAGATATCTATTTCTTTAGAGGCCCCGGATACGCTATTATATTGATGAGTTAAACGTACAATGGGAGAGTGTTTACCAAGATTAGTCCTATGATGAGGAGCTTTCAATAATGAGCAAGGGTAACGAGGGATTGTATGAGGCACACTAAAGCAGATCTTGCTTAGTAGATTCGGGCAGTCAATACCATTGTTGAGTAATTTGTAAAGAAATGTTAAATCAGACACAGTACGACGAGATTCAAGTGACATTAACTTAAAATGCTTAAGCCTTTCCACATACGACTTTCTTGAGTGTATAATTTTGTGTCGAAAGGCTAAGTGGTGAACTAGTCTTTTCTGTACACTCTCGATTCTAACTATGTGTACTCTGTATGTCGGATTCCAAGTCGTGCTACAATATTCTAGTCTACTCCTCACAAAACTATTGAACAAGATTAATGTTGTCGAGGGCTTTTTAAAATCTTTCGAGGATCGTAGAACAAAACCAAGTGCTCTGTATGCCGCAGCAATAATTCCATCTATGTGTTCAATAAAGCGTAGCTGACTGTCCAATTGAATACCTAGATCTCGGATGGTGGTTATTTCCTTGAGTGTGTTTCCTTGTACGTTATAGGTGGACTTAATTTTATTGCGTTTTCGTGTAAACTTGATGTGAAAACATTTGCTATAGTTTAGATTCATTTTATTAAGGACACACCACTGGCATAGCTTATTAATGTCTGCTTGTAGTAAATGTATATCAGATTCATTATTTATTACGTGAGTCAACTTTAAGTCATCAGCAAAGAGATAACATGAACTAGACTGAAAGATGCTTGATATGTCATTAATAAAAATATTGAATAACAGCGGACCCAAATTTGAACCCTGAGGAACACCAGAGGTTGCGTAGAACAGCATAGACTCCTCACCGTCCACAACTACTGAGGAAGGCCTGGAATCTAAATAAGACCTAAACCAATTCAAGGCGGTATCGGTGATGCCCATGGAATGCAATTTTCGTAATAAGATGTTATGACTGACTTTGTCGAAGGCCCTCGAAAAATCGGTATAGACTGCGTCGACCTGGTGGCCTTTATCGACTGCAGTTGTTAGATCCGTTATGTAAGTGACAAGATTAGTATTTGTGGACCTTTTTGTAATAAAACCATGCTGACTAACAGATAAATAGTTTTTGACATGATTATAGATTATGGGATAGACAAGCGATTCGAAGACCTTTGACAAAGTAGAAAGAATCGAAATAGGACGGTAATTAGAAATCACCTCAGGTTTGCCATTCTTGTAAACAGGAACAATTCTAGCGTGTTTCCATATGATTGGAAATGTCCCCGTCCCAAGAGAGGTGTTATAAATATTTGCCAGTGGCGCAGCTAGCACATGGGCAAATCGTGAAAGGAAAATCGGAGGAATATTATCAGGTCCGTTGCCTTTTGTGGGATCAAGTCTGGACAGGCACTTACATACCGCTTCCGGAGATATATAGAAATGGTTCATTTCCGCAATTGGCGAGGTGTTATTACAAATTTCTGTTGTATCTTGATTGGAAGGGTTATATACCGATGAGAACTGTCTAGCAAATAAATTTGAAATATCTTTATTATTATCGGCATTAATATCGCCGAGAGTCATAGTTGAAGGATAAGATGGACCACATTTGCGGAGACTTTTTATATGTTTCCAAAAATATTTCGGGTTTCTTTTGATCGAATTTTCTATTGTTTCTATATATCTAGTATAACAACGTTTAGTTAGGACGCCACATTCATGCCTTAAGTAATTGTATTCTATTTTATCTAATGGATTATTGTACTTTTTAATCTTATTGCGATATTTTAGTTTCTGTTTAAGCAGTTTCTGCAGATGATAGGAGTACCATGGTGGATACTTGCCTCGGTAAGAAACTGTTTCAGGTACATATTTTTTTATGATACCCTTAATTACGATGTAGAATTTGTCGACCATACTGTCTACATCGATGCATGACGTAAATTCATGGTTCCAATTTATTTCATTAAGTGCTTTGGACAAGGATTCATAATCCGCTTTGTAAAAATTTTGTTTCTTAGTAAGTTTACATTTAGGTTTACATTTTATCGAAATAATTGGCTCAAATTCTAATGCTGGATGAAATTTATCTAATTCTCTAATAGGATCAGGACAACTGCAGACTTTTATTTCGCCAAGATTGGAAAGTATTAAATCTAGTGTTTTGTTTTGGATATTTGTAATGCTATTATATTGTTTTAAATTATTCAGTGCCATAAAGTCTAGTAACAGGTTTTTAAGATAACTAGAGCCCGTGTTAGATGTTGTGCAGGGTTCATTTAAAACGATTTGTGCCCAGTCGATGCAGCCCATGTTAAAATCACCAACTATTAATGCTGGACTACTAGAATTAGTGTCTAAAACTGTATTACAATTTTCTAGAAAATGTTCTAAAACTTCATTTCGCATGGGCGATGGTAAGTAAGCAGCACATAATTTTAGTAGGTTGCGATTGTGTGTTTCAATGGTGACCCATACGTCTTCACAATCACTCTCCCACTCAGGTACACGGCATGAAGTTAATCTATTCGTAACTGCTATAAGTACCCCACCTCCTATCATTTTGTGTTTATTAAAACTAGATGTTTCGCGATCCCTCCTGTACACATTAAAACTGTTGTCAAATAATTCTGAATCAAATACGCTTTGACAAAGCCAGGTTTCAGTCAAGACATAAACATCGTACTTACAGTTCTGTATATGTTGACTCACTTGTACCAAATTGCTCCGAAGACCTCTAGTGTTTTGATAATAACATTTAATAGTATTGAATTTTATAATTGTAATAATTTAACGTGCAACAGTTATGCCTATGGATTTATATTAAAATAATGACTTTAGGTTTTCCATACTGTTTACCATCACAGTCTGTGACGATTCATCTTTCTTTATGAAAATTTTGCCATTGCGAACCCATACAAATTTATAGCCTAATTCTTTAGAGCGGATCCGCGCAGCCGCATGCAGTGCCTTATTTTCCGCTGACAAATGTTCGACGATGAATATCGGGGCAGGTTTGTCCTCGGCTATACCCAGATGACTCGAGTTCAGTTTGCTATTAGAGTTCTTTTTATTAAATTGTATAGAAGCTGCAAGGAATGTGTCCCGCAAACGGGGGCTGTTGAATTTGATGAGGATTGATCTCGGTCTTGCACTTTGCGAATCCTTTTTAGCAATCCTTGTACAAAGTTGTATGTCACTATCTTTCACATCGCAGCTTATCACTTTACCGAGCTGGAGTACAGTACTAACTAAGTTTTCAGCTCTATGTTCGGGTACACACTGTATTTCAATATTTTTGGACCGAGCGTGCTGTTCCAATGAGTTCATGCGCTGTGCAATATCACGAAGTGAGTTTTGTAGAGTTGTGTTTTCATTTTCAAGCTTCAGTATTTTAGCAGACTTTTCTTCCAAAATGTTCTTTACATCCTCGTATTTATCATTAAAAAAGGATAAGGATTGTTTAAATTCCGCCACTAACTCGGTTATTACGCTAAGTTGTTCCTTTACTACGTTTTTCACTGTATCCTGCAAAGCACGGCCTATTTCTTGCCTGATCATTTCTCTGAGTGAACTACCAGTAATATTCATCAATAGTGTATCATCATCATTATCGGATAGTTGAGGCTGTAGTTGCTTGGTACGAAGAGTTACGTTGGTATTAGCGGGCGGGGAGGGATTTGGTTCAAAGACTTGTGTAGTTCTAATAGGACTCCGTGGTCGGGCTGGTGTGTTAGTGTTATTAACCTTTGGTAGCTTGTTAAGACATCCAGGGCACGCCCACTCATTCCTAGTTTCGGTCTTCATTAGTTTGAACCGTTTCATAGATATGTTTGCACAAAGCAAATCATACCATTGACAGCAAATAGAACATTTTAGTGCCTCTCCTTCTTTAGAAACGTTCATGCAACCAGCGCAGTGTATTGTTGACATAATTACACAGCAAGATTATCAATTTAGACACTGATTTTACAATTTAGTACTATTTTAATATTAAAATATAGCAGCAGAGCAAACGAAAGAGGCGTTGCCACGGAGACGGTTGACGTTATATGTTTGTCATGATCACTAAAATGTTTGTTGAGGGTGGCGTTGTGTATTGAGTGGTTAAGTTCGCTGAATTATGGTTAAGCTGAGCCATGCTGATCAATGCGTTATGCGTATAACGTGAATAGGTGCTGCAAAATGTTTAGTGGAAAATATTTTCATAAAAATCAATTATAATAAAAATGTTCTTATTCTTATTCTTTATTGTACAAACATAAAACGATACATAGAATATAAAATAAAGTAAATGTACAAAGGCGAGCTTAACTCAACATTGAGTTTTCTACCAGCAAACCCTTGAATGATAGAAGATAGAAACGAAAAGAGGACAGTATCAAGTATACAAATAGAGAGAAAACAATATTATGTATGTAGTTAAGAGTGTTTTTGTATTTGTAGATATAAAGTTTAGGTAACACTAGGGCTTGCTTATCCTTGGAGACAAATGCCCTTTATAACTAAAAGAATAACAATAAATAAAAAACAACATATCCATAAAACCGAAGAGTCTCTGATGACGAGGGCGAATGATGGTGAGAGGGAGACGGGAGATTTGGCTGCTTGTACTCTTATGCGTGGATGTCGGTACTTCCCCGGCCAAGCCAGCTCATTTTCTACATACATTCAACTACTGCCTGAGGTACGACAAAAGTAAAGATTGAGAACTCCATTAAAAACAAAACTTGGCACAGGTATTCATATCTCATTCATTTTTGCACGGCAGGTATAGAGCTTTTTGTCAGCAAAGCGTTTAGTACATAATAGAACTTGGCCTCCCTTTTCACGTTAGAGTTTTTGAAGAGTAAGAAAGGGAAGGATAACAATAAAAAACTTCTCGATCCTATCTCCCAGCTTATCTATTCCATTCAGTGCTTCCTTTCAGCAAAAACTTGTGTTGTAAGCAATAAAATGAACAAAGAACATGTATTGTGCTAACTCCTTTTGTGTACTGGCACACGTTTCTCCGATGCGATGCTTGTTTAAATGGGAAACCATTTAATTTTAAACACACTCATATATCGGCCCATATACGGCCACTGCTAAACATGGGCCTCCCAATGATCACTACAATGAGCGGTCATAGGGGATATTGCCATAATCACCACGCTTGGCAGGCGGAGTGGTTATCGCAGTGTGTTATTCTTTGCACATGGGAAGATGCTACCCACCACTTTGATATCAATCCTTAGTCTCTATTACCTATGGGTAAAGAGGGGTGGGTTTATCCAGTTTTTTGACATACGATTTGTACATTTTTTAAATCTTTTATTTATACACTTCTTATTTTGACATTTAATTTACTTACGTACATTTTTGACCTGTCTTGAGGTGATGTCGTAATAATGTTATTTTGGATTGAAATTTTATTAATGTTATAATTTTTTGTATTTTGTTATATAATTAAACATATTCTATAAGACACGTGTTGCTGGGGAGATTATTGCGCCGTTTCTTCCCTCGTAGCTATGGAAACCGGTACACAACAGGTATTCTGCACAAACTGGCAAAATCCCCTCAATATGATGACACAGTTGTGGAAATCTATGGGGGAGCCTTTGTGCAGTAGTGGACGTTGTATGGCCAATATGATGTACGGGTTATAGGGGGCAGCGAATTCCACACATTTGCAGTGCGAATGATGAAGGTTCAGGAATCGACGGCACGGCTGGTGCAGTGGCTGATACAGTCGGCTGCTGCGCTCTGAGTCGTGGGTTCGATACCCGCATGGTACAAATATTTGTATGATTTGCAGGTAGTTGTTCCGGGTCTGCGTGTATTGTGTGTGGGATTTATGTCTGTAAACGCACCCACGACACTGGAGAAATCCTAGTGTGGGACAATGTTTTAAAAAAAAATGCGCTGAGTTCAAGGTATCGGGATATCAATCAAGTAAAGATGGTAACCTGCAGTGCCTCAATATTTCAGGCGAATAAAGTCCACTGCTGGACACAGGCCTCACCCAAACCACAACGACTCATAGATATTTGACAACGACCGGTCTAGATGTGGTCTGTACGCATTGAGGGGTTGCTATCGCAGTTGAGTTGTTAATGTACTTGAAAGACGCTGTTGCCACGGCAACAGGCACCTTACGGCAGTGCGTCTGTAATAACTAAAATACGAAAACAAATCTGGCTTTATGCTTATTGCGTTTTCTGTACTAGCTGAAATTTAGGTCATGAACGCTTTAATTCGTATTATATAGTCCACCTTTTTTTTACTTTGTTCTTTTGTATTACTAAAACCAACGCTTCACTGGTGAAATACACATATATTATGAACCGCAATTATTTTTGGGTCGAATGTTCAGGTAGGCTAAGGCCCTACCCCGGGGCGGAAGAAGTACATGAGGTAATTTCACAGGGCGACCAAAAAAAGGCTAAGTGTACGTGTGTCTTTTAGTGCCATAATTTACATTTGTGCCTGTTAATTACTTCTGAAAGAAGTAATTAAAGGAAAGATTTGTAAAACTTTATTAAAAGAACAAGAAAATGAATTCATAAAGATCTAGTCCCCATTTTCACCGTTTGGTGCTGGCTACAATAGCCCCAATCCATCTCATCCCGTGAGTGCCGTTAACAGCGACTATGGGATTAGCTGGAGGATGGGCAGCAGCGTCCTCCGAGTACATTAACAATTTAATTGCGATCGCTAACTCACTTAAGCGTGGCAATTATGGCAAGTACCCCCAATAAGTACACAACACACCCAGACCAGAGATCGGTCATTGTGGCGATGCGATCTTCGGGGGGGCTGTGTCCAGCAGTGGCAGCAGTTATTCGGCTAAAATGATGAACCATCATTGCGCTTTTCTTTCCAGATCACAATGCAAAATGGCCTACGTTAGAATAGAATAATGTTAGGATCTTCAATTTTGCAAAAGACTTATTTAAAATATACTAGTACCTAATGTCTTAGGTTTTCATGATAATTACTCTAGCGCCAAACCAAGAGTCTGGAGCCCTTCGGTGCCGAAGATGACCGCTCCAGTGGTTTTAGCCGGTAGGAGTCCGACATGCCCCTTCACCCTTCCCCCGGGGTGAAGGAAGTTCCATGTAGAGTTTCTACTAGACATCAATGAAAAAAAAAAAAAAGGGGCCAAACCAAGCGTAGGAGAGCCACCACAATAAAAAAACACACAGTTGACTTCAAGAATAGACGCTCCACAAAGTATATAGTGTATAAATATACCTTAGACAAACCTAACCATTTCTTTAATCTGTAATAACGCCCGCCATCTCACTCATCTTGCGAACACAAACGCTGCAAAGTGTTCGAAACGTTAGGAAAAATAAATCTATGATATACGTGATGTAATTCGTACCTGAAAACCGGCAGTGACCACCGAGTGATAGGAGGCATATAGAATATTAATCTCTAAGTCCTATATAGTGGATCCGTAAGGTCCTGTCTGGTGTGGTCTACACTCCGGCCCTCTAGTGCTCATATCCATAGCTCCGAGAGCTCTCAACTCGAACTCCAAAACCGAGACGATCCAAGATCAAGTGCCTAGAACATTGCGTATCTGTGATAAATGGTAGGTTTGTAGAAACTGACCAAAGGGTTGCGTCGAAGTACTTACCCACCGCAAAGGTAGAGCAAAAAGGTCTCAGATGAGACTAACCTCATGGCAGAAGGACGAGCAGACGCTCCAATGGGCATCGTTTTGAAGCTCAAGGTCACTCAGCGAGCTATGGAGAGAGCTATGCTTGGTATTTCTCTACGAGAATGAATCAGGAATGAACTAAAGTTGCCGACATGGCTGATAGGATAAGTAAGCTGAAGTGGCAATGGGTGGGGCACATTGCTCGTAGAACTGATGGCCGTTGGAGTAAAGGGGTTCTCGAGTGGAGAAAATGCGGTGTGGAATGACCTCCAACGAGATGGATGCACGACCCGGTGAAGGTTGCTAGAAGTCGTTTGATGCGGGCGGCATGTGACCGGGTGGTGTGGGAATCCATGGGAGAGGCCTTTGCTCAGCTGTTGACGTCCTTTGGCTGATATGATGATTATGATGATGAATCACTTTAAAAGTTTTTTTATTTTAATGATTAATAAAAAGTTCTATACTGCCATAGAAGATGCAAAAATAATGTTACTGTCATTTTATCTTTTGCCTAACAATTTATTGAACTGAATTTTCAGTATTTGATCATAAACTTTCGATGCTGATTTTCCCGCATTGTTAACCGTTTCGCCTTAGCCATAACGCACATATTTATTTTAATATATCGAGCCTAACTTCAAACATATTACCTCTCACGACTCACGACAACTTCTACACAACGCAACAATGCAGCTGAAAAAAGTCTGCACCATTACAGCGGGTAAGCGATTGGCTCTATACTCAACGTATTGCGGGTTCAATCCCCACATGGAACAAATATTTATATGACCTACAGATATTAATTTAGAGTCGAAGGTATTTGTGCATATCAGATTTGTGTCTGTAAACTATACCCACGATACATGAGAAATGATAGTGTAAACGTGTAATCTTCATATAAATTGAAGTGTCTGTTTGTAATGTCAAAATAACAGCTTTTACTATATACGGTACATATACCAAAAAACATTTTTTTTAAATGTTGTCGACCTATCTGCATGGTTGTTCCAGCTAATCTTTGAAACGGCTGAACCGATTTTGATTAACCTTTCACTGGCAGATATCCGATGTTACATGGAGTAACTCAAGCTAATTATATTTTAGAAAAATAATGAAAACCCATGATATTCAATATATATACACTCTATCCAAAGTACTCTAAATTACTTAGAAACAACCATATTTCTTTTTAACGGCGGATGAAACCGAGGGGCACAGTTAGTCTTATATAAAATCATTACCTAAAAAAAGTTAAGATCGCAATTAACGGCACTCCAGTTCGTCCATTATTGATGTTAGTATAGGCCCTTAAGCATTAAGCTATGTCATTTATTTTTGTCCAAAAATTATCCTGCTCTGTTTGTTTAGGGCCTGTGACCCAACATCCAATTCGGAGATTATGTGTTGAACAAATATTTTGGAGAGATGATATCTGGATCATGCGATGAAACAAGTTCATTTTCATTTATGTTTTGCAAAGGTTATCTTTGTTATGTAAGTACGATTCTTATACAGGATGTCCAGTAAATAGCACGACATACTGCACAGGGTGAGAGCTTGGGTCAATACCTACCAAAAAAACACAATATATGTTCAGCAAAATCTTGCGGAAAATAGATAAAGACTTTTAAGCGTATAGAATAAAGACTTATCAATGAGTAAAGTAACTATTCACAAATGCTTTGAGGTAAAAAAAACTAGAAAAGGAATTTTTCATTACGAGATGCTTAAAAATCTGTGTCAAGGTAGAGATATTTCGATATTTCGGAATATTTTGTACTACTTACTGTAAATCCGTAAGATTTTGCTGAACATATATTGTGTTTTTTGGTAGGTATTGACCCAAGCTCTCACCCCCTGCAGTATGTCGTGCTATTTACTGGACAACCTGTATATACGCCTCCCTAAATGGTCGGATGCACAGTCGGTAACAAGTTCTGCTTTTGATTATGAAGTCGCGCGATGTTCTTGTTGCGTTCTGCAACGTTCTGTTCTTGCGTTTTTCCATTAGAAAATGTAACCAGCCTGGAGTTTGGAATTAGACCCGATAAATATCGTTCATCTTTTTACTCTGACGGCGCGGTTGGTGCAGTGGCTGAAACGACGTCGACTACTGCGCTCCGGGTCGCGGGGTTGATTCCCACACGGAACAAATATTTGTATGATCTGTTGTTAATTGTTCCGGATCTGGGTGTATTGTGCGTGGAATTTGTGCCTGTGAAACTACTACGACTTAGAGAAATGCTAGTGTGGGGCAAAGTTTAAAAAGAAGAAAAAGTATGCTAATATTATAAATGTGAATGTAAGTTTGTTTGTTACACTTTCACAAAAAAAAGAATGTCACGTGACCACGATACTGTTGCCTGTTCTAATAAATAAAATTCTATTATTAGTGTATTAGTAAAAAATATAATTCATAACCATACTAGCAATGAGGAGAAGGCATTTCTAGTATTTATAAAAATATATAAAAGAAACTGCTAAGTATGCTTGTGATAGTACTGGGTTCGCGCCAATTGTGAAATGAATTTGGTTCGAATATTCGACCTCTTGATCGGTAGTCCGAAGTATATGCTACACGGGCTTATTTGCAGGTTAACCTCACCGTGAATAAATAATAGTTTAAGAAAACTAAAAAACACGTTTTTGTAGTCAGCCGCACTAAAAAGTAAAAATTATAATTAAATTTATACTTTTTAGTGCGGCGTTATTGAATAGAGTGATTAACAAAAAATATTATTTTAGTGTAAAAAAGCGCGGGGTACTTGATGTCAATTGTTGTAAATATTTTTGTGAATATTTGTAAAAGTAGTTTCTTCATGAAAATATCTGATAAAGCACCCCTAGCTTGTTACAATTTTTTATTTTTTTAATCATCATTTCGGCCGAATGAAGTCCACTGCTGGACACAGGCCTCCCCCAAAGATCACCACAACCACCGATATGGATGTGTTGTGGGCTCATTGGGGGGTTTTGCCATAATCGCCACGCTTGGCAGGCGGGTTGGCGATCGCAGTTGAGTTGTTAATGTACTCGAAGGGCGCTGCTGCCCATCCTCCGGCTAATCCCTTAGTCGACTTTTACGACACCCATGGGAGGAGATGGGGTGGTGGCATTCTGAGCCGGCACCACACGGCATTTTTTTAATCACTCAATTCTTATTTTAAACTTATTGTAAATTATTGTGTTACGTGAACACAAAAAACAGAGAAGTTCTATTTTTTTATCTAAAGATTTTGGATAGTATTTCTTGGTCGACCGCTGGTCAACAGCTGTAATTAGGCAATATATATTATAAATTCACCATGAACTCCATGGCACTATGAAGAAATACCTTTCCGCGACCATCACGGAATTTACCTTAGTTTAACCAATCCTTTATTTCGTGCAAAGATACGTAAGTTTATTTTGCCTTATCTCTTAAACGTGACAAATATGAACAACGTGCCAATCTAGTGACCAGCTACGCAAATACTGTCAGATAATAAAACACAGAGATAGCAATACCCAATCAATCGGAAACTACAATAATTAATGTTCTAATTGAAATAATTGATTGAAAATCTCATCAAGGTATGGTGATGTTTTATTATTTTTAATAATTATGCCGGCTCAGAATGCCACCACCCCATCTCCTCCCATGGGTGTCGTAAAAGTCGACTAAGGGATTAGCCGGAGAATGGGCAGCAGCGTCCTTCGAGTACATTAACAACTCAACTGCGATCGCCAACCCGCCTGCCAAGCGTGGCGATTATGGCAAAACCCCCCCAATGAGCGAGAACAAATCCATATCGGTGGTTGTGGTGATCTTTGGGGGAGGCCTGTGTCCAGCAGTGGACTTCACTCGGCCGAAATGATGAATAATTATGCCGGTTTGAAATCGGTTTTAGATTAAGGCAAGCATAATTGCTAAGCATATTGTAGTGAAGCAACATATTAATAAAAAAAAACTTCTATGCAAGTTCTAAATAAATATTTTATTCAATAATATGGATACCTTCATTTAACAAACTTAAAACAAAACGGACGGGGTCTTTACATTGAATATATGTAATGAAATTACAAATTTTGTCTTGCAATAATATTTGCACAAGAATCCAAATTTGATGCATCCAAGTCACGCGTTATACCAGTTTCAACATATGTTATCAAAGTAGATTCAATTTTAAGAATAATAAAATACATATCATCATCATCATCATCATCATATCAGCTACAAGACGTCCACTGCTGAACAAAGGCCTCCCATGCTTGCAATGTTTTCCTTCAGCTTAAGTCTGTGGTGTCTTAGAATAACTAAGTAATGTAATGTACTGTATACCAGGATTCGCATCCGCTACCTTTGTAACCGCTGTAAGCCCCAAATAAACGTCCATTCGTTATCATCATCATATCAGCCACAGGACGTCCACTGCTGAATAAATGCCTCCTCTTTAGATTTCCACAACGAGCGGTCACATGCCGCTCTCATCCAACGACTCCCAGCGACCTTCACCAGGTCGTCTGTCCACCTCGTTGGAGGTCGTCCCACGCTGCGTTTTCCGGTGCGGAACCTTTTTGCCTCAACGGCCATCAGTTCTACGAGCAACGTGTCCCGCCCATTGCCACTTTAGTTTAAAATACATATATGAAGTCAATAACTTACTTAACAGTGAAATATATACTTGACATTTTAATAACCTTAATTTATAAATAATGTAAAGTTACTAAATAGGTTTGCATTTCTTTGTGTAGGTGGAACATATTGTGCTTTACTAACAAACATTAACGCTTTAACTCACAACTCTCAACAATTAATTAAATACCTTTTTATGTTCATGAAGTAATCCGTGGGGGACTTTCTCCACCTTGGGGAAGACAGAGGGCGTACCGCGGACTCTTACCTGCTAAAAACCCACGGTGTTTCTTTGATCTTCCTATTGCGAGGGGTGCGAGATTCATTCGCATATTTGCCGCACTTCCGGCATCCCTAATGTCCCGAACGAGGTAATATAATAACTAGGTATTAGGAATCATATACCAATACGATATATCAATACGAGCACTGCAATCTCTTTATAGGGATTCTAGTGCTTGTGTAAGGATAAACGGGGCGTACACTGAATGGTTTAGTATCGAAAAAGGTGTTAGACAGGGATGTGTAGCGTCACCGTGGCTGTTTAATCTGTTCATGAACAATTGCTTGACAGATTTAAAAGAGAATGAAAGTGGGTTGAGAATGAATGAGTTACTCGTCAATTGTTTTCTCTATGCTGATGACCAAGTATTACTTGCGTCCTCGGCAGAGGAGTTGCAGGAGATGGTAACTGCTATGAGTGGAGCTCTTGTTAGAAAGGGAATGAAGATAAATGTAAAGAAGACGAAAGTGATGGTGTTTGAAAGAGATGAGGCAGTGACAGACTGCAATATCGTGATTGGAGATGAACAAATTGAACAGGTGAATGAGTTTGTGTATCTGGGTTCAAAGTTTACAAGAGATGGAAAGTGTGAGAGTGATATTGAAAGAAGAGTGAATGCAGGAAACATGGTGAATGGAGCTTTGCACTCCTTTATGAACAGTCGGAAGGTGTCTAACAAGGCTCGTTTGGCTGTGCATGAGGGGGTGTTGGTTCCGACACTCATGTACGGAAGTGAAAGTTGGGTATGGCAGAAGAAACATGAAAGCAGAATAAATGCAGTTGAGATGAGAGCGTTAAGAAGTATGATAGGAGTTAAACTGAGTGACAGGATAAGAAATAGTGAGATAAGAAAACGTTGTGGTCTGAAAGAAGATGTAGTGACAAAAATTGAGAAAGGTATGCTGAGATGGTTTGGCCATGTTGAGAGAATGAATGAAGAACGATTGACGAAAAAAGTGTATAAGGCGAGTGTGAATGAAAGTGCTGGAAGGGGTAGACCTAGGCGGACGTTTCAAAACCAAATCAGGGACGTCTTGGAAAAAGGCCAGGTCAAGAGTACCCTAAACCGAAGAGCATGTATGAAGGGAATAATGAAAGTGGACGAAGCGAAACAAGTATGTAAGGATCGTAGCAAGTGGAAAGAAGTGGTCTCTGCCTACCCCTACGGGAGAGAGGCGTGATTATATGTATGTATGTATGTAGGAATCACATAAGTTCTTATTACCAAACAATTAAACGTTTCGTTGATCATTAAACATTATAATTGATGTTGTTATTTGGGTATCATGAAATAGTGAATACACTTATCTCTATTTATCGGACACATTAACTAATAATCTTGAGTATAATTTTATTATCGGTACAGTGGCTTAGTGATTGGATGTATATGTCACGGGTTCGGTCCCCGTAAGGAAGTAATTGTTCGCATCTCGGTGTTTGCATAATTACAACGATATAGGAGGACCCAATACGCGAAGCAAGATTCGTTTTAGGAATAAACAAGCAAATTAAAAGTTGGCACGATTTCAAGTCACCAAGTTGCGAACTTGATCTACTGAATTACCAACTGAGTTCATTCTGAACCAATATTTCAAAGGGTACTACAGTAAGAATCAAAGTAAATAAGAACGATCCATATTCATTGTCAAATTTGTCTTAACAAAGGCGAAGGAAATTAAGAATTCTGTGCTTGTCCCCTTCCGAACAAAGCTTGAAGTTAATTTAGATCTTAATTGGAGTATTTCTAACAATCCTATAGATGCCTACGAAATTTGTAGTGGAGTAGCGGCGTAGCGATGTAGCTCGCAGCCAATTCTACGCAGTGTTTATTTTGTTACTTTACTTTATTGTGGTTTGAGATTTTTATCTTGCTCTCTAGTGCTTTCTATACATATTATTTAAGTATTTTACTCAAATACACTATTCAAGTGTATTCGTTTCTTCATTTAGTGCTTGGCGGTTCACGTAGAGTTGCTATCGTTTATCCTCCGTCAACCACGTTAACTCATATTTCCATATTTCATCAATTTTACAAGTATAAAAAAAGGAAGAAAGAAGTAAAACATTTTACATTGTACAAGTAAATTATTAAAATTCCCTTAAAAATTCTTTCTACTCAAAAGCAGCTAAATTAACTGCGCATAAATCTACATTAAAAGTAGTTTTCAACAACGCAACGCTAGCGTACTGTATAAGTATTACTCATGTAAATTATTCTTCAAGCTTAGAATACAACAATTTAAATGTCTGTTTAATTACAGTTACATTAATTTCTTGCTTTTGATTCCAACATTGTCTCTTTTACCCATTAATTTCACAAGCTACGGTGCACTTCTTACCGGAACAGAATAATTTCTAAAGTTATCTCTTTATGTTATAAGTTACGAATATCTGGCGCTGTACTGTTAGGATCGGGGGACTTTATACTCAGTTTATTCTTATTGTCATAATGGAAGTAAACAGTCCAAGCGATTCTTATCAATTGATACTCTGCGCAACCTTTATCGTCTGACAACGTTATTCAAACCATTTTCAAAATCCTTTACAATTGTCTCTTTTTTGAATGGCCAATTACAGTCTATAGTATTTACTAGGTATTTACCTAGCCTTGCTCTTGTGATAAGGGACCTGCCATAAATAAATGAACCCTATCAATTTTCACTATAGCGTAATATTTTTTTTCTTCTATTAAATCTAAATATAGCTAGTTATAAGGTAAGATCGCTTACCTCTATCGTAATTTTTATAATCATTCTTGAGCAGCCCTTTTTCTAAGGCTAATGATTTTCGGAAGTTGCATAACTTAATTTTACATTATTATAGGTACCTTAATAACCTTTGACTTAGTAGTTTCTTCAAACCTTCAGACCTCAAGTGAAGGTTGGATTAGGAGAATGTTGACTTTTAAAGCCAAAAAGTTGAACTTCGTCTAGACATTAAAAACCAAGGTCTTAACTGGATGCAGTCACATTTAAGCACATTATTAATGAAGTTAAGTACGTAAGCAAAATAAAAACTACCTGGATATTCCACGAAAACGAAGATCCTAACCAGAAACATATAACTCCTAAACCCATAAGGGTATGATCTCAAGTTGTCTAACTAAACTATTCAGAGGCTTACGTTATGTCCATTAATTTACCTTCCTAATTCACCCTCACACTAAATTCATCCCCCTGTTTCCGCTAATTCTACCTCCAGGAAAGACAAGTTTGTGTAGTCGCTGTGTAGTTTTAACCTCTCTCATCGTGAGAAAAGGCCCGTGCTCAGCAGTGCCACAATAATGGACTGATTAAGTATGTATATGTATGGGTAGTTTTGTACGAGAATAATATATAGGGTCTTACAAAAATAGTCAACTTTGTTTTAAGGGAACAATCAGCAGGCTATAGTGTACGCGTATATTGAAAAACCAGTTGTGATTCCATATTTTTTATGTTATATAAGTAAAGTTGCTAATAAAGCATTAAAAAGAGCACTTTTCACTGATATATTAATTTACGCTTGTTTTTTATTTGTAATAAAATTGACAAAAACATATTTTATTGGTTTTAATTTGTATATGCGTCAAAATACAAACGAGTAGTTCAGGGAACCCAGCATACCCAACATACATTTTACTATTTGATATAAATCCAAAGCGCCCATATCATCATTTCGGCCAACTGAAGTCTACTACTGGATACAGGCCTCTCCCAAAGATCACCACGACCGCTATGGGTGAGTTTTGGGCTCATTGGGGGGTTTTTCCATAACCGCCACGCTTGGCAAACGGGTTGGCGATCACAGTTGAGTTGTTAATGTACTCGAAGGACGCTGCTGCCCATCCTCTGACTAATGCCTTAGTGGCCTTTTACGACACCCACGGGAGGAGATGGGATCGTGGTATTCTGAGCCGGCACCACACGGCATACATACTTAAGAAAAGGTGCTAAAGGCCTTTCACACGTATAAATATAGGTAGTATAATTGAAGTAGATGTTACTTTTTCATTAAAGTAAGTAAGTAATCCATTTGTTATGATTGCCTTGATTTAAGTTAAAAAAGAAACTATTTGTATTGTAATTATTAAAATATTTGATTTATATTTACTATGTGAAATAATGGATGTGACGATAAAGCGTGTCTCATGGTAGGGTAGAATTTCACTTTAGTTTAGTTGGTGCATGTCGCTATGAAACGCAGGCCAATTGTTGTGTGACTGTGAAGCAGTGCAGTTGTGCAAATAAAAGTATTACCGATCACAAAGCGTTTTTCTTACACATTTCTCACCACAATAATGAAATAATTGCAACAAAATACAATATTGCCTAGTTATAGTATCATTCAAATGTATTGTGGGAGACTGGTGCCCAAGCTAGGCCGAAGCCTGTGTTTCGAGTCACCAGGCCTCCACCCCAGAAGTCCAATTTTGTTCTTTCATAAACTGTGCCAAACTAAATTTTTCCATTTTCTTCTTTTTTGTGTAGATTCTATCAAGTTGTTTCCTCTTGTTAAAGTGTGCTTGATGAATACTCTCCAATACTTTGATTTAACTTTATCAGGCCCCAATACCGGTTGATTTTGTCCTTTATAACCCAGCTATCACCGTGCATCCCATGAATGCGCACTTTTGCTGCAGACATGAACTTGATATAACAATACACGAGCTGTTCTAATAAAATGTGTATATTATATCTGTGATACACCCAATATTGATTTGACGTTGACACGTCAAGTGTCAATGTGCTACAAAAACATGAAAAATTTAAAAGAAATTTTAATAAATTGTCAATAATGGGTGTATATAAGCCATAATTTACACGTTTTAATAAAACAGCGAGTTTATTGTTATATCAAGATGTTGTCTTCAGTGAAAGTGCGCATTCATGGACTGCAAGATGATAACTGGGTATTAAGGACAAAATTAACCAGTATCGGGGCCTGATAAAGTTATAGCAACGTATTGGAGAGTATTCCATCAAGAGAAAACAACTTGATAGAATCAGATACACGAAGAACAAGAAAATGGAAAATGTTCACGTAGCACAGTTTATGAAATTGGACTTCTGGGGTGGAAGGCCTGGTGACCTGAAATACAGGCTTCAACCTAGCTAAGGCACCAGTCTCCCACATTAAATTTCTATAACACTGCAACTTTTTATTATTGTGGTGAGAAATAAAATGAATAAATAAATAAATATTGACGATTCATCCAAATACATTTTCAATTTTTCATATCTTTGTTTTATTTATAAAAAGTATTTTGATTAATACAAGACTGTAAATGTTTTCGAAATACATGTTTAACAGCTATTATGAAAGTTGTTTTTCATATACGAGTACATAATTATAGTAGAAAGTGTAGATTGACATTTGGCGCAGTGGCTAATTGCTTATCTTTCTGCGTTGACGCGGATTCGATCCCCGTGCGGAACAATTTTTTTATGACTTATAAATCTAGTTTTAGCATGTGAGATTTCGCCCGAGGTACGTTCTTGTCGATCCAGGTGATAAAATCACGTTAAATCACATAAAGAGACTCGCGTTGTCTCTTTCACTAAACACCCGACCATTTTACCGCCCTCGCCGCCGAGGATGCCTGCGTCACCGACGTCGCGGAGGCCTATCACCGCGTTAACTTCCCGTTCAAGTTAGTACTTCTCCCGCCCGTCTCTTGCAAGCGCCGGCCCGTGCCGGGCCTGTAGTTTCCAAATTTCATTTCAAATTTCCCCTAATACGTTTTAAATGATACAGATCCAGGTGTTCCCAAAACAATAGCTTGTTTTCCCCAGCAACGCCCTAAGCCGAGGTCCATGTCCAGCAGGGGGCGCCCTTTGCGCAAGTTGCTTGGTTTTTAACATTAATTTTAATGACCGGTTAAGCAACCGCATTTCCCAGAAATGTATGCGAGAAACCCAACAAAAGAACAACATGTTTGATTCATGTCTGTCATCCATAGACTTCCACAATGACCGGTTTCATGGAGCTCGCATCCAACGACTCCAAGCCACTTTCATATACGCATGTCCATCTCGTTGAAGATCACGAAGAATTTGCTGGTGTGTAGTTATCTCTCGAGAACTTTTCTGCCTCGAAAGCCTTCTACTATTGCCACGTCAAGTTTCTAATCCTTTCCAAAATGTCGACAACTTTGGTTCTATTTTTAGCAACCATTTAATTTTTGAACTTAGTAAGTCCGTTCTACGTCATATATAAACAATTTCGTCGAAGCGAAACCCCGGGCCCCACTAGTTTCAATCAAAATGGTGCCTGGTACAGTCGACGCTGATTTATAGTGATAGGTATAAAGCAAAATAAAATTTGATGAGCTACCGTTTAGTGGTACAATTTTGTCGAATATTCCAATAGTAGGTATTATTAGACAAAGTAATGCTTGTAATTTAGAAAATGTTAGGACCTATTTAAGACTGGAAAATTATTTACTTGAACAGTCCCAGTTTACCTCACCAAAAACGAGAAAGGTCACGATATTATCTAATGGTCCAGGGTCAACCATTACGCGTTTCCGTGTGGTCTCCGGATTTAGAATATAGTACCACTCCATCTCATTCCGTGGATGTCGTAAATGGCGACTAAGGGACTCTAAACCAGAGGGAAGGGCATCTGCGCCTGTTCTGAGGAATAGTAGGCGCTCACCAACCCGCTGGCCAAGCGTGGTGAGTAACGGCAAATTGCCCCAAAAATTATATCCCCCATGGGCCCAAAGTGGACAGTCAAATATAGTAAATGTAATTCCGTTTTTAGTTTCGTAAATATATGAGAAAAATCCATTAAATAGTACGCCATAGTGTTACAATGAATAAAATAAAAATTGCTAGTAGAAACATGCGTTTACGGAGAAAAAAATTTGATTGCCTTAATCGCCTACAACATCCACGTAAAGAGATGGAAAGGTGCTAATTCGGACACCACGCAGAATAATCGAATACCAAATTGGTTTCTCACAGTTTTTTCAATGCTGTATTCCAGGATGCTTGGATCTTTGAGCTTAGGAAGTTGCATTACAGGACTCTATAGTTTCCTTTCCTCTAGATCCCTTTAACTCTACACTTCACTACCCTGGTTTAACTAAAAGTCAATCCCAGCATACTTGGGGAAAGCGAGACTATTGGTAACACACTGCATCAGAGACTAAGCAAAAACAGAGTTGTAACATAAAGATATAAAAACGTAATCTGGTAACATGTACAAAGGTTTATAGATTGACATAAAAACAACCCTATTTACATTAGATTGAGGGGCTGAGTGAAGCTATATAAATTTTATTACTGACTATACCTTCATGACCTTGTGTTTGTCAATAAGAAACGGGCCAGTCTTCTCTGCACTCGGATTTTGTAAAACTGTACTGTCTCCGCTAGCGGCAATTGTTCATGTATTTATTTATGGTTATCACATCGCGTACTTCGGACCCACCAGCTACCCAGCTACCCAGGGAAGGGCGGAGTAGCATGCGGAGCGGCCTCCTACTGGCTAAAACCACCGTATCAATCATCTTCGGTAGCAAAGGGTGCGACACAATCACACTAGAGATAGGTGCCACGCTTTTAGGCACATCGTGAAGGGGGTGACTATAAAGCAGTCGACTCCTCTAGCTGAGGGAAGGTGGCTGTTAAACCTGTACCTACTTTATTATTTATATATCCACATAATGTTTCTATCAATCCTTGTTTTCTCCACTGGACTCTACTATTTTCGCTCGAACAGTCTAAGGCCCATTACAGAACGAGAAGTAGAACTGAACTAGTATTGATTGCGTTAGTTAAATATGAACGCTACGCAAGCATTATTTCAGCCAAAGGTCGTCCACTACTGAACAAAAGCCTCCCCCATAGATTAACACAATTGTGTCATAATTTTTTTGGAGTTTGCCAATACTCACCACGCTTAGCAGGCGGGTTGGTGAGCGCAGTATGGTTAATATTCCACAAGAGGGACGCTGCTGCCCATTCCTCTGGTTTAGATTCCCTTAGTCGCCTTTCACGATCTACACGGGAGGGGATGGAGTGATGCTACATTCTTAATCCGGACACCATACGGAACAGATCCAGCAATTATATTCAAATGCAAATGCAGTCTCAACTCAACAACGACGTTTAATTACGATGGACGCCATTTCATTATGTTCGACAGCCTCTTGAGAAAAATGCCAAAATAACCTCTGAGTCAAGTAATTTTTATACTTATCCATTACTGTCCCACTGCTGGGCAGGGGTCTTTTTCTCGCGATGAGAAAGGTGAGGCCTTACTCCACAACGCTGGCCTAGTACGGATTGGTAGAATACACACCATGGAAAAGATTTTGGAGCCCTCTCAGGTGTGCAGGTATCACTATGACGTTTTCCTTCACCGTTAACGCAAATTGACCGTGAAAATCAGATTGTGTGATTCCTGGCCAAGAATAGAACACCCCTCTGTAGTAACGGTGTAAAGGCGACTAAAAGATGGGTCAAGAGTCATGAGTATGGGCAGCAGACTCAGAATGTGTCCCAGATAACAAGCTACTAAGTGCTTTTTATACAGAAAAATCCAATTTATAGTATAGTCTTAGGTTTTCGCGATTATTACACATTATAATAAAACAATTTTAAACGGATTAAATCGCGTGTATTATTGACTTTTTGTTTTTCCTGACGTTTACGATTAGTTTTGTACGGTAGATAAAATAACTTTTTAAATCTGTAACGACGCTTGTCACCTTAGTCATCCTGCGACCATGAACCCTGTAAAGTGTTCGAAACGTCAGGAAAAACAAAAATCAATAATACACGCGATTTAATCCGTTTAAAATTGTTTTATTATAAAATCCAATTTATGTTTTCATACGGATCTTGATCGCAATATCTTGTGAAATTCACGTGCTCGTAGACAAAGCGGAAATATTTTCATATGTCAGTTACTATGATGAAGAGGTACTTTGCCTGACAACGAGCCGCCGCATCACGTGTCTGTCAATTACTTTGAAAGCCTTTACAAATGTCAGATATGTGACAGTGGAATACGGAATATTAGGATATGTAGCAAAAGTCAGAAATGGAATGTGTAAGAAACATGTTCTAATATAAAAATGGAATTAAATTTGAATTTATAAACGTTGTTTTTTTTTTTTTACAAAACGTTGCCCCACACTGGGATTTTTCCTGTGTCGTGGGTGCGTTTACAAACATATATTCCCCACACAATACACCCAGACCCGGAACAACTACCTGCAGATCATACAAATATTTGTTACGTGCGGGAATCGAACCCACGACCCAGAGCGCAGCAGCCGACTGTATCAGCCACTGCACCGACCGTGTCGTCAATTAGTGAAGTGACAATAAGGATTCATAATGTATGTGATTTGCTTCAAAGTGTTCTCGTTGCATGTAATCCAATCTGCCCACATTTATCTGATAATCATTGGATGAAAGGAGATATGCCATGTAGTTCAAAATGTATGCTAGCCTAGAAATCCACTTTAACCCTACCATTCTTCATAAAAAAACACTAATGCACACAGTTACAAGTTCTCATCCAATGAACTGAATAAACACAACATTATAATTGGCTACTCATACTAAAACACACCCACGAACTTGTAGGTAGCCAATCAAGCCGAGCGTACTGACTGCACACAGCATCCGTACCACGCAACGCGTAAGTTTATTGGGAGTACCATTCGCTGTTCTATTCACTGCGTTTGTTATTCATCGATTGCTAGTTAAAAGTGGTAGATAAGAAGCATTGTATTTTGTACAATAATAATAATGTCGTTCTGCTCCATCAATCCAAGTCCAAATGTAACAATAAAAATTATATATTATTTTTATTTTTATAGGCAAATACAAGAAAATTCCTTCACTTGCATATGATTCCTTCCTTGATAAAGTTATTTTGTTCACTTCGGTTTTTGCATGTTTTCCCCGAACAACACGACACTAACAAAGTTTTACTTACGCGTTCGAATCTCAACTGATGTGCATGTCGCGGTGGCGCGGTTACACCCTCATACCACTTATCCTTATTTCCTGTTTCTATGCATGAAAAAAATCGGGCATACTGATGGCGCTGTTCGCACAGTGGTTAATAGAAAATCTTTTTGCGTTACGTGTCGCGGGTTCAATTCCCGCACAAAACAAATATTTGTATTATCTATAGACAGTTGTTTCGCTTTGGATGTTTGTGCATGTGAGATGTAGGTTTGAGCTATGAATAGCACCAGCCCTTATCATCCCGAGGGTGTCGTAAAATATGACGGAGTAAATATGAGGACTATGGGATTAGCCGAAGCATTGGCAGCAGCATCCTTCGAGTACATTAATAACTCAACTGCGATCGCCAACCTGCGATTATGGCAAATCCCCCCAATGAGCACACAATACACCCTGACCGGTCGTTGTGGGTGTCTTTGGGGAAGCCTGTGTCCAGCAATGGACTTTATTCGGCTGAAATGATGCTGATGACTATGTATGTCTGTACACTGTACTCACGATACAGGAGAAATCCTCGAATGGGGCTCTCTAAAAAAACCCTGACGTTCCGACATATACTTAGATATGTATCGGAGGTATTTTTATAGAATTTGTCAGTTCTCCGCACGTGCGGACCTTCGTAAGCAGCAAAGAGTATGGTTATGTGCAAAAGTGTTATAAATACTTTAATTCACTTATCTTATTCACCGTGCGTGCGGGTTTGCCCAGATGAGAATTATTTTACTTTTACCTCGATGAAACAGTACACAATTTACTTTTTCCGGATTTCAAGTTAACTCTGATTTCCATGGAAAACAATTTGTCAGATTATATATCATCAGCATCATATCAGCCAAAATACATCCAGTGCTGAACAGAGGCCTCCGCCATAGATTTCCACAACGAGCGGTTACATTGCGGTTGACGGCACGGTTGGTGCAGTGGCTAGTACAGTCGGCTGCTGCGCACCGGGTCGTGGGTTTCGATTCCCGCACGGAACAAATATTTGTACGATCTGCAGGTAGTTGTTCCGGGTCTGGGTGTATTGTGTGGGGAAGTTGTATTAGTAACTGGGATGTTAGTGGACTGTAAACGCAAGTTTTATATGTAAAAATATATTAAAATTTAAGGAAACAAACAAGAAACCATTACAAGGAAAAAAGCTGAAGTAGAAGACAAAGCTGACAGACAATACTTTTTAAACATTTGTCAAAATATATAAAAATAAAATAAAACCTTAGCTGCCAGTAAAACTTTAGCTGCCAGTTCGCAACACTCTCCCCTCCCGTGGGAAGACTATACTAATTACAACATAATATAACATTTTGAAAGTAACAGAACTTAATAGGTAACATAGTAATAAAGTTTACATGCATAGGTAAGAAAAATGAAAAGTATCATGCACATACATACAAAGTAAAAATAATAAAAACAATATTTTTTGCAATTAAAATAACTTATCTAATCATTAATTCCTACAGGCAACCGCACCAACTTCTTTGCCGGTCTTCGAAGTGTCCCTCCGGCAGTTACTACCTCTGCTACCCGCACCGAACCATCTTTTCCAGGGTATATAGCAGACACTCGTCCTTTGGGCCAAGTACCCCGAGGAAGATTTCCATCTACCATTACTACAATGTCCCCTACTTCGAGATTTCGTTGGTTGGTTCGACTGGGCTGTTTTGGTATGAGTGTAGGCAGATATTCGCGAAGCCAGCGTTGCCAAAAATGGTCAGATAAACGGATGACTTTTTTCCAATTTGACCGGCCAACGAGATCTAGGTCAGTCAGTGAAATAGATGCCGGCGCTCCAGAGGACGAACCTAAAAGAAAATGGTTCGGCGTGAGTGTCTCCTCAGTAGAGTCGGTAGCTACATAAGTCAGTGGACGACTGTTAATGAGTGCTTCTGCTTCTGCTAGGAGTGTCACCAACAGCTCATCTCGCGGCTTCTTCTCGTTAAGCGTTACTCTAAGAGCCACTTTAACAGACCTGACTAGCCTTTCCCAAGCACCTCCCATAAATGGTGCCGCTGGAGGAATGAAGCGCCAAGCAATGCTAGAATTTGTAGCGAAGTCCTTAACTGGAGTATCATACAGCTGTCTTAGTTCTTTAACTGCACCGACAAAGGCGGTTCCATTATCGCTCCAAATTTCGGTTGGCGTGCCACGTCTAGCCGTGAAACGACGTAAAGCCATAACTGCAGAATCTGCTGAAAGGCTGTGTACCACTTCTAAGTGAATGGCTCTTGTGGTAAGGCATGTGAATAGGGCCACGTACCTCTTCTCAGACCGTCTTCCGACGCTTACTGCAACAGGTCCGAAATAATCTAAACCAGTGTAGGAAAAAGCGCGATGATGATGTGCCAGACGAGCTTGGGGAAGATTTCCAAACGGTGGATTACATACCATTGCTTTTCGGTTTTTGCAGTATTGGCAGTCATGAGTAACCTTTCTAATTACGCTCCTCAAACGAAATATGAAGAATTTCTGACGCATTTCGTTCAATACTGTTTCATTATTTGCATGAGCTGCCTTCTTGTGATAATGGGTTATAAGTAGGTGTGTAACTCGGTGATTTCCATCTAGCACTATGGGTGTTTTTACTATTTCTTCAACAGCTTGAATCGATCCAATACGTCCAACTAAACGCATAAGGCCGTCGTCATCCAAAAAATCTTGGTAACTCTTTAGCTTGGAGTCTCGAGAAAGTGGCTTTGTAGCATATAGACACCTTAATTCGTGTGTGAAGGATTCTAACTGCGTGACCCGAAAGATGTGCAGCTGTGCAAGATGAAGATCTTCTGACGTTAAAGAGCTACTGAAGAAGGTGCGGGTGCAAGAAGAAGAAGAATTTAACCGAAAAGTAGCTATAAAACCCGGTAACCATTCTAAATTATTTATGTCTAATCTCTTTCTACGAATTGCTCGCAATCTTAAAATTCGTATGTATTTATGCGCCATTGCTGTAGAACGCACAAACTTTAACCAAGAACTGAATCTACTGGCCTCTGCCACGAGACAGCTTTTACTTAAAGCTTCATTATAAAAAATATTAGCTGAATTGAAATATTTTGTTGCTTTTTTTAACTCGTCGATAGGGAATGGCTTAGCGAGATCTATCTCTTTTGGCCATTCGTTTGGAGAAGAACGAAGAAATTTTGGACCTTGAAACCATCTGTCGCTGTAGGATAAACTTCCTGACCCGAATCGAGTAGCAATGTCAGCGACGTTTGATAAGGTCGGAACCCAATGCCACTCGTCGGGTGAAGAAATTTCACTAATCTCTCCAACCCTGTGAGCGACATATGGCTTGAAATTTCGCGCGTCGTTGCGTAACCAAGCGAGTACATTTCTGGAATCGCACCAGAAGTAGCGATGATGAGGTTTATGGGTTACCGCACAACATATTGTAGCTGCAAGACGCGCTGCGATTAAAGCTCCTTGCAGCTCCAATCGTGGAATAGAAACGGGTTTGAGGGGAGCTACACGAGCCTTGCTACATATCAAAGAAATATGAACTTCGCCACTAGGGAAAACAAAGCGCCAATATGCAACAGCCGCAAATGCATGCTGACTTGCATCACAAAACACATGTAGCTCCCGCTTTACGTCAGATGAATATGTTTGAAAATACCAACGCGGAATATTTAGTGAAACTACAGAAGAAATATCTGCAAACCACTGCTTCCACTTAGCATTATCCTCTTTAGAAACCTCCTCATCCCAATTCAGACCCGTTCGCCACACTTCCTGAAATAGCATACGACCTCTTATGGTCAATGGTGATAATATACCTAAGGGGTCAAAAACACGCATAAGCTGTGATAAAACTGTTCGTTTAGTGAGTTTTTGCGGAATAGGACAAGAAGAACTAATATTGAAACCTATCATATCAGTACGAGGGTGCCATATTAAACCTAAAGTTCGAACGCTACCAGAGAAATTCCCCAAGCCAATCTCAGACCCCTGTGCCAAACGCAGGTGAGGGGCCAAAAGCTCCAATGCTGCGGCGGCGTTAGACACCCAGGCTCGCATTTCAAAACCTGCTTGCTGATGGACATAAACGATTTCACGGGCAATCTTTGCTGCAGCTTCGACACTGTCTAGGCTACCCAGATAGTCGTCCATATAATGGTTATTTAAAATAGCTTGCACGGCTTCAGGATACTGACTTTGGTATTCTAGTGCATTTTTGTTTTTAATATATAGTGCAGTGAACGGACTCGAGGCTGCACCGAAAATCATGGATGACATTCGGTACGTCGTTACAGGAGACTCTGGAGACTTACGCCACAGAAAACGTTGGGCATCCCTATCTTCCATCCTAATTTTTATTTGAGGAAACATTTCCCGAATATCAGCAGAAAGGGCAACCCTCCCCTCCCGAAATCTTATTAATATGTTAAAAAGGGATACAAGTAAGTCTGGACCAGGTAATAACATTGAGTTCAAACTAACTCCGTCGCACTTGGCTGCCGCATCATGAACAACCCTTAGTTTCCCTGGCTTGTTGGGATTCATCACACCAAAATGTGGCAAATACCACGTAACATGTTTCCCTGCTATTGAGGGGCATGTTTCGGCATAACCCTTGTCGATTGTAGCTTGAACATTACATCTGTATTGTTCCGCGTATTTGGGATCTTTAGAAAACTTCTTCTCTAAAGTTGTCAACCTATTCCTGGCTAAGTTGTAACTAGATTTTGGAAACTCCATGGCATCAGCTTGCCACAGTAAACCTACTTCATAATGGCCATTTGGAAGACGACGGGTAGTATTATCCAAAATACCTATAGCGCGATCGACATCAGCCGAATGAAGCTCCCTTTTAGTAATACCAATAGAGTCTAGTTTGTAGTATTCGTTAATCATGGAGTCAATTTCATCAAGCTTAGAGCTAACACAATGGTTCACGAACTGAACTACATTGGTCTTACTATGAGCAAATCCAAAAATTACCCAACCAATTGCAGTACGACAAGCGACAGGTTGCGAGCGTGAACCCTTTCGAATTTCTTTCGGAACAGAAAGATGCCAGTTATCTATACCAATAAGAAGCATTGGTTTGGCATTTTCGTACGAAACTAAATCACACAGATCAGATAGACGAGAAAATTGTTTTAATTCCTGCACGGAAATAGACTGTAGCGGGCCTAAATTAAGATCTTTAATAGATCGAGCTTTTTGTACACGGTATGTTTCATTACACTGTCGACCTCTTATTTCAAAATCAACGAATTGTATCGGAGAATTTCTGGACAATCCATTAATGCAATCCATGTGTAACAATGCATTAGGGCCACGAGAGCCTATCTTTTCTGAAATTTTAGAATCAATAAAGGTTCCTGTGGAGCCATCATCCAGTAATGCAAACGTGTCTACGCTCCCCAACGGGCCACTGACTGTTACGGCAATGATTTTAAGTAAAGGCCTCAGCGGCCATGAAGGCGAGTTAGAAGACGAAGACATGTGTGCAACTACTTCTTGACCTTCCTCGGATGCCAAAGTTGAGGGAGGAAGCTCGGATAAATTCGAATGAGTGTCTAAAATGTTATTAGTATGCGACAACTCAATGTGGAGCAATTTATGATGCTTCTTGTTGCAATCATGTTCTGTGCATATATTTTTAGGTTTACAAAACCTATATGAGTGGTTACCTTTTTTTAAACATTTATGACAAACCTTCGATTCTTTTGCCCAACACCATCTATCATTTACTTTGAGATCTAAAAACACAGGACAAGAATCAATTATATGTTTTGTAGACTGACAGTATTTACACTCATCTAAAATCGAAGTTTTATCACTAGATGTTGGTTTTCGTTTTTTGAAAGAGGTTTTAATCAACGTATTATTAGAACTGGTGGTTGTTTTTAATCAACGTATTATTAGAACTGGTGGTTGTGTGGGCTTTGTCTTTACCTCTGACATAAGTTTGACTGTCGGTGTCAACGATAAAGCCGAACCGATTCCTAACCTCGGCTTCATGATCTAAAAAGCATGATAATAAGTCCAGCTTATAACCGGAATTAGCCCTATCAAAGGCAAAATGAGCCCATCGAGTTCGCAATGCGGGAGTTATCTTCCCAATGATAGCATTGGAAAGCTCGGGCGAGGATAAATACTCAACCTTGTTAAGGAGTTTAACAGTCTCTACACAATTTCTAATTTTGCAAGCAAAATCAGTCAGCTCCATAGATGACTCTGCACTGCTAATCTTGGGAAGGGACTTTATTCTAGACACTTCCTGTAGTATAATCCTATCCACCTGCCCGAACCTTTGATGCAGAGCACCGATAACCTGGTCTGGATCTTGAGCAGCAACTAAAAGCACTGCTACAGCTTCGCGGGCCACACCGCGTAAAGCTGCGCTTAGCCTCACCAGGTTTTCGGAGGCGGAGAAGAAAGACTTGGTGTCATCGTACAACCGCTTAAAGATGAGCCATTCGGAAACCTTACCATCAAAAAAAGGCAAATTAATTTGACTCACCCTTTGGTTCTTCTTTGATAGACCCACAATCGCACAGGCCAGGTCTTGTATGGCATTGTTTTGTGTAGGTTTAAACTTGGATTCTTTATTGTTGTGACAATTATTATCGTGTGGTGTGCCTAATGTACATGTATGTAAAGTAGCTTTAGGCTTCTGACGATCCGCACTCTGCACGTCCAGGAACCGGCTAGGCAATTTAGCCGAGGCGGACGGGCAAAGCGAAGCTGTGGGCATTGGCACACACGTTGGCACTGACACGAACGCCGTAGCGGTCATTTCGGCAGGGAAGCCAACGGTTGCACCCACAGAACGGGTCCTTTCAACAGATACCTGCGAAGCACATTTGGCATTTAAAGAAACCACATTACTGTCTAACCAGTTTTGTACCTCTCGACTTCTTTGAGAAGTAACTGAACTTCGATGACTGGAACAGTATGACGTGCGACTCCCTCGCACATCTTCATTTCCAGCCTCAATCGCGGCTAATTTTGCCTGCAGTTCGAGATCAGCTACATGTTTTTCTCTCTCAGCTGCCTGTCGGTCTCTTTCGGCTGCCTGGTCCGCAAGGCGACGCGCGTATTCCGCCCGCAGGGCGATCATTCGCACCGTCTTTGATGAAGACGACGTATGGTGCGAAGTTATAGACACACGTGAAATAGTATGCATATTACCTACACTACCTTGGGACGGACCTTGATCCTCACTTACAGCTTTTGAATTTTTAGGACGCTCCTGAGCAATACCTGAAGCACTCGATTCATTGTCCTTGGATGCACAGATTTGGGCTCTTGTTCGCACCATTTTAAATCTCAACAATTTTGAATTTTACTATACTAATTTAGAGACGGCAAGAATGGACCAAAAATATTAGTAACTGGGATGTTAGTGGACTGTAAACGCAAGTTTTATATGTAAAAATATATTAAAATTTAAGGAAACAAGAAACCATTACAAGGAAAAAAGCTGAAGTAGAAGACAAAGCTGACAGACAATACTTTTTAAACATTTGTCAAAATATATAAAAATAAAATAAAACCTTAGCTGCCAGTAAAACTTTAGCTGCCAGTTCGCAACAAGTTGTTTCTGAAACGCCCGACGACACAGAAAAAAAAAAAACACCTTACAGGGGAAATAAACCCGTGAATAGACAGACATTATAACGCTGACTGGAGGCCTCTGCTTCGCCAGAAATGACCGGTTAAGCAACCACATTTCCCTGATGAATATAAGCGAGAAGCCCAACAAAAAAATATGTATAATAATTATTATTATTATTTATTGGCATGGAATATAGGTACATCAAATAAAGGTGTTATTAAATGTTTGTGATCCTTGTACACTCTAAGGTAGAGGACGTAAGGTAGAGGTTAGGCAAGCAAATATTACGATAAATTAAATGAAACGATCAGTGCAACCCGGTCGAAACGTCAACCTATTCAAAGGTAATTTCCCTTGCCCTCATTTCGGCCTAATGAAGTCCACTGTTGGACACAGGCCTCCCCCAAAGATCATCACAACCACCGATATGGATGTGTTTTGAGCTCATTGGGGGGTTTTTGCCATAATCGCCACGCTTGGCAGGCGGGTTGGCGATCGCAGTTGAGTTGTTAATGTACTCGAAGGACGCTGCTGCCCATCCTCCGACTAATCCCTTAGTCGACTTTTACGACACCCATGGGAGGAGATGGGGTGGTGGCATTCTGAGCCGGCACCACACGGCAATTGCCCTTATATAATTTATATTATATAGACAAATTCTCTAGTTCTACACCTCAACATTTTCTAGTTTCTACTTAATTCACAACAACACCTAAAGTGTTTATTATTACTGCACAACATTCATTATGTATGCAAAATAGCAAGCTTGAAACTCTGAAACTAAACTGTGTTGCTCGGGGGATGGAATTGGGTAATAGCCACGTAGAAACAAATGGAGGAATAATTTGAGATGCAAAACTGTTGTGATGATCGTTATTTGCTATATTAACATAACGTTTAAAAGCGTGCTATACACTGAGATATACATGTGGTGTCCACATTAAGAATATAGCACTAATCCATTTCCTCCTGTGGATATCGTAAAAGGCAACTAAGGAACTCTAAACCACATAAATCACCGCGTACCACGTGTGGTGAATACTAGCAAATTTCCCCCAAAATGACACAATTGTAGGAATTTATGAGGGATGCCTTTGGTCAGCAGTGGAAGTCCTTTGGCTGATATGATAATGATGATGACATATTAAGAGCCCGAGAGAATTCGTCAAGCTGGTGAACTGCGGCGGTAAATAATATTTATTTAGCAAAGTAGTAATGTCTTAAGTTCTTGCGATTATTACACATATAATAAAACAATTGTAAACGTATTCGTTTCAGCCAAATAAAGTCCACTGCTGGACACAAGCCTCCTTTAAAGTTTGCCACAGTGACCGGTCTTGGTGTGTTGTGTGCTTATTGGGGGGTTTTGCCATAATCGCCACGCTAGGCAGGCGGGTTGGTGGTCGCAGTTGAGTTGTTAATGTACTCGAAGGACGCTGCTGCCCATCGTCCGGTTAATCCCATAGTCGCCTTTTACGACACCCACGGGATGAATTGGGTTGGTGACTACATCGAGTATATTATGGATTCTTGATTTCCTGATGTTTAGAATAGTTTGCAGCATTCGTAGTCGCAGGATGACTAAGGTGACAGGCGTCGATACAGATATAAAAAAGTCATTTTATTATATCTACCGTACAATTACAATTCGATCGTCAATACATCTACATGATTCTTCATCTTTTTCTACGGATTGCCTCTGACAAAAATGCAGAAAAAAATACGGTTTTACGTAGAATACGTTTCTGTTTAAAAGTCCAGTTTTATTTTATGGTACTATATTACGTAAGAAGAATGTGGGGCAGCGACTGAAATGGCCTTTTGAAGAATTGCGTTAATTTTATGCGTGGGAGAGTATAGTTGTAGATGTTGATGCAACTAATGAAGTTGACTAGAGCTCGTAAATGGGCGGACTCGATCCCTGGTGTCACAGCACTACACTCTGTTATGGTGTATATCTATACAAATGAATGAAACTGAAGTGTCTGTTTGTAATGTCAAAATAACAGCTTTTTACTAAACGCATATGAAAGTATATACGGTATATATAACAAAAAAAAACAATTTTTAGTTTTTTGTCTGTCTGTCTGTTTGTTCCGGGTAATCTCCGAAACGGTAGACCGACTTTGACAGGACTTTCACTGGCAGATAGCTGATGTTATAACTTAGGCTACTTTTATATTAGAAAAATAAAAAGAATGAAATCCAATAAACCTAAATATATGCTTAAATAATCAAATATTTAAATCAAACAGCGGTTGAAACCGTGGGGCACAGCTAGTCTACAATATGAGCCAAGTCAGGGGCCTTTGGGCGGCTTGAACAACTCTGCCACAAGATTGGCCACTAGCAACAAGAAAAAAATAGCGATGTCTCGTAGAATGTCTACATTTAAATTCTATAACTGGCCTACATACTATTCGCATTCACAATTTGAAATTGTCAGATTAATGTCATAAAGCAATGTAAATAATAATAAGTAAAATGGCGTCGTTAACATGACAGCTGTTGTCATGTGTGGTCATATGTTGACAAATTTACGCGACATAGTAACGAGCAGCTAATTATACTGATGTAATAGTATATGAAATAAGTTAATGGTAATGACACGAGCATGTAATTTATCTGGTGATTAAGCGTCATGCCTGTGCATAGCAATTGTTCCGTTTTCGCAAATAATCATCATTTCGGCCGAATGAAGTCCACTGCTGGACACAGGCCTCCCCCAAAGAATACCACAACGATCGATATGGGTGCCATAATCACCACGCTTGGCAGACGGGTTGGCGATCGCAGTTGTGTTGTAAATGTATTCGAAGGACGCTGCTGCCCATCCCCCGGTTAATCCCTTAGTCGACTTTTGCGACACCCACGGGAGGAAATGGAGTGGTGGCATTCTGAGCCGACACCACACGGCATAATAGTAACGCAAATAATAGTAACACGCAACTATTTACAATCGAACTTTAATTCCAATACAGGATAATATACATTAATTGCGAATCGGATGTTATGTTTAACGGTGGGAGTATATCGGCGAATGTATCTAGCGTCTCTAGAAAGTCAATCAGTGTTACCACAGATAATACATATTTTTGATCCATGCAGTAAAGCTGCGTTCCATTACAGCAATTGTAATGGTACCCAGGGCTAGTCCTGCGTGATAATTACTGATTATCCAGGAACTTCTGTGTATAATGAAAAATAACCACAAACTGGTAAATGATAGAATGATGAGTATATGAAAATAATTACGGTGTTTTAGACAAATAAACATACATTTAAAAAACAAAACATTAAAAATATCAAACACGAGAAACCACTTTTGCGCACATCAGTACTAACACCATATTATGTTCAGCGTTAAATTAATCACGCTTCGTGAGCATTGGGGTGGGCGGAGTTATATTAATATGTGTCCACTTATTATTTACAAGGATTTAAAATTAAATTTAAGAGAGCTCTATAATAGAGTTGAAAGATTATAAAAAGAGAGAGTTAGGTTGCTATTTTCAGCATTTAAAAAAACATCATGAGTTTGCTATAGAAGAAATTACCTATTACTCATGATAACCGTGCTAAACAAGAAAGTTGGTGATCTACAAGATTTTGTATATATTGGAGGATTTTAAGTGGGGTCAGCGTTTTATTTTTCTGCCAAGCGGTTGATCTGTGATGACATATGGAACAGAGACGTGGTAACTCACAAAAGGCCTCATAAGAAAGCTCAAGGTCACTCAGCGAGCTATGGAGAGAGCTGTGCTTGGTATTTCTCTACGAGATCGAATCAGAAATGAGGAGATCCGTAGAGAGAACTAAAGTTGTTGACATAGCTGAAAGGATTAGCAAACTGAAGTGGCAATGGGCAGGGCACATTGCTCGTAGAACTGATGGCCGCTGGGGCACAAAGATTCTAGAATGGAGACCGCGCACCGGAAAACGCATCGTGGGACGACCTCCAACGAGGTGGACAGACGACCTGGTGAAGGTCGCTGGGAGTCGTTGGATGAGGGAGGCATGTAACCGCTCGTTGTGGAAATCTAAGGGCTCATCTTTGTTCAGCAGTGGAGATCCTGTGGCTGATATGATGAAGTGGTTGTTAACACATTACGAACGTTAACTGAATATGTCCATTTCCGTGTGGTGTCCGGATTAAGAATATAGTACCACTTCATCTCCTCCGGTGGATGTAACAGAAGGTGACTAATGGACTAAACCAGAGGAATATGGAGCAGCGTATATAAGGTCCTATCAGAAAATCAGCGCTGTAACTTCGTTGCAGCATGTGCTGAGATAGGGTCCATTTGTGGTCTTACATGTAATTGAGAAATAATTTATTTTAATAATGTTATTTTATTTTTGTTAATTTATAATGTTAATTTGTAATTACTATTATTTTTTTACTTTTGGTTTATATTTTTATTATTGATTTATGGCAATTTGATGTAATGCAAAGCCAAAATAAATTATTTCTTTCTTTCTTTCTTTCAGCGTCGCTTCTGTGGAGTAGTAGACATTCTGCTGCATTTCGCTTGCCAAGCGTGGTTTCCCCCAAAATGACTCCCGGCACCGGTTACACGGTCGTTTTTGCTGATATAATGAAGCAGTAGTGTTTAAACTTTAAACATTACTGTGTTTTGGTTAAAAAAGCAATATAGCTAGTGAAATTACTAGGCATAATAGACAATGTTTCTTTTTTAAAACGTTGGCAGTGGACTTCTTTTGTCTGATATGATGTTATTTTTTTTTAAACTTTGCCCCACACTATGATTTCTCCTGTATCGTGGGTGCGTTTACAGACATGAATTCCACATACAATACACCCAGACCCGGAACTACCTGCAGACCATACAAATATTTCTTCCATGCGGGATTCGAACCCATGACCCGGAGCGCAGCAGCCGACTGTATCAGCCACTACACCAACCAGATAACCATAGGGATGGGCAGTAGCGTCCCTTCTGTGGAACAGTGGCCATTCTGCGCCTACTAACCGGGCTGCCAAGAATAGCATAGAATATTCTTTTTTGTACAACATTAGAATAATAACTTTGTAGGAAAATAAATCATAATACAAGGAATTGTACAATGAGCGGTCTTATCGCTATTAGCGATTTCTTACAGGCAACCTTTGGATGGGCAAAAAAAATATGGAAAAATACTGAGGAGGTAGTCCGTGGTGTACTTATTATACTAATAAAATCAAATCCAAGCGTAGCGAGTACTGGCAAATTCCCCCCAAAATGATGATGCATGTAAACAGTCGTCTTATGGGGGAGGCTTTTGTTCAACACTGGACGTTTTGTTAGTGATATGATGATGATGAAGAGACTAAATGACTAATGTCTCGAGGTGAAACGTAAGGATAAAGGAAGTATTTATTTATTTTATTTATTTTATAATTTATGCACACACAGAAACATAAAAATAAAGAAAAATTAAATAGGACTAAAATGTACAAAGGTACTGCTTATTTCTTAAGAAATCTCTTCCAGCAGACCTGCGAGAGGAAAGTTTGAATAAGAAATGTAGACACAGTGTGTAAAGGAGTAAATAAATGAAGAACAAATAAACATATAATCACTTATATAAAAATATACGATACATAAAATATAGGTATATATAAATACACACATACATAAATATACATATCCAAAAATAAAATACATATGCAACTATGTAGACGTGGAGAGATAGTGCTCTTTAAGGCGTTTTTTAAATAGAGCGACGGTTGTACAGTTCCTTATATCAGGCGGGAGTGAGTTCCACAATCTAACCGCATGTACAGAAAAGGAGTAGGAAAAGAAATCAGTTTTGTGGGATGGGAATTTGAGGATGGTCCTAAGATGAGACCTGCAGGGCATATCAGTTTTATAAGTGTAGGAAAATCGTTCCCGCAGGTATGATGGAGATGTTGGGTTATGAAGGATATTAAAGAGGAGACACAATATCCGAGTGTTTCTGCGAAGACGAATTGGGAGCCACTTGAGTTCTTTACGAAAGTTGGAGACATGGTCGTACTTTTTTAAATTGAAAACAAAATGAATGCATAAATTTTGTAATCGCTCAAGTTTATTTAAGAGCTCCTCTGTGGCATCCAGATAGCAGGCATCAGCGTAATCTATGATGGGCTGAATAAGAGTCTGAGCAAGAGAGATTTTGGTTTTCAAGGGCAAGAAGCTCTGGAGACACTTCAGCGAATGAAAGGTGAAGTGAACTTTCTTACTGACTTCCTGGATTTGTGTTCTCCACGTCAAATTAGAGTCCAAAAACACCCCTAAGTTTTTAGCTGACTCACTATAATCAATTTGAACACCATTCAAATGGAGAGGTGTTAAAGTCGCAACATCAAACTTGATGCGCATGTTTCGACTGCCAATTATCATGGCCTGGGATTTTTCTGGATTTATTTTAAGCCCAAAGGACCTTGCCCATACACTAATCCTCTCCAGGTCTTGATTCATATATGCTACAGCATGTTCCACATCAGGCCCTAGAAAGTGTCGGTAAAGCTGCAGGTCGTCTGCGTAAAGATGGAAGTTAGAAGAAATTACCCTGGTGACAGAGTTAAGGAAAACAGAAAATAGAAGAGGAGAGAGGACGCCGCCCTGAGGTACACCCGTGGTGAGTTTACACCAGTCTGAAAATATGTCATCGAGGCGAACACTCTGTGAGCGGCCTCGCAAATAGGAATCAAACCAATCTAGAGTGGTAGGAGAGAAATTTATAGATTTGAGGGTCCCAATAAGGATATCGAAATCAACAGAGTTAAAGGCGCTGCTGAAGTCTAGTAGAATAAGTAACGTTAAGGATTTCTTATCTATAGCCCAGCGGATGTCATCGGTGACCTTAAGAAGTGCTGTTACAGTGCCGTGTCCGGGTCGAAAACCAGATTGGAAGGCGCTAAGAAGGCTATAAGTCGATAGAAAAGCAGATAGTTGCTGGTGAACAATATGTTCAAGCACTTTAGACAGAAATGGAAGGATAGAAATAGGTCTAAAGTCAGACAGTGATGAAGGCTTAGAAATTTTCGGCAGAGGAATTATGTGAGCTTGTTTCCAGGCCTCAGGAAAAGAGCAGGAAAATATAGAGTAATTAAAAATGTAAGTTAAAATGGGAAGCAATGAGGGTAGAATTAGGGAAATCATTCTTGAACATAATTTGTCGTTACCGACTGCAGATGAAGTAATCGCAAGAACAGATTTTTTAACCACGTTTTCAGTAACAGCACTTAATTCGAAAGCAGGACACTGCGGCATCGGTAAGCTCGAAAGCTGTAATAAAGTATTACTTTTGGTATTGTGATCTAAAGTAACAGGGGGGTTGGAGAAATGCTTGTTGAGGGAACACACATCAGTATCCTTACTAAGGCTGACAGGAGATTTACCGATACCGACAGATTTAAGGAATTTCCAAACTTCTGATGAGTTGCGGTTATTAAGAGAATTATGGAAATGGCGTCTCTTAGCATCTTGACACATTCGACTACAGCGATTACGTAAGGCTTTGTACTGATTTAAGTTGCGCTCCGATGAACTGCGCTTATATTTTCTTTTGGCTTTGTCTCTACTTGCCATCAAGTCTTTTATAGCAGGAGTAAGCCAAGGTGCCGGAATGGATTTAATTTTGACTCGCCGAATTGGAGCATGGTGGTCATATAAGTACAGTAGTTTAGAATTGAAATTTTCCACCATTTCGTCCATATTAGAGCTGTCAGTTACACAAGACCAGTCGATGTCACCCGCATCACGCTGCAACGCCTCCGAGTCAATGCCCTTGTAATTCCGAAGTAATAGATAAAGTGACTTACGTTTGGGAGATCGAATTCTATAAGAAAGATAGATTAAGTCGTGATAGGAGAAAGGAGCAGTAAGTTGTCCGTGAGAGGTAACATTATTGGGAGAAGAAACAATCATTAGGTCCAATAATGTAGGAGTGCAGTTAGGGAAATGGTGAGTGGCAGAGAGCGGTAAAATACTAAGATTGAAAGAGGATAAAAGAGATTGAAGTTTTTGGGTACGGAAATCATTTTTTATAAGGCAAGTGTTAAAGTCACCCATCAAGGCTACGTGATCATATAAAGGACATAAATCATTTAACAGCAAGTCAAAAGAGTCAAAGTAGTTGATATTCATATTGGGGATATAGAGTACTCCAAGAAGCATTTTAGAACAATGTAAAGATATTTCAATAAACAGATGCTCAGCTGATTCCGAGTAAGAGGATGGTGACGCGCTAACAACCTTATAAGGAATATCGGCACGCAGATAAATGGCAACGCCACCACCTCCCTTGCCAGTTCTATCATTTCGGATTAAGACAAAACCTGGAAGAGCATATTGGGTAGAGAGAAGAGAAGGTTTGAGAAAAGACTCTGAAATCAACAGAGCATCCAGATTTGCACTGCTAATGGAAGCCAGAAGGTCTGTGAAGTGACCAGGAACACTCTGGGCATTTATGTGGGCTAATTTAAGGTTATTAGGATTATCGGAGAACAGACAGGAGATCTGATCATGTAATGTTAAAGAAGTGGAATCCCCACTATCCGCACTGACGAAACTGTCTGATGAAGTACAAGAGAAAAAACTTTCGTCTAGACCGATATCATACATAGTTTACAATAATAAATATAAATAATAGTAAAATAAATATATATATACAAATATAATAAATAAGATATAACAAAAAATTAAAAATATAACCAATAAGCTTGCTAAACTCACCAACTCGCAAATAATGGAAGAGATTTAACAATTTAAATAATCAAAAATACACGTAAGTAATTTATACTAGAATCTATGGAACCACGTAAAGAACAGAAAATCAACAGTATTAACAATTTAACTAGAACGTAGCAACCAAACGTAATGTCAGTGTCAATGTGTCAAACGAAAACGTCAGATTCCGGTTGTCAGAGATTGTCGATAGCATTTTATCTACCGGCACGATAATAAACAAATATATAAAAAAAATTGAATAAAAAAGCAACATGTTTGAAAAAGTATGACATTTCAGTGTACCGGCAGTCAAAAAACATTATGCGAAGCGGCTAATTAACTTGGCTCACGAGATATCCAACGATGTAAGATCAGCGGCGGGTCTTCCTTTGAGCTTTTGCTGTGATCTTCGAGGCTGGCGCTTTAGGCGAGACAGCTATGGCAGGTTGTACGGCATCGTCGGCTGCAGCAATATTCGAAGGGAACTGCGCAATCAGAGGTTCAAGCTCACCCATAGACACGATTTTCCGGCGGGATTTATCGGGAGTGATTAAAAGGATTGTGCCCTCCGCCGACCAACAGCTGTTGATGCCGAAGTGCTTGCGTGCAGCAACAAAAGTCTGGTGTCTGGTTTTCGTCAGAAACTCTGATATGGTGATTCCCGTACCCTTGAGTGATGTTTTGGCATCCCAAACAAGCCGCCTGTGTTCCATGTGATGAAACCTGACAAGAACTGGCCGCGTTTTACCCAAAGAGGCTCCAAGGCGGTGGCAGGCTTCAAAGTGGTCCATATTCAGATCTTCAACCTTCATTTTGTTGACAGTTATATTTTGGATGGAGTCACACAGCTTTTCATTGGGTTTCTCGGCAATGCCATGAAATAGCAAGACCTTTCTCCGCATGGTGGTTTCGTGCTTGTCTAAACCCAGGGATACAAGCTCTATCTGCGTTCTCAGGTGATTCAGAGTTTGGCATACAAATGATTTAAAGTCCATGAAGTCGTGCGATAGTGCGGCAAGATCTGAGTGTGTTGGCTCAGCATCAGATGTGGCCCTCTGCAGCTTGCCTTCATAGTCCTGCATGCGAGAACTGAATAATTTCTCCAGATTCTCGATGCTTTCAACAAGTTTGCTGTCCATTTTGGAATAGGAATTCAAGGGCTTCAAATCGAAGCCAAGTTGAAGATTATTTGTGAAAGTAAGTGACGGTAATGGATATTTTGTGAGTGCAGGTGAGTTTAGCACACAGTTAATACATAAATGTTATAGAATAAGTAAAAAACAAATTTTAATAAATTATTAAGTACAGATGATAATAGTTTACGTGCACACGTTGCGCCTACCCACAAGCGAAAAAAACTAGTAAGTAGTAAACTACTGTAGGGTGATTAAAATATAGCTCAAAATTCTGTGCAATTTCTATGACAAGTATTTACAAACTTAAATATGTCCGGAATACGCGCCATTAGGAATATTCCAGCTGTCTTATTCAAACACTGGGTCCATTATATCTTGTTGACTCTACTGTAATTGAGGGCTTGCGTTTAAGAAAATCCAAATATCAAATTGCCTTCGCCCTTAAAACTACGGTCTGTAGACTTTTAGGACTATAGCGAGGCTTCGGAGGATCCTTAACAATCTTCTCCCCTTCCAAAATGGGTCTGACGGGCGGCCCCTATAGAGTCGTCTCCCCTCCGCTAAAGCAACCACCCCGTCGCTTTACAATCACCCCCTCCAAAATGGATGGAAAACATGGCACCAACGAGCAGCTCCGGTACGATTGTTCTTGAGATGTACTCTCAGGTATTTTTTGCCGTTAAGAGACCAGCATACCCAGCCCCCCTTCACCCAGCTGGAGGAAGTCCACTAATGAAATTCTCACCGGGTGAAAAAAAACCTAATCCTGGTTGGCAGAGGTTGGCGTGCTGCTCTGTATAGACCATCTTTTCTGACTCTGTGGCAGTGGCGTCTTCTCCACAGAACCAACTTCTTGGAATTGTGCAACTACATACTGACTATTCGTAAGAGCCCGTAAATGGTTTTTATAAATAAAAACAAATTAATTGAAGGATTGCGGTTGTGGCAGAACCTTCCAATCGGCACAACTCAAACCCAGATCGGTCTTTGTGACGATCTTTAGGGGTAGCCTATGTTCTCCAGTTTTTCGACTGAAATGATGATGATGATGATATTCGTGTAGGTATGGCACACTGGCCTGCATTATCTTCACATTACTCTTTTCACAATTCTTTCGCAATACATCACCATTCATCATTTCAGTCGAATAAAGTCCACTGCTGGACACAGGCCTCCCTCAAAGATCACCACAACGACCAGCATAGGTGTGTTGCTCTTTTTTTTTATAATTGCCACGCTTGGCAGTTGTTTAGTCGACTTTTACGACACACACGAGAGGAGATGGGGTGGTGGTATTCTGAACCGGCACCACACGCACAATACGGCACCACACGGCATCTTTGCGGTAATCAAAAGCAAATATGTTCGAGTATATCATAATAACAAGTGATCACATCGTCATCTTCAAAAGGCCATTCCAGACGTTGCCCTGCATTTTTCTCACGTAATATCTTATCTAAATATGTCTGACTTTAGAACAGAAACCTTTTAGTTTGTTTCGGTGTTTTTTCTCTCAGGCAGTCAGTAGAAAATGAAATGGTTTCATACAAATTTATTGACGAGTGAAAGTGTTCCATGAAACCTACTTGCTAAAAATAAAGATCCTTTCATTTCATCACATGAGCTGAAGTACGTCCACGGCTGAGCACAGACCATAGAATTCCACAAAGGTGTCATTATTTTGTGGGAAATTTGGCAGTACTTACCACGCTTAGCAGGCAGGTTTGGAAGCACAGTATGGCTACTATTCCATGGAAGGTACACTGCTGCCCATCCCTCTGGTTTAGTGTCCCTGTCGCCTTTTACGACGTCCACGGGATTAGATGAAGCGGTAGTATTTTCTTAATTTGAATACAGTACGAAATAATATAACATATAATAACAAATTATACTTAGGTGATCTGGATATTCCCGAGTATCTCCTTTTTTGTAATACCTGAAAAAGAAGAGAAAATGTATTTGACACGTGCTACGTAAACACATTCTTTTCAATAAGGATTAGTTAGTTATAAACTCCTAACAAACTTGTATCAGTATTTTTATATCATCATCATATCAGTAGATGTAACACTAACGACGTCCCACTGCTTTGCCTGTCCCATTTTCCACAATTGTGTCGTCATTTTGGGAGGCATTTGCCGCCCACGCTTGACAGGTGAGTGGGTGAGCGCAGTATGGCTACTGTTCCACAAAAGAAACGCTGCTGCCCATCCCTCTGATTTAGAGTCTCATAATTGCCTTTCTCGACATCCATGGCGAGAGATGGATAAATAGTGCTGGTATGTTCTTATCCGGATACCACGCCGACCACCACATTCCTATGTCAATTGAATAAAACATCATCATTTCAGCCGAATAAAGTCCAGTACTGGACACAAGCCGCCCCAACGATCACCACGTCCACCGGTCTGGATATTATGTATGCTAATAAATCATTGGGCTAATCGCCACGCTTGGAAAGTGGGTTAAAAGCAATAATTTACGTAAGTAGAAAAGAACGATAAAGTTATCGAAGAATGGAATTAAAACATAATTCATAAAGGTTTATAATAAAACACTTTTAAACGGATTACATCGCATATATTATAGATTTTTTATTTCCCAAACGTTTCGAAGAAGAAGAAGAAGAAAAAACAAATATCCATAATTTACGCAATGTAATCAGTTTAAGTTTTTGATTTAGGATATCTCTAAAACCTTACATATTAAATGTTTGAATAAAGAATATAATGAAATTCAAACTATATTTAATTTATTTATTAAAATAATGTTAAAATATTTATTGTTATATAAACGAGTCAAATTTATTTAAAACCAATTATTTATTAGTCAATATGCACTTTCAATTTTCTTTGACGGCCAACTTCATACTGTCAGATTTACTCTTCATACTGTCAAAAATATCTGTCATTGACCATTCAACGGGTTATTTGACCAACATAACTGACAGTTATACGCATTTCCAAAGCGTTCGCCACTTAGTGTCTGCTCACCCTACATAGCAAAGAGCCATGAATATACATAAAGAATGTTTTTCTTTTTCTTTCCCCCCATTAATATGTTTGCAAGATCGATAGCGGATTCAATTTTAAGATTATCTTAATCTTGAGGATCTTGAAAGAAAATAGGTTAACCTCCTTGGGAAAAGGAGATGTTTTGTGCGATTTCCTCAGGGAACAGCGATAGGTCGCAGTTAATAATAAGGATCTAGTTCGTTTAAAATGGGTCGAAATGACCCCTAAAGTGATCCAATTTCATTGGAATTATCACGCTTGATATACACTTTGATTGAAAGCTGACCGAACTGATATTAAGTTATGAATTGACTAAAACATGGTATTCTGCTGCTGTTAAAGTTCGATCGGATTTCGGTATGATTTCAATCTAGTCACATTTCCATCCCAATTTTTATATTTATTTAACGACAATTTTAGTACCTGTGACAGTTCGAATAGTTAGCAGAATACTGTTTTGACTTCGATCAACTTAGGATCCATTTTCGATATCATCATAGTGTAAGTTCACGTTTGAAGTTGTTTGTTAGCTCGAAGAATACCATTTGTAATTTTAGGACATTGAAACTAGATCGGAACTATATTTTGAACATTTTAAAATAACGAGAATTGACCCTTTGTTCTCATATTGTGTTTGGTATACAAAAACGCTTCTACCTTCTCATAGTAATCTCTTAGTTGCCTTTAATGTACCGAAGGTATTACCTTTACTTTACGGCTAAAGATGTGGTATCCTAATCTTTAGAATAAGACACACTAGGATTTCTCCTGTGTCGTCGGTGCGTTTACAGACATGAATTCCACATACAATACACCCACACCCGGAACAACTACCTGCAGATCAAACAAATATTTGTTCTGTGCGGGAATCGAACCCACGACCCGGAGCGCAGCAGCCGACTATATCAACCACTCCACCAACCGTGCCGTCGTTTTAATACTACTGCTTCGTGGCGAATATGTGACGCTGCGGTGTTACGTATCTTTTTTTTATTGGAAAAGGGGTAGTGTGAAGGGGTATGCCGGCCGGACTCCTACCGGCTAAAACCACTGGAGCGGTCATCTTCAGGATCTGAAGGAGGCCCCAGGTCCTAGTATCATCACACTAGAGCCACCCTGGCCAGATTCATAAGATAAGATCATTTTATTTACTTTTTTTAACTTCCTTCGCCCCTGGGAAGGGCGAAGGGGTATGCCGGACTCCTACCGGCTAAAACCACTGGAGCGGTCATCTTCGGCACCTAAGGGAGGCTCCAGGTCCTCGTATGATCACACTAGAGCCGCCCAGTGGTGCCACGCCTATAGGCACATCCCTGAGAGGGTGACTGTAAAGCGGTCGCCCCCCCGGGGGATTGTAAAGGATCCCCCAAAGCGTCCCACGGCAGCAGGTGACCACATGCATGCTACCATCTTCTCTTGGGTCGCTCGGTGTGGGCACGCAGCCAATAAGAGACCTACCACGTAGTACCATCATCATGTGAACATAGTGTTGATAATATGAAGTATTTGTATATTTTGTTCTCAGTAAATATTGCATACTTTATTTTATTAATTAATTTACTGTCAGTAGGTTATAAAACCAATCAAATAACCGATAATAAGTTATCAAATTAAATTTAACTTGAATTCCAGCCATATTGTGCCTGTTCGATGAGAATATCACCTCATTAATATTATTTATATATTAAGAAAATTAAAGAGCTTAAAATAGCGCCTTGGGGAACTCAACATGTAATTAGTTGCAGTCTACTTTGGGAGTCATCAACTCGCACTACTTGGAACCTTTCTATTTATATTTCTTTCATAAGATTTAAACATTGTATGCTGCTCCTGTAATTCCAATGCTTTTCAGGTTAAATTTAGAAAGAGTTCGGTCTTACTGTTTATTCTTAAAATCATTGTTAGTCTAGATATTCTCATTTTATGTGACATTCTCATTCATACTGCATATAAGATACAAAAAGCAATTACTAATTTCGCAGTTGGGAAGTTAAAATCACACGTTAGATCAATTTACTTGAATAAATATCGACTATGCTGGCAATAGGACATAATAATGGCGTTACTACTAATCAACACATGAGAGCTTCACTGGAAACCAAATGAATCTGTTGTACTATTTTTAATTTATTGGTGCTAATATTTATTTTTATCAGTGTACGGAGCTGATCTAATGCTTTTTGAAGAACAGCTTTGTTCACCATTCCTTCATAGAGGTTTTCTTATAGCGAAACGCGAAATATTCATACTGAAACAACGGAGTGCGTTTAAACATTCTATGATCATTAAAGATATATATTCAATTTAATTCCACTCTATTATTCTTATTATGTGTAGCTGCACAATTAAAGTAGCTTTAATCTAATGAACTCTCATTACAAACGATCGTCGTCAATTAATTTCGGAACTACACTCACTCCTGGATACAGCGTGAAAGCGCTGATTTGCATTAAGATTTCACACCTGTGCCTACTTCAAACATAGCGGATATATATCACAACATAGCGGATATTTACTACAAAGTTATGTAAATTGTAACATGTTTAGAGTCTGCTACACGGCGCTGAGATTTCATGAAATATTTATTATTAAATTTGAATAGTTCTCAGCCAAAAGGATGCCGTCATGCATATGTACCAGGGATATATTATGTAGCGCAGTTTCTTAGCTGTAATTTTTATGCAGATTTGGGATGACCTCACTGAGCTGTGGAACATCAAGCTTTGATCCAGTTATTGGACAATATTTTAATTTAAAAAATATTGAAATAATTTGAGTTAGGCGTGGCGAGAGTCGAATCGAATAAACGAAGTATGTTTACCTTTTGTGTTCCTACAAAGTTCCTCAGATCATCAGAAAACCAGAAATACAAAATGCCGATTCATACAACAAAATTTATCGGTAAGTTTCAAGTACTTTTAGTTACTTTTGGAAGTAAAAACTAGATAGGTCATGACAATAAATAGGCAACACCTTCTCAACTCCCTCTCTTTCATGTTGAAAATGTATGTGAGAAATAATCTTAAGAGCATAGGTAGCAAGTAATTTACCAAGCGTAATGATTTATATCATCTTGCTTCTTGAAAATAGCGATCCTTTCCGAAAGCCCATGTCCAAATTATGAAGAAGCATCAAACCGTGGAAACTTTACAAGACATCATGTTATGGTTCCTACTTAGTTGTTTAGTTCTAAAACTGAATAAAAAGCTTTAGAGTATTCGAAACTTTTTTAATTAAGTACTTTTTATCTTCTTGTAACACTAAAGTTTCTGTACCTACGTACACAGTTACGTAACTGTGTTCATATAAGTTTATTGGCACAATTCAGCTTCTCACTTACCCTACTTGTATGCGTGAGGTGACTAAATGAATTATTAATCTGAGTAGTTCATTTAATGTATCGGTGATTCAGAGCGGCGTACTAGCAAATTCTATTATGGTCTATCAGAGCTGGCGCCTTGGGCCGCCGCACCCAGTTACGGTGGAAAGCCTTATATAATAGAGACGCTATTATTATAAAGGGGCAAGATATAGAGAGAATACAAGATTTGAATATTTACTGTAAGTATATATTTGCTTATGAGAAATAATATAATAAGTTGAAATTAGCCGTGTGGTGCTGGCTACGAATAGCATCAACCCATCTCATACCATGGGTGTCGTAAAAGGCAACTAAGGGATTAGCCGGATGAAGGGCAGCAGCGTCCTTCGGATACATTAGCAACTCAACTGCGATGGCCAACCCGCCTGCCAAGCGTAGCGATTATGGCAAAACCCCCTAATGAGCACACAACACACCCATATCGGTCATTGTGGTGATCTTTGGGGGAGGCCTGTGTCCAGCAGTGGACTTCAGTTGGCTGTAATGATGAGACGCATATGCAAGATCGAGTTTGGTTTTTGTTCTTGAATTTAGCAATAGAAATTGAGATAACTTGTTGCTCTCAATAAAAATGTTTTAATGCTAAAATTATAAAGTTATTTGGCATTGAAATACATATATTCAAACCATAAATTACTTTCACTTTCAAAAGAAAAATTAAAAGAAGATTTCTGAAAAAGATGATTATTTATCTGTGCACGTTACTTGAAAACAGGACGTTTTTCAATAAACAAATAAGAGTACTGCACACACAGAAATACAGCCAACAAAAAGCCTGAAAATTGACAGTCTGTCCTCACAGAACTAATACAAGATGGACTAAATCACGAATTTAGCAAACAGATCTAACTGCTCTTTTTTTGTAATTGTCTCGATATCAGCAGCAGAATTCCACAGTAAAATACGGTAGGACACTATACTGTGAAAGTGCGGAAAATAAATAAAGAAAGACGCTTTCAGGGGCGTTTGATAGGCTGAGGCAGCTGGCTCGGCGGAGCACACTTGAGAAGTGGCGAAACCACCATAGGTTATAGTTTGCAACTAAGCGCATCGTTGAAGCTCAAAAAGAGCGAGCGCACCTGACGGATTTCACTTATCACGGTTGTTTCGGTGCATACCACAAACATTTCATCAAAAAACCCATAAAAGATCTATGACTAAGTTTAGAACAATATAAGCAAGACCCAGTTTAGATCAACCTTCACCTTCAATCACCTTTCTACTTTGTACATGTACTGGTTAGAATGTATTATACTTAGTTGACAAAGGAAGGGCCAACTGTTTCCAATTGAGGGTGGGATTCAGTTATAGTATTACACCTTTATTTTATATAATTTAATATCTTCTACTAATCAATTCGACAAACTTCGTCGAATTGTTATTTAATCTAAGGTGGATCCTTATAAGCGTGGTCGCAGTGACGCACACATAAGTTTAAATTACAGGTCTGTTAAAACATACCGAACAGTGTCCCATGAGGCGGCAACTCTCCTGGCGCGTTTTTCTGCCTTTCGACATCCCGGCGGGGATGGATGCGTGGGTCTATGGTCAGATACGCTCCCTCCGCCAGAGCGGCGAAGAAGCACCTCCAGGGGCATTGGACAGGCTGAAGCGGCTAGCTCAGCGACGCACGCCACACCAAGCGACCCAAGAGGAGACGGTAGCACGCATGTGGTCCGCGAGAGGGTGACCGCTTTACAGTCACGCTCTCCAAGATGTGCTTATAGGCGTGGAACCAGTGGGCGGCTCTAGTGTGCTCTGGAGCCTCCCTAAGGTTCCGAAGATGACCACTCCAGTGGTTTTAGTCCGTAGGACTCTGGCATACCCCTTCGCCCTTCCCCGGGGCGAAGGAAGTTCATGTAGAATTTCCACGGGGCACCAATAAAAAAAAGGCATAACACCCGCTTGGTTGGAGGATTCCTCCTTTTCTATGGAGGATTACCACACCTTGTTCCCGAGAACCAACATAACCACTTATTCGCCTTCTACAACCACCAAGAACAAAGCCACTGATAGCCAGTTGCACTCAGAATTGGTAAACAATCGGTAAGGTTAGGAAACACACAGAGCAGCTAGTCGATAGATGGTGATCACATCATCATATCCGCCACAGGATGTCCACTGCTGAACAAAGGCCTCCCCCTTAGATTTCCACAACGAGCGATCACATGCCGCTCCCATCCAACGACTCCCAGTGACCCTCACCAGGTCGTCTGTCCACCTCGTTGGAGGTCGTCCCACGCTGCGTTTTCCGGTTCGCGGGCGCCATTCGAGAACCTTTGCGCCCCAACGGTCATCAGTTCTACGAGCAATGTGCCCTGCCCATTGCCACTTCAGTTTACTAATCCTTTCAGCTATGTCGACAACTTTAGTTCTTCTACGGATCTCCTCATTTCTGATTCGATCTCGTACAGAAATACCACGCATAGCTCTCTCCATAGGTCGCTGAGTGACCTTGCGCTTTCTAATGAAGCCCATTGTGAGTGACCACGTCTCTATTCTATATGTTTTCACTGGTAACACACACTGGTTAAAGACTTACCACATACCAGAGACCACATAGTAGTATTTGAATTGAACGTTTTGGGTTTTGGAGGGCCCATGCAATCGTTAGTGCCGTCGTCATTAGACGGCAATCCTTAAATTAAGTGGGGGATTTTTTGGTGGTTTGAAAACCTCTGACACCTAGAAAACAAATTGATTGGAACTACTCTTATCCAAATCGCTACAGCTGGTGCCGTACCAATTCTAAACAAGTATGTCACCATCAAAACTTGTCCCGTCCCAATCCACCCTACCCAGAGACGTACTACAGTAGTACCTGTCATGATCCAAGTTTGAAAATACTGGAATCGTTTTTAATTGAAATTCAATCAACGAAGAGAGTTTCCACTGTAATTTTAAAACGCTTAGTCATTTAATTTTTGTCGTATTTTCCGATTTCTGAGTTGGATTTCTACGTGGAAGAAGTTTTTTTACATTAAAAGCATTAGGTAGAGTATACCTTCAACTTGTGGTACACACACATGAGCCTGTGACTGTACACTGCTGGTCATGGGCTTTCCAATGATCACGATAATGACTGGCCATAGGAGTTATTGCCATATTACCACGCTTGACAAGGCGGATTAGTGTAAGTTTACGCCACCCTGATATTACTGTATATATATACGAAATATCCGTGTGGTGTCTGGATTATCCGTATGTTGTCCGGATATCCGTATGTTGTCCGTATATCCGTGTGGTGTCCGGATATCCGTGTGGTGTCCGGAATAAGAATAAAGCACCACTCTATCTCCTCCCGTTGAGGTCGTAAAAGGCGACTAAGGGACTCTAAAGAAGGATGGACAGTAGCGTCCCTTCTTTGGAACATTAGCCATACTGCGCTCACCAACCCGCCTGCCAAGTGTGATGAGTACTGGCGAATCCCCCCCAATATAATGATACAGTTGTGGAAATAAACATATTTGTCAAATATGTCTTTCCTAAATACTAGGTTTCTTTTCCTAGGTTTGACAAACACGAGCGTTGGTATTATGAGTGGTGCCGGCTAAGAATACTACCACCCCATCTCACCCCGTGGATGTCGTAAAAGGCGACTATGGGATTAGCTGGAGGATGGACAGCAGCATCCTTCGAGTATATTTATAACTCAACTGCGATCGCCAACCCGTCTGCCAAGCGTGGCGATTATGGCAAAAACCAATGAGCACACAACAGAAACCCATACCGGTCGTTATGGCTATCTTTGGGGGAGGCTCCTGCTCCAGCAGTGGGCGTTTTTTCGGCTGAAACAATGATTTCACTCTTCAATAAATTTGGATGAAGTGAGTGACTGTGTCTGAAAAGAAATGCAGAAAAAGCTAAGATTTATGTTTTAAGGCCTTAATATATTTACGATACAATATTACGTGAGAATATTTTGTACAACATCTTGTTTTTATTATTTTTTTATTGATCCGGTGGAAATACCTCATGTACTTCCTTCGCCCCGGGAAAAGGCGAACGGGCATGCCGGAATCCTACCGGCTAAAACCACCGGAGTGATCATCGTCGGCACCGAAGGGAGGCTCCAGGAACTCGAAAGATCTCCATCTAGAGCCACCCATTGGTGCCACGCCTTTAGGCACGTCTCGGAGGGGATGACTGTAGGGCGGTCATCCCCTCCTAACAGAGGGAAGGCGACTGTAAAGAGGCCACCCCCGCAGGCATCTCTCGAGGGGATTGTAAAAGATTCCCCCGAGGCCTCACTATGCGCTGAGCTGCGCACACAGCGGTACGTGACCACATGCGCACCGCTGTCTTCCCGGGGGTCGCTCGGTATGAGCACGCATATTTCCCAATAAGCGCGCTCGCGACCCCCAAGGCCCCCCGCCATATAAAGTCGACATGGGGCTCAGGCGTGTTGGACATGGGCGCCGCGGCGGTTGTTACCCCGGCCCCGTGTCCTCCTCCTCCGAGCGGGATCGGCCCTCTCCCGATCCCACTCTGCGACCTCCTTAGTACAACATCTAGAATGGCCGTTTTAGCCTCTTAGTTCGATAGCCGTTTTGGGACGAACGGTTACATGCCGCACTCATCTTATGACTCCGGTGACCTCCACCAGGTCGTCTGTCCACCTCGCTGCGTTTTCCGGTGCGCGGTCTCCACTCAAGGACATTTTTACCCCAACGGCCATCATTTTTACGAGCTATGCGGCCCACCCATTGGCACTTCAGTTTACTAATTCTTTCAGCTATGTAGGCAACCATAGTTCTTCTATGGATCTTCTCATTTCTGATTCGATCTCGAAGAGAAATACCAAGCATAGCTCTCTCCATAGCTCGCTGTGTGACCTCGACCTTTCTTATGTGTTAATAACAACATACTGCAATCCGCCTGCTAAGCGTGGTGATTAGCCCAATTTCCCTTATGCCCAAAATGTTCTGAAACGGATGTTCCCGGGCTGATGAGATGGCTTAATTTACTATCATTAACAACATATCAGCCGAAGCACACCCACTGTTAAACAAAGCCCTTCCATATAAATTTCCATAACGACTTTACCAAGTCCATCTTTTTGGAAGTTGTCCCATGCTGCATTTTCCGGTGCGCAGTCTCCACTCGAGAATTTTTTGCCCCATTTTGCGGTCATCAGTTCTACAAGCAATGTGCCCCGCTTCATGTCGGTCACTGTAGTTCTTCTAGGGATCTTCTCATTTCTGATTCGATCTCACGCCATTTCGGTCTTCCGACAGCATTATAATTCTTGAAAAACCTTTTTTCAAAAAGTTTGCCAATTTGTGATTCAAATTTAATCCGACTAACTTGGCTGTTAATCAACTGAATGCTAAAGCAAATTTCATATTTAGCATATGTTATGCCACGTTGATAATCTTTTCTCAATGCAATTTTATTCTGGAATACACTTCAATTATCAATTCATACTTGCGCGTCTATATTTAACTAAACCAATTTTCATCACAAGCGAGATACTACTCCCAGCAATTGGAAAATAAGTAGCAATATTTTTTTTCTGGCCATAATTTCTTGAATATCTTAGGAAAGTACTAATTCAGTGAATAAAGTAGGTCGAAATCTCAGCGTTTTAAATGTTGCAACTATGTAATAACCTATTTTGCACTTTCTCGCTACATAAAACATAATGTAAAGTCTGAAATTGCACGTAGAAGCAGTGTCTATCCAGTATAATATTGTAGTGTTTGGCAGTGTCAATGAAATGAATATTTTATTACATTAAAAAAGCCATGCCCTCACTATTTCACCTGTGTAGGTAGGTACAATTTACAGCCATAAATCTCATATGTACCTAGGTAACCTAACCTAAACCCGAAACAACAACAACAACAACAAACAACTGTCTGTACATCAAACAATATATTTGTTCTGTACGGGGGTCGAAGTTTAAAAATATTGAAATTATACCGAAAAAATATATTGTTCCTTAGCAAAAATTCCATTCCTAGTAGTAGGTAGTTAAATAATTCAAGAATTATGCCAATGCACGACAAACTCTTCATCGAGTCAATACACGCACAGGTGTAATGCTTTTTAAATTTTAACAACAGTAAACAGCTATAATATGCAAATTACAGTATAATCTTTATCAACAGAAGAACATTAAAACATTAAATTAACATTAAATTACTCTCAATATTAATGTAAAAATTATTAGTTGTTTGCACCCGTGTGTCACTATAGACTCCAGCTGAAAATCAGCACCCGGCATTATGCTGAGCTGGATACCAATTTGAGGACATGGGACACACCACACAATATATGATGGCTCGGTTGGTGCAGTGGCTGATACAGTTGGCTGCTGCGCACCGGGTCGTGGGTTCGATTCCCTCACGGAACAAATATTTATACGATCTGCCGGTATTTGTTCCGGGTCTGGGTGTATTGTGTGTGGAATTTGTGTTTCCCACGACATAGGAGAAATCCTAGAGTGGGGCAACGTTTTAAAAAAATAAACAAAATATAAGTTTTAAGATATACACAATTATATTATAAGGCAAGTCACATTTATATTTAGATCTATTATGCTTTTTAAAGAACATCACATGTATCATGTATTTAATCAAATAAATATTATTTCCTGATTTATTTCTTTACTTCAGTATTTTCTGTATTTTATTTGTATTATTTGATATTTTCCGACGATTATCCGTATATTTATTAATATTACTTTTATATTTATTCACTTTTAGTCGTACTTTATTCTGGTTGTCTACATAATTCGATCCTCATATAACGCAATACTCTATCGCTCAAAGGTTTGCTGTAAGAGAACTCAATATCGAGTTAAGCTCGCCTATGCACATCAACTATTCTTTTGTATTGAGACAATTTATAAATATTGTGTGCAATAAATAATTAAGTTTTTTTTATTATTTCACCTTCTTTTATTGTTTTTGTAATTATCCATAAAGGTCACACTGCGCTGCATTTACGTAGTTTCTATAACGAAAAGCGGACAAAAGATGGATAGACAACTTCAAATAGACCACACATGCGATGAGAATAACGACTGAATATTAAACACCACACAATATTACACTCAAAATTATCGCGTGATATAGAATATGTTTCTACTGTGTTGGATGTGGTCTGAAGGATAAACGTAGCAATTCATTATTAATATGAGCTGTAATTAAGCGTAGCTTATACGTATGAATAGAAATGTAGACGAAAGTCCTTCAGCAAGAACACGCACATCGTTGAAATAAGTGCGACAACTTAATAAGTAAAACAAGACGGCTGGATTAGCGTAGTAGTTAATGCCCCATTTAGTAAGAAAGAATTACAATTATATTTGTCTGCCACCACACTCAACAAATTAAATTTCGCTTTAAGATTAAGAAGTGCTTGAAGAAAGCCAAAATTGGCTAGGATATTAGCGTATTTTTTTTTTAATGTAAGAGAGACAACGAGCTTGCGGCGGGCTGATTACGTAAGTCGCAGACGCTTTGCGACTGGCGTAAATCGCGCAGACGCCGTTCTTAAACGTCATTTTGGTATTACGTATTTGCCGATAGCGCTTAAGCAGGCGCAGATCGCTGACGCACAGTCTGTTGGACGATCAATGAACTAAAACTTGCATCCTCGGCTTTCAATTTCAGGCTCTTTTCCACTGGGAATCCCTAGATGCACGATAGCTGCTGTCGCGTCTGCTGCCGCGGTTTTTATCTAATAAGGGTGCGGGTCACCTAAGTGTCCCATACGCCTGAAACCCCCTACCGTAGCTATAAGGCGGGGGACCTCTGGGTTCGCGGGTGCGTAGATCGGGGAATCTGCGTGCTCATACCAAGCGACCCAAGAGAAGACGGTAGCACGCACGTGGTCACGCGCTGCCGTGGGACGCTTCAGGGGATCCTTTACAATCACCCTGGGGGGGTGACCACTTTACAGTCACCCTCTCCGAGATGTGCCTATAGGCGTGACACCAGCGGGCGGCTCTAGTGTGATCATATGAGGACCTGGAGCCTCCCTTAGGTGCCGAAGATGACCGCCCCAGTGGTTTTCGGTAGGAGTCCGGCATACCCCTTCGCCCTTCCCCGGGGCGAAGGAAGTTCATGAAGAATTTCCACTGGGCACCAATGTTCACAGCCGCTCAATATCCGCAAAACCAGACGAGTGCTAATTAATATCAGCCTGTATTGGCACAGCAAGGCTAAGAACACCTGTCATGCAGAGAAAGTACAAGTATTGATATCCACGCTTGCACACTGTTTGGCGATTTCATACGTGCCTTAGTGTCTTATATTAACTGAGAAATATATCACGTATGAAATTAAAAAGGCCTGATTGATGCATACCAGGATTGCATTTATTTTGGAATCGAATAGGATCGTATGTGTGAAATACAGTAATAGTATATTTTACCTATGTCATATGGGTCGTTCGCTTCGATTCACAGAATCGCTGCAAAAGCTCAGCACAATGCTCGATGATCTCAACAGAGTTCCCCAACGGTGGGCCTCAAAATGAACATGGGCAAGTTGAAAGTCATGCCAAATGCCCATCCCAATATCTGTTGGAAGATCTGTTCTCGAAGTTGTTGACGAGTATGTCTACCTGGGACAAACTGTCCAGTTAGGTAGGTCCAACTTGGAGGAAGAGGTCAGTCGTCGAAACCGAGATTTGAGAAATTTTCTCGAGTCTTGATCAGGTTGCTATCTACATTTACTTAATTGTTTTATTTTGCAAAGATATTGGAAGAAAGGAGATATACCATGTAGTCCAAAATCAAGCGAGTCAAGCCTCGAAATCCAGTTTTCCTCTACCATTCTTCATAACTACTCACTAATGCAATGCAAAAAATGCACAGTTACAAGTTCTCATCCAATGAACAGTATAAACATAACATTATAATTTACTGCTCATACTGAAACACACGACATAAAATTATTAGTGTTTTTTTTTATGTCGAAATTGTACTTATTTTTCCTATTATTCCCCTTTCTAAATTAGTAAATATTATTTTATCTTAATTTCGTTAATTGGTTTATATCTTTAATTAAACTAAAATATATTAAATTAAATTCTGGATATTTTCAGCATGAAATCTAAAAGAACTACCATTTATCATTATTAAACATCTCATTTTTACTATTAAACCTTTATTACAATTATTTGTTATATTTATTCTTGTATGTCATTGATAAATAATGAATCCTAAAGACATAGTACGTAGACGTATACGGAGGATCCTTAACAGTCCGGTCCTTGTACTCCTCCCAGTAATAAGTCGTGGATCTGCCCTTGTCATGATTTCAAACGCCGCACAGACCAAATAAATCATGTATGGATAATAAGTTTTATTCTATCTGTAGGCCTTGTGTCGCGCAAGATTTATTTTTTAATCTACTGCAGGTAGTGTAACAATAGAACATATATATACCCCAATCCCTATGCCGAAATACAGATTACGTAATAGCTAGGGCATAGCATAAGCTAGGTATGTCCTCGTTTAGTCTTCATTATTCTTATTCATTTATTCACCGACGGCCACTTATTAGTTGTGGCAGTAATAACAAAATACTGAGTTATTTCTATCGCTCAAAGAAAAATGGGGCAAGTTATAAATAATATTTATTAGATTCGTTTATACATAATACATAAGCGGGTAATATAAACTATATTTTCTCTTCACCATGGAGGCTTTATGTTTCTCATAAACTAGGTACTAAATTTAATAGAACAATAGCCGAAAACTAGAAGGACACTTCATATTTAAATCCCGATTAATTTTTTGAGACACTCGCCTTTTTCCGAAAAAAGCCATCTCAAATAATTATGCGGCTACATACAATACGTATTATTTATAATTTTAACCATGCACGTAATTGTCAATTAGGATTCCAACGAATTCAAATAGTATTCCCGAACTTTGCGTTTGAAAGAAAACTTACTTGACGCTTCCTTTATATCAAGCTGAAGCACGTTCCATAATTTGATTGTTGAGACAGCAAGGGAATTAGAAATTAAACCTGTACGGTGGAAAGGAATTTGAATAATCAAATTCTCGACAGGTTATTAAGTAATTTGAAAATAGGTGTTTTTTCATTTTATTTTAGGATCTCTTATGTTCCATTGTAGGTATCTTCAAAGAGAAATGCGAACATAGAATATGTCGTACTAGAATGTAACTCAAGAGTTGAGTTGAAGATTCAACTTACTTTTCAGTTGATTCGCATCGGTTGGAATGTGGGAGGGGAGGCGATCGAGCATCTCTGAATAACCTTCGTTACTAACATTATTTGTCATGCTCTCGTCAGCGTCGGCAAGCTAGCTTTAACATAAACAACTTGGGACGTGACCAGACAATATGTCATCAATGCCATGGTAAATAGGCTTTTGGTGTCGGATACAATCTTTGTCGACACCCTTGCAAGATACAGTTATAACGGTTGTTTTTATTCAAAAAATCTTTTTTACAATAAAAATACCGAATACTGAAAAGGAAAAAAACTTGATTTATGAAGTCGGGTGGGAAAAAAAATGACTTCAAAAACCCTACACAATATAAAAATATTAAAACCACTGAAAAGGAACCTGGGCCAGGTATGTCCTCACCACCCCATGTCCTCCCATGGGTGTCGTAAAAGTCGACTAAGGGATTAGCCGGAGGATGGGCAGCAGCGTCCTTCGAGTACATTAACAACTCAACTGCGATCGCCAACCCGCCTGCCAAGCGTGGCGATTATGGCAAAACCCCCCAATGAGCCCACAACACATCCATATCGGTGGTTGTGGTGATCTTTGGGGGAGGCCTGTGTCCAGCAGTGGACTTCATTCGGCCGAAATGATGAGGGTTTTTGAAGTAATATTATTTTAAGTATTATTTGTTTCTTTTTAGTATAAATAAATGTAAGAACTTTTTCCAATTTGGTATCAGTATTTAATACGAAAAATAAGAATGACTCAAATCGGCTCTCTGTTCTAAGAGGAATCGAAATTATTAAGACGTCATCTAGATAAGCGCAGTAAATTAACCTGTTTATTGAAGCTGGTTAAAAAACTACTCAATCACATGTAATGAAATTTACATGGGACAAATTCGAAAGCATTCTGCATCAGTTGAAAAAATAATTTCTCAAATCGGTTCACAAATAGGCATCGAATTGAGAACCTCCTCCTTTTTGAAATCGGTTAAAAAGAAAACGATTTTACTACAGGAAAAGTCATAAGTGTCCATGAGCTCTCCAACGTAATGGGTACAATTTACTGACTTAAATTTCACATGCACCACCGCTCAAACCCGATACTACTGTATATATATAAACTCTTATTGCGGCCTCGGGGGTCGCGGGCGCGCAGATTGGGGAGTCTGCGTGCTCAAACCGAGCGACCCCCGGGAAGTGCCTGGGGGGTGGCCTATTTACAGCCGCCTGCCCTCCGCTAGAGAGGGTGACCGCTTTACAGTCATCCCCTCCGAGATGTGCCAAAAGGCATGGCACCAATGGGCGGCTCTAGTATGATCTTACGAAGATCTCGAGCCCCCCTTCGATGCCGAAGATGACCGCTCCAGTGCTTTTAGCCGGTAGGAGTCCAGCATACCCCTTCGCCCTTCCCCGGGGAGAAGGAAGTTGCATGTAGAATTTCCACTGGTAACCAAAAAAAAAAAGGGCTCTTATTGCAAGAGGCCGGCTGGGTATGTACCAATCTCAGTACTGCGATTGACGGCACAGTTAGGGCAGAGGCTGATACAGTCGGCTATTGCACCCTGGGTCGCGGGTTCAATTCCCGCACCGGGCAAAATTTTGTATGATTGCAGGTAGTTGTACCGGGTCTGAGTTTGTGTCTGTAAACGCAACCACGACACGGGAAAATCTCTTCTCTTTTATCTCTTTTTTATAAACGTTGCCCAACACTAGGATTTCTCCTGTGTCGTGGGTGCGTTTAGACATAAATTCCACACACAACACACACAATACACCCACAGACCCGGAACAACTACCTGCAGATCATACAAATATTTGTTCCGTGCGGTAATCGAACCCGTGACCCGGAGCGCAGCAGCCGACTATGTCAGCCACTGCACCAACCGTGTCGTCATAATCCTAGTGATGGGCAAAGTTTAAAAAAAAACGGCCCTAAACAGGTGTATTTAAACTTTAGACATTACTGTGCTCCGATTAGAAAGAGAAGAAGGTGCTATAGCTAGTGAAATGACTGGGCATAAGAGACTAAATAACTAATGTCTCGAGGGGACCAACACAGTGTGGTGTCCCGCAGGACCAGTCCTTTTTGTTATTGGTTTAATGAAAGACGAACTAGAAAAGACAATTGTGTTGTTAATAAAAATATAAGCGTGGTGTTCTCTGTATTAATCTTCATAATTAATCTACTTTTGATATCGCGCACCCCCACACAGAGTTTTCTAGCTGAAAATCCCAATGCCACTTAACTTGATCTTTTTTTATTGGTCATCATCATCATCATCATATCAGCCACAGGACGTCCACTGCTGAACAAAGGCCTCCCCCTTAGATTTCCACAACGAGCGGTTACATGCCGCCCTCATCCAACGACTCCCAGCGACCTTCACCAAGTCGTCTGTTCACCTCGTTGGAGGTCGTCCCACGCTGCGTTTTCCGGTGCGCGGTCTCCATTCTAGAACCTCTGTGCCCCAGCGGCCATCAGTTCTACGAGCAATGTGCCCTGCCCATTGCCACTTCAGTTTACTAATCCTTTCAGCTATGTCGACAACTTTAGTTCTTCTACGGATCTCCTCATTTCTGATTCGATCACGTAGAGAAATACCAAGCATAGCTCTTTCCATAGCTCGCTGAGTGACCTTGAGCTTTCTTATGAGGCCTATTGTGAGTGACCACGTCTCTGTTCCATATGTCGTCATATTGGTCGCCCAGTGAAATTCTTCATGAACTTCCTTCGCCCCGGGGAAGGGCGAAGAGGTATGCCGTACACCTACCTGCTAAAACCACTGGAGCGGTCATCTTCGGCACCTAAGGGAGGCTCTAGGCGCAGGACTAGTCCAGGGTAGCATTCTAATTGTTATGGGCAGGCATGACGCGTGCCACAGGCGAATGACATGCTGATCTCATCACCAAGTAGTATAATAAAAGAGAAATATTTGTTCCCTGTGGTGATCGAACTCGCGACACGACGTGCATAAAGCCATGAGAGTAAGCACTGCGTCAAACAGACCGTCAACATTTCCACTCATCATCATTTCGGCCGAATGAAGTCCACTGCTGGACACAGGCCTCCCCCAAAGATCACCACAATGACTAATATGGGTGTGTTGTGGGCTCATTGGGGGGTCTTGCCATAATCGCCACGCTTGGCAGACGGGTTGGCGATCGCAGTTGAGTTGTTAATGTACTCGAAGGACGCTGCTGCACAACCTCCGGCTAATCCCTTAGTCGACTTTTACGACGCCCACGGGAGGAGATGGGGTGGTGGTATTCTGAGCCGGCACCACACGGCATGTTTCCGCTCATGTAGCTCGCTTATCTCTATTAAAATCGAGATTAAATCTATTCATTATACTTTCAGCCTCTACTGATAATACACATAAAACAGAAAAGCCATCTTTGAAATTGGATTTTGGTAAGATCAAACAAAATTAAACCTTATTCCTAAAGCTGCTAGGTTTTAATTTATTGTTAAGACTACTGATACATTACAATTTGTTACTTAGCTTAACAGAAGTCGTTAATGCCTTAGACCTCAATAACACGAACGGTTTGAAGTCAAGTCATGGTTATATGAAAAAAAACCAGTTTTTTAATGTTGTAATATGTGGGTGTAGATTACTTCATCATATAAGCCAGAGGACGTCCACTTCTGCACAACTCCTCTTCCATAGACTTACACAGCAACCGGATACATGCCAGCTGCATCCAATGATTCCCAGCGACCTTCACCAGGTCGTCTGTACTATACGTTTCAGGTCGTCCCCGCTGCGTACGGAACAATAAGAACACTTTGTTTATAATTAATCGTCATCATCAGATCAGTTAAAAGACGGTCAGTACTGACCCACGGCGTCCCCCATCATTTCGGCCAAATGAAGTCCACTGCTGGACACAGGCATCCCCGAAAGATCACCACAATGACCGATATATGGGTGTGTTGTGGGCTCATTGGGGGGTTTTGCCATAATCGCCACGCTTGGCAGACGGGTTGGCGATCGCAGTTGAGTTATTAATGTACTCGAAGGACGCTGTTGCCCATCCTCCGGCTAATCTGGCACGGGAGGAGGTATTCTGAGACAGCACCACACGGCATACCTCCCCCATAGATTTTCGTAATTGTGTTGTCATTTTGGGGGCAATTTGCTAGTACTTACTGCGCTTGGCAGGTGAGTTGTTGAGCACAGTATGGCTACTGTTCCACAGAAGAGACGCTTCTGCCCATCCCTCTGGTCAAGCGTCCCTAAGACACCTTTCACGACATCCACGGGAAGAGTGGTGCTATATTCTTAATTCGGACACCACACAGCGATAAAAATCTATAGGGAGATAAATAATAATTATAAGTTATAAGGGCAATCGCTTACCATGACACAAACGCAATCTTAAAGGGCACATTATATCAGTTTGATCCAGTGCTGATCTATTAACATGCATACTAACTGCAGGGCAGCTTGTGTTGACCTGTATGTGACTGGCGACTCTATATACGTCAATTGCTCAGAGAATGAGACCTCATCTTCGGCTTGCCTTTACTTTGCATTTAGGCCATTTTATAAACTTGATAAACGCCCCTAATCAGAAAGAAAAAGAAGGAAAATAAAGCGATTTATTACCACAACAAAACGACGTGCGTTGTTTGGTACATTCATACTAATTAAACCTAAATCTACACCAAATTTGCAATAAAAAAAACCACACAACAAAAAGATTACTCGTAGAATATAAATAAAAAAAAAGAGATACGAAATAATCATAACAGTTTGCCGATGCACGTCCCAACAGTGGCAAAGAGGTCAACACTCAGCATAACACCGCGTCGCAACGCTACCCGCAACACAGAGCTGGTTTTCAGTGCTAACCCTATGCGACGGACGGATATTAAGCCAACATACATAATTTAAATAATACAGCTATAAAAACATAAAACAATATAAGGTAAGCGAAATACTAACATTATACATACATGTATACCATTAGTTATCAAAAACTAAGCATCAAACGTATTCGCAGGCCTTGCCGAGAGATGCCACGGTTAGGCTCAGGCGTCCCCTCAACATCACCACAGCCATTGGTCTGGATTTGTGTTGTGTGCTCATTATGATTTAGCCATAAACGCCATGTTTGGCAGGTGGGTAAGCGATCGCAGTGGAGTTGTAAATGTTCTCGAAGGACGCAGCTGCCCGTCCTCTAGCTGATCGCATAGTCACCTTATACGACACCCACGAGATGGGATGAGGTGGTGCTATTCTTAGCCAACATCACATGTAGTATTGGAACATATTGTATGCTAGTCTCACAAAAAAAAACAAGCATTTACCACATCCAAATTTTTCCTTTATACTGAAATCTACATAGGTAGGTACTTGGATCATTTACTTTCTCAATTATTTTAGAGCACACAATAAAATTTCAGAACATGTATGTTTTCTATGTAAAAGAAGTGCTTCAGGCAAAGGAGCCTTTGTGAAAGGTAAAAAAATGGTATTTGCACATATAATTAGGAATATAAAACAGGCCAAGTTGGTAACGGTAGGCGTATAAATAAGGGTTACGTAGGTATTGTCCAATAAAACATGAAATAAAGTACCAACTCACTCTGGCTACTAACCAGACGAAAAAGAAAGAAGAAGAAGTAGGAAAGAAGATGCGTCCTACTATGTAACTCCGTAGCATGTAGTTTATTTCCTGTGTTTGATTGGACGATACCTACGGAACCCTACTTTATACGATCACAAGATTCCTGCCATCACCAATACACCTGAGGCTGATGTGTGTGTGTAGAGTTGTGACGAAGTCATCCTTCATCTTCATTTCAGTCAACCTCTTTCATGACTTCATACCTTTTATCTCCATCACTATCCACTTCATGATTCATTCTTTATTCAAATCAAAATTCCAATGTAGTATTGTGGTGTCGAATCGTTCATATTTTGATGATCATCATTACACATTCGATTCTGAACGCTAGTGGTTCGACACAAAGCTGTCGCTCTGACAAATAGTCTCCTGCAATATTACAATTACCTATTTTTAACTAGCTTAAATATTGTGATAATAAGCTATTATTGAAATATATAAACATCACCATGAAGATGAAGTGTTGAAGTTGTGAATATCAATATACCATTATAACAATATATATGTTACGTTTCATTGAATCACAATATCAGAACTCCGTTACTTGCTGCCGTGGAGAGAGCCTCCTAGTTGAGCAAACCGGGAAGGAACACGAAGGGAGGCACTCCGCGACAGAGTCATCGAGAGATTCGGTACCCCATTATACAGGGCAAAAATAAAGTATTACCTACGTACATAGATAGAGCCTTTTAAGTTGAACAAATTTCTAGTTATATAGACCCGTCATTCTAATGCGAGCATTACGTGTAATAAAAAGAGATAGCACTAACGGTTCGCGCACGTCTTGGAGCGTTGCGCGCTTACAGCTATATTTACGTGAAACCATCTGGTTGCTAACAGTTTTAACAGAAAGTGGATTGTTACATTAGTACGAAACGGTACCATTCGATTATTTTGCTGTAACCAAAGCTATATAGACATCTCTTTCTTTTAGATGACGTTGCACATGTGCTCGTAAGAGGTAGTAATAGATTTTTTGTTCATGCTTAATACTATCCGTCTATAGTTACTTGGTTTTAGATACAGGGTATATGGCATAAGTGATAATATGCCGAAAACTTTGGAAAGAGGCTACACTTATGTCTATAATAAAAATAGGAAAGCCATTTATCTCGGAAATAATAGGTTACAGTTTTGTTATTTTTGAGCACGCAATGTATCGTGAACAACGCGATCATAACGATACGTGATTATTGTACTATGACATGATCTTATTACGCTACTGCAAGCGATGACCTCATCCGTGAACTGTAGCGAAACAGCCGTTTAGTTTTATATTCATATTGCAGTTGTACCGGACGGGCATTTTGACTGCATCAGATAGAAGTGAGCGTGCAGACGTCCTGTACCTAATGTTCCAGACATTAACTACTACGTATATGTTGTGGCTTCTTTATACTGAATGGACACTGATGCTGTACTGGATGCTATACTATACTAGTAAGCGTGTTGATGTTCACGTATGTAACTATGTTGAAAAACGTTGACAGAGATGCTTCTGCTGATACCAGTCTTGCTATCTTGTGATAAGTGTTGAAAGGTTCTGATGATGAAGATGGTGAAGAAATAATAGGATCAATTCATTATGATAACTGTAGAGACGATTTGTGGCAATGACTTTGTTATTTCCCTTACTAATATCTACTATCAAACTCCAAGGTATTTTTGCCTAAGAGTTAATATAAAAACAAAAAAAAACGGACTTCATTATTTTATACGATATTAAACCTCTAAAAATAATAACAAACTTCGGGTCTGCATGAACCATGGTTGGGGCATAACTGGCCTCGCCCGACTTCATAAATAAAGCTTTGTTTTTCTTTTTAGTGGTTTTAATATCGTATAGAATTTTGAAGTTGGCATTTTTTTATATTTATTTGTGTCTTTTTAGTGTAAATAAATGTAAGAACTTTTTCGAATTAGGTATCCGTATCTACACTAACGTGTACATACGGAAGTGGCAATGGGCAGGGCACATTGCTCGTAGAACTGACGGCCGTTGGGGCACAAAGGTTCTCGAATGGAGACCGCGCACCGGAAAACGCAGCGTGGGACGACCTCCAACGAGGTGGACAGACGACCTGGTGAAGGTCGCTGGGAGTCGTTGGATGAGAGCGGCATGTGACCGCTCGTTGTGGAAATCTAAGGGGGAGGCCTTTGTTCAGCAGTGGACGTCCTGTGGCTGATATGATGATGATGATGATCTACACTAAAAATTTGTCTAAGAATCCAAACTATTAAGAAATCATCTAGGTAAGCGCAGTCAAATAAACCTGTTTATTGAAGCTGGTTAAAAAACTACTCAATGAAATGTAATGAAATTTATATGGGACCAATTCGAAAGCATTTTGCACCTATTAAAAAAATAATTGCTGAAATCGGTGTACAAATCTCGGAGTAATCGGTGTAAATACATACATAAAAAAATAAAAATACGCGTCGAACTGAGAACCTCCTCCTTTGAAGTCGGTTAAAAATGATGAAATGACTTTATATACTGTATATACTTGACTGAATCCATGATATCAGTTATCATTACGACGTCACTTACACCCGTTTCAAATTAAGTACACAAAATATTCATATCAAAGTTACGGCAATAGTCCTTAATCCTGCTTCAAACTGGTTGCCTAATTTTGGACGACTATACAAATATTATAAACCGAATTATGTTTTGGAGGATAAGCTATGCTAATCTGAGGATTTGAATAAAGTTTCTAGGCAAGAAGTTCTTGTTTTTATTTTAGTAATACCTTGACAAATTGTAATGGAATAGTTTATTATTTATCGTACTTTGCGACTAACGGGTAACCCATTCGGTTACGCAAGCATAACGGTCGTTCGATGACGTAAGCATAACGGATATTCACAGCTTAAAAAGTAGTTTCTTTTCTATTCTTATAATATAATCCAAAGTCCGTGTTGATGTACGGATTAAGAACATGCAACACTCCATCTTCTCCCGTGGATTTCATAAAAAGCGACTTAGAGACCCTAAGGTAAAGCGATGGGTAACAGCATCCCATCTGTGGATCAGCAGTCATCCTGAGCTCACCAACCCACCTGCCGAACCTGGTGAGTACTGGCAAATTCCCCTCAAAATGACGGATCAATTATTGTGGAGTGGAAATGAACATATAGACAATTGAAAAAAAATTGCTCTCCGGGAGTGCCGACAGAAGTGAAAACTTATTTTGGCGCGATAGGAGATTTTATATCATCTAAAAATATGCGTACCGCGCTAAAAGAAGTTTTCACTTCAAAAATAAAAAAGTTACACAGCTCCAGTATATAAATACCTGTGCGTGTAAACCATTTTCTTCAATGATAGGTGTTCTTATTCAAGCAGTGTTGCGTATTTATAAAAAACAATGCCCACATCTTTTGGATTATTTAACATGCGACGTATCTGATTTCAGTGACAAAACTCGACTGTAAAAATAAGCGAATCGTTTGTTTTACCGCATTCAGGTTTACCGTGTTTTTCTTCTATTCGTTATAAAATACTTTGGCTCACACCAGGATTTCTCCTGTGTCGTGGGTACAGTACACAAACATAAATCTCGCATGCACAAACAGTGCGGGATCGATACTGCAACACGTAACACAATTAACTAATCACTCCTACATCATTCATCATCCTCATCATTTCGGCCGAATGAAGTCCACTGCTGGACACAGGCCTCCCCCAAAGATCACCACAACCACCGATATGGATGTGTTGTGGGCTCATTGGGGGGTTTTGCCATAATCGCCACGCTTGGCAGGCGGGTTGGCGATCGCAGTTGAGTTGTTAATGTACTCGAAGGACGCTGCTGCCCATCCTCCGGCTAATCCCTTAGTCGACTTTTACGACACCCATGGGAGGACATGGGGTGGTGGCATTCTGAGCCGGCACCACACGGCAATATTACCGTCTACATCATTACCGTACCGTATTTTTAATACGGTCAATATACGCATGTGTTTGCATACGCCACTAAAACATCACAAAAAAATACCTTTCTGGTAAACTGTATCGTGTGAAAGTTCTGTAACTCTTTGTATGATGTTAAAACAATGAAAGCAGCATATTTACAATTGTTTATACATAACGTAGAGTACGTCCCTCCTTAACTAAGCTTAAGGATCAGTTGATAGCGAGACGCGACGAGGCATGTTTGAGATAACAATACAATATAAACGTTATTTACTACACAAAAAGGTTAAATTTTTTGTGACAGTGCGAAAGCGAGCTGCATTTGTGTCGACGTGTTTACGTGTTTGTGTGTACGTAACGACTGTTTACACCACCTTGCACCCGGCACAGTGTGGTGCTGCGGAACGTCTCACCAGTCACCGCAAGCACCAAGACACGGCAGTGGGCAGATCCTTGAGAGAACACCCGCTACTTCAAGCAGCGTCGCGAGCCACGTGCCACGCACCACGAAGCCGCTGGTTAACTTGTCCCCATTATTCCAGTCCCACTGTGGTGCGGTGGAGGGACGAGAGCTAAAAGCCAAGCGAGGGGGGGAGGTACTCGTAGCAACTGATAACGCGTTCCGCTACGGCAATATAACGCGGTGCAGAGCTACCGCCGAATAATACACGCCATGCGAAGCCGCAAAGATAAGCTCCGTAACATCGCGATTCGCCTCACGGCACCACTTTGCATAGCGCGGGTTCTCGTGAGAGGCTAGTAAGCGAAGGATACGCTCGAAAGGTGAGCGCCGGTATTACAGCAAAGCAGGTATGGTACTTATCTCATTTCGGTGTAAGGAATCCTAACAAGTCAGAGAAGCTGAGGCTGGTATTCGACGCCGCCGCAAATCATAAAGGTACGTCTTTGAATGATAATTTGTTAGCAGGGCCTGACCTTTTGAACTCCCTACTCGGAGTATTGTTTAAATTCCGCATAGGACCAGTTGCCTTTCCGGTGATATCGCAGATATGTTCCTGAGAATTAAAATTAGAAAGGAAGATCAAGGGGCACATATTTTATTAAAGACTTTATTAAAAAAAAAACTATGAAAGATTCAAAAGAACCATTCTAACATATCAGTATGGTTGGCGCAGTGAATAAACAGTGGACTTTCTAAGCTACGTGCCGCGTGATCGATGCCCGCACGGAAAAAATATTTGTTTGATCTACGGATAGTTGTTTCGGGTTTGGCGGCTTATGCATGTGAGATGTATGTCTGTAAACTCTACCCACGATACAGGAAACATGCGAGTCAGTGCAGGAATCATATAAAAAAATATTTTTGAAGGCCTAAATATCGCCATAACACCTGGTCTGGGTGTCTTGTATGCTCATTGGGGGGTTTTGTCATAATCGCCACGCTTGGCAGGTGCGTTTTGGCAATCATAGTTGAGATGTGAATGTACTCGAAGGACGCTGCTGCCCATCCTCCGGCATCGGTGTGTTGTGGACTCATTGGAGAGTTTTGCCATAATTGCCACGCTTGACAGACGGGTTGGCGATCGCAGTCGAGTTGTAAATGTACTCGAAGGACGCTGCTGCCCATCCTCCGGCTAATCCCTTAGTCGACTTTTACGACACCCACGAGAGGAAATGGGGTGGTGGTATTCTGAGCCGGCACCACACGACCAGGCATATCGCCTAATACATTTTGTCAAACGCTTTCAATTCCTTACTGCCCAAAAGCGAACAGCTTTATTAACAAAGAAGGAATTAAGAATTTCATTCCCCGTGTATTCCATAACGGCATAAAAATTTCATAAACCCTTTGTTCATAAATCTTTTATTCATTCACGCATTATAAATAACATTTAGTAAATATGATGTTGGCAGCCTTACCAGAACTAATTCACCGCACGCACACCCAACCGGAAAGTATGAATAATTGATACGCTTGACTTCCGGTGTTGGTACCACTGTAATATTTTATTAAGCAGTTTTGGATTTTGTTCGACATCCGATTATGCAGTCGAATAAATTGTTTACATTACTTTTATTGTACATTTTGTACGTCGGTTTCATTTTCCGTATTCTTTATGAAGCTTGGTCTATACCTACCGGTAAATGGTTACGTGTATCAGTTTTATTTTACTTGTACAATGTTGGAACTTTGATGTCTTCATCTCTTGGGGAATTCTAATGACTGCATCAGGTTTTCCTAAATAATGTGGCTCCAGCAAGTAGTGACCACTAGTCGATTACGTTCTGGACACATTCCGAGTAGGAAGTTTGCCTTATTAATGAAAAAAGTAAATTCACCCGATTGTGAACAATGTGGTAAGCTGGACGATGTTCAACATCGACTTGTGGAATGCGAGTATAACGCCGAGAGAAGAAATCAAACTGTCAACAAATTTAATATTAATTTAAATAATGTAGGTGCTTTTCATAGCATCATAAGAGCAGCCTTAATGTTATTCTCTTTTAAAATTTAAGGTGTTTAAGGTTAATGTAGATTTAGTTAGAATAAGGTACGTTGGGAATGGCATCGTCATGTTTATGTACAAAAATCCCTTATAATAAGTAAAGATTATAAAAAATAATAATTGGCTGTTAATTAATACTAGACGTTTCTAGCAGCAAGTCTCAGCACATACTGAGTAATCGTTTTAAATAGTATCCATTATAGTGCCTAGTATTGGCACGCGTGCCCCGCCCACTTTCCGTACTATCTTGATATATTTCTGTGGGCCTCCCACATAGACTGCGTCAGATTTTTGGGAGGAATTTGCCAGTACTCACCACGCTTGGCAGGCGGGTTGGTGAGTGCAGAACGGTTAATGTTCCACAGAAGGGACGCTGCTGCCCATCCCTCTGGTTTAGAGTCCCTAAGCGCTTGTTACAATATCAACGGGAGATGAAGTTTGATATTTAACGATACAACGATGTATTCTGTACAAGGAGGGATCAAAAATTAGTGAGAACGACATACTACTTGGTAAGAAAAATAAATAAATACTGGCAGGAATAGCTCAGATACATAATTATTTTTAATATTAATAAAGAAAAAAATCTTCGATTCTCTTTTGTTTTTTCTGAATGTAGTCATTTGTTTGCTTCCTGTCGGAACGTGTTCTCGAAAATGGAGAAAAACGAAGTCTCGCACCGTTATTAAATAGTTATTATTATTATTATTTATTTATAATACTCTTTATTCACCAATCGTTAAAGGTAATAAAAACAGTAGTGCTTATATATTTTAGAGTACAATGGGTGGCCTTATTGCGCTCGGCGATTTCTTCCAGGCAACCTTAGGATGGAGAAATACTTAACTGGATAATATATGCGGCAGTTGATGGTGCACACAGATACGTAATGAAATAACTAAATTAAATACCTCTGTTTAAAAAAGTTAACGACGCAAGAGATTCATTGCGATTTGGAGGCAACATTAGGAGAGTCTGCTCCGCCGTATTCCACTGTCGCAAGGTGGGCTTCTCAATTTCGATTAGGGAGAACGAGCACGGAAGACGAACATCGTAGTGGCCGTCCATCGACGTCAGTCACCCAAATTTTTTTTGCGAAAGTCGAGAAAATTGTATTAAGCTATCGAATAGTTACCATCCGGTACTTAATTCAAGAAACGGGCATTTCATATGGAAGTATTCAATCCATATTGAAACAATCTTTGAACATGAGAAAAGTCTCCGCAAGATGGGTGCCGAGAATGTTAACTGACAGTCAGAAACAAAATCGACTTGACATGTCGAAGATATTGTTGGACAAGTTTCAAGAAGACTTTTTGTCTCATTTCGTAACAATGGACGAAACATGGGCCCTTCATTCTGATCCCGAGACAAAACAGCAATCTTCGCAATGGAAACGGCCATCATCACCGACCCCGAAGAAGTTTCGTGTCGTGGCATCGGCTGGCACGGTTACTGCCTCAATATTTTGGGACTCAGAAGGGATATTGTTGATTGATTACCTGGAGCGTGGAACCACTATTACAGGCCAACATTATGCAGCTTTAATTCCCAAGTTGAGGAATGCCATCAAAGAGAAAAGGAGAGGGAAACTTCGAAGGGGCGTGCTGTTTCATCACGACAACGCACCCGCGCACAGGTCGGCAGTTGCGATGGCTGCCATTCAGCAAGCTGGCTTCGAATTGGTTGACCACCCTCCTTATTCACCAGATCTGGCGGCTAGCGATTTTTATCTGTTCCCCAAATTGAATTGAAATTGAAAAATACTTAAGGGGAAAGAAAGAAAGAAAAGAAAAGAAAGAAAGATTTATTTTGATCACAACACAGAGACACGATAAAAACAGGGACATAGATAACAATATTTAAAAATATAAAAATGTACAAGTCCAAATAAAACTAACGTAAACCTTTGTACGTACCTAATAATATATGTCTCACGGTTGGACCAAATATGTGTCCAGATCAGCTTCATGCCAGGCTTAAATGGCCGACGCTGATTTTCATCTGGAACCTTATGTACACCACGGATGTCAATGTCACGTACGACATAATACAAAATGTATTATGATTTATGTTGTGTGTAATAAATGCATGAATGGAGTATGTAATAATTGTGCTGAGTATCAGTGTAGTAAATAAGAAATGAAGAAAGTTATTTGTTTATAATGTATTAAAAAGAATATGTACTTATCTAATAATATTAAGGCCGATTTATTATTAATATTCCTTTTACAAAAATGTATACATGTCATCGATAGGGAATGAGAGCATCCCCCATGGCAGAATTAAGCGATCCAATCTAAGCAGCATGATCAATACCTACAATTATTAACTATATACTAAAACAGGTACGAAGACGATAACGAGGTGATGGATGCCGTGGAGAGCGTTTTGCAGGACCAAGACAAAACTTTTTTTGTGAAAGGGATTGAAGCCTTGGAAAAGCGCTGGACTCGGTGTGTAGCGAGACTCAGAAACTATGTAGAAAATAAATTATTAAGTTATCAATAGTCATTATATTCTATCTCATTCTCACTACTTTTTGATCCCTCCTAGTATGAACGCACGCATACCAATTATTTTTTCCTTCATCATTTCGGCCGAATAAAGTCGACATGTTAACTGACAATGAATAAAAATAAAACAGATTTGTTATGATTTACGAGAATTTTGTGCGTTTCTCGTCTCGAATGGATATAACATTTTCATTAATTCTATAGCAACATGATTAAAGCAGTTTTCTTTCATAAACAATGATTGATTAGATGGTCAGTAGCATCAGACCTTTGAAGGAAGATAGTTCTCTACACGAAAATATTGCTTAGACACAGCTTCTTTCAAAACTAGGCAGAAATGTGAAACCTTTTACAAGCAAGAAACCATTGACCTCGGCCCGTCAAAGCCCACTGCTGAAAATAAGCGTGAAGATCAATGAAAAACAGTGATGAGAGGAGGAATCTCGCCATAAACAACACTTTTGGTTAACATATTAGTCATAATCATCATATCGGCCCAATGAAGTCCACTGCTGGACACAGGCCTCCCTCAAAGACCACCACAACGACCGATATCGGTGTTGTGTGCTCATTGGGGGGTTTTGCCATAATCGCCACGCTTGGCAGGCAGGTTGGCGATCGCAGTTGAGTTTTTAATGTATTCGAAGGACGCTGCTGCCCATCCTCCGTCTAATCCCTTAGTCGTCTTTTACGACACCCACGGGATGAGATGGGTTGGTGCTATTCGTTTTTTCCTTAACTGGTATAAAACAATAAAAACAAAATTTGACCATCATATGGACTACCATAACGACACGATATCTGCACAGACTAGGCTGTATGGCTCTGTTCGTTTGCCTACTCTTAAGACTTTCTTAAAACTATGATTGACGAACCGTTAGTGGTGGAAGTATATAAAACTTACTCTGAAAAAAATCCGCAAACGGATGGGCACTATTGAAGACGTTCCATCTTTACCGTCGAACTTATTGGACCCAACTACAGTTGAAAAAATGCATTTTGAACCAATGGCTTCTGTAATTTGTAATTTGTTCAAAAGATCAAAGATATGAAGAAAGAAACGTCTTGAAAGAAAAGCGTTTAGAATCTGATTCAGATTTCATTTAGACAAAATATCGAATGATTTTAGTCTTTGAAGCATCATCACAAAATAGTTCACCGAACTGGATATCAACCAGAACTGTAGAAAGTCTGTCTACTTGAGGACACTAGTTTGCCGGCTTCCGGCTGAAATTAATAACCAATCTAATCCACAATCTTTGCATTTGCGATTGAGGATTTGACAGATCTAGTTTTTAATCTTAAATTGTAAGATTATGGAGTAGATTGATGATTAATTTCAGTCGTTAAAGAATATACGAAATAGCGGGATTTTAATAACTGTGATTTATAACTTCGAATTCTAAAGAAACTCATTATACCTCGATATTCTAATTTCCTATCGTATATTTTTAATTGATATCATACGCTGATGTTTTCATTCGATACATCAAAAACATCGATGATTTCATTTCATGCCTAAATCGAACAACTGCGCCAAAAACTAATATCAAAAGTTATTGATTAGATAAAGTTAATTTGGACCGTACCAATATTTCTAATAACGGCAAGAACGGCTAATTGCTAATTGCCATGCCGTGTTAGCCTCATTTCTAGCAATTTCTTATCTAATCTTCACATTATTATATTATGAGTGTTAATTCTGCTGTCAAAGCATTTTCCTATTTCGTGTGCATACGTATAACTCTGTCGAGTCTTAAGGTCCCTCTACCATGCCCTTTTTTTCTAATACAGCATTATAGTGGGTGTAATTAACATATTAACAAAAACAGAAAGAAAGTTAATTAACTAGCCACTCATTCTTCATTGTGCTTTATTTACAACTGATACTTAATAAGATTTGGATTCAGTTTCCAATCAATAGATATGAATCCGTCCAGTTATTAAGGGCGTTACACACGAAGACTTTTTGCAGCGATGCAAACGTGCGGTTGTATCGATGCAGTAGCTCTTATGAATCAATAAAAACGTGCGGTTCAATCATCATCATCAATCATTTCGGCCGAATGAAGTCCACTGCTGGACACAGGCCTCCCCCAAAGATCACCACAATGACCGATATCGGTGTGTTGTGGGCTCATTGGGGGGTTTCGCTATAATCGCCACGCTTGGCAGACGGGTTGGCGATCGCAGTTAAGTTGTTAATGTACACGAAGGATGCTGCTGCCCATCCTCCGGCTAATCCCTTAGTCGACTTTTACGACACCCACGGGAGGAGATGGGGTGGTGGTATTCTGAACCGGCACCACACGGCACCAAACGCCGCTGGGCCAAGGAATAGTGATGCCACGCGTTACCAACGCTCATGCGCCGCAGAGGATATATTCAATACGTTTTATTACGAAGCGCCCAATTGCTACATATCTTCTTCAATCAAATTTAACACGCTATGGGTGGCGTCAAATAACTGACCAACATTTTTTTAGTATCCCTCACCGTGGCTTTATTATTTAGAATCGATACCGTACCTTTTTTATTGGTCTCAAGTGGAAATTCTACATATACTTCCTTCGCCTTCGGAGAAGGGAGAAGGGGCATGCCGGACTCATACCGGCTAAAACTACTCGAGCGGTCGAGTGACTGGCTTCGGGGGATTTTTTTACAATCCCCTCGAGAGATGCCTGGGGGGTGGCCTCTTTACAATCGCCTTCCCTCAGCTAGAGCGGATGACCGCTTCACAGTCATCCCCTCCGAGATGAAAAGGACCGACGATTTTACGTGCCTAGATTAAATGAACCGGATGTTGAAATCATTGTAAAGGAATGTGGGGAAATGCTCATGGACTTTCTCCGCCATGACTTATCTAATACACTCTCTTACTCTTAGACAATATGTAGGATTTCATACTAAATGATTTTTACCCGCAACTAAGTGACACATTACTGCAAAAGCTCTTAACACTAAAATCACAACCTAGATAGCGTTAAAATACCATAGCATTTGTTCAAGGCCCCCTCTGGCACCATGGCCTAATTTTGTCATCCATAGTGATAGCGCGTACCTACATTAAAAATGACATCACAGAAGGTTAACCTCACAACGCGCTATAAGGATGGGCAGCAGCATCCTTCGAGTACATTAACAACTCAACTGCGATCGCCAACCCGTCTGCCAAGCGTGGCGATTATGGCAAAACCCCCCAATGAGCCCACAACACACCCATATCGGTCGTTGTGGTGTACTTTGCGGGAGGCCTGTGTCCAGCAGTGGACTTCATTCGGCCGAGATGATGATGATGATGACAACCAGACAAATAGCTACTACTTTCATGCCATCTGTTAAGGAGTAGAATTCCATATCAGTATCTGTGTTGCCCGATATTTATAACCAGGGAGTTTTTAACTGGTGAGTGCACAGCTTTCTTGTAAGCAAGCGAGCACTATCATCGAGCGCATCATCGCATGAGATAGTAGTAAAATGCAACCCTATTAGACAAAATAAAAGTGAACCGTCGAGGAACGGCTGGTAAATGTGAAACATTGAAAATTATGTATATATTATATTCTTTATTGTACACCAGTAATTAATAATACAATAAAAAGTTGTGTGTACGTGTATAACTTTTATAGAAATAAATACAAGAGAAATATATTTCTAAGTTGTATTAAAAATGTACGCATTTTTACAAAGTTGACACCGATACACACCGGTAGTGGTAAGCGTGTAGCGCCGAGTTGAGGTGGGCCAGGCGGAAAGACTCGAGTCATGAGGCTAGCCGAGTGGCATATTACGACGTTTCATGGGAGCCGTTCTTACTTCAAGTAATGACCACGTCTTCCGTGTGGTGTCCGGATTAAGACTTCCGTGTGGTGTCCGGATTAAGAATATAGCACCACTCCATCTCCTCCCGTGGATGTCGTAAAAGGCGACTAAGGGAATCTAAGCCAGAGGGATGGGCAGCAGCGTCCCTTCTGTGAAACGGTAGCCATACTGCGCTCACCAACCCGCCTGCCAAGCGTGGTGAGTATTGGCAAATACCCCCCAAAATGATGACACAGTTGTGAAAATCTATGGGGGAGGCCTTTGTTCAGCAGTGGACGTATAAATGGCCAATATGGTATGCTATATGAATGACCACGTATACCACAATAACAACATTACTTATAGCAGCGTAGTCACAGTGCGATTACCGCATGGCACACTTATGTCGGGCGATTGCAACAATGTTAAAGCGGCAAAAAACTGTTACGACAATAACAAGGTTTCTGTTGCACTGCGATGCCGTGCTACTATAGCGCTGCAAGTATCGCTAAAAAGGCATAAATATCTTGAGCCAATTATCCCGGCGCGTGTAGTGAACCTTCTGTAGCTATCTCTTACGGTGGCACAACGTGGTGTCACGTGCGATATTCACTTCGATCGATATAACTAATGGAATTGCTTATGACATTGTAAGTAATTGTTTTGTATACAATGATTTTTTGTATTTTTTGAGGTGACACTGCGTAGCTAATGTCGTTCACCTAGATTAAGAATAAATAGAGAGCTAATCTGATGGTCATCCGACTTTGGTTTAAGCATGGTTCGCCGTGACAAAAGTCTTGTTAAATAAAGTACTGCTTCAACTGAAAGATACCACCCTGCATCAGGGGTATTACGTAACGATCGTCCAAAGAAAGACGGTGTCGATTTTCACAAATAGTATAGCAGTAATAATAATAAATAGTGGGTTACAGCTGAAAATCAGCGTCAGGAAGCCCCTCTTCGGTGCCGAAGATATCCGCTCCAGTGGTTTTAGCAGGTCCAGCATGCCCCTTCAATCTTCCCAGGGGGGGAGGAATTTCATATAGAAAAAATAGGTAGTAGTACTGCCTACTAACAGTATACTGAGCTGTTGCCCAGTTGTCACTATAATTTTCATTCTATCTGTGTATGATGTTTACCTTTTTATATCACATTTTATTACAAGCTTTTATTAAACTTGCCGGTCAAATTTTGCAACTGAATTTTGACTCAGCTAACCCAATCGATTGAGCTGAAATTATACTTACACGTTTAGTTTGGGTGTCGATGCATGGTTAGAAAAGCGACGTCATTATAAATTCAATATGGTGAACTCCCAAAGATGGCGACCAGTAATTTCGTATGCATCCCATGAAATGGGTATCAAATGAAAGGGTTTGCTGAGCAAGATACGAAAAAATCTTGTTTTTAATTTTATTTATACTTTCATTTGCTCATAAAGTTATTTTACCTACCTAATTTTTTGTGCTGCTATGTGTATCGATAAATATTATATTGCTCTTTCCAATAAATTAGATTTGATTTTTTGAATGATTAAATACAAATTGGTACTCCATTCCTACTTCATTATAGTCATGTGCTTTATCAGCGTCGATCGATTTAACTAATGGAACTACTCACATAAAATAGTAAGTTATTGTTATGACGATGGATTCTCTCTTTGTAAAATTTAAGACATATCAAAGTACCTACGTATGTAAAGATTGTTGTCTTATAAAGATACATTCTACCACATCAAAAACTTCACAGTTGATAGCTGGACACGAGCCAGTCCCAAAAACGTTGGGACGCGAAATCGATTCCACTAGACACTTGTCTGGCAATATCGGTCTGTCATGCTCGCCGCCGCTATATTATTTCAAAAGAGTATGTCCATGGAGTTTCTTGCCGGTTCTTCTCCATAGGATCAACGACCTGGAACCGTGCAACTATTTAAATTCTGACTATTCGTAAGTGCCAGCAAATGGTTTACATGAATAAAAACAATTTGACTTTGACTTTGTAATGTCTTATAACATATACAATAATATATGCACAATAAAACGAAATATATACACACCATTTATGACCGTATATATACCGTGTATATATTTTCGTTTAAGTAAAATATACTTAAACGAAAATATATACAAATATATCATCATCATTTTCGTGTGGTAATATCACCACTATGTCCACAGCGTTTCAACCCCATGCAATAATTAATTAAATACTGCTGTGAATTAAATTTTTCAATTTTATTACGTGGTTGGATAGCCACAAAACTTTTATACGGAACTAAAAAGTAGAAGAAATAAAATAAATTATCAATAACATACCAAGTGTCGGTTGGACCACATATGAAGTAGAGTCGCATTTATTAAATAAAATCAATTATTTATTCAGTAAATAGAGGACCTATTATTTTATTATATTTTTACCCCGTTACCCCGGCGCCGTCTCCTTCTTCTTCGAGCTGGATCGGCCCTCTCCCGATCCCGCTCTGCGATCTCCTTCTGGAGCATGACGCTCTCAAAGAAGGAGACCACTGCATCCCAGTTTTCGTGCTCTGCCAACATAGCCGACACTACTGCTGGCAGAGAGAGATCTTACCCGATCGGATCGACCAGGATCCGTCGCTCGGCGCCACTTTCCAAGTGTGCGTCGCCGAGCTAGCCGCCTCAGCCTGTCCAACGCCCCTAGAGGCGCGTCTTCGCCGCTCCGGCGGAGGGAGCGTGTCTGATCGTAGACCCACGCATCCATCTCCGCCATGCATCAGTGACCTAACTAATCCTTCTTACTGCATATGCAGTAGAGCCTAACCCGCTTCGATCAACCATGCAAGTTAATGCAAGTATAGTCTAAGAAAAAAAGACACTATTTGATGCATTTATTTTTGAACATGCCTCGAATCAAGTTCTATCGTAAACAAAAAAAATCCTAAACTTATTAAAATGATACGCCACACTTTCTCTTTTTATTTTTCGTGTCTAACCTTGGGTCAGAGTTCTTCAAGCCGCCAAAGGCGTCTGACTTTTCTTAAAGATTGCCATATAATAGCAAATACTGGAGTAGGCGATTTACGTGCCCTCCGATCTACGGAGACGCTCAGTTAAAATACCACTTTTCAAACACCCATCCATAGACTAACCGCACCGAGTGTTGTTTAACCTCAGCGATCGTTTACCCATCATAGATTATAACTGGTATAAAATTAACATGGCTTCCGTATACTACTGTATGTATGAATTAAGTGGTTAAATCGTCCTAGGTCAATGCACGTACTAAATTTTACTGGTAATGTTTTACTACGGAATCTTGTAAATACAGTCATAAAGAAACTTGTGACAAACAAACTAATAACAGTTCATTCCGCGACTTCAGTATCTCTAATGACGCTCAACGCTTCATGAAAAGGTTGTCGTGAGTTCCCGACACAAATATTTACGTTTTTGACGCATTTGGAGACTGTCGACTTAATTTGGAGGCGCTTTCCTCTGCTAAAATATTTGGGGATAGGAAAGAACTGATTTTACGTTAGTATAATACCGATGGTCGGCACATAGGTAAAACTTTTCGTTGTGCTTCTTTTTAACGATGCTCCATGCTGGTCCGTCACGTGAACACTTAAAACTATTTTAGTTAGTTGTTATTATTACATATTAACAATCAATGTAATGCTACATGGTTAAGCCGTGTCTCATGATATTTGAAAACATGTCATCAGCAATAACGGTTAGAAGACTGTAACACTGCTTGGGCATGCCACACAACCAAGATGCAGTTATTTTACGCATGACTGCAAAGAAATCATCGGTGTGCGCTTTCGCGAACTTTCCTGATGCGCTACAAAATCATGGCAGACCCAACAGCATATAACTGTTTATAACTGCACTATCCATTGTTTGGGTTTTGTTTTTCCTGGTCTTTAACTTTAGGTTTCGAGAAATCCACAAAATGCCTAAACTATACGCCCTCAGGCCAAATGTTTTCATCTAGAAATATGCCTAATTTGTGTCTAGGTACAAACACTTTGCATGCGTCATAACCGCTATCACTTTTCATAGCTAGTTTATTTATTGTAACATGCATTTGAGACTTATTGAACACATACGCACTTATATCATGATGGGTAGTAGACTTGTCACCGTTGTATATAAACAACGGTACCTTTATGTCAGCCGCTTTAAATTTCCCATATATCTTATACTGGATATGTCCAGTATCGTGGGTCCAGTTTACACACAAAATCTCACATGCCTAAATACCCAGAATCATTATCTACAAGTCTAACAAATATTTGTTCCGTACCAAGATCGAATCTGTGACACGTAGCGCAGAAAGCAGAATTAGAAAAGAATTACATTTGAGAACAGGATACATGTTGAGCAATCTTTTACCCTTGCGGATTATTTACCTCTGGCCATTATCGACACAGCGAAAGGCAAAAATTGTTCATCATTTCGGCCGAATGAAGTCCACTGCTGGACACAGGCCTCCCCCAAAGATCACCACAACGACCGATATGGATATGTTGTGGGCTCATTGGGGGGTTTTGCCATAATCACCACGCTTGGCAGGCGGGTTGGCGATCGCAGTTAAGTTGTTAATTTACTCGAAGGACGCTGCTGCCCATCCTCCGGCTAATCCCTTGGTCGACTTTTACGACACCCATGGGAGGAGACGGGGTGGTGGCATTCTGGGCCGGCACCACACGGCACGGAACAAAAATTGTTCGTCGTGCAATTATTTTCTATTCTAATGTGGCTCTCACGGGCTCAACATCAGGTCCATTATGCTGGCCAAAGCCCTGAACTTCTCCTCCGATGGTAAATCAAGGAGCCTCTCTAGTTACTTCGCAATCATACCTACGGAGGGGCATGCGGGACTCCTACCGGCTAAAACTACCGGAGTGGTCATCTTCGGCACCGTAGGGAGGCTCTAGGAACTCGAAAGATCTCCATCTAGAACCACCCATTGGTGCCACGCCTTTAGGCACATCTCGGAGGGGATGACTGTAAAGCGGTCATCCCCTCTAGCGGAGGGAGGGCGACTGTAAAGAGGCCACCCTCCTAGGCACTTCTCGGGGGAATTGTAAAGGATTCCCCCGAAGCCTCGCTATGCGCTGTACTGCGCACACGGCGGTACGAGACTACATACACACCGCTGTCTTCCCGGGGTTCACTCGGTATGAGCACGCAAATTTCCCAAATAAGCATGCTCGCGACCCCCAAGGCCCCTCGCCATATTAAGACGACAGGGGGCTCGGGCGTGTTGGACACGGGTGCCGCGGCGGTTGTTACCTCGGCTCCGTGTCCTCCTTCTCCGAGCGGGAAGAAGATCATACCTACCTCGAGCCACGCATAGTTATCAGGTGATGGATAAGCCATTCCTATATGAATTGCCCTAAGTCTTCCCAGAGCATAGCAGCTGCACAAACGCCGTCGTGCCATAGTACCGCACCCTGGCCCGCGCCAACTCGCTAATACCAAGCATCCTCTACATGCTCAACGCTCTTCTGGATGTTAATTCTCTTGACTTGTTTGCAGATCGATGGCCAGGAATATTTAAAATGTGGTTATTCCACCCATTTTAACATCACCTTCAAGGTACTCAAAGCACGCATGTAAACGTTCGGCGAGGTTAAGCGATGCTTGGCGTGGTCAGTCTATGAATAGATGCCTGTGTGCCTCATCTGAACTGAGCGTTTCCGTGCTTCAGAGGGCATGTAAAATCATCGATCCCGGTTGTTGTCATTAAGTCAAGTCGGTGACCTTTGGGTGACCTGAACAACTCTGACACAAAGTAGGCCACTAACGACACGAGAGAAGAAGTAAAAAAGTGATCTGTGGCCGCGATAAGAGTAAAATTTTCCACGTGATTATTAAAATTCCCAGAGCATCTCTTTGGTGCCGAAGATGACCACTCCAGTGGTTTTAGCCGGTAGGAGTCTGGCATACCCCTCCACACTTCCCTGGAACCGAGAAAGTACATGACATATTTCCACCGGATCAATACAAAAAGGCAACAAAGGTATTGTTTTTTTAAATGTATTTAAAAAATTCCATTCTCAGCTACTTTTAAATACTCTATTGGACCTCCCAAGAGTATGCTTTGAATCCCGAGGATATACGGAAAGATGAGGAAAAGCTCTTTTTCCGGGTTTAAATATTGCAGAAGATCATTGAAATCGTCTCCTTAGCAAACCCCCTGCAAGGCTTCCCTGCCGACTGACGACCGTTGGTGCAGAAAGGATCTCAAGAGGAGACCGCGGACCGCAAAACACACCATGGGGCAGTCTCTAACGAGATGGACAGACGATCTGATGAAGGTCACTGGGACCTGTTGGATGCGGGTGCATGTAACTGAACTTTGTGAAAGGCCTTTGTCGATGATGATATTTTTAAGTTTATATCAATGCACGAATGACTGGATGGTATGGAATGGAACTTTGCAGGTAAAATTATGTAGCGGAATAGATTATAGGATATTTATTACGTCCACAAGTTCGCTTAAAGTTGTAATATGCTATTAGATTTTAAATCAATTTAAAAGCATGGCCGATATATGAGGCAAAGAATGATTGAACAAATTGGAAACATTGTACTTAATATCTTACAAGCTTTTGTTTGTACACACATGTTTAATGCAAATTTATATATCTTGTCTTATCTTAATGAATTAAATTATTTCTCACGCAGAGGAAGCCGCGGGTGACTGCTTGTGTAATCATAAAAATGTATATAAAAAAAACTACAAGCTTGTTTAATGTTTAAGCAGGCAAAAGATAGACATCGCCAAGCTCTTTTCGAAAACACTTAACATTGAATAAACAAATCATTATCATAACCCGAAAGTTAAGAATACAAGCCATTTGAATTTCAAATTATGAGTGTGATAAACGAAATTTTGTAACTGCCATAAATTGAAAGGCCAAGAATAAACATAAAACGGTCGACAATAATATAATCAGTAGTCCGTCAAACAGTACTCGATGAAAACTCATAATAAGCATTTGTAAATACAAAAAATTTGTTACAGAGCACTATGAGCACGAGCACATTAGTTACAGCATCTCTCTCCATTCGCTTAATTGCTTATGTATGTATTCATATTTATAATTTACATAAGCTATATTTAGATATATTATTCTATGTGTGTGTGTTTATTTATATGTATCGTATATCCTCTAAATAAACATTTCTTGTCTCCAAACTTCGTCGCGCAGGTCTGCTGGAAGAGATTTCTTAAAGAAATAAGCTGTGCCTATGTACTCTGCTTTCCTATGTAATTATGTATTATTTATATCTGTGTGTATATAAACAAATAAATAATACTTAATATAGCACATGGAACGGTGGGATATTTGCGTTCTGATTATAATTCATTTGTATTTAACATGAGTGTACAATACAATGTTAAAAGAGAAAAGGTAGCATCCCAAAGCATTCCCACAGGTAGCGTACTGTTATAACTCGTAATTCTATTGATATAAGTATAATCACGAAAACTTAAGACATTACTACATAAGTATAACTAAAGTGCAATATAAGATAAAAGATAAAGGGGGAAGGCAACACCCTTCCCTGTCTGACGAGATGGGGTCCGGCCAAGTGGACCAGTAATGCCAGGGTCGTGGAGCACCTGTCTTGACCCCGGTGTGGTGTGCGATGTGCGTAGAGGATTTAAACTGGTAAGATTTCAACCCTCCACCCTCCTCGGGGTGGAAGAAGTCCATGAGGACTAATCAAAATACAAAAAAAAAGGTTTCGTTTTGCCTGCAATAAGACGGTTAGAATCTGGTTACTTAGTTTATTAACAATACTACTTAATATTAAGTGAATCTTGCAGATTTTTAAGACAGACACGGTCCACCAGCTTTACCTATAATTTAGTTATTTAGACAGGTCTTGTCGTCTTCATCACGCCAGACATCTACAAAAATGTCGGTCAAGCCAAAATTTAATCAAGCCTAATTTATTCTTATAGATCGAAGACGATACGGATGGTCGGACGAGTTCTACTCAAAGAAGAAAATGGAATATATGCGTGGTCACGCAGTATTACAGAACCAGTGGGCTAGGACATGTGCGTTCCGTTGGTAGAAAACGGCGTCACGCGTAGATTGTCGGCAACATAGGTTCGCACTTATCAGTGCCCGATAAAAATTTATCGACCGTGTAAGAATGATAATGATTAGTTATCGAAGAATGAATACGGTTTTAGCTTGTATAAAATCCTTTATATTAACGCTGTGGCGAGAAACAGACGATTTTTCTTCAGAAACATTAAAAGCAAGTAAAAGAAAGAAATAAAGACAGATACTATTTATTTTTACATTACATCGACGCATAACATATATTAAAAAGACGAAAATTCGACTCAAAGCTAAAAATGCTTAAATCTACACACCAAAAGCATTATTCCTATACGCTTGTTAAACCTTAAACCTCCTTTGTGTATTAATTATATATTTTTAACAACCCTTTATTTAAATTTTAATTGGCAAATACTAAGGTGGTGAACAAATGTCTTCCGTCCTTATTAATTAAGCCCAACATTTCCACACTAATTACCGAAAAAATACCATGAAACAACTAAGAGAACATCCATAAACACTCAATGAATATTTCAATACAAAACAATAAAAGGAATGCATATTCCACTGAATTATTGTTTCCTTTCCTGAACATTGCGTGCTTGGTGACTGTTACCGTTCCTCAACAAATTGCCTTTACAATGAATGTGGGACAAAAATAGGTCACTTGGATATGGCAGTAAGTCAGAAGTGATTCTCAAAAAGTGAGTTCCTAATTAACAATTTCATTCAATCTTTATACAAGGAAGCTGTTTAAGGCACTGATTGGCACTTCAGTTTGTGCTAATTTGGTGTCCCACCTAAGGTCATCGTTCCAAGTTATTTACTGACATTTCAATTTTAAACCGTGAACCCGTGTGTATATGTAACTTTTTGTCGTACAGAAATCTTCATGGTCTTCCCCCACCTTGGAAAGGGCGGAGGAGCATGCCGAACTCTGACCAGCTAAAACCCCATGGTGTTCCTTCTAATTACCTATGCCTATATTGCTAAGGGTAAGATGTTCGCCGTGTAGGCATTGGACCACATCCCTGGCAGGTTTCGGCCTGTAACTTGGTCTGACGGTTCCCGGGTGTATATGTTATAAAATGTGTGTAATGTGTGTGTGTACTGTTGCTAGGCAGCAATTAATTGGATAAAGGACCCAGTGCACCCATTTATGTTTGATTGATGTCGTAAATTTAATTGTCTTAATTTGTAATAATCATTTATATGTATTCTACACAACATGTACGTATATTTATACATATTCTACAGAAACCAAACAATTAAATTGTATGGAATACGAAATTTTATTTGAAAATAATAATAATGGCCAATGGCTTATTCACCAAGAGCCTCGACCAACACCTCAATGGGCTCTTCATGGGCAGCTTATTCAAGAGCTTGATATTGTCCATATGTTTAGAGATTCTTTCTAGAATTGACCCTGTTACCAAACCAAGTGAGATCATAATTTATATATTGGTATTAAATAAAGGAATTAATAAATTAGTTAATTCGTATAAATTAATTCAAAGGTTTGCTGGAAGAAAACTCAATGTTGAGTTAAGCTCGCCTTTGTACATCATGTTTTATTTTATTTAACAATTGTACAATAAAGAATAAGAATAAATAGTACATTTTGAACTAGTGGCCCCATAGATCGAAAAAATCTTATTGAATAACGAAATTATACCGCATCCACATGTACTTAATACCAAAATCTTCAAACCATCCCATAATTATATTTCACTCCAATCTATATACATACATAATAAAAGTAACATTTTACTAATGGTGTACGTTTTGTATTTCACCATTACCTTTTAATCTGCTGAAACCCTTTCTCAAAGAGCGCAAGTCATCAAATTATGTAAATGCATTTTGAATATGACAAGGTTGGGTGGCGTAAATTTAATGTTTTATATAGTTAATTATGCAATATTTAAGATTTTTATAAGTTGCTAGTCTAACTAAGGAAGGCATATAATTAGCCACGAGGCGTACAATATTTTAAATAAAAAATTAACATAATTTAGTTTTCATTTTCATTTAGCAATAAAGTCGCTCAGCGACCAATGGCAAGGGCTATGCTCGGAGTCTCTCTGAAGGATAAACTCAGAAATGAAGTGATCCGACAGAGAACCAAAGTTATCGACATAGCTCATAGGATTAGTAAGCTGAAGTGGCAGTGGGCTGGCCATATTAGTCGTAGAACCGACAACCGTTGGAGAAAACGTGTTCTTGAGTGTAGACCGTTGGTATACGTAGTGTAGGACGCCCCCAAGCTCGGTGGAGTGATGACCTGCGCAAGTTGGCTGGCAGTAGCTGGAAGAGTGTAGCTGAGGATCGCGATAAAAAAAATTTTGGACGTTGTTTATACCCATTTTAGTTAATATATGTTTTGTCCTTGTCTTTCAAAATCAAACGTCACAACAAAGGTTAGGACAAAACATATTAATTTAATATGTAGTTAAATAAAATTGTATCTTTTTGTAGTAAGATGGTAAAAATCGAAACACTACATGGTACTAACCACGTACACGCAGTTGCAGCACAGGTTATGTTGTGTTTTCTATTGTCGAAACTTTAAAAGAAAACAAGAAATTCCATATGCCAACGACGACGTATTACGGTATTGTCGTGTTTTGAAATTGTGCGTTGCATAAGCATAAAACAGGTCGTTGCTCAGCATAATGCTGTAGCATCGGAACGAGCCAGTAGCCCTAATTTTCAACAACAGCCTCAACAATGACGTAGTGGCGATTAGTAGAAAGTATTGCAAAAATAGTTATTCTATTAACACATCTACAAATGTTAGCCCGTAAACGTCCATTGGTAAATATGAGCTTCCCGATGATCAGTACAGTGAAGGTTCATATGGGATATTGCCATAACAACTATGCTTAGCAGGCGGATTGGTGATCGCAGTATGATGTTATAACAACACGGAAGGAGGCTGCTGACCAGACCATCCATGGATAGAGAGGTGTGGTCCATTTTATGCCGGAAATCAACGTACGACACAGTGACATTCACGTATGCATATGCATACACAGTGTAACAACGTACCAACAACATGGGAAGATATTACATTAATAATAACAAATAAAACACCTATAATAAAAACACGAAAGCCATTTATCTCGGAAATAATAATCTACAGTTTTGTCATTTATAAGCACGCAATGTACTGTAAACATCGCGATCAAAACGCTACGTGATTGTTGTACTATAATATGATATTATTATGCTACTGTGAGCGATGGCCTCATCCGTGAACTGTAGCGAAAGAACAGCTGTTTAGTTTTTATTTACATTGCAATTTTATGTGAAAATATAATATAGTTTATTGTGTTTTTTTATTCTAAATAGCGTTAGGATAGACGGTATCATTTATTATAGACTGGAAACAAATAAACAAGATTAGAGAGAGAAATTCTAATGCTAAGGGCTCCAGGATCATGTACTGAATCCAGGTGTCCGTTTTCGTTACGATGCATCTTACTGCCATTATAGTACCTCGAATAGACTAGCTCAGGCAAGCAAGAGTTAAGAAACATTGGCACTTATAGGGCTCAGCTCAGTCAAACAAAATTAACATCATTTTAGATAAAGTGGAATATTAATTACATCATAATCTTATCAAAATAATATAAGATGAAGTTGAACCTTCAATTAATTGAGTAAGGTTAAGTCCTTAGTCATAATTAACTTAAAATTGTGCACAATTAGATTCTCTTAATAACTAATTTATTTTAGATATTCTATACTAGTTTTGATCATTTAACGAGTTAGACAGCGTCTCAACTTGGTACTTGAAAATAATGGCTTGTGCCATAAATTTGTGAAAAGTAATATTATCACACAGTAACCATCCCATGAACCTCTATGTAGTGTCCAGCCTCAGTGTGGTATCCGGTCTCCTTGTGGGCTCCAGCCTCATTGTGGTGTCCGGATTAAGAGTACAGAACCACTCCACCTCCTCCCGTGTATGTCTTAAAAGGCGACCAAAGGACTCTAAGCTAGAGCGACGGCAGCAGCGTATCTTCTGTGGAACAGAAGCCATTCTGCTCTCACCAACACGCCTGCCAAGCGTGATGAGTGGAAAATTACCCCCAAAACGACAACGAGGCACATAACTGGTCGACTAGTGGGGAGGCTTTTGTTCAGCAGTGGCCATCTTTTGACTGGCATGATGAACCATCCCACTACAAGGCAAAGACCACCTCTTAAAATCATTATTTTAAAGTACTTCTGCATTCTACATCAAGAAATTCTTAATATCCACTGATTAGACTACCAAAATTATCAATTGCAAGAGGATATTGCCATAATCTTGGAACGCTTGAAAAACTGACTGGTAACCACTCGATGTTATCACCATAGCCAGTCGCACTCATTGATCAGTAAATGATCGGTGAGGTTGCAACGCTTGGAGCGTCAAGTTTATAGATGGGTGAACGCATACTGGTATTTGAACTGAGCGTCTCCATGCTTCGGAGGGGACGTAAAATCGTCAAAAAGGCCCAGTTGTTGTCATTAGAAGGCAGTCGTTAAGACAGATCTGAGGCTTCAGGGTGGCCTAAACAATTCAGGCACACCACACGAAAAGGCAAAGAAAGAAAGAAAAGCAATTTCTTTTTTAAATGCGTAAAAAGAAAAATAATCATTATTGGACTGATCTCTGCTCAGCTCTGATGCTCTGCTCTTTATATAATATTAATTTGTAATACAAACTTTTTAACTTTCGTGTTGCATGATTATATATTAGGAAAACAGGAATTAACGTGGAATTACCTTTGAATAGCTTGACGTTTCGACCAGGTTGCACCGATCGTGGTCACAAACAGATTGATGCACCAAGATCACTCCGTTTATGAGGTAGATTCATGTTCATTCAACCCTGCTTTTTCTTTCTTTCTTTATTCAAAATTAAACGTCAAGCTATTTGAAGGTAATTCCGCGTTAATTCCCGTTTTATTTATATATAATATTCATATATTTGCCTTCCACGAGTTTGTTCGTGTGGTGTCCGGATTGAGGATATAGCACTACTCCATCTCCTACCGTTGGATGTCGTAAACGGTGACTAAAGGACTCTTTATACCAGAAGGACGGACAGCATCGTCCGCTCTGTGCTCACCAACTAACCTGCCAAGCGTGGTGAGTATCGCCAAATACCCCCCAAAATTATGAAATAATTGTGTAAAACTATGAGGGAGGTCTTTGTTCAGCAGTGGATGTATAAATGGCTAAAATCATGATGATGATGCCATTCAGATACCCACAGCTGAAGAAGGTAGCATTTTTGGCAACAACTACACGGAACACGAAGAAATATACCTAACCTCCATATAACATATTTGCAATTTTATAGATCTAACATCAAAGTAATATTTAGGTCGACAGGGGATGACAGTTGTTCGTGAAGTAACCATGCGTTTTAATTATAATGGATATGTCTCTAAGTGAACAAGCTATATTAATAAATGCTAGACTGCACTATATTTGAATTTGGAACAAGATGTTAGCACGATGGCAGAACTTCATAAAGAATCAATAGAGTGATAAAAAAAGTTTGTGATATGGCTACGGCCATGGCACGTGACAACATGTTGCCACTATCTTGCCGGGGGTCACTCGGTGTGAGCACACAGACTCCTCAATATCCACCCGGGACGGGTTAGTTGTCAGTTTGAACCCCAGGGTTCTCTCGATCGGCTATTATGACTGAACTTATAGCACCACTCCATCTCCTACCTTGGGTGTCGCAAAAGGCGACTAAGGTACTCTAAACCAAAAACATGGCAGCAACGTCTCTTCTGTGGAACGGTAGCAATACAGCGCTCACCAACCCGCCTGTAAAGCGGAGTGAGTACTAGCAAATTCCCCCCAAAATCACGACACAACAGTGAGAGAAATCTATGGGGGGAAGCCTTTGTAACGTCACAACTGTGGGATAAATCTATGGGGGAGGCGTTTGTTCAGCAGTGGACCAATTTTTCCTGATATTATGATGACTGTAATGTAGATAGTAATGTCGACACTGGGAACAGTGATTTATATTTCATTTTCATAAATTCCCTGTCTATTATTCTTTGTTAGCCATAACACCATAAAAAGTGAAAGTATTAATCAAAGAAAACATCAATGTTATGTCTTGTAGGTACAAGCAAAGAGTATAATAACTATTTATAAGAAAAGAGAGCCCTCTCGAGTGAAAATGTTGTCCCTGTAGCAAAGCCACCATCTATCATTGGCGGCTCTAACTAATCTTTATATATGAATGTAAGTTGGTATACTTATAGTGTACTAATTAATAAACATAAGACAACACATTCAAATTCTGCAAGTATTTTCATCATTGCTAATTAATATTATTGTATTTATATTTTTTATATATTATACACGAGTAAAAGCAATGATAGGAAAATACTAACAGAATCTGAAAGTGGAATCAAACCAACCAAATGATGACAAGGGAACACTATTATAAACAAAATTGCTGTCATTAATAATTATTTAATTATCTGTCTACAATTTTTCTTAAAATAAAATAGTGCAGCTTGCTTTGTCTTGTCATCCCCATCGAAAATGGTCACTCATAACAGAACACTCAACAATACTTAAATGAACAATGAATAATAACAAGATGGGGAAATGTAAATTTAGCAATCCGTGTTTAGCAACTAAATCTCCACAAGAACTCGGAAATGCACGGAATCGAAATTAATTTACACAATTATTTGAATTAACCGCAATAGTTGACAGTTGTACTCTGTGGTAATAAACAAGAAGGCTACGTTCCATTCATCAATTTTTATATGTACTCTGTCCTCTATACATTCAATATTGCAAAATTAAATCAGGCATACATACATACATACATATAATCACGCCTCTCTCCCGTAGGGGTAGGCAGAGACCACTTCTTTCCACTTGCTACGATCCTTACATACTTGTTTCGCTTCGTCCACTTTCATTATTCCATTCATACATGCTCTTCGGTTTAGAGTACTCTTGACCTGGCCTTTTTCCAAGACGTCCCTGATTTGGTCTTGAAACGTCCGCCTAGGTCTACCCCTTCCAGCACTTTCATTCACACTCGCCTTATACACTTTTTTCGTCAATCGTTCTTCATTCATTCTCTCAACATGGCCAAACCATCTCAGCATACCTTTCTCAATTTTTGTTACTACATCTTCTTTCAGACCACAACGTTTTCTTATCTCACTATTTCTTATCCTGTCACTCAGTTTAACTCCTATCATACTTCTTAACGCTCTCATCTCAACTGCATTTATTCTGCTTTCATGTTTCTTCTGCCATACCCAACTTTCACTTCCATACATGAGTGTCGGAACCAACACCCCCTCATGCACAGCCAAACGAGCCTTTTTAGACACCTTCCGACTGTTCATAAAGGAGTGCAAAGCTCCATTCACCATGTTTCCTGCATTCACTCTTCTTTCAATATCACTCTCACACTTTCCATCTCTTGTAAACTTTGAACCCAGATACACAAACTCATTCACCTATTCAATTTGTTCATCTCCAATCACGATATTGCAGTCTGTCACTGCCTCATCTCCTTCAAACACAATCACTTTCGTCTTCTTTACATTTATCTTCATTCCCTTTCTAACAAGAGCTCCACTCATAGCAGTTACCATCTCCTGCAACTCCTCTGCCGAGGACGCAAGTAATACTTGGTCATCAGCATAGAGAAAACATTTGACGAGTAACTCATTCATTCTCAACCCACTTTCATTCTCTTTTAAATCTGTCAAGCAATTGTTCATGAACAGATTAAACAGCCACGGTGACGCTACACATCCCTGTCTAACACCTTTTTCGATACTAAACCATTCAGTGTACGCCCCGTTTATCCTTACACAAGCACTAGAATCCCTATAAAGAGATTGCAGTGCTCGTATGAGGTTACTGCTCACACCGTTCACGGACAATGCTGACCACAATTCATTCCTCACCACTCTATCATAGGCCTTTTCTAAATCAACGAAGGCGCAATAGCTTTTCTTGTTTTTAACTAAACAGTTTTCGGCTATACACCGCAGGGAAAAGACCTGATCCGTACATCCCATTCCCTTTCTAAATCCCGCTTGTGCATCCCATACTTTTTCGTCTGTTTCATTCACAACCCTTTCAATCAACACTTTCGCATACAATTTACCGACGACACTGAGAAGGCTTATACCGCGGTAATTTATGCAGTCCTGCCGTGACCCTTTTCCCTTATACAATGGCACGATTACGGCTTTGCACCAGTCTCCCGGTACTTGCCCATTTCGCCAGCATAAATTGAAAAGGTGGTACAGCTGGCTAGCCACTATGCCCTGTCCAGCCCTCAGCATCTCGACGGTAATCCTGTCATACCCTGCAGCCTTACCTAATCTCATTCTTTCCAACGCTTTCACTATTTCATCCATGCTTATCTCACTTTCATCATCATTTATATCAGTTTCCATGGAAGGTGTCGGACGTTGTACCTGCTCTTCCTCTCTTTCAAACAAACTTTCAAAATACTCTTTCCATCTCTTTAACACACATTCTTCTCCTTTTATAATGCTCCCATCTTGACTCCTGATTGTACTCAGCTCCGAGGTAGAAGTTTTTCCTCTGGCTGTTTTGATCGATTTCCAAAAAAACTTGATGTTTGACTGGAAATCTTCAGTGAGCCTCCTATCAAAATCATCCTTTCGTTCTTCTTTCTTTCTAGACACAACTTCTTTCGCTGCTGATTTCAATCTTTTATACTTCGTTCTTGCTTCCTTTATCTCGTTATACGTTGCCTTCCAAACTTTTTGGTTAGCTTTTGTTGCTAACCAATCCAACCACGCTTTCTTCTTTTCTTGCACAGCCCTTTGTACATCTTTATCCATCCACACATTATAGTTCTTTCTTCCTTTCCTTCTTTTAGCTACCCCGCATACCTCAATAGCAACATTCACGACCCCTTTCTTAAATGTCTTCCACAAATCCTCAATCACACCTAACTCTTCCATGCCTTTAAAACTTTCTTTCAGTTTCTCTACATACTCATCTTTCTTTTCTTTTTCTTGTAGATTTTCCACTTTTACTCTGTCCAAAACACTCGTAGGCTCGGCCCCTCGGTGTCGCCACCTGTTAAAGAGGCCACGCATTCGGGCTATGACCAGGAAGTGGCCTGTGTCGAGGCCTACACCGCGATATGCCCGAGTGTCTAGCACTTTCTTCCTCAGTCTATCATCCACAATTACAAAATCAATCATACTTCTAGACTCACCCTCATCTCTTGTATACAAATGGATCTTTTTGTGGTTAAACATTGTGTTGGTCACGTAAAGATTCCATTCCAAGCATACTTCAAGCAGGCTTCTCCCATTGTCATTCACTCTCTCGTCCCCAAACGTACCCAGAACTCCTTCATACCCATCACGCTTTACTCCAACCCACCCATTAAAGTCTCCTAACATCACGATCCGTTCATTTTCTCCGCATTTATTCAAGACCTCTCTCATGCTATCCCAAAATTCCTCTCTCTCTTGTTGGGCTTTTATTGACCCACCTCCGCGCAGATCTGTCGGTGCATAGACCCCAAGGATAAACAAGCGAGTGAGTCCGACTTTTAACCTAATCCAGAGGAGTCTTGGGCTTACACATTCATGCTCCTTCACGCATTCAACTATTCGAGAGGAAAGAATTACACCAACTCCCTGACAGCCTCGGCTGGTTTGGGGGACTCCCGACCAGTATGCCGTGTAGGGACCATGAACCGTGGTGTCACATCCTTTCCTCTTGGTTTCGTTTACGCACAGAATATCTATGCATCGTTCATCCATCATCTGACATACTTCATCTACCTTACCATCCATTCCTCCTCTTACATTCAACGTAGCGAAGCGGCTCTCCATGGGCCGCTTTTCGCCCCCGCGAGAGACGAGACGTGATGGGTGGCGAACCACATCGCCGCCATTTTGGTTAATTAAATTATTATTATTATCCATTGCGTTCCCACGAATAGCGAGGGAAAGGTTTGTCCACCCCAGCAGAGCCCCGCATGCCAGGGTAAGGCTAGCCTAATTCTGGGTCGCCCGGCCCCAGGGCAGTGTGGCACGCTAACGACTAGGCTTGCCCCTAGCCATGCATCCATCCGCGCGGCAGACGTTGGATTGGCGGAGAGGGTAGGAATAGGGAAAGGGAAGGATAGGTGGTGTGAAAAGGAAGATTGGTAAGTTAGAGTGGGAAATAGGAAATGAGGATATTACCGCCCAGGAGGATAAGGGATAGGACAGTAATAGCTAGGGAAGCCGGGGTTGCATACCCGTATACTATACCACAACTACCGGACAGTTAAGTTGGGTATTCGTATCCCATGACTACCAGGCAGGCATAATCAGGCATATACGTAGAAAAATGAAATATTAGAAAAATGATTAACAATTAAACAGAATGGTATGAAAATATGACGATTCAAACTCAAAAATAACTTGAAGAATTAAAATATTAGCGAAACCGAGTTTCTGCTATGCATGAAATGTAACGTCAAAAATACTAGCTTTCTCCTAGTGGCATCTAGTGTGTAAAATAAGACAATATGCGCCTGTTTTATCGACAATGTCTTAAAAATATGAATCCAACGCTGAGGGATGGCGTAACCTTCTTTGCAATTTAGCGTCTGAACTAAGATTCCCCCCCCTGGGTACAAGCTACAAGCCTTGATAAATCGAAACCCTAGTAAAATTGTATTTTCCTTAAATTGTAAGGAGTATAAAATATTTTAACGACGGGGCAGGGACAAATCAGGCCCATCATTAGCCTCTGAAACTCGAACCATAAAGAAGCGAAGGACAAGTCAAAATAAAAAAGCAAAATGCTATTTTATACTTTGACTTTCTAAAAATATTTTGGAATAAACCTGTCTAGCGAGTTATATGGTATCGCTTCAAAGCTAAGCTAAACCCAAAAAACAACTTATACGGGATTTTTTTTTATTGATGTCCAGTGGAAATTCTACATGGAACTTCCTTCACCCCGGGGAAGGGCTAAGGGGTATGCCGGACTCCTACCGGCTAAAACCACTGGAGCGGTCATCTTCGGCACCGAAGGGGGGCTCCAGGCCCTAGTAAGATCACGCTAGAGCCGCCCATTGGTGCCACGCCTCTAGCAGAGGGAAGGCGACTGTAAAAAGGTCGGCCCCCCAGGCACTTCTCGGGGAGGATTGTAAAGGATCCCCCCAAGCCTCGCTTTGCGCTGGGCTGCGCACACGGCGGCACGTTGCCACGTGCGGGCCACCGTCTTCCCGGGGGTCACTCGGTGTGAGCACGTAGACTCCCCAATTTCAATCCCGCGACCCCCAAGGCCCCCCACCATGTAGTGACGGTAGGGGGCTCAGGCGTGTTGGACTTCGGAGCCGGGACGATTGTTGCCCCGGCGCCGTCTCGTCCTTCTCCGTGCGGGATTGGCCCTCTCACGATCCCGCTCTGCAGTCTCCTTCTGGAGCATGACGCTCTCGCAGTAGGAGGCTCACTCACTGCACTCCAATTTTTATGCTCTGCCAACATAGCCGACACTACTGCCGGCAGAGAGAGATCTTGCCCGATTCGATCGACCAGGATCCGCCGCTCGACCGCCCACGCAGGGCCCTCCTCGAGCGTGTGCTGTGCGGTATCTTGGTCGCTTCCACAGTGGTGGCACTGTGCCGTAACCTCGCGTCCTATTCTGTGCAAGTACGCACCAAAACAACCGTGCCCGGTGTATACCTGCGTCAGGTGGTGGGTGACCCGCTCGCGCCACCTGATGGCCTCGACGACGCATTCTTGCGGTACCTTTTTTTTTTTTTTTTTATAATTCATCATGAACTTCCTTCGCCCCGGGGAAGGACGAAGGGGTATGCCGGACTCCTACCGGCTAAAACCACTGGAGCGGTCATCTTCGACACCTAAGGGAGGCTCCAGGTCTCGGAGAGGGTGACTGTAAAGCGGTCACCCCCCCAGGGGGATTGTAAAGGATCCCCCAAAGCATTCTTGCGGTACCTAGCAGGGCTTTTTTTTTTTTTTTTTTAAATAAGGCACCGTAAACAATGGAGCTACGCCTTTATGTACATCTCAACTCTTTCTAGATACACGCACATACGACTACAGCAGCGTAGCTGTAATATGCTCCGAAACGTCTCAACAGATTTAAATGAAAATTTATAGAATTTCAACTCAAATTTTCGTGTATGTTCCATTTCGATATCTTGCCGAGTTCAGAAGATATGAATATAAATATAATTTCCGTCTATCAAAGCGGGCGGGTTACGACTAGTACTAAAATAAACTGAGATATGTTATATGTATGATATATTTGGCTTTACTCACGTGCATATTTCATGTTTGTCGGTGTTGTGTTATTTCGGACTCAACCGGAGCTTTATATATATATTCCAAAACCCAAAGCAGTATATGAAACAAATCTTTATTTTTTTCTACCGGTTGAAATTCACCTTGTTCTTCTTCTACCCCGAGGACGGGGAGCCGACTGTTAAGAGGGGGTAGCCTGTCCACCCCAACGACTGGTCTGTATGTGGTGAGGGTTCATTGGGGATTTTTTTCAAAATTGCCTCACTATCAGTTGACTTACTTCGCAGTTGAGTTGTTAATGTACTCGAAGGACCCATCCTCTAGCTAATCTCAAGCACATCTCATGACATCCACGGGACGAGTTGAGTTGGTGCTATTCGTAGCTGGCACTACACGGCCAGTGTCATATGCACTTTTCTAGTTAATCTGAGGCCTGTATCATAAATCCGCTTCATTTTCGGTCTTCAGAAAGACGACCATATATCGGAATTCCGTGCGAAACTAAGGCGGTTACCAATACGGAAACGTCGGGACTCTCATCTTTATTCGGTTCTCCACAACGTTCTCCTGTCTAAAAAAAAAAAACCGTTACGATGGATCATTTACGGTACGTGGAGTGCGTCTTTGGAATTCTCTTCCACACTCACTACGCGACAGCCCTTCTCTGGACGTTTTCAAGAAAGGATTTAAAAAAGCATTTTTCCTCTCAGTATTACTTATAACTTTGTATGTATGTATGGTATAGGTATATATTTACATTCATCATATCAGCCACAGGATGTCCACTGCTGCGACCAACGAAATATTTATATTCGTTTCGGCCGAATGAAGTCCACTGCTGGACACAGGCCTCCCCCAAAGACCACCACAACGACCGATATGGGTGTGTTGTGGGCTCATTGGGGGGTTTTGCCATAATCGCCACGCTTGGCAGACGGGTTGGCGATCGCAGTTGAGTTATTAATGTACGCGAAGGACGCTGCTGCCCATCCTCCGGCTAATCCCTTAGTCGACTTGTACGACACCCAAGGGACGAGATGGGGTGGTGCCATTCTGAGCCGGCACCACACGGCAAATATTTATTATTATATTAATTACTTATTTATATTAATTATAATTATTTATTTTTATAGTGATGTATTTATTTAAGTACCTATATATTATGTCCATGCTGTATAGTTGGGTATTTAATCATTATTCTTAACTGGTGTTTTTTCCTGCTTGTACACTTGATACAGTCCTCTTTCGTTTCTATCTTTTTTTATCATTCAAAGGTTTGCTGGAAGAAAACTCAGTGTTGAGTTAAACTCGCCTGTGTACATCATGTTTTATTTTATTTAACAATCCATGTTTTCTGTTTTATGTTGTACAATAAAGAATAAGAATAACAATAAATCGAGAATCAAAACTCAAGTATAACTCGCGTCGAGAACGCGTTAATCAAATATGAACCCTACGTAATACGTCCACTGCTGAACAAAGACCTCCATATATTTCCACAGCAGTTGTGTCATCATCTTGGGGGGAATCAGCCAGAAAAAAAAAAAAAATAACTCCGCGTGGTGTCTAGATTAAGAATATAGCACCACTCCATCTCCTCTCGTGGATAACGTTAAAGCCGACTAAGGCAATCTAAATCAGAGTGAGGGGCAACAGCATTCCTTCTGTGGAACATTCTTTCTGCACTCACCCACCTGGGTGAGTGGAGTGGTGCTATATTCTTAATCTAGACACCACGCGGAGTTAATTGAATTGTCTGAAATCACCAACGCCCAGTAAGCAAGCGTGTTCGTTAATGCTTCTTCCTTCTCCGTATTAGAAGAGGCCTTAGCTCTGCAACAGGAGAGTTAGAAGCTGAAATTATCAATTAATATCCTGCATTGAAAACTAAATTGGTCACCATATTGAAGACTATTGAGAACGGAACAGTCTTATAGAACTTTGTGGAAGACAGTTTTCTAGTCTGCAAATAGTTCCCTATTTATGTTTGCCCTAGCGGTCAAGGCACAGTTGAAGGATGCACACACATATCATCATTTCAGTCAAATAAAGCCCACTGCTGGACACAAGCCTCCCCCAAAGATCTCCACTACGACCAGTCTGGGTGTATTGTGTGCTTATACGGAGCTTATATACTGTAGGGTTTTGCCATAATTGCCACGCTTGGCACGTGGCTTGATGACCACAGTTGAGTTGTTATTGCACTCGAAAGCAGCTCGCCATGCTCCAGTTAATCCCATAGTCACCTTGACAACACCCAAGGGATAAGATGGGTTGCTATACGTAGTCGGCACCGCACACAGATCAGCCCTTAATAATCTACTGCTTTTGCCCAATTATCCCCAAATGATCATTACAATGAGCGGTCACTGGCGATATGTCCTTTGGCTAATATGATGATGATGATGTGTGAAGAGTCACTCAGCTAAGTAATAGTGGACCCACGAGAAGACGGCGGGGTGCATGTGGTCACTCGCTGCCGTGTGCGTACAGCACAGCGCACGGGAACCTTCGGGGTATCCTTTACAATCCCCCCGGGGGGGTGAGCGCTTTACTGTAGAATGTCCACAGGAAACGAATAAAAAAGTTAAATAATAGTGACATAACCACACGAAACTTCGAAGGATTCATTTTTATATAATAAAGTATCTGTGGTGAAAGCGAACGAACACATAAACAATATTTGTTGTTGAAATTATAGGCCTAGCTTTTTTATAAACTCATGTAATTATAACGTTTGCGAATGAATATTCAATATGGTTCACGTATTGATTATTGATGTTAACATGTGGTTTCCGGCTTGTATTGGGACAAGTTATATTTTTTATACATACAATTATAATTTTCTATTCTGTCATGTCATCGCATCTATACCTCTCACTCTTATTTTGTTGGTGCAATCTATCTAACCTTTATACACTATTGTACATTAAGAATAAATAAATAAAATGGAGTATTATAGAGCGCACGTATATTCAACAGTGGGTATATAAGGTCTATGATAATAATTAACGAAGAAAGAAAATGTTTATTCAGTGACGACAAGAGTGACAACACATATACAAAACTAAAAGAAAAGAAATTGGTTGCCTGTAAAGTCGGTTTACTGACGATTGTTGAACGTGACAACGTCTTAAGAAAATACTGATGGAATGGTAGCATTTTTCAAAAGAAAATTTTAATTTCATTTGTTTAATAGATTTGTGGTGCTCAGAATGCCACCACCCCATCTCCTCCCATGGGTGTCGTAAAAGTCGACTAAGGGATTAGCCGGAGGATGGGCAGCAGCGTCCTTCGAGTACATTAACAACTCAACTGCGATCGCCAACCCACCTGCCAAGCGTGGTGATTATGGCAAAACCCCCCAATGAAGCCACAACACATCTATATCGGTGGTTGTGGTGATCTTTGGGGGAGGCCTGTGTCCAGTAGTGGACTTCATTCGGCCGAAATGATGATGAATAGATTTGTATGTATATAGAGAAGGAGGTAATTGGAAATCACAATGAAATTGATCAAGTTAGATTTATTTGTACGCATAAATACAATTATGTAAAATTTTTTTTTACAATTTAATAGTTTTTACAAGTATAAATGTGCGTTGAGCAATTGTTTTACAACTTTTAAACATGTGTAATATTTAATTTCTTACAATCTGTGTTGCTGTAATTATCGTTGCTATAAACAATTGACACCACATTCACTTTTCACTGCACTTGATACTCGATCAAAACATGTAAATGTACTATAGTATAGCAGCTGTCCACGCAGACGCATCGCTCACTCAAGTAGGAGAGAGACGGATGTCGAACGCTGCCGAACGCAAAGGCCGATTGTGCTTCTTTGTCGCTCGTTCCGCGCTCTCGCTTGCACTTCAAGCCTTACATGGAACGCCTCAGAGCGAGGTAACGCCGCATGAGTCATGTTTTTTCGTGCGTGCAGCCGACTCTATCGAATTATAAGACGTTGTCACGTCAATAAAGCTCATCATCATTAACAGCTGAAGAACTACTTCCATTGGTGAAAAAAGGCATCCAAGTCACATTAGAACTTTCCAGGTTATTAACCAAACCCGCAATGCAGTTCTTAAGACCTGAATCTGTAAAACTCCGGGCCAACGCAACATTTTATATATACTTTTCATCATCATCATCATATTAGCCATGAGACATCCACTGCTAAACAAAGGCCCCATAGATTTCAACAAGTATCATGATTTTGGGGGGAGTTTGCCGGTGAGCGCAGTAGGGCTAATGGTTCAAAGAAGTGACGCTGCTACCCATCCCTCTGGGTTTAGAATCCCTTATTCACCTTTTACGACATTCATGGGAGGAGATGGAGTGGTGCTGTATTCTTAATCCGGACACGGATTTCCTTTGGTTGGTATAAAATAAAATACTACCTCATTTGTCCATGATCGCAAAAGCAGGTGTGGCAGTGCAATACAGTCGTGGGTAAGATTCCCAAGTCGTGTAATGCTTTCATACTCAAGTTGTCGTGTACCTGGCAGCCCGAAATACGGAACTGCGTCCGCTAAAAGGCAAAATTCTTACTTCGCATTACTTGGGACTTATATCGACATCGAGGAAAGTCACAGCGATACGGGGATTCCATTTAAAAAAGCAGTTTACGTCCGCTTAGGGTGGCTACAATGTCTGTTTTATGCCCACCGTCCCAGCTATGATGTCACCACCGCACCGCTTCGCTCCCATTGTCTTCAAGGACGGGCTCATATATGCATACGTTTGGTCTCACTGCCCGCCTCGCTAGCCCCCTTCATGTTAACTACTATTTTGCTGCCAGCTGACTTTACAATACAGCCTAAGTATTTCTATATGCCTTTATGGCACTGTCAGAATAACCACTACAGCATTTAAATGTTCTAGCAAAATGCTGAGATAGGGGGCTTATTCTGGCCTTGTACTGTTTCTTTTTTATGCTGTTTGTTTTCTACTATTTTAGGGTTCCAAACGTTTGAAGGAAAAATCGGCGGAATCCCTATAGGATCCCTCGTGTGTCTGTCTGTCTGTAATAGCCAATTTGCTATGAATCTACTGGACCAATTAAGTTGAAATTTGGTACACATATTTGGATTTATGTGACCCAAACACGTACGTGTAACGTAAATAAATGAATTTTGAATATGGGGCTCCTATAAGGGGGGCAATACAGAAAATTTAAGAATAAAGTTTTGCAAACTGTACCGTGTAACATAGGAAATAGAAGGGCTTGTTGTTACGGTCTCAAATATATTTTTATTATCATTTTAAAATATAAAGTTTTATAAGAAAATAGACGAAAATTTACCATTAAGGGGGCTTATCTCCGAAATTACAGAGACTAAAATTCTGAAAAAAATATAAGTGATAGCTCTGTACCTCTAGATTACAGGAAAATCTATAAGAAGTCTATGGTCTTAAAATAACATGGTAAATCTTTCAATATTGAGGGCGGGCGAAGGGTTAGAACATGCTTTGCTTGCTTCTTATGCCTGCTTAGTACACTTTTTATTTCCTTGCTTAATGTGCTAGCTCCTTGCCTACCTTACACGTTTTATTCCCGACGTGTAATCTGGCAAATGGCTCTGGGGGAAGCGCAACAGTCGTGATTGATCTCCAGGGCAAGTCCGACGATCTATCCTTCTAGAGGTTGCCGCCTGTTATTGGTTTGATTCCTTCAGAAACAAACGCAACTGAAAGCGTTGGGCGGATTCCTTTCCTTTATTTAGTTTATGTATTCTTTATGTATTCTATTTTAGATACTTATTTATTTATTTTATTTATTTATTCTATTTAGTATCCATCCTAACCCATCCTTCAACTCCTTTCAACCCTGTGCAGTTTGGCACTATTCCCATCCTTCATACCCATCCTATTCGTCCTTCCTACTTCCGCTGCGATGTTCCGAGGTCAGACATTGCGGTCCTACCATCTCAATACACCAGCAGATGGTAGGAGATAGATATCACGTGACCTCCCGCGTGTTTGTGCCGTGCGCGGGAACCCGTAATGGGGGGTGAAGGAGTCCTGGAGGTTGAGCTGCATAGTAGACCGGCGGTCGTTGTCCGCTGTCAGCAACACGCCTCTTTGGTCCCGAACTCCTCTAACACGGGAGGTTGTAGCTGAGCCGGCTGCGATCAATCGGCTGTGGCAGTCCTTAAGACTAGCCGGCTAGTTCTCTTGGGTGATGGGGTCTGCAGCCAGTAGTGTGAGCCAACTGCGTGGCGGAAACGTGGTGGCGAACGCTATGTGGGCTCGCGGACAACACACTCAGGAGTACTATACTCTGCTGATCGCCCTGGTGTTTGTATAAGCATCCCCAAAGGTGCGGGCTCCGAGGAGGGTGGGGAATCAGTAGAATGAATAGATAAACAACAAGCGTATGGATTATTCCAAAAAAAAACCGCGACCAGTCTCTAGGGACAATTCGGGGAGCTCTTTTAAGGGCAACCCAAAAAGCATAGCCTCTGTTGGGTATGCTAAGAGACCTGACGCTTCGGGTACCGCTGCAGCCTTTATTGGCAGCAGCTCCCAGAGCAGAGGGGCCTCTGGCAGTACCAACGTACAGGCAGGAAGGGGGGGAACAGGCTCACGCCCAAACTCGGCCTGTAGACCTACGGAAGGCGAGGGCTGTACACAGCCTGACCCAGACGAAGGGAGACAGCCGGTAAGGGTCGTAGCAAGGGTGACCAACACACCTGCTGTTGGCGGGGCTGGAGGCCCTGACGCTTCAGGCAATGCAGCCATAACTGGCAGCAGCGCCCAAAGCAGAGGGGCAACCGGCCGTGTTAGCGTGCAAGTGGGGAGGGGGGAACCAGGCTTGTCCCTGGACTTGGTAAGTCGATCGGCGGGAGGCGAGGGCTCTACGCAGCCTGACCCAAATGCAGGGAGACCACCGGTCAGGGACGAAGCACAACAGGTGCGCAGGCACAAAAAGCCAAGTGGAGCCCAAAGGCGACGCATGGCCTTAATAAGGCAAGGAGCGGGATCGGTGGAGTCACTGCCACAGGAAGTAGCCCGCATGCCGAAAAGACTGAGGACAGAAGGCAGTGGAGACTCAGTTGAGGCCATCAATGTACCCAAAAGGACCAAAGCAGGGTTCTTCAGGGATGCAGTGGCAAAAACTAGGATGGCCATAGTTGCAGAGGAACATCCTGTTCAGACCCTGAAGGCCGAGGATGTAGAGGATATCCGAGACCTCCTGTGGGAAAAGATGGTGGATACGCCAGAACCTAGGCCCATCTTCGTCCTAGGAAATGGACTCACGGCAGGCGCACTGCAAGTAGTGTGCGATGGTGAAGCAGCTGTCACGTGGCTGCAGACACTGCAAGGGAAGACGATCAGGGACGGGGCCCTAAGTCTACGTGTAGTAGACGCGAAGGACCTGCCCAGACCGGTAAAGATGGCATGGAAAAGGCGCATGCCATCCAGAAAAGCGACCCTAACACAGGAGCTCGACATGCTCCGGTCGTTCAATAAAGATCTCACGACTGCTGAGTGGAAGGTGGTGGATCAAGTGGTTGAAGGTGTGGTCGCCCGTAGCATTATCCTGATGGATAGGGCTTCGGCCGACTACATCAAGCAACAGGGCTACAATCTGCACGCGGGGATGGACCGGAGCTACTTTAAGCTCCTAGACGATGGGCTAAAGCGCCCCGGCGGTCCCTCTGAACAGATCGCGGACGGCGTGCCAACTACCTCGGCTCCCGAAAATGCTGAAAAGCAAATTACAGATGGAATGGATGGTGAGGAGGTGAAGACAGGTGACTCTGAACCACGGGGGGACGATCCGGTCTCATCGCCACTTTCGATGAGATCGGACTATCTCACTTTGGGATTGGACGAACTGGGGATTGCCTCCTCACCGGCCATTCCAGATGACATCGAGCTGCTGGCAGAGACGGGAGAGGGAGGCCAACAGCACTAGGCATCATCACAAGCCATCACGATGAGCAATTTAAGGTGCGTACAAATTAACCTGCATCACAGTAAGGCAGCCACGGCAATACTCAGTCGTCAGCTGAACAGGAACAAATATGATGTAGCCCTTATACAGGAACCATATGTATACAAGGGGGACATTAAGGGATTAAATACTGGTGGTGGACAACTGTCATATAAATGTCCCACAAATAATATGAGGACTTGTATCTATACTAGACGAGGTATAGAAGCAATTCCTCTTTATGATTACTGTTCTAGGGATCTCACCACGGTGAAGATTAACGAAGGGATAGAGGGGAAAAGGAAAAGCATCATCCTATCCTCTGCCTATCTACCATATGAGGAAGCAGACCCGGTTAATGCCTTGTTGCATAACCTGGTCAATAACTGCGCTAACGAAAATCTCATCATAGGATGCGACGCAAATGCGCACCACGTTGCCTGGGGCAGTACAGACAACAATAAAAGAGGTGAAGTGCTTATGGACTATCTGGTAAGTTCTCCCTTATTTATAATGAACAAAGGCAATAGACCAACTTTCGTAAATACACGTAGGGCAGAGGTCATTGATATTACGCTAGCAACTAAAGGGGCTAACAAGGCAACAAAAAATTGGCATGTGTCTGGTGAAGTTAGCTTATCTGACCACAATTATATTTGCTTTAGGTACGAAACTTCCCAAAACTTTGGCAAGGTACTTAGAAGAAATCCCAGGAAAACGAACTGGGCATCCTTCAAGGAGGATCTCAAAGTAGAACTTAGAGATCCCACAACTAGGCTAAACTCTATTATAGATATAGAATTTGAGGCGGATAGAATATCACAAGCAGTAAAAACCTGCTGGATAAAGAACTGTCCGGAAAAAGAGGTGAAATCGCAAAGGGAACCATGGTGGTCCCCTGACTTAGAACATCTAAGACAGGACACCAGAAAAGTTTTCAACTATGCGAAGTCTATAAAAGACTTCACGATATATGCAAAAGCGCTAACGCACTACAGCAAACAAGTTCGCAAAGCAAAGAGAAGGGCGTGGAGGGATCATTGTCAGAACATAAGCAGCTATCCGGAAGGAATGAGACTGCCGAAGGCAATGAGCTCCGCGAAGGTTAATATACTGTCATCCATAAGAAATGACCAAGGTAAACTCACAACAGATGGGAAGGAGACACTAGCAATCATGCTCAAAAAACACTTCCCAGACTCGGTGGAATTACACAGTGTGTCTGACAATATCATCACAATGGAAGAACAAAATGCAAGAACTTCCAAGGACGACTGGCGGACTGCAAAGAAAGTCGTTGACGCGGATAGAATACGTTGGGCAATACGAAGTTTCCGTCCTTATAAGTCCCCTGGACCGGACGGAATCTATCCCATCCTACTCCAAGAGGGCAGAAACATTATCTTACCTCACCTCTGCAGACTGTACAGGGCCTGCATAGCCTTTGGGTATGTCCCGACAGTCTGGAGACAAGTTAAGGTGATCTTTATCCCCAAACCGGGAAAAGCAGATTATGAGGATGCTAAATCATACCGGCCGATAAGCTTAACATCCTTCTTCCTAAAAGCTCTAGAGAAGATGATCGACAGGCATATTAGAGATGGAGCGCTCAAGCGCAGACCACTACACAAAATGCAATGTGCGTATCAACAAGGTAAATCAACTGAAACAGCACTACATTATGTAGTAGACAGAGCTGAAAGGGCTCTGGCAACTAAAGAGATCTCAGCAGCAGCATTTCTAGATATTGAAGGTGCGTTCGATAGGACGACCTTTGAGTCAATAAGTGCTGCTGCAGAGAGACATGGCATAGAACCCACCATAATAAAATGGACAAATACTATGCTTCAGGGCAGGATTATCCAAGCCAATCTACTGGCAGACAAGATAGCTGTAAAAGCGACGAAGGGCTGCCCACAAGGAGGGGTTTTATCCCCAATACTATGGAGCCTTGTGGTAGACTCTCTTTTGGTGGAACTAAATATAGGACCATTCCATACAGTAGGGTATGCTGACGACATAGTCATACAAGTAAATGGCAAGTTCCCGAACACTGTGTCGGACCTGCTACAGGAGGCTTTGGACAAAGTAGAGGGATGGTGTGATGGGAGCAACCTATCCATAAATCCAAGCAAATCTGTTTTAGTGCCGTTCACAAATAAAGCAGACCTGAGTGGACTCAAGGAATTAAAAATGTACGGCACTAAAATCGAATGGGCCACGGAGGTAAAGTATCTAGGTGTAACACTGGATAAGAAACTAACGTGGCGTACTCACGTTGAAAATGCAACTAAAAAGGCCCTAAGAGTGTTCAATATGTGCCGTTCAGCCTATGGCAAGACGTGGGGACTCAAACCCAGGGTCATATACTGGATATACACAATGATGGTGAGGCCAATACTAACATATGGCAGCGCAGTATGGTGGACGAGAACTTTGTTACAAACCTGCAAAGACACCTTAAGGAAGGTACAAAGGGTAGCCTGCATGGGCATCACTGGAGCCTTTAAAACCACGCCTACTATGGCACTCGAGTGGATGTTGAACATTAAACCACTTCATATTCACATACAAACAGAGGCAAGAAAATCTCATTATAGACTTGCAAGGGCAGGCGCGTGGAATCGATACAAGCCCTGCACAAAACACACATCATTGGATCCTGTGAAAGAACTGGATGACTTAATGGACATGACATGTGATGCTGACAATCCAGTCTATATGTTCAATAGGAGATACAGCGTACATATACCCACAAGGGAAGAGTGGCAGAGAGGACTCAAGCCCATAAATGACACTGCTCATCTCATTTGGTATACTGATGGATCTAAAATGAAATCAGGTACGGGAGCAGGAATTTGGTCAAATGACTGCAATATCAGTCAATCCATGGGGCAATATACATCGGTTTTCCAGTCGGAGTCCTATGCTATAATTGTCAGCATTAAAGAAATGCTAAGGAGGAATGTGAAGGAAAAAACCGTATACATACTCAGTGACAGTCAAGCAGCTCTAAAGGCATTAATCTCCTTTAAAGTAAACTCGAAACTAGTCAAGGAAGGTGTTATCTTACTAAACAAACTAGGAAAACACAATAACGTAAAGCTTATCTGGGTACCTGGACACGAAGGTGTTGAAGGTAACGAGAAAGCGGATCAACTAGCTAGGGCAGGCTCGAGTAAGCAGTTCATTGGCCCTGAGCCTTTCGTAGGAATACCTCAGGGTACCTACCAACTGGCATTACATGCATTTGCTGATAAGGAACATGTCAGAGAATGGAGGCAAGCGAGAGGGCCTAAACCATTCCAAAACTTTCTGCAGCACAAGACTAAACGGGTGTAAGAGACTATTAAATCTTACCAAAACCCATTTAAGGCACTATATAGGTGCAATGACAGGCCACTTCGGCACCAAGGAGCACCTCCATAGAATGAAGCTCAGCACAACGGATACATGCAGATTCTGTATGGACAATCAAGAGTCTATGCAGCACATTTTGTGCAGCTGTGACGCTCTGGGAAGACGTAGGGCAAAACATCTAGGAGTGGCTTATCCATTGCCTGATGATTTTGCACGGCTCCAGGCAGGTATGATTGCGAAGTACCTACAGGGACTTCTGGATTTGCCAGCGGAGGAGTAGTGCAGGGCTTTGGGCAGCACAATGGATCCAATAGGGTCGAAGTGCGTTCGGCTAATGCTGAGCCCGTGGGAGCCAACAATAGAATAGAATAGAATACGGTCTCAAATATATTTTTATTATCATTTTAAAATATAAAGTTTTATAAGAAAATAGACGAAAATTTACCATTAAGGGGGCTTATCTCCGAAATTACAGAGACTAAAATTCTGAAAAAAATATAAGTGATAGCTCTGTACCTCTAGATTACAGGAAAATCTATAAGAAGTCTATGGTCTTAAAATAACATGGTAAATCTTTCAATATTGAGGAGGAGGACGGGCAGCAGCGTACTTCGAGCCCACAACACACCCATATCGGTCGTTGTGGTGATCTCTGGGGAGTCCTGTGTCCAGCAGTGGACTTAATTCGGCCGAAATGATGATTGATTACAAATGGTGGTATTATTTTATGTGTCTCTGTATGTGGCATATCAATATTTCTTTTTTTCTAAAACGGTCAACTCCTCTAGCTGTGGGGAAGTGCCTGTAAAAAGGCCACTTCTGAAAGCACATCTCGGGGAGAATCATAAAGAATTCCCCCAAGCCTCGCTGCGCGCTATGCTGCGCACACGGGGACACGAGCCCACTTTCGCGCCGCCGTCTTCCCGGGGGTCACTCGTTATAAGTACTCGAATTCACCAATCTGCGCACCCGTGACCCCCGAAGTCTCCACCGTATAATGACGGCAGACGTGTTGGACCCCGGCGCCATGTCCGTTTCCGTGAGGTAACAAAACCGGGCTCATGCAATTGGATAATATCTTTTGTTCAGTATTTATTATGACTCAGGTCATACAAAGTAATTATGAAAGCAATTTCGAGCACCATTATTTTATCATTATGTCCACGAAAAGCCATGTAAATAGTACACATTGAACTGTATAAGTAATTATTTTTCAACAAACAAATACCATGACAGTATGACCTTGTATTATAATAATTAAACAACACTGTTTTGATAAATACCCCAGGGTCACGGTTTACCCTCAAATGAACTCTCCCAAGGGGGAGCTAAATTGCCGTGATGGGCTCGTGAAGACTCGACCAGTTTTTTATCTGTAGGCCGTTTTTATAGGACTCCGTCATAAAAAGATAAAAACACTTTTTATTCAAGTAAAACCATATGTAGGCACTTACGTATAGTCAAGACTTTAGTTGCCGCGTTCCAATATGTTGATTTCCTATGGAGAAGAACGGGCAAGAAACTCCATGGTAACTCTTTTTAAATCATAATAATTGTTACAATATTTTTTGGTTACATTGATCTCAAAATAAAGATAATGTGAGGACAATGTAGGAGAAAAAAATTACTTCTTAAAAAGTCTACACTTTACAAGCCTGATTTTACAAAAAAAAAATGATTAAAATGCCATGGCAGAATTAAGCTCACCAAACAAATATAGGGGTTATAATTAAAGTGATTTATATGTACCGATATTATTACAATAAAAATATTCGTTCTCCTTTCTCCGTGTGATGTCCGGATTAAGAATATGGCACCACTCCAATTCCTCCCGTGGATAACGTAAAAGCCTAAGGAACTCTAAGAGATACTGCACCCACCAACCATCCTGCCAAGCATGGTGAACACTAGCAAATTCCCTCCAAAATGAAAATGGAAATCTATCGAGAAAGCCTTTGTTCAGCAGTGTACGTCCTTTGGACTTAAATGATCATCATTTCGGCCGAATGAAGTCCACTGCTGGACACAGGCCTCCCCCAAAGATCACCACAACCACCGATATGGATGTGTTGGGGGCTCATTGGGGAGTTTTGCCATAATCGCCACGCTTGGCAGGCGGGTTGGCGATCGCAGTTGAGTTGTTAATGTACTCGAAGGACGCTGCTGCCCATCCTCCGGCTAATCCCTTAGTCGACTTTTACGACACCCATGAGAAGAGATGGGGTGGTGGCATTCTGAGCCGGCACCACACGGTTAAATGAAGATGATGATGAAACATATTCGTTTATAATAGGGACTAGAAGAAATTCTAGAGCCACTAATATATATGTGCCTTTGTCTCTTAATACACAAAGCAAGTTTTTAAACAAAATATAAATTTCGTAACACGAGGCTCCGTCTTTCAGAGGTAATTTTGAGGCGCTCATGTCCAATTGCAATCACTGATCGGCAAACGATCGGCGAAGTTAAGCAACTGTTGGCACTGTCTGTGGATGGGCGACCGCATAGCGGTATTTCAACTGGGCGTCTCCATGCTCCTTTTATCCTGGTTTGTTTGGGTGGTTAAGTTGGAGGCCTTCTGGCGGCTGGAACAATTTTAACACAAGGTTGACCACTGACCACATAAAAAGAAAAAGAAAGTATAGGTAATTTCAAGTTCTCTGCATCTAAGATATGACATCACCTGACAACCCTGCATTTCGAAACAAATACAGTAAATGGGCTCTGTGGGCAAGTGTCACACGCGCGGAGGATGGAATCGAACTGGCCTATTAATTACTTTAGTATACTATGAACTGTCAAAAATGCTGACTAGGCACTATGGTTAGGGATGTAAGCACTAATGGGTACACGGCTAAGATATAACAGTACGCAGGCAGCTGCACTCCGGGTTCGATTCCCGCAAGGAACAAACATTTGTATGATGGTAGTTATTCCGGGTCTGGGTGTATTGTCTGTGAAATTTATGTCTGTAAACGCATCCACAACACAGGAGAAATCCTGGAGTGGGGAATCGTTTAATTTAAAAAAAAAACATTCTCCACTCCAGGGAAGAACGAAAAAGCATGTCGGGCTCCCACCGGCTAAAACTGGAGTGGTCATCTGGTGGCAAGTACATAACTGGTCGTTGTGGAAATCTATGACAGAGGAATCCGTTTGGCGTTCGGATTAAGAATATAGCAGCACTACATCTCCTCACAAGATATCGTAAAAGGCCACTAAGAGACTCTAAGCCAGAGGGCTCGAACCCATGCCTCCCAAGCTTGGTGAGTACTGGCAAATCGCATCTGCGCAAAACTCAGGTCGTTGCTCAGCGTAATGTGTAAATGCCCAACAGCGCGGATTTTCAGCAACAAACTCGATGAGTGATGTAATGGCGATTAATAGAACGGAGTGTGTAAACTTCTGACACTAATAAATCAAGTATCAAGTTATATATCCCATCTCTACCCAACTATGTGACTCATTTAATGTATGAGACTGACTCGTGTCTGTGTCACCTTGAGGTTGCGATGCTTTAGCCTTATGTTAACGTCCTCGGGGAATAATAACCTAAAGGTTATTTTGAAGAATCTATTGCTTGGCTGCGGAGTCACACTGCAGTATGGAGACCGGAGAAATTATTATTACACATGCGACGTACGTAATCTTACAATTAATTACTGCATTGTAATAATATAATTAGTTAAGTATGAAAACTGTGTATAGTAAATCATTTTATATGCAATTAATGGTAATTCTAAACGTATTATTGCAGCTTTAATTCATAACAACTATTCATAACAATTAACATAACAGGTTACAGTTTTTGTCATTTTGAGCACGCAATCTAGCGTAAACAACGCGATCAAAACGCTACGTGATTCTTGTACTATGCAACTGCGAGCGACGACCTCATCCATGAACTGTAGTGAAACAACAGCCGTTTAGTTTTTATTTACATCGCAAGTTTATGTGAAAATATAAAAATTCCAACGGTTCCAGAATCAAATACTGAATCCAAGGTGTCAGTTTTAGTTGAGATGTCACTTACATCCGTTATATACATATATGCAAGAATAATTCGTTTGCCTTTTAAAAGATTGCCATAGTAGTTAGTTATCCCAAGCGAAGGTACCTATCTGCAGGCAAGGGCAAGGCAAGCATATTGCAGGGGACAATCCAGCACTTGTTATTATAAATGTTATAGTTTGTTATAGTTATAAATATATTATATATTGTTATAAATCTGTTTTTGTATAATATGATTTTTTTTACTATCGAATTAGGTAATATCCTATAAGGATAGATGTAAGGGAGGATAAATAAATAAACAAACAATGCCACCATTAACAAAATATTTTAGAGCGTTGATAAAGCTTCACAGATAAAAGCCTTAGCTCACCTTTGTCTTTACATCACATTTTCTGTCTCCTACATTTGACCCGCAAAACAAAGCGATTCAGCACAAAGGACTATCTAAAATCCAAGCGGGTGATGTTGTATGTAAAGTAGACGTCAAGCCAGAAATAAAGGCAACAAAATAAATGCTTATCAGCTATCATCCTTTAAACCATGTTCTATTAAGTTAATACATCAAGTCGTCATACATAAAAAGGTCAGCAAAAGAAATCTTAACATTTAAGCGCTTGTCAAAAGCTGCCTACAGTATTGTTAACTAGCTGGGACCCACGGTTTCACCCGCCGTTTAATTTAAAAGAAATCGGATTATTGATAAATAATTTAGAGTACTTCTGCATAGACACTTGACATAGAGTATATGTATTGGATTTGAAGGGCTTTAATATTTTTGCGCGGAACTCTAATTATTTTTCTAAAATAAAAGTAGCTAAAGTTATTCCTTATAACATCAGCTATCTGCCAGTGAAAGTCCCGTAAAAATCGGTCCAGCCTTTTCGGAGACTAGCGGGAACAAACAGACAAAAAAAAGTTTTTTGTTGTAAATACCGTATATTCTTCCATATGCATGTAATAAAAAACCGTTATTTTGACATGACAAATAAACACTTCAATTTTATTCATTTATATATGTATAGAATAGATAAAGATAACATCAGCTATATGCCAGTGAAAGTCCCGTCCCGAAATCGGTCCAGCCGTTTCGGAGATTACCTGTTAATGTCGTAAAACACGATGAAGGGCCTCTAAGCCTGGGAGATGTGCAGTAGCGTCCCTTATGTGGAATAGCAGCCAATCTGTGCTCACCAACCCGCCTGCAAGTGTAGTAAGTACTGTTAAATGAATACAGACAGCATGGAATCGGTCATTTATAGGGTTTGATCAAAATTGGACATCTTTTGGCCGATATGATGATGAGGTTTAATACAACACTAGCTACTCCATCCCAGCTTTGAACGAATAGGTATATGCACAAAGCTAATTTGTCATTTATAGAATATTTCCCAGAGGTAAAATATAAATAAACTTAGCCGAAGATCTATTAGTGAAAACCGCATTCAAGTTCATTCAATGGTTTTGGAGAAAAGTAAAAACGTGAAAAGCAAATCTCGTTTATAAGTAGTGATATACAGATATCACTAGTCATCACTATTGTACTCAGAGTTGTTAGCAGGTCTCTTTATATGCACAGAGTAGGACCTGACGGGTGCGTAAATTGGGGAATCTGCGTGCCCACACCGAGCGACCCACTTTAACAGTCACCCTCTCCGAGTCTCTCTGCCTATGGGCTTGGCACCAGTGGGTGGCTCTAGTGTGATCATACGAGGACCTGGAGCCCCCCTTAGGGATGCCCGAAGATGATCACCCCAGTGGTTTTACCGGTATGAGCCCGGCATGCCCCTTCGTCCTTCCCCAGGGCGGAGCAAGTTCATGAAGAATTTCCACAGGGCCCAATAAAAAAAGGGTAGGACGTGAGGTTAAGGCACAGTGCGTCCAGGATACCGCACAGCACACGCTTAAGGAGTTCCCTACGTGGGCTGCCATACACCGATTTCTGGTCAATTGTTCCGATCAAGATCTCTCTCTCTACCGGTAAATGTATGCCTATATGTCGGCTATGATGGCAGAGTATGAAAATTGTAGTGCAGTGGTCTCCTTCTATGAGAAAGTCATGCTCGAGTAGGAGGCCGCGGGGCGGAATTGTTGCGGAGCCGATTCAGTTCGGAGAAGGAGAAGAGTGCGCCGGGGTAACAACCACCCCAGCACCAAGGGCCTACACGCCTGAGCCGCTGCCGCCACATGGGATCGTGGATCGTGATCGTGGATCATCCTGAGCCTCGGAGATCGTGGTCGCGTAGATTGGGGAACCAGCGTGCTTATACCGAGCGACTCCCAGAAAACGGTGTTGAGCCCGTGGTCACGTGCCGCTGTGTGTGCAGCACACTGCACATCACTGTAATCTGGTCTTCACGGTAATCTTTTATCATTCCCCAGGGAAGTGCCTCAAGGGCGGCCTTTTTCAGTTGCCTGCCCTCCACTAGAGGAGGTAACCGCGTTACAGTCATTCACTCTGTGATGTGCCTAAAGGCGTGGCACCAATAGGTCTACCTATTCTATATCTTGTGTGATTTTAGTCGAGTTCCTGGAGCCTTCGGTGCTGAAGATGATCGCTCGAAATATTATACATAACGTACTTGTACCAGGTTTTTTATAGCCTACATAATATGTTATAATTAATTATTTATTTTTTGTATCTGAGTATTAGTGCATGGGATTCATTTCTGTGATAAAATATTCTTAGCTGTTCAATGTTGCAAAAGAAACTCTAAAAATGCTAGAGGATTAAAGCTCTAGGCTAGGTTTACCAGTAGGTACCGATCAAGTTATCATTACGTCGTTCATCATTTCGGCCGAATAAAGTCCACTGCTGGACACAGGCCTCCCTCAAATATCACCACAACGACTGACATGGGTATGTTGTGTGCTCGTTGGGGGGTTTTGCCATAATCGCGACGCTTGGCAGGGCGATCGCAGTTGAGTTTTTAATGTACTCGGAGGACGCTGCTGCCCATCCTCTGACTAATCCCATAGTCGCCTATTACGACACCCACGGGATGATATAGTTTGGTGCTATTCGTAGCCGGCACCACATGGTGCATTCGTTGCCGTAGCATTACATCATTAAAAGAAAGAAAATACCACAGATTTGCATTAGTAGACCATGTTATTTACCAAAACATAATAATTCGATAGATACCAAACTTATTATCACATCTAGTCAGACATGCCACCTACATAATGACGTCAGAGATAGACAAAATACACAGATTATGCAAGCGGTAGATTAGATAGTTTATCTGTATTCATAATATTTGGGACGGCGTGTTTAGTCATGGTGTAAAGGCTTATGAAAGTAAAAGCTGTTCTGTAAAAAATGTAAAGATACGGACTACGAATGCTACGGCGTAGCCGAGGCGATGAATTCACAGGCTACGCTTTTGTAGCAGATACAATGCACTACAATTAAAGTCAATATTCTTGGTCTTTGTTCTACGGGTTTTCTTATCTTCTTTATTAGCTCGTAAACCTCCGCATTGACCTCTGTGAGAAACGTTCTGAATATTCCAGAAGTAGTAGAGCTATAATCACCACGCTAGAGACTGGGATTAGCGATCGCTGCATAGCATTGCGATGTGCATTAAAAATAATGGTGCAGCCCATCATCTTGATACATATATTTTTTTTAACAAAACTTTGCCCCACACTAGGATTTCTCCTGTGTCGTGGGTGCGTTTACAGACATGAATTCCACATACAATACACCCAGACCCAGAGCAACCTGCAGATCATACAAATATTTGTTCCATGCGGGTATCTAACCCACGACCCGGAGCGTAGCAGCCGTAGGAACGGTTCTTGACCATTCAGTTGTTGTCAATGCGTCATCATCATCTATATATCAGCCAAAAGAGATCCACTGCTGAACAAAGTCTATCCCAATAGTTTTCCACAATCGTGTCCACATTTTGGTAGGAATTTCCCAGTACTCAGCACGCTTGGAAGACAGGCTGGTGAACTCAGTATGGTTACTGTTCCAAAGTATGGGACGCTGCTGCCGATCCCTCTGGCTTAGAGCCTTAGTTGCCTTTAACGACAATCACGGGAGGAGATGGATTCTTAATCCGGACACTACACGGAACGCAATTTCAACTTACTTATAATCACTGCATCTTGCTGCATTCATGTTGTTTTCAGCTCACAGATCGATTGGGGTAGTAAACCATACTCTCAATATATGTATACCTCGTGGTCGTCACCACCTTCAATAGGACAAAGATGGGTTCTGTGAATGGTTGTCTGGAAGAAATCACTTCTAGCGATAAAACTGCCATTTGTTCCGTTATGTGTTTATTAGTATGTATTTATTAGTATGTATTTATTTTGCTGTGTAATAAATTAGATATACTCTACTCTCATGAAGAGTAGAGTGGTAGTTATATAGTAGAGTAGTCTAGTACATCTAGAAGAGTATAGTAGTATACTGATTACTATATAAGTAGAGTGGAGTTATCATCATCATCATTATCAATCATCAAGTCCACTGCTGCAAACAGGCCTCTTCCAAAGTGTGAACAACGACCGGTGTAGTCACACAACACATGTGCTAATTTGGGGGTTTTGCCATGATCACTTGGCAGGTGGGTTGGCGACAGCAGTTGAGGCGGTCAATGCGTACTCGAAGGACGGTGCTGCGCATCCTCCGGCTAAACCCATAGTATTTTTTACGACACCCACGGGATGAGATGGGGTGGTGCTATTCTTAGCCAGCACCACACGGTTAAGAGTGGAATAGCAGTAGTAAAGCATTCTACTGTAAAATTTCATTTCCAGATAACAGATGGCATCGTCACTCAGGAATGATGGATCTAACATCTAACAAAGTATTTTTAAAGCGTATGAAGGGATGTTACTTCTGATCGTTCGTTCGGAAACCTTCCACTACATTAGACGCTTTACTTGATAGCCGTCTAAATAGAAAGGCGGCTATCCGTATTTAAGTTGTTTACGTACATAAACATGTGTAAGTTTCAACATCTCATGACGATAAAGTGATAGTTATTCAGTTAGTTTTATTGTGTGCTTCGTAACAAGATAGAAGGTACGGCAGACAGAAGGTTTTTTGCAGAGCCAAAACTTGTGGCTTAATCTACGACGTTAGTTATGTATGTATTTATTGTTACTATACTGATGGTAGGCATCTTATTGCAAGAGACTGGCTAGATAGGTACCACCATAAGGACGATATGCAAGCAAAGGCGGCAGAGTGACATAAGGATGATCCCCGCCGCAGAAAACGCATCGGGTGCAGGCGCCGGAGGAACGTCGACTGACGTTTCGAATGTGTTTTATTATTATGAGTAATAATCGCGAAAACCTAAGACATTACCACCTTACAAGTATCATTAAAATAAATTCACACAGTAAAATTAATTCCATCAATTTACATTTTGATTGCAAAGGAAACCCGCCGGGTCTAACATACACAGAACAAACTCCTGCTGAATATTAATTTACAAAAAAAAGAACTTATATTTCCTTGCCTTTCCCTAAAAAAAGTTTATCCTTGGAGACGCAGCGGTGTCAAATTTTTTATTCAGTTCCCTCAGCGAGGGTCCGGAGCAAAAGGCATAATATATTCCAAGTTGGATCTTAACGTGTCTGGGAAATTCGAAATCTATTTACAAAGAGTGAAAAATAGTGTCGAATTTTCTTTCTTTATTCATACAAGGCCACACTCGCGTATTGGGTCGGACCAAAGTCAAAGCTTTTCATTTGAAATTATTTTTCTTTAAGGCACCTAGTTGATCCTATGGAGAAGAGCCAGCACGAAACTCCATGGATACTCTTTTAATAATAATTAAAATTACAATGTTGATTGATACAAATGATGGTAAAACATATAACCAGAGTAACGTAGGTTAATTTGAAAAGATGGAACATACTACAATAACAGAATAATAATTTATTTGCCGTGGCAGTTAACGGCTGACCAGTCCCAACAGACGGCACCCGTTCACGAGCATGACGCATGCATCAGCATCGCTTAGCTCAACCATATTTTAGGGAACCGAACGACCCGATACACGACGCCACCGCCAGCAAGACATTTTAGTGAGCATGACAGACCGATACAGCCAGGTAAAAGACACAATCATTATAAGCACTAAACATGTACTAGATATTATGTTATTCTTTGAATTATTATGTAACTCAATTTAAAATAATGTAATTTGGACATGCACCTGAATTTATACATATTTTTTTAATAGTTTGTTTTTAATGAATAATAAAGCCTTTTAAAAAGACTTTTTTATTTTTTAATGAATACAATGTATAGTATTCTTGTGACATGATTAACACAACAATTTGCATGCCATTTTGAGATGGCTAAATATGTGATCCTATAATTAAAATGTACCATCTTTTCTACCATATTTTATGCAGCATTTCGGCCGAATAAGTCCACTCCGGCTCAGAATGCCACCACCCCTTCTCCTCCCATGGGTGTCGTAAAAGTCGACTAAGGGATTAGCCGGAGGATGGGCAGCAGCGTCCTTCGAGTACATTAACAACTCAACTGCGATCGCCAACCCGCCTGCCAAGCGTGGCGATTATGGCAAAACCCCCCAATGAGCCCACAACACATCCATATCGGTGGTTGTGGTGATCTTTGGAGGAGGCCTGTGTCCAGCAGTGGACTTCATTCGGCCGCAATGATGAAGTCCACTGCTAGACAGGCCTCCCCCAAAGATCACCACAACAACCGATATGGATGTGTAGTATGCCACAACAACCGATATGGATGTGTAGTATGCTACAACAACCGATATGGGGGTGTAGTGTGCTCAGTGGGGGTCTTGCCATAATCGCCACGCTTGGCAGACGGGTTGGCGATCGCAGTTGAGTTGTTGTGTGCTCGAAGGACGCTGCTGCCCATCCTCCGGTTTATACCTTAGTCGACTTTTACGACACCCACGGGATGAAATGGGGTGGTGGCATTCTGAGCCGGCAAATGCAAATAAAGAAAACTATAATTAGAACATTTATGGCTAATGATGATCACACATTTACAGTATAAATATCTTAATCAGCCTAATATAATGTCACAAGAATAACATTAACAAAATAATAGTAAATCAGTGTCATAATATTAAATATAAGTAAATATCACAAATTAGACATAGACTAAGTATATAATACTATATAGATAAACGTGTAGCTCGTTGACGTGTAAAGTTTGTTTAATGTTTCTGCATTGCTTCTCAGAGGTTGTCATGTAGCGAAATGCCCTCCGTTGTTTCAATATTTACTGCTAGAGGGGATGACCGCTTTACAGTCATCCCCTCCGAGATGTGCCTAAAGGCGTGGCACCAATGGGTGGCTCTAGATGGAGATCTTTCGAGTTCCTGGAGCCTCCCTTTGGTGCCGAAGATGATCACTCCGGTGGTTTTAGCCGGTAGGAGTCCAGCATGCCCCTTCGCCCTTTCCCGGGGCGAAGGAAGTACATGAGATATTTCCACCGCATCAATAAAAAAAGAAATAAAAAAGGACCTATTTACTGAATAAATGAAAGAAAAGAAAGAAGAAAGAAAAGTATTTTATTTGCACTATAAGGACACATACCTACAACAAAGACAAAATAAAAACAATTTGATTAATACAATGAAATAAAAATCCTGTTGGGAAGATATGCGCCATATCCGTGCAAAATGGTTGTCGCTCAGCATACTACTGTGGAGAGGCATCCCCACAGCGCTTCTGTTCTTTATAGTGTATTATTAATTTTAAACGGATTAAATCGCGTGTATTATTGATTTTTTCCTGACGTTTCGAACACTTTGCAGGGTTTGTGGTCGCAGGATAACTAAGGTGTTTATTTAGCGAATGTCCGTATGTCCGTCCGTACTAACGGCCGAAATTAATAATTGATCTAATCATTTTCGGATTTCGGATTACGGATATGTCTGTTTTTTGTGTTAAATGTGGTCGTAATACAACAACGGTTGAATTTCAAAATCTTAAATCTGAAGATTTCGGATTAGATCGATTGATTGATTGTTCATTTCGGCTGTAAGAGACTAAACCAGAGGGATAGGCAGCAGCGTGTCTTCTGTGCAACAGTAGCCATATTGCGCTCACCAACCCGCCTGCCAAAAGTGGTGAGCACTGGCAAATTTCCCCAAAATGGTGACACTATTGTGTAAATCTATATGGAGGCCTTTATTCAGCAGTGGACGTCCTTTGGATGATATGATAATGATGATGAAAAGTTGATATTTATCATTGAATTCACATTGTTTTTTTTTTATATGGGTCTTTATTGATACTTTACATTACTTAGTCATTCTTGTTATCAATTTTATCTTAAACATATTTATAATAAAACACTTTTAAACGGATTCTATCGCGTATATTTTAAATTTTTGTTTTTCCTGACGTTTCGAATGCTTTGCAGCCTTCGTGGTCGCAGGATGACTGTAACATATTTGTTTTGTCGTATTATCATCACGTATCATTTCGGCCGAATAAAGTCCACTGCTGGACACGGGCCTCCCCCACAGATCACCACAACGACCGATATGGGTATGTTATGTGTACTCATTGGGGGGTGTTGCCATAATCACCACACTTGGCAGGCGGATTGGTGATCGCGGTTGAGTTGTTAATGTTATTGAGGGACGCTGCTCCCCATCCTCCGGCTAATTCCATAGTCGCCTTTTACGACACCCACTGGATGATATGGGTTGGTGCTATTCGTAGCCGGCACCACGTGGCCTAAAATAGGTATATCAAATAAAAATATAGGTTATTTAAACTTCACAATTCCAAAGTTGGTATTCTGATTATTAAAAGGCCTTTAGCTTTTCCGGCTCTACAGAATGCCTTATTACCCACACGGCGAATTAAAAGTTGTAGCTATTTATTATTCCAAGCAAGTTCCAAACATCTCTCGTCTTCAGTGATTTATTTAATTTATTGGGGTGGTTTAGAGTGATTTAATTGCACCTTAAAGTATTCGATTTAGAACTTGTAATTATGTGTATTTTAATAATACATAATAAATACTTATTTTATGTATGTGATAATATGAAAATTGATGTAGATATACTATTTATTTATGCCAATACGTGTATTTTCTTGTATATACCTCAATATAATTATATATATCATCATTCAGAACACCACAGACTACCTGCATTTCTTCATTTCCCTACTTTTAAAGCCATCCAAAGGTTGTCTGTAAAAGTTCGCTTTTAGCGATAAGACCGCTCATTGTGCCATGTTAACTATTGTAAATAATCCTTCTTTATATTTTGGTGAACAATAAAGTTATATTCTATTCTATAATAAAATTGAAGTGACTGTCTGTGATTTCAAAATATATGCCCAAAATTTAAGTGATTTTGAATAATTCATTTTTTATATGATAGCCCAATTAATGAGGAAGGTTATTAGAAGGCTATTAAACATCCCGTGACGACTCTGAAGAGCGGAGAAAAAAGAAAAAATGACATAAAGAACGCTAAGTGAAAACGAAGTTATAGCCCGGGCAGGCGATGCGACGCAGTGGGTCCGTGGCCGAGGGCAACCGCCCGACGAGAAGCGAACATTACCGAGAAGAGCCGTACTGTGCATGTCTATGTCAACGAGGTACACATCCCGCGCGGCTCAAACGCGTTGCCTTGCGTTATCTTTATCAGGTTGCGGATAAAACCAGTACATACTAATAGCGCACGAAGGTATTGTCTATTCGAAGTACCCTAAATTATTTATAAATAATCTGATTTCTTTTAAATTAAACAGCGGGTGAAACCGCGGGTGCAGTCAGTTTATTATAAAATCTTCTCATTATTAAAGGATTCGTGAAAGACCGTACGATCTTTTACAGTGAAATTTGTAAACAGTGAAAGATTTCTTTGATTTCTTTGTGACATATTTATTAAATATCTTGACGTTTTGATTATATTCTAGGGCTAGATATTGCAAAAAAAATGTTTAAAAGCTAGCTTCGTGTCTAAGTAATTCACTTAGTAATAAATTAAATGAATGATTGAGAACTCGATATAGATTTAGAAAAGTTAAGGCACTTTATTGATATGATTGATTGAAAATACTTTATAGAAGTTTCAGAAGTATATTTAACCGATCTTAAGAGCCTATCACATTCTACTGCTGGGCTCTAACAAGTTTATATTATGCTAAAATTTGGTCTACATCGAGTGAGACACACATTTTATGTGCAGTTGCGACGTTTTGGCAAGACATAGGGTAAATTATCAGCACGGCACGGCACGGCAGATGTGATTTCGAAATACAGACCTTTTTTTTTATTGGTGCCCAGTGGAAATTCTTCATGAACTTCCTTCGCCCCGGGGAAATGCGAAGGTCCTACCGGATAAAACCACTGGAGCGGTCATCTTCGGCACGTAAGGGAGGCTCCATGTCCTTGTATGATCACACTAAAGCCGCCCACTGGTGCCACGCCTATCGGCAATATCTCGGAGAGGGTGACTGTAAAGCGGTCACCCCCCCAGGGGGATTGTAAAGGATCCCCCAAAGCGTCCCACGGCAGCGCGTGACCACATGCGTGCTACCGTCTTCTCTTGGGTCGCTTGGTGTGGGCACGCAGATTCCCCAATCTACGCACCCGCGAACCCAGAGGTCACCCACCTTATAGCAACGGCAGGGGTTTTCAGGCGTATCGGAATTAGGCGCCAGGGCGGTTGTTACCCCGGCGCCGTCTCCTTCTTCTTCGAGCGGGATTGGCCTCTTCCGGTCCCGCTCTGCAGTCTCCTTCTGGAGCATGACGCTCTCACAGAAGGAGACCACTGCAATCCAGTTTTCGTGCTCTGCCAACATAGCCGACACTACTGCTGGCAGAGAGAGATCTTGCCCGATCCGATCAACCAGGATCCGCCGCTCGGCGGCCCACGCAGGGCACGCCTCGAGCGTGTGCTGTGCGGTGTCCTGGTCGCTATCACAATGTCGAAATACAGACCTACAGAGACTCCTTGATTTACCAACAAAGGAGTAGTATAGAACCTGGATCAGCACAATATGACTGAATACGACTGAATTGAATTCGGTTGATGTCAAGCCCTGGAAAAGCACAAATGGAATAGAATAGAATATAAAACCAACCGTGTTATGCCGGCTATGAATAGCACCAAACCATCTCATTCCGTGGGTGTAGTGTACGCGACTATGGGATTAACTGGAGGCCGGGCAGCAGCACCCTTCGAGTACATTAACAACTCAACTGCTATCGCCAACCCGCTTGCCAAGTGTGACGATAATGGCAAATCCCCCAGTAAGCTCACAACAGAACACAATGAGAACAGAAGACTTTGATTATATTGTTATTAATAAATAAGTTTGTGTTAGTCGAGACTATTTGGGTAGACCTGGGCACTGTGGAGAATGTCCATTATTCTTGGTAAAATGTACCAAGAAAACGGTTGTGTTAAATACTAAAAATAAATTTGATGTTTGTGTTTTTTGTCTTTTGTCTAGGACTTTGTAAGAGCCGATCATCAGACGCAGCCAATCGTATTAAAAAAGTAATAGACAAAGTAGTTTACGGCAGTGACTAAGATGTGATGAGACATAGTCTCGTGTACAAAACACGTAAACAAATAGGTTATAAAAAGATGTATACATTTATATTTAATCTACAAACTGGACCACAAGTTTTCTGGAATTGTTTGATTTCAAGAATCCTAAAAGGCGTGAAAAGGAAATAGAACAGTACAAATTTCAAATATAATAATTTGAGTTAAATTCTAACAATTCTAAGTTTGAATTTCGTAAGTAACCATAACGACCATTCTACTAAGATAGGCAATGTGCTGAGTTGCCAAAGATATAAATTGAAGAGAACAAACTTTGATCATCTTGGGGTTGCCAGATTATAAGTTTCCCACCGCGTTACAAACTTGTTTTTAAACTTGGTAACATTTGGTAAAAGCTTTGCTGTTTTGTTCACTAACTCCAAAAAAGAAGGAGGTACGTAAGTAATTTCCATTTGTCTATGGCATTGTATTTTAGATATAACTTTTTTTTATTTAAAAGGAACCCTACATATTTCCCGTTAAAAAAACTTGAGCATCTGATAAGCATTTATCTACAGCTAGCCTAAAAAAAATTACTTGCATTATTGGATGTAGATACACGTTAAATATTTTAATGTAAATATCCATTCATAAATTATAGAACTGGTGAATCAAACTCGCTCAAAATGGAACAATAAATAACATTTCAAAAAGCTAAAACCGACTTCACAAGAACAAACTAAAATGTACTGTCTCAAGTCGTTGATAGAGTAACGAAGCAAGAGATCCCACGCATTTTATAGCAAAATCTCAATATGTCTTGATGAAGGCTTAAACAATACATTACATTTAGCTGTCAAAATAAGTGAAAAACAAAATGAGATAACACAAATACCATCTGTTAACCCAAATCCTATAAATCATCTCCACGAACACTCTGTAGCAATTTGTAGGAGAAAGTTCGTCTGTTTATGAAACATGATATTAAGAGAATCTTTATTGTTTTCTGCCACGATAACTTGGTTGTTCGAGATTCTGGTAATACTTGCCAAGTTATCAAAGTACTTTAAATACTTGGTGGAATACTTAGCAGACGAATAAGGGAATGAACACCTGATATTAAGGCAGTCCAGGATAGACACTCCAAAAAAGCAAAAGAATATTGTGCTGTGCTGTTCGAAGTAAGATTGCGGTAGTTTAGTATGGGCGCCGATATGTTCCAATGCATATTACGGTTCTCTCTAAATTTTCCATTTTTACTGAAGACCGTGTGTGGTTTTTGGCGGTCAGACATAACTTCCCCAGCTGGAACAGTCCATGAAGAATTTCTTCACACAAAGAAGTAAAAGGAGATCGGTGACTGTATAATTTAATCTATCATCATATCAGCCAGTTATACGTCCACTATTGAACAAAGGCCTCCCTCGTAAACCAGTGTTGTCATTTTTAGGGGCTTTTTACATTAAATTAATTGAGGTTTTTAGAATAGAATAGAATAGAATATTCTTTATTGTACACCATTAGAATAGTAATTTGTAGGAAAATAGATCATAATACAAGTAATTGTACAATGGGCGGTCTTATCGCTATAATATATAATATCGCTTTTATTTATTTTGGAATCCTCAACACGTCGGTATTTTCATGAATTTTCAGTTTTTCAGTTTCAGTTTATCACAGTTTTTTCCATTCTAACGCTATTTTGAATAAAAACACAATTAAATAATAATTTTCACAAAAAAAATGTATTCTAAGTAAAAACCAAACGGCTTAGATCATCGCTCGCAGTAGCATTAATAACGATCATACCATAGTACAATAATGATGTGGCGTTTTAATTCAGTTATTTGCGACACATTGCGCGCTCAAATATAATAAAAACTGTAAGCTATGATTTCCAAGATAAGTAACTTTCCTATCTTCATTATAGGCCTAAATGTAACCTCTTCGCAAAGTCGTAAGTTGTCACTTACACCCCATATAGAGTGTATTCTGTATAGAGGAAACCACGCTGATCAACATCATCCTCATCATATCAGCCGCAAGTACGTCCATTGCTCAACAAAGTCTCCATAGATTTCCATTACAACCAGTCACATGCCATGTATGGTCTTTTGGGGGAGATTTACCAGTACTTACCACGCTTGGCAGGCAGGTTGGTGAGCAGAGAATGACTCCTGTTCTACAGAAGGGACGCTGCTACCCATCCCTCTGGTTTAGAGTCTGGTCTTAGTCAGTTTTTACGACATCCACGAGAGAAGTGGTGCTATATTCTTAATCTGGACATCACCCAGAAACACACATGTAATGAGGTAAACGTGGAGCGCTGATTCGAGACAACGAACCAACCGTTCTCATATAAGCTGTCACTGAATAATATGCTTTTATCTATAATTAAATGTATGTAGATTCCAATTCCAATTCTAGTTTAATGGCCCTATCGTTTTGACGGTGATTCTGCCAATGTCTAGTATTGGTATAATTATAAGATAAAAACAATTTATATATGTCGGAGATACACCATTATCATTGGTGGTCACGGGTCTAGTAGGCGTCATCAGGGTTAAGTGCGAGCACAAAACAAAGTAATCACTGTTTCGTACAATTTAATAAGATTTACAAGCTTTTCGAGTCACTAAAGGAATAAATACTTCACAATTACGTTGCAAATAATTATTACTAATTTGAAACGTTAACTTATAAATTTATCCGAGTAGCGGGTTCGCGACACCGACCTAACTTCGCCAAACAACAACTATTACACTGATCCTCCTCGATCCAAGACAGTTACTAATATATGAAATATATCCACATGATATCCACACGGCAACCGTCAAGATGGCGCCTCGACCCCACTCGAGGCCCAGCCTCTGCTCTGATTGGACATAACATAATATGATACAATACAGTAACTTTAAATAAATTATTAATATTTTACAAGATAGAAAAATATGATAAATCAATTAAAATTTAAATGTAGTTTTAACAAAGTATTTTAGTAAACAATCGATCTCGCGTTATGAAATCAGCAATCAACTCGATTCAGACGCTTCCTCCGACATATATATATCAATAAAAAAATGATAATATCAGATTGTGATTCAAAGAATGAAAAAGGTAAATGTGCAAGATGCACAGATGCAAATTTTCACTTCTGGTTGCATGAATGGCTAAATGTCAAAAAAAAATATTGATTCAAATACTCAATTGCTTTGACACTAATGATCACTCCGATTGTCAAATTGTCATATCATCATATATATCATACCAGCTGGCACGTCCAATTACCTCGCAAATTGACACGAGTAGATGCAACCACATGGAATAACACTCACATAATAGCCGCAACCACTACAGAGGTTTCATTTGGAGTTATATTATTTTCATTTCATGCAACAAACCTCTGTGGTTGAATGGGAGTATGAAAACGTAATCTCGAAAATTTTTGTTGTGCTTATCTCGCAAACGATATGTTAAGATAATGATGACAAGAGGTCATCATCATCACCATATCAGCTGAACGAAGTCCACTTAACAAAGGCCTCCCTCATAGATTACCACAACGACAGATTACATGCCGCATCCAATGAGTCCAGCTTTCTTCACGAGTTTGTCAGTCCATCTAGGTCCGTCCCATTCTACGTTTTATTTTCCCGTTTGTATGCTCTCATGTAGATAGTACTAAGTAATTAAGAAATTTCGTGTACAACATGGCCAACTCCGTGATCCTGTACGGTTATTACAACAAACCGCGACTCTTGTTAGTTTGCTGGGTATTGATAATGGTAATTTCTGGTATGATTGCTCACTCTATGGGTTCAACAGTGGTCTTCCTGGCTGATATGATGAAGGTGTTATTCCTAGAGCAGAAGTACAGAATGAGTTTTAAATGAGTGAACAATTATAATTCGTTACAGCCTGTAATATTGTCTTTGATTTACCTATTACCATTTTCGCCAAAGATTTGTGTCAACGTGATCTACATTTTTACGAAAACCGCATTGTTTGCGTGATTATAAAAACACGAATACATCTGAAGCTTAACGATGTAACTCTTACGTAACCGAGACAACGAGAAAATTCTTTATATATTCGACTGACATTGTGTGTAGTGTTGCACAACTGTATTTGGTGAAAAATATCGAACTTTCAGTTGAGTAAGGCTCTAAAAATACACGTATCTACCTACTGGTATATCAGAGATAAGATATCGGATTGTCGATACTTTAATTAAGTGAGTGCAGCCATGGTTTTATGAAAACGCTTATCTAATGATATCGGTTTTTTTATTTGGCATGTGCTCTTAACTTTATATGATGGTGAGTTGCATTCTGTCTGATTCCCCGCAGTTCCAAGTGGTTCCTGGGTAAGAATAGACAACCCATCTACACCGTTCACGTACACTGTGTTGCTATTCATTACCCATGTCGTGCCCATCCCAATATCCGTTGGGAGATCTGTTCTCGAAATTGTTGACGAGTATATCTACCTGGGACAAACTGTCCAGTTAGGTAGGTCCAACTGCGAGAAAGCGGTAAATCGTCGAATCCGACTCGGCTGGGCAGCATTTGGGAAACTTCGCAACGTCTTTTCGTCAACAATACCGCAATGCCTCAAGACGAAAGTCTTTAACTAATGATGACATATGGATCAGAGACGTGAACTTTGTGAGTACAATGGGCCTCATGAGAAAGCCAAGGTCACTCAGCGAGCTATGGAGAGAGCTTTGCTTGGTATTTCTCTACGAGATTGAATCAGAAATGAGGAGATCCGTTGAAGAACTAAAGCTGTCGACATAGCTGAAAGGATTAGTAAACTGAAGTGGCAATGGAATAAATAAGCAATGTACGCTACATTGCTCGTAGAACTAATGACGGTTGGGGGACAAAGGTTCTCGAATGGAGACCACGCCCCGGAAAACGCAGCGTGGGACGGCCTCCAACGAGGTGGACATGCGACCTGGTGAAGGTCACTGGGAGTCATTGGATGAGAGCGGCATGTGACCGCTCGTTGTGGAAATCTAATGGGCTATGGCTGATAAGATGATGGTGATGATTCGTCCTGGTATACCAAGTGGAGGCCTAATTTTAGTATACATTAAATAAACACTGTTTATTTTATTTTATATTCCTTTTGCAATATATTTCGTGACTTACATAATTTATACTTAAACAAACCTTTAGTCTGATATACCCGTCGCAGTACAACTTGTATACAAGCTACAAGATTGCAAGTATAATCTTTTCATCATGTAAAAAACAGTAACATTCCAAACTTTTTAACAGTAAAAATAAAGTTATATCCAAGCTGTCAAGCAGACATATTAACTGTCATAAATTTACATGTCAAAACTGAGTAACAGACACATGACTAAAATCAACCACTTACATAAAATATTTCTGCTCATGTAGAAAGAATTAACATCTGAAATAAATTCATCCGAAAGGTATTCTTTGATAGACAGAGTTCAGCCTTTTGGGTAAATACTTTTTCACTTGATACTTTAATATTCTTTGATGTTTCATGCAACTAATTTCCTCAATGGTGGTAACGTTCTGTACCTACCTACGTATTAATATTTATTATATTAATAAGTGTATTGTTATATGAAAATGTGTGAACTTGGGGGTTTTCACGAAGACCCGTCCATTTGACTAACATGCAAGTAGAAATATCCCAATGCCGAAGATGATCTGGTGGTTTAGCTGGTAACGTATACGAATACGGCATACACCTTCGCCTGTCCCCGGGGTGGAGAAAGTACATGATGTATTTCCGGCGGCTGAAAACTAATCTCTCTACGAAGTTGCTAGGTCATGCATTGTTATGGGTGACAATTAATTTTAATGTCACACTTTTCAGCAAGACCTCTTCGTGCCTCGGAAAGCAAGTCTAAGCCGTCATTCCTAGTTGTCAAGTTAATTTCTATGACCAAAAATTTGATAATTACTTAACCGAAAGATATCGGTGTTAGCCAGTCATCAGAGAGGTCTGACGATACGTGAATAATATTGCATCTGATTGGACTGAAAGCTGACAAAATATTTGCGGATGGCTGGGTTGATGATGAAATAAAATACCGACAGTACAACCTAAACTATATATTAATCTGAGCTAGTTTCCTATTTCCCGAAACGGAAAACACTATCACAACATCTATGTATATATATAAAATACATATAATCACCGACGCTTTGCAAACTTCTCTAACTTCGGACGACCCTAAGGGTAATGTTCATAATAAAGGCAAGTTTCTGACAGATCCCTCTGATTGCCCAACAGATAATATGACGGAAAAGCGTGAATTACTAAACTAATTATAGGATCCACCAAACTTTGATAGAAAGTACAATAGATGTCCAAGAATTATGTAGACCGCGAAAATTCTGTAGTTGAAGTTGTATTCGGGTTCTTTGTAAAGTAAATGATGTCAGAAATCGAAAACAAATTTCATTATATAGGGCTTCATTCTAGGGATTGTACAGTACAAGATGTTTTTCAGACGAGCTGAACCTGAATTTACAGTTTGAAAGTTGTCAGCACAGCTGCAGTTCCAACTTGACGAAAACGACATAAGTACACTGACTGTAAGCGAACTGCATTGAAACTACATATATAACTTTGCACGGATTTCCAATCCACAATTCGATACGTGTATTGTGCGTTGATGTGTCGCAAAAATTAATGGTTTCTTTCTTTCTATATGTAGTACCCACGAAGAATGAAAAAGAAGAAAATGATGTATGAATTAATTTCAAACCAAGGATTAATTGGCCCTCTTTTCCCTTTTCCCGGCGAAAATCAAAGCGGTGTGCTGGATTTTTACCGTTTAAAACCACCTGGGGTGACCCTCTTCGGCAACTAAAGGTGCTTCAGGTTCTCAAGAACTAATGCACCGGAGCCGCCCAACGGTGTCACGCCTTTAGCCACATCTCGAAGAAGGTGACTGTAGTGCGGTAACTAGAACTGTAAAGAGACCACCCCCCAAGCGCATCTCAATAGCAAAGATAAAGGATAAAGGTCCCCCGAAGCCTTGATGTGCGCTGTGCTGCGCACACAGCGTCCCGTGATCACAAACATGCCGTTGTCTTCAGCGGTAGCTCGGCATGAACAAGCAAATTGCCCATTTTGCGTGTCCGTAAACCCCCAAACCGACCGGTGGTAAGGGACTGCTATGATATGGAGCCTCACGCGTGCGAGATATTAGCACCAGTACCAGATTATTATCCCGGCACCTTATACCCGATCCCACTCTTCTGGAACATTCTCATAAAAGCACCGCTAGGCCGCGTACTGCTGCCGATGCCGCTCGCGTCAGTTCTCGAGTGCGCGCCATATAGCTTGCCGCTTTAGCCTAATGAATACCACAGAGGGTGTGTTTTCGCCGCTCTGACGGAGTAGGTGTATCTGGTCATACAGACAAAAATCTATCTCCACCAGGATGTCAAAGGAGCGCGTCACATTCCGCCTGACGCAGGTATTCACCGGACATGGTTGTTTCGGTGCGTGCTTGCACAGGATAGGACGCGAGGTCACGGCACAGTGCCACCACTGTGGAGACGATCAGGATACCGCACAGCACACGCTCGGAGAGTGCCCTGCGTGGACTGCCGAGCGGCGGATCCTGGTCGATCGGATCAGGCAAGATCTCTCTTTGCCAGCAGTAGTGTCGGCTATGCTGGCAGAGCAGGAAAGGATCCCGCTCGGAGGTGCCGAAGATGACCACTCCGGTGGTTTTAACCGGTAGGAGTCCGGCATACCCCTCTGCCCTTTCCCGGGGCGGAGGAAGTACATGATGTATTTCCACCGGATCAATAAAAAAAAAACAAAAAAAAGGATGTCAAAGGAAGCCCTGGTACGCATTCGAGTTCTCGCCACGTATAATATCATATGGTATCCTCGTGTTATCCGTATAGTCACTCTGCTCAGACGGCTGCAGACCATAGAGTTAGGTTCTGCAACATCCGAAGCCTAACAGTCTAGACGGCCAAACAGGCGCCTCGTAGAGGACCACAGACCGCACGACTATCCTGCTTAAACCTAGTGTCCCCAAAGATCAAACGGTCATCGCTCTACGTAAATCCGAGCATTCGTCACGTTAATTATGCGTTCTAAAATCAAAACATAATCCTATAACTCAAAGGCAAAAGTTATTCAGCAGCTCACCCCACTAGGCGTTGTCGTAATGATATTAAAGTTGTTTTTGTTTACTTCGCAGCAAAATTTTGCCTACAACGGGTAGTTTGGTGCCTCACTGGAATAGTAATAGGATGTTTCGTAGTCACACCGATGTGTAACATAAAAATAAACGAAAAAAAAATCTAAAACGATTTTTTTTAATGAATGTATTCAGCAATAAAGTTCCAGCCGACATCATAAGAGGTGATAAGGGTTGTTACGAGCCGGGGTTCAGGATAAATTAAAATCACACGAAACAACATATTGTTTTAACAATGACACTTAAATCACTGTTAAACTTGCAGTATAATCGCTTCGTATAACACTTCTTCTTCATTGCGTCGTATCGCAGAGTAAAATTTACCTGTCCCTCCTTCCTTCGCGGCCGCTATATATATGGGCCTATCGGTATTGAGTACAACTTTCCTGAACGTTCACTCTCTCGAAGTTTCTAGGAAATGTGATAATAAAAAAATTGAGGCAAAAAAGCTCCTTTAAAAATAACGTATGTGTGATTAATTATATAATTACATACATAATCTATCTATCTATCCATAGGCTTCTAGAAAAAAAAATCACGCTTTTCATAGGTGTCGTAATAGGCGACTTAAGGTTGATCATGGAGGACAACAAATAACATTGATTACTAATCTGCCTGCCAAGCATAGCGATTGTGACAATACGCCCTCGTATTGTCACAATCATAAATGTCCATGCCTAAATTCCAAACTAATTCTTATTTCTCCTAACGTTTCCTAACTCAGACACGACAAAAGAAAAACAAAGTATGTTTACAGTTTCATACCAAACTTAGTTAAAGAATTGACTTAACCCGCCCAAGTTAGTTAAGTTAATGATTAAGTTTAAACTAAGTTAAGAAACTCCTGAACCTTTTCTACGCTTTTAATTCGAGTAGGTAAGCTCAGTCTCCAAATATTTATCTTTTATTTATTGGAAAATAATTATATAAGATTTTGGACTTCAATGTTTGCTACGATTTACGTATCTGTTGAAGCGTCTATTTAAGTTATTTTATTGTTATGCTAATTGCTATTGCCACATCCAACCATTCAAGTCGTTTGTAGTAGTTTATTTATAAATAATTACTAGTAAAAATTAGATGCATATGTGTAATTCTTAATTGATTTCTATTAAGCAGTTCACAGAGCTTCAATTAAGCACCGAGAACTGTAAAATATGTAGGAATATAATTTCAAAACTGTTTAATGTAAATATTTTGTGAAATAAATGTCTTTTTGTATACCTGATACTTTGATTTAGTTGTAAAAAACGTTAATTAGTTGAAAAATCATAAAAGATCGATTATTATGGTGACCATTTTATTTTCCATTGTTGGATTTATAATGAAAATACAAACTAGAAAAGCAAATTGAAAAAAAGATCGATTTTCAGAAAAAAATTATGAATCGATTCAAGAATCGATCGCTAGTCGCTTGTAAGAAAAAAATGTGAAGAAAGTTCAACTGCCCCGTGTTACACTACGGTGTGACACTCGTCCGCGATTTCGCTAAGGAAACATCTGAAGTTGCGAGCGTCTTTTATTGCGCACTCATGACATCCCTACGCTATTCCTAATTTAGTTGTCTGCAGTATATTGTGGATTTCATTTAGTTAGTACGACTTACTACTTATCCTACATAATGTTCTCAGATGTATATTATGTTTGGATAAGTTTTAGATGTGTTACGAGCCGGGGTTCGGGATAAATTAAATTTACCTATATTCACGTTACAATTAATTTATTCTTGATTACAATTAATATCACTTATAAAAAATTACAGGATAATAGCTTGGTATTCCACTTGTTCTTCACTGTGTCGCAGAGTAAACTGAACTGTTCCTGTCTTTTTTGTTTTCTTTTGTTGGGCTTCTCGAATACAGTTCTAGGAAATGTGGTTGCTTAACCAGTCATTTCTGGCGACGCCAAAAGAGGCCTCCAGTCAGGCTTAAAATTAATATTAAAAACTAAGCAACTTTCGCTAAGGGCGCCCTCTACGGGACACGGACCTTGGCTTAGGGCGTTGCTGGGGATATCAAGCTATTGTTTTGGGGACAGCTGGATCGGTATTATAAGTTATTAGTCTGTCCTTCTTTCGCGGCTGCTATATACGAGTATATAGGCCGACCGACACTTTGTAGAAAGTTCCAGAATGTTCGCTTTCCAGAATTTTCCAGACTATGTGGTACCGCTACTAGACACCAGATGGCGTCACACAGAAAGTCCATGAGGATTTCCCCACGACAAAAAAGGTGCCAACGCAATAGTAAATAGTTTGCCACCAAGCAGTATTGTTTAAACTTTAAACATTACTGTATTCTGGTTTGAAGGGCACCGTAGGTAGTGAAACTACTTGGCATAAGAGACTAAATAACTAATGTCTCGAGATGACGAGCGCAGTGTGGTGCTACGCAGGACCAGTCCTGGGTAGCATTACAATTGTTCTAGGCAGGCATGACCATACCTGTTTGAGCGTGGACTGTGTAATTGTGGTTCGTAATAAAAGTGGTTGTGATTTGTACGGACAGTTTATTGACGCCTATATCGAACTAAACTAATTTAAATACAACGGGGAAAAAAAGGTACTTCTACAATACTTTTGAGAGAACACGGAAGAACCTGTATGTTACATACTTGGACAGTCTTGCCAGTAAAACTATTACTATAAACAATATATAATGTAGGTTTCCTACAATACCATCAGGTAAATGAAGTGCTCGCCTCGTCACTAGATTGTACATAAAAAATATTGTACACCATCCATGAAATATACATTTAGATTTATAAAATAAAACCATTTTTAATTCAATTAGGACTTTGGAACAAAATGTATTCGAGTTATAATTAGTTCCATAACTCCAAATAAAACATTTTGCGTATTTTGGCCCATAACTGTAATATTATTTTAATGCGTGTCCTTGCCAATTGTTGAAAGTGAAAGTATTTTGTCAAACGAGATGCGAGATGACGACCCTTAGCTAGATGACTGAGGACCATTAGAATTAAGTCATTAAGTTCATGATGAATTTCAAGTGGGACCAATAGAAAAAAAAGGGCCGAGATACGCCAACGGCTGGGGAAGCGCGCGTGGTAATATGTAATACATGCCAACCTATCCAAGGTTGTTGATGACTATGCGCCTTAATAGTGTGAATCATTATCAGCATCATCACTCCAGCTGTAAAACTTCAAGTGATGGGCATAGCCCCAAAGATTACCACGGTGTCTGGGTTTGTGTTGTGTGCTCATTGGGGAATTTTCCCATAATCGCCACGCTTGGCAGGCGGGTTGGAATTTGCGTTTTAATTAATTATTAATGTACCGTGTGGCTCAGAATACCACCACTCCATCTCCTCCCGTGGGTGTCGTAAAAGTCGACTAAGGGATTAGCCGGAGGATGGGCAGTAGCGTCCTTCGAGTACATTAACAACTCAACTGCGATCGCCAACCCGTCTGCCAAGCGTGGCGATTATGGCCAAACCCGCCAATGAGCCCACAACACACCCATATCGGTCATTGTGGTGATGCATGTGTCCAGCAGTGGACTTCATTCGGCCGAAATAATGAATGTACTCGAAGGACGTGGCCCATCATCGGGCTAGTCCCATAGTCACCTTTTAGGACACTCACGAGAAAAGATGGCGCGGTGCTATTTATAGCCGGAAATACACATACATACATAACTTAATCAGCCCATTACTGTCCCACTGCTGGGCACGGGCCTTTTCTCACGATGATAAAGGTAAGGCCTTAGTTTACCACGCTGGCCTCGTGGCGAGGCTGGGTCGAGCCCAGTTTTTGGGCTGTAGGTAGGCCGTAGGGTGTTTCTCCGTTTTCAGAGAAGCAGGGGCGGGCTCGTGGCGGGCTCGGTCTGCACTCACCCTGCCCCGAGGAGGTAGTGGGAGAACTCCCCTACTCTGCCACCGTCAATATCGTAACCTCGGTTGGAGTGTCGTGGTCACGTCGCGCGGCTTCGACCGGGACCGAGGATCTTGGCTTAACCGCCCGGAGCACGAGGATGAAGGCCTCTATAAAAACTTCCCGAACCCAAGCTAGCGTGCGGCGATGGGTGCATGGCTGATGGGAGGTTCAGTCAGGACCGGGGGACCTCTACATTTTAGTTCACCGGTCACGGTTGTTTCGGTGCGTACCTGCACAGGATAGGATGCGAGGTCACGGCACAGTGCCACCACTATGGAAGCGACCAGGATACCGCACAGCACACGCTCGATGAGTGCCCTGCGTGCGCTGGTGGCGCACGCGGCGAGCGGCGGATCATGGTCTATCGGATCTGGCAAGATCCCTCTCGGCCGGCAGTAGTGTCAGCTATGTTGGTAGAGCAAGCAAATTGGAGTGCAGTTTCTCCTTCTATGAGAGTTTCAGGCTCCAGAAAAAGACTGCTGAGCGGGATCGAGAGAGAGCTGATCCCGCACGTGCCGGGTTATCAACCACCCCAGCGCCCAGGTCCAACGCGCCTGAGCCTCCCTGCCGTCAGTTTATGGTGGGGAGCCTCGGAGGTCGTGAGCGCGCAGATTGAGGAGTCTGCACTCTCATACCGAGTGACTCCCAGGAAGACGGTGGCGCGCACATGGTCACGTGCCACCGTGTGCACAGTGCACAGCGAAGCTTTCGGGGAACCTTTACAATCCGCCCCAAGAAGTGCTTGGGGGGCGGCCTTTTTACAGCCGCCTGCCCTCCGCTAGAGGGGGTGACCGCTTTACAGTCATCTCCTCCAAGATGTGACTAAAGGCGTGGCACCAATGGGCCGCTCTAGTGTGATCTAACGAGGACCAGAAGCGGTTTCGGTACCGAAAATGACCGCTCCAGTGGTTTTAGCCGGTATACCCCTTCGCCCTTCCCCGGGGCGAAGGAAGTTCCATGTAGGATTTCCACTAGAAATCAATAAAAAAGGCTATCAATGCTAAAATTAAAACTGGCACAACATGTTAATGTCTAAATTATGGATACGTAAAACGAAGAAGGAAAAAGAAACCTTTCACCCAATAAGTAATAAAACAATAATGTAACCTCGTGTGTGTTCTTTCGCCTTAATACCTGATAAATTTTCAAGTCACGTCGCGCTACACGTTCTCTGTGCTTCTATTTGTATGCTCCTTGGAGAAATCGGTGACAGGAATATATCCTGACTGTGATTAACTTTTATTTTTAATGTATAATTGGACAAGCCAACATGCGCGCAGCGGGCTAAATGACAACACATTGTTGATGCCGAATATTTGCTATATTTTATTTAACCGTTTTTTAGGCAGACACCATCTTCCGCTAAAGCCGAAATCAGCTGATTGGCCGAATTATATATACAGCGGGAACCGCAGTCGAGCTGTAACAAGGAGGAAACTTCACCTTTGTTAGGAGTCACATTTAATACCGAAATTTTAGTCAAAATTTGGTTGGTATAAAACCGAACAATTCATCAGTGGTGATGATGAAATGACCAGTAAACCGGTTAAGCAACCACATTTCCATGAAATGTAAGCGAGAAGCCCAAAAAAATAAATAAAGTGGTGATGATAAATATGATTCGTGATATATTTTTATTTAAGCTTAAGTGACAATAGCATTTGTGGGATGCCGAACGTCCGAATGAAAAAACGGCGGAAACCTTATAGGATCACTCGTGTATCTGTCTATCCGTCTGTCACAGCCAATTTGCTCCTAATCTACTGGACCCTATAAGTTAAAATTTGGTACACATATGAGTTTCTGTGACCCAAACACGGACGTGAGACGTAAATAAATGATTTTTGCGTCACTTTTGAGGGGCAAATTAGAAATACAAAGAATAAAGTTTTGCAAACAGCACTGTGTAACATGAAATGGCCCTTCCATTCCTTCCAACCTTCTTGCGAGTCTCGTTTTCTTTTATATTATAAAAATAAATAGTTTTAATTTTATTTAAGAAATATATGAAAAATGACCATTCCCCCAACCTTATCTCTGAAACTACTTAGCTTAAATTGTTGAAAATAATATATCACATAATTTTTTACCTATAGATTATAGGAAAACGTCGTAAGAAGACTATGGTCTTAAAATAACATGGTAAAGATTTCAATATTGTGTGTACAAAATTACATTTGCAGTTGGAATGTATCGGAGAACATGTACTTCAACTACAGTATTAAGTTTGTTCTTGGGATAAATGATATTAGCTACCACAATAAATTAGGGTCAGATCAAATAACATGGTAGATAAGATATTCATCGTACGGAACCCCCTCCATGCGCGTTCAACTCGCACGGGACGGTTTTTTTTTTTCCATACTACTGTTTCTCTTGACACAGTGTGTTCAGTTAACAGACACAAATCTCACATGCACAAACAGCCAGACCCGAAACAAATATCTGTAGATCATTCAAATATCTGTTCCGTGCGGGGATCGAACCTGCCACACGCAGCGCAGTAAGCCAGTCGATAAGCCGCTGCGCCAACCATACCAACGTTTAATGGCGTTAAGTTTAAACCTCACTCAATACTCAATTGATGTGAACTCACTCTTAGCAAATATTAGCTTGGTTGTAGAGGTTTAATAAGAGACTAGTAATGGTTTACAATACAAAAAATAATATCTTTGTCAATATCAAGTTTCATCTCATAAATCAAATTATTGAGCGCTAAATTAGATTTGCATCACCAAATCGCATTTTCTGTAAAACTAAAACACACCGTGTAATTGAATATACAGGATGTCCAGTAAATAGCTCGACATACTGCAGGGGGTCAATACCTACCAATAAAACACAATATATGTTCAGCATTTACAGTAGTACAAAATTCTCCGAAATATCGTGATATTTACTGGACAACCTGTATATCTATTCGTATTACATTTAATTACCTAGATACGCTATTTGATAATGTTAATATAATAATTACAGCACGGACTACCCCCTTTGTCTTTTTCCATCTTTTTCTTGTCCATCCAAAGGTTGTCTGTAAGAAATCGCTAATAGCGATAAGACCGCCCATTGTACAATTACTGTTCATATCATGATTCCTAGTAGTTGTTTGTTTTGAATGGTGTACAATAAAGAATATTCTATTCTATTCTATGCTAATGTTACTTGATATGTGAAAAAAAATGTTTCTAAAAGGTTGTGACGAAGTCATCCTTCATCTTCATTTCAATCAACCTCTTTCATGACTTCATACCTTTTTATTTCCATCACTGTCCACCTCACGAATCATTCTTTATTCAAATCAAAATTCGAATTTATGTGACGTAGAGTCGCTCTTCATATTTTGATGATGATCATTAGACATTGGATTCTGAACGCTAGTGGTTCAACACACAGCTGTCGCTCTGACAAATAGTTTCCTGCAATATAACAATTACTTATTTTTAACTAGCTTAAATATTGTGTTAATTATTATATAGTATATAATTGTAATTGTATAATTGTAATTGTGTAGTGTATAATTGTAATAAATTGTATAGTATATAATATTTGAAATATATAAACATCACCATGAAGATGAAGTGTTGAAGTTGTGAATATCAATATACCTATATAACATATATGCTACGTTTCATTGAATCACAATAACTGAACTCCGTTACTTGCTGCCGTGGAGAGAGCCTCCCAGTTGAGCTAACCGGGAAGGAACACGGAGGGAGGCACTCCGCGACAAGGTCACGAAACAAGATGTCTGGCGACGTCGTGGGATGTTCGACAACGTCATACGTCGTATCTCGTAGACGTATCTTGCCACATTTGTCACCTAATACTAACTGCGTGGCAGCGTTTAGTACTCACACAATACTAACTAAGGCTACAAGATCACCAAAAAATGCCAATTGAAAAAAGTCGAGCTAGCAATAAAACAGTCTTGTGAAAAATAGGTTTTCATGTCACGTTACGTTTCGTACGGTATTGCTTTGATCTGGGTCCATTTCCCGGTCTCTGGGGAAATTGGTGACCGTGTAGCGTACCTAATTGTCATTAGCATTGTCTTCCTCGCCTTTTCTCTGCTATGTCGGGTTAGGGGTCGGTGTGAACCTGTGGTTGAACATAGGTATTTTGAATGGAGTTACTGCAGTCTGTCTTCTGCAACTTAATGACTGAGTTTGTTTATGATAAAGGGTGGTAAATGAGCATTGCTTGAAGTGGCAATGGGCGGGGCACATTGCTCAGAACCGATGGCCGTTGGGGTAAAAAAGTTCTCGAATGGAGACCGCGCATTGGAAAGCACAGCGTGAGCTGACCTACAAGGAAGTGGACGGATGACAAACGACGAAGTTGGATGCGGGTGGCATTTAACCGCTCGTTGTGGAAGTCTATGGGGAAGACCTTTGTTCAGCAGTGGACGTCCTTTTGTTCATATGATGATGATGAAACGAGCATTAGAATCACCTCAGCGATCACCGCCTCCACTTAACCTCCGCAACACCAGAGGAGTCGCTGAACGCATCAGCCGACCTTTAGGACAGACACAAAATTATTCCTTGAAGGCCCCATGTATATCTGCCACATTTGTGGGGTTTGGGCTAGTATACAATGTACATTGATTATACATAAGGCGGACTTAATGCCATGAGGCATTCACTACCAGTCAACCTTTGGGTTAAAAAAGCACTTCGATAAAGGTACAAAAACAAAGCTATAAGTAGATAATGTTGAAATGGCCTGAATAAAAAATAGGATTACATAGGTATACTAATAAAAATACATACTATATTATATTACACAATTATATCAATCAGTCAGTTTATATACGTATAGATGTCAACCCTAAAGGCCGGCAACACATGAAGGACTTCTCTGGTCTTGCAGATGTTCATGAGCTGCTGTGAACGCTTAACTTCAGGCAATCCACATGCTCACGTAACCTGTTTTTGTCATGGGGTAATTCTCATGTTCTTCCTCCGCCTAGGTGGGGCGGAGGGGCATGCCGGACTCTTACCAGATAAAACCCCAGGATGTCCTTCCATGTATTGTGTGTGAAATATGTGTCTGTAAACGCACCCACGACACAGGAGAAATCCTAGTGTGGGGCAATGTTTTTAAAAAACAAAAAAAAAAAAAAACTTATCTCGGGCTGGGGGTGAGGAGCTCGCCTGTCAGTATTGGACCACACGCCATCTCTGTGCGACTTGGCCCGCCGCACATACCTTGCTTACCCTATTATATATTTTTTTTAAATGACCCTGACCCTTATCCTTATCATTTTAAAACATTAAGAAGAAATACTTACTCAGATGTAATTCTGCCTGCCAAAATTACACTATAAACTAATTACATAACCAATATGATTTTGCACACTGTCGATATAAAAATATTATTATTTCAATTTATTTGATTAGCAATTATTATTAATGTTTTTCAATAATCTTCATACAATTTATTATTACTTAAATAAAACTAGCGAACTAACTTTATGACACAGTATATTTATATGAATATCTGTTAGTCGATTGCACCCTACTTTTATTGATATGCACACAATACTTATTTTAATTGCAATCTAATTTTGTTTGATCTATTTTGTTTTCATTATATATATTGTTTTTATTACATATATATATATATATATATATATATATATATATATATATGTGTGTGTTTGTGTAAATGATGAATTATTTTAAGTGAAATTATAAATTAATTAAGATTTAATTTTAAATAACATTAATTTAATGGAATAATTATGTAAAAGTCTACGGTTCTATGGTCCTATCTGAAAATCAGCGTTGCAACAACAAATCATACAATTAATCGTTACAATCTTATTTAATTGATAGTTTATTTTGTTTTGCGATACCGAAATAAAAATATTTTCTTTCTTTCTTTCTTTCTTTCTTTCTTCTTTCTATCCAAGAAATGACCGTGGCAAGCGTAGCTTACCGTTCTAGATCGGTCGCTCTGCGTCGTAGCAACAAGCCCTTCACTTATATGCACGTGATGATAATAGAATTTCTTGTCACGTCTACACGCCGCGTGTAACGTTTCCCGATTTCCCAAAAGTTTTCAAAATTGTCAAGTGACACCTGTGTTGATAATTCCTAAATCGGCTTATGTATTTGAAGGCCCTACAGTGCCGTTTTATGCGGTGGCATACATACCATAATTAATTCATTAATTCATCGTTTCGGCCGAAGAAACTCACTGCTGGACACAGGCCTCCCTCAAGATCACCACAACGACAGAAATCGGTATGTTGTGTGCCCATTGAAGGGTTATGCCATAATCGCTACGCTTTGCAAGCGGGTTGGCGATCGCAGTTGAGTTGTTAATGTACTCGAAGGACGCTGCTGCCCACCCTCCAGCTAATACCATTATCGCCTATAACGAAACCCACGGGAAGAGATGGGGTGGTGGTATTCATAGCAGGCACCACACACTGATTTCTATCCTGACATAATCCACGAGTCCTTAACGATACCCAGCAAGAGAAGAAATGGCCCAATCTATGTCGGGCACAGACAAATTCTTTAAAACTCTGTCCACCATTTCAAATGGGTTATATAATCTGCTTTTATTCTACTTTTAAGGATTTAAAAACTAAACTAAGCTGTACCGTGCCAAGCTAGTTACGTGTTGGGTTTAAATCATTACGGAGTTCCGGATTAACCGATACGCGAAACAGTCACGTTGTCAAGCATTCCTTTTTTTTGCTATTAACTATAGCGATTCCCGTATTGTGAATACAATTTTCAGAGACGAATCATGTTAGTTTTGTTATTTGAAGGCAATGACATTATACCATAGATATGCTACGTCCATATTAAATGGCACGCAAAATACAGTCTCGCTTCCACAGCCAGGTCGCGAGAAAGAAGATACAAAAACAACCAGAGTAAAAGAGATAGCTATATAGGCGAACCGATTGCGAGGTGCTACAGTTGGGGGAGTTTTGGGGTTCTTACTTTTGGCACGAATGACGCATATCTACTTCTTTTTAATATATAGTGTCATTGTTTGAAGGCCTATTCTTGAAATTAAAAATGTTCAAAATACAGTTCTGATCTAGTCTCAGTGTCGTAAATGTCACAAAGGGTATTTCTAAACTAACAAACAACGTCAAACGTAAACTTATATTGTGATGAGATTGAAAACGGATCGTAAGTTGATTGAAGCCAAAACGGTATTGCCCTAACATAAAAAAAAAGCAAATCAAAAAGTTGTCACTTACGATAAGTCGGCGGTCTGAACTATGCCTGTTACTAAGTATTGTCTAACAGATAACAACTACACTGCTCAAACTGGGAATCAAACCGAGGACTATAAGCTCCAATAGCTGTGCTGAAATTAGAGAGACTATTTTTGAACAGTATAACTGTTGGTCTATTCACCCAAGGAGCTCAGAACACGTATGTACATAGTCATTATCATCAGAAACGTGTGGTGCCGGCTACGAATAGCACCAACCCATCTCATCTCGTGGATGTCGTAAAAGGCGACTAAGGCATTAACCGGAGGATGGGCAGCAGCGTCCTTCGAGTACACTGGCAACTCGACTGCGATCGCCAACCCACCTGCCATGTCTGGCGATTATTGAAAAACCCCCCAATGAGTACGCAATACCCAGACCAGTTGTTGTGGCAATTTTTGGTAGAAGCCTGGGTTCAGCAGTGGACTTCATTCGGCTGAAATGATGATGATGATCAGATCAGCCAAACGATGTACGATATTGAACAAAAGCTTCCGATAGGTTTATAGTTCATAGGATAGAAATGGAATTTTTAGGAATAACACATTCGATTATTCTTATGTTATTTTTCAATATACTGAAAGAAGTTACATAACCTGCATTTTACTTCTGCAGATTTACTTAATTTAAAACAACGTGGAGCTGAAGTAAGCCAAGCCAGATAAGGTCTTTATTTAAATCAGTCACGAATTGTGGATTAACAAATAGAAAGAAAAATGTTTTATTATTGGTACTACACCGAGGACTTATACATCGAGAATACATTTAAAAATGTTGTTGCAATGTAAACCGTGTGGACTCCAGATTAAGAATATAGCGCCACTCCGTCTCCTCCCGAGATACCCCTTCCCTTTGGCTGATATGTTGATGGTGATAATGAAAATATGTATGGTTTTTTTGACATAGGCATGTACAGTTCGGCTCTTCTCGGTAATGCTCGGTTATCGTCGGGCGGCCGTCCTCGGCTCCCGACCCATCGCATCGCATCGCTCGCCCGCGCTATTACATCGTTTTCACCTAGCGTTCTTTGTGGCTTTTTTCTTTTTGATCGCATTCTAAGGGGCGTATCATAATGTTAAATAACCTATAATAACGTTCCTCGGGAATAGAGCTGACAAATGCAAAAATATTTTTTCCAATCCGACGGGTAGTTTAAGAGATTAGCGTGTTCAGACAAAAACAAAAAACTCTTCAGTTTTATTATGCTAGGTACTAGCTGGGACCCGCGGTTTCACCCGCCGTTTAATTTAAAAGAAAGTGTAGAAGTGTATGTATATATATGTTGGATTTCATGGGTTCTTTTTTTTCACGGAACCCTTATTAGTTTTCTAAAATAAAAGTAGCCTAAGTTATTCCTTATAACATCAGCTATCTGCCAGTGAAAATCCCGTAGAAATCGGTCCAGCCATTTTTGAGATTAGCGGGAACAAAAAGACAGACAAAAGATTGCAAATAGCTCTTTTGTTGTAGGTACCGTATATACTTACTTGCATTTTATAAAAAACTGTTATTTTGACATTACAAACAGACACTTCAATTTTATTTATTTATATAGATAGATTCCAACATTATACAAATATGTCACGTCTGTGTTATGTCTATGTAAGTGTGAATGAGTGTTCAGTATGTGTCGTCCGTGTTATTCCCATATCCACATTTTTGCAGAATGAAACGAAATAATACTTCCGTTGCGGTCAGGCATTCGCATTATAGACTTCTTATTTCACTCGCACACTTTCGCCCTGCCCATATAGAGTGAGACAAGACGGTCACACATCCAGAGGTACACCTCGCACGAGTTGCGTCAGTGCGTGACCAAACAGGAAGGTTACACACATACATACAGATATGTTAGGTACGCAATGTATACAAATAAATAAAATTGAAGTGTCTGTTTGTAATGTCAAAATAACAACTTTTTACTAAATGCATATGAAAGTATATACGGTACTTACAACAAAATAACATTGCTAATTTTTTTTGTCTGTCTGTCTGTTGTTTGTTCCGGGTAATCTCCAAAACGGCTGGACCGATTTTGACGAGATTTTCACTGTCAGATAGCTGATGTTATAAGGAATAACTTAGGCTACTGTTATTTTAGAAAAATAATTAGGGTTCCGCGCAAAAAATATAAAATCCTTGAAATCCACTATATATATTCTATGTCAAACGTCTATGTCGAAGTTCTCTAAATTTCTTTTAAATTAAATGCGGTTGAAACCGCGGGTCCCAGCTAGTCATCAATATTATCCTAATATTATGCAAACTTTAAAATACGTGAAATGAAGACGTAATCCGGGCCCCTAGCTTCTAATAAAAAGCGTAATAGTTGTTAACTCACTCACATTTAGATTCGAGAGTGAAAGAGAAACAATACAAGTACGTTTTCAAGTTTTTCTTTTTCTATGCCTGACGAACGTATTCATTCCAACAGAATTTAATTAATTATGATTTATTATACGGTTTTGTATCAAACTCGTATTTCTTGCTAAATTTACTGACAATACTGTTCATTATGAGCTTAGTAAAATAATGCTTTTACGATAAATACTTTGACAAAGAATATGCATTAAGAAAATGAAATACTGCGTTCATCATTTCGACCTAATGAAGTCCACTGCTGGACACAGGCCTCCCCCAAAAATCACCACAAGAACGTTATCGGTGTATTGTGGGCTCATTGGGGGGATTTGCCATTATCGCCACGCTTGGCAGACGGGTTGGCGATCGCAGTTAAGTTGTTAATGCACTCGAAGGACGCGCGGCCCATCCTCCGGCTAATTATCATATCAGCCACAGGACGTCCATTGCTGAACAAAGGTCTCCCCCTTAGATTTCCACAACGAGCGGTTACATGCCGCCCTCATCCAACGACTCCCAGCGACCTTCACCAGGTTGTCTGTCCACCTCGTTGGAGGTGGTCTCACGCTGCGTTTTCTGATGCGTGGTCTCCATTCGAGAACCTTTGTGGGGCACAAAGGTTCTCGAATGGAGACCTAACGGCCTAAACTAAAACTTAAACTGAATTTATAGCCGTCCACTAATTCAATTATTTGTTGAAGTGGGTTTTGAAATAATATATTGTGCTCGACAATTTCTTTCATATTTTGAATACTTTTTACTTTTACGGAATATTCAAGTTTAAATAATTAAAAGACGGTGTGGCGACACCTACATCGCCAGCAATACAACTACAACTTACAACGACATCTACTTGAGTATTAAATGCAACTCTCCGATGACGTCAAAGAATCCTGAATCACGCTATTAAAGTATTCGCGAAACGCAGCATATATAAATATATACAGTCGCCCAACATCAATCGTTGGGCTTCTGCCCACCAGGCATACCATCCGCCTGGCTGGAGGGTCCTTCTTTTTCTATGGAGGAACACCGCACCTTGTTCCCCATACTGGTGACCCCGACGTGATCAAAATGCTGCCAGAGAAGCACACACACAGCACAAGCGAAGGAAGCAAAACTGTGAAGACGAAACTCGACCTAGCAGCAGTTTCCGTCCAGTCCAGATTGTTACCGTTCTGGCGAGAGATACCACGAGCCTGGTTTATACAGTTTGAAGCCGTCATGGATCCACTCAAAACATCAGATGACCAGATATTCCGGTTCGTGTTACAACAGTTGCAAGCCACCGATCTCCAGCATATTACGGACATTTTATACACCCGCCTGGCTGGAGGATCCTCCCGTTTCTATGGAGGAAAAGAATTAAGGATACTACCATCAGTCGTTTCATTCATACTACACCTGTGAACCCAACAACAGCATCATACAGTGCCATGTGTTGCCGGCTAAGAATAACACCACCCTATTTCATCCCGTGGGTGTCATAAAATGTGACTATGGGATTAGCAGGATGAGCAGCAGCGTTCTTCGAGTACATTTATAAAACAACTACGATCGCCAACCTGCTGCCAAGCGTGGCGATTATGGCAAAACCCCCAATGAGTACATAACACAAACCCATACCGGTCGTTGTGGCAACTTTTGGGGGAGATTTCTGTCCAGCAGTGGACGTTTTTCAGCTGAAATAATAAGGCATTTTTCTAGACTTTTTTTACTTTACCTTGAATTGCTTTGAACTGGATTTCTAACTGCGCACTTTAATTGAATTATTTTGTCTTCTTTATTGAAGTTGGTCTTGTCAAATAAAATGTTGTACCCGACAATTTCTTTCATGTTTTGCGTTGGATTTAAACGAGATTTCTTGAGGTGTTGAATACTTTTTAATTTTATGAAATACTAGCTGTGTCTTGCGGTTTCACCCGCTGTTTAATTTAAAGGTATATTGGATTTTATTCTTTGTATTTTATAAAATAAAAGTAGCCTAAGCTATGTGCCAGTGAAATTCCCGTCCAAATCGGTCCAGCCGTTTCGGAGATTACCCGCGTGTGGTGTCCGAATTAAGTATATAGCATCACTTTGTCTCTTTCCATGGATGTCGTAAAAGGCGACTATGGGATTAAGCCCGAGAGATCAGCAGCAGCGTCACACGTATGTGGTGTGTGGAACACTAACCATACAGCACTCACCAACTCGCCTGCCAAGCATGGTGAGTATTGGAAAATTCTCCGTAAAATAATGACACTATTGTGGAAATTTATGTCGCCTTTGTTCAGCAGTAGACGTTTGAATGGCTGATATCGATCGATCGATCGAAGACAGGGTAGAGCCCCGAAAGTATCTTATACATTTTGGAGCAACGCGAACCCACTCCTCAGCCGCCCCACTACCAACCCGCTTTCTTGTGAAGCCTAAAAAGATTTTACCTCATCCAAAACGCAAAATTCACGATACAATTCAAAATATTTCCTTTTAAACAATGTTAAAGAAAGAACAAAGAAATGTAGGCTTTGATGAAAAGAATTCTTTGTGAAAGAAATGAAGTAAATAAACCTAAAAGAGTGAATAAATTGTAATGAATGCTGGGTGTACGTAAATATGTACCAAATGTAGCAATTTATTAACGAAACCCTACTCCACGACAGATTCCCGTTTAGACTTTCATATCATACATTCAAACAATTTGATTCAGAAAACTATTTGTTGCTAATCAAACCAATTTTATAAAACCATTTTTGTTTCACTCTAGTATTTCTCCTGTATCGTGTTTTTAGTTTACAGACATTAATCTCACATGGACAAACACCCAGACCCGAAACAACTATCTGTAGGTCATACAATATTTATTTATTTATATACTCTTTATTGTACACCACATAATACATAAAAGATAAATATTTTAAAAGATACATGTACAATGGGCGGTCTTGTCGTAACAAAGCGATCTCTTCCAGACAACCTTTGGCTAGACTGAACTGACTCTCGTTTCTGAGAGAGATATTGGGCTTTAAAATATCATACACAATATTACTTTAGACATAATAATAATATGTACATACAATAAATATTTAATAGATAAAACGATGTATAAAATATACTAATAAATACCAAATATAACTGGGAAAGGAAAATAAAATGTAGAAAGAATGGTAAAGTTCCTTCACCATTTAAAAAAAAATATGTTGTGTTTAATATTTGTTCTGCCTGGGGATCGAAACTGCGACACGTAGTACAAAACGCCAATAGCTCAGATACTGGGGCAACCGTGACGTCATTATTTTTGTGGTATTGACGCAAACACAAAAAGCCTGTAACTTACAGAGAAGTAACGAGCATGATCACCGCACTTGCTCACCGTATGTTGTCGATTTCAAACTGATAGATTCAGGTTTCTTTACAATGTTTTCCTTGACCTAAAGTCAGCTGTGTCCGCGTAGGGTCCAGATTAAGAATATAGCACCACTCTATCTCCTCCCGTGGAGGTCGTAAAATGCGACAAAGGGACTCAGACAGACGGGGCAGGGCAGCAACGGCCCTTTTGTGGCACAACAGCTATTCTGCGCTCACCATCCCGCCCTCCAAGTGTGGTGAGTACAAGCAAATTCCCCCCAAAATGACGACCATGCGACCGGTCGTTTATAGGGGAATTTGTTCAGCAGTGGACGTCTTTTGTCTGATATGATGAGTGGTGTCTTAAATATAAGTAATTTGACATTGGAAAAGTTGAATTGGTACAAAGTCAAAGTCAAAATTTTTTATTTCAAATAAACCAAATATTGGCACTTATGAAACGTCAGAATCTAAGTTGCACGGTTCCAAATAGTTGATCTCATGGAGAAGAGCCGGCAAGAAACTCCATGGATACTCTTTTAAAATAATTGAGATTACAATGTTGATTGATACACATTATTGTAATATATATACCGAGAAAAATGTAGGACAATGTGTAAAGATGGAACATACCACAATGAAATTATAATAATAAATTATTTGCCGTGGCAGTTAACGGCTGACCAGTCCCAACAAACGGCACTCGTTCACGAGCATGACGCATGCATCAGCATCGCTTAGCTCAACCATATTGTAGGGAACCGAACGACCCGATACACAACACCACCGCCAGCAAGACATTTTAGTGAGTATGACAGACCAAAACAGCCAGGCAAAAGACAATCAATATAAGTACTAAAAATAACATCAATGGCTACATGATTCTCACACATTTACAGTTTCGTATGAATATTATAATATAATGTTACAAGAACAATATTAACAATAACTAATAGTCAATGTCATAATATTAAATATAAGAAACTAACATTAATAGAAATGAAATTTTAAATGAAATTTTAAATGAATTTGTTCAAGACAATGTGAAGCCATTGAATATAAGTAAATAACAAAAAATTATGTAATTTCAACTGAGTCAAGTCAAATGTCAAGGTATATAATGTCAAGGTGTAAATATTTAAGTAAATAACTTATAAAATACAATTTTAAATGGGTCACGTCAATTTATTTTACATTAATAATATAATCAATTCCAATGTTTAAATATTAAACCCTTGATTGCAAGTTAAAACACTTGCAATCATATCCAATATAAGATATGTTAAAATAAATTATACAGCGCCAGAGGGTCGCAGTGTGCAGAAGGGAATCGTATGCCAGACATCTTTATCATCGATGTAATGATTTATGCTATAGTAGGCCTTCGACATTAAAACACGTTTAATCAAAGATTTGAACTGTAGTTCTGGCAAATCGGTAATCCTAGAAGGAATTTTGTTGAAGAACCTAACACTGTTTCCGATAAACGACTTGCTGGTTTTACTAAGTCTAAAGCCAGGCAAGACAAGCTTGTTCTTATTGCGAGTATTTAAATTGTGCACGTCACTTTTTTTATTGAAACTAATAATGTTCTTGCGTATATACATGATATTTTGGTATATATATAAGGATGGTAAAGTAAGTATGTTTATCTCCTTAAATAGATCCCGAAGTGACTCACGAGAACCCAGATTATAAATGGATCGGACTGCTCTTTTCTGTAATATAAAAATTGATTCAACATCAGCAGCCGATCCCCACAATAAAATACCGTAGGACATAATACTGTGGAAGTAAGCAAAATATACCATTCTAGCTGTAGCCACATCTGTCACCTGTCTAATTTTCCTAACAGCATATGCAGCAGAGCTAAGTTTTCCAGACAGTGCTTTTATATGGGGCCCCCATTGCAATTTGGAGTCTACTGTAACGCCCAAAAATACGGTTGATGGGACCAGATCTAATGCTCTACCGTCAAGTTTTACTTGTGTTCCTATATAGGCCACATTTACACATAGTACATAGTACATAGTAGTACATAGTACATGTTAGGATTTGAAGCCGCTACCTGGTGCTGATGCGAATCCGAAACTCGTGAACGGGTGCTGCTTGCGGTGACAGGTGCTGCTGACTGTCCGTTGTATTTTTTTTAATAATCCTATTTATTTTAACCAGGGCTCAGGGATCCTGGTTAAACTTTCATGACATCTGTTTCAAGCAGGCACGCCTTTTGACTTTTTCTAGATTTGATGTTGCAACATATTATATTTTATATCAATGTTTGTAAGTATAGTAGGTAACTATGAACTACCGGGGGTCGCGGGCGCGCAGATTGGGGAGTCTGCGTGCCCATACCTTTTTATTTTTTATTTTTTTATTGGTGCCCAGTGGAAATTCTTCATGAACTTCCTTCGCCCCGGGGAAAGGCGAAGGGGTATGCCGGACTCCTACCGGTTAAAACCACTGGAGCGGTTATCTTCGGCACCGAAGGGGGATCCAGGTCCTCGTATGAGCACACTAGAGCCGCCCACTGGTGCCACGCCTATAGGCACATCTCGGAGAGGGTGACTGTAAAGCGGTCACCCCCGCCCCGGGGGGATTGTAAAGGATCCCCCAAAAGCGCCCCACGGCAGCGCGTGACCACATGCATGCTACCGTCTTCTCTTGGGTCGCTCGGTGTGGGCACGCAGATTCCCCATTGTGCACCGGCGAACCCAGAGGCGGGGGGCCTTATAACAATGGCAGGGGTTTCAGGCGTATGGGAATTAGGCGCCGGGGCGGTTGTTACCCCGGCGCCGTCTCCTCCTTCTTCGAGCGGCATCCGCCCTCTCCCGGTCCCGCTCTGCGGTCTCCTTCTGGAACATGACGCTCTCACATAAGGAGACCACTGCATTCTAGTGTTCCTGCTCTGCCAACATAGCCGACACCACTGGCAGTGAGAGATCTTGCCCGATCCGATCGACCAGGATCCGGCACGTCTCGAGCGTGTGCTGTGCGGTGTCCTGGTCGCTATCACAATGATGGCATTGTGCTGTGGCTTCACGTCCTATCTTGTGCAGGTACGCACCGAAACAACCGTGCCCGGTGAGCACCTGCGTCAGTCGGTAGGTGACGCGCTCGCTCGTTCTGAGCCAGGCTCCAAAGAACGGCAGTACAGCCTCTATGATGCGCTTGGTCGCATACTGCATCCGCAGGCGGTGACGCCACTTTCCAAGTGCGCGCCGCCGAGCTAGCCGCCTCAGCCTGTCCAACGCCCCTGGAGGCGCGCCTTCGCCGCTCTGGTGGAGGGAGCGTGTCTGATCGTAGACCCACGCATCCATCTCCGCCAGGATGTCGAAAGGCGGAAAACGCGCAAGGGCGTGCTCATACCTAGCGACTCACGGGAAGAAGGCGGTGCGCACGTGGTCACGTGCTGCCATGTGCGCATTACAGTGCACAGTGAGGCTTTTGAGGGATCCTTTAAAATACTCTCCGAGAAGTGCCTTGGGGGCACCAAGTCACCTTCCTTCTGCTAGAGGGGATGACCGCTCTACAGTTATTCCCTCCAAGATGTGCCTTAAGGCGTGGCATCAATGGGTGGCTCTAGTGTGATCTTACGACGACCTGGAGCCCCGTTTCGGTGCCCAAGGTAACCACTCCAGTAGTTTTAGCCGGTAGGAGTCCGGCAAGCCCCTTCGCGGAGGAAGTTCATGGAGAATTTCCATTGGGAACCAATAAAAAAAGGTACTATAAACTGTTTATTATTTTAGTTATGTGCTAGTGGACATGTAGCTATGGCAAATTTACTACAAGAAACCATCCTCTATGTTATTTAGTATATGAAGCATATGTATCCATTTAAAATATTGTATAAGACAGACTAACGTGTTGCTGGGGAGTTTGTTGCGCCGTTTCTTCTCCCCAGCTTAAATACTAGGAAGCGGTGAAGGGTGGGCTTGGGACGGGGTGCTATCTTTTGTTAACGTTCAAAAAGAACTATTTTTTGTCTATTTTTAATAAGTGTGTGTTTAATTTCAAACACCCGCGCTTAGAACAGCAACTCTCATTATCATCATGTCAGCCAAAAGATGTCCACTTAACAGTATAACAAACAGGCCTTTCCTGTAGATTTCCACATCGACCGGTTCCATGATCGAATCCCAGCTACCTTCGCCAATTCGTCTGTCCATATCGTTGGAGGCCGTCCCATGGCCACGTCCTAATATTACAGGGAATATCTTTAAACTTCAGAAAACAGTGTAATAGATCTTCTCCGACTTCTTACAACTTATTTGAACAAATTATTTGCCTTATACATCGTATTCGTTACATCTTCGGATTGCGTAAGTATGACCACATTTCTTCCTACCAATCTAAGCTTAAATGGCTACCTGTCCGTCAGAGGAGAGCCGTTAGATCACTCTGTTTGCTTTTCACTATTATAAACGATCCTTGTGCTCCTAATTATCTTAAAATTTTCTTTCAACTTTTAGGTGGATCTCACAGTCATGACCTTCGGGCTTCTGAAAATTTAATTCTTAACATTCCATCCCATCATACAGGGTTTATGTCCAAATCCTTCGCTGTTTCAACAATAAAACTCTGGAATGCGCTCCCTCTTGATATAAAGAAAGCTCCAAATAAATTCGCGTTTAAACGTAAAGTGCGTCAATACTTCCTGAAATTGTTACAATCCTAATCAGTTTTGTCTTCGTCATTAGAGTTAATATTTATATTAGACATTTATATGTATTCTACTTAACTATTTATAATTATGTAATATAATATAGTATCTATTTTTATATTAGTATATGTATTGTGCTAAGTAAGTAAGTGCTTTGTTTAACCCAAAGGTTGACTGGTAGAGAATGCCTCATGGCATTAAGTCCGCTTTATGTATACTCAATGTACATAAAAGTTTAAATAAATAAATAATTTTATATTAGTTTTATTCTCTGGAAAGGTCATGAAAGGTCAACCCTTGTCGAAACCCAAATCAATCAATCATTCAATCGTTTTATTTTGAATTTAAGTCAAGTAGTTCTTACAACAGTGGAGGGTACATGATTTTTTATACAGTTGCCACAGTTGTTATATTTGATTGACAAACTCAGGGCGAGTCAGTGGATAAAACGAATACAAGACCACAATTTATAACTTCAGCAAAAGGTATATAACCTTCAATTTGCCTCCAGATCTCTCACCTACACTTTCTTGCATGTCATACTGCGTAAATTGTACGGTGCGGTAACGGAAGGTAAATTTATCTGCTACGAGCGTGTAGCTAGCGTAGCGGTTACGTCGGCTACGCCGTAGAACGTAGCGCATTCGTAATTATGTTTCTCGTAATAATAGATTCGTCGTTAACATATATCTAAAATATATCTTTGTCTGCACGATGACACGCCCCACACGCACGCATCAAGAGATCTAGAGATCTACCCACGATTCAGTACAGTACGAATCTAGCGACTGGGTTTATTTAAGAGGGATTTTGAAGACAGTTTGTGTAAAATAACTTGCTTGCATCACATGGCTTACGTTTCACTATGTTTTGTAAATGTCTAAATAATTTACACCATCGTCTAAAACTAGTCTACCATACTTAATAAGAGTCCGGTTTCCAACGAGCTGTCCCATTATGGTGTGATGTATCTGAACCCGGTTTACAAACTAACCGGACTTGTCACTTCCGGTTAATTTGCATTTCACGAAATGTAGCTATCCGGCAATACTGAAAATGGTATTCGTTTGAGTTCAAAACTATAACTCAGTAAAAGGGATTTTCTAAATAAATCTTACTATCATCAAGAGTCCGAAGAGCTCGCGTTTAAAAAAGTGACATATTTTAAAAGTGCTGTTTCGAAGGTTCCCGTGGTTTCGAAGTTTAGAGTTGAAGTATTTATTGCGCTTCAATTTAAAAAGCATAAAATTGTTTTGTTTCTTCGACACTGTTTAATTCACCGTCAGTCCATATCATCCCATTGCTGGACATACCTCACTGTATAATTTCCAAACTTTTCAGCTTAGAGCCAATGTGAATCATTAATAATTATCGAACATGTCCCATCATTTCCAGCGTGGTATGTTTAACGCAGTCGCGCTGTATCGGGAAGCCACTAAGTGATCAATCGTGAACAAAATACTACATTGCATTGCATTTCAAACATTCAAAGTATTGACTACACTGCTCTGCTATAAGTCTGAGGAGCGGTCTAAAGAGCTTTCATACTACAACAAAAAAATAACGGACAAGTGCGAGTTAAAGTCACGTGGAGAGGTTTCCGTACAACTAACATGTTATTTGCCTTTTATTTTATCTTCCTCAAATTTGTTTGTGGTAACTAAAAAAGTTTGTATGGCACCAGATTCTAGAGCAAAATTGCTGAATATATTGTCTATTGTTGAATTCCATCTTGCACCAATTATTTATCCCAAGAGAAAACATAACATTGTAGGTGAAAACATGTTCTCCGATACATTCCAACCGCAAATGTTAGTATGTAGGCACAATATTGAAAGATATAGACTTTTTACACTTTTTTGTTTTTCCAGTAATCTAAGTAAAGAACTATAAATTGTATTTTTCGGCTTCGTAGTTTCGGATATAAGGGGGAAATGGTAAATGTTCATCTAATTTCTGAAATGACTATAGAAATTTTATAATTTTAAATTATAAAATAAATATATTGGAGACCCTCACAATAAGCCCTGCCATTTCATATGTTACACGGTACAGTTTGCAAAACTTTATTCTTTCTGTTTCTAATTTGCCCTCCAACAGTGACCCCATATTCAAAGTTCATTTATTTTCGTTACACGTCCGTGTTTGGGTCGCAGATATTCATATCTGTACCAAATTTCAACTCAATCGGTACTGTAGATTTGGAGCAAATTGCCTGTTACAGACGGACAAACTGACAGATACACTCGTGATCCTATAAGGGTCCGTTTTTTCATTTCTACGTTCGGTACCCTCAAAACTGCTCTAAGCCCAAAGCCCTCTTTATGATGACGTTCATCGTCAAATATTTTATCAAAATCCGCCGATGATAAAATGATACTTCCAAGTTAGGATATATTATATAACTTCATATACTATGGGGTGCGTTTCAAGTCCTCAATTTTTTCATTCGCAAAACATATAATCTGGACATTTTATTTGCTCAAACAAAAGAACATAACCCAAGTACAAAATGTTGCTTTTTAACGAGATAAAAAGTGAGAGACGAGGCCGCATCCTAAGTGCCTATTTTACATAATTATATTTTAATATTTCCACAAATTCTAGTCTGAAAATTGTATCAACAACAGAGAGTGAAACGTAAGTTTTACATAGATCATTCTAGGCGTTCCTGAACCTTTTGGAGTCGGGTTTTATTTGAACCAGATGCTACTGATATCAGTATTAATAACGAAACAACTACCAACAAGTCTACTCGTGACCGCGGTCAAAGCAACTCGATCCAAACGTCGAGATTCACCACCATCATCGTCGAAAAGACATCCACTGCTGAACATAGACCTGCCCCATAAACGACCAGTTTCACGCCTTGTCAAAATGACTACTCTTGGGGGGAATTTACCAGATTTTGAGCGCAGTATGGCTGCTGTTCCACAGAAGGCTGCGTCTGACCGCGCCAAGCGTTGCTTAACCTCACCGATAATTTACTGAGTGAGTACAACTAGCTATGAGCGCCAATTCAACTTGTGAAAGATTAAGAAGTACTGAAACAACTACCATCAGACCTTCAACCCTGGCCCTGACTCAAGCTGGCCCTTGCTGTGCCAGTAACTTTAAAATCCTTCTTGATGCTACTCCCTTGATTGTACCCCAGCAATACCCTATGCCAAAAACTAAGTTCCACTAGGGAGTGCCTATATATGTATATGTGCTGCTTAGTATCAGTCGGCTAGAGACACAGATCCCAAAATTAACTGCGAGAAGCATCATAAAATAAACAATAGTTTAAAACACAAAAAAAAACGCTTTTATAGATAACCGAACTAAAAAGTAGAAAATAATTTTCACTGAGTTAAAATAACAATAGAGTGATTAACAAAAAACATAGTTGATTGTAAAAAAGCGTGGGGTGCTTTATCAGATATATTCATGATGACGCTACTTTTACAACAATTGACATCAAGTACCCCCCGCTTTTACAAAAGTGTGTTTTTAGTTTTTTTAAACAATTGCTTATTTTCTATTTTTTAGTGCGGCTAACTACAAAAACGTGTTTTTTTTTTTTGTTTTCGCATGGCTGAACGTCCGTGTTGCCTAACCATAGTCTCAATAACTCCGGGTGATAATTATTTACCCAAGCATCTTCCTTCGACGTTTGTAAACAAATTCTCCCTCCATTACGGATAAAATCATCTGAAAAATGAAACACTATTCGAGTCTCATCGCACTCTTGCCGCGGAAAATTGAATCGACATCTTTTGGAGGTATTATTTTTTGGTGTAAGTTTGTGTATGTCGATGAATTTGTCATTTTTTCCGGGTATCGGAGATGAAAAATCTACTAATACTACTACTACTAATCCTGAGGACCCTGGCAAGGATAATGGTTCATTTATGACATGTCATCGGTTCTTGATAAGTGTGCGAAGTTTCAAATCAATACGACGTTTTGAAGGGCATGAAAATCGAGTTCAAAAATTCCGTTACATAGATACATACCAAGCTAATAAAGCGTGTTAAAAAATAGCTGGTCTTCACAATCCTACTTCTGGTGAAAAGAATATACTTTATTGTACACCATTTAAAACTTAAAGAGACATACTACAACTCCATTAACTGCACTTCATTTTTTTAAATTGATATATTACGTTTACCTTGGGTTATTGTTTCTTTTCATTTAACACCCACTTCAACGTAACACCGTAAAGAATAAAGAAGAAAGTTTGTTATGAAGTCATGTCTTCGTTTGACAACCGGGGCCCTATGCTCTTCGAGTCACGGAGAGCTCTCAATGTGTACACGACGGTCACGCTCCAAAACTTGACCGAGGCCAGTGTAGCTTAACGTTACAAGTCACAGGGTCCTGAATGGCGACATGACATTATATTTCTTTTTATATCATATTCATCATCATTATCATTTCGGCCAAATAAAGTCTACTGCTGGGTACAGGCCTCCCCAAAGATCACCACAACGATCGATGGGTGTGTTGTGGGTTGATTAGGGGGTTTGCCATAATCGCCACGGCAGACGCGTTGGCGATCGCAGTTAACGCAACTGTACTCGAAGGATGCTGCTGCCCATCCTCCGGCTAATCCCGTAGGCAACTTTTACAGCACTCACGGGAGGAAATGGGGTGGTGGTATTCTGAGCCGGCACCACAGGGCTTATCATATTGGCATCAAGTAATGTGAACTTTGTTAATGGTACATTTCTTATTTAATAAAATGTGATATTTTCCTCAAGGCCCGACATCGCTATTTTAATAAATATTTAATTTCCAATTCCTTAGGAAAAAAGAAACAGCTAAAAAGGCGGAAATTATTTTCATGTAACTTGAAGATAAAATAACAATAGATTATATCCGTACCTCGCCCAAGAAAAGACAACCCTTGTCTTACCGTGGGTGTTCATTAAGGTGACTTATGCAACCGTCATCTTTTTCTAAATTAATTGCAACAACCATGGATTTTATTGAAATATTAATAACTATTTAAGTACTACTTTTTAACAATAATAATGTTTAAGTGCTAGGCTAAACCATAAATGTATGTGTGTCTGCCTGAGTATCCATGTGCCTTCGTGTGTCGGTGTGTGTCTGTGTTATGTACTACGATCGCTATCTGTTTGCCGTTTGTGATTATTCTGACATTCAGATATCACATAACAATGATTACTTAGCTTAAAGCTACTATGATTTGTAAACTGCATTCCGTGGAAACCTGTGGGGGAGCGCAAATTAAACACATTCGATCTTCTGGTACTTGTAATTTACCTTGGTTGCTAGGTAACTAGCATCCAGCAGCCTGCTGCAGCAGATATCCAATACGAATGTTAATTTAGTCGGTACGACATGGCGACGAAATCAATCAGAGCTTTATTGCGTTACATCATACAAAATATAGAGCCAGACACATTTTACTAGAGTGCCAATGGGTACAAACATGTCCTTAAATAATTCAAACTAGATATGGCTCCTTAGCTCTAACCTCCGTACGCCCTAAATTGAAGAGACCCGAATTATACTCGGCTAATGACCCTTCTGGCCTCGCCAATTTGGTTAGTTAAGCAAACAAAACTCCCTAGAGACAGCTGTGAGAGGCCTTATATAAAAAAATACCGGACAAGTGCGAGTTGAACTCGCATGGAGAGTGTTCCGAAATTGCTGAATATATTGTCTATTGTTTGAATTCCGTCTTGTACCAATAATGTATCCCGAGAACAAACTTAACATTGTAGTTGAAGCACATGTTATCCCCTACATTCCAACTTCAAATATAAATTTGTATGCACAGTATTGAAAAATTTACTATGTTGTTTTAAGCCATGATTTTTTACAGGTTTTCTTATATATGTAATCTATAAGTAACGAACTCTTAACTAGATTTTTTCAAAATGTTATGCTTAGTAGATTCTGAGATAGGGCTGGACAATATTTATCTTTTTTCTTAAAATCTATAGTATATTTATTTTAAAATAATATATTTGAGACCCCCACAACAAGCCCTTCCATTTAATATGTTAATCGGTACAGTTTGCCAAACTTTGCCACCCAAAACAGACCCCCATATTCAAAATTAATTTATTTCCACCGTTCCACGTCCATGTTTGGGTTGCAAAATTCATGTATACCAAATTTAAACTAAATGGTCTAGTAGATTCGGAGCAAATTGGCTGTGACAGATGTATAGACAGTCACGCGAGTGACCCTATAAAGGTTCCGCTATTTTAAAATTGGACATTCGGAATCGTAATAAATACATTCGTATCCATACAGCTCCATAAACAAGCCCCTTAGGCTCACACTGATATAATAAGATGATAATAATGAGCCGAAGGTTAACGAGTTTAATCCTGTTTGTTTAAAATACTAATGGCCCTCCCAATGAGCTGTCATTTCTTTTACACCACGCTTGTTATACGGATTTGTGTTGGCAGTATGTTGATATTAGCATACGGGGGTATGCTGCTCCCCATCCTCCTGAAATCAACCCTTCATCACCTTTTGCGTCTCTCATGGGTGGAGAGGATCACACGAGCAGAAAATTCATAATTTGTCATAACGCCATAATTTTTCTTATTGCTGTATTGTCACAGTAAATATGAGATAAAACTAACAGATATGTATGCATTCCTAAAAAAATCGAGTGTGAGTTCACATGCGGTAGAAGTGAAACATGGTATTTTGGTTAATTTTTAAGAGGATGAGACGAATACACTATGGAGGTGGTAAACAGAAAGAGAGATAGAGAGCGCAATTAATCGACAACAGCTATTCCCTATTAGGCAACTATATAGAAACGCGTTTTACCTCTTTCTTTCACAGCCTAAACCCTATAAATACATACATAGCTCTTTCGTTACACATTTTCGTTTCATAAAATACAATTCACACCGTCCCAAAAGAAGTTTCAATAAAAACAAAATCAAGGAAAAATAAAATTGATACCTAATGGGTAATATAATGTTAAAACTCGTATGACAAGCGTGGCGACTATGGCAAACCCCCCCAATGAGCCCACAACACACCCATATCGGTCATTGTGATGATCTTTCGGGGAGGCCTATGTCCAGCAGTGGAGCAGTTTCAATTAACATCTATGTAGCAGGTCTTTGATTTTCGCGATTATTACACATTATAGTAAAAATCTTGTAAACGGATCACATTGCGTATATTATTGATTGTTGTTGTTCCTAACGTTTCGAACACTGCAGCGTTCGTGGTCGCAGCATGACTAAGGTAATCGGCATCGTTACAGATTATAAAAAGTTATTTTATCTATACAAATAAATAAAATTGAAGTGTCTGTTTATAATGTCAAAATAACAGGTTTTTACTAAATGCATATGAAAGTATACTCGTATACGATACCTACAACAAAAAAACAAATTTAAATTTTTTTGTCTGTCTGTCTGCTTGTTCCGGGTAATCTCCGAAACGGCAGGTCCGATTTTGACGGGACTTTCACTGGTAGATAGCTGATGTTATAAGGAATAACTTAGACTACTTTTATTTTAGAAAAATAATTAGGGTTCCGCGCAAAAATAATAAAACCCTTGAAATCCAATATCTATATTCTATGTCAAGTTTCTATGTCGAAGTACTCTAAATTTCTTTTAAATAAACGCGGGTGAAACCGCGGGTCCCAGCTAGTCAACCATACAACTTTAATCAACAATCGGTAATCACAGTGTCTTAATGATTTTTAGTGTCGTATGAAGTTTTGGACTTCATTATTTTAATAACAGGATTCCAACCTGGTAGTATCTGCCAACCATCTTCTCTATTGAAATCAGGATGTTTTCATGGACGTCTTTCTGAAAGTCTGCAGTGTGTGAATGCATGCCTTAGGCAAACCACACCATTTTCTTCGTTTTTATCAACCTCAAGTCCAGGCGAAAGAGAACCGATACCGTACCAAGGTTGAAATTAAAAAATATCCTGCTGCAAAGAGTTTTAAACGTTAGAAATAACAATAATCCATAATATAAGCGATGTAACCCATTTAAAAATGTTTTATTATAATCGTCTTTATGCTTATAAGCATATGACAGCATTCAACATTACATCGCCGATAAGAATGCGTGGGGCTAATTCTTTTCCACACTGGCTCACTTGGACACCATTTTTTTTTTTTGGCAAAGGCATTATATACATCCTATAAATAATTTGATGAGCCCATAATTTTTTAATGTATCGTTGCTTGGTAAAATGTTATCACGGCGTAGTATTATTAAATACCATTTAAAAAGTAAAAGACTTTAAAATTTATTATGAATTTAGTTTTTATATTTTAATATCGTAGACGAAAATTCTTCGGCTATTCTTTTCAGAAGTTTTTGTGAAACGTAATTGCCCATCCGTCGTTGCATTATTTCGTATAAAAGTGCCAGCTGGAACCATTAACTGAATAGACTATTATATTCTGTTCAAATCGAAAATGCGAATCAAAAATAAGTAACAATTTGAAATACAACCCGAGTAATAAAATATAACTTCTAACCTGATACTAACTATCAACTGATTTACATATTGAAATTTTATACACACATATAGATATCTTAATAAATGTTATTTATTTTTAATGTTTTTCTTTTTGATATTTTGAATTTTATTTGAGTTTTAAATCATTTGAAATTAATTATTCTAATGAATTAATCAGTGAAATCTATTTATAATGTAATATCAACTACAATCATTCATTTAAGTAAAATTTTCTTTGTATTGTATGTTTGATTACCCGTTTTTACAAAATGTGACTCAACAATTGCCCAATGTCTGCAGTGACCTAGCAGGGTTCATGTACTCCAATGTAATATCGTTTTAATCTGAATGATCATGATTATATTTAATTGTTGATGTGCATGTTGGCAAATAAATAAATAAAGAACATTTCTGAGAGATACGGTTAGAAGAAAGACGTCAGGCGAAATGATTCAATTATAAGAGTTTTCTGTTCAAATACGATAGTTTGCTAAGAAGATAATAACGGCACGGTTGGTGCAGTGGCTGATACAGTCGGCTGCTGCGCACCGCGTCGTGGGTTTGATTCCCGCACGGTACTAATATTTGTACGATCTGCAGGTAGTTGTTCCGGATCTGGGTGTATTGTGTGTGGAATTTGTGTTTGTAAACGTACCCACGACACATGAGAAATCCTAGCGTGGGGCAAAAAAATATATCATTTCATGTTAATTCCTGTTTCTTAATATAATAATATCCGTATCCGTGTGGTGGTGGTGTCCGGATTAAGAATATAGCACCACTCCATCTCCTCCCGTGGAGGTCGTAAAAGTCGACTAAGGGACTCTTAACCAGAGGGATGGGCAGCAGCGTCCCTTTTGCTGAGCAGTAGCAACTCTGCGCTCACCAACCCGCTTGCCAAGCGTGGTGAGTATCGGCAAATTCCCCCCCAAAATGAAAAGAACACAACATAAGCACCGGCCCCCAGTTCCCGGCAGCCCCGCCATTCCTGGTCATGGTAGCGGCTACGGAAACGGCGGGGCAGGGGGTGCTAAGAATCTCCGGATGGGATCCGGCTACCACCTAAAACAAAAACTGGCCCTGGTGACATATAACACACGTACACTGAGGGCAGACGAAAAGATTGTTGAGCTGGAAGAAGAAATAGATAAGTTGCACTGGGATGTCATGGGTCTATCAGAAGTCCGAAGAGAGGGGGAGGACACGATAACCCTGAAATCCGGCAACTTATTCTACTACCGGGAAGGCGAACATCTGTCTCAAGGTGGTGTTGGGTTTCTCGTCCGCAGGTCCCTCATTAACAGTATAGTGGCCATCGAAAGTGTGTCGAGCAGGGTAGCGTACCTTATACTCAGAATATCCAAGAGGTATTCCTTGAAGGTCATACAGGTCTACGCACCGACCTCGACACACCCAGATGATGAAGTAGAGAGTATGTATGAGGACGTAAGTAGGGCCATACATACCTCGAAGACACATTTCACTGTTGTGATGGGGGACTTCAACGCAAAACTGGGCACTCGATGCGATGGTGAGTTGAGAGTGGGGCAATTTGGACATGGGCAACGGAACCCCAGGGGACAGAGGCTGGCCGACTTTTTGGAAAAGGAGGGACTCTTTATGATGAACTCCTTTTTCCAAAAGCCGCCTCACAGGAAGTGGACCTGGATGAGTCCCGATGGTTCCACGAGGAATGAGATTGACCTCATCATGACCAATAAAAGACAAATATTCAATGATGTCTCTGTGATCCACAGGGTGAAAACCGGTAGTGATCACCGAATGGTAAGAGGCACATTGAATATTAATCTCAAAGTTGAGAGGTCTCGTCTGATGAGGTCTACGCTCCGGCCCTCTAGTGCTCATATCCAAAACCCCGAGAGCTTTCAACTCGAACTCCAAAACCGCTTCGAGTGCCTGGAACATTGCGTATCTGTGGACGATTTAAATGGTAGGTTTGTAGAAACTGTCCAAACGGTTGGGTCTAAGTTCTTTAAAGCCCACCGTAAAGGTAGACCAAAAAAGTTCTCCAATCACACTCTCGACCTCATGGCAGAAAGACGCGCCATGACGCTGCAGTCTTCCGGTGATGCTGAAGCATACCGACTACTCAATAGACGGATATGGAAGTCCTTGCGTCACGATATCCGCACCTTTAACACTAACGGTGTTAAAGAGGCGATTGAGCGGAATCAAGGCTCCAAAGTGTTCGCAAGAGACAAGTCTATTGGGCAAAGTCGTATTATGAAGCTGAAGACCGAGGACGGCAGTGTAGCGTCGACTAAGCCAGAGGTTTTGAGAGAGATTGAGAACTTCTACCGGCAGTTATACACCTTGGTTACTATACCTACCATTGGCTCTGACAAAGACCCGCGAGCCAAACTAACCCGACACTATACCGAGGATATCCCGGACATCAGCCTGTACGAGATTAGGATGGCCTTGAAACAGCTTAAAAATAACAAGGCGCCGGGTGGAGACGGAATTACGACAGAGCTTCTGAAAGCGGGTGGCACACCGGTACTTAAAGTCCTTCAGAAGCTATTCAATTCCGACTTACTCGAGGGCACGACGCCGGAAGCGTGGAACAGAGGTGAGGTGGTGCTCTTCTTCAAAAAGGGTGACAACACCCTATTGAAGAATTATAGACCCATCTCACTTCTGAGCCATGTTTATAAGCTGTTTTCAAGGGTCATCACGAATCGTCTCGAGCGCAGGTTTGATGACTTCCAGCCTCCCGAACAAGCCGGTTTCCGAAAAGGTTTCAGTACCATAGACCACATCCATACGCTGCGGCAGGTTATACAGAAGACCGAGGAGTATAATCTGCCACTATGCTTGGCGTTTGTGGACTATGAGAAAGCCTTCGATTCGATCGAAACCTGGGCAGTGCTGCAATCTCTGCAGCGGTGCCAGATTGACTATCGGTACATTGAAGTGTTGAAGTGCTTATACAGAAACGCCACCATGTCGGTCCGAGTACATGAACAGAGCACGGGGGCAATTCCATTGCAGAGAGGTGTGAGACAGGGGGACGTCATTCCCCCGAAACTGTTCACCGCTGCAATGGAGGATGCCTTCAAGCTACTGGAGTGGAAAGGATTCGGCATTAACATCAATGGCGAGTATATCACTCACCTTCGATTTGCCGATGACATCGTAGTCATGGCAGAATCGCAGCTCAGCACAATGCTCGATGATCTCGACAGAGTTTCCCAACAGGTGGGCCTTAAAATGAACATGGGCAAGACGAAAGTCATGTCAAATGTCCATGTCATCCATCCCAATATCCGTTGGGAGCTCTGTTCTCGAAGTTGTTGACGAGTATGTCTACCTAGGACAAACTGTCCAGTTAGGTAGGTCCAACTTCGAGAAAGAAGTCAATCGTCGAATCCGACTCGGCTGGGCAGCGTTCGGGAAACTTCGCAACGTCTTTTCGTCAACAATACCGCAACGCCTCAAGACGCAAGTCTTTGACCAGTGTGTGTTACCAGTGATGACATATGGAATAGAGACGTGGTCACTCACAATAGGCCTCATAAGAAAGCTCAAGGTCACTCAGCGAGCTATGAAGAGAGCTATGCTTGGTATTTCTCTACGAGATCGAATCAGAAATGAGGAGATCCGTAGAAGAACTAAAGTTGTCGACATAGCTGAAAGGATTAGTAAACTGAAGTGGCAATGGGCAGGGCACATTGCTCGTAGAACTGATGGCCGTTGGGGCACAAAGGTTCTCGAATGGAGACCGCCCACCGGAAAACGCAGCGTGGGACGACCTCCAACGAGGTGGACAGTCGTTGGATGAGAGCGGCATGTGACCGCTCGTTGTGGAAATCTAAGGGGGAGGTCTTTGTTCAGCAGTGGACGTCCTATGGCTGATATGATGAATATAATAACGACACTTTTGTTTGGTTTAAAAGTTTTATGGATCCAGTAATCTCTAAATGACTGATAAGGTTGGGCTACTATCGACCACCGTGTGCAGATATAGCCTATAAGGCTTTTGTTACTTCATCGTGAATACACAACTTACGTACAATGTTGGCCGTGTGGTGCCGGCTATGAATAGCACCAACCCATCTCATCACGTGTGTGGCGTAAACGGCAACTGTGGGATTAGCCGGAGGATAGGCAGTAGCCTCCTTGGAGTATATTAACAACACAACTGCGATGGCCAACCCACCTGCCAAACGCAGCGATTACGGCAAAACCCCTTTTGAACACACCCAGATCTTCTTTGGAGAAGGCCTGTGTCCAGCAGTGGACTTGACTGAAATGATTAACAATGTTATACAACATGATAAAGAAGGACAATCTCGCATAAATTGGAAACATTTCAACTAAGAAATATTAAATGTAGATTTGATATCACATCAGCCAAAATACGTCCAACCATCATCATCATCATCACTGCTGAACAAAGGCCTTCCCCATAAAATTCCACAACGAGCGATCACGTGCCGCCCACATCCAACAACTCCCAGCGACCTTCACCAGGTCGTCTGTCCACCTCGTTGGAGGTCGTCCCACGCTGCGTTTTCCGATGCGCGGTCTCCACTCGAGAACCTTACTACCCCAACGGCCATCAGTTCTACGTGCAATGTGCCCCGCCCATTGTCACTTCAGTTTTGCGTTTCAGCTATGTCGACATCTTTAGTTCTTCTACGGATCTCCTCATTTCTGATTCAATCTCGTAGAGAAATACCAAGCACAACTCTCCCCATAAGCTCGCTGAGCAACTTTGAGCTTTCTTATGAGGGCCATAGTGAGAACATAAAATACGTCCACTGCTGAACAAAGGCCTCCCCCATACACGACCCGTTACATGCCGTGTTTCGTAATTTTGAATCATCATCATCATTTCGGCCGAATTAAGTCCACTGCTGGACACAGGCCTCTTCCAAAGATCACCACAACGACCGATATTATGGGTGTGTTGTGGGCTCATTGGGGGGTTTTGCCATAATCGCCACGCTTGGCATACGGGTTGGCGATCGCAGTTGAGTTATTAATGTACTCGAAGGACGCTGCTGCCCATCCTTCGGCTAATCCCTTAGTCGACTTTTACGACACCCACGGGAGGAGATGGGGTGGTGGTATTCTGAGCTGGCATCACACGATAATTTTGAATAATTTACCAATACTCACCATGCTTGGCAGGCGCGTTGGTAAGCGCAAAATGGTTGCTAATCAACATAAGGGACGCTGCTGCCCATCCCTTAGTCGCCTTTCACGACATCCACGGGAGGAGACGGAGTGGTGCTATATTCTTAATTTGGACTTTATTATTATCTGGACGTTACATAATAATATGTAGGAAAAAGCAAATCTGATAAAAACGATTTCTTTTGAAATCATTGGTGCAGCCGAGCAAAGTCCACAGCTGGACACCGGCCTTTCCCAAAGATCAGCACAACAGCCGGTCTGAATGCGTTGTGTGCTCTTTGGGGGCTTTGCCATAATCACCACACTTGGCAGGAGGATTGGCGATGCAGTTAATTTGTTAATGTACTCGAGGGACGCTGCTGTCCATCTTTCGCCTCATCCCATAGTCCCCTATTACAAATCCACGGGATGAGATGGGTTAGTGCTATTCGAGGCCGGCACCGGGTCTTTTAAAGTAACCAGTACCTTGCACTGTGTGTGCACAAAATGTCAAAAACTAAAATAAAATATACATAAGTACAACATTTAAAGGTTCCAATACACACAAAAGAACTTAAACACACGTTTTACTTATTATGTAATGTTTGCATTTTTATTTTATTATTTAGTTTCAATGAAATTTCAATTTCAAGCCTTATATTCAAGCTTGTTGCTGCCTGTCTGTATAAGTCTCCAATTTAAATTCACTTTCAGTTCCAAAAAGCATAATACTTCATATTTCCAGGGCTGTATAAACACGTAAATATCAAACAATATCAGCGCATAGAAAACCCAAATTCAAATTCCGAATTGAATTACTCCATTTAAATTCAGAACACGACTCTTTATTCTATTGTTTTTAATAAATTCTCTGTAATATCAAATAATCCATAACAGCCATTAATTTTTTTCGAGAATAATGAACCAAATCGACTTACCTTATTCCAGCTGCGAACACTCAAAAATCATCCATTTCCCGCCACGAAAAAACACAAATATTCACACAACTCACTTCAGAACACAAAACAGACACTAAATTCACTTCACTGGCACAAAACTTTTCGAAAATCCCGCTAAAACCGTAACCGAGGGTGCGTCCGTACGCTACGGAGACAGACAGCACACTGTATATGAATAAGGACATATCGTTTAAACAAAGGCAATTCGTGAAAAGAGTTTTCAGGAATTCGAATAATGGATTTTAATTTTCCATTGTTGGTATGAAAGAGAAATTTATCGCAAAAGTGTTTGGAAATCTTTTTCTGTTTTCAAATTTTCACTTTCGAACGTGTCACCTATATGACCGGAACAATGTACACTCATCACATACAAACTTGACCATTGACGCGGATGGTAGATTCGGTAGACCTTTGGTTGCCTTTTACGACATTAGTTCTTGGAGAAGGGGGTACTTTTGATTTTTATCAAGTAAAACTCCACCCATAGATAAATACTACGCGTTAATTTAATACAATGAAGTTAATATTGTTTATGACGAAACAAAATTCGACCAAAAAAAAGTAATTAGTATCGTAAATTATATAATAACTAACAATGGCGCGTTGAATAAAATTATTACAGGATCATCCGAATAAAGTCCACTGCTGGACACAGGCCTCCCCCAAACGACCTGTCTGGGTGTGTTGTTTACCTATTGGAGGGTTTTGCCATAACCGTCTCGCTTGGCAAGTGGGCTGGTGATTGCAGTTGAGTTGTTAATGTACTCGAAGAACGCTACTGCCCATCCTCCGGCTAATCCCATAGTCCCCTTTTACGACATCCACGGGACGATAAGGGCCGGTGTTATTCTTAGCCGTCACGTGAGGCTACTAGACGATAAAAAGACGAAATTGTTTGTAATTTTTTTTATCAGTGCATAATTTTATAGTCATTATTGTATTTTATAGTAGGGGAGAGTGGGGTGACACCGGACAGTTAAGAATAACGCACCATAAATCAGTAACAATGATTATATTTAAAAAAAACAACATCACATATCAAAGAACATACATAATACTTTACTTTGGCAAAATAATATCAGAGATCAATTATAATTATAGGAACTAGAACTTGTTTTATAAAAAAACATATATCCGGATTCACCCCATACCTATGGGTAAAACCGGATACCCATTTTATACCAACGGGGTGATTACGGATATTAGCAAAATTACAAAATATTATAATCACTCACAGTGTTTGCATTCATAAAATAATAACTCTGATGCAGAGCATTCAATACAACCTTCGTGAGCCCATTTAAGGCATGCCGTGCATTGGAACCACTTATCAGACTTGGTTTGGCTTTATTTTTTGCCACAAACTAAATATTCAGAATCCTCTTGATTGTTTTCTTTATTAGTTTTGCTACTTTCGGTGACACAATATTTAATGGATATATCATTATTTGAATTTGAAAGTGTTTGTCCTCATGTAGTTGTGCTTGCTTGCGGTGACAGAGTTCTTTCTCTAGGCACAGTATCCTAGGTGATTACATTTGGAGTTGGTGAAATCGATTTCCCTGTAGTCAGTGATGGGGAAACATCTGCGTCAGTGAAAACATTGGGATTCAGTGGGCAAGTGACCGTTTTACTAAAAGCAGAGACGGCATTTTGCATGCTTGCAACGCGATTATAAGCAATTCCAAATAAAGATGCCTTTTGGAATTGAGTGACAACACGACCAGGCTGGTTGCGAAGCCATAATTGAACTTCGTGAGAGTCAAAAGTGCTTAAAGGCTCCATAAAACCAACATCAAGTGGCTCACGAGCTAACCAGATGGCTTCCAGGTTCTTGTGGTGTGACCATCTAAAACCACCAAACTCAAGATTTTCTTTGCTTGGTCTTACACAACTAATAAAGTAACGCATTTATTCCGTGAAAATATGTTGTTGTACCCAATCACTAGTATGACACATAGCTACTGTTCCTGCTGGAGCACCATCCAGAAGTTCACTCTTCATTCTTACTCGAGGAAAATTCAGTAGTGGTGGGACATAATGTCCGGCTGCAGATAAGCAAAGCACTGCCGTTATTAATGGTCCTCGTTCAGCCGATTGATTGATTGATTTTTACTGATATAATTCATAGATCGATTGAGGGTGAAACCGGATACCCGATATCACCCCGTCCGGTTGTACCCCACAGGTGCCATATTTGAAATATTATTTGCTAACACTTTATGTTTGGACTCACAGTAATAATTACTGCAGGTTTATTGGCTTATTTATTCATGACTTCATGAAAAAATACTACACTGTGATAAAACATAACCAAAACCAAAGAGAATACGTCAAAAATCCCAAAATAATAGATCACTTACCTATTTTTTCTTTTTACACGTATCGACGCCCGCGCTTCCATCCTACCGTGGGCGCCTTTTGCAACCGCACTGCGCAAGCATTAGCGAATACCGGCCGAGTGTCGAAAAAGAGTCAGTGAGTACGGGTACAAGTGAAATAGTACCTATCCAGTTTCACCCCGTGTCCGGTTTCCCCCCACATTCCCCTACACGTATTTATGTTTTACTAGCCGTGTCCTGCAGTTTCACTGACCGTTTAATTTAAAAGAAATCGGATTATTTATATATAATTATGATATAATATTCTTGTTTTTTTGTTTTTTTTATAGAAAAAACGTTGCCCCACACTAGGATTTCTCCTGTGTCGTGGGTGCGTTTACAAACACAAATTCCACACACAAAACACCCAGACCCGGAACAACTGTATCATATAATAAGCCGTGGCTTGAAATATTGAAGCTTGAATATTTTGGATTTCATGTTTTTAAGCGGTAGAAAAACATAAAATGAAAGTAGTCTAGGTCACTGCTTATAACATCAGCTATGTGCCAATGAAACTCTTGTCAAAATCAATTCAGCCGTTTCGAAGATTAGCCGGAATAAACAGACAGACAAAAAACATTGTTATAAGTACCGTATAAACTTTTGTAGGCATTTAGTAAAACCTGTTATTCTAACATTACAAACACTTCAATTTTATTTATTTGTATAAATAATTGATTTAATTATACATAGTTGTGTAAATGATTGGTATAATAACCAGTATCAGTGTGTGTGTTGGTGTCAACATGGTTTAGTCGAAAACCCGCGCCAGGCCTGTCTGGCACACGCTGTGCCAGACCCCATTTCGCGTAACCTCGCGGTTTTTCGCACGCAATATATTTATTTAGAAAAAAAATATCTATGAGATAAAAAGAAAAAAGATATGTATGTAGGATTCTTTACATACATTTTTTTTTTTGTGTGTGTGTCTCTTGTTATGTCCGAATAAATATTTTCTTTATGTGAAGCCTGTGTTTCAGGTCACCAGGCCTCCACCCCAGAAGTCCAATTTTGATATATATCTTTCTCCAATCATCATATCGGCCATGCAACGTCCACTACTGAACAAAGACCTCCCCCATAGAGTTCCACAATTGTGTCGTCATTTTGGGGGGAATTTGCCATACTCACCATGCTTTGCAGGCGGGTTGGTAAGCGCAGAATGGCTGCTGTTCCACAAAAGGGACGCTGTTGCCCATCCCTCTGGTTTAGAGTCCCTTAGTCGCCTTTTACGACATCCACGGGAGGAGATGGAGTGGTGCTATATTCTTAATCCGGACACCATACTTTCTCCAATACTTTGATATTACTTTATCAGGCCCCGATACTGGTTGATTTTGTCTGTTATAACCCAGTTATCATCTTGCATCCCATGAATTACTTTCGCTTTAGACCACATCTTGATATAACAATAAACTCGCTGTTCAAATAAAATGTGTATACTACGGTTTTAATACACCCAATATTGACGATTTATCAAAATGCATTTTTAATTTTCATTTTATAGATAAATGCGCATTTACAAATACACCATTGTACTATATCTGTTTCATTAACATCATCACATCAGTGATAGGACAACAACTGCTGAATAAAGGCCTCTCCCCCAGATTTTCGCAATTGTGTCATTATTTTAGGCGGAATTTACCAATACTCACCACGCTTGGCAGGCGGGTTGGGGAAGGCAGACTGCCCACTGTTCCTCAGAAATGAGTGCCCCTTAGAGTCCCTTAATCGCATTTTACTACATCCACGAGAGGAGGTAGAGTGGTGCTATATTCTTAACCCGGACACCGCACAGGTCTGTCTGTTTATTTACATTTAAATTATGTTAGATACATTTAAGCGTATTTCATATCATATAATTATAATAAGATTAGTATAACGTGACAATCCCAAAAACCCAGATACCCTGACTTTAAAATTGCAGAGATACAGGGATCTCATTCCTGGATCCCTAGATTAAAATCTATACTTCTGACTTTTAGTACACCAAAACCTCCGAAAGCGTAGTCGCCTTTTGTTTGGGAACCACACTCAAGAATAACTCTGAGTAAAACTCAGTAATTTCATCGTATTCATGGGGTTACAATGTTGGTATGGCTGCATCTTGAACTTTACCGACGATTAATGAATTAATAAGAGCTCCGATAACTTGTGTACACAAAGGCAGCCATGGTGTGGACAAAATGAACTATTTATAAGCATTTAGGGTGAGTCGATGTCACATTTGAATGTTGCAGTAGTTTGAAGTTAAAAATGTTATACTCACTTTCCTAATGTTCGCATTGCACGAAAATAAATTATAAGGTGATAGTGTAATGTAGCGGCACCTAATGAACAAAGAAAAACGGGTATGTATATGGCGGTATGATATTTTATTTATTTATTCGTTTACAATTTATGCACACACAGAAACAAAAACAGAAAGAATGATAATAAAGGTAGTACTTATTTCCAAAAAAATCACTTCCAGCCTGACCAACCTGACGAGAGGAGAGTTTGAATAAGAACAAATGTAGACACAGTGTGTAAAGGATAAAATATATAATGCTGCGCTTTTGGTCGCGGGTTTAATTCCCGCACGGAACAAACATTTGTATGATTGAACTGCAGGTAGTTGTTCCGGGTCTGGGTGTGTATTGTGTGTGAAATTTGTGTCTGTAAACGCACCCACGACCCAAAAAATATTAGTGTGGGCACCGTTTTAGAAAAAAAGTATAACTAACATACATATATACATAAATACAGATCTAGAAATAAAAATACAGTAGGTACATATACAACTATGATGACGAGTAGAGGTATTCAATATATTTGTAGTTCCGTCCGAATTAAGGAGAATATAGCACCACTCCATCTCCTCCCGTGAACGTCGTAAAAGGTGACTTAGGGGCTCTAAATCACAGGGATGGGCAGCAGCGTCCCTTCTGTGGAATAGTAGCTATTCTGTGCTTACCAACCCGCCTGTCACGCGTGGTGGGTATTGGCAATTACCCCGCAAAATTACTACATAATTGTGGAAATCTACGCTGGAGGCCTTTGTTCAGCATTGGACGGTTAAATGGCTGATATGATGATGAATATATTTGTTAAATGATAAGTACTCTCAGGTTATTTAGGTTGTTACGTACGTAGTACATAATATCTCAATAGTTCTTATGAGGTATTTAAATTAATATAACGTGGTAAAGGAGCATACGTTTCGCCTTAGCGATGAGCGCCGCCCACAAACATACACCTGCTGCAGAAAGTTTAAATAAATAAATAAACATCCGCAACACCAGAGCAGTTGCTGATATGTTGCAGAAGTATAGAGCAGACATATACTTAAAAAATGTCTAATATTTACAATTGTCTTACTATTTTTTGTAAAAATTTTACTTAACACACATCACCCAAATGAACACTTATTTTTTCATGCAAACACGCACACGCTGATACACTCACACCGAGGCTCAAGTTTACGTATGTTTTCATCATCATCATCATCATCATATCAGCCAAAGAACGTCCACTGCTGAATAAAGGCCTCCCCCATAGATTTCCACAACGAGCGGTTACATGCCGCCCTCATCCAACGACTCCCAGCGACCTTCACCAGATCGTCTGTCTACCTCGTTGGCGGTCATCCCATGCTGCGTTTTCTGGTGCGCGGTCTCCTCTCGAGAAACATTTTGCCCAACGGCCATCAGTTTTAGGAGCACCCCGCTCATTGCCACTTCAGTTAACTAATCCTTTCAGCTATATCGGCAACTTTTCATATAACATTATAAAAAAGGCCCCAGATACAGTATGTTACTCCAAACTTGTTCTTATCATTTTAGGCCATTTTATAAGGGAGAACCTGGCACCTATAACATAAGTTTAATCTTAGCTTAGGTGCCAGAGGTTTAAACTCAATGATGACTTACAATTTATGAAAAAACGTTCAACTTTACTACATAGTTTAGATTTAAAATATTAAAATACTCATAACTTCGCCGGATAAAACTCTGCTAAGGAAATAAGTAATGTTATTACTCCCTTTAAGGTTTTACCCATCATTTAATTTACTTATGGCATTGTATTGTACAGTTGCCAGTTATTTTTATATTTTACGACTATCGATTTACAAAATACAATATATTCTATTCACTCGTTCATTCGGATTCATCTATATAAAAATACAAGACAGATAACGTAGCATAAAACATAATTAATGAGACTATAGCCAGCCCATTTACGATGGATGACTATTGCTAACACACCTCGGTATGCTCATTAAGCCGTTGGTCCCGGTTGTCCTATAAACATCTATGACAGTCGTTTCGGGTAGTCGGAAGCACAATAGTCGGTTAAAAACTGGTCGAACCTAAGAATTTCGTTATTGCCCAGTATCTAGGTCGTGGAAATCTTATGGCAGTTGCATCTGGTTAGAAGCTGACCCCAACATAGATGGGTAAAGGCTCGGTGGATAGTGTCACAACCAGTAAAAGAAACAAATTAAAAAACGATGGGTAATTTTAAAACAGTCGACGGTTTTGGATGGGTGCGTTTACAGACATAAACTCAACACACCATACACACAGACCCGGAACAACTACCTGCAGGTCATATAAAATTTGTTTCATGCGGGAATCGAACTCGCCACTACCAGCCACTGCAACAACCGTGCCGTCGAATTACTCATTGAGATTTCTTTTGATTGCTTTTTTCTCTTTAGTTCGGACCTAATCATTTAGGACTGATGCATTCCGGTCTAGGTCTAAGTTGGAATGACTTTTGTGCCAGTAATTTCCGTAATATAGTGCCGCCCCAGCCGACATCTGCACCGCGAACTCTATTTCCACTGTATTCAAAGGGTATTATAGTATAACTAGTGACGGTTGTTATCTTTTACTCAAACCTATAACTTACAATAATAAGTTACGTTTACGTTTCAAAAGAAGATGTTGCTTTTTCATTTTCCGAATTGGGTAGAAGTATTTGCTCCCGAATAAATGTATACATTTGTAGCATACTTGCGCACACAGAACTTCGAACATAAACCAAATACCTTTTTTTTTATTGGTGCCCTAAACTTCATGAACTTCCTTCGCCCCGGGGAAGGGCGAAGGGGTATGCCGGACGCCTATAGGCAAATCTCGGTGAGGGTGACTGTAAAGCGGTCACCCCCCGGGGGGATTGTACAGGATCCCCCAAAGCATCCCACGGCAGCGCGTGACCACATGCGTGCTACCGTCTTCTCTTGGGTCGCTTGGTGCGAGCACGCAGATTCCCCAATCTACGCACCCACGAACCCAGATGTCCCCCGCCTTATAGTAACGGCAGGGGGTTTCAGGCGTATAGGAATTAGGCGCCAGGGTGATTGTTACCCCGGCGCCGTCTCCTCCTTCTTCAAGCGGGATCGCCCTCTCTCGATCCCGCTCTGTAACCTGAAACCAAATACCTGTACCTCTAACTGCTCGTATATACCAGCGTCGTTTTTATGAAGAGTATACGTTGCTACACTCTGAAGAAATAAGGAATGTGTCTTGAAAAAGACACTATATAACACCATCTTCGCGATCAAGAACGAGCTTCAAGCACGACGCTGTTTAGTCACTTGCTACACTGTAAACTCCGTGACGAGGCGACGAGGCGGGATGACCCACGCAAGAATAATATAATCTCCCATAACATGAACCAAAAATAAAATAAGAATAGCGACTTTCGCCCAATAAAACATGCTATGCTTTGCATACAGTCGACTGGTGTTTCATTGTCACTGACCATCGAAGGATTCTCCCCAAAATTTTAATAATTTTGTGTACTGGTACGCTGTCAACCCTCACTATGAGCCTCGTAAAAAAGCTCAAGGGCACTCAGTGAGCTATGAAGAGAGATATGCTTGGTATTATCAGTTGTGGCAGTTTGTGTGGGTGAGATATATTACATTTTTGGTTTTGCAGTGGGAAATGTAACGTTAATAATTAAAGTGTAATAATGTAATAATGTTAATGTATTCATCATTTGCGGGCGGCATTTGAGGTTCTACTATAATCGCCACGCTTGCCAAACAGAAGACCGAGGAGTATAATCTGCCATTATGCTTAGCGTTTGTGGACTATGAGAAAGCTTTCGATTGATCGAAACTTGGGCAGTGCTGCAGTCCCTGCAGTGTTGCCACATTGACTATCAGTATATCGAAGTATTGAAGTGCTTATACAGAAACGTTACCATGTCGATCCGAGTACATGAACAGCTCGGGGGCAATTCCATTACAGAGAGGTGTGAGACAGGGGGACGTCATTTCCTCGAAACTGTTCACCGCTACAATGGAGGGTGACTTCACGCTACTGCAGCGGAAAGATTTCAGTATTAACATCAATGGCAAGTATATCACTCACCTTCAATTTGCCGCCGACATCGTAGTCATGGCAGAATCGCTGCAAAAGCTCAGCACAATGATCGATGATCTCAACAGAGTTTCCCAACAGGTGGGCCTTAAAATGAACATGGGCAAGACGAAAGTCATGTCAAATGCTCATCCCAATATTCGTTGGGACCTCTGTTCTTGTTAGCTAGGTCCAACTTCGAGAAAGAGGTCAATCATCGAATTTGACTCGCCTGGGCAGCGTTCGGGAAACCTCGCAACGTCTTTTCGTCAAAAATACCGCAATGCCTCAAGACAAAAGTCCAGTGTACCAGTGGGCGGCTCTAGTGTGATCATACGAGGACCCTTTAGATGCCGAAGATGACCACCCCAGTGGTTTTACAGTATTTCATCGTTTGTCAATTACACATCTCTTCACTCACAAATGATATCACCAACCCATCTCATCCCGTGGGTGTCGTAAAAGGTGACTATACGATTAGCCGGTGGAGCGGCAGCAGTGACCTTCGAGTACATTAACTAATCAACTGCAATCGCCAACCCGCCTGCCAAGCCAACCCAACACCCAGTCATTGTGGTGATCTTTGGGGGAAGTCTGTATCCAGCAGTAGACTTTATTCACCTTAAATAATGATGAACATCCAGCCGAAGTCTTTATAACTGTTATGAAAAAACATAAATTCATTATCCGAAATATTTATATATTATTTTGGACTTCATACGTCATACCCCATCTCCCGTGGGTGTCGTAAAAGTCGACTAAGGGATTGGCCGGAGCATGGGCAGCAGCGTCCTTCGAGTACATTAACAACTCAACTGCGATCGCCAACCCGCCTGCCAAGCGTGGCGATTATGGCAAAACCCCCCAATGAGCCCACATCACATCCATATCGGTCGTTGTGGTGATCTTTGGGGAGGCCTGTGTCCAGCAGTGGACTTCATTCGGCCGTTAGACGTCACGTTTGCCCTATTTTTTTTATCCTGGACCTATTTTGCAATAACCCACTTTAATAACCACATAAAATGAAATGGCCCCACTACAGAAAGAAAGAGAATCTCCGCCATAACATTCGAAACCGCTATAACCTTTACCTTCGCCATCAAAATTCCGCCAATTTCATATGCAATGGCGGTCAACGGCAGTTTGGTGTTATGTGCAGACGTGACTTTTTATCTAGCACTAGCTCGGCCCCGTGTGTCACCGACATTAATTTTAAAGACAATATGTTTTGTCATATTTTCGTGTGATATTAGTAATACGCCACTCTCGGCTACAAACCTACCGCTTCTGCCCAATCCTCTGGTTTAGAATCCCTTAGTCTGCTTTTACGACATCCACCAGAGAAGATGGAATAGTGCTGTTTTCTTTTTTTTTTTTTTTTTTTTTTTTTAAATTTGCATTTGCATTGCGGGAATTTAGAGGATGTAGGATTTCATAGCTCTGTTCAACTCCATTCGACCGTTTCAATATGTCTCTTTCTTCGGCACAGATTTGACTTTGGCTCCTCTTGGTGATATTTTTGAGGAACATTTCTCTCGTTGTTTGTGGGTCCAACTGGGAGAGGTAAAGAAGCAAGATGAGCGCTGCAGTTCTTAGGCACTCGTTAGCAGGAACGCTATCGCGTTTGTTGCGGTTGCGCCGACTTTACCTGTTTTCCGCCAGTTCGGAGCTGCCCTTGTCTACCTTACTTGCCCTTACGTATGCAAATATGACTGCGTAATCGAAGCGGGTAGCTAGTATGTAATATATATCTTACTATTTGCGTGCGCACTGCTGTGTTATTAAAGGATAATAAAAATAATCCAACATATTAACATTCGTATTTTCAGTTATATGTCGGACTCAGCTGTCGCCGAAAGCACCTCGACCCTTGTGGATGTTTTATGCTGAATATTCGTGCCTATTTATCTCTCTTTCATCATCATCATCATATCAGCCACAGGACGTCCACTGCTAAACAGAAGCCTCCCACAAAGATTCCGGGTTCTGCTATAATCGCCAAGGTTGGCAGACGGGTTGGCGATCGCAGTTGTTATAAATGTATTCGAATGACGTTGCTGCCCATCCTCCGGCTAATGCTATCGTTGCCTTTTACGACACCCACGGGATGAGATGGGGTGGTGGTATTCTTAGCCAACAACACACGGTAAACAGTACAGCACACTGATAACAAACTGATCAACTTGGATTTTAATCAAAAGTTTATCCACTAATAGTTTTCGTTAACCCCTCGAATAGTTTTACCCACACAATTTAGCGGCATAATTTTGGTTTTTGCTACTTACGTTCAGTACGGGAAAGTTTGTAGGTATTTTGGAGTTATGGCATTTTTTTATTGTTTGTTTTAGTTTTATCGTCATCAACATTTCAGCCAGTTGCACTCACTTATCGGTAATGATCGACAAGGTTAAGCTACGCTTGGCGCGGTCAGTCTGTAGATGGGCGACCGCATAGCGGTACGACGACACTCGTTCTCGTTCGATTAAACCAATACTGTCATAAATGGCTTCACGGTCCAAACTAGTGATGGTTGAAACACATCTAGACTCACGACTAAGTGATGATGGAAATATAGTCGAAACAGCCAGCCTATTAAGCCCTGACGAGCCATGTGGTGCCGTGTGCCGTATGGTGCCGGCTCAAAATACCACCACCCCATTTCCTCCCGTGGGTGTCGTAAAAGTCGACTAAGGGATTAGCCGGAGGATGGGCAGCAGTGTCCTTCGAGTACATTAACAACTCAACTGCGATCGCCAATCCGTCTGCCAAGCGTGGCGATTATGGCAAAACCCACCAACGAGCCCACAACACCCCCATATCGATCGTTGTGCTGATCTTTGGGGGAGGGCTGTGTCCAGCAGTGGACTTCATTCGGCCGAAATGATGAAGCCATATAGTTCCCGGCAATGGGTAAACCACCCCTCTCCATCCATGTGCGTCGTGAACGGAAAGTAAGGCTATAGGATTAGCTGAATCGCAGGCAGCGTCCTTCAAGTACATTTACAGTTCAGCTTCAATCACCAACCCGCCTACCAAGCGTAGCGATCATGGCAAAACTCCCCAAAGAGCATACAACATACCCAGACCGGTCATTTTGGTGATTTTTGGAAGAGGTCTGTGGGCGTAATTTATAATTTATACGCCAGCCTATAACTGTCCCACTGCAGGGCAAAGGCCTGTTTTCATACAGAGAATAATCAAGCACTGAACTCCACGCCTACTCAGTGCGTGTTGGTTTCAGACCATTGGATATGAAATTATAAAAATCTATTTTAAAATTTCCTCACGATGTTTTTCTGCACCTAAAGTAGTGACTTAGATTTACTGAGAAAATATATCAGCCAATAGACGTCCACTGCTGAACAAAGGCCTCCTCCGTAGATTTCTCAGGCGGGTTAGAGAGCGCAGTAGGACTACTGTACCACAGAAGGAACGTTGACTTTTCCTCTGATTTAAAATACTTTAATTGTCTTTTACGACGAACTCTACGAGGTGACATGTTTTTGTTAGTTTGTATTTATTAAAGAGCTCGTAAATAAATACAAACTAACATTTCCTAGCTACTAAGTGATTAAATGGTGGCTTCATCGCTACTCTCTTCCGTTCTCCGCCCAAGTTTTTACCGCTTAGTACGATGCAACATTAACTTTTTCTTTACTAGGTCAGGGTAACGGCGGCTAGTCCTCCCTCTGCAGCTTTTCCCTGAAATAACGTACTTAAAGTCTATGGTGTCGCATTGTCTTAGCATTTTTCTCTTCTCTTCCACGATCGCCCATACGACCTCATTCGTCTTTTCACTGTCCAATTCATTCCCTTCATCCTTCTATAGCATTATATTTAAAAGCTACAGACTTGTGTCTGTCTTCTTGTTAAGATCTATATTCATGTCACACTGTCATATATCGCGTTTAGTTTAAAATTTCAATATCGTATCATATCAGTCTGTAACTGTCACAACTTCTTATGAGAAGGAACGAGCATTGACACCACGCTTGCATTGCTTGCATTATTGCTTGTTGGGTATTTGTTACTGTGATGTTCACAACTTCTTATGAGAAGGAACGAGCATTGACACCACGCTTGCATTGCTTGCATTATTGCTTGTTGGGTATTTGTTACAAATAAATAAAATTGAAGTGTCTGTTTGTAATGTCAAAATAACACCTTTTTACTAAATGCACATGTAAGTACATACGGTATCTATAACACAAGGTTTTTTTTAATTTGTCTGTCTGTCTGACTGTCGGTCTATCTGTATGTTTGTTCCCGCTAATCTCCGAAACTACTGGACCGATTTCTACGGGACTTCACTGGCAGATAGCTGATATTATAAGGAATAACTAAGGCTACTTTTATTTTAGAAAAATAATTAGTGTTCCGCGCAAAAAGTTAAAACTCATGAAATGCAATATATATATATATAGTATACTAGCTGGGACCCACGGTTTCACCCGCGTTAAATTTAAAAGAAATTTAGAGTACTTCGATATAGACAATTGACATAGAATAAATATATTGGATTTCAAGGGGTTTTTTTTACGCAGAACCCAATTTTTTTTTCTAAAATAAAAGTAGCCTAAGTTATTCCTTATAACATCAGCTATCTGCCAGTGAAGGTCCCGTCAAAATCGGCTTAGCCGTTTCGGAGATTACCCGGAACAAACAGACACAACGGGGACAGAACGGGACAGACAGACAGGCAGACGGACAGACAAAAAAAATTAAATAGTTTTTTGTTATATGTAACGTACATACTTTCATATGCATTTAGTAAAAAGCTGTTATTTTGACATTACAAACAGACACTTCAATTTTATTTATTTGTATAGATATGTATATATCAACTATTACTACTCTATATACACTCTAAGTCAAGTGTGTATACCGAAGTACTCTAAATTATTTAAAAAAAATCCAATTTCTTCATAAAACGGCGGGTGTGAAACCGCAGGTCCCAGCTAGTCATATATAAGTCAGTGTGGTCTTAGATTAACTAATTAAGTTCATTTTAAAGCCCGTCTGTTGGAAAACTGTCGAAATCATCGAGCATTGTGCTGAACTCTTGCAGCGAGTCTGCCATGACTACGACGTCATCGGCAAATCGAAGGTGAGTGATATACTCGCCATTGATGTTAATGCCGAATCCTTTCCACTCCAGTAGCTTGAAGGCATCCTCCGTTGCAGCGGTGAACAGTTTCGGGGAAATTACGTCCCCCTGTCTCACACCTCTCTGCAATGGAATTGCCCCCATGCTCTGTTAAATTATTCCCGATCGACATGATGGCGTTTCTGTTTAAGCACTTTCACACTTCAATATACTGATAGTCAATGTGGCATCGCTGCAGAGATTGCTACGTTGCCCAGGTCTCGATTGAATCAAAGGCTATCTCATAGTCCACAAACGCTAAGCATACTGGTGAAGGTCGCTGGAAGTCGTTGGATGAGTGTGGCGTGTAAGCGCTCGTTATGGAAATCTATGGGGGAGGCATTTGCTCAGTAGCGGATGTCCTTTGACTGATACGATGATGATGATTAACTAATTAAGTTCGTATGACATCAAAACCACATTGATACATGCAATATTTCAACCCGCAAGCCCACCTAGTCCTTAAGAAGCGAGTCCATGTTCCTCTAGGCCACCAAAACACTTTAACATTGTCAAAATGACAACTTCAGTAAAATTTGTGAGGAACGACTCGACATTTTGTATACCTACTATTATTTGATTGACAGATTCGATTAATCATCCCTTCATAGTTTTACAAGGTCCAGCGGAGGGAACCCGAGAACAGAGGGTCTTGAATAAGCGATTCGACCCCTGAAATTGTATTAGTTAGATAGGAACCTTTCAAAGTTACAGGGAATATGAATCGACCAATGAAGTACAGATAGGTAATGAAGCAAAGTTTGAATTTGCAAAGCATCACTAGACCGTGTGAATTGTGTGAATAGTTGCTCTCAATTCGAAGGGTATTTGTAGTGATGCGACTGATAACCAAGTCAGCTATTATTACTATTATAAATAAATAAAAAAAGTGAATCTTTTACCGATTTTTAGTCTAGAAAGATTGTTAACATATTTGCAACATTTGTTTGAAGTGTGTACATTAAAAGTGAGATTTTTTTTAAATTAATAACTTTTTCCAGTTGAAACTACGTGGAGGCAATTTTTTTATTAAATCAAAGTGTCACATTACCCATCAGATGTCCACTGCTCAACAAAGGCTTCCCCCATAAATTACCACAATTGTGTTGTCATTTGCCGTGTGGTACCGGCTTTGCCGTGTGGCTCAGAATACCACCACCCCATCTCCTCCCGTGGGTGCCGTAAAAGTCGACTAAGGGATTAGCCGGAGGATGGGCAGCAGCGTCCTTCGATTACATTAACAACTCAACTGCGATCACCAACCCGTCTGCCAAACGTGGCGATTATGGCAAAACCCCCCAAATGAGCCCACAGCACACCCATATCGGTTGTTGTCACCACAATCCACCAAAGATCACCATCTTTGGTGGAGGCCTGTGTCCGGCAGTGGACTTCATTCGGCCGAAATGATGATGATGATAAAGTATATTTTTGCTACATTTTGTAAATAATACAACTTTAAATATTTTCATAATTTGTAATTATTGTCACTTGTTAACCGAGTTCAAAAAGGAGGAGGTTCTTAATTCGATGTGTATTTTTATTATTGTTACGCCATTCGATGAATAATGGCGGAACGGCGCGCCGTCTGGTGTTTAGTAGCGATAGTAAGGCGTGTAGAGACTTATGAAGTGTTCTGGATAGTTCTTCGTAAACAAGACACGTAGCGCCATCTGTTATCTAGTAGCTGTACTACGATTTGTGGTAACTTCCAGAATGTTCGGGATTGTTCTATGTGGCGCCATCTGGTGTCTAGAAGCGGAACCACATATTCTGGAAGGTTCTGGAAAGCGAACATTCTGGAACTTTCTACAAAGTATCGGTCGGCCCATATATATAGTGGCCGTGAAGGAACGACAGTCAGTGCAGTTTACTCTGCGATACAGTGAAGAACAAGTGGAATACCAGACAATTATCTTGTAAGTTTTTATAAGCAATATTATTTGTAATCAAGATTAAATTGTGATTGTAATACCGTGTATATTTGTGAATTTAATTTATCCCGAACCCCGGCTCGTAACATTATGTATGTACACCTATTACCCCGAGGTTTGTTGATTTTTAATAGGTGCAAAATAGTTTAAATTTGATTCCATATAAATTAATTTACGAATTGTTCTTAAATTGGTTTCACATTAATATAACTAGGTTTGGTTACGTGTTTCTTACGACATCGGCTCTGTCATCAGTGAGTTGTGATAGTCTACTAATTTAGATAAGTAGGTTTCTCGGGTTGAGTCTGTGTGTCATACCGAGCGACCCCCGAGTAGACGGTGGCGCGCACGTGGCCCCTAGCGGGATTGACAGCTTTATAGACACCAATAAAAAAGCGATCTCTTGTTAAAGTTATCTTAAGTTGTCACTTACATCCTGTACCCGTTCCTTTTGGGTCGGACAGTGTATATCGCAACTTAAACGCGTGCAAGATAAGTGTATAAAACAGAATACCACATCCAACTCTTTCGACAGTTCACTGCGTTCATGGTCAGAAGCTGACTCACTTTCCATGGACAAAAAACGCCGTTGAACTTTTCCTGACCTCTATATAATACTAAGTAGACAGAAGCTTGCCCCAACATGTTAAGTGAATTATTCATCAACAAACTACATATAATATCGATTGAGGTCGCACATGTCAAAGTTTACGTGTACTTTTGGCATTCACACAACGGTATTATTGTATACCATTGTGTATCTAACTAATCTATCTTTGTCTGGATATTGTCCATATAAACTTAAGTGGCAATAGGCGGGGCACATAGCTCGTAGAACTGATAGTTAGGGCAAAAAGGTTCTCGAGTGGAGAAAGCGCACCGGATAACGCAGCGTGGGACGACCTCCAACGAGGTGGACAGACGACCTGGTGAAGGTAGCTGAGAGTCGTTAGATGAGGGCGGCATGTAATCGCTCGTTGTGTAAATCTGTGGTACAGTGCTGTGTGGTACCATGCAGAACTAGTTCTTTTTTTATTTTTTTATTGGTGTCCAGTGGAAATTCTACATGGAACTTCCTTCACCCCGGGGAAGGGTGAAGGGGTATAGACTCCTACCGGCTAAAACAACTGGAGCGGTCATCTTCGGCACCGAAGGGGGGCTCCAGGTCCTCGTAAGATCACACTAGAGCCGCCCATTGGTGCCACACCTTTAGGCACATCTCGGAAGGGATGACTGTAAAGAAGTCACCCCCTCTAGAGGAGGTAAGGCGACTGTAAAAAGGTCGCCCCCCAGGCACTTCTCGGGGAGGATTGTAAGGAATCCCCCCAAGCCTCGCTTTGCGCTTTGCTGCGCACACGGCGGCACGTGACCACGTGCGCGCCACCGTCTTCCCGGGGGTCGCTCGGTGTGAGCACGCAGACTACGCATAACTAGTCCTTAGTAGCATAACAATGCTTAGTCGCTACCAAACATCAGCGGAAACCAAAAACTAAAACAGGGGGTGCAACGGGCCCCTGAAAACCTATTCAAAGTTCAGTGCCTCCAGCAACAAGCCACGGACAGGCTGACCAAGACTGCTTCATCAAAGTTGAGAAGAAGAAGCCGTCCAGCCTTAACAGCACGGTTGGTACAGTGGCTGATACAGTCGGCTGCTGCGCTCCGGGTCGTGGGTTCGATTCCCGCACGGAACAAATATTTGTATGATCTGCAGGTAGTTGTTCCGGGTCTGGGTGTATTGTGTGTGAAATTCATGTCTGTAAACGCACCCACGACACAGGAGAAATCCAAGTGTGGGGCAACGTCTAAAAAAAAGTATATGTATTTCGGATGACAATACAATGATTTGGTACCATCAAATTAATCAGATGATGGAGCCAGGTGAGAGATAGTGGAACTCTTCAATTGCTACTAGTAAATTCCTCACATTTGGACTTATTTAATTTATTTTGCCGAGTCCCATACCATTACACTCGAACGGTCGAATCGTTAAGAAAAGCAAAAATAGCAATATACCCGATGTAATCCGTTATGAAGTATTTTATTATACTGTAACGTTGTAACGTCCCTTTAATTATTAATAGCAAATTCATCATATAGTAATGAATGTATTATTTGATTAGTTCGCAAAGACGCTGGTATCTGGTATCACCTGCAATGCCCTCTGCCAACCTTGGGGATAGAGGCAGGGGTGCAATTCCTTAAGCTTAAACATCCATACATCCTTGAATACAGAATCAAAATAACGGTGTAAAACCATGATTGAAGCTATTCAAAGACACGTTACAGAAGGTACCTACCCCATGAGGACCAGTCTTGGCGAATACAAAATTGGGTTATTACCGTTATTTCAATTCTGTATTCGAGGATGTATGGATGTTTGAGCTTAGAGAATTGCACCCCAGGAGCGTACAGCTGCGCCGACCGACCTCGGAAAGTGTACAATTTAATAGTGACGGGCATTCGACCATGCCCTTTTTTTATAAATATATGTTTAAATTGGTTGGTTTACATTGAATCATTCATTTTTAACACCCACTGTACGTAACAATACATAGGATTTTTTTTAAGTATGGCTTCTCGCGTACATCTTGTGAGAGATATGGATGCACAACCGGACAATCGGCGAAGCGAAATAGTCTCCAGCCTGGCTTTTATTTATAAACTAAGTGACTGCGCTTAAGGGCTGCCCTGTGGGACACGAACCTCGGCTTAGGGCGTTGCTCGAATACCAACATCACCTCTCAAGGGGACTGCTGGATCTATACATAATTATTGGGGTTTATCCTAAGATGTAATTGCCCGGAGTTCACTTAGTCACGCACCGACCAGTGTCGCAGCTCGACGTGAATCATAAGCGTATTTCAGCAACATATTGCGAAAAAATAATGCCATCCTGTGTTTATAGACGATGCACGAAGTACACTGCAACTGTGAGAGAAAAAGACGATTTATTTCATAAATAAATAAATACGTAATGTAAATCGATATTGTAAATAAAATATAGATTTTTATTTTTTTATTACGCGGCCTAATGGCGGCCGGCTCGCATATTTGTGGTACAATAATATTCGTGTATGGCGCTTGTATTTGTAAAATGTCATTGGGTTTATCGGGATTTTTTTTAGTACTACGTAGTTCCGGCGTGGGCAAGCGCGAACAAGGGTCTCGGGTGTGGAACATGTTATAAACCTATCAACTACTATTTTAATTCAAAGTCAAAGTCAAATATTTTTATTTCAAATAAACCAATTACTGGCACTTCCGAATAGTCAGAATTTAAATAGTTGTTCACCATCATCATCATTTCGGCCGAATGAAGTCCACTGCTGGACACAGGCTTCCCACAAAGATCACCACAACGACCGATATGGTTGTGTTGTGTGCTCATTGACCCCTGTCTTGCCATAATCGCCACGCTTGGCAGACGGGTTGGCGATCGCAGTTGAGTTGTAATGTACTCGAAGATCGCTGCTGCCCATTAAATAGTTGCATTCGATGAATAATGAATAAAAGTGTTTTTAAGGTGTGGCTGGGGTGGACCTTGTGGTAATGGCGAACCATCGCCTGACATACAATTTGGAAGAAAAATACTACAAGTTTTAAAAGAACTAAAGTATAATTAAGTAGTATTCAGAAAAATAAAAGTAAAATAAGTATAGGCCCCATATTTAGAAAAATCTTTAGGTTCTAGACCGCTGGAGGCTATTTGATTAGGATGTTATTTATTACTAATTATAGTGTCGATTTTTTATGGCGAATAAATTCTACATGGAACTTTCTTCGCCCCGGGGAAGGGCGAAGGCGTATGCCTGACTCCTACCGGCTAAAACAAGCGGAGCGGTCATCTTCAGCACCGAAGGGGGGCTCCAGGTCCTCGTAAGATCACACTAGAGCTCAATGATTTGCCCTATAATTCCGAATAATCTATAACCGATTATTCGCCATTTTCACGCCATCTCTATAATATACACACCGGCACAATTAGCGGAACACAAAAAAAGCAGGATTTTAAAATCTTTTACTTGAGGAACTGGCCAGTTATGATATTTTTTTAATTTATTGTCAAATTTGAAAATAGAAAATTAGATGACGTACACTTTTTTCATTCATTTGTTTTATTTTCCCGAACAATACGTTTTGTCAACTTGTTCGAGTAATAACTACGTAATTGTAATTTTTATGAAAAATTGCACTTAATGGTTTTTTATAAATTTTTTATTCTATAGGCAATTTTGTTTAATAAAAGCTCTTTATTATGCCTGACTTAACATCACTGGAAATCATTAGGGCTGATGAAATGAGAAGAAATGGCCATACCTACAGATCGATTGCCTCAAGGCTTCGTCGACCAGTATCAACGATTCATCGCAGCATCCAGCGGTACAGATCGTCTAATTCTCTTGTGAGGAGGAGGGGTCAAGGTAGAAAAAGATGTACATCGAGGCGAGATGACAGTTTTTTACAACTTGGAGTTCGTAGGAATACGCGATTAACGGCTGTACAAGCTCGAAATGAACTGGAAGACGTTCGAGGAGTACGAGTAAGTGAGCGTACAGTTCGCAGGAGATTTGAAGAAGTTGGTTTAGGGTCGTATATACCTGCCAAAGGCCCAAAACTTGAGAGACGTCACCGCGTAAACCGATTAAGCTATGCGCGAGAACATCGTCATTGGGATTTGAACGAATGGCAGCAGGTTCTCTTTACTGATGAGTGCAGAGTTCTTTTACAACAGATCGATGGGAGACAGCGAATATGGAGACGCAAAGGAGAACGCCACATACAGTCTAATTTTGAACACACAGTGGCTTATGGTGGCGGCTCGAATATGGTTTGGGGAGGGCTATGTTTGGGAGCTCGCACGGAGTTAGTGATAGTCACAGGAGGGACCATGACATCAGATCGATACATCAGAGACATTTTAGAAGACCATGTTGTACCATTGCCCCATTTATTGGTGACGACTTTATTCTAATGCAAGATAATGCTCGTGCTCATAGTACACAATCGGTACAGGCATATCTGAGCCACGTAGGTATACCGATGATGCAGTGGCCAGCAAATTCCCCCGATATGAATCCGATAGAGCATGTCTGGGACTTGCTAAAAAGAAGGGTTAAATCCAGAATGCCACCTCCCAACAATCTGAATGAACTTGGAAACGCATTACTTGAGGAGTGGGAGCGGTTGCCTCAAGAAATCATCGATAACATAATCTGTAGCATGCCCAGACGAATGGAAACCGTAATCAGAGCAAGAGGGGGAAACACTCGTTATTAATTTTGCTTAAATTTTATTGCTAAATCATTTAATGCTTACTTTATTTTATTTTTTGTGATGGTTCATAATCATCTAAAAATTTCACTTATTTCAAATTTCTTTATTTTTCAATAAAAAATAACGAAGACTTTTCAAAGTCGTTATTAAAAGATGTTAATCAATGTGTTATTTTGTGTCTTATTACATTTTCGTCAAATATATGCGTTATTATCTCATAGTCTCACTTTTTTTTCTGTTCCGCTAATTTTGCCGGTGTGTATATAAACACCTCCATCTTGAGTTATCACCTTTATCACATTATGCAAACTATCAGTCGGTGGAAGCTTATCCGTGTCCTTAAACTCAGAAGGCGGATATTCTGCGCTGGCTAACCGAATCCGCAGATTTATTTCCCAACCCTAGTAGTTCCTTCAACACCATTAATATGCGAAAATCGATTCAGTTTCCCAACTTTTGTTTCTAACCTATATTCTACGACCTACACCCTTTTCAAAGGGTATAAATATTTCAACCCCCGCTTCCGAACTCACAAAGCGGGGCCACCTCGTCCTCGGAACTATTCAACTACTTACATCTATCTGAATAGTGATGTGGTGCGGACCATGCGGATATGTTTTATCCGAATTTGGCCTAGAAGCGTTAACCGCACTAGAAAACTAGTGACGCTAGAAAAAGCAACTACAATTTCTTCCGAATGATGTTCTTATAATATCAGGTTCGGTTTTTTTCCAACAAAGTGTGGCTTATCGCTTTTACATCTTTGACTAAGTAATCATCGGAGGTCAACGTGACAGTGTATGCTCGATTATGTTCGATTTTTCCTGATAAGTGTCTAAATTACCGAGCCAATATAGACAAATGATGTATGTACCTATCTAATGATACGTGTTATCGTGATTATAATTTGGAGTTTAGTTCGTCAACGTTCGTTGTATGTAAATAGTAATAGGTAACTGTCTTACCAATAATCAATCAAACCTTTAGACATCGGCCTCATCCAAGTAATAAAAATAATAATAATGGCTTGGCAGTGCAGGATTGAGCGTCGTATTGACGAGGCCTGGGTACTCACTGGTAAATGAATCTGCTTCAGGGACAGTAATACTCGACCTAGAGTAATGCAATTTGTGAGGCAGCCATTTTTGGGGACTGGGATCTGGGGTTCAATTCCTTAAGCTCAAACATCCATACATCCGTGAACACAGAATCGAAATAACGGTGTAAAATCTTTTCGGTATTTGCTAACACATGATTCAAGCTATTCAAGGACACGTTGCAGAAGGTAAGCCATGAGGACCAGTATTAGCGAATACCAAATTCGGTTATCACCGTTATTTCAACTTTGTATTCAAGGATGTATGGATGTTTGAGCTTAGAGAATTGCACCCCAGCTTTCAAGAATATAATGTGTCCCGCGTCACAGAGCGCATCGACATCCTGAAGCAGAAGATTTATGCCATCCTTAATGCATATGATTATAATGATTAATAGAATATTATGTACGTATTGTATATTAACTTATGTATTTGACCGTAAGTAGGATGTTACGTAGATTTGTATGTACGTCGGTATCTTATTCTTGTTTTTTTATTTTGTATCTCTTTCGATGCACGATCAGTCATCAATCATCATTATCATCATTTCAGCCTAATAAAGTCCACTACCATAGGCCTCCCCCAAAGATCGCCACAAAGACTGGTCTGGGTGATTTGTGTGCTTATTGTGGGGTTTTGCTATAATCGCCATGCTTGGCACTTCTGCGCTCACCAACCCACCTATTACCAAGCGTGGTAAGTACTGGCAAATTCCACCCAAAATGATGACACAAATGTTCAGCAGTGGATGTCCATTGACTGATATGATGACGATAAAGCATATTATATGCGTAAAGAAAATTATTTTGTACTGATTTATGAAGAGACTATAGTAATAATTTCCGCACCAGTTAGTAAGTTTACTTTTGACTTCGTATTAAGTCAGAGAGGATATGGATACGCCAAGGAAGCCTTGTGATTTACGGCTCACCTTTTAAGCACTGGGCTGTTAATTGAAAACCTGGCATGTACCAATATAACTTTTTAATCATATAGAAAGAAAGAAAGAACAATATTTATTTGGCACTCTAGGCACATGTTACATGTGAATTATAAATACAATATCTCGTACAAAATTATTTCCGTCGCTTTTTTTTAATTGAAGCAAAGAAAAAGTCAATATTTAAGAGAAAATGTAATCAATAATAAATTTGACAATTAAATAGACATTGCGATATGTACTTTGTTGTTAAATCTAAGACATCCAGACGATCAGATCAAGGAAAACATCGTAATGAAACCTGGATCTGAAATCCTTAACGTTTAGCGAACAAGCGGGGTGATTAATGCTCGATCCTTCTCTGAATATAAAAGTGGGCTTTATCCTGCATTGTGACAATTATAGTCGTAGGTATATGAAAAATATATTTGGATATTATTTTATTTTATTTACAGTTGTAACAAGCAGACGCATGTCTATCGACAAATCAAGTAGTGTTTGTATAGGAGACCCACGACACAGGAGAAAAACTGTCCGCAGTTGGTTTGATAGTTTCTGTAACTGTAAGTGGCTGTCTTTAAGTGATAGCGATCAGATACGCTCACCCCGCCGGAGCGGCGAAGGCGCGCCTCCAGGGGTGTTGGACAAGCTGATGCGGCTAGCCCGGTGGCGCGCACTTGGAAAGTGGCTCCACCGGCTGTGGATGCAGTTTTTGACCAAGCTCGTCGTCGAGGCCGTCTTGCCGCTCATTGGAGCCTGGCTCAGAAGGAGCGAGCGCATCACCCACCGCCTGACCCAGATGTTCACCGGGCACGGTTGTTTCGGTGCATACCTGGGCAGGATAGGACGCGAGGCCACGGCATAATACCAACATTGTGATAGCGCCCAGGACAACTGGAATGCAGTGGTCTCCTTCTGTGGGAGCGTCATGCCCCAGAAGGAGACCGCAGAGCGGGATCGGGAGAGCGCCGATCCTGCTCGCAGAAGGAGGAGACGGTGCCGGGGTAACAACTAGGGTTGCCAGATGGTATGGCTGCATTTCATATGATGTCCAGAATCCCGACAAAATACAATATGACCCGACAAACAGATTCTTGTAAAGTTTTTAACATAACAGATATTTAAGAGTACCGCTCGCTTTCTCGTTCACTTCACTCCAACTGAAAGGAACGCCACCACTTTAGTGTATTTGTTGTAATTGTCACCAAAACAAAGTAAGCATGGCACAGAATTTCAGCAGTTTATTCTTATGAAGAAAGTTCACAACAGAGTTCATAAATCACAGTACAGTAGCAGGAGTTTTTTTTTTTGCATAGAATAGGAAAGACAGCGAAAGCTGGGTACTTATATGAAAGCAAACGATAGCGGAACGAACGACATGCACTGTGCGTCGAGGTAAACATACGACTTTCTATTACTTCTCAAATTATTATCATTAAGTCTATATTAATTATAAGTCACTAGTTAGATCCCAGCTAGAATACGCCGTAGTTGTATGGAACCCATATTATAACAAATATGTAGATAGCTTAGAAAAAGTCCAGTGCAAATTTCTAAGATCAGTGCAATACCGATGCTACCGAAACTTCCCATCATATAAAGATTTACTAAAAAAATATAATGTGATGAGTCTAAAGTCCAGAAGATTATACCTAGAAACGATGTTTCTGTACGACATGTGTAATCACAGATACGACTGCTCAGATATAGCTAATAGACTATACTACATTGTTCCCAGAACTGTTATAAGACGTGAGGTGCGCGCACGTCCACTTTTTGCGGTTTCGTCCTGTCGAACCAATGCTGGAGTCCGCGCTCCTCTGCGTCGTATTAGTAATAATTATAATAAACTATTTTCAGAATTGGACATATTTGCAATGCCTGCTAATAAGTTTCGTTACTGCCTCATGAAAACCATCCAGAGCTTATAAATATGTTTATTCTATTAGATAAATAAATAATTGTTAGATTTCTTTTATTCAATTTGCTCAAAACTATAATCTATTTTGTATGCTGTGGATAACGGTGTGAGTTGCACAGTTGTATTATTTGTTTTGTAAGCTAGTATATAAGCTTTAATGTGTAACTGTTTGTTAGTCCCAAATAAATAAATAAAAAAATAAAAAATAAAAAAATAAAAAAAATTAACCTATGATACTCATTATGTGCCAAAAATGTTAAGAATTTTGTCATGATGTTAATTTTAATAATAAAAAATATGATTTAGATTTATAATATGTCCCGACAACAATCCCAAAATCCCGCCATTTTGATATTTTGCCCAGATATTGTAGTCTTCCCATCTGGTATCATCATTTCGACCAAATGAAGTCCACTGCTGGACACAGGCCTCCCGCAAAGAAAGTTGTAGTGAACAACAACCGATATAGGTGTGTTGTGTGCTCATTGGGGGGTCCCATCTGGTAACCCTAGTAATAATCGCCCTGGCACCTAATTCCCATACGCCTGAAACCTCCTACCGTCGCTATAAGGCCTCTGGGTTCGCGGGTACGTAGATTGGGGAATCTGCGTGCCCACACCGAGTGACCCACAAGAAGACAGTGGCGCGCATGTGGTCATGCGCTGCCGTGTGCGCAAAGCACAGCGCACAAGGACGCTTCGGGCGATCCTTTACTATCCCTCTAGGGGGATGACCGCTTTACAGTCAGCCTCTCAGAGATGTGCCTATACGTGTGGCACCAGTGGACGGGTCTAGTGTCATCATACGAGGACCTGGAGCCCCCCTTAGGTGCTGAAGAGGGGTTTTTTTCATGCAGAATATCCTGAGAGTCCAATAAAAAATAAAAAAGGTGAACTTTTTGACAGTCGGAGCTCGAGTTATTAGTACGCATAGCTCAAAACAATTATGAGCTTCATTTGATACGATAAAAAATTGTTCTTGTCTAAAGCATTTCAAAATTCTTTATCAAACATATTACCGCGGATATTGCGGATATTCGAAACTGACATCACTAGTTCAAGGGTCCTCAGTAATCGGATAGCGCCTGTAATACGACCTCTCCAAACTCGATTCGATGCGTAACGAATTTTCAGCCCATTCTTGTTATTACGCACCTGACACGGAAGATAAGTATTGCAAAGTATTTACGGTTATATTCACTTACACTACTCAATTCTACTTACCTATACTTAGGTATGCAATTCTCAGTGAGGATAAGGTTGAGGTAGAGCCTCTCCCAGAAGGTGTTCTAGAAAGCGAATAGAAATTATTTTACATGGATGTCTGATCCTGCGACCCGGTAGTTTCAAAGTGACGTGTGGCTGGTAGCACCGAACTACTGAATAAAAAATAATAAAAAACAATTATTCTATTCTATTCTAGGATGATAAAGACCTGTATGATCTTTAAAAACTATATACCTACTTCTTATGTACAAAATGCTTGAGAATTGAGAATATTGCAGCCGAAATGTTGCCGATATGGTGTTATCTAGTCTTAAGGTTGGTCGTTGAGAGTCCAGGCATGCTTCATAAACTTCAACTGTTGTACCACGTTCCGGGAGCCGTGTCATAAATAGAAAATATTTGCATCTTCCTTTTTTCCGCACGAACTACGGCCAGCATTCACCCATGTTTCGTATGTGCTCAATGTACAATAAATAATATGTGCAATAAATTCTATATTTACGACGTATCTGTCATTTCCATTAGGAAAATTCTCAGCACTCATTACTAACTAGAACGCATGATGATTTGTTTATTCATTGATTCTTTAGGTGATAATGAGTGTATTTCTTGGATGTTGTGTCCACTTCTAAAAAGATAAGCACTTGTTAAGATTTAGTTAAGTTTAGATAAGTTTATTATATAACGTAAGTCTGCTCGTGACCACATCATCATTTTCATCATTTCGGCCGAATGAAGTCCACTGCTGGACACAGGCCTCCCCCAAAGATCACCACAACCACCAATATGGGTGTGTTGTGGGCTCATTGGGGGGTTTTGCCATAATCGCCACGCTTGGCAGGCGGGTTGGCGATCGCAGTTGAGTTGTTATTGTACTCGAAGGACGCTGCTGCCCATCCTCCGGCTAATCCCTTAGTCGACTTTTACGACACCCATGGGAGATGGGGTGGTGGCATTCTGAGCCGGCACCACACGTGACCACGGACGCTGCAAAGTGTTCGAAACCTAGCCTCGTCAAGCACAGCTTAAACACGCATATCGACCGTTCTGCATGATAGCCATTTTATTTAGCTACATTCACTTCAGTTCGTTTCACTACATACAAAATGTAAGGTGTTTTTAATCATTGTAAATCAATTCAGCTTACAGATACATTTTTGCTACAGACAGACGAACAAAAATATTAACTCTGGCGGAGAGCAGATGTCTGATCATAGACCCACGCATACGTCTCCGCCAGGATGCCGCAAGTGGAAAGCGCGCCAGGAGAGTTGCCTCCTCGTAGGACACTCTCCTGAATCCCCGTGCGATCCGTATAGCGCCCCACGTGCACCCACTACCCTCTCGACTCGGGGGAGACATTGGTACATTGGTCGGGGGGACCTACATGGCAGGTTTGGAACCCGCAACCAAGCCCGTAACTATCCCGACAATCTCGACACTTTCGATACAATTAATGTGTAGTAAATAAGTTCAAATCATTTTCGAAAAATATAGTTTTCATTTTGGAGAATATAATGTTGTTTGGAGAAGAGACAGTATCAGCATTACCATGTGGATCCTACCTACCTTTTTTTTTAAATCCGTGTCCAATGGAAATTCTACATGAACTTTCTTCGCCCCGGGGAAGGGCGAAGGGGTATGCCTTCTTATTATATATGATCTTCGGCAGCGAAGGGGGGGCTCCAGGTCCTCGGGATCCAACCTACCTAGGCTACCGCCTATGCTAAGTCTGGATGCCTGATACCTGAGGAGGTATCCTCTCACGCTGTAGACTAATGAAAGGTGAATAGGATTCGGGGTAGATAATAGACAGCACCATCTTGCTATATTGCCAGCATACTGCGATCCACAGTTCAAACGTGGTTGTTGTAAAGAACATAATTTGGCCCTGAAGAAGTTAATTGGCCTGAGTCCGATGCTGACTGAATTGCCCAACAAAATGAAATACCAAAATCATTTGCAATACACGGTTGGTGCAGTGGCTGATACAGTCGACTGCTGCGCTCCGGGTCGCGGGTTTGATTCCCGCACGGAACAAACATTTGTATGATCTGCAGGTAGTTGTTCCGGGTCTAGGTGTATTGTGTGTGACATGTATGTCTGTAAACGCACCCACGACACAGGAGAAATCCAAGTGTGGGGCAACGTTTTTTAAAAAAAAAAAACAATAAAAAAAAAAAAAAAAAATTTAATCATAATTTGATATTGTTTAGGTTCTTATATTATCTAGGTTTCACGATAGCGTTTTAATTTTTCAAATACTTCATCAATACCAAATGTGGACTATTTCTCAGATTATAGTGTTTTTTTTTATCACAACCATAGTTGTATCATCAAAATCAAAAGAGATAGGAGATAGAGATCATTGAATTTTTGAACGCCACACCATCCTTTCAAATAAAACAATTAAATAACAATTTTAATTCGATTTTATTTAACAATTATATGTACAATATTATATAACAGAGTAAAACTAAAATGCCTACTTCAACCTGGCTATTTAACATTCTGCAGGCACCAGTGTTGCCAGCAGTTATCTTAAAGCGTAAGTGCAAAAACTAACCTACAACTACTATAGCCAGGTCGCAATTTCACGCAGACCTATTTTACCACAGAGCGACATCACAAAGTATATGACTGAACATCCCTCGCAACCATGAAGTATGGTTTAGGTGTCAAAAAGGACCTCGTAACATGGCCTGAGTATATATATACTTATTCCTGTATTATAAAAAACAGCCAACATATTTGTGCTTAAGTATTAATTTAGGTAACTATACTTTTTGTATATTACGTGTAACGTGCATATAATCTAGAGTTGCTGCCTCGAGAATCACTAAATAATTAACACGACTAATCTTCGCTTCGAAACATTTTCAGTTTTTTAAAATATAAAGGACATCGGCCAAAATACACGGACAAAAAACGAAATGTATATGAGAAAATTGCTTATATTTTTGTATATTTACCGTAATTTGTAAATTGCCCAAAACGGTGGTATTGTGGGTATCACAAAAAAGGAAATCGCCAAAGAAAGTTTGATTAAAATCATATTGCCATTTGAGTGAGCTGCCATATGCAAATTATGATATTCTTCTACTAATAAATAACTCACGACCTTAAATTAACATTATAATCTTTCTCGGTTTATAAAGCGCAGTTGTGTTTTCTAAGACACTTTCGCAAGTATTTGTATATTATATAAATATTGTCTTTGGCTAAAAGACTAAATGTTAAATAAAATCAAAAGTCACGTCAGAATAGTTATTATGAATATGAAGATTATTAAATACATCTTTTCAAGCAGCAGTTTTAGGTCTAAAATGTGTACTTTATTTATTTATTCGTACTCGGATTTCACTAGCATTAACTACAACCTCAAAATCCATCTTTACACTCAAATATCTTTGAATTCCCACAGTCAGTTTTTATTTTTAAGTGTTTATAATAATTTGATTATTTTTGGCAGTATTTTAATTATATTATCGCTGATGTCCGTCGACATGTCGAAGTGGGCCGGACTTACTATGGGCGATGGCTGGTATCCTTTGACGATACTTCCAGCGCAGTGATTTGTCTTAATGGCCCTAAAATCACGGGTGCTAATACAGCATGAAAATAAAAAATTAGAGCACACGGGCAGTTGTTCAGGTTATGGGCGTTTGTTTGCGCACGTGGGATTTATGACAATTTACCCGAGCAGGGATTTTTTATACCACTATGTTAGCAATAAGGTGGCAAACAAGCATAACGACACACCTGGTGGTAAGCGGTTACCGTAATCTTTGAACGCTTGCAACACCAGTAGCAATCGCGCATTGCCGACCCTGTAAAAACCTTTTCACGCCCTTTTTGAAGAGCCCCATGCTGTATTCTCTTGGGAAAACCTCGGTAGGGAGCTGATTCAACAACCTGAGCGTGCGCGGGAGGAAGTTCCTCTGAAACCGTATGGTACGCGACCGTTTTGGCTCAGAACTTACGCTCGGCAATTGCTCTTGAGACCACTGAGCTAATGCGGCAGTCAACTCGAGCACAAGTCACTTTAATTGCTAATAATTGTGTAATAAATATTATCTTCATCTTATCAGCCAAGCGACGTCCACTGCTGAACAAAACTCCTCCATAGATTTCCAGAACAATTAGGTGGTCACTTTGGGGAGAATCTGCCAGTATGCACCACGGTTGGCCTGCTGCTAAGGATGGTGAGCGCAAACGGCAACTGTTTCACAGATGGGACGCTGCTGCCAGTCTTTCTGGTTACGAGTCCCTTGGTCATCTTCTACGACACCCACAGGAGGAGATAGGGTGATGCTATATTCTTAATCCGGACACCACACGGACAATAAATAAATATAATAGTTATCCCACTCCTGAAAACACTGAATTCACTTAATAACCGTCCGTCCCGTCCCGGCTGATTACGTACTCTTTTGCAGACGATTTAAGACAGGCGTAAATCTGGCAGGCGTTGCTTCTACTTAGGCCCCTATTACACCGAGACGCCATGGCGGCGCAATCAGGTCGTGCTCCCAACAAAATATAAAGATAAAGATAAATTTATTACCAAACTAAACATAATTCGTTCAATGCAAAACAATACAGATAGGTTTTATTTTTTTTGTGTAGTATGGTAAAAGGAACGGACTCAGCAATGATGGCAGTGCGCAGTGATTAAACCACACACTGGTCAACGCTGGTTTTCAGTGCGTCCCCTTTATCATTTATTATATATGTAGCTCTTGGGAGGGCACCACACCTACCGGCGCTTGCAGTTGCGCCGCCATGGCATTTCAGTGTAATAGGGGCCTTACTTTTTCGTGTGATTAATGGCCAACCTTGTGTCAGAGTTTTTCAAACCGCCCAAAGGCTACTTGGCTTAAAGACATCCATAATGATCCGACAAACCGTCTAATGACAACAACCGGGAGCGACAATTCTACGTGTCCTCCGAAGCACGGAAACGCTCAGTTCAAATACCACTATGTGGTAACCCATCCACAGTATCACTGCGCCGAGCGTTGCTTAACCTCATCGATCGTTTACCAATCTGTAACTGGCTCATCAACTGGCTATGAGCGCGTCACAGTCACTGCTGTTAAATACCAACAGTATAACTACCACAGACTATAAAAAACAAATACGAGTTGCACTCCGGGAGTGCCGACAGAAGTGAAAACTTATTTTTATTATTTATCTAGACGCGTTCGCGGTCTGCTATATGTACATGCATATATGCACACACTATAGCTGCGTCTCGTAACGGTGTCGCGAGTCCAGAGATTTATCTCATCTAAAAATATGCGTACCGTGCTAAAAGAAGTTTTCTCTTCAAAAATGTTTATTCTTTTTAGTTCCACCTGTTGCCGTTTTACTGCTATTGGCGCTGTTTACTTTCACAAGAATGAAAAAAATCTATCTGGAATACAATACTTTTGGATTAGATTGATTATAATTTCGGTCGTAAATCATTATCATTCACGATTCAACTCCCTAATTTTCCCCAGAAAGACCCTAAGCCGAAGGCCGAGTACAACTAGATGGCGCCCTTAATTTTGTTGCTTAATTTTAGCCCGGCTGAAGGCTCTTACAGCTTGGCCAATTTATGCATAAAGCAGCAACAGCTGCCCGAGATGTCTGCGAGAAACACATTAGAAAAATAGCTCAGAATACTAAACTGAGAATCTTTTAACTATAATTCCCCTTTCCGGGACACCTTGCACAAACATAAATATCTAGATACTTCTATGCTTCTTCTTTTAACATCTTCTCTAGCTCTATTCTTAAAGACTCAGCTTCTGCCTTCATCTCCTCTCGCGTCCGCGCTGGCTTGCCTGGGTGGCCCGATCGGAACCTAAGAGAAAGAAATAAAGTTTAAATGTTTTATTTTTTGGTATTTGATAACCGGTGATTTCTAACAGAGAATCGGTCTCCTCTTTCTCGCCGTGGGTATCGTAAAAGGCGTAAAGATAATATTTATCTATACCATTAGTAAAAATATAAAAATAAAGGAAACCATCCACTATAAAGTAAGAAGTATAGACAACTCCTAAACAGCTGGACCGATTTTGATGAAATTTCTAGTTTTTTTTTTGTTGTTTTCGATGACACACTTACGATTTCTCATGTGTCGTGGGACGTTTACAGACATGAATTTCACACACACTACACCCAGACCCGAAACAATTACCTACAGATCATACAAATGTGTTCCGTGCGGGAATCGAACCCAACCAGCCACTGCACCAACCGTGCCGTTTGAGTGGGATAGTTTAGATTCGCAATTGGACCCAAAAGGTGGCGCTGCAATCGGGCGTGCATGTACCTGTCTGTGCGAAGCTGGGGCGCCCCAGCTGGTACTCCTATATATTTCAATTTACGTATGGTCCAATATAGTAATTAAAAATAGCATGACAGACTTTTTCTTATTGGTGTCCACTGGAAATTCTACTTGGAACTTCCTTCGCCCCGGGGAAGAGGAAAGGTATGCTGGACTCCTACCGGCTAAAACCACTGGAGCGGTCATCTTCGGCACCGAAGGGGGGCTCCAGGTCCTCGTAAGATCACACTAGAGCCGCCCATTGGTGCCACGCCTTTAGGCACATCACGGAGGGGATGACTGTAAAGCAGTCACTCCCTCTAGCGGAGGGAAGGCGACAGTAAAAAAGTCGCCCTCCTAGGCACTTCTCGGGGAGGATTGTAAAGGATGCCCCCACGCCTCGCAGCATGACAGACCTAGATGCTAAAGAGATTGTTTGGAAACGATAAAGGGTGGGGTTTTGGGGCTATTTGATTTCAATCAATTTACACTTACTGATCATGTTTGGCCAACTCCAGGTATATCAAGTCGTTTTCAATGAAGTCTCCTTTTTTTCTAGGCATTATGTGGCAATGAAGATGCTGAAAAAATAATTTGTAATTGTATCAATATTATAAAAATTGTACCGCCGACTTAAACAAGCAGCTGGCGTAGGAGGCAGCATGGACGAATGTTGTGCCGGAACTCGATAGACTTGCGTCTTGCAGTGGACTTCGATATGTGTTCATACAAAACTGTAAATGTTATTTTTAGTACTCATATTGATTGTCTTTTGCCTGGCTGTATTGGTCTGTCATGCTCACTAAAATGTCTTGCTGGCGGTGGCGTTGTGTATCGGGTCGTTCGGTTCCCTGCAATGTGGTTGAGCTAAGGGATGCTGATACATGCGTCATGCTCGTGAACGAGTGACGTCTGTTGGGACTGGTCAGCCGTTAACTGCCACAGCAAATTAACTATTATTATAATATTATTGTCTTAACACATTGACCTATATTTGACCATCATGACCTCGATATATGTTTTTTTTTACAATATTTTGTATTAATCAACACTGTATTCTCAATTATTTTAAAAGAGTATCCATGGAGTTTCTTGCCGGCTCTTCTTTACGAGATCAACTATTTGGAACCGTGCAACTTAGATTCTGATGTTTCATAAGTGCCAATATTTGGTTTATTTGAAATAAAATACTTTAGACTATTTTAAATTATTGTATTTTATTAGAAACAATATCTTTATTAAAACCGAAAGTGATAGTCAAAAATCAATTGTGCCGTGAAAAAGGACTTCTTGTTTCGTAATTGCTGAATGGTCAGAGACGGCACTGATGACGTCAAAAGACGAAAATACATACGATCCGACAGACGGACAAATAAAACATGCAATAAACACAAAAAAGAGAAAGTTATATACACTTGATTAAAACTGGTAGAAATGGACATCGCTCAGCTTACAGCCAGTGTCATGACACCAATAGCGCTGATTTTCAGCGACTACCTCGTGACTCCTCCCAGTGGTAATATCATCATCGGCACCCTCGTGCGATACGTATAACCACTCTGCACTGCAGACCATGAAGTATGGTTCTGCAGCGCTGGGCGCCTGGCCGTCGAGGTGACCATACAGTCGCGCCGTAGAGGGCCACGGACCGCGCGACTTCGCCATAGAGAAGGCGGACTAGCACAGGCCTAGGTAAGCCACTGCACCCAACTTGCCGTCAAATCAACATTTCAAGGTATGCTTGCTCGAAAAAAAAATAATTGAGAAGACATTTCAAGGTACGCTTGTTCTATTCGAAAAGACTAAAGTTACCTTGACAGTTTGCCCCGCCTCTTGTCCGTCTTGTATTGTAACAGTACACGAATCAGCGCAGTGTACTTTTTCCATTAACTGCAATAAAAAGTGGAAATAATTACTGTTAGATTGCATTATCTATATTCTTAGCTTATACGAAGCCTCAAAATAGTTTATTCAGAATTGATAGCCATAGTTTTTAAACCATGTTTTATTTTGTCCCGACAAACAAGTCTAAATGTTTCTAGTTGGATGCATTATTCAATGTTTCATATCTTAGATAAATTCAATTTTACATACAGTTCGTAAGAAGCTTCGCTTCTGTCCCACAACACGACCTGTAACTCGCATTTTAGTTTTAATTTTAATTCATTCCTCGATATTTGCCGACTGAAAATAGTTTTAGTGCTAGCAGCCTTATTGAATTATTAACCCACCCTCTGCACAATCCTTATGCTCTTGTAGAAGTCCTGAGCCTCCTCTTCCGTTAGGTCCCTGTTTCTCTCTGCCTCACGGATAGGAGCTACCAAAACGTGTCCAGGGAGCACACACCTGTAATAAAAGTAAAGTAATCAAGTTTATGGGGGTCACTCGGTATGAGCATGCAGACTCCCCAATTAGCGCACTTGCGACCCCCGAGACCCCCCACCATATAAAAATGACAGGGTGCTCAGGCGTGTTGGATATGGACGCCGGGGCGGTTGTTACCCCGACGCCGTCTCGTCCGCCTCCATGCGAGATAGGCCCTCTCCCGATCCCGGTCTGCGGTCTCTAATCGTAATATCCCTCCGCTTTAGGCTACCGTCCCTGTCCACGAAGCGTCCCTATGATACCCTGCAGGTAGTTGGGACATCGATGAGGGACTAGTGCTCCCCTAATCGGGCCCACGGAATGGAATTGAAGGCGTTGACGATGCCTAGACTGACAACGATAAAACGCCTAAGAAGCGTTGAACTTGAACGCTCAGAATTCCGGTTCAAAAAGAGATAAAGAAATTGCCGGTAACTCGCGACTTCGTCTAAGAACTGACTGGATAAACTCACACGCTTCTTGGAGAACTGAAGGAATAAGAATCACATGCTTCTTACCTTAAATTAACAAAGGCATACGTAAGCTTCGACTTAAAGAACACGCACGTCTCCGGTATCTTAACATGTCCAAACTCGTAGAAGGGTTCGTCCGGCGCTGCGACTGATACTTCTGGAGAAGAATTGGACGTAGCAGGAGTACAAGCCTCCGTGTGTGATGGTAAGACTTCCTTGCGAAGACTTAGCGAATATAAGGAGTAAACGCTTTGCCTGAAAAGTGTTATTAATTAAATCATAACGAAATAAGCTTGAAATAAAAACCAAAAAAATGTTTATCGGCACTAACAGTACCCACAAAAAAAAACGACAATAAAACTAAACAAAATGTGAACTAAAAGGTTTACAACGTGCAATCAGTCAATCAACTCGCACTATCGCTGTCCGCTTCTGAACATAGACCTCTCCAAAGCCACGCCACAACACCTGGTCCTCGGTTTAGCATCCAATCTGTCCCAGAAACCTTTTTCAGGTCGTTGGTCAACCTGGGTAAAGGGCGGACTTGTCTGCATTAACAGTCATCGGTCCTTCGACAGACATGGCCAGCTCACTGCTACTTCAACTGCTAATCAAATTGCTTATCCTGTAAGCTGTGTCGGCGACTCCAGTTGTTTGATTGCGTCCGGATGATTGCGTTCCGAATCAAATCCCTTGAAAAAACTCCGAGCATAGCTTGTTGAGTGACTTTGTGGATTAGCCTAACCGGTACGCGGAAGTGTCCACGTTTCACCACCGTATGTCATGACAGCTGAACGCACTGGTTGAAAACATGCATCTTCATGCATTGCGATATAGGCGATGAAAAGGCTGACATCGTAAACAGATAAAAAAATACTGCTTAAGTGTCAACAGGTCAGCATCATCTTAGGAAGCAGTAATACTTACCACATAACGCTGATTTTCAGCGGCCACTTGTATTGAACGTAAGATCCAATTGACATTACATGTCATCATCATCATATCAGCCAAAGGATGTGCACCGGTGAACAAAGGCCTCCCTCATAGATTTTCACAATTGTGTCGACATGTAGGGGGGACTTTGCCTATACTCACCACGCTTGGTTGGCGGGTTGGTGAACGCAGTCTGGCTATTATCTACAGAAGGAATGAATAAAGAATGCCTTAGTCACCTTTTACAACGTCTCCACGGGAGGAGATGGAGTGGTGCTATATTCTTAATCCGAAGACCACACGGATACAAGCAATACATGGCATACGATTGGTAAAATACAATTGGTTGTCAGCTGGAAATCGCATTCCTATGGAATTCGGTTGTAAATATGGATTTTGTGCAGTTATCTTAATATGGACATGCCATATCGATCCCGGTCAGGAACTTTATTTTGTAAAAACAAACGTAAACAAGCAAGTTTACATTTACTTGTATGTACAACATTCCGCGAGCATATCCATACTAATATAATAACAGTCACCGCAGCGATCCTGCGACCGCGTGTATATGAGCGTCGCTTGATCCTTCTCCCATGGGAGGTAGATAAACTACTAATACTACTAATTTCCAGAAACAAGGGCGGATCCAGGGGGGCTCAGGGGGTCACACCCACAATACAAACTGTGGGATGCCGTTGACCTTAGACCTAGTAAATAAATAAATAGTACTAAACTACAGGCAACTTACCTCCTGTGCTGAAATACAGGCATATTCCTTCTTACTTCCTTCAACTTTTCTTCACTGATTTCCATTACTTGATAGCAAGGGGACGCTTCGCCACAATCAGCTAGTACCACTCCCCAAGGATCCACGCAAATGGCGTGTCCATAGGACTTCCTTTTGGCGTTGTGGGTACCGACTTGAGCTGCCGCTATTACGTAGCATTGGTTTTCTATTGCTCGTGCTCTGATACAAAAAGATTTACATTTATAAAGATGAACAGAACTATTGGTCGGTATCGGAAAAAGAATAGACCACCTCTCTCTACCCATGCGTGTCGTAAAAGGCAACTAAGGTTTGATATCAAGAGAATGGTCAGCAGCTTCCTCGCGTGTGCTAATAACTACAAACTGCGGTCACCCATCCACCTGCCAAGCGAGGTGATTATGGCAATATGACCGCTTATACTAATCGCATTTCTACTAGTATCAAGCGTATAGCACATGTGGGTTGCCGCTGAAAATCAGCGTTAAGTAGTGGCACTTGGTACTGCCACCTGACATCATGCTGAGCTGATGGCTTTTTTTTTTCAGACTATGTTATTGTTTACCTATATTGTTTGTGACAATAAATACTTTTCTTTCTTTCTTTCTTTATTGATCATTAGGAAACCCATGTTCAGCAGTCGACGTTTGCCAGTTAAACTGTTACTGATCGGTAAACGATCGGCGAGGTAAAGCAACGCTTAGCACAGTCAGTCCACGGATGGGTGACCGTCGTATTGGAACTCAGAGTCTCCGTGTTTTGGAGGGCACGTAACATCCCGGCTGGTTTTCATTAGACAACAGTCGTTAAACCAAGCTGAAGGCCTTAAACTACTCTAACACAAGGTGGGCCACTAACCACACAAAAAGAAGAAGAAAGAAGACGGGCTGATGTAGGTGGATGATAACAAAAAGTCGTAACCATTTTGTCGTAGCTAAACAACATTGCGACTGAATAATTGTACTGCGATGAATATCATGTCATATCACGGATTAAGAAATAGTGCGCAGCGTCCAGCTAAGCTGCCGAACTTGTGTGTTGGTTTTTAGAACATTTCTCTATTGATCCTCATCTTTGGGTATGCATACATGTCAACGGCTGGACCTGATACTAAAGTGGACATCTTGTTTGTAGGTGCTATGTGCTGTACACCAGAGGTGTAAGAGGTGTTCTCCTATCCATTTTGACCAACAGCAAGACTGCATGTAGGTAAACTTGTCGTTTGACGAAACCGTATATTTCGCGCTTTCTATCAACAACACATGATTTAGAGTATGTTTTATTAGATCCTCGTTTATCCGCTGCAGGGTGTACCAAGGAGATGAGAGCTGGATGGTTGGAGAAACTGAATGTCGTCCAGCTACCTCCAAAAAGGTAGTTGATGCTGGAAAAGCTGGTTTGTGACCACAGTATAGAAGACAGACGAGTTTAGACGACACAAGAGTTTATTGTTATATCAAGATCTTGTCTGCAGCGAAAGTGCGCATTCATGGGATACAAGATGATAACTGGGTTATATCAGACAAACTCAACCAGTATCGGGGCCTGATAAAAATATATCAAAGTATTGGAGAGTATTCATTAAGGGAACTTTAACAAGAGGAAACAACTTGATAGAATCAGATACACAAAGAAGAAGAAAATGGAAAAAAATCGCACAATTTATGAAAGAGTAAAATTGGACTTCTGACGTGGAGGCCTGGTGACCTTCACAGGCTTCAGCCTAGCTTAGGCACCAGTCTCCTACAATACATTTGAATAGGCAATATTGTATTTTGATGCAACTTTTTCATTATTGTGGTGAGAAAATAAATTACTTACTAATTACCTGAGTAAGACATGCCAATGTGCAGCGCCTGTCGTTGTGGTGAAAGCTGACGGATACGTTAGAACTTCTGCCTTCAGTATGCTGAGGGACGTGCTCAGTTCAGGAAAACGCATATCGTAGCAAATTGAAAGACCTGTGGGAAGGTCATTTGAACATTTAAAATATATAATTATCATCCTAATAAATAGTCCGTGTGGTGTCCGGATTAAGAATATAGCACCACTCCATCTCCTCCCGTGGATGTCGTAAAAGGCGACTAAAGGAATCTAGACCAGAGGGATGGGCAGCAGCGTCTTTTGTGAACCGGTAGCCATACTGCGCTCACCAACCCGCCTGCCAAGCGTGGTGAGTATAGGCAAATACCCTCCGAAATTATGACACAGTTGTGGAATCTATGGGAGAAGCCTTTGGTCAACAGTGGACGTATAAATGGCCGATATGAAATATCATCCTAATTTTTAGATCGGCTTTCTGGGTAACTTCATTAGGGATGTTTATAGAGGCGGTGGTTTAATCGGAGACGCAGATTGAGTCGGATGTCATAAAATAACCTCTGCGGAGTCCGAGGTGAATCCATTCGGAGTAGTAGTAGTCCGGAGCCGGAGCGAGAGGTCATAAAAATTGAAGTTTGTAGAAAAAAAACGATATTTACATAATTCGGAAACAATAACTTTATCTTAAAACTTAATATTATTTAACCAATTCATATAACTTACGTATGTATTTTTAGAGAATAAAATTACCGGCTTCAAATAGCCTTTTTTATACCTGGCCCGTGGTGCCGGCTCAGAATGCCACCACCCCACCTCCTCCCGTGGGTGTCGTAAAAGTCGACTAAGGGATTGGCCGGAGGATGGGCAGCAGCATCCTTCGAGTACATTAACAACTCAACTGCGATCGCCAACACGTCTGCCAAGCGTGGCGATTATGGCAAAACCCCCCAACGAGCCCACAACACACCCATATCGGTCGTTGTGGTGATCTTTAGGGGAGGCCTGTGTCCAGCAGTGGACTTCATTCGGCTGAAATGATGATATAATGTAAGAACTTTTTCAAATTTAGGTTTCCGCTACTCGCGGAGGAACAAGTAACTATTAAGACATCCTCGAGATAAGCGCAGGTCAAGTTAAACCTGTTTATTGAAGCTGATAAAAAATCTAATGTAATTAAACTTATATAGGACCTAACAGAAAGTGTACCGTTCCAAACAAAATAGAATTTCCCCCTATCGGTTCATAAATGAGAGAGTTGTGAGGAAACAAACATAAATAAAAATACAAGCGAATTAAGAACCTCCTCCTTTCTTAAAGTCGGTTGAAATATTTTTTTGTAAATAAACTAAATTATAATAAAACACTTTTAAACGGATTCTATCGCGTATATTTTAGATTTTTTATTTTCCTGACGTTTCGAATACTTTGCAGCGTTCGTGGTCGCAGGATGACTAAGGTGACAGGCGTCTCTATTAAAATTAAGATGTTTTCAAAACATTTGATCAACCTCAAGTACTCGCGAAAGAGAACCGATACCTATACCTAGAATTTAAAATAAGAGAACCGATACCTAGAATGTTTCGTGAGGCTATTGAAATTAAAAAACACCCTAATTTTAATAGAGAAGATGGTTGGCAGGTACGTTTAACCTCATTTTTGATACTATGGGAATCAGTGTTGTGTAATTCGCGAACGACCTAGTTCGAAGGAGCGCTCGTTTACACGAACCACGCGGAACTACTAGGTCCCAGGGGTGGAATTCCTTAAGCTCAAACATCCATACATCCTTGTACTGGTCCTCATGGCTTACCGTCTGCAACGCGTCCTTGAATAGCGTCAATCATGTCTTAGCGAACACCAAATTGGGTTATCACCATTATTTTAATTCTGTATTCAAGGATGTATGGATGTTTGAGCTTGGAGAATTGCACCCCAGGGGTGTAATTCCTTATTAAAATCTTTTTCTGGCTCGAGTTAACTGCAAACCTAATCCTTTAATTATCTGGCTTTTTTGTGACCAAGTTTGTTTTTATAAGTACTATTTTTGTTTTATCGATTATTTTAAAAACTTTAAAAGATTTAGAAGCTATATATTTTAACTTTTTTAAGTCTTTGTATTCATTTCATAAAACGCATTTAAAATAATTTAAATAGCACTTTTATACTATCCAGATATCCGATTTATCTTTCCCGCTTCGAGCTGCCAACTAACGAACTAAAAGAGCGACCTAGTTCGCCATAGAACTGCGAACTAAATTGAGCGCCCCAATGGCGACCTACTTTGCCCAAGACTAATCGACGGCACGGTTGGTGCAACGGCTGATACAGTCGGCTGCTGCGCTCCGGGTCGTGGGTTCGATTACCACACGGAACAAATATTTGTATGATCTGCAGGTAGTTGTTCCGGGTCTGGGTGTATTGTATGTGGAATTCATGTCTGTAAACGCACCCACGACACAGGAAAAATCCTAGTGTGGGGCCAAGATTTTATAAAAATTATAAAAATAATCTAAACTGGAGTCGGATAATATAAACCTACCCACTTTTCCAATAGGAGTATCGACTGGTGTCACAATATGGTTGCCAGCAATACAAAAGTCACTCTCTTTTAACCGGACGTTGCGTTCCGGTATCTCTACGTCGAACAGATGCAACTTCCGGTATGTCTGGACTATATCACCTTTATTGTTTATAATTATGTGCGTGTTGTAGATTTTCGAAGGAATTTTTTCGTCCTGAAAGGAAGAACTTTAATCAATCATTTTAATGGCAGTTCACAGATAACTTTGCTAAATGAATAAATTGCAGTGTGGTGCCAGCTAAGAATTCCACCACCCCATCTCATGCCGTGGGTGTCGCAAAAGGCTACTACGGGATTACCCGGAGGATGGGCAGCAGCGTCTTTCGTACATGTATAACTCAATTGCGATCGCCAACCCATCTGCCAAGCGTGGCCATTATGGCAATACCCCCAATGAGTACACGTACGTTTTACGGCTGAAAGAATATAAAAATATGCCTTTTATGTATGTTATGGCATATATCAGAGACACCAGAAGTTCAGGTGTTCGCAAATATGGAATAATACATGACTATATATATGACTGATGATAATATGTCTCAAAAGCCATCACATAGCGTATATAAATATGTTAATGCTGATAATACGCCAATAACATCCAACACGAGGCGTACAAATTATATGAATTGATAATACGACAGTAAAATCAGATACAAGTCGTACATAAATACGTGACTTGATAATACGCCAATAAAATCCGACTAAAGTCGTACATAAATGTCACTTTACAAGATTTTCCAGTCCCGGGTTTTGCTATTAACACATTGTACAGGATCCCTACTGCCATTGCAGTACAGTGGGTGTAGGGCCATATACCGTAATAGTTGTTTTTCTTCTATTGATCTTCTCGCAGGTAGCTAGGGAGCTGTTGCTGGTTAACCGGACAAATTGACGAAGCCGTAAACGCCTCCAGCTGAGCAATAAATTAAACGCCAAGCAACATACCTAAGGACGCCCTGTCCTCGACTTAGGGCGTTGTTGGAGGAGAGAAGCTGTGGAGCTGGATCTTCTATGATTTTGAATTAGGGTCATATTTAAAGCTACTGGCTCAGCACAGGCTGGCTTGAGTAAGGGTCGGTGGGAACATTTACGTATGTGAGATGCATACCTTTTCATGGACTCCTCCCATAGACAACCAAACATTATGCTCGGCTGCCAACTTTCTATACTGCGACACAATGGCGCCCCCTATGATCGGCTCAGCGCTACTTATCGTTTCGTTCTTATTGTCACAGATGAAGTCGCACGCTTCTGGGAAGAATAACATCTGAAACAATAGAAAAATACATACGGCTACTAACAAAATATCGCTGTGACGATAATCCACAATTCGATTCCACTTCTTCTTATTGTGGGAACACTGATGCGTTCAGGAACATTCACAAGAGTCCGGTACCAAGGCAAGTTTCTAGTTAACAGTCAAAAGGCGTTCCTTTCTTTCTTTCTTTCGTGTGGTTAACTGGTTACTGGGCACCCTTAACGACTGCAATCTAATGACAAGAACCGGGAGCGACGATTTTAGGTTATCCGAAGCACCGAGATGCTTCGTTCAAATACCACTATGCGGTCACTCATCAGTAGACTGCTGCGCCAAGCATTGCTTAACCTCACCACTTGTTTACAGATCAGTAAGTGCAACTGGCTATGAGCATGGTAATAGTTGAAACTCTGTCCCTAGCTTTTCATTGTTTTAAATATGACTGGGACCAGGTGACCAGGACACAGTCCTGTATCCTCGCGAGACAGCCGAGATGGACACCCTCTCTACGGGACGCCTGTATGGTCATACAGGCGTCCTGTAAAGGGCGCTCCGGTGATGGACTAGTGCGTCCCTCCATCGCGCCGATTGGAGTTGCAGGATTTGACTATGTCAAGACTGACAGCCAACGCCACCCCACCCCTCCAGATCCAACAGCGAGCGGACATCGATAGTCCACCACCGCTGTCGGAAGCCATATTGGCTGTCGACCATCTGACTTACCTACAGATTAATGCATCAAACTTAAAGAATTTTTAATGTTTTTTTACTTATTTTGGGACTAAATAAGACATGGTATCAAATGATTACACTGGATTTTATAACTGATCCTGAACATGCTATTTTCTGGTTTTGTATAACTAAGCTAAGAATAATGTTATGGATATGTTATGTTATGGTTGGTGTAAAGTTGATGTTGCCTGCTTGCCTGTACTATTCAATTACCTGTATTTTTTTTCTTTTTACATCTCACGTTTTGTATATTATTTTACAATGATGCCAGCCTGTAAAACAACCATGTTCCAAAAAATACATTTGTAATGTGCATTAAGGTATTTAATAAAGTGCCCAAAGTGATTAGAGAATTACCGCTAATACAAATGAAGAGACAATTAAAAAAATGGCTGACAGACTGTTCTTTCTATACGATTGAAGACTTTTTTAGACACAAATCTTAATGGTTTAATAATATTATGATGATAGTTTAATATAATGTGATTATGACATGGCAATGATAAATAATAATAATAATATACCCCTCTGGGCAAACGTTATCTCACCATGGGATAAGGTAATCCTGGAGGGCAGATTAAAGTAGCTGCTTGATTTCTTCATACCTTATGATAAAAAAAGTATATCATAAGAAAAAAAAAAAAAAAAAATAGTATATTAAGTAGCTTACAGAACGCAGGGCAGTTTGTGGCGAGCTGAATGTGAGTGGCGACACTGCGTACCCGAATGCTCCAGAGAGTCGGTCAGGGCCTCGTCTCCGCTTGCCTTTATTGGTTGGTTGGAGTGGAACCCCATGAGTGCCCGCAGGATTTTCAACTCTGGTTTGCCTTAGTTGGCCGATCAGAGGGGGGCCGTCAGAGCTATATGCTCGGGGGTGGAAGTGTCTAATGGCGTAATAACGGGGAAACCCGCTCCGAGTCTTCGAGACGCGCGATGGTGAAACCGGTGCCGCACCTCTCTACACCCCTAGCCGCTCACACCGGTGTTGCTCCTTGTCGCCTGCAGTGGCGGCCATTTAGGGGGCCCATCTTGTGAGTGGCGAGTCACCGTCTGCCACAGAATTTCACGATCAAAGTTGAAAGGCAGACGCCGTTGTTCCCGTATTTATTAGTCTTTTTATTCCATGTAACACCCATTGCAATAGACCTTATCGTTATAGTTTCCATCTCATACAATAGCCGTACAGTACCGGGGTCAATCCATGATTTCATTTTATAGTGCAGCTATGGAGAGTCCCCGGTTGGTGTCCCATTACATTTTAGATTAAAAATCTCTAAAGGGCCTCTGCGTGTTGGACCTATGTCCCCGCGTAAGCCTGTCAAAAGACCGGGTTCCCCCTTACAGGGGATATAAACCCGTGAAAAGAGAGACATGTAGATAATATTTAATAAAATGTAATCAATATTTGTGTACTTAATAATGCGTAATTAATTCGTAATTGTAAATTATATAAAAACTGTGACAATTTTCGCATGCCTACTAAAAGGCAAGATATGATGGACTTGTATAAAATTATAATGTAATATCTTAGTATACGATATCTTTTGGCGAATAAAAATATTTGTATTTGTATAGGTGTGCACTGATAGCAAGGACATGACGACACAATCACATTACTACACATTAGTAGTTTTATCCTAATGAATACTATTGGCTTAAATACCACCACCCCATCTCCTCCCATGGGTGTCGTAAAAGTGAACTAAGGGATTAGCCGGAGGATGGGCAGCAGCGTCCTTCGAGTACATTAACAACTCAACTGCGATCGCCAACCCGCCTGCCAAGCGTGGCGATTATGGCAAAACCCCCCAATGAGCCCACAAGACATCCATGTCGATGGTTGTGGTGATCTTTGGGGGAGGCCTGTGTCCAGCAGTGGACTTTATTCGGCCGAAATGATGAGAACAAAACAAGAAACCGTTTCACTATACCTGAACATTGTCTCGAACTCCTTTGCTGATTAAATTGCTAACAATTTCCATATTAGCCGCTTTGTCAGCTACAGATGTCATCTGACATACTGCCACCCGCTTGTTGCTGCTCATTCTATTCTTAAATATTAATCCAAAAATGTCTAACCGCGGTACTCTTGTCAGAAGATTGAGGGTCCAACCCTGAGAATGTAGAAGCAGAATTGGTATACCTAGATGATACTTTTTTTAACCATATTGTCACAGAAATTGCACATATACCTACATATAAAACTGAAAGACGAACATGGTTTATTGTCGCATTGAGACAATCACTAATGTTGATAAACTAATCTAAATAAATACACATACTATACTTAACCTTATAATAAAATCAACAAAATATTGAACGTAAGTACTTCTTACCCGCATCATACAAGCATAAATACAGAAGTTGGCGAGAGTATTTTGCTTACGAATCTTGATATTGCACTAAAAAATCGTCCTATATTTTGATCTCAAATTTGTTGATTCGATATTGACAGTTTTAAATACAGTTGCCAAATAATCGAACGAAATTCCCCCAAACTAATAAAAAAAACCTTGCAGAATCAATTTTTGAAAGTACAGAATCCTCGATTAAGAAGATGAAACAAATGCCTTGTTTTTTTATTTTAGTGGTGAATTAATGATAATGATGGGGTTATGAAGCATAACAAATGCATATCAAATTCGAGGGAAGTTGCTAGGTAGCTGCCGTGCAGATTGCCTAGAATCTGCGATGCGCGATCTGCCGGATTATTTATTTATTTATTTATTACATTATCAATAAAAAATACTATTCAAGTTTGTCAAATACAAAAAAAGCACCACTTAGACCTCTTGGGTTTGTGTGCGGCACTTATAATACAATATCGTATCTATAAGAACATGTCGCTTGTTACTTATATTAATAACAACAATATAAATGTATTTTATAGTGGTGTTTGATCCACCTTATACTATTTAAATGAAGTTTAGACAGCGTTATGATGACATCTGCATGAATTATAATTCGGATAGAAAGTATGCTTTTAATTTGTATTTTATGTTTTTATGAGTGATAATATTACGTATAATATTAAGCCAGACTTGACTTACCCAAATCATGTATACCATCTAGGACGTACACTTTTTCACTTCGAGATATCTCCGTGCCTCGGAGACCACGTTATGATATTTTTTATGTAATTGCCTTTTCGCAGACTATTCCTGGGAACTGTATCTGCTAAACGTAAAGGCATTGCTTCCAGTAGTCTTATATATACCTATTGTAAGCGCCACTTACACTAAGAAGTTAGAAAGCCTGACAACCATCTAACCTTAGGATACCAGTATCCCCCAGTGTACATGGTGTAAAGGTAGTCGCTCAGAGTAAATATAATAATATGTGATTGTAATCATTGTGTATACAATAATATAACAAAATCCAGGGTTTATTCAATGAATCGTTGTTCGATCACTTATGAAGTTGTACATTAATAATTATGTGCACTTAATGATATTTATGAAACCATTTTCGGTGACAAGAAATTTGATTCAGAAAGTTTCTGTGTCAGTGTTATTCATGTTGAATGAAATGTAAGGATATGACGTGTTTTTATAATTTATTATCTAATGTATAAAAATGTATTGCAACATTTCAATGGTATTCATAATCTAAGTATGTAATATGTATGTTAACAATATCTAACTGGCTATTTTAAGGAGATTTTTGACATGTTACAAAAGCCTGTTGAACCTTAAAGATATGAAAACATTAAATATCATATTCTATATAGCAAAGTATATTCTTAACGTAGCAAGTGAATAGACATATTAGATGTCAATGGTTGAAAATAGATTTGTTTGAAAGAAATCTATTTTTTCTATAAATGCACAAAGCTCCCAAACATAAAAAAACAGAGCGATTTCTATAATTTAGAATACTTTATTTTTTAATGTGTTCATACGTATACATAAGAAAATGCACACCAACGACGAGATGAAACAATTGGCAAAAAATCTCCCGACTGCAATTAATTAATGCCTTTGGAACATCTACTGACTACAACAATCCCCAGATATTGAGGGACGACCCTATGATTTGGTAACTTTACAAGTTGACTTGACTTCAGGTGACATTGACGTTAATAATTACGTTACGTTTTGTTGATTAGAGATTTTGTGATGGAAATGATATCACTATTCAGTTCTTTGGTAAGAAATAAGAAGTGTAAAAAACATAATATTAATAGTTAATCTAATAAGTGTAATATTTTGTTAATTTGTTTTTTTATTATTTATGAAATAATAGGAAATGAGATGCTTAACAATGATTAACGAAATGTATACCAAGTTTACTAAACTTGCAGACTTTCGAAACATATGCAAAAAATAACGTTACATTTTAATTATTTATCTTTCATTCAATTCTTTCAATTCAAGGACAATATAAAATATGTTTTAACACGCTAGTTACTAAATTAAGAATTATAGTTTTGGTACTGAAGTTTTCTTTTATCAATATTTTATAGTTTTCTGCTTGAACTTCTGAACGCACAGTCAGTCTAGAAAAATCTGCTGATTTGTGTGTCGGTGTAAAAATAAATATATTCGAGATTTCTGGGATATTGTCTTTAACTGGGCGTCAGAGGCGAAAATATGACTGATGTTAAAGATGATACGGCTGCCGAGGTATGATTGTGACTTTAATTTACATTTGTTTCTATGAGTGTATTCAACAAACTTTCTGTTCTATTCAAAAATAACTATTTTAAAAGGTTATATTTTTATATTTAGCTTTTTATTCCTAGTTCGAATGACTTGCTAATGATTTTAACACGTACATTTTTTTTTATGTTACTGTACAAACAGCCGAAGTCATCATAACAGATCATTAACTCTAAAACTAAAGTTGATATAGTTGCATCAACTTGAAAACAAAACTAATAATGCAATAAATCAATGATGATAGATAATGGTCTGATAATGTTGGTAAACAGTAGTCAACTGCGCTCACCAACCCGCCTGCCAAGTGTGGTGAGTACTGGCAAATTCCCCCAATTTGACGACACAATTGTGGAAATCTATGGGGGAATTCTTTGTTCAGCAGTGGACGTTGCATGGCCGATGGTAATGATGATGATGTACGTACTTATCTAATAATATTAAGTCCGATTTATTATTAATATTCCTTTTACAAAAATGTATACATGTCATCGATAGGGAATGAGAGCATCCTCCATGGCAGAATTAAGCGAATCCAATCCAAGCAGCATGATCAATACCAATAGTGTGTGTTTTATTGAAATGTCACTGCTGTATTCATGTTGTCTTCTTGCTTTTCTTGCACTTTTTATTTTAATTGTAAATCTCGAAGATAAATAGTGAAAAAACAAATGAAAATATTCACTTATTTTTAGTTAAGCTTTCATTTCTGTAACAGATCAGGCCCAATACCATGTCCTTTGTTTGTATATGGTATGAAAGCCTAAAAGTTTGCAGAACCAGGAAGTTTGTACATCTAATTGGTCTAACATTGGTGCTGTAAATCAATATTGTGGGGAGTTCTTGAATACTCTTTGACTTTGACTTTGAAAATATTTATAGTTCCATTGTTTTTATGATGCTGGATTTCACTGTTATGAAGCAAAGATAATAGACATTAAGAATAATGTTTTTTTCTTTTCTCCTATTGCTGTTTGGTTGGATACTGGGGTCCCAAATATTTCTTAGAGAGTCTTAAATGCTTATCAGCTTCATTGTCCTCTTTTGGGGATTATGGAAGGTTTATATACATCAGTATAGGGATTTTGAAAAGTTGTAAATAAGAATGGAAGATATTGTTTCTAGACCTTTTGCATCTAGTATTATACATTTTAACAAAAAGATACCGACTTCAGAATTCACTATGATATTAAAACGAACGAACGAAAAAGTTTTAATATCGTATTGAATTTTGTAGTCGGTATCTTTTTGTTAATAAGTTTTATGTTTCTTTTTCGTGTAAATAAATGTAAGAACTTTTCCCAATTTGGTATCCATATCTAACACTAAAAATAATTCTAAGAATCGAAACTATTAACACATCATCTAGGTAAGCGCAGTCAATTGAAACCTGTTTATTGAAGCTGGTTAAAAAAACTACTCAATCAAATGTAATAAAATTTATATGGGACCAAGTCGAAAGCATTCTGCACCTATTAAAAAAAGAATCGCTCAAATCGGTCTACAAATCTCGGAGAAATCGGTGTACATACATAAAAATAAAAAATACGCATCGAATTGAGAACCTTCTCCTTTTTGAAGTCGGTAAAAATGTAGTAATGCAGCATATTATTATCACCATCATAATCATATATCACTTGCCGTGTGGTGCCGGCTCAGAATACCACCACCCCATTTCCTCCCGTGGGTGTCGTAAAAGTCGACTAAGGGATTACCCGGAGGATGGGCAGCAGTGTCCTTCGATTACATTAACAACTCAACTGCGATCGCCAACCCGTCTGCCAAGCGTGGCGATTATGGAAAAACCCCCCAATGAGCCCACAGCACACCCATATCGGTCGTTGTGGTGATCTTTGGGGGAGGCCTGTGTCCAGCAGTGGACTTCATTCGGCCGAAATGATGAATCATATATCCTGCTTCCATTACAATACATACAAGTGTAGCTAAATATTAACTCTTTTTTGGCATCGCCAGACACTTTACCGACCATGCCTATAACCAACTGCAGCAGTTCAAAGGTAATTCAATAAATTAATAATATTATTTTTATTTTCACAGCCAATAAAACATAAAATAAAGCATGATTGGTATCAGACAGAATCGCAGGTGATCATCACAATTCTGATAAAAAATGCACCGAAAGATAAAGTTAAAGTTCATTATGGGGAAAAGAGCGTAAGTATTTATCCTCATCAGATAGAATACCTATTACTATTTTTTAGAGTGGGAGATCCTAGCTTTAGTCCTCAGTAGTCTTGAACTAAGCTCGTAAATGGGCTGGCTCGACCAGGAGAGTGCCACGCAGTATTCTATGACGGAATACCAATATGGAGTAGGAAGTAGGAAATTTGCTGCTTTCTACAGTGAGTGACGAATACTGGAAGCCTATCCCTGAAAAATATATGCTATGAGGCACCTTCAAGGAAAAATTTGTCTGCCCTGAAGATCAGCAATATGTTGCATTATGAGGTTTATGGACAGTGGTGCGACTAAATCCACCCATAAGTAACAAAAACAATGTTCCTGGACCTAAGCCACTCCCAAGTTGCGCTACAGCATATTGTCTACAGCCTGCTGCATCCAGTCGAAGTCCAGAATAAATATACTTACCAAAAAATGTTCTTACAGCTATCAATATCCAGCCAAATACCAAACTCAGACTCAGAATACAGTCTCGAACTGGACTTAGCCCATGAAATAATACCTAGCATGTGTCTACATGTAGTCACCCCATCCAAAATAGAAATCAAGTTACGAAAAAAAGAAGGATTGAGATGGACACAGCTGGATGGAGATAGAAAAGAGGATACTAGTATTAAGGCTATACCACAAGGTATGTATGCTGGATTGGTTCCTTACTTCTCAAGATCAGATGGTAATTGTTTATGGTAGAAATTATTCTAGTTTATTATCTTATACAGCACAGCCAAAAAATTAAATCATCCATAGGTGGCCAGATTAAGAATATAGCATCACTCCATCTCCCATGGAGGTCGTAAAAGGCGACTAGGGTACTCTAAACCAGAGGGATGGGCAGCAGCGTCCTTTCTGTGGAATAGTAGCCATTCTGCGCTCACCAACCCGCCTGCCAAGCGTGGTGAGTACGTGCAAATTCCTCCCAATATGATGACACAGTTGTGGAAATATGTGGGGGAGGCCTTTGTTCAGTAGTGGACGTTGTATGGCCGATATGATGTAAAAAAGAAAACCTTTATGGACTGGACCTTTAACATAAATTGCATGGATGCAGATCTGACTCCATTTGTGAAGATAGGTCTTAACTTCTTTCGTGTGGTTAATGTCGAACCTTGTGTCGGAGTTGTTCTGGCCAGCCAAAGGCCTCTGACTTAACAACTGCTGCCTAATGACAACAACTGGGACCGACGATTTTACGTGCACTCGAAGGCATAGGGAGAGTTCAAATAACACTATGTGGTCACCCATACAGACTGGCTGCGCCAAGCGTTGCGTGACCTCGCCGATGGTTTACCGATCGGTGGGAGCCGAATATATTAACCGTTTTTATTGTTCCAATTGAACACTAAGATGTTTTTATAAGTGTAGATGCGTTGCCCGCGCTCTATGATGGTTACATGAACGCCAGGTAATTGCCCAGAGTTAATTTAGTCACGCACCGACCAGTGTCGCAGCTCGACGTGAATCATAAGCGTAATTTGTTGGTGCAGTGCAGTGGCTGATACAGTCGGCTGCTGCGCTCCGGGTCGTGGGTTCGATTCCCACACGGAACAAATATTTGTATGATCTGCAGGTAGTTGTTTCGGGTCTGGGTGTATTGTATGTGGAATTCATGTCCGTAAACGCACCCACGACACAGGAGAAATCCTAGTGTGGGGCAAGGTTTCTCCTAAAAAAAAAAAAAATCTGCAACATATTGCGAAAAAATTATGCCATCCTGTGTTTATAGACGATGCACGAAGTATAATGCAACTGTGAGAGAAAAAGACGTTTTATTTCATAAATAACTATATAACGTAACGTAAATCGGTATTGTAAATAAATTAAAGTATTTTCTTTTACTTTTATTTCGCGGTCTAATGGCGGCAGGTGCGCAGTTTTGTATTGCAATAATGTTCGTGTATGGCGCGTCTATATGAAAAATGAAGTTAACATCGATTTTATAGGTCAATCTACTACTACTAGTACTGCCGGAGGATGGGCAGCAGTGTCCTTCGAGTACATTAATAACTCAACTGCGAACGCCAACCCGCCTGCCAAGCGTGGTGATTATGGCAAAACCCCCCAATGAGCACACAACACACCCATATTGGTAGTTGTACTGATCTCTGGGGGAGGCCTGTGTTCAGCAGTAGACTTTATTCAGCGGAAATGAAGATGATGACACTACTACTTAAAAAATACGTATGTACAAACGTAACGAAATTGAACTGTACTATCTATTTCTTAATAATACAAGCTGATGATGTTTAGACTAGAAAGCAATGCTCGGCGCGGTGAGCCTATGAATGGGTGACGGTGATAGTGGTGTTTGAACAGAAGACGTTCTGTGTTTCGGGGGGCACGTAAAATCACGTAGAAAATGCTGAAGGAGCATCACCATTCTCTCATTTTTCTTCTCCTTTCACAGTTATATTCGTTACCTATTAGTATATTTTATTTAAATTTGATTTTATCTATCGTCATATAATATAAAATATTTATCATTGTTATATATTTCATATTATGATGCCTAACAGAAGGCCAACGTGAAGCGATACCAAGTGTAAACAAAATCAGTGTAAGATTATTTGGTAATGCAGGGTTGTGTAACCTTTAAAATATTACTTTTGTAGTTATTTTAAAATATCTGGCTAATAGTTATAATTATTATTTTAAAAAGGTGAAAATAATATTAAAATGTTAATGTATGGGAGTATAGACTTGAAAATAATAATTAAATAACAACAACAAATAAAAGTATATCGAAAGAAAGAGGCATCAACATCCTCCCGTGTGCTATTAACAATGTTCTATGATCACCAATCCACCTGACAAGTGTGGTGATTATGGTATGTCCGCTCATTGGGAGGCTCGTGTTCAGCAATGGACATTTACAGGCTGTTCCCAAAGTTTTAGGTACGTTGCCAATTACAGCCTGTATATCTTCTTTGTTTGCAGCCGTGATAGACGCGTCTGGACCGAAACAGCCGCCGAAACTGTTCAAAAAAGACTGGGACAAGATTGAGAAAGATATGAAGAAAATGGTATGTATTTCTGTAGACCGATTCCACACTTTTAGTTTTAGCTAATCTTGTCAATATAGTTGTACCAAGTTGCTGTATGGCAGCTGTGGTCATTAAATTCTGGTCACAATGTTTTGATTTCTATTGCAGTACTCCTTTTTTATTGGTCTCCAGTGGAAATTTATCACGAACTTCCTCCGCCCCGGAGAAGGGCGCATAAACGAAGGGTCACTGCCGTGTATCGTCATGTGATCCCTCGTTTATAAGGAAAGCATGGGTCCTGTTCCACAAAAGGCAGGTTCCGTTGTTGCCAAACCCTCTGGTATAGAGTCCCTTAGTCGACGTTTCACGACATCCACGGGAGGATTTGGAGGGGTGTTCTATATCCGGACACCACACGGACTAAAAACGCTTTAAAAATGTAAAATATTCGGACGTTATTTAAAAAGTTAGAGCAAGCAAGTACCTTACAAAACAATAGAATTTAAAAAGAGCGGCTTCACTGTTCTTTTCGCGGAATCATTCCAACATTTCGATTTCTGCCCTTTTTCGAGTTAATGACCAACTTTGGGCCAGAGTTGTTCAAGCCGCCCAATGGCTTCGCGAATTGGCCTCGGACCGACCATTTCACGTGCCCTCCGAAGCTCGGAGACGATCAATTCAAATATCACTATGCGGTAACCTATCCATAACTGCCCGTGCCGAGCGTTGCTTAACCTCATCGATCAGGGAGTGCAACTGTCTATAAGCGCCTACAGGTGTCGATGAGCAGTGAAATTACCATAACTTTTGACTTTGTAGGAAGAAGAAGAGAAACCAGAAGGTGACGCGGCGTTGAATGCTCTCTTCCAGAAGATATACGGAGAAGGATCCGATGAAGTAAGAAGGGCTATGAATAAGAGTTTTGTAAGTATATAATAAATAATATATTTCAAGGTCAGTTGAGCTCTTTCATTGTAAGATAATTCATTGTAATCTTACGAGTTTACTAATCCATCATCCATCCATCGGTTTTAATGTCAATTCGAACTAATTACGAGAGCGGTTTGATAAGTGCATGACTTTGGAAAGAAGAAGCACTCTTTTTACATATACATTTTTTTATTTCTCTACATAATCTCCTTTCAACTCTACGCACTTAGTCCAGCGATGTTCCAACCTCTTAAAAGCATAAAAAAAACCCTGTTGTTTTGTCAACCCTGAAAAATAGGCCTCAGTTTCGGCTACCACCTCTTCGTTTGACGAAAATCTTTGCCCGCCTAGCCATTTCTTCATGTTTGGTAAGAGGAAAAGTCACAGGGGGCTAAATCTGGCGAATACGGAGGGTGTGGCAATAATTCGTATCTTAATTCGACAATTTTTGATGTCGCGATTGCAGACGAGTGGGCCGGTGCATTATCCTGATGAAATAGAATTTTATTCTTTGCTAGATGCGGTCGTTTCTTGATCAACTATTTATTGAATCTATCTAACAATGCAGCATAGTAAGCTCCGGTTATTGTCTTGCCTTTATCAAAAAAATCGATGTAAATAACCCCTTGGCTGTCCCAAAAGACTGTGGCCATAACTTTACCAGCCGAGCAAACAGTTTTTGCCTTCTTTGTGGCACGTTCCCCGGTAGAAGTCCATTGCTTCGACTGTTGCTTAGCCTCTGGTGTATAATGATGGACCCACGTTTCGTCAACTGTTATGTACCGACGCATAAACTCACTCGGATTGCGATTATACATGGCTAGGCAAAACCATATCATGTATTTTATTAACCATGCCCTCCGTAGTGACCTCAATCGGCCATCCTGGGCTCCGCGTCATTAGTGGTAGTACGTCCACAAAATTTAGTGAACCACTTATGTACCATCCCATGAGATGGCGCAGAATCACCATAATACTTTTTCAATTTGCCTTCGGTCTGCTTAATAGTTTTACCAGGTAAAAAATTATGTTTAATTAGCACTCGAAACTATTTTTCTCCATTTTCAAAGAATACTTAGAAGTCGCCTAACTTTTTTGTTTCTTAAAAAGAACAAAAAGAACGGCATGCGCTTCGTAGTGAGTTTCCAAATATGAGTCAAATTTTTTTATTAAAAAGGTTTTTATTCAACCTTAAAGTCATTGAGTTGCCAAACTGCCCTCGTATAAGAATACAAATGGAATGCATTCGTAATTATTGAGGGACAGCACAGTTTTGTTTCGCTCCCTTAAATAGAGTCTTTTCCATGACCGATTCCATCTGTTCGAAGGGCTCGACTGAAAACCCTAGATATTACACAGTACTCACAAAGAAATTCTGGTGTATAAATAATTTAGAGAATGGCCTCTGAGCCACCAGTGCAGAGGATATGGGACTTCAAAACATTAAGGAACAAATTATGCCATAAATGATTTTATACAGCGTTTTTTGCTGTATAGATAGCATTTGCATCTTCATCGCTCCAAACCAAGAAATTAATCGAAAGAGAATTTCAGTATAGGAACTTTTTCAATTCATTTACCATGATATACCACGATATATCATGGTGGCATGGCCCCTTTGCTGTATTCCGATCTCCGCCACTGTAGTGGCAATCCGTCGCGGCTTCGCACCCGAACCTATTCAGGTATTCATCGAAGCAGCCGTGCCCTGTGAACAGATGAGTAAGCCGGTAGGTGACGCGCTCACCCCCGCTCTACGAGAGCCCGAAGCATAGCAAGTGGGTTTCAATCACGAGCTTGCAAAAGTACTGCGGCCTGACTCAGCCCGCAGTTTCCAGCCACGATGTTTACCATTTCAAGCTCAAACCCATGGTCCCCTCGAAGGTTGACTTGTTCAGTACCAAGAGGTCGCCCACATAGAAGAGGACGTTAACGCCAACGGGAAGGTCGATACGCAGAACCGCGTCGTATGCGAGTTCCACAACAATGGACCCAGAACTGGCTCCTGCGGAATTCCACAAGTTGTTTCCTTTGCGGTAGAAATTACCTTCCCGACCCACATACTGGACATACATGTTGCTCAAATATGCACCGACATGCACGTTGAAGATGGAGTCGGTCGCTCAGGGCAGCCACAGCCAGCACCCACGCCGACCCGGAATACCATCCATCCAGGTGCAGTGCTGCGAGCTAAAACCTACCTAAACTGGATTCTGCGTTAAGCTCGTACGAGGGCGGCACTGAAAATTTCGGGAATCAAGGAAGTGACACAACATTACTATTTAAAAATGTATTTATTGCTTTTCGAAGTATTCTCCGCGAAATTTGACACATTTTTCCATACGATGGAACCAATCATTGAAGCAACCATTCCATTCGGAAGTTGGGGTCTCCAAAATGGCCGTTTTGTAGGCGTCCACAGCTTCTTTAGGTGATGAAAATCTCTGTCCACGCAATTTATTCTTTATTTTAGGGAAAGTATAGAAATCATTAGGGCTTAGGTCGGGGCTGTACGGTGGATGGTCTAATAATTCTATGTTTTCTTGCTCTAAAAACTCTTTTGTTCTGTGCGTGGTGTGAGAACTCGCATTGTCGTGATGGAGGATGATGCGGCGGTTGCAGTTCTCTCTACGGAGTTCAGAAACGACCTGTGGCAAACAAATGCTAGCATACCATTCTGCATTAACCGTTCTTTGTCCCTCAAGAGGAATAGTCGTAACATGGCCGGTTTTGGAGACAAACGTGGCCACCATTTTTTTTGCAACACTCCGTGAACGAACAATGTTTGTTGGCTTTAACTCATTTTCGAACACCCAAACTCGTGACTGGTTTTTTGTTTCGGGTTCGTACGCATATATCCAGGATTCGTCACCTGATACGATGTTGTATACAGCATTTGAGGATCCTGCGTGGAATCTTTCGAGAGTTCTGACGCACCAAGTAACGCGAGCCGCTTTTTGCTCTTCACATAGCAAATGCGGTATCCATCGGGAAAACAACTTTTTTACACCTAATTGTTCATGCAAGATTATTTGTATTTGACTCATGCCAATGTCTAAAGTTGCCTGAATTTCGCGGTATGTCACATGTTGATCTTCCTCAATCAGCTTACGCACAGCATCAACGTTTTCTTGGGTGACTGCAGTTTTTGGACGACCTTGACGAGGATCATCACTGAGCTTGACACGTCCACGTTGAAATTCAGCAAACCAGCGATAAATTGTGGTTTTGGATGGGGCTTCATCACCAAATTCAGAAATCATCCGGTCAACACACTGTTTTTGTGTTAAACCACTTCGAAAGTCATAATAAATCATCGCTCTTGAATTTTCTCGAGTCAATTCCATTTTCTCAACGACTAAACAAGTTTGACAAAACCTTGTGACAAGACCGTGAATCTTTTTTTAAATAAATAAATGGTATTCGATTTGTAAAACCAAGGAGTTTTAAATTAAAAAGATTTTAATATGACAGGAACAGTGGAAATATTCCATTCCCGATACTTTTAGTGCAGCCTATGTATTTGTACATAAAAGTTTATAATGTTTTAGTTCTAATATTTGTATACCATGTAGACCAATAAAGAGATTGTAAATAAGCATTGGATCCGTGTGGTGTCCGGATTAAGAATATAGCACCACTCTATATCCTCCCGTGGAGGTCGTAAAAGGCGACTAAGGGACTCTAACCCAGAGGGATGGGCAGCAGCGTCCTTTCTATGGAACAGTGGCCTTTCTGCGGTCACCAACCCGCCTGCCAAGCGTGGTGAGTACTGGCAAATTCCCCCCAATATGATGACACAGTTGACACGATATGATTATCGGCCATACAACGTCCACTAATGAACAAAGGCCTCCTCCATAGATTTCCACAACTGTGTCATCATATTGGGGGGAATTTGCCAGTACTCACCACGCTTGAAACTGAAACTGAAACTGAAACTAAAAGATCTCTTTTAGTTTAATTTTTAGCACTACCCCTTCTAAAATGCCATTTTAGTTTTTTTTACTGATAGAGAGTCAACAATGAAATTTTTACAAATGGACGGGCCATACACGAACGTTATTACACTACAGAACGGCGTAAATTTGACTGTAGCTACTACCAGTACATATAACCAAGAAAGGGGGAGAAAATGAAAGCCTCCATGCGGCATACAGGTTGTTAGAAAGAGATGAATATACACCTTTAGTTACCTGGCATTATCACCGGCATGCTCGTTGGCCTGAACGCGTGTGACGTAGCAATCAAAATCCTGGCGCCGGCCGCCATTAGACCGCGTAATAATGGTCGGTGCTTGACTAAGTGAATGCCACGCACACAAGCAAGGTAATTACCTTGCTTTTATGTGACCATCATAGAGCGCGGGCAACGCAACACCAACACTTATAAAAACATCTTAGACTCCAAATAGTTTCTCAGTAGTTCGATTGACAACTTCTACGGTCGACCAAATGAGACTTTATTTTCTCACTAGTTCTACCATCTAGTTTATGAGAAAAAAAAAATCTCACTTGTTCTACTATCCAAAATTTAGATTATGGTTATAAGTTAATCATCAGTTGTCAAATGTAAAAAAATGTATCAATGTAGTTTCAGTTCCCATAATAACATTAACCTCACGACTGTCAGAATGCTTTATCTTGGTAGATTTTAGTTACGAGCTTCCCTTTGGGCGTTATAGCAGTACAAATGTATTTATTCGCCCAATTTTCAGGTGGAGTCTGGTGGGACAGTACTCAGTACCAATTGGAACCAAGTGGCCCAAGATAAGGTGGAGATGAAGCCGCCAGATGGCGTGGAGTTCAAGAAATGGGAATAAATGTACTGCAGCACACACTAACTACGAATGAATGCTTTATTATGATAGATTTTATAATGTCACGATATTTGGTTTTACGAGGTCCGCTATAGCTTATTTGCTAAAGGTTTTCATTAAACCTAAAAGTACCCTCATTTCAAATGTTACTGTTGGGTTTAATTCATCAGTAAGTGAGAGTCCGGCGCAGTGAGCGGGCAAACTGGCTGTGCGAGGCGAAAGTTGGCCAAAATATTACTATCCCTTTCACGCCCATTTTCGATTCCAGCATCAAGAACAAGATACACTACTATCGTATTTAACAAATTTCATAGACAGACATATTAATTACTAGCAGTGCCCGCGGTTTCGCCAGCCGTTTAGTTTAAAAGATATCTGATTATTTATAAATAATTTAGAGTTATGCTGGCCAGCTGTAGTTGGAGAACCGTGCTCTATATGAATCTACTTGTATACGTAATAGTCTGCGTACCTCGTAAAACTAAGTGTATAAGATAGCTTAAAATATGTGTAGAACAGACCAAAAGGCTACACCTATGTATACACAATTGATGTCACATTAATACGTGTTTTATTACTACCCTCATTATCGATAAGCCGCTTCCTATGTTACGATCGGCTTCTGGTCGACCCAACATAAACGCAAGACCCTATCAGAGCTCCCCACAGGTTATAAACATTATATCTTGCTAGAAATATTGCGTACAACTACAGCTGAGCATTATTTACAGCGAATTCATTCTTTTTTTTTTCAAGATTCCTATCGGCTTAGTACCCCTTTCAGAGTCATTTCGACCGAATTAAGTCCACTGCTGGACACAGACCTCCCCCTAAGATCACCACAACGACCGATATGGGTGTGTTGTGGCCTCATTGGGGTGTTTTGTCATAATCGCCACGCTTGGCAGATGGGTTGGCGACCGCAGTTGAGTTGTTAATGTACTCGAAGGACGCTGCTGCCCATCCTCCGGCTAATCCCTTACTCGACTTTTACGACACCCACGGGAAGAGATGGGGTGGTGGTATTCTGAGCGATACTCTCATTGCAACGCAGCAGGACGCTGCTGCGCATCCTCTGGCTAAGCCCTTAGTCGTCTTTTACGACACCTACGGGACGAGATAGTGTGGTGCTAATCTTAAAATAGAATAGATTAATTCTATTCTATTCGTAGCTACACAGTAAAGGAGACTAGCTATACGCATGAAAAAAGTAGAAGCAAAACGCTTCGGGCGTATCTGTGGATCATCTACCAGCACAGAGTACATTTGTCTACCAGATATCGGTGGTGCAATGCCGTTTGGTTGTCCGAATACGGAATGGGCTTGGGGGAATTAAATTAGAGTAACTTTGAAGAGTACGCCTTGTGGTGCCAGCCAAGAATACAACCCCCATCTGCCCCCATCTCATCTCGTGCGTGTCGTAAAAGGCGACTACGGAATTAGCCGGAGGATAGGCAGCACCATCCTTCCAGCACATTTATGACTCAACGATCGCCAACTCTTCTGCCAAGCGTGGCGATTATGGCAAAACCCCCAATGAGCACACAACCCAAACCGATACCGGTCGTTGTGGCAATCTTTGGAGGAGGCTTCTGTTCAGCAGCGGATATTTTTGGGCTGAAACGATGATGATAAACTTCTAAGTACATATCTTGTATTTCCGAGCCAAGCAAAAACAAACGTCCACATAGGTTAGGTACAACTGACAGATTAAAATACGAAAAAGACCTTTTTTTTTATTGATCTTGTGGAAATACCTCATGTACTTCCTTCGCCCCGGGAAAGGGCGGAGGGGCATGCCGGACTCCTACCGGCTAAAACCACCGGAGTGATCATCGTCGGCACCGAAGGGAGGCTCCAGGAACTAATAATCTCCATCTTGAGCCACCCGTTGGTGCCACGCCTTTAGGCACGTCTCTGAGGGGATGACTGTAAAGTGGTCATCCCCTCTAGTGGAGGGAAGGCGACTGTAGAGAGGCCACCCCCCCCAGGCATCTCTCGAGGGGATTGTAAAAGATTCCCCCGAGGCCTCACTACGCACACAGCGGTACGTGACCACATGCGCACCGCTGTCTTCCCGGGGGTCGCTCGGTATGAGCACGCAGATTTCCCAATAAACGCGCTCGCGACCCCCAAGGCCCCCCGCCATATAAAGACGACAAGGGGCTGAGGCGTGTCGGACACGGGCGCCGCGGCGGTTGTTACCCCGGCCCCGTGTCCTCCTCCTCCGAGCGGGATCGGCCCTCTCCCGATCCCGCTCTGCGACCTCCTTCTGGAGCATTACGCTCTCACAGAAGGAGACCACAGCACTCCAATTTCCTGCTTTGCCAGCATAGACGACACTACTGCTGGCAAAGAGAGATCTTGTCTGATCCGATCGACCAGGATCCGCCGCTCGGCAGTCCACGCAGGGCACTCTCCGAGCGTGTGCTGTGCGGTATCCTGATCGTTTCCACAGTGATGGCACTGTGCCGTGACCTCGCTGCCTATCCTGTGCAAGTACGCACCGAAACAACCGTGTCCGGTGAATACCTGCGTCAGGCGGAATGTGACGCGCTCGCTCCTTTAGAGCCAGGCTCCGAAGAGCGGCAAGACAGCCTACGAAAAAAGACCTATTCTACATGGACCTCTAGTTGTGTGCTCACATGGACACTTCTTTACAATAAATCTGACGAGTTAAGTCAATAAAATAGTGAAATTAAAAGAAATAAAACAATAGATGTAATTTTACCAGTATTATATTAACTAGGTATACACCTAGTCACGACTAGAAAACATCACACACTCCAAAAGTGATATATCTAAGAAAAACAGTACAGAATAGTTTTCTTATGACTACGAGTGATATTTACAGATTTTATTTATTAAGATTATTACTTTATATAAAACTAGAAATTATGGCTTCGCTACCCTATATCTGGAGCGCCGCGTAGTAATCGAGAAACTCGAGCGCGTTAGGGGGGCAGCTGCACGTTAGATCTAGTAGCAACAAAGGCCTCTGAAAATCTGGACATCAGACCCAAGGTAAAATGAGGAGATCCGTAGAAGAACTAAAGTTGTCGACATAGCTGAAAGGATTAGTAAACTCAACTAGCAATGGGCGAGGCACATAGCTCGTAGAACTGATGGCCATTGGGGCAAAAAGATTCTCGAGTGGAAACCACGCACCGGAAAACGCAGCGTGGGATGACCTCCAACGAGGTGGACAGACGACCTGGTGGAAGTCGCTGGGAGTCGTTGGATGCAGGCGGCATGTGACCGCTCGCTATAGAAATCTACGGGGGAGGCCTTTGTTCAGCAGTGGACGTCCTGTGGCTGATGTAATGGTGATGATCAGTCCAAAGAAATCGGTATATTAACCCTTTAAATTACCCCTTGTTACTACCAGCGCTGAACAAGTCTATAGTGGCCTTACTAACAGAGCTCGGATAACATTGTACGTGACCTTCCATAATCGTAGATATTTCTCCAGAACTGGACTTGAGACCATTCCTGACTGGAGGGACTTTCTTGCCGTTCGCTATCAGGCTGTTGATCTCTGTAGTATCTGTAACAAGTGGAAATCGAACTAAATGGTTCAAAACAAAGAAAAAACGATTACTGGTTGGATTACCCTGAATAGATAATTTCCAATTAATAATAAAATCGTTTTGTTTAGTGACATATACAGGCTACTTCGATAAATAGTGTTTTGGCTGCATATTTTACGGTTTTAATTTCATATGGATAGATCTGTTAGAACTTGCAAAAGGAGAACCTTCACCTATTTGCTAGAATAAAAAGATAGTTAAATATTATCTATGTATACTTCCTTCTTCTCTTCTGTCTCTTCACTGAACTGAAAATGCACGTAGTTATTTTGTGACATGTATTAAATAAAAGTAAAGAAAAATATCCACTGCGATTTTAATATTCGTTAACCCAACCAAATAAATAATTCTAACAGGTTATGGGCTACTAGCAAGAGTTATTTTTGTCTGCCTGTCTAAAAATTTTTCTTCAACAAAGAAGAAAAATGGCGTCTATTACGACACAGGAATATTTTCCTCGATTACAGGAGACGACAAATTTTGCAAACTGGAAGTTTCGATTATTATTGCTACTAGAAGAAAAAGGTGTTGACGATATATTACATAGTAAAGTTACTGCGGAAAATAAACAAAAGGACTCAAAAGCAAAGTCGATTATTGTAACATGTCTGTCTGATAAATATTTGGAATGTGTAAAGAAGGCAAGTACAGCAAAAGAAATGTTAGAGTGCCTAGAGGCCGTCCTAGAACGGAAAAGCGTCCTTAACAAACTTCATCTTAAAAGGCAGTTACTACAATTAAAGTGTAACACAAAATTCCAGGATCATTTCCTGAAGTTTGACACACTGGTTAACAGCATTGAAGCAGCAGGCTGTAAATTGGATGAAAGTGATAAAATATGTCACCTATTACTTACGATACCAGAAAAATATGAAAATGTTGTCACTGCAATTGAAACGACTACAGGATATCAAACTAATATTACGTTGGACTACGTCAAGTCATGCCTCTTGGATGCTGAGTTAAAAATGGAGAATAGTACACATTTGAAAAGCAATGAGAATAACGAAGCGGCTTTTACTATGAAATGCTTTAAATGTCATAAGCTAGGACACATTGCTATTAATTGCCGATTCCGTGGTAGAGGTCAAGGTCGATCATTCCGTGGAGGATTTCGTAGAGGACGAGGTCTTCACACACATATTGCTCAAGAGGTGGCAACTGATTCATATGAGGTGCCAGAATATACATTTACAGCTATGTGTATACAAAATATTGAAAATTGTGACGAAGGATTTATAAAATTAGTTGTAGATTCGGGGGCGACTGAACATTTGATTCAAGAAAAATATAAACACATAATGACAGAGGTAAAAGATCTAGAACAGGAAGTAAGGATTAAAGTTGCAAATGGTGAATATTTGATCAGCAAACAAAAAGGTAAAATAAGACTAGGATATAGGGACTTGATAATAAACTGTGAGGCTCTTATTGTAAGCAATCTTTCACATAATTTGTTGTCTGTAAAGAAGCTTTTAGATAAAAATTTAAACATAGTTTTCAGGAAAAATTTTGTGAACATTTTTAGTGTTGATAGTTTTGACAGGAAAATACCGATGTCAGTGTATGGAAAACTAGAGGGACATTTGTACGTATTAAGTATGAAAGTAGTTGAACCTGAAAGATACGGTATGATAGTGGAAAATAAGGATGATCTTTGGCACAAACGACTAGGCCATTTGAATAAAATATCATTAAGGCTAATGAAATTACCTTACAGTAAACACCAATGTGGAGCGTGTATAGAAGGAAAAGCGACAAGATTACCATTTCAAGAAACTCTGAAACCACGTTCCAACAAAGTGGCAGAATATCTCCACACAGATATAGCCGGTCCAATTAAAACACCGAGCAATACAAGAGTAAGATATTATCAAACAATAGTAGATGACTTTTCACATTTTTGTGTTGTGTTTCCATTAGAAAACAAGGCTGAAGCAGAAGATAATCTGATTAATTACATAAAGAAAATAGAGAATGAAACTGGAAACAGAGTAAAAAGAATACGTTGTGACAACGGAGGAGAGTTCACAGCGAAAAAAGTAAATAATGAATTGAATCGAAAGACAAGTCAAGAAAAAGAAGAGATTAATAAAAATGAAGAAATTAGAAAAACAAGAAGCGGAAGAAACGTAAAATTACCCGATAATCTACAAGATTATGAAGTTTATGAAGCATTCTGCTTATCATCAATGTTAGAAGAACCTCAAACATACAAGGAAGCTTTACAAAAGGGATGGAAAGAAGCAATAGATAATGAAATAGAAGCACATAATAAAATGAAAACATGGACTGAGACAGAATTGCCAAAAGGAAAACAATTAATAGATGCAAAATGGGTATTTCGCACAAAAGAAAATGGAGTTCGAAAAGCAAGACTAGTAGCAAGAGGATACAAACTAATAGAAGAACAAGATTTTGGGAAGAATTATGCACCAGTTGCAAGAATTTCAACAGTTCGAGTTGTACTAGCACATGCAGTACAAGAATCATGGAAGATCAGGCAATTAGATGTGCCAACTGCATTCTTGAACGGAAAATTGGAGAGTGAAGTTTATATTAAACCACCAGAAGGTATTGAGGTACAAGGAAATAATATATTAAAGCTAAACAAGGGACTATACGGATTAAGAGAAAGTCCTAGATGTTGGAATCAAAGATTTGATGACTACATACATACCATAGGATTCGAAAGATCTCAAAACGATTTTTGTCTATACATCGGAAAAGAAATTAATGTTTGGCTGATAATTTATGTGGATGACATACTATTAATTGGCAACGATGAAAATCTGGAAAATATAGTAAATGTCTTGAAAAGAGAATTTAATGTGAAAGATTTTGGAGAAATAAAAAACGGTACATTTTTAGGGATGGAAATAGTTAGAAAAAATGAAACCTTGAAGATAACACAAGAAAAACAAATTATGAAAATGTTAGAAAAGTTCAAAATGAGTGATTGCAACGGGGTAAGTACACCACTAACCAAAGGATTCCAAGCAAACTTGCATGAAGAAATTGAAGATGTCCCATACACACAAATAATAGGAGGTTTGATGTTTATATCAACTGTATCGCGACCAGACATAGCGTTTGCTACATCATACCTGAGTCAATATCTTGACAAACCGACTAAAAGTCTATGGATTCAAGCTAAACGAGTGTTAAGATACTTAAAGAAGACTATAGATGTTGGACTATTGTACGAGAAACATGAGGGAAAATTCAATTTGGTAGAGACATATTCAGATGCTGACTGGGCAGGTAACCATACAGATAGGAAAAGTGTAACAGGGTCTATTACTCTTTACAACGGAAATGTTGTCGCTTGGTTATCCAGGAAACAGGGTTGTGTTTCACTTTCAACCGCTGAGGCTGAATACGTAGCAGCTGCGACAAGTGCGTGTGATCTTTTGTACGTAAAAGGATTATTCTGTGATTTTAGTACGAGAGAGAGTATGAAAGAGAGAAAATTAAAATGTGTGTTGTATATGGATAATAGAGGAGCTATTGAATTAACAAAATCTTTTGAAAATAGCAAGAGAGCAAAACACATCGATATTAAAACTCATTTTATAAAAGACCTAGTAATAAAGAAAGTTATAAAAGTTGAATTCACTAGTTCTGACAACAATTTATCTGATCTATTGACCAAACCACTTTCTAATGAAAAATTTAATTTACTAAAAGCTAAGTTGAATATTGTTTGAGTTAGGGTATATGTTTGATATTGTAAATTGTAATGTTAACGATTTAAATTCTAAAGAAGTTCAAATCGAGGTGGGGTGTTAGAACTTGCAAAAGGAGAACCTTCACCTATTTGCTAGAATAAAAAGATAGTTAAATATTATCTATGTATACTTCCTTCTTCTCTTCTGTCTCTTCACTGAACTGAAAATGCACGTAGTTATTTTGTGACATGTATTAAATAAAAGTAAAGAAAAATATCCACTGCGATTTTAATATTCGTTAACCCAACCAAATAAATAATTCTAAAAAGATCAGACATTGATGGACCCTGTAGTTTCATAAACTGATTTTAAATGTGGCCTAAAATTTGTCCTAGAAAATCTGTTTCAAAATCAGAAACTAAGATATATGCTAAGGTGATGGGAGAAAGGTAAAAAAAAGGTAAATATTTCAACATCTTAATACCTTCATCGACACTCTTAGTCTTCCTCTGCATACCAACAATACAGGGTCCCTTCGCCAGCGACCAAGAAGGGACACTCTCTTCCCTCTTAATTGGCTCCAAGATATTCCTTCTAGATCTCAATAGATTAGGTAGATCTCCTCTATTAACCTCCTCAACATTTTCCACTAAGTTCCTCTCTGGTAACACTGTTTTAATATATTCAACTGGTAGCACGGCAGGTTCCATTTTCGAAATTTGATTTTCAACGGTGAAAATCCCGTTGGGTGTTCCATCTTTAGGTATAGTAGGCTTTATGTCTTCTGAAGAGTTGGTGTCTGTGCTCTCTTGGGCAGTAAGACAGTTTTTGGGAGATATGGATTCTATCCTCTTGGGTATGCCATTCAGTTTTGGGATCTGATCTTCTAAAGATAAAGGAGGGGCTGAAGCTATGTATTGGTTGTACATATTGCCTATTAGCTCTTCAGTGCGCCTGTAATTAATATAGGTACTTGAGTTTCAAAAAGACCTTTGTAAGAAATGACACTTGTAATACTCACCAACCAGGCCTCAGATCAGTTGTTCTGGAGACCAATACGAAAAACCAAAAATGTACAGTTTTTTTTAAACACAGTTGCGCTTACTGATCGATTGATCGGCGAGGTTAAGCAACGCTTGGTGCGGTCAGTCTAACAACTATAGGCAAGATTTCAAAAAGAGAACCTCTGGTTACTATATGCGATCTGAACGCGAAGATAGGAGCTTATGTTGATCAGCTTAGTCCATTCGCGGGAGGAATTCCCCACCCTCGCCTTTCTCGTGTACTATGAATCCGTAGCGTTGAAAGCCAGCAGCCAGTAATTTAAGCACTGCGCAGAGCGTGCCGTCAATGTGATAGAAGTATGGGCGGTTGAGAATAATTATAAACCCTGCCTGTATCTAGTTGCAAGAGGGCCGTGGGCATCCGGATTAAGAATATAGTACCACTCCATCTCCTTCCGTGGATCTTGTAATAGGCGACTAAGGGATTCTAAATCAGAGGGATGGGCAGCAGCGGGGCGCTTCTTTGGAACAGCAATACTGCGCTCACCAACCCGCCTGCCAAGCGCGGTGAGTACTGGCAAATTCCCTCCATAATGACGAGGTCTATGTTTAGCTGTGGATCTCTTATGGCTGATATGATGATAATGATGAGACGGCCGGGATTCGTGTTGTTTCTTAAAATATCATTGATGTCCGGACCCTCAAAAAAAAAGACAAAGTCCCCCAACTACAGGCTTGGACATATCACCACGGCCCGGCGCCGCGGCCGTTGCCACAGCTGATGTCACGTGAGATTTTTTTGCAGAACAAGAAGCATACGATCAGTTAGAGAATGATACATCAACTGAGCCACATCGGCTATCAGCTGCGGCGACGGCCTCGGCGCCTTGCCGTGCCGTGACACGATGTTGCTCGGCGATGTTAACGTAACGATGCCGCGCCGTGATGATGTGGCCAAGCCCAAACATCGAACATTTTTATGCTCACAATTTATAAGTATATTTTAACGTAATGTCTTAGGTTATCGCGATTATTACTCATAATAAAACACATTTAAACGGATTATATCGCGTTTATTATAGATTTTTGTTTTTCCTGACGTTTCGAACACTTTGCTGGGTTCGTGGTTGCAGGATGACTAAGGTGACAGGCGTCGTTACAGATTTTAAAAAGTTATTTTATTTTATCTACCGTACAATTTTAATCAAAAATTTGTTTCGCGATGCACGCAGTAATCACTCACAGTGACTTGATGTTTTTTAGTGTGGTATGTTGTTTGGGACTTTATTAATTTAATAACCGGATTCCAAACAGGTGGTACCTGCCAACCATCTTCTCTATGGATGTTTTTTAATTTCAATAGCCTCACGAAACATTCTAGGCACATATCGGGTCTCTTTTGCGAGGACTTGAGGTTGATCAAAACGAAGATAATGGTTCGGTTTACCTAAGGCATGTTTAAACACTGCAGACTTTGTGGAGCGTCTATGCTTGACGTCAGCTATGTGTTCTTTTATTCGGGTGGCTATACTACGCTTTGTTTGCCCTATGTATGACAAACCACAATCACAGAATTTGAAACGTCAGGAAAAACAAAAATCTATAATATACGCGATATAATCCGTTTAAAAGTGTTTTATTATATTTTAAAGTCTTTATTGATACTGATAAACTCTCAAAATTGGTGGAGTCAGTGAAAATACCCGTGGTAATGTAAAAAGAAGTTTTTACACGTCATGTACTTCTTTAATCTTCTTTGATTGATCTCAAAATTATCATCATCAGCATCATATCAGCTAAAGGACGTCCACTGCTGATCAAAAGCCTCCCCCTTAGATTTCCACAATTGGGTAGTCATCACCACGCTTGGCAGGCGGGTTGGTGAGCGCAGCTGTTTCATAGAAGGGACTCTGCTGCCCGTCCTTCTGAATTAGTCCCTTAGTCGCCTTTTACGACATCCATGGAAGGAGACGGAGTGGTGCTATATTCTTAGTCCAGACAATGACAAAAAGATCAATAATTTATTGTTTGTCTTTTTAAGAAAGTTGTCGATTTAATAGATAGATAGATAGTCATACTATAGGCATTCTAAATCAATATAATTCATCACTCTTATTTCATATTGACTTATTGACACTTGACGTTTAAATCAAAATGTCAAGTGTCAAGTAAAACAAGCTATGAAAATTTTAAAATAATTTATTAAATTATTGGGTATATCAAAGCCATAATATACACATTTTATTAGAACAACGAGTTTATTGTTATCAAGATGGAGTCTGCAGCGAAAATGCGCATTCATGGGATGCAAGCAAAGAGATTTAAATCTTTGGATGCAAGATGATAACTGGATTATAAAGCACAAAATCAACAGTATCGGGGCCTGATAAAGTTATATCAACCTATTGGAGAGTATTCAACAGAACTTTAACGAGAGGAAACAACTTGATGGAATGAGATACACGAAGTACAAGCAAATGAAAAAAATCGTTCATTGAAGAGGAAAATTAAACTTCTGGGGTGGAAGGCCTGGTGACCTGAGATACAGGCTTCAGCCTAGTTTAGGCACCAGTCTCCCACAGTAAATATGTATAATACCTACTGTAACTTTTATTGTGGTGAGAAATAAACAAATAAATAAAATAAATAAATGATTTTTGTCCATCTAATGGTTGTCTGGAAGAAATCGCTTTTATCGATAAGACCGCCAATTGTAGGTACTGTTATGTTGTTTTGTAACCTTGTATTTGTTTTGGTGTACAATAAAGTATACTCTACTCTACTCTATAATAGATTAAAAAAAAATTGACCTTGTTAGCGGTATGATTACAGTTTGCGGTGCTGCGTTGGTCGGGTGGTACGCATTATGTCCGAAGCCGTCTAGGGCTGAGTTGCCTGTTACCTGTAAATAAAAGAGATTATGAATTGAGTTAACAGAACTTGACATATTAAAAAGTAAAATTAGGCCACTTTCTCCACTCTCGTGGGGGTCGTAGCTGACTAATGGTTCCTTAAGAAGAAGAAGGGCAGCGTCTTTTGCGTGTTCCAACAACATACTGCGATAAATAATCTTTCTACTTAGCCTGCCGAATGATGATGTGGGTAACTTAGAATAATACCACTATATTGGGGAAAGACATGGGGGTCAGACTCTACCCCCTCCTATTTCAACCACACCGTGTTTCTTTGACATACTTGTCGCCGGGAGCGCGCAGTTCACTCGAGCATTGGACTTTATTATTTTTATATCGTGTAGGGTTTTGCAGTCGGTATTTTTTTTTGTTAAAAAGTTTTACTTGTTTCTTTTTAGAGTAAAAATGTTTTTCCAATTTGGTATCAGTATTTCATCACTTTCATCATTTCGGCCGAATAAAGTCCACTGCTGGACACAGACCTCCCCTAAAGATCACTACAACGACCGATATGGGTGTGTTGTGTGCTGATTGGGGGCTTTTGCCATAATCGCCACGCTTGGCAGACGGGTTGGCGATCGCAGTTGAGTTGTTAATGTACTCGAAGGACGCTGCTGCCCATGCTCCGGCCAATCCCATAGTCGCCTTTTACGACACCCAAGGGATGAGATGGGTTGGTGCTATTCGTAGCCGGCACCACACAGCAAACAGCAGTATTTAACACTAAAAATAAGAATGACTCAAATCGGTTCTCAATCAAATGCAATAAAATTTATAGGGGACCTATTCGAAAGCATTCTGCACCTATTAAAAAAAGAATCGCTCAAATCGGTCAACAAATCTCGGAGAAATCGGTGTACATAAATAAAAAAAATACGCATCGAATTGAGAACCTCCTCCTTTTTTAAGTCGGTAATAATATTGTAATAAAACACTTTTAAACGGATTCTATCCCGTATATTTTAGATTTTTGATTTTCCTGGCGTTTCGAATACTTTGCAGCGTTCGTGGTCGCAGGATGACTAAGGTGACAGGCGTCGTTACAGATTTTAAAAAGTTATTTTATTTATCTACCGTACAATTTTTATCAAAAAATTAGTTTCGATGCACGCAGTAATCACTCACAGTGTCTTGATGTTTCTTAGTGCGGTATGTTGTTTGGGACTTTATTATTTTAATAACTGGATTCCAAACAGGTGGTACCTGCCAACCATCTTCTCTATTAAAATTAGGAATAGTTACGTGTATCTTAGGGCAATTTGAATAAAAACACAATAAACTATTTATTTTCACAAAATACTGTTATTGTTTCGCTACAGTTCACGGTTGAGGTCATCGCAGCAATCGCGTAGCTTTGTGATCGTGTTGTTTATGACACATTGCGTAATGACAAAAACTGTAACCTGTTATTTCTGAGATAAACTGGTTTTCTATCCTTATAGGTCTAAATGCAACCCCTTCCCAAAGTTTTCGATACGTTGTCAATATTACACCTTGTATTTTAAGTTTAGGGGACTTTGGGAGAAGCGTTAAAGAACCATATAGGTAGACCAAGAACACTTAATTAATTGAATTTTCTTAAGCTTGTTTTCTTTTCAAATACATGATAGCGCCAAAAGGCAAAAAATGTGATAGATCATACCTCCATGATGCCTATTTGTGTTGTCCTCACGTGGTAGGGGAAATTCTTGTTGGCGAAAACTGGCAACGTCAAGAGCTGTGAAGATAGAAAGTAATATATATGGAACTTAGCTGTATATTCATTTAAATGACTCTTTTTATTAATAACTACCTATCGCTTGAGGAAAATACAAAAAAAATATTGCCGAATTGGTCGAGCCATTCTCGAGTTATGCGCTTAGCAACATTCATTTCTATTTATATAGACTAGCCCGTGGTTTCACCCGCCGTTTAATTGAATAAATTGGATTAATTATAAATAATTTAGAGTACTTCGGCATAGACTATATATATTGGATTTCATGGGTTTTAACTTTTTTTGCGCGGAATCCTAATTATTTTTATAGTCCCGTAGAAATCGGTTCACCCTTTTCGGAGATTAACGGGAATAAACAGACAGACTGACAGACAGACAAAAAAAAAAAGTTTTTTGTTGTAGCTACCGTATATACTTTCATGTTCATTTAGTATTTATTTTGACATTACAAACAGACACTTCAATTTTATTTATTTGTACGAGTATAGATTATTTTTTCCATGTGAAAACGAGCACGCATTAAGCAAAGGTTTAAACGTGCTTTTAGTAGGTATGTAATGATCATTGCGCTATTATGTACTACGGTATTATGTGGGGGACGCGACAGCAAAATGCCACGCACCACACGCAAGGGCGAGGAGCACGGGCGGTTGAATTTTTTTTTACATTTTTGCCAATTTACGTAGAAGGGAAAACATATTTTTCGTTGAGTAACGACGCGCCATGATTGATATGATGACATATGTATGTAGTTTTGTATTGGTTTTGATAATTATAAGATACTTTGGTTACTCTAATCTAGACTGAACTAAAGTAAAGACCAGAAACCTAGATAACCTTCTTTTTTAATTGGACCCAGTGTAAATTCTATATGGACTTCCTTCGCTCCGGGGAAGGATGAAGGCATGCAGGCATGCAGGACTCCTACCGGTTAAAACTACTGGGGCGATCATCTTCGGCACCCAAGGGGGGCTCCGGGTCTAATCACCATGTTTTACAGGTGGATTGCTGAGCAAAGAATGGCTGCTATCTCACAGAAGGGATTCTGCTGCCCATCCCTCTGGTTTAGAATCCCTTAGGCGCCTTATACGACGTCCACGGAAGGTGATGGAGTGGTGCTATATATATACATAATAATGTCATGAATAAATCTCACCAAAAACATGATGTGTCCACTGAATGTTATGAAAAGGAGTACGGCAGTGACCACGCTCTCTCTCACCCATTTATCTAAAAATAAAAGGAACATAGATATTTTAACTGCAAAGGGCAAGAGACTGGCAGAGAATGAGGCAAAATCCAGACGAGAGACGACAATTTTTACTAAATGGTAGAAGAGGTAGCTAATTCGAACCGATACTATCCCTTGTTGAGTTTATTTCGACCACAGAAATAGGCAATAAGGAGAAGTGGAACGGGGGCGTAATCGTGCCACCGCGACATGCGCAATCTGCGCATGTCCGGAAAAATGGCCGCTTTATAACATCAGTTCAGAATCGATCGCGTAAGTAAAACTTTGTTAAAATGCCGCGTTGTTCGGGGATAACATGCAAAAACCGATGCGAAAATAATAATTTTATCGAGGAAGGAAAGATTATTACCATTATGTAATTATGTAAATTGACCATTATGTAACTGTAAAAACTTTCTAATATTTGTCTATAACAAAAAAAATGTTTTCTTTATTAAGTTACATTGTTACATTACATTTGGATTGATGGAGCAGAACGACATTATTATTTTTGTACAAAATACAATGCTTCTTATCTACCACTTTTAACTAGCAATCGGTGAATAACAAACGCAGTGAATAGAACAGCGAATGGTACATCCAATAAACATACGCGTTGCGTGGTACGGCTGTCGTTTGCGGTCTGTACGCTCGGTATGATTGGCTACCTACACAATCGTGGGTGTGTTTTAGTATGAGAAGCCAAATATAATGTTGTGTTTATTCAGTTCATTGGATGAGAACTTGTAACTAATGCTAGTGTGTTTTTGTGAATAATGGTAGGGGAAAACTGGATTTCTAGGCTCGCATACATTTTGAACTACATGGTTACATACAACATATAACATACAAATTTATACGTCCACTGCTGAACAAAGGCCTCCCCCACAGATTCCACAACTGTGTCATCATTTTGGGGGGTATTCGGCAATACTCACCACGCTTGGCAGGCGGGTTGATGAGCGCAGTATGGCTACCGCTTCACAGAAGGGACGCTGCTGCCCATCCCTCTGGTTTAGATTCCCTTAGTCGCCGTCTACGACATCCACGGGAGGAGATGGAGTGGTGCTGTATTCTTAATCCGGACACCACACGGTTATACGAGTATATACCAATATCATTTATGTCGATAATAATCTCTATTTCACTGGTTCCAGAATAGAGTAAAATCTTTGAAGTACTTACATAATATCATTCTTTTTTACTGCATAAGATGAGACGAACAAGCCATGCGCCTAATGGTAAGCGTCACACCTGTTCTGAACATTAGCAATGGTACCCAGAACAAATCCACAGAAGCTACACGACTAAACCACGGAATATACACGGAAATATTTACAATACATAATAATTTATATGGTGCCGTATAATGGTGCCGGCTCAGAATAACACCACCCATCTCCTCCCGCGGGTGTTGTAAAAGTCGACAAAGGGATTAGCCGGAGGATGGGCAGCACCGTCCTTCGAGTGCATTAACAGCTCAACTGCGATCGCCAACCCGTCTGCCAAGCGTGCCGATTATGGCAAAACCACCCAATGAGCCCACATCACACCCATATCGGTCGTTGTGGTGATCTTTGGGGGAGGCCTGTGTCCAGCAGTGGACTTAATTCGGCCGAAATGATGAATAATTTATAGTAGTTAGTACCTATATAAGTATTTGCAGTCAAAATAAACAGGGGTCCCGCATAGAACCACAGCGTGCCGCAAATGAAGAAAGGACAGTAGAACATGTTCTGTAAAGATAAAAATGTTAAAGTAAGTTCTCTACAAGATAAAATCAGAAATGAGGAGATCCGTAGAACTATACAGCTGAAAGAAATAGTAAGCTGAAGTGGCAATGGGCGGGGCACATTGCTCGTTTTAGAACTGCCATTGGGGCATAAAGGATCTCCAACAAGATAGACAGACGACCTTTTTTTTATTGGTGTCCAGTGGAAATTCTACATGAACTTCCTTCGCCCCGGGGAAGGGCGAAGGGGTATACCATACTCCTGCCGGCTAAAACCACTAGAGTGGTCATCTTCGGCACGGAAGAGGGGCTCCTGGTTCTCGTAAAATCACACTAGAGCCGCCCATTGGCGCCACGCCTTTAGGCTCATCACGAAGGGGATGACTGTAAATCGGTCAACCCCTCTAAGGTCTATCCCTCCCTCCAGGGAAGGCGACCGTAAAAAGGCGCCCGCCAGGCACTTCTCGGGGAGGGTTGTAAAGGATCCCCCCAAGCCTAGCTGTGCGCTGTGCTACGCACACGGCGGCACGTGACCACGTGCGCACCACCGTCTTCCCGGGGGTAGACAGATGACCTAGTGAACGTAGCTGGGAGTCATGTAAACTGTCGTTTTGGAAATCTGTGATGAGGCATTTTTTCAGCAGCGGATGTCCTTCGGTTGTCATGTTGACGATGAAGGTAATACTATATTCTTCGAGATGCAGGCATATTTGTTGTGTGTAGTTTTTATTTTTTATTTTTTATAAAACGTTGCCCCACACTAGGATTTCTCCTGTGTCGTGGGTGCGTTTACAGACATGTATTCCACACGCAATACACCCAGACCCGGAACAACTACCTGCAGATCATACAAATATTTGTTTCATGCTGGAATCGAACCCACGACCCGGAGCGCAGCAGCTGACTGTATCAGCCACTGCACCAACCGTGCCGTCAAAGTTAGTGGCCAACTTTGTGTCAGAGTTGCTCAAGCCGCCCAAACGGCTAGTCGATGTAACCCGGAGCCATCTCTGACCTAATGACAACAAACGGGACCGAGGATTTTACGTGCCCTCATAAGCACGGAGACATTCAATTGGAACACCACTATGCCGTTATCCATCCATAGACTGGCCACACTGAGCGTTGCCTAACCTCACCCATCGTTTACTGGTCAGGAAGTGCAATTACTGGCTATGAGTCTCCATCAAAACAGATGACCCATCATGATGGAGTCTTTCAACGTTTCGCTCTGTTTCACGTAATCATGTCTTCTGGTAAGCGTAGGTACGGCTGGTATAGTGGGATCGGGAGAGGGCCGATACTGCTCGAAGAAGGAGCAGACGGCGCCGGGGTAACAACCGCCTTGGTGCCTAATTCCTATACGCCTGAAACCCCCTGCCGTCGCTATAAGGTGGGGGCTTCTGGGTCCGCGGGTGCGCCCACACCGAGCGACCCACGAGAAGACTGTGGCGCCCATGTGGCCATGCACCGCTGTGTGTGCAGCATAGCACAGCGCATAGTGAGGCTTCTGAGGGTCCTTTACAATCTCCCTGGGGGGTGATCGCCTTACAGTCACCCTCTCCGACATCTCCCATAGGCGTGGCACCAGTAGGCGGCTCTAGTGTGATCATACGAGGTCCTGGAGCCCCCCTTTGGTGTCGAAGATGACCACCCCGGTGGTATTAGCTGGTAAGAGTCCTTAGCCCTTCCCCGGGGCGGAGGCAGCTTATGCTGAATTTCAACTGGGATAATAAAAAAATGGTACGACTTGCATGCAACCACAGTCAGACATTTGACTTCTGCGATATGCATTTACAATCCTACATTAATAACATTAGTCGCCCTTTACGGTACCTAGAGAAGAATTATGGGACAGCCTTCAACCGATATAAAAACCGGATAAATATGAAGAAGTATCTCATGGCATTTGCAGTAAATCCTCGTTACCTACAAGATACAATATTTTAGTAAGGGATCAATCATACCTTCTCGGGATACTTCCGGACTGTGAAGAAGGTGGAGTAAGCGAACACACACCAAGCCATGATCCTCAGCACAATGAGGCCGTAACCAGCTGGACTCTCGTAGAGGTATAACACTTCACCTGGGTCGAAAGCCTGAATGCAAATGCAACATTTATTTTAATCTTGTAACATATATTTGATAGTATCGTGTGTGAAATTTGTGTCTGTAAACGCACCCACGACACGACAAATCGTAGTGTGGGGCAAACTTAAAAAAAAACTACTTTGAATCATTACAAAAAAATTACATTAAAAAAATTACCCTTCACCATCTCTTACTGCGGCCAAGACTCCTTTAGCCGTCAGTACAATTATGTAGTATACGAGTCTTGTGAGCCTGCGCGGCCGGCAGTGATAAAACTATTTCCGCAAATCCAGATCCCACCCACTTTCCGCCTGTTACCGTAGTTCTCCTGGTAATAGGTTCCCTGCCTTCAAAACTTTAAGATAGTAAGGCTAGGGATTTAGGAACTGTAGGATACTAGGACATTCACCCGTACACATTAATTTCGTTCATTACATTCATTCAGATGGTTTGATTATTTCCAGTAAAAGCTCCTAACAATATTTCCGGCCATGGGAACTAATAAATACCCTACCTTTGCTTGATAAACGAAGAGAACAATATAGGTGACCACGTAACAACACATGAAGATTGTCAGCTTCACGGTGAAGGCGACTTTGAGGCGGCCTCGAGTGATTGTGTAGCCCTTTGCCAGCAGGACCAGGAGGAGGAGGAAGGTCATCTCTGATAGACCGCAGAAGAATTGACCTACAAAAGGAAAAAAGTACATAAACAAAAGTGGAAAATTATAGGTCTAGCATACGTACTCAAAAACATGTAAGCTGAACTGCTGGCGGTGTGGGGGACCATAAACCGGACCGGTCGGTTTGGAAATCCATGGGGGAGGGGGAGGTCTTTGGCTGACATAATGATGATGATGACGATGAACAACAATTACCGCATATCTAATTTAAAAATCTTTTTGTAATCTTACCAACAATCCTAGCATTATCGGTCCCGAAACCATTTGCCGCGTATCGAATATACGCTAAACTCTGCAGCATAACGCCTGAGTGCTGTGCTGTTATCGACATGAGGAACAACTTGTACGTCGAGTGGAGGAGATGTCGGGACTTCAGCTCGACGCTGCACATCACTACTGCTATCATCACGATTACGTACGCGAAGGTGTACGCTAGGAGGACTGGAAGAACATCTGTGGAATTAAAAGTGTTTTAGTTTATCGTCATTTGTCAATATTTTATTGTACCATCATTTAAAATGTTATGTGATTTACTTATATTTAATATTATGGTATCCGTGTGGTGTCCGGATTAAGAATATAGCACAACTCCATCTCCTCCCGTGGAGGTCGTAAAAGGCGACTAAAGAGACTCTTAACCAGAGGGATGGGCAGCAGCGTCCTTTCTGTGGAACTGTAGCCATGTGGTGCTCACCAACCCGCCTGCCAAGCGTGGTGAGTACTGGCAAATTCCCCCCTATATGATGACACAGTTGTGGAAATCTATGGGGGAGGCCTTTGTTTAGTAATGGACGTTGTATGGCCGATAAGATGAAGATGAGAATATTATGGCATTGGTTGACTATTAGTTATTGTTTATATTGTTCTTGTAACATTAAATTATAATATTCATACAAAACTGTAAATGTGTGAGCATCATGCAGCCATTAATGTTATATTTTTAGTACATTTTACATAGCATTGATTGTGTCTTTTGCCTGGCTGTATTGGTCTGTCATGCTCACTAAAATGTCTTGCTGGCGGTGGGGTTGTGTATCGTCGTGGGTTAGATTCCCGCACGGAACAAATATTTGTATGATCTGCGGGTAGTATTTTCGGGTCTGGGTGTATTGTGTGTGGAATTTATGTCTGTAAACGTACCCACGATACAGGCGAAATCCTAGTGTGGGCAATGGATCTTTAAAAAAATGAAAAACACGGTGTACACAGTTCCTTTGAATAGGCTGGAAAACAAGATTTCCGATCAGACAAACGCAGCATGATGTCAGATTTCACACAGCCTTCTTAACAGGTTAAGTTTTCTTTTCTACCTAATAAATATAATAAATACTTACAAAATTCATCGGCAGAAAAGTGTTCGTGCCAAAAGTCACCATCGGGACCATTTGTCATCATAAACTTGTATCTTAGGTCCAAACCCTGAAATGACTTTACATAAATAATTGTTCAAACTTGTTAGAAATTGATGTCTATTTAACCGATCTCAGTCCACTGCTGGGTTATGGGTCGTTCAAAGTCAAAGTCAAGTCAAATTGTTTTTATTCATGTAAACATACTCAGAATTTAAATAGTTGCACGGTTTCAAGTCCTATGGAGAAGAACCGGCAAGAAACTCCATGGATATACTCTTTTGAAATAATATATGAAAGTATTACAGTCTTCAATATAATCGTAAAAACTATGAGGATAATGCATGCCAATAAGTGGGATAAATACATACATATTCATGCACAATGATAAGCAATTAGTCAATGGCTCCCGACTTTCGTGTGGTAAGTAGTCTACCTTTTGTCAGAGTTGTTCAAGCCACCTCCGATTTGGCTTAACGACTTATTTTTTTGGGACAAGCCCGCTACACATTCCCAACCACTGCAACTCCTGTAAGCCAGGATCTACAATGGCGACCACCGAAAAGAACACCGATCAATGAAGCTCGGTGTGTCCCAGAGAAATGAATAACTGTCTTGGAACCCGCACCGAAATTAATCAGAAAAGAAAAAGGAGGAGTAGGAAAGGCTGTCATTAGCGGCAGTCGTTAACTGCCGCTAATGACAACATCAGGAACAACAATTTGAGGTGCCCTGCACGGAGTCACTCGGTTCAAATATTATTACTTATAGAAACACCTATCCATAAATTTACCGCGCCTACCGTTTACCCATCAATGAACGCAACTGCCTCACCAGCATCAATCTACTAAATGGTAAAGTTCCTTGATTACCTTTAACACAGCCACGGGAAGACTTGAAGTGATCCTATATTCTTAATCCGGACATAACGAAAGCTGTCATTCTATGCTATATTTTACGGCACGGTAGGCGCAGTGGCTGATATAGTCGGCTGCTGCGCTCCGGGTTGTGGGTTCGATTCCCGCACGGAACAACTATTTGTATGATCTGCAGGTAGTTGTTCCGGGTCTGGGTGTACTGTATATGGAATGCATGTCTGTAAACGCACCCACGACACAGGAGAAATCCTAGTGTGGGGCAATGTTTAAAAAAAAATTACATACCTTATTGCTTTCGCAGTTGCTGATAGCAATAAACCACCACCGCTCTCTCGCGGACCTGAACCTCCTCGAGTTGTGGCACGACACCAGTAGTCTCTCCTTCTCAATATGACTGCTAGAACTATGAGCATCCGCGTTCAGACGACGGCGTTTGAAGCGCTCGTACAGCTCCAGGGAGCGCTTTATTTTACGCTGAAACGGAAAAACATTTTTAAGTTGCTAAATAAATATGGAAATTGCGCCTAATATTTAATACACCCGAACCCTGTAACCTACATAATTTCCCATTGAAATAAAGTTTAATATTTTAGTAGCACGTTATATAGGGGAAGACAGGGTAATGGTAGTCAGCGGACAGAAAGAAAGAAAGAAAGAAAGAAAGAAGAAAGAAAAATAATTTATTTATCACAGATATATGAGACACGTATTACAAAACAGTATACATAGGTTAAGCACACAAAAAAAAAGCTTGTAGAAATAAAAAATTATACAAAAGGATTAGATATGAGCAATCATATGTGTCTCACGTCTGTGCCAAATAGGCGTCCAGCTCAGCATTATGCCAGGCAGTGATGCCTAGCGCTGGTTTTCAGCTGGAACCCGAAGCGGCATACGGATGTACAATGGGTAGGTCGTAGGGGACAATGGTGGTCAAAACAATAATAGCAAAACTAAAAAACATAGAAAAGTGAATATCAGTGGAAACCATCAGTCGCATTACGCCCCTCTGCTCGATTGCCTATTCAGTTAGTTCGAAGCATTTTCACAAGAAGGCCGAGTTTAGTTTTTCCGCGTTATCGATGTAATTTTGCGTGTGCACTTAATACAAGGTGAGTAATTATTTGGAGTTAAATTTGCTAATTTAATCTTTATTCTATCTGTGTCTATGCTTATTTAATCGTGTTGTCTATATCTATATCATTTCGAGTGATTTGTTCAGTATTTCATTTATTTTGGAGTTTTCGTCCATTACCTATTTTCGGGTAATGGAGTCAACACTCAGCAAAGGAAGAAATGAAAGAGAGAAAGGGAAACATAGCCAAACGCAAAAAAGGGGCCATGGTCAAGAGACATGTTCTTAAAGATGAACACTCTTAAGTGTCTGTTATATGTTTCAGTAACATATCAGATAACGATGGAGATGGTGATGCAGACGATGCTGGGAACAACTGTTTTTTTTTTGTTTTGCGAATTTAATTGTGACGATAAGACATGCTGTTGGGTGTGAGTTTGATTGTTTCTGGATTGACTCTCATTGACCCCTTTATAGATCAATAGATCATTAACCGTATTATAGTAGAAAAATATTTAAACAAAGGTTTGACAAATAACTTTATTGTTTTACTGAATCTTTAACTTAAGAGACTCCTATTACCCCATTTTCCCTTACTATTCTATAGTGGCAAAGTTACAATTGTTACAAGTTACAAAGTGTCAATTTGCCCTTTTTACCATCAGTCTATGTATCACTTAAAAGTCAGCTCGCCTTTGAAAATATTGTTTTTAGTGTACAATAAAGAAAAAATCTTTTCTATATATTGGTCGTCCAACTTTGTCACCATTCTGATCCATCTGCCATAACCTCGAAACCTCAAACATAACAGTAGGAGTTTTACTCACCCCACTCCTATTTCTATTATCGAACAAAATCTCAACATCGTCATTCAAATTTCCAAAATGGCTGCCATTTCCTGGTCCTATGCTCTCCCATAATTCGTCTTCAGGCACCATGGTAGTGAAGTTCAGGTCATCGGTCGGCAGAAGCTCATACCAGGTGGTATTGGTGTTGGTATCAGATAATGTGGGTTTGGGGCTTTGAGTCGTGGTCTTTAGGAACTGGTCGTAGTACGACGGTTCTGGAGGCTGTATTTTTGTGGAGTTTTTCTTTTTGGATTTCGGTGGTTCTGTGGCCTTTGGTGTTGTTGTGCTGAAAAGGATAGAAGTTTAAATATAACGTCACGCCGTGTGGTGCCGGCTCAGAATGCCACCACCCAGTCTCCTCCCATGGGTGTCGTAAAAGTCGACGAAGGGATTAGCCGGAGGATGGGCAGCAGCGTCCTTCGAGTACATTAACAACTCAACTGCAATCGCCAACCTGTCTGCCAAGCGTGGCGATTATGGCAAAACCCCCCAATGAGCCCACAACACATCCATATCAGTCGTTGTGGTGATCTTTGGGGGAGGCCTGCGTCCGGCAGTGGAGTTCATTCGACCGCAATGATGATGATGATGGCTTATATCGCGACGAAGAGTCAGGAAAAGAGGTACATTGTCATATACCTCATGTTTTCCTGGATAAATCCAAATGGACTAGGTAAGGGTGTGAGGGCATGCCGGAATCTTACCGCCTAAAACCCTAAGGTTTTCCTTCTATTTATCTATAATTTAATGGTACGGTGTTTGCTAGGCATTGGGCCGCTGCTCCAGAAGGAGACTGCAGAGCGGGATCGGGAGAGGGCTGATCCCGCAAGGAGAAGGACGAGACGGCGCCGGGGCAACAACCGTCCCGGCTCCCAAGTCCAACACGCCTGAGCCCCCTGCAGTCACTACATGGTGGGGGGCCTCGGGGGTCGCGGGCGCGCAGATTGGGGAGTCTGCGTGCTCACACCGAGTGACCCCCGGGAAGACGGTGGCGCGCACGTGGTCACGTGCCGCCGTGTGCGCAGCACAGCGCAAAGCGAGGCTTGGGGGGATCCTTTACAATCCTTCCCGGGAAGTGCCTGTGGGGGCGACCTTTTTACAGTCGCCTTCCCTCTGCTAGAGGGGGTGACCGCTTTACAGTCATCCCCTCCGTGATGTGCCTAAAGGCGTGGTACCAATGGGCGGCTCTAGTGTGATCTTACGAGGACCTGGAGCCCCCCTTCGGTGCCGAAGATGACCGCTCCAGTGGTTTTAGCCGGTAGGAGTCCGGCATACCCCTTCACCCTTCCCCGGGGTGAAGGAAGTTCCATGTAGAATTTCCACTGGACATCAATAAAAAAATAAAAAAAGGCATTGGGCCGCGTTTGTCGATGACGACACGAGGACCTATAATAATAATAATAATATAATAATAATAAATTATTTATTTCGATCAACAAAGGATCATACATGGAAAAATAAATCAAAAGACAATAAAATTAAAATGCTATATATCCTACCTACAGTTTTTTATTACTCAGTGCATGAATCATATAGCAATGGTTCAAGTACTGGAAGTCAAACCTCTCAGCGAATAACCTAAGGATGCTGTTGATGCTGGCCCGAACCCTGCGCACCAGGGCTACACATCGTTTCCGCACAGTTGTATAAAAACAATCTACTCGTGATTCAGCGAACATACCAGATGCGCTGCAAAATCGGGGCAACCCCATCAGCACCCTGAACGCATTATTATATTGCACACGCAGGGCGTTGTATTGTTTGCGCGAGTATGAGACCCACAAGCTGCTCGTGTAAAAGGATGTACAATAAGCTCTGAACAATGTCATTTTAACTTCTGTGGTGCAACGAGCGAACCTGCGGGCCAACATATTCGCTCTCATAGATAACGCCCTGCGCTCGCGCTCTATGTCTGCATCATCCTTCAGGTCGGAGGATAACACATGTCCAAGATATTTAAAATGTTCAACCCTTTGAAGTGGTGTTCCATTTAATTTAATGGCAGGTATAGTTGAAGGAAGTTTTCCTCTAGCCTGAAAGACCATGCATTCACTTTTCTTAACATTATATATTAAGCCATGGCTGTAAGCATACTTTTCACAGATGCCCAACAGCCTCAAAAGACCACAAACAGATGCACTCAGCAGCACCATATCATCAGCATAGCTGATATTGTTGAGGCAGATACCGTCAATATGGCAGCCGACATGGGTGCTGCTGAGCTCCTCTATCAGTGCGTTGACGTACAAGTTAAAGAGCTTGGGCGAGGTAAGCCCTCCCTGCCTCACCCCACATTCCAGCCTGTACGGCTCCGAGTATGCACTCGACCAATGAAATAGGGGGTAGGCCTATTTCCATTTGCCGGGCACCTTTCCAAACTCCGGGCTGCTATTGATGCCACAGACTTGACAACCGCACTAGAGTGGCGAGATGGTTAACATGAACACAATTGCCACTAGTGGTAGTAAGTTTGTCCGAAAACAAGCTGCGTAATAGGGTTCTTTTATGCAGGAATTATGTCGTGTGGTGCCGGCTCAAAATACCACCACCCCATCTCCTCCCGTGGGTGTCGTAAAAGTCGACTAAGGGATTAGCTGGAGGATGGGCAGCAGCGTCCTTCGAATACATTAACAAGTCGACTGCGATCGCCAACCCGTCTGCCAAGCGTGGCAATTATGACAAAACCCCCCATTGAGTCCACAGCACAGCCATATCGGTCGTTGTGGTGATCTTTGGGGGAGGCTTGTGTCCAGCAGTGGACTTCATACGGCCGAAATGATGATACAGGAATTCTGATAGTCCAAGGTTGGACTTGGACTAAACAGCGATAGGTCCATAATGATCACACTAGAGCCACCCACTGGTGCCACGCCTATAGGCACATCTCGGAGAGGGTGACTGTAAAGCGGTCACCCCCCCAGGGGAATTTTAAAGGATTCCCCAAAGCGTCCCACGGCAGCGCGTGACCACATGCGTGCTACCGTCTTCTCTTGGGTCGCTCGGTGTGGGCACGCAGATTCCCCAATCTACGCACCCGCGAACCCAGAGGCCCCCCGCCTTATAACAATGGCAGGGGGTTTCAGGCGTATGGGAATGAATATCATAACCTCACCTATCAATTTCAGCTAAAAAACCTCCACCGCTGGACAGAAGCTCCCAAAGGTTTCCCGACGACCGGTATCGGTTTGTGTTGTGTGCTTCTTGGGGTGATTTGCCATAATCACCACGCTTGGCAGACGGGTTGGCGATCGCAGTCAAGCTATTACTATTCTCGAAGGACGCTGCTGCTCATCCTCCGGCTCATCCCATAGTCAGTTTTTACGACACCCACGAGATGAGATGGGGTGGTGGTATTCTTAGCCGGTTCCACACGGCTCTTATGAATATAAAGGAGTGGGACTCCTTGTTGTACTTTCTTGACTCCTTGTCCGTATTTCCCGAATACATCCTCTTGATGTCAGCCCTTAGTCACCTTTTAAGACACCCATGGGTGGAGAGGAGAGACTATTTTTTTCTGGAACTACAAGTAGATCACTTAACATCAGAAGAGATTGTGGCCAAACGCAAGCCTATGCAATATACCTATAAAAGAACTAACTATAAAACTATGTGATACCTATACCTAACAGGTTACTGACTCGTCACCTACGTCTGTACAAAATGACCTAGATATTTGTTTAGTTAACATTCACATTACGTGGGATGGCTTTGATAAGTAAAATTTTAGTGTTATTTAATACTTTAGAATTTATATAGCGCGTCTAACAGCAATATTAATTCTCAAAAGTGGGCATTAGATTTAACTAGTACCTAGCGATATATTTTTACGGCGTAATCGGTGTAACAAGGCTAGGTTCTTGTACTCCAAGAACTAGTGACGATTTTATTACTACTTGTGGTCGCCTAGTGGTCGAAATTCAACTGTAATGCTTTTTTATTACAATAGTTTTAACTTTCTGCACTTCACCTCCGTTTGTACTGTAACTATGCCAAATCTCACAGTCGTCCGTGCGCGCAATAGGCTAAAAAAGGGGTACAAGATTATGAAGTTACACTTCTTTTGGCGCGATTTTGAAGGGAGCAAAATTGGGAGATGCGCGCGCATACTGTCACGAAAATTCCATATTCGATACGATCGATAATAAAATGTTACCCGTCAAAGATAATATTGTGCATATGAATTTTACCTAGGGACATCACGGAAGAAAAACAATTGAATCGTACGACGTTGCGCACATATATTGTAGATTTTTTTCATTTTTGAGATATGTTTTATGAATATGTAAAGATTTATAAATCTAAATACCGTACGACGTTTCCTACTTTACTTGACATTGGCGAAATTGTGGAAGATACACTATAGAAGCCATAATCTAAGACAAAAAGAAGAATAAGAATTTTACCTACTAATTTGATTTTAAATAGATATATTTGACTCGTTTATATGATGATAATATTTTTAATTCTATAAAAATAAATATCATTTAAAAAAGTATTATGTTCTTTAATCAAACCTTTATTAATTGTTTGATTCGATAATTTTATCGTTTTTCTACTTACGTAAAAGATAGGCATGCGGAATTTAAAAATAACTGTTACCGCAAATAATAAAAATAACTTCTAACGCGGGAACTGATTTCGTCATAGATTTTGAAAAATAAGTTACTCAAATTTCATGTTGAATGTCTTTTTTATTTTAGTCAATTGTCTTTGGTAGAATCCACAATCTCAGAAGTATATATATATTCTACAAGCTAACCTCTTAACAGCGGGCAGTTCCTTATTGTGCTTGGTGATGATGCAGCCAGAGTATTCAGTGTCAGGGTACCAATGCGATAACCTTATTATCTGGTTCTGACCAGCTCGGTTCAACACCTCCTCGCGTTCTTTACATGACTGTGAACATAAAAAAGGTAATAAAGATGCGTGAAGAAATTGAAGGACTGGTAATGAAGGGAGAGAAAAGATCCTGAAACTGTGAAATAGTTTAAAAAAGTCTAATAATTAGGGCAGGACGCTTAAGTACTTGACAAGTACATGTACTGACAAAATGTAACGCGAATAAGCATTGCATGGACCTACATAGGCCGCGTGGAAGACCAACCATGCTAGCATGGAAACCGATTTACGACTACAGGGATATTGCCTGTGTCTATCTTCCATCATGGATCCAGTGTGACTTTTGTCAAGTTTCTGAAGCCCCTCTTCCCTCTCAGCAGACGATGACCGCTCCGGTGATTTTAGCTGATAGGAGTCATGCACCGGGGAAGGTCGGTGAAACTACATGATGTATGTTGAACGGGTGAAGACAAAAAGATCTGCCTTCCATCATGCCCGTCTTCATTTCAGCTTGACGTAGATACTAGATATAACTGACTTCATTGCAATCGTTTCTATTCTTGTTACCAGCAACGTAACCAGTATGGTTTCTGATAATGTTTATACCAGTAATCTTACCTTACTACTGTGGTATACAGAAGGCCACTGGCTGTCGTCATCATAGTATAATAAGAGGTTGGGTATCCCCAATTCCTTGTCGTACTCTATTAGATATTCGAACTGCCCCTCCAACGACAGAAAGCAGAAACGAGATAGGAAGGCCCAGTTCTGTAAAAAATCAAGGGATATATCGAAGATAAGTGTTTTTTATTTTTGCAGATAAAGCAGACTGGTATGTGAATTCGCCATAACTACGTCAGCAAATCCTGGATCACGCTAAGTGTACAGGGGAATTGGATGTGGAAGATGGAGGTTCGAATGTTGTTTCCGAAAGTTGTGGCGCAACTCGGAGAGGCTCATGTCCAGTTCATCATTTCGGCCGAATGAAGTCCACTGCTGAACACAGGCCTACCCCAAAAATCACCACAACGACCGATATGAGTGTGTTGTGTGCTCATTGGGGGGTTTTGCCATAATCGCCACGCTTGGCAGACGGGTTGGCGATCGCAGTTGAGTTGTTAATGTACTCGAAGGACGCTGCTGCCCATCCTCCGGCAAATCCCTTAGTCGACTTTTACGACACCCACGGGAGGAGATGGGGTGGTGGTATTCTGAGCCGGCACCACACGGCTAGCCGGCACCACACGGCTAGCCGGCACCACACGGCAGTTGTGGTCTGCGAAAAGCTGAGTTAATTTATGATTGATTAATACAAACGCTCGGTTAAGAAGCTGTTGAGCCCCTGGCGTACCAGGCTTACCTACTAATCATAAAAACACCAAACTTAGTTCCTCGGAAACGCCTTTTAGGTTCGATGAGGTACAATGAGGTTCCTACTCAGTATGATGTTGTGGAGTGTTTTTATTTTATTGATCCGGTGGAAATACATCATGTACTTCCTCCACCCTGGGAAAGAGTGGAGGGGTATGCCGGACTCCTACCGGCTAAAACCACCGGAGTGGTCATCTTCGGCACCGTAGGGAGGCTCCAGGAACTCGAGAAATCTCCATCTAGAGCCACCCACTAGTGCCACGCCTTTAGGCACATGTCGGAAGGGATGACTGTAAAGCGGTCACCTCTCTAGCGGAGGTAAGGCGAGTGTAAAGAGGACACCCCCTCAGGCACTTCTCGCGGGGTATGTAAAGGATTCCCCCGAAACCTGGCTATGCGCTGTGCTCCGCACACGGCGACGCGTGACCACATGTGCACCGCCGTCATCCCGGGGGTCGCTCGGGTGGAGTGAACCCTGCATCCGCAGCTATAGGTAGATTGAAGAAACACTGTGGTAGTTATAGTTGGAGTTCAGTACTTATACCCCCCGCCTTGCCCAGGGTGGAGGATGACCATGAGGATTTCCCCACGAGAAAACTAAACAAAGGGTAAGTATCTTCTAGCATAGTTAGAGTAAGAAGAAAACACATACAACCTGCAGCTTCCTCAAAAGTCAACCAATCCTGCACGCGTTGGTCCCCGTTACTAATCTACGAAGGTCTGACGACTGACAGATGAATGTGATAGCTTACCTACTTGCAAGTTCATTTGTAAACTATGCTGGCAGAGCATAGTAATTGGAGTGCTATGGTCTCCTTCTGCGAGAGCGTCGTGCACCAGAAGGAGACCGCGGAGCGGGTTTGGGAGAGATCCAATCCCGCTTCGAGAAGGACATGGCGCCAGGTTAACAACCGTCCCAGCGCCCATGTCCAACACGCCTGAGCACCCTTTGATTGTTACATGACGGGAGCCTTGAGGGTCGCGTGCGCGCATATTGGGGAATCTGCGTGCCCATACCGAGCGACACCCGTGAAGCCGGTGGCACGCACGCACGTGGCCACGTGCCGCCGTGTGCAGCACACCGCACAGCGATACTTCTGGGGGATCCTTTCTATACTTATAGTCTTTACAATCTCCTCCTCCATGTGCCTAAAGGCGTAGCACCAATGGGCGGCTCTAGATAGAGATTTTTCGAGTTTTGGGGGCTCCCCTTCGGTGACGAAGATGACCAACCTGGTGATTTTAGCCGGTTGGAGTCTGGTAGGCCCCTCCACCCTTGCCCAGAGCGGAGGAATTAAATAACTTATTTCCACCGGGTAAAATAAATAACCAACTCCAATGTGTGTTAGATCATAAGCCAATCATATCAAGATCTTGTTGCTATTTATCGAACTTAAATATAGATTTAACTAATAGAAAATCTATTTTCTTTATACTTGAATAATGTGTTTATGCATAATCTGAAAATGGAACCCAGACTCTCAATAGATTAATATTTACCGACTTCAAAAAGGAGGGGGTTCTCAATTCGATGCTTTTTTTTCTGTGTGTACACCGATTACTCCGAGATTTGTCGACGGGTTTGAGTGATTCTTTTTTAATAGGTGCAGAATGCTTTCGAATTGGTCCCATATAATTTATTTTACATTTGATTGAGTAGTTTTTTAACCAGCATCAATAAACAGGTTTAATATTACTGCGCTTACCTAGATGATGTCTTAATAGTTTCGATTCTTAGAATTATTTGTAGTGTTAGATACGGATACCAAATTGGGAAAAGTTCTAAATTCTAAATACTTTATTGTACACAAACACATAATACAGTGAAAATACAATTGGAAATTACATGTACCAAGGCGAGCTTAACTCAAAATTGAGTTTTCTACCAGCAAACCTTTGAGTGAGAGAGAGATATGGCAAAAAGCTTAGAGGTTTAGTAGAGTGTACACTATTTATAGAAGCAGAAATACAATGAACATTAAATGTATAACTTATACAAATATAACTAAATTGCAATTTATACATACATATTAAAATACATATTAATATATATGTAGGTATATACATATACAATATCCAACCATACGTTATTTAGAAAGAAGATGCTTCTTAATTCTGCTCTTTGTATGATGCGGCAGGAATTTTTGGAGACGTTTAAGAGACTGAAACGAGCAAACACCTTCCTGCTTACTGCTAAGATGTGAGTATCCCAGGAAAGCTTAGAATCCATAAACACACCAAGGTTCTTAACACTTTTAGAATAGGCAATGGGAATCGAATCATACACAAACGGTGGGAGACATTGATGATCCAAGAGGTTGATCATATATCTGCCACCAATAATGAGAGCTTGAGATTTAGCTGGGTTAACCAGCAGACCAAAAGATTTAGCCCACTTACTGATATTTTCAAGATCATTATTGATGGCAAAAATAGCTTCCGTGATTTTCTCTACAAGTTCTTACATTTTTTTTTTTTTTTTTTTTTTTTTTTTTTCAATGAAGCTCGGTGTGTCCCAGAGAAATGAATAACTGTCTTGGAACCCGCACCGAAATTAATCAGAAAAGATAAAGGAGGAGTATGAAAGAATATACGTTCCACTTCCCTCCGTTGCAAGCAGGAGACAGAGAAAAAACGATAGGCCATAGGCACAGTAAATGGGAGTTTACAACAGGGTTAAGCCCAGTTGCCAAGCACCACGGGTACAATTTTTTTATTTACGGGTCCTATGTTGTGAGCTATTGTGACTGATTCCAATAGTAGGTATGGCAAAAACACTTGAACGCACGGAAATTCGTCCTAGTCGCAACAAGATCTGTATAGTAAACAACCCCGGATGTAACTTGCATGCTGTCAAACATAATATTGCGTTCATCTTGCCAAAGAATACACTCCCACAGGATATGATGTGCAGACTGTTCATATTCACAGTCCGGTGTTGAACATTTGCAGAATGGTGAGGTGACAAGCTTGAAGCTAAACAATTTACTCTTAAAGTTACCATGGCCGGTGAGAAATTGAGCCACGCAATGATCAACTTCCAACCATGCACTTGCCAACCGCTCACGAATGGATGGAAAGTACTGGTATAGGTGACGGCCCTTAATAGACGTGTCCCACCTGCATTGCCATTCGGCCAAGAGTTCCTCCCAAACACCAGTCTGTGGTCTAAACAATCTGCAGATCCTAACACGATCGAAGTTCTTACATTTATATACACTAAAAAGAAACAAATAAATCTTTCGGGCGGGGCCCATAAATATAACTGTGCATGAACCATGGTTGGGTCAAATCTGGCCCCGCCCGACTTCATAAATAAAGTTTGTTTTTTTTTTGGTTTTGGTATCGTATTGAATTTTGAAGCCAATATTTTTTTTGGTAAACAGTCTTTTTATTTATATCACTAACGGATGTTATCGTTAATCGTTATGAAAACCCACTAATTAATCCCTACCTAAACAATACTAAATTTAATAAAATACATACCATTAAGTTTTGCGAATTATTAAGTTAAAACTTACGTCTTTAGTATCGATCCTCCCTTCCACCCATTTCGCGTGCACCCGTGATGTCAACAGCAGACAAACCAAGTAACACGCTCCTGGCAACCATTGCATTATTGATTCAATTACTTAAACTGCGATTTTTGAGTTTTATGCTATTTGACCCTGTTCCTTTTTTAACGTCGCTTTTCAGTTTTTAAATCTTCATTTAAAATGGTATAACTGGAATGAAAATTCCACGATACAATAAAGATGGTTACCATGTAAAATATATATTTTGCATCATCTCCGTGCTATTCGTCCTACGTATAGAGATTAGTTACTTCGTAATTTAATAAAATGGCACTAGTGCCAATGCAAATTTTGATCCTTTGATACAAGTTTTCTATTTACACAGATTTAAACGTTTATCGGTGTATACAATTTACATGGGGTCCATAGTTCATCAATGGACATTAATGTGTTCCCTGCAGGTTTTTGTTATATTCTGTCCAATTTTATGGAACACCCGATGATTTTTGGTCCTAGCATGCGTAACATAGAATTTTTATGTAAATGAAAATGCTACATGTAGAGTATGCTAGAGACATTACTGAGCTTATACGATAGATCATGCGGTTTCCGCTGAAAATCTATTGAACTTCGCAAAAGGTGATTCATCATATCAGCGAAAGCTTACTTCGACGTCTGAACAAACGCCTCCCCCATAGATTTCCACAGTTATGTCCTTATTTTGGGGAGTACTCGCCAATAATCATCCATGCCTGGCAGGCGGTTTCGTGCGCGCAGTATAGCTACAATCCCTCCCTCTCTATCCTTCCAATTTAGAGATCCTTAGTCGCCTTTTATGACATCCACAGGAGGAGATGGAGTTCTTAACCAGAACACCACAGGAAAATTACCAATCATAAAATACCATCATCACTAAGCTGTTCGCTAACTGTGCTGACCATGGCAATATTTTCCCACAAATATTCATTAGGGACCTATATAGCGGATTATAGGACCCGAAGGAGGCCAGTAACCAGCGGTACGTGTACGGGCGGTTCCTGATGGTGTTGATATTTGAGAAATCAATAGGTACCTATTAATTTTATATGTACATAAATAGGTTTGTATCGGACTACACGTGGATGAGGAGAACTTGGTGCTTGAAGCTTAGGCTTCTCGAAAGATGAAGTGTTCAGCTGTGGAAAGCACTATTAGTTTGATGAACAAATTATATTTTCATTACGATTTTCCCTCATATCAATTCTATTTTGTATAATATAAAAAAGGTACACTGGGCAATAAATTGCTTTACCTAATATTTAACTACTTAACTTATTGAGATTCTATGTTAGAAATACCTTGAGCTTAAAACTTATTAATAATTAATTAGGGCACGCATTAAAAAACTTACCAATGTTGTAGATTTAATCTCTTTGCTTAAACTAACTTATTACTACTTAAAATAAGCAATAAATTCAAAAGTGAGTTCTTTTAACTTTAATTTCATTGATATTCTTTTTAATTTAACACTGTAATCTAAGTGACCAGTTTGTTTTGGACATGGTAATTTGTTGTGATATATCTGTTACCATAGCGACGCGTGTTTGTACCGTGTATGGTTGCGTTCATTTGTTTAGTGATAGAATAAGCATCTTCTGGTTCTTCCTTTTGTCCATTATGTCTGCTAATACTTACGTATGGATTAAATCAAGTCATCTTCATCATAGTCAAATCACTAGCCGTGAGTCCACCGGAACTTCTCTTGTTCTTTGATTGACTTTCCAGTAGCAGGTACAATCCACTTGGTGGGGATCCTTTACAATCCCCCCGAGATGTGCCTGGGGGGCGACCGTTTTTCATTCGCCTTCCCTCCGCTAGAGGGGATAACCGCTGTACAAACATCACCTCCATGATGTGCCCAACGGCTTGGCACCAATGGGCGGCTCTAGTGTGATCTTACGAAGACCTGGAGCCCCCCTTTCGGTGCCGAAAATGACCGCCCCAGTGGTTTTAGCCGGTAGGAGTCCGGCATACCCCTCGCCCTGCCCCGGGGTGAAGAAAGTTCCATGTGGAATTTCCATTAGACACCAATAAAAAAAGGGTACTAACTACAACTACTAACTCATTGGAAGTTAGACGAGAAAAGGCAGCAACTTACACTCATGTGCGAAATCCCCCGTTGATGCACCAGACTTACACGATGAGTTGTGTCGATTTTTTGCTCCTAACAACTATCGTCGCAACCGAAGGCATAAGTTGTTTGCTGTACCACCATGTCGCACCGTTGCGCGCGCTAAGTCACCCATACCGCACACCCTCTCAGGGATGAAATTCCTTAAGCTCAACATCCATACATCCTTGAACATAGAATTGAAATGCCGGTGACAACACAATTTGGTATTCCCTACGACTTGTCCCCATGGCTCACCGTCTGCAACCGGTCCTTGAATAGCTTCAATCATGTCTTAGAGTATACCAAATTGGTTTTTCACCGTCATTTTAATTCTGTATTGAAGGATGTATGGATGTTTGACCTAAAGGAAGTGCACCCCAGAATCCAAATAACGGTGTAAAACCAACTCGGTATTTGCTAAGACATGATTGAAGCTATTCAAGGAAGGCAGAAGGTAAGTCATGAGGACCAGTCTTTGCAAATACCAAATTGGATTATCACCGTTATTTCAATTCTGTATTCAAGGATGTATGGATGTTTGAGCTTAAAGAATTGTAACCCTGCACTCAATGCTCTCCTGTGTGCCAATACTCAATGTGACTTGTTTGCGAATGGCCGAAAATGTTGTTAGTGTAACTTGCGTTTCTACGAGAAGGGTGTATCATTGTGTGTTTAATTTGATATTTATGTTTGTTGAAATTTAAGGTTATTGTTTTTGTGTATTTATGTTTAAGTTTCATCATTTGTTGGTATTTCTTAACATGTCCTTAATTATTATAATTGGTGTACTACCGCTATAATTAAATTGAGTAAATAAATAGGTAGTGGGGAAATCCTCAAGGATATCTTCCGCCCTAGAGAAGGTGAAGGATCATGCCATACTCCTACTGGCTGAAACCATAGTGTTCCTTCGAGCTACTTTACGCCCGGGATGGGGCATTCTCTCGCGCATTTTTCGCGCCGCCGGCAGTTCTCAACCCCCCTCCCCACTCTGTTGAGGGAGCCTCAAACTAAATTAAATAGCTACTGAATTGACAGGAGCCGTCGAACGATCACGAGATACGTAAATGTCATTCCTAATCCATAATACCTTGTGACCGCTGGTTGTCATCTATTCTATGGGCCTGTGATCGAAGGAAAGTTTTCGTCTCATGTCTCAATTAAATATCGAAGGAACTGAATCTTCTGGAGCCCTCGGCGTTCAATATGTACATAAAAATAATAGCTTACGATCTAAACAATTGAAAATCAATTAGAGCTCACGTAAGACCCAAGATTTTTCTTTATCATTTCAGTGGAAAAACGTCCACCGCTACACAGAAGCCTCCCCCAAAGCTTGCCGCAACGACTAGTATGGGTTTGTTTGCTCATTCTGGAGTTTGTCCTTGCCCTTACGTTAATCAAGATATCTATGTCTTCAACCTCGTGAGGCTTCGGAGATCAGGTCGGCGTAGGCGGCGTAACGCCCTCTTGAAGCCACTCTAACAGTAGCCAGCGGCATCGGGGAGTCTGCCGCCTGCATTGCATGGCTCTCGAGTTGCGGCGATGTCCTAGATACATCGCCGTACGTACAGGTAGGCGCATACATGCGTCAATAGCCAATGGGCCGCTAAAGTAGTTTATATGCAGTTCTCGTGGCCCATCAAAAAGCGGATGCAGGTAACATGGCGGAGTTTTTAGTGGGTGCAAACCCCACATAACCACACAGTCTCCCCGGGCGGCGTGGATGCGTTAGGTATTTCCTCCGCCAAAAAAGGAAAGAAAAAGAAAAAGTCCGTCGACCGACCAGAGAGCTCCGAAATGACGCCACTATTGTGGAAATCTATGAAGGTCTTTGTTCATTAGTGGACGTCCTTTACCTAATATGATGAGTAGACACGTGTTGACTTTTCGTTAAAACCTCTTATTACCTCCTTAATAATCACAGCGTGAATATAAAGAAGGTTCTAGTCATGAAGACTAAATTATGTGTGTGCGTAATGCGCATGGTTAGGTTCAGAGACCTATCACTTGAATGACATTATAAAGATCCACTTAATAATTATTATAAGCACTTGAGTGACATCTCATCACATCTCATGACATCAACTTGAGTAATATCATTCGATATGACTTTCAGTTTTCTCGGATATTGGCCAAGGCCCCATTGCAAGCGGACATAAATAACAGATGCAGTTCTTTTGTTTAACACGCTTTTATTAGCTTGGTAATGTTATCCCCTTCAAAACATCGGATTGATTTGAAACTTCGCACACTTATCAAGGACCGATGACAATGCAATAATTTAAATAGATAACCGTATAACATTTTAGAGACGCGACCTCTCATTTTTTAAGTTGGTGCGGTAGTTTATCAAATGGCAATTCTATGCTAATAATATCATCTCAGTCTAATTTAATCAGATGTGATTGAATTGCAGAATATGGGTACCTTATTCCTTTTTAAATGAAAATCATATCGATTTATCTACACTAATTTTATAAAGAGGAAAGATTTGTATTTTTGTATGTTTGTAACGAATAAACACCAAAACTACTGGTCCGATTTCAAAAATATTTTTTTACCATTAGAATGCTACATTATCCTTGAGTATATAGGCTATATTTATTACTAGAAAAAATTAGGGATCCCTACCAAAACTTTAATAATGTAACCAAAGGTATAAAAAATAAGCCATTTGTCTTTCATTGCATGCGCTGCGGAAACTATTGATGATAGAACATAAAAAAGTTTTACAGTATTAAAGAACATATGGTATTTTTTTGTAGATATTGATCTACAAAAAATACCATTTGTCCAACTATTGTAGTTATGTAACTACAACTTGTTTTTTACATTTTATAAGTTGATAGAAATGCCGACCAAAATCAGACCATGTGATGTTTACATATACTCTACGTTTATCCCAAAATGTTTAAAAAATAAATGTCCACCCGTGCGAAGCTGGGACGAGTCGCTAGTAATTTTATATTTTTCCTCTCTTGGTCGGTACAATGTAATAACCTTACCTTAGAGGTAAACATTTAAACCATGCTCGCATGCAGATGGCAATGACAGTATGATTCAAGCGGATGCTGTATCCGATTCTCATACAGTTAAACCGCCTTTTCCGACATCTACGGGATGAGATGCGTAACGTAATGACCTAACGGTGTAAGAATGAATAAATCATACTCATTTTTACGCAGTTTTGTCTAGATGGACACATTTACGTCGGCCATGGCATGCATGGCTCACGCCCAATACCACAGGAAGTGTATCATAGTCACTATAGTACTCGTTTTGTTCTATTGCGGAGGGTATTTTCTTTACAATGTGTTCTACTATCGCTAAGTGATACATTGTGTACATATGTTTGTCAATAAAAGTCCTTATTGTAACATAATCTGGAACAACATTTACGTAAGTATCAATTTTATAAGTTTGACATGCTCTGAGGACCTTTGTTTATGTTTATAATGTCGAGAGTTATATTAACACTGAAGTAGCTCATCGTCATTATCATCATCACATCAGCCAAAGAACTTCCACTGAGCTGAACAAGGGCCTCCCCATAGATTTCCACAACGTCCAGTTTCACACCGTGTATCTTTATTTCAAGTGGATTTGCCAGTACTCACCACGCTTGGCAAGCAGGTTGGTACGCGCAGAATGGCTGCTGTTCCACAGAAGGGATGCTGCTGCCATCCCTCTGGTTAAGAGTCCGTTTGTCGCTTTTTACATCATCCACGTAGAGATTATCATCATCAATTTAGCCGCAAAAACCTCCACTGCTGGACAAAGGATTGCCACAACGACCGATATGGGTTTGTGTTGTTGTCGGCTAATCCCATAGTCACCTTTTAGGCTTTTACAACACCCATGGGATGAGATGGGGTGGTGATATTCTTAGCTGGCACCACAGGGAAAGCAGCTAGGTAATTGGCTTTATTCCTACAGCTAATACAGAGTTAATCGAGCCATGTATACCTATCAGTGTACGATCAATGTACGCAAAAATAAATTTAACTTTCCAGTATAAACTGAACTCACATTGTATGGGCTTTCCGTACGTTGAGAGATCAGCGAATTTGTAGCTGTGCGTTAGATGTTTAAATAAATATTCTACATAGCTATGTCTATTTTCATCTAGTAAAGGACCGGGCGAGGCCTAGAGAGGCTTGTGGTTCACGGCAAAAAATAGACCTCCTCTCCATCCATCGGTATACCCACCCGTAAATGGTGACTAAGAATTAATATAAAGAGGATAAGCAGCAATATCCTCCTGTGTTTTCATTACAACATGCTGTGAAATCCGCCTGCCAAGCTTTTTTTAGCGATTTCAGTGATCATTGGAGGTCGGTACATTTAAGGGCTGATGTCTGTGTGCATGTGTAAGGCCGGAAAACATTTCAAGCTTTTTTTGTCCCGATGACTATGTAGCCTACCCGTTAAGCTACTCCAAACCAACCATTCTAGAAATCTATGTGGAAGATCTGAAGTCCAGCTGTTAGCTGCTAACCTGTTGATGACCACGTGATATTTTGTCCCTCAACTACAGCTTCAGTTCTAACACCATTCCAATACCAATACAGCGAAAGAACATCTCAAAATGAATCAGCTGTACGTCACTTCCACAATTATCAGACAACAGGAACTGGGTCATTGCGTTTAGACCTCCCCCAAGCTGGTCATATATCTTCAAATTACTGCAAGTAGATGCTGACGTATCTAGTGACCAAACAGCTTAAAGACTGCTTCGTCAGAACAATATGATCATTATTCTGTTCGCCTTTACCCAAGTAACGTATTATTAAAAAAGTGTTTGTCGACGTCAGACTTTTGGACCTTTGTGAGCGTATTTTATTATTTTATCTTATCTTGACATGGTTCGTGTATTTTGATAGATAACGTTTTCTCCATGTCAAGACTGAGTTCCAAGTAAGTTAGTACCTATAGATTTAAGTGCTATCTACGTTAACTAGAGACCTTGCAGCAACATACGAACTACTCCCTAAACGCGTCTACCAGCCGGACTCAGTATACAGTGACTTGCCAAACTCCATAGTAAATAAACAGTGATTCGATAATATGTGTTTTGCAGTAAGTAACGTATTTGTGTTGTTACTCATCAATTTGTATGCAGTCGCTTCAGAATTATGGTATTTATTTTCTACTTATTACCCAGCTACCTGTGCACTTATTCCAGTAAATACTTCATGCATGATTCTTTTCGAGAACATTGAAGAAATTACAGAACAAGTTTTAATGTCAGCTGTTCGCCTTCCCGCGCAAGTTGTGAGTCACAAGTTATGACAGTCAATTATAGGGGATATAGGCTAATGTGGTTATGGCCCTGTCAAGCTATGCACAATCATGATCATTTGACCTTCAAACTCATTTTGTGATTAGTGCTTGGTGTTCTGCATCGGATGTACCATTATTAAATCAAATATTTGAACGCGGTGAGCTCAACTCGCTTAACCGTAGTATGGTAGAAAATTATTTAAACAAAGCTTTGACAAATAAATTCAGTTTTATATTGAATTTTGGTTATGTGGCCCCATTACCCCCTTTTCGCCTATCAGATTTTATGTTATGGAATAAATTAAATGTTTAGTTTGGTATTATTAGTCGAGTAGGATCTGTCTTGATTAATTTTCTTTTTGTAATACCTAAAGTTATTTCTTTTTGGAAATTATCATTCTTAGCTAAGTAACGCTTATAATCATGGTCATGGTCAGGGTCATGGGTTCACGCCAATACATCAAAGAATGGGGCTCGAACCTGCATGTGCAAGCTGGCGATGGGTGAATGTCTTCAATATGAGGTCTAAAAAAGCTGTTTGTATGTGTCTTTACGGTGCCTAGAAAAAATTAAATAATGCTGATTGTTATTTTGATTCGACTGCTTTAATAATAGTCGACATCTTAGCCAATCAATTGGTTTTTATGCAGGTACTAAATAATATTTGGGCAGGACCTACAGCTTGGCAAAAAAGTTCGAAAACGGCACTAATGGTTTGATGTTCTGGCAAAATTCTATTAGTTGTCAAGTGTCCATACATGAAGTTACCGAGAATTGCACTACCCTATTTCTTACCGTGGGTGTCGTAAAAGGCGATTGAATTAACCGAAGGATGGACGGCAGCGTCTTATGAGTACATTTACAGCTTAACTGCGATTTCCAACCCGCCTGCCAAGCGTGATGATTATGGCAAAACCCCCCAATCAGCTCACATCACAAACCCAGACTGGTCGTTGTGAAGATCTTTGGAGAAGGCATAGGTCCAGCAGTGAACGTGTTTCGGCTGTAATGATAATTAATACATGAAGTTCAGTCAGAGATTAAAGATTTAAAAAAAATAGTTTACACGTATATTTTCTTTTTTCTTCGATTAAAACGATCAATGCTAGCTGAAATTCAAATAGAGGGGTCATTTTTAAAGTTAGTAGGTATGCGGTGTTGTGCAATATGAAGCGGCAACAATTTTGTCGGAGCGCCGGTATGACAGGTATTACACGTTTTTTTAAGTAAATGATGTGTTATTTAAATTAATAATAAGCTTTTGTTACCATTATTTTACGTCGAATGCTTCTATAGAGGTTGTTTGACACCTTTAACAGAGTGTTTACAGCGAACCTATCAACTTGATACTTGCGCCATGTTTGCCGTAAAAATATGGTGTTTTTTTACATCTATTTGCATGTAGTATTGTCTTAGGTTTTCGCGATTATTACACATTATAATAAAACAATTTTAAACGGATTAAATCGCGTGTATTATTGATTTTTGTTTTTCCTGACGTTTCGAACACTTTGCAGGGTTCATGGTCGCAGGATGACTGATTCAGTCGCAGGATGACTGATTCAGTCATCCTGCGACCACGAACCCTGCAAAGTGTTCGAAACGTCAGGAAAAACAAAAATCAATAATACACGAGATTTAATCCGTTTAAAATTGTTTTATTATATTTGCATGTAGTTAGTTGAAAACTTGAAACTATTCCCAGCTGCTTCTAGGAATAGTTTCAAGCTCTACCTACAGCTATGTAGGTTACATATACATAAAGAAGTTCATTTTTTAAATGCTATCACAGGTTATTTACCCAACATATTTAAAGAGCTGTCCTTAAATACATTTAAAAGAAAACTAAGTGAATGGCTTGCTAAACATTGTTTTAACGACTTATACTAAGAAATACGTAGAAAATAAGGAGCAATAACTTTGAAACAGGAATGAATAGTTTAGTATTCTAGTCGATTTTATCGTCGCATATCGGTGAGTTTGGTCTGATATTTTTAAATTAAAGTTTGGATTATGTCTTACAAATTTACAGATTTCTAAAACATACGTTAAAGTAGGAATTTCTAGTTTCTTAAAATGCGGCTACAACTTCCGTCATCGTTAATATAAACCATTATCCTTATGCATTAATTTTTGTAAACTCAATCAAAGTCACTGTTATCTACACAATTTCCCCAAAGAGTTATATATAATTTGGAATTTAGTATTTTGTGGCTCGATTTACAAATCTAGCTAATTCACAAAGTTGTAAAAAGCTTTTTATGGCATGTGACACATCACTAGCAAGAGGATAGACTAGAGAATTTTTGAGAGAGTTGGAAGATCCGGAAATTAAAAAAGAACTAGATGGCTAATGTCACTAATTTTAAATTTAAAAGTATTGTAAAACAATACACATCTAAATAAAATTAAAATTCAGATTCTACGACTTATACTTTTTTTTTATTTGTATTTGGATGTAAAATTTGGGTAATATTTTATTAAACAATAAAAAGTCGATGAAAAAAAAACCACAGGGCATGATAAATGTTTAGGGGTCTGAAAGGATAGCAGATGACCCCCCCAGTCAACCATTTCAATTTGGCACACGATGCACCAAACACCTTGTATATAGCAGCGGCGAAGAAAGGACGGACAATATTGTCATAGGCCATCGTTCCCAGTACCAGGCACACATAATTCCCGGTTGTCCATTGAGGCAACCGCGATTGATTCTCAGAGGGGGACTAAAAGAGCCCATGCTCTGTTCCTCGCACCCCTTGCGGGGCGCGTAGATGATCCCGTACCGGACGGTCAGTTCAGTTTACACTGCGATACGAAATAGTAAAGAACAACTGGAATACCAAGCAATTATCCTGTAAGTGATATTTATTGTAATCAAGAATACATTATGTGATTCGTGTTATTTTGGTAAATTTCATTTATCCCGAACCCCGGGTCGTAACAGTATCAAAATGTTTCCGTCGTACTATATTCAGGTTGCTACATTAGCAATAATGGCGCTGCTATTTTTCTCTACTCTTTTTGTCAAGTTGTACATCGAAGCTAAAGTAGTAGCGACCTCTTTTCGCTCGCAGTGTTACCTAGCCTTCATCATTCATCATCTCAGCATCATTAAGTTAGTATTATTTCTCAGTATTGAAACATTAAAAGATAGTACTATCTCAAACGGCTTCAATTAAAACATCAGTTAACATAAACAAAGAATTGAAACTGTGGTGTGGGAATTTGAATTTTATTTAAATTAAGTTTCCTTGTTAAACAACGTGTTGTATAAATGTAAAGTGATATAATAGTATATTCAACAATATTTATTCAATAATATTCAACGGCTGAAAGACCGAAAAATGCCTTACATTGTTTTTACGATACGCATAATAATGGGTGCCCGGAGTGTTTAATCTGCGCCAAACTCCTTGTTTGCTCTGAAGTTTGTGTTTATGGTGGTCGACACACAGTGAAAAGGTAATCCGTGTAAACATGTGTGTTGTATGATTATGATTGGGTGTGCCCAGGGGCGATTCACATGAACCAATCATACCGCTGGCTCACTCACATTCGGTGGCTGACTGTGAGCCAGCGTTACGAAGTGTGCTGTTATTTTTTTGAACACTCAATAAAATACAATACTTAAAATTATTTAATGTTGTTTGCTACTCGTAATTGCGTTGTAAAATGTAGTCCGACTTCACGTTCTTACTGGGCCTCGCATACGTTTGGTGTGAACCAACCTCCACTTGTCTATTGAGACAGCTAACTGTGTTGTGCGCGGGTTCCACACCCTCTATCGCAGCGCTAGTATAACAGATTCCTAGCACTTTAAAAAAAATCGATATTGCGCAGCGCATATGTGTAAAGATTCAATCCGAGATCAAAGCGGCCAAGAAGATTTGTGCGAGAAATAACATTTTTATACAAACACCCGTACAAATTTCCACTACAACAATGGTCGTTATAACTTTTGTCAAGCATGGGGCATTTTATGTCATTAACATCATCATCATATCAGCCTAAGGGCGATCACTGAAGAACGAAGGCCTTATTTAATATACCTTAGTAAAATTATGCTTACGACCTTATCAAATAGCACGCAAAATTCAGTCATGCCTGCACACCTGAGTTGTAAAAAAGAAAATATAAAAACTACAAGGGTAAAAGAGATAGCTATCTAGGCAAACTTCCAATATCTTTGAGGCGAACTGATTGTGAGGCGGATTTTTGGTTTTTACTTTTGGCGCGAATGTAACATATTATGAACTTTTTTCAATATATTATAATAACATCGATTGCGGTATCGGTTACGAATAGCACTAACCCATCTCATCCCATGGGTGTCGTAAAAGGCGACTATGGGATTAGCCGGAGGATGGGCAGCAGCGTTCTTCACGTAGGTACATTAACAGTTCAACTGCGATCGCCAACCCGCTTGCCAAGCGTGGTTATTATGGCAAAACCCCCCAATGAGCACACAACACACCCATATCGGTTGATGTGGCGATCTTTGGGGGAGGCCTGTGTCCAGCAGTGTACTCTATTCGGCCGAAATGATGACCTACCTACTACCTACTTAACAATTTTCTTTATTTTCTTTGCAGTGTTTTTTCTTCGCAGCCAAACCATTTGAGCAAAGAAAATAAAGTTCTACCTAATAAATAATTAAGTGTTTAAAAAGTGAAGACATGAAGGTAGTTTTACTTCTGTGTGTGTTAATAACAATGACATTATTGACTTCTGTGCTAAGTTCTACATATTTCTTCGGCGAGCAAACTAAGAACACGAAATTAGGTCATCGTGACAAAGTGAAGTACGAAGCAATTCCTTTAAAGAAACGTATCAAGCCGTATACTTATAATGGAACGTTGCCGATCAAGGTAATTAAGTAACACAAACTAATGAAACCAACCCGTGAATGTTTATAAGAAAATCCTTCCCCATGACGAACAAGTTACGGCACATGATTTTGGCAAAACAAGGCTTGTGACGTTTCTTTCTACCCTGCTTATGTATCAGCAGATTACAATAATCATTTTTATCTTACGTCTAAAACAGACTCCGTGCGGTGTCCAGATTAATAATCTAGAATCACCCCATCCTCTCCCGGAGATGTCATAAAAGGTAACTAGCGGCCGAATACTGAAACGACACTTAATATTAAGTCCCGCTTTAACTTATTCGAGAATACCGTTCTCGGTAGGACACCGGGCGGCTTAAATAGTTAAAGTTTAATATTAACTGACGTTTCAATATTCGGCCCTAAGAGACTAACGTGACTCAGCTAGAGCGGCGCATCTCTCTGGCTTAGTCACCTAAGAGTACAGCGCCCCTTCTATGGAACAGTAGCCATTCTGCGCTCACCGACCCGCTTGCCAAGCGAGGTAAATATTGGCAAATTCCCCCCAAAATTACGTCACGGCATGTAACCGGTTGTTGTGCAAATCTATAGGGGAGACCGTTTTTCAGCAGTGGATGTCTTGGGGCTGATATGATGAAGGATTCAACTGAAGGGTGGTAAACCCTAGTGTAGGAATGGAGGACTCAACTGAAGGGTGGTACATCCTAGTTGAGTCCTTCTCATACAACTTTACCACTACCACTTATATACGAGTCTATTCGCCAACCTAAATAAATCACGTAAAAGTTAATAATCTCTTCTCTCTGTTAATTTCCAGGCGATTAGCTGCTACGACTATCAAAACAGTGATGCATCCGTCAATATAACATCTGGCGGTATCGGTTACCCCTTCGTGGAACTCAGGTTGAAGAGTCAACGGAGTTATAGATTGGATTACGCTATTGAGATCTATGTGTAGTGTTTACCATAAGCATACCGGGGGGAGAGCGGGAGGTGGGACTAGTCCTCCCCAGAATCAGTCAGAATCTCATCTTAGAATTATATTGAATCACTTATTAAAAATAAGCCTTTACTGAAGTGTTGATATCATCACTGGAATAGAAGCAATGATGGTATTTATCCGCTCCAGAAGTGATGCACTACAAGTTCAGCGGTGATTTATGAATAAAAACTGACTGATTGAAAATCATTATTACGTAAACGATCGTGACGGTCAGAAACGAAGTCTACATTAAATATGTTTCTAGTAAAAAATTACTTTTTTAATAAATAAAACTAATCTTACAAGTGTTATATAATTACACTAGCGGACCTGGCAGATGTTGTTCAGCCATTTAAGGAGGAGCGGAGTTTGAAAAGAGTAAATAAATATGATAACTACTACCACAGCGCCAGTTAAAAGGATCCAGATTTAGCTATTTATCTTTTTTGGCAGTCGTCATTTCGGCCGAATGAAGTCCACTGCTGGACACAGGCGTCCCCCAAAGATCACCACAACGATCGATATGGGTGTGTTGTGGGCTCATTGGGGGGTTTTGCCATAATCGCCACGCTTGGCAGGCGGGTTGGCGATCGCAGTTGAGTTGTTAATGTACTCGAAGGACGCTGCTACCCATCCTCCGGCTAATCCCTTAGTCGACTTTTATGACACCCACAGGAGGAAATGGGGTGGCGGTATTCAGAGCCGGCACCACACGGTATTTTGGCAATAAATCAACATAATTGTATATTGTGAATTGAGTAATTTTGGTCCGTATTTTTTTTTTTTCATAACTTACATCACCACCTATGTAGTCCTAGCATAGCTATAAACTATCGTCTCGACAAAACAAAATATTGTGTGAATACGACCTGAATCGGTCATGTCGTTAAGATATTACAGGACCATAACAGAGGCACCGAAGCTTATAGAGATTTTTTGTTAGATTTAACAGATTTTATATACCTAATATCAGGTATTTTATTCTAATTATTTCCACTCCAAACTAGTTGTCTGGGCAGACACGGGGAGATTTACCAATTACCGGGCAAAGTAAAAGAAAAACAAAATAAATATGGATAATCATATATTTCCTTAAAATATAAACATTAAAAAATAACATGCTCCTCTTACACGATACATACACGTCGTACGAAGACTGGAATGCAAGACAAGAATACACGTATCTCAGACAAGAATTTGTAACAAAAATAATTGAAAAACATGAATGAAAAATCTATAAAGATGCCAAAGCACATAACAATAATTCCCGAAATCGACTGACGAGTTTTCTCTCGCTCATCGCGAAATATCCTACTAGAAACTAGTGACGAGTCCCTCACTTGTAAGATGAGTCCGAGTTCCTCAAAATGTAAACTGAGAATTCCTCGTATTTCAACTTTGAACCATCTCATCCAACTCCTCACTTTATTAGGAATGCACTCGCGATTTTTTTTTGCATCTGACTGATGAGAGAGCGACCGTCGATCGAAGTGGTATGTATGAGGCAAGAGAGCTGGGGTAGTAATACGAGTTTCAACTTGAGAGAAATAAAATGACACATTACACACATTAAAGGTCATATCAGTAACAAATTTGTAGCGAGAACACATAATTATCTATTAAATTGCTTGCGACGGCCGTATAAATGGCTCTGTATAAATATTATTCCTGTTTTTCGCCTGCCTCATCCAGCGAAGCCGCGTCGTACTGTCCGCCGCTCACTATAGCTAGTCTAACGCACCGCTTCCGTCACCTCCTCTCATATGAAGGGTGCCTCGTGAGAACCTTTCGAGATCCTCTCGTTTAAAACGGACGAGTTACCCATTATCCTCTAACCTGTTAAGCGAAATATTTACCTTAATTGCCAGCAGCCGCGAGACACAATAGATTTCTTTATTGTCTGGCTTTGTGACAGATATTGAGTTATTAATAGAATCCATAAATAGCTGTCAGCATCCTAGCTCCTCTGCGTGAGCCTTCTCACGATCATTGTTGGAATCAGGCTGGAGCCCATCTAGATGCGACCACATATCAGTTTATTACAACTGTACTACCTCCGTAGCCGCAAGTTGTAGAAAAGTAAAAAAAACAAGAGTAATATGTATTTCATACTGTTGTAATAAAAGCTTTTGTTGCATAAATCTTGTCTTGCAATGAAATAATCCCTATAATAATGCGTTGCATAGCCAAAACAAGTGATTTTGTTAAACTTAACATCGAATAGGTGATGTATTATAGATAAAATAATTTTAAATTCGACCAGAAAAATCATTACATTATAAACATTATTTTTTCACTTAAATACATTTTGCACTTATGAAAATAATATTTTTGATTTTTGTTTTTTGTAATTATGGTACTTTAATAAGCTAATTACGCGGATGTTACACATGTCAGACCTCTGCAAACTCTATTATGCGATGCGTTAAAATGAAAACTCTTAAAACCTAAACGCTAAAATAAATTTAATTTTCATTTCATTAAGGACGGTTCACACCAAGCATATAGACAGCCGTCGACTAAGCAGGCTGACTGAGTCACGGTGTGAACTGAAAGTCGAAACTACATTTTCCAACGCTACGCTACGCTACGGTACGCGTAGTGGCGTATTCATAGACAGATACAATGTTTAATCATCGCCACCAAAGAAACCATTCATAAAATAAATGTGTAAACTATCAGTATTGGAGATATATATATATATATATATATTGTTACGCCATCCGATAAACAATAGCGGAAAGTGGCGCCGTCAGGTGTTTAGTAGCGATACTAAAGTGTGTAGAAACTCGTGGATTGTTCTTCGTAAACAAGACACGTATCGCCATCTGTTATCTAGTAGCTGTACTACGGTTTGAAGTAACTTCCAGAATTTTCTGGATGGTTCTATGTGGCGCCATTTGGTGTATAGTAGCGGTACCAGATAGTCTGGAAAATGCTAGAAAGCAAACATTCTGGAACTTTCTATAAAGTATCGGTCGGCCCATATATATAGTGGCCGCGAAGAAACGACAGACAGTTCAGTTTACTCTGCGACACAGTGAAGAACAAGTGGAATACCAAGCAATTAATCTGAAAGTTTTATAAGCGATATATTACCGCGTAATCAAGATTGAATTGTGTATAGATACCGTGAATATTAGTAAATTTAATTTATCCCGAACCCCGGCTCGTAACAATATGTTCTCTTCATATAGTATATTACTATATGGGGAGAACTATGCTTTGTATTTCTCTATGAAATCGAATCAGAAATGAGGAGATCCGTAGAAGAACTAAAGTTGACGATATAGCTGAAAGGATTAGTAAACTGACGGGCCGGGTTGGGCACGTTGATTGTAGAACTGATGGCCGTTGGGGCAAAATGTTCTCGAGTGGAGACCGCCCGCCGGAATATGCAGCGTGGAATGACCTCCGAAAAGGTGGACATACGACATGGTGAAGGTCGCTGCGAGTCGTTGGAGGCGGGTGGCATGTAACCGATCGTTGTGGAAATCTATGGAGGCGGCCTTTGTTCAGCAGTGGACGTCCGTTGGCTGATATGATGGTTGGAACTACCGGCGTGCAATGTGATTGCACCGAATTGGTGTCCAGCTCAGCATGTGCCAGATATGATACCTGACGCTGGTATTCTGCTGGATGACAGACAGTGATATACGGATGATGAGCAGACCACACAAGCAATGTTAGCAATGTTAGCATGTATACAAATAAATAAAATTGAAGTGTCTGTTTGTAATGTCAAAATAACAGCTTTTTACTAAATGCATATGAAAGTTTATACTGTACATTTAACAAAATAACAAATTTTAAATTTTTTGTCTGACTGTCTGTTTTTTTCGAGTAATCTCCTAAACGGCTGGACCGATTTTGACAGGATTTTCACTGGCAGATAGCTGATGTTATAAGGAATAACTTAGGCTACTTTTATTTTAGGAAAATAATTAGGGTTCCGCGTAAAAAAATTAAACCCTTGAAATCCAATATATATATATATATATATATATTCTATGTCGAAGTATTCTAAATTTCTTTTAAATTAAACGCGGGTGAAACCGCGGGTCCCAGCTAGTTAATAATAATATTATTATGTGTTCAGTATGAACGTAACGTTGAAGATTTCGAAAAACCAGCACACTGAGTGACGCTAGCTCAGCTGACACTCGGCGCCTCACTGTGACCGATCTTTACATTTGATGTGAACCATCCCTTACTCTGAGATCGTTGATCGGCCATCATTATCTCGATAAAAATTAACATTTGACTCGATAAAAGATGATGAACAGCTATAGGGATTGAAACATGGCGAACTTCTGCCACTGTGTATACACTTATAAAGTACCAAGGAAAAATAAATTTTGGTCCACGATTTACGTTTATAAAAAACATATTATAACCTAAAAAAAAAACAATATTTGCACCGTAGATAAAATTATTATTAATTAAACTTCGACTTGTCTAACTACTGTTGTAGATCTAATCATTCACAATTATATTTTTTTAAGGGATATATCGACTAAAATGCTCCAAAGTTGTTTAAAGGTGCGGACGCATCTACACGCGCCAGTTAGTCGTGTAGCACTGCCGAGTTGGAACAGAGATTTTACTTCTAATGTTTATTCACCAGAACATCTATTTGCTCCTTCAAGCGGCCAAGTATCGAGGGATACGTGTGATGTTTATGGATAATTTGATGATTTGTGTTTACTTTCTGAATGTGGCGATGTTGCCCGAACTATGGTTGGCGCGGCTCGCAACATCGCCACCTACTTGAAAAAGTTTTCAGTCTTGTTTTTCCATTTGGTTGCTAGCCACCCTTGTAGCAGAGTTGTTCAAGTCGTCCAAAGGCTTCTGAATTGGCTTAACGACTGGCGTCTTATGTCAGTAACTGGAACTATTTTACGTGCTCTAGCAAACCGTTTATATGCCACTATGCCATCACCCATCCATGGACTGACCGCACCGAGTTTTGTTTCATCATCACCATATCAGCCAAAGTCCACTGCTGAACAAAGGCCTCCACAAGTGTGTCTACATTTAGTCCCCTCTTTATCTCCCGATTTGCCAGTACTCTTGGCAGGCGGGTTGGTGAGCACAGTATGACATTTCCACAGAAGGGACGCTACTGCCCTTCCCTCTAGTTAAGAGTCCCTTAGTCGCTTTTTACGATATACACAGGAGGCGGAGTGGTGCTATATTCTTGATCCGGACACCACACTGACATGACAGGAGTGTTGCTTACCCTCGCCGAATTTATACCGATCAGTGAGTGAGAGAACTAGCTATGAGTGTCCCATTTAACTTATCAGTCATTCGGATGTATATACCACTCCAGATACAAATGTTCGTAACTCAAAACTGAAGGCTGCCATTCTAAGGTCTACTTTGAGCAGTACTGCCGCTAGAATGTGTCCCCCAAAAAGGCATGTAATACTAATAGCCACCAGCCTGGGCGATCTAGTTGATTCCAAAGCCTATACTCTAGTTTAGTTAGTGCACCTTTCAAGGCTCGCGCGATGTTCGCGTATACAAAGAAAATGTTCGCTCTCGTAGATGTGTACACACCTTTAGTAAACTCTTAATATTTTATGTTATATAACTGATTTTATTTAAATATAGTTTAACTAAAATGCATACATAACAGTAAAATGCTAGCCGACTATACAGTGTAGGTGAAAATTATAGTAAAAATATAAAAGCTATTTATCTCATCTCGGAAATAATAGATCACCGTTTTTGTCATTTATGAGCACGCAATGTATCGTTACCAATGCGATCACAACGCTGTGTGATTGCTGCGATGACCTCATCCGTAAACTGTAGCGAAACGACAGACGCTTAGTTTTTATTTCCATTGCTGTTTTATGTAAAAATATATAGTTTGTGTTTTTATTCGAAATAGCATTAGGGTAAACGGTACTGGGGGTGAGCCGACGGCTCTAAGCTGCCTGAACGAAATTTTTTATTTCATACGCTGTTTGTCTGAGACTAATGTTTTTTTTGTCATTGAACAAAATTAATTTTTCATTATACATACTTTAAATACCCGTTCGGCATACCCTTTCGACCTAGCCATGTGTACCTTTGCCTATTGTACAATTTTCATATTGACTTACATATCTGAAAAACCATTGTGATATAGAATTGGCGTCCTGTAGTGTCTACGTGCCATGAGAAAAGTAATATTATGTATTGAAAAAATTGCGTAATAGTAAAAAATATGAGAACTAAAGTCCCTCTTCTTCGTTCAAGAATATGGAACTGTTTGCTCGTATAGCTTTTATTGTATACTAGATGTATAATAATTATAAACAAGAATATTACTGTAGGATTGAGCCGACATATTTTACAGTATGCTCTCATCAGTCCAGCCTTATCGCAAAAACTTCCAGAAACATCAAATGCAGCTGATTCAGGATATTCTTATTACCATCTGACGTCGCCATCCTTCTAGGGAGGGATATAGATAACTTAAAGTTAGACAGGCAGGATTAGAATAATCAAAACATTATCTCACACGAGACGCGACTAAATGAAGGAGCGTGAAGTTTAATCTCTTCTTCTCGCTTAGCTGTCATATAATATTAGTTCACACTGTTAGCTCCGACATCATCCCACGGGACTAGAGTAAAAGACAGAAGACAATGTGACGTCTGCTTAGCTGAGATATATTGCTAAATATAAAATTCATTATAATAGAATACTTTTAAACGGATTACAGATTTGTGTTTTTCCTGACGAGATTTTTAAAAGTTGGTTTATTTTATCTACCATACAATTTAAGTATAAAAATACTTCGATGCACGCAGTAATAACTCACATATTTTGATGTTTTTAGTGTGGTACTTAGTTTGGGACATAATTATTTTAATAACAGGATTTCAAACCGGCGGTAGTACCTAATCTGTAACGACGCCTGTCACCTTAGTCATCCTGCGACCACGAACCGTAATGTAATCTGTTTATAAGTCTTTTATTATAATGAGTAATAATCGCTAAAATCTAGGACATTACTATATAAAATTCATGTCACATAATATTCAACGAATCCCGTATTCTTGGTATTGTTTTCCGAGGAACTAGCTCCTTGTATTATATTCATATGAGCTGGAACGGACCGTCAGCATCAATCCTACCGACTTTATACATTTCTTGTAATATCTAGTGTATAACATAACATATATTGTATATTTATTGGCATTCCTTGAGCACTTGAAGTGATTTCCTGAACAGTTCTTGTTGAGAGCGTGCGTGTTTGATCTCCAACTCGGCTAGGTCCAGTAGACTGAAATATAAATAATACACGTGAGCGTGTATTTCTATGCTATCACCAGAGTCAGGTGTGGTGATGAAATAGTGCGGAGCGCAAGCGAATACCCCCCATATCCCGTGATAGTTGGGTTGAAGGAGCCCCGTGAGGTTTCAGCCGGTAATATGCACGCCCACTGCCTACTCGCCATATGCCATCTAACTGCTGTGACGCTTATCACCATACCAGCCAAAGAACGTACACTGCTAAATAAAAGCCTCCCCCATAAATTTCCACAATAATTGTATAGTCATACATACTGCACAAATATTGTACAAATACTACGTATTACGGGTTGGTGAGCGCAGAGCGACAGCAGGGACGCTGCTGCCCACCCCTCTGGTTTAGTCTCTTAGTCGCCTTTTACGTCATAGGAGCAGAATGAGTGGTGCTATGTTCTTAATCCGGACACAATAAAATATGAATTACCTTTTCCGGAAAGCCAAGACTCTTCTAGTACGGAAGTCGTTGAGCTCTTCCCTCGCACGCGCAGACAGCTGCTCGAACTTCGCGCATGCGTCCGCTTGCGCTTGTTCAGCCTGTTACAAAGTGATAAAGGGCAAGGAGAAGTCAAGATAAAGAGTACTGGAAGCCTAATATGACTAATTATCAGTCAATTAACAGTCGCAAGCTGTTATTTCTTTAATTTCTGGTACGTCCAACGCCGTGTCATACAATGTTGGGTGACATTTTTTTTTTTCTACAAATCACATTATAAAGCGAAAATACCACAATATTACCCTTTAGGGATTTTTTTGACTTAATGCAACGTTTTAAACCTGCGACACATTGAAATAACAGACGTCTGAATATTAAAATAGAATAGAATATTGCTCCGACTGTCGGACAGATTCGTCACCGACGGATCGAACGAAAAAATCTTCCCGCCAAACATTGTCACATTGAAATAGCTGAATAAAAGATGTCAATAATTAATAATTCGGCGTTGAACGTGTTAAATATAAAACATTCACAACTCAATTTACAGTGCTCCAGGCATACTGACATTGGCAGTTGCGCGAGCGAAACCTACACACCCAGCAACAGGTAGGTCAAATGAACACGGTAAGTACCCCCTCCCCACCGTTCTGGAAGTCCATGAGGATTACCCCACCAGCAAAAAGGCTCGGCTTCCAAGAGGACATTGGGTGTGGAGAGTTATCGCTTGCGTGACGTGGGCAAACCATCTATACCTCCTGCTACGGCTACAGTTATTAGAAGCGAACACAAAAAGGCAGCTCAATTAAAAAAAAAAATTAAGAAGCGGTCGCTAGTAACAAATTCAACCGGAGCTGGATATTCGAGATACATACAAACGAGTATGTGGACAACTGACAAATTGTTTTTATTCGTAGACATATATAGCCAAGGTCAGCAACACTTACACAATACAAACAGTTAAAATGTACTCATACACCGTGATTTTCTAAATGGATAAACTGCGTTGTGTCGGCAAATCATTTTCGAGATGGAGGTTGAAGCAGCTAGACTGTATTATTTGAAGTGTCTCAACCACTTCTTTATATGGCCACTCCATAGCCACAGAATACTTAATATTAATTGCAAGCCATAGTTATCGTCGATTATCAGTTGCTTCGGGCGGGAAATAAAGACCCATAGCACTCACGTTGCACTCTGACAAACGCAGGTGTCTACACGCATTAAATAAAGTGCTTAAATCTCTTTGATGTGCCAAAAAATACCACCACCCGAAGTAACTTTTAACGGTATTATGGATGGGTACATCCCTAGTGTCCATTAACGCGATAATTAACAGCGTTAGTGTGACCGTAGCATAACAAAATGGGGGCGTTACCCAAATGTTAATAACGCCCTCTACTAATACTTCTCTATACCCCTACAGCACTTGGTACATTTTACAGATAGATTCCTCATGCACAGAGCCCCAGACCCAGAACATCTCCCTGTAGGACATCTAAATGTTTGCTCCGTGCGGGAACTGAAACCAGACCGCAGCTCAGAACTGCATTGCACTAATGGTTAGTATGGAGAAACTAATATTCAAACACGAGTCCTATAAATAAAGTTGTTGTATTTGACCAATAGAATAAATCCTTGGGCATACTCGACCTGTTTGGTATCAATCAAGGTTGACTGGAAGAGAATGCTTAAGCCAGTCCGCCTTCCTTCAACTTTCCATATCAAGACACACATGCACTCACTGATCGGTAAACGATCGGTGAGGTTAAGCAACGCTCGTTGCGGTCAAAGTCAATTTTTTTTGTCAAAATTCAAAACTATTCGATTTAGTTGGGTACCAAACACAGGTTTCAGCCTAGTTAGGCACCGGTCTCCCACATCAATTTGAATAATACTATAACTAGGCAATATTGTGTTGTTGCAACTTTTTCATTATTGTGGAGAAAAAATAAGTTTAAAAAAAACATAATCAGACATTAAACGATTGATTTAGTTTTAAGTCGATATGAAAATATTATAAAAGGTGAGCATGAGAATGCCAACTCACGTATTCGAAAGTACTTAATAGTTTTGTCACAGGTTATTTTGTGTTTATATATTTTTATTTTAGTGTTTCTATTCATTGACAGCACTGTGGGCGGAGTGGCTAAGCGATTAGCTTTCTGCGCCACGTGTAACGGGTTATATCCCTACAGGGAACAAATAATTGTATGATCTACAGATAGTTGTTTCGGGTCTCAGTGTTTGTGCATGTGATATTTATGTCTGTAAACGGTATCATCGAGACAGGAGAAATACCTGTGCATCAATATTATTAGTATATATAAATATAAAAATTACGGCGCATAACTACGAAACACACATAAAAAATCTAATCACACACACACACACTTTTTGATGCTAGAACAACACTAAGCATGGTTACCTCTTGCACTTCCATGGGCTGCGTATTACACAGAAAGATACATGTCAAACATTTGTGTGGTGCTGGGCTAAGACCGAGTCAGTAAAGGCCGACGAACGCACGATCAATGAGATATGTCTTGAGTGGTCTTCTTACTAGCACTTGTATCGAAGCTAGTGTAGCAAAGACCACGCATTTAGGAGCGTTGTCTAGTATAGTGTATTCTACTATAGGGTGGAAACGATAAAGATAAGAAAACGGTGACATATCAGACCAGGCCTCGGGCGCCACTGCAATGCTATCCATCCCTACCATTATGTCCAATAAAGCTGGTGTGTAAACAGAAACAATATTTCGTTCGTGCGTTCGCCCGGTCTGTACCCAGCATGATATATAAAGGGTCTTACTTTAATAGTGGTAAATATTTTAAGAGGTAAATCTATAGGTAAAATTATGTGTTTAGCATAAAAAAAACATATCATCAACCTTTATTTTATAAAATAATACAGAGTCAGTAAATCTTTCGCTAGTCGAGTCTTTAAATATTTATTTATTTATTATCAGTAACACCGATACTTGATATTTGAAATAAATTCTATAGCCTAGCCTTAAAATATTATCCATTATTAAAGTAAGACCCTATATATAATATACAATACATAAACAAGTATTAAAACAGTGTGAATCACATACATTGCAATAACAAAAGGAGACCCTTCAAGCTCATTAGTCCCTTCATGTACCATCAGCAACATATTCAATAAATTTTGCACTAGCTTATCTTTTTGCCTAATTTGGTTTCGTTAATAGAACATTTTACAAAAAAAAAGACAAAATTTTGCCTATTAGGCAGCCGAGAAATTATGTGAACCTCTAATCTTGACGCTAGGAATTAAGTCGCCCATGCAGATACCACGAACAATAATGTTCCTACTGAGACATAAGCAACATAAATTGTATAAAGAGGAGAAGCGACGCCCTAATTTGGCTTCGTCTTGATTGTGCACTCGCAAGATGAGTAAGCGCACGATCAGTTAGCCAAGATATGGTGAGTTTTGTTTTACAAAGTAATTATTATGTCCATAACTGCTTTTTTCACTGTTTCGCTGAATTTGTCGCGGGGTCTGTCAGCGTTGCTTGAGACGCAAAATTTGTGACGATGTCTATGCGAATCGGAACTATGTCGTTGCGAAATCCTGACGATGTCGTTGCGAAATAATGACAATGTCGTTGCAAAATCACGCTGATGTCGTTGCGAAATAGCAACGATGTTGCGAAATCATGCTGATGTTGCAAAATCGCAATTGTATAGTGAACCGTCGCCTACGCTTAAAGATGACTCACGTAATTTGATTTGAATTTCACCCTTATTACTTATCGAAATTGGTTATTACGGCAACATATGAATACTAACTGCATGTACGTCTTTATTCTTAGCCCTGGCTTTCTCGAGATTCCTGTTGGCAGCTTCATATGCGGCTAGACATCTGGAACAAAAGTGATGATTAATAATCATTCAAGGGTTTCTTGGGAGAAAAGCTAGTTATGGAACATGGTCAATTCTACGCTGAAACATCTACGTCATCATCATATCAGCCAAAAGACGTCCACTGTACAGCACAGGCTTCATCCATAGAATTGTATTGTCACTTTGAGACTGCCTTTAATCGCCTTTTATGACACCCAAGGGTGCGGGTTGTAGGGTTCAGGTGACTTAAAGTAAAAATCGCTGTGAAGGGCACGATAGATAATTAAATTACTGTGTATAAGAGACTAAATAACTAATGTCTCGAGGGGACGAGCACAAGTGGTGCCCCGCAGAACTAGTCTTGGGTGCTCTAGTGTGATCATACGAGGACGTGGAGCCCCCATTAGGTGCCAAAGATGCCTTGGGGGTCGCGAGCGCGCTTATTGGGAAATTAATTCCGCCCCCGGGAAGACAGCGGTGTGCATGTGGTCACGTACCGCTGTGTGCGCAGCACAGCGCATAGTGAGGCTTCGGGGGAATCTTTTACAATTCCCTCGAGAGATGCCTGGGGGGTGGCCTCTTTACAATCGCCTTCCCTCTACTAGAGGGGATGACCGCTTTACAGTCATCCCCTCCGAGATGTGCCTAAAGGCGTGGCACCAATGGGTGGCTCTAGATGGAGATCTTTCGAGTTCCTGGAGCTTCCCTTCGATGCCGAAGATGATCACTCCGGTGGTTTTAGCCGGTAGGAGTCCGGCATGCCCCTTCGCCCTTCCCCGGGGCGGAGGAAGTTCATGATAAATGTCCACAGGGCCCATTTAAAAAAAAAAGACTAGTCTTGGGTAGCATTACAATAGTTATGGGCAGGCGTGACGCTAACCACCCGGGGAGTGACTTGCTAGTGATGACTTCACTAGGTTATATAAAGAAAGAAAACAAACTGGAGTGCAATAATTGCGTTTACTCAAATATGTAACACGTGAGATTTGACCTGCTGGAACATGCGATAGTCTCACAAACAATCCACTCCACACGACGAATAGTACAAGTAAACATGAATGGTCATTAGTAAGATAATTAAAGTGCGTATGCTACTTGTAAGTAAACCCTGACCCAGCTTACCTAAGTCTCCGTACGAGCACGGCCTTCGCGGCATGTGCATCTCTCATGTAGTATCGAAGAGTGTCTGCTAGCTTCAGATCCTGGTCTGATGCCATGCGACCTTCGATTTTCTGTGAACAAACAATAAAAGGTTTTATCATCCTTATGTAATATTTATTCAAACACTGTTTTTGTTTGTATATATAAATATAACGCTTTCTTTTTTAAATGAAAACTTGTTTTAGCGCGGGTACGCATATTTTTAGATGAGATAAAATCTCTGGAATCGCGACACCGTTACGAGACGCTTGAAGTGAAAACTTCTTTTAGCGCGGTACGCATATTTTTAGACGAGATAAAATCTCTGGACTCGCGACACCGTTACGAGACGCTTGAAGTGAAAACTTCTTTTAGCACGGTACGCATATTTTTAGATGAGATAAAATCTCTGGACTCGCGGCTCCGTTACGAAACGTTTGAAGTGAAAACTTCATTTAGGGCAGTACGCATATTTTTAGCAGAGATAAAATCTCCTTTGTTTTTTTTTATTCGTGCCCAGTGGAAATTCTTCATGAACTTCCTTCGCCCCGGGGAAGGGCGAAGGGGTATGCCTGACTCCTACCGGCTAAAACCACTGGGGCGGTCATCTTCGGCACCTAAGGGAGGCTCCAGGTCCTCCTATGATCACACTGGAGCCGCCCACTGGTGCCACGGCTGTAGGCACATCTCGGAGAGGGTGACTGTAAAGCAGTCACCCCCCCGGGGGGATTGTAAAGGATCCCCCAAAGCGTCCCACGGCAGCGCGTGAGCACATGCGTGCTACCGTCTTCTCTTGGGTCGCTTGGTGTGAGCACGCAGATTCCCCAATCTACGCACCCGCGAACCCAGAGGTGCCCCACCTTGTAGCTACGGCCGGGGGTTTCAGGCGTATCGGAATTAGGCGCCAGGGCGGTTGTTACCCCGGCGCCGTCTCCTCCTTCTTAGAGTGGGATCGGCCTTCTCTCGATCCCGCTCTGCGGTCTCCTTGGAGCATGACGCTCTCACAAAAGGAGGAGATAAAAGCTCCTAACGCGCCAAAATAAGTTTTCACTTCTGTCGGCACTCCCGGAGTGCATTTTTATTCTTTCTAAGGTCTTATCGGTAGAGTAATCTCTACCGTTCTCTACAATCCACTCGACTTTTAACCTCTTTGTCAGATTATTTTTCCTTCATTTGGCCAAGGTATTATTTGATAGCCCGGAGGTTTACAGATTCACTTCTTAAGCACCAGGTCACGGATTAAAAGTAATTTTTCTAATGGCATATGTACTTTTTCGTTAATCTAAGATACCACAGACTTTAAATAAAGGAAAACATTTCGGGGAAACTGGGATCTAATGGTAAGAAATCGCCAAACCACAGTGAGGTGGGATGGTGAATGCTTGTTACTTCTCTGTATGAGAAGAGACATTTGCCCTACAGTAGGACAGCAACAAACTTATATTATATACTATATATAAAAAATTGTATCCCACCAGGGGGTGTTGGGAACAGGGTTCAAGTCGCCGGTGATTAGGGACCCCTGTAGTCAGAGAGAGGAACCTCCTAACAATTCTAGCCGTATTTAGGAGTACCGCTTTCTGCATCACGCTTTTGACCCAGCCGCCCAACCAGAGCCTCTTAAAGTGTTGATCGAGACTCTTGGCCATTAGCCCATTGGCCGTTACAATTACCAGCACAATGATAGCAGAGTTTACCTCCCACATGTCGACAACCTCTTGTGCCAATTCAAGATATTTAATTCGCTTATCTTTCTCGGTTTTCACGACACTCGTCATGCGGGATAGTTTCATCCATAATCATTGTACATGGCTCTACTCGATCTATCACCACTATGTCACATGTTTTGGCTACAATAGTCCAGTCAGTGATGATAGATCCCAGTACAATGTGATTTCGTCATTTTCGAGAACTATCATCATTTCGGTCGAATGAACACCACTGCTGGACACAGGCCTCCCTCAAAGATCACTACAACGACCGATATGGGTGTGTTGTGTGCTCATTGGGGGGTCTTGTCATAATCGCCACGCTTGGCAAGCGGGTTGGCGATCGCAGTCGAGTTGTGAATGTACTCGAAGGGCGCTGCTGCCCATCCTCCGGTTAATCCCTTAGTCGACTTTTACGACACCCACGGGATGAAATGGGGTAGTGGCATTCTGAGCCGGCACCACACGGCAAACTAAGAACTAAGGCATTATTAATTCGAAAGAATCGAATTGGTATCGAACGAATAATTATTATTATTGATCGCGGTAACTGTGCCTGCGTCTTCTCTCTGCCTCTCTCGAATCAGAAATGAGGAGATCCGTAGAAGAACTAAAGTTGGCGATATAGCTGAAAGGATTAGTAAACTGAAGTGGCTATGGGCGGGGCGCATTGCTCGTAGAACTGATGGCCGTTGTGGCAAAAAGGTTCTCGAATGGAGACCGCGCACCGGAAAACGCAGCGTGGGACGACCTCCAACGAGGTGGACAGACGACCTAGAGAAGGTCGCTGGGAGTCGTTGGATGAGAGCGGCATGTGACCGCTCGTAGTGGAAATCTAAGGGGGAGGCCTTTGTTCAGTAGTGGACATCCTGTGGCTGATATGATGATGACGTATATATACGAGTATCTTTGGTTTAATTTTTTTATTTTATTATTTTGTCGTTTACAACACAACCAAGGAATAATCTGTTCCAACAGCTAAACCATAATGACTGGGCTTATAGTTGACACCAATCTCCTCATGACAACCTTTGGATCATTAGCATTTCAGCCGAAAAACGTTTATTTCATCTAAAGGTCGCCTCAACGACTGGTCCGGATTTATGTTGTGTGCTCATTAGGGGTTTTTTCCATAATCGCCACGCTTCTCAAACGGGATGGTGATCGCAGTTACGTTGTAGATGTACCCGAAGGACGCTGCTACCAATCCTCCGGCTAAACCCATTGTCACCTTTAACGACACCCACGGAAAGAGACGGGGTGGTGTTATTCTTAGCCGGCTCTACACGAAAACCAAAAAACAAGTAACATCTTGGACCAATAAAGTAGTGATACGACGTCAAACAAAAATCGAAGCATGAAGAACAGTCGGCAAAGTGGAACGCAGTGTTGCCCGATACACAGAGGGAAAGATCGACAAAAATGTTTATAACACAACTCCATGGCAAGAGCAATGTTTTTTTTACATGTGGGCCTTTGCCCCGCACCGATATGGGTTGAACTAAGTGTCCCTTACCCTGCATTTGTCAAACGTCTCTGCAGCTCTGGTCAGGAACCTCTCGGTGGGCGGCTGTTCTCTCGTAGCTAACTGAGTGATACATGACGACAGTCTTATGTGGGCGTCTGCTACGTCTGTAGAAAGATGTCAGTTCTTCTTATAGGCGAGGCGCTGACCGGCAAACGATCGTCGAGGTTAAGCAACACTCGGTCCGGCCAGTCTATAGATGGGTCACCGTATAGTGGTATATGAATAGAGCGTCGTCGGAGGCTTTTGGACGGCTTGAACAACTCTGACACAAGGTTGGCCACTAACCACACGAAAGAAGAAGTACTTCAAATCTTCTTTATTTCTTTATCGTTGGGTTAGCGTGCAACATTGTGTCAGAGTGGTTGTGTGTAATTTTAATTCGAGTAACAATAATTTTGTTAATACACCTTTTTTTTATTTAGGTTTTTTATTGGTGTCCAATGGAAATTTTACATGGAACTCCTACCGGCTAAAACCACCGAAACGGTCATCTTCGGCACCGAAGGGGAGCTCCAGGTCCTCGTAATATCACACTGGAGTTGTTAATACACCTACCAAGTTTTCGCTCTGCATCGCCCTATGGTGGACTGATAAAAAATGACTAACGCATTAAAGCCTCTACACACGTTCGTAAATAAATGTTAAAACATGGTCAGTAAATATATATAAATAAAGGCCTCAGACTACTTTTAATGACTGTTTTCTAATTATATAGGCCACGACCCACAATCAAATACCACTATACGGTCACCCATCCATCCCTTTGTTGTACACTACTTTACACATAATAAATTTTGCCCCACACTAGGATTTCTCCTGTGTCGTGGGTGCGTTTACAGACATGAATTCCACATACAATACACCCAGACCCGGAACAACTGCCTGCAGATCATACAAATATTTGTGCCGTGCGGGAATCGAACCCACGACCCGGAGCGCAGCAGCTGACCGTATCAGCCACTGCAACAACCATGCCGTCAGGTTAATATTACTTCTCAATTTCCATACCTTTATGCTTGCTAGTCATCCTGTCGACCTTCGCAACAGCCTCCTTCAAATGCGAGTAGTATTCTTGAAGGAAGGTGGTCTCCTGCTCGAAGAAGTCGTTCACATCTCTCACTGTCGCGCCTAAGTAGATCTCGTCTGTGGTGGTGGTCATTGAACGCATCTGTAAAGGATGGTACAGTCCTTATCGATGCCCAGGAGGAACCAGCGTTTTGGATCTATGTTCTCTAAAAACGCCTAGAAGATGCCCATTACAAGGAATTCCCTTTCATTGAGGCACCAGCTTGCAGTCATGAATCTCACGTGCACAAATATCCGGACCCAGAACAACTCAATTCAACTCAATTATTTATACAGTAATTAAGTACCAACAGACACATTTAGACATCATATTGAAACAACTGGCAAGGGCATTTTGCTAAATGAGAATTAACGCTAAATAGTATCTTTAATAAATAATAATAATAATTTCGGCCGAATGAAGACCACTGCTGGACACAGGCCTCCCCCAAAGATCACCACAATCACCGATATGGATGTGTTGTGGGCTCATTGGGGGGTTTTGCCATAATCGCCACGCTTGGCAGGTGGGTTGGCGATCGCAGTTGAGTTGTTAATGTACTCGAAGAACGCTGCTGCCCATCCTCCGGCTAATCCCTTAGTCGACTTTTACGACACCCATGGGAGGAGATGGGGTGGTGGCATTCTGAGCCGGCACCACACGGCTAATAGTATCTTTATGTAGTAGGTATGGTATCACTGTCATATAGCAATAAATCCAGGTGGAGCCGGCATTTCCTACTAACCGCAGATGAGAAAAAATGCCGTAACCATCTCAAAGGTTTGAGTTTTAAATTCCAAGCATATTTTATGGTTTAATATTATGTGGTGTTATTGTCGGGGGGGAAAGTTGTACGTCTGGAACGGCTTTTTCAAGAAAGTTCCATGGCCGTTTTAGTGCCATCCTGACAGCCAGCTGTCTGAAGCATGAATGAGTGATTGCGAAGCTCAACTGTATTTTCAGAAGCTCATCGATCCGATGCACATCTGTACCTTATAACAGGACATTTGTGTAGGCTATATGAATACCCAAAACCACTACGCAAATATTAAGTCTACATGACAAACTCTTAGAACAAATTCCGAAACTGCCTATAGGCCATCCAAATATTTGTTACGAGGGGATCGAACCCAACCCAGCTACAGATAGGCAACCACTTAACCATGGCGCTAATCGGGCCATCGAATGTCGGTTACTTCTAGATTTACCCAGATGCACTCAAATGAAGATCATAATACCATCCGAAAGAAGTCCACTACTGAACAATGGCGACCCCCATAGATTTCCACAACAACCGGTTACATGTCACCCGCATCCAAGACTGGGAATCTCCCTTTACCAGGTCGTCTGACCATCGTTGTCGCCGACCCATGTTGCGTTTTCCGGTACGCAGCCTCCACGCGAGAACCTCTGCCCCAACGGCCATCAGTTCTATGTAATATTATGTTCTGTATCAATTATTATTAGGGTTCCACATGTTTGAATGAAAAAATGGCGGAACCCTCATAGGTCAGTCTGTCTGTCACAGCCAATTTGATCTGGATCTACTGGACTGATTAAGTTGAAATTTGGTAAAAAAATATGAATTCTGCAAAATGTACCGTGTAACATATGGTATGGAAGAGCTTGTTATGAGGGTATATAATATATTTATCTCATTGTAAAATAAATAGTTAGAAGTTATTTAAGAAAATAGATGAAAATTGACTATTCTCCCCTTATCTTATCCGAAAATACTGAACCCAAAATTATAAAACCATTCAGAAAATAGTTCTTTACTTGTAGTTTACAGGAAACCTTACAAGAAGTCTATGGTCTTAAAATAACATAGTAAATCTTTCAATATTGTGCATACAAACTTACATTTGCAGTTTAAATGTATGGGAGAACATATTTTTCAACTACAATGTTGATCTCTCCTCATACCTAAAGATAACATATTCGTCGTACAGAACCCTCTCCACGCGAGTTCAACTCGCACTAGTTCGCTTTTGTAGACCCCAAATACAGAAACACTTTGCCTCACAAAATCTTTAACTCACCAGACCACCAAACAGGTCCATCCTGCCTTTGGGCTTAGCACACAGATCCTGTTCATACTCGAGGAATACACGCAGGTGAGAATCATTCCTGAACACCGGGTGTGCGGCGAGCCGTTGCAGGAAGACCTCGTGCATAGCCACTGTTTTCTTGAACGTAGCTAAGTATTCACTGGAAGAGAAAGAGAAGTTAGTTCATATGACAACAAAAAAGTTAACAACAGAAATTACAGTAAGGTGGCTAAGTGATTGGATTTCTGTACTATGGGTTGTGGGTTCGATTCCCGCATGGAACAAATATTTGATTACTTACAGATTTGTTTACAGTCTGGGTGTTATTACATTTAAGGTATGTTTATAAACTTTTAAAAACACCATTCTTATTAAGAAAACAAGCTCTGAACCATACATATACATACACAAAATAACATTGATAAAAATTTATGGAGTTTTATGCCTAATATCAACTAACGTACTCTTCAAGCTCCTCCTTCATCTTGAGGAACTCCTCTCTAGTGAGAGCGCCTTCGCCCTCGCCGAGACGCTGCAGCTTCTCACGTGATGCATCGAAGTCAGGCCGGGGAGGGGCTGGCGGGATCTGATGATAATGTATTTCAAAAGAAAGAGGTTCCTGTTACTCGTGATAAAATAATCCTGAACTATCCCAGTGCATCCTTGCACTTATCCCTGTCTATTGCTGCAAAGGACCAGTCATTTTGGAATTAATCCAGCTATTTCCACCATCTCTAGAGGCTCATTTTCATTAGTCGATAACTCGGTTGATACAGAGTATTCGGGTGGGCTCATCTCACTCGAAGGACGCCTTAGCCCTGTCTTCGTTATGCAACGCGAATCGGTTCGCTAATGCGCAGCTTTCGTTAGTTAATGTAACTGATAGATAACAAAATAAAACTAAAAGGTACAACGAAAACACCATTTCATTGGTTGAGTGGTGGATTTAGGTTTCTATGTACTAAAATGCTGTTACCCACCCACTGAATCATCTTATAGGGCTGATTATCAGTATTCTAAACTGAAGGACTGCTTGCAACCAAATTACTGGGATATACAGGTGTCCATAGGTTTCCCATAACAACCATTGCATAAATTCATATTAAGCTGGGACATACTGCATAACATCCGAGGTAATCAGAGGTGACATTCACCTCTGAATAACCTATTATGACTCAGATATTCGAGGGCCAATCATTAATTAGAGTTGGAAGTTGTTTGTCACCTACAGTAAATTTGGCATATTGTTTGTTCTTCAACCATTATCACACTGGCGATTTACGAACCTGCTCGTCATGCCCAGGGGCATATACTACGTCCGTCCGTAAACACCGCGCGAACCCAGGAATAGGGCAATGGACCTCCATCAAAAGTTGTTAACAGTTTGGGAGTTAATTTGTAGACAAAATAGTTTGCAATAATATATATAGCATCAATAAATGCTATTTTTGTTCAAATAACACCAAGTAAAAAGCAAAGATTGATATAAAATATAAATATTGGAAATTATATAAAATATAAATATTGGCAATGATATAAAATATAAATATTGGAAATGATATAAAATAAAAATAATGTCTTAGGTTTTCGCGAGTATTACACATTATAATAAAACACTTTTAAACGGATTCTATCGCATATATTTTATATGTATATTTTTATATGTATAATTTTTGATTAAAATTGTACAGTAGATAAAATAAAATAACTTTTTAAAATCTGTAACGACGCCTGTCACCTTAGTCATCCTGCAACCACGAACCCTGCAAAGTGTTCGAAACGTCAGGAAAAACAAAAATCTAAAATATACGCGATAGAATCCGTTTAAAAATGTTTTATTATAATAAAATAAAAATATTTGCAATGCAAGGAATATTTGGTAATTATTCAGTATTCAGGCTATTTGGCCAGTTATTCTCTGTTCAGCAGAATACAGAATATTAGATCATTATTTGGCAAAATACCAATACCTTTTGTGTATATTGTCTATTCAGGATATTCCAGGTAAAAGTAAAGAAACAATTTTAAAGATTCATATAGATATAATATGTGCTGTAATTTGTGTAAGATTATGATGATTCACTATTTGTTGCAGTACTAAAATATAAACAGTACACACAGTAAAAAAGATGCATAAAAAGTATTGTTGTGTAGACTGCAAGGCCTATGTACATGTGAAAGGATTCGTGTGATGAATGTGAATTCTTTGATACAGACCAGCATATTTAAAAAAATTACTCACAATATATCCAGCATACTCCTCGTTCTCCTCATATCTGTCGTGAAGCCACACAAATTCCTCATGCTGCCTCACAACTATAAATTCAGACTTTTGGAACTCAGGCAGTGTTGTCTTTGTGTGTACCGTAAACTTAACTTTTTCTTTCTCACTTAGAGCATCTGATATATCAACCTGTTGCAGAGGATTTTTTTATGAGAAATTTGTTTATTGCTACTAGTTTTCACATTGCCACTAATATCTAACTCAAGTGTAATGAGAATAAATGGTATGTAATTTTATATCATTAAGCAGATCTTTCATGTCATGTTGCATGTCAATATTTTTAGTTTTGTTTTTATTATACTGTTAACATTTCTTATCAACGAAAGAAATTCAAAAACTAAAGTCAACCAAATAAAGTTACATTATTAATTCATCCTTATCATCATCATTTAGCTATCTGTATACCTTTGTCACCTAAACATTTGACCTTCGAAAGTGTTTCTTGAACCCTACTTTCTTAATAAAGATTATTTACCATTTAATACAACAACAACCAATATTTATCATTTATAAAGAACTGTGTATAAACATATCATTCTATTTACACACCAGCCATCACACATCAACAACGAATAATTTAAAAAATATAATCATCACTATGCAACTGAAATCTTACACAAGGGGCCCACTTTTATTATACCTATATTTTGGTTCAGTTCCCACCACATTGTTTGCTCAATACTATAGGTATAACAATACATACCAACAAGCTGTTATCAGCCAAGCAGATATTCTCATTTGGCTTCTTCTTCTCCAGCTTAGGGTCTGCAGAACCTGGGTTTTGTGCTGCCGGTGCTGACAAGGGATCATGGCTTGTGTCTTCTACACAATCCTGAAAAAAATATTGTCATAGAAGTGTTTACACCATGACATTATACTTATTTATTTAATCAATTTAGCTAATGGCAGTCCCGGGCTCGATAGAGGTTATTACTTCTTTAGTGTTCTCGAAAGCGACCAAGGAATGGAAGTTTATATATTTATAGACAGTAAAAGAATAGTTCTGATCCACGTCATAAAGCTAATTATCGCAACACATATAAAAAATAAAGTATTTTTTACAAAGAAATGCGTTATAAGGCCTTCATCTTCACGAAAATGATTCACATCCATGGATATCCGGCGAACTTATGATTTTATGAGATTTTTTATAACTGGAGACGCCCCCCGGCAAACAGCAACATACAGTTTAAGCCAAAAACAAACACGGTAAAACTCACCATCATTTTTAAATAAAGGCTTGTAATTCGACGATAATTTTAAATATAGTTATATTATGACTTTCCTTGCTATATTCAACAAATAGGTAATCAAGCGCAGAGCAAAAAATCTGACGTTTTTTGACAGAAACAGGGAAATAAAGAAATAAACTATAATGACTGTCAAAACTGATCTGTCATTTGTCAAATAACCTTGCACACCAGTTGAGATGTTCAATATCGAGATTAGAGCATGACATCAAATATCGATATTAATATTAGGTCCTGACATAAGAAACTGGCTTTTGAAATGGAAAAAATAAACTAAAAAAAGCTATGAAATTATATATTTAATCGACCAAAGTATGTACCAATGCTATGAATGAATCTATGCACTTTTGGCCATTTCATAGATAGGTCATTGATTCCTTTACTGAAGAAAGTGTAGAAGCGAGGATCAATAAAATCTTTGAAGGCGGCTAGGACTGCCTTATCGGAATTGATATTTTTCCTTGCAGAAAGGTGTCTAAATTCCTCCTGAAGCAACTGTGGGCTAGAGCAAATGACCAGGCTCAGTTGTTTAACAGCTAGCTTTTCCATCATGGTTTGCAATAGTTGACACTACACATCTGCCATAATTGTTTGGCCAGATCTTAGGAAGCTGCAGTGGCTGGTCCACTATCCACAAACACTCACCAGTACCTTTTTCAAATTTCGCTTGGAGTAGGATTTCAGATCATCGTACGGATCCATTTTACATCACGAGTAATGATACAATTCAAAATACCCTCATTATTGTGCCGGCTGAGTAATGTAACGCAGCACACGACGCGTGTTTGTTGGTGTGCGCTCAATTCATGCGGTACCCATTTTACGATTTTTTACACTTTTCCACATGTTTCAAGTGAATTAAGTTTTTAGTTCAGTAGGTACAGTATTAAGACATAAACTTCACATAATAAACACCCAGAACCCAAACAATTACCTATAGGCCATACATAAATATTTTTTTCCATGCCTGAATCCAACCCGTGACTCACAGTGTAGAAAGCCAATCGCATAGCCGCTGTGCCAACCGAGCGTTGATTTAGCGTGAAATAAGTAGCTGATTTAGTTTTTAATAGAAAGTTATTCTCAGTAATGATTTACTAAAATTTAAAGGGTGTTTGAATAATATGGGGAACCAACGTTTGGCAAATCAACTGGTAAAGAAGGTCTGGGATGGAATACTGGTATTAACCAAGTCAGGCAAATTATTTGGTGATTCCAGTAAAGTCTTATTAGCGTACAGAATGTCGCCCTATCCTTTAGCCTTGCTTCACGTCACCCGATGCAAGAGTGTCCTGACTTCCCGGATAAAGATTATAATGTAAACCGAGCAAGAACTGAGCATTACAAAGTCTAAAGCAGGAATGTGAATACGTTTGTACATGCACAGGTCAACAACACCTATCACGTCCAAATTCACATGAAGTAAGCCTATTGCTACCGTGAATGTCGTAGATAGCAGCATATACTATTGTACTCGATATGCGATGATACGACTCATATCCAGGACCTCACGCATAGAAGTCGCTTGACCACGAGTGCCATTAAATTTGTCGGATTGGTTGCTGTATGATTTACATATAATATAAGTGAAATGAACCAATACAGAAACATGTTTTTATTCAGTTTTAATTATTCCAGAGATCGATAAACTTGCGTAAAGCGTTGTCAACGCATGCCGAAATTTATCGATTTGAAACCAGTGTTCCTATTACCATATATGACATTTGGTAGAATTTTAGCGATGTTGAAGAAGTAACAACATCTTATATATAGAAATTATTAGTTATGTTAAATATTGATACTTATCAATATCATAATAGTAATATTGTTATTACGCTTACTGATATAACAATCTTGGTAATTGGTTGATGTCTGCTCGTAAAATATCATTAAATTAAAAGTGTGGTAGTGTTTAGACTTTAATCCTAGCAACACTGTACAGTGTAGTAGTTTTTAAAAATCGAAATCCGTAATGGTAGTGCCTATATTAAATTGTTGTTTTTAATTTATTTACGCAAACTATACGTTTTTTATTTACGAAATGGGGACGCAGAAGCCTGGAGAATGGGCCAATTCGTTAATTGCTCGTTTCGAGGAGCAAGTAAGTGTCAGACTATATATTTAATTTAATTTGTAAGTCCCACCCTTAAATGGAGTTTTTCGGGAATGTAAACAAAATATTTTTTTTGTCGGTTTCATTTTTATGATAATCACAACTAAATCTTGCTGTGGGTAACATAATATATTTTATAAGCCCGGTATGGATGTTTACGCTCGTCGCCGTTATAATAATTAATTAAAATAATGTTTTATGATATTGATGAACGTGAGCTCTCTAAGATTACTTAGGACTGTAATAAATGAAATCCAGAAAAAGTGGGTATTAGAATGAATAGTGAAATAAGCCTCTAACGGCCGAATATTGAAACGCCACATAATATTAAGTCCTATTTTAACTATTTGAGCCGCCCGGTTTCTTGCCGAAATCGGGATTCTCGATTAATTAAAGCGGGATTTAATATTAAGTGGCGTTTAAGTATTCGGCCGTTTATTTTATAACTAGCTCATCCACTACTGTGCATTTTTTATTCACCCATATTTTCAAAACTTGTACTTTTTTATACTTAAATACTTTTTGATTTTTGTACAACTTGGTGACAAATAAAACTGTGCTTCTCAAGATGCCATAATGATGATGTCTTATGCTTAGTAATTTCACTAGCCCTTAGCCCTTCAGACCGTAGCACAGTAATGTCTAAAGTTTAAACACTAGTACTTAGTGGTGAATAGTTGGCACTGGGGTGGTACTTACCTAGCCGGCCTCTTGCAATAAGAAACCTGCCACCAGTAAAATATAAAGGGTCTAGATTCTAGATATTTGGTCAGCAATTACAATATAAGACTGACTGACTGTTGTTAAATGCCTGTAAATGAATTTACACTTTTTTTAAATCTTTATCTAGACTAGGTTGGCTAAAAAGGTAAATAATGTATAATGCAAATTTATTATGGATACACCCTTTGAGATAGTTGACATTGCATATTGGTGATGTTCTTCAAACAATTCAGAAATATAATGTGGGGACAGTTTGTATAACATTTTGAGTATGTAGGAATTTAGAAGAAGTGAGTTAATGCAGATTCAATCCATCTCCTTCCATGGATGTCGTAAAAGGTGTCTAACGACCGAGATTAATAATCAATGTAATCTAAAATCGTTGGATTTTGGATATGTCTGTTTATCGTTTTAAATGAGATCGTAACACAACAACGAATGAATTTAAAACTCTTAAAACTGAAGATTTTGGATTCAATTGATTATTAATTTCGGCCATTATGGACCCTAAACCAAAGGGAGGCAGCAGAGTCCATTCTGTGGGACAGCAACCATTTTTCGCTCACCAACCATGTAAATTGTGGTGAGTACTGGCTAATCCCCCCCAAAATGACGACCCACGACATGAACAATTCATTGTGGCAGTCCATGGGGAGGCGTTTGTTCATCAGTGGACATCCATCGTATAATTTTCTTTACAGTACAGTACACTGTACAAATTATCGGTGGTCGGTCGCGGATGTAACCTTGGGCCGGCCTTGAGTATTCGGAAGTCCGAGAGAAATCTGGCCGGCTCGATGTTTTTACGGTACACGAAGGCGTCCGTACCATCCGTGCACACTCCTCGGTCGCGACTGTAGTGTTGTGTAGTTCGCAAACGACCTATTACGAAAGAGCGTCTTTTAGACGAACTACGCGAACTAGGTCTCAGCTCCGGTGGATCTTTAGTTCGTCGTTCCTTTTCCGAGACCGACATAACATAAGAACGATACAACATATTAGATTCTTTGTCTGGCTGGATTTAAAATAAGTGCAAACCTAATAATTTAATTATCTGGTGATTTTTGTTACCACTTTTGTTTTTATAAACTCTATTTTTGTTTTGTCAATTATTGGGCTGTCCAGGTTTTAAATAGCTCCAAGTTAGACGCTCAATGCTCTCGTGGCATCCAACCCAGGATGTAATTTGTTTGCGGATGCATGGGTCAAGGTATTGTTAATATGGTTCAGGTTCTGCGAGATGAATGAGTGAGTGAAAACCAAAAAACTTACGTTTTACTTATACAATTTTTTATTTTTACTTTTGTAATAGTCATATTTTAAATAAGTCAATGTAACTGGCAACTGCCGTTTTGATTAAATAAATTGTTAATAATTGAAAAGACTAAAAAGCTGATTCCTAAAAATAAAGTGTATATTCATAAAAAAAACGCATATAATCATCTATATTTTCATCCGGTTTTTTTTTAAATGGGACAAGCCCGCCACACATTCCCAACCACTGCAACTCCTGTAAGCCAGGATCTACAATGGCGACCACCGAAAAGAACACCGATCAATGAAGCTCGGTGTGTCTCAGAAAAATGAATAACTGTCTTGGAACCCGCACCGAAATTAATCAGAAAAGAAAAAGGAGGAGTAGGAAAGAATTTACGTTCCACTTCCCTCTGTTGCAAGCAGGAGACAGAGAAAAACGATGGGCCATAGGCACAATAAATGGGAGTTTACAACAGGGTTAAGCCCAGTTGCCAAGCACCACGGGTACAATTTTTTTATTTACGGGTCCTATGTTGTGAGCTATTGTGACTGATTCCAATAGTAGGTATGGCAAAAACACTTGAACGCACGGAAATTCGTCCTAGTCGCAACAAGGTCTGTATAGTAAACAACCCCGGATGTAGCTTGCATGCTGTCAAACATAATATTGCGTTCATCTTGCCAAAGAATACACTTCCACAAAATATGATGTGCAGACTGTTCATATTCACAGTCCGGTATTGAACATTTGTCCGGTTTGTGTTTCCCGCTTCGAGCTGCCAACTAAAAGAGCGACCAAGTTCGCCATACGACTGCTAACTAAATTGGACGCTCCTAATGGCGACCGACCTTGCCCTCGACTACGCGACTCAGCCGCGGCTTACGGACGCGTCCGATAATATGTTTCCAGCCTTAAATTGTAATTTACTACGGCCACACTGGATAGCTTGACGCGTACGGCGCGCTCAGTAGGGTGTGAGATCCGTTTTATGACATCGAATTTTTATTACAAAACCCGATAAACTATATGTGCAGGTGCAGGAAAACTCCCATGAAACAAGTAAAAAAAAAGATTTGTTTGAAAATCGACCTTACTTAACCTCGCGCGCGAGCTTGTTTACAGCTGATATATGTATTGTTCAGGCGACGACTGCTGCTAGACCTGGGTCGAACGTGATTCAATCACGAGACATCGAGCCGTGGGCGCTAAAAGATTCGTATATTTGTAATCGTCATCGCGTAAAAATGGATTAGAATAACGATTATTTTCCTTTTGCCTGGATTTAAAATATAGAACCACTCCATCTCCCGAAGACGCCCCGACCCTTGTTCACTTGCCCGTGCCGAGAAAAACGAGTAGTAATAACAGATCCCCTTTAAACCCCATATAATTTCGATCCAGCAGTCCCTTAGTGTTGTCGTTATCGCAGTAACGCCCAAGTCGAATTCCGTGTCCCGCAAGGGATGCCCTTAGATGCAGTTACTTAGTATAAAGTATTAAGCCTGACTGAAGGCTCTTTAAGCTACTTCCATTATACAATTAAGCATACACTTCTCTCTCGAGATGTATGCGAGAGGCACAAAACAAAACTCCCTTGGAGGTTGTAAAAGGTGACTGAGGGACTCAAGACCAGACGTACGAGCAGCAGCGTCCAATCTGTGGAACCGGTCGTTGTGTAAATCTACGGAGGAGGCCTTCGTGCAGCAGTGAACTACCTTAGGTTAATAATATGATGATGACGATGAACGGAAATTTTGCTATTCGGCTCGCTAGTGCTAGCGCAGCCCGCGATCTGCAGTGCTATTCTGTAAGAGCTCATTAGCAAACTCACTTTCGAATCCGCATTGAAAAGTAGTAATAAAACAATACAAAGTTAGGGATTTTTACTAAGGATTCAGAAGTGAATTTGTTACTGAAGCATACTCGCTTATGAATCCGCAGTAAAAAGTAGTAGTAATAATACGATATTAGAGATTTCACTTCGGATTTAGAAGTGATTTTGATAGTGAGTTCTTACGGAATAGCCTTGCTGTTTGTTAATCGAATGAGTTGCACGGTATTGCGAGCGAAATCATCAATCGTTCCTACGATCGATCTGCGACCCGAACGATCGAAATGATTGAATTATTTTAACCCGATCAGTATACCAATGGATCACGATCGAATCTGATCACAAGGAATGATCGATCAACACAGGTCTTAGTATCACGTCACTGCATACAAATCAAAGCTGTATAGTTACAAGCTTACGCACACAGCGCCGCGCACACATGAATTGAATTATCTATAATATGACTCAAGAAAATCACATATTATTTTTATCTCGACCTTCATGAAATTTATACAAATAATTAAAATTGAAGTGTCTGTTTGTAATGTCAAAATAACAGCTTTTTACTAAATGCATATGAAATTATATACGGTACATAAAACAAAATAACAATTGTAAATTTTTTGTCTGTCTGTTTGTTCCGAGTAATCTCCGAATCTTCCGATTTTGGCGGGAATTTCACTATCAGATAGCTAATGTTATAAGGAATAACTTGGGCTACTTTTATTTTCGAAAAATAATTAGGGTTTTGCGCTAAAAATATAAAATCCAATATATGTATTCTATGTCAAGTGTCTATGTCGAAGTACTCTAAGATTTCTTTTAAATTAAACGCGGGAGAAACCGCGGGTCCCTGCTAGTATTGTAAATAAATGTAAGGGCTACATGACGGTCCCTTTTGCAAAAAATTGTAGGTGGGTTTACCATAAGTATATCTGACTCATAAACTAACTAACCGGCGCCTAAAGTAATTGAACTAATACACATTTTCTTTTTCATCCATAGCTGCCTTACAAGACAGGTGCACAGAACCTGCACTCCCGCATCAACGAGGAGCAGTGCAAAGCTTGTCTGGTTCAGATCAGCAGACACCGCTTCTCCTTAGTCATCGCCGGCCTCACTAAGATATTGCAGAGAGTTAATGAACTGGTATGTCATATATTGATTATGTATTACTATTCCGTTGTTTTCATAGAATCCAGTGATGAGACTCGCAAAGCATCTACGACGGCTGACTACTGTACGTAACAATTGTAATGCTGTGCACAGTGCGCTCGTCACCTCGAGAAATTAATTGTTTCCAGTCTTATAACCAGGGTTTTCAGAGGTGGGCCGCCAGAGTCCGGGGGTGAGTGTGTCTAATGGCATAATAACTGGGAAACCCACTCTGAGCTTGCGAGACGCGCGATGGTGAAATTGGTGCCGCACCTCTCGACACCCCGAGCCGATCACACCGGTGTTGCTCCCGGTCGCCTGCAGTGCTGGCCGTTTTGGAGGCCCATCTTATGAGTGGCGAGTCACCGACCGCCACAGAATTTCACTTAAAAGGTTGAAAGGCAGTCGGCGTTGTTCCCGTATTGCTTAAACTTTTTGTTCCATGTAACATCAATAAAAATAAACCTTATCGTTATAGTTTCCATTTTATACCTTACACCACCGGGGACTGTGACTTCATTTTATAGTGCAGCTATGCAGTCCCCTGTTAGTGTGTTATTTATTTATTATATTCTTTATTGTACACCAGTTATTAAAAAGTAACACTTTGAATGTAGAGTACAATGGGCGGCCTTATCGCACACGGCGATTTCTTCCAGGCAACCTTAGCTTGTTATTATTCCTTTAAAATAACGTTGCCCCACACTAGGATTTCTCCTGTGTCGTGGGTGCTTTTACAAACACAAATTCCACACACAATACACCCAGACTCGAAACAACTACCTGCAGATCATACAAATATCTGTTCCGTGCGGGAATCGAACCCGCGACCCGGTGAGTAGCAGCCGACTGTATCAGCCACTGCACCAACCGTACCGTCGAAATATCATTACATTTTAGATTAAAATTCTCTAAAAGGCTTCTGCGTATTGGACGTATGTCCCCGCGTAAGCCTATTAAAACAACACTCTTACAAGGAATATGAATCAGTGAATAAATTAATAAAAACAAAAGGTGTACAGATAGGTAGGTAGGTAGGTGTAAATATCGCTTAATACGAATCTAAAAACCTATATCAGCACAAAGTGTTGCATCGCTGATTTTCAGATAGGACCTTAGAGTGAGCCACGGACACTTGCGACATTTACATCATTATTTAATTAAACTCCTGTCATATAAGTAACTTCCTTTTTGCACTGACGTGATGTCCTTACGTCACACGGGTCACTCGTCGAAAATCAGCGCTGCAAGACCGCCTTGCTGTTTTGTAGCATGTAGCTGAATGAGGGACCTTTGTTGGTACAGTAAAATATATTTGTAACCAATGTACCTATGTGATTATTATAAAATTATTTGAACTTTATATGTAATAGGTATAACTATCGTATGTATTGTTGTTTGCTGTCCAATAAAAAAAACATTCTTCTTCTTCTTCTTCAAATGAATGTGTTAATTTTACAGTACCAACCCACAATATCAATTGGCGCGAACCGTCCGCAAACAGAATTGGAGAAGGGCTACCACGATAGTCTGGTGATAGTCCTCGATACATTAGAGATATGCCTAAGCTCCCAGCCCAAGGATACCGCGAAATACGACGAGGCGATGAACGTGAAGATACTGCTGAGAGAAGTCTGCCAGTTTATTGGTGAGTATTTTAAGGGAATGACTCTCTGATTTCAAACGAAAATGGTATAATATTTTAGCCAATTTACTTTTGTGTCACCTACGAACTAGTATATCATGACTTACCGTTATCCTGCTTCGCTAGGCGTAAATTATATTTATATTCATATGACCTGAACACTGCAAGATATCGAAATGGAACATACACGAAAATATAAGTTAACATTTCTAAAATGTTCATTGATGTTCGTTAGCCGTTTCGGAGCCTTTTCAAGACAAACTTTCTGACAGACGAAAATTCAGTCAGAACAGTTCAGACGAAAGTTAATTATGCATAGGCGTCATATTAATAGCAGTTTCATTTAATTTTTGGACTTTATTTTAATACCATAGACAGACGTTTTTATTAAAAAAAAGAAAATAGACACTTAAATTTTATTATAATGGTATGGATGTATGACAACGGTTTGGAGCCTTCGAAGCATAATTATATAAATTTTTGAATATACGAGTAGTGTAAATTCATAATACCGTGCCGGGTAAGAATACCGCCACCCCATCTCATCCCGTGGGTGTCGTAAAAGGCGACTATGGGATTAGCTGGAGGATGAACAGCAGCATCCTTCGAGTACATTTATAACTCAACCGCGATCGCCAACCCGTCGGCCAAGCGTGGCGATTATGGCACAATTGCTGAACTGATACATGATGAGATCAATTAAATTAATGGTAAATGTTTTGTTACAAATTGCACTTATTAATTAACAAGTCAACATTAAACAAGCTATCCTCGGCTGGTCTATATAAAAAGTAAAAAGTAGGGTAGTATTAAACTTTTTTATAATTATTGGGTCCCTACCAGTGACCAAATGTACAACAGCCTTTAATTTAATAATAATAAAAAGATAATTAGTAAAATTAAATCAACAAAATTACTAGTCCATATTTCGATAACTATAAAAATTTGTTTAGCAAGACAAACATTTTGCTACCAACTTAAACTAAAAATAGCTTCTACACATCACACATCACATCTTTCGATTAAACGAATCATAATTAACTTGACTCGTCACGTGTTATAGGCATGTTTTGTTTTAGTTACCTAGCGCACGGAATTGAGTTCTCGAGGCATTGAGTTTTCTTTTCCCGTCTCGACTGAAGACAAATTTCTCTAGAATTCTCGAGCAGAAACCCTAGGCACAAATCCCCCAATGAGTACACAACAGAAACCCATACCGGTCGTTATGGCAATTATTGGGAAGGCTTCTGTCCAGCAGTGGACGTCATTTCGACTGAAATCATCATCATCAGTATTTAAGGGGTCTGCCTGTTACATTGTACCATACTATGACCGTGCTATGGACGTTAATTTAACATGGAGACACAGGTCCCATTGCGCCGTGTAACTGCTTGACAGCCAATGATATTACATATTAAAAAGAAGTAGATATGTTACATGCACGCCAAAAGTAAGAACCAAAGCTCCCCCAATCAGTTCGCCTAGATAGCTATCTCTTTTACTCTTGTAGTTTTTGTATATTTTTTCTTACGGCATAGGTATGCAGGTGAGACTGAATTTTGCGGGCCATTTAATATGGACGTTATGTATCTAAGGTATAATAGTAAGCTAGTTGTCAGCTAAATATCCATATTTTATGAGTGAACCGGCTGTCAGGCATTCTGACATATGAAGGTCGCTGTTGAATGATCTACTATCTTTCCCAGTTTCCATTTATTACTACACGGACATGCGCAACGAAAGTACAATGAATAACACTTTACTGAGGCAGCTGGCCAGCAAGGTGCTGTTTGCGTTAAGTCTTAACTTCTTCAATGCGGTCTTCAACAGGATCAGTGCCAGGCTTCAGGTAAGATGAGATAAGATGACTCTTTTACAGCTGTACATATAGATCTAGGATTGTCTCATGGCCTTAAGCAAACTAAGAAGATGCTACGTTTAAATAAATAAAACGGGCGATATATAACTAGTGTTGACAAATATCAGGACGAAAGGTAAAAAAATTGGACCAAATCCTGATTTTAGTTTCTTAATCAGGCAGTAAAAAATCCTTGACTTTTAGACTTTGAAAATATCACATTATTTGACACCTTTAGGTAGATAAAGGATTTGGATAAAATAATTTATTGGATTCGAAAGCCTTCAAGTTCCATCTCTATACTGTTGTTAGATGCTTTCAACATTAAGTCTTCAGTACCCCTAGTACGAGTTGATTTTTACAATCGTAACCTGATAGTAAACTACACGTTTACCGCGATCAGCGCTCTGATTGGTGGACGAGTTTGGAGCCGGCCAATTGCAGCGCCGAACCGGATAAACCCATAGTTTACTATTACTTTAGATTGTAAAAAGAAACTCGTACTAGGGGAACAGTAACATTGACAACTAATGCGTGACCTAAAGTATTTTCTTTAAAAATATTCAATGAACAAAAATTGGTACATTTGGTGTCCTGAAACCACTGAAAATTGCGGAGGTCCCACGAAAATCATGACACCTGGCAACGCTATATACAACTTACCGCAGCGAACGCCAGGGTGTTGTTAATGTGATGTTCCGCGTTCCGGCTTTCTTGGATATTGAGGCGCTATCATCGTGATGAAGACACTGGGGTGCTTCGTGTTTGTATTATGAAGGATTGTCTCGCCTTGATCAAACAATATTTGAAGGTGTATGATAATATCGTAACCGCGACAAACCAAAAGCGATATCATAACAGTGACAATCGCCTCGTAGCTATATTATCGCATAAGAATATATCGTTTGTCTCTTTGTAAACGTTTTCAGGCGATTACTGTAGAACAACTGTAATCAGTCATGATATATGGAACAAAGACATGGTCACTCACTGTTGGCCTCATAAGAAAGCTCAAGGTCACTCAGCGAGCTATGGAGAGCTATGCTTGGTATTTCACTACGAGATCGAATCAGAAATGAGGAGATCCGTAGAAGAACTAAAGTTGTCGACATAGCTGAATTGATTAGTAAACTGAAGTGGTAATGGGCGGGGCACATTGCTCGTTGTGCCAAAAAGGTTCTTGAATGCAGACCGCGCACCGGAAAACGCAGCGTGGTGGACAAAATACCTGGTAAAGGTCGCTGGGAGTCGTTGGATGAGGGCGGCATGTAACCGCTCGATTTGGAAATCTAAAGGGGAGGCCTTTCTTCAGCAGTGGACGTCCTGTAGCTGAGATGATGACTGTAAAACAATGCTTGTAGAGAATAGAAGATTCTCGTAAATTACGCATAAGAATGTACGGGAATAGACGAGTAGAGACGTGAATAAATATTTAAGATCCTTGATTTCTGGTTGTAATTCAAATGGTGCGCGCCACATGGTGCTCGGAACTTGTTGCATCGGCCCTATTTCGCTTGTAATACGGCACTGTCAAGGTTCCTGTATCAAGAGCGTTGACATATTCATACTGACGTCAACCTAGATGAGACGGCTTAACTCAAAAGTGCGATCGAGAGTCGCCCGAATCAAATCAACAGTATCGCTTCGCGCATTCTCGTGAAGCACATTGAACACGTGTCTTAGATGCGGCAAACTCTCTCATTATCTTACCTCCGACTTCGAATCGGTCGGTCAGGACCTAGCTATTGTTATTGCTCCTAGAATAATTGCCCGTGACCTCCGCAATACGTCATCTAAACCAGAGGGATGGGCAGCTGCGTCCCTTCTGTGGAACCCGCCTGCCAAGCGTGGTGAGTACTGGAAAATCCCTCCAAAATGACTACACACGGCATCTTACCGGACGTTGTAGAAATCTGTGGCGAGACCTTTGTCCAGCCGTGGACGTACAACTAGCTGACATGATGATGACGATGACGCCTTCAAATTTTAAGGAAATCAGGTTAACGCAGGCAGTTAGAGTACGAATACGCTGTTCAAATTCCACTATGCGGCCACCCATCTATAGACTTACCGCGCTAAGCGTTGCTTAACTTTATCGAACGTTTACCGAACAGTGTGTGTATAATTTCAGGAACTATCATCTAGCTCAGAAGAAAACCCCGATTATACAGATATAGAGTTGATACAACACATTAATGTGGATATATTGAGGCTTATACGGCTATTAACAGGTCAGAATTTGGAATTGTATTACTTTTAGCGCAGTTAATATTATTTAAAGAAGTTTAAGGAGGAGCTGGCTAAGCCGTATGGTGCCGGCTACGAATAGCACCAACCCATCTCATCCTGTGGGTGTCATAAAATACGACTATGTGATTAGCCGGAGGATGGGCAGCAGCGTCCTTCGAGTACATTAACTACTCAACTGCGATCGCCAACGCGGCTTGCCAGGCGTGGCGATTATGGTAAAACCAAAATCTGCTCTGGAAAATTAAATCTAAACGGGCATCGAATATCAAATAATCAAAGGTAGTAAATAAGGTATTCGGTCTCAGAACAACGTTATCGTGGCCAAAGTCAAGCTATAGTCGGACTAGATTTCTTTAATTTTGAGCGCTAAAGGTTAACAGATGAGTTAAAAAACACAGTCGCGGGTTCGATTCCCGCAAACAAATATTTGTATGATCTACAGATTATTGCTCAACAACTTGCCTGCCAAGCATGTGTACTGGCCAATTTCCTAAGACTAAAGACCTAAACTTTTTTTCCTTAAAAAAATGTTGCCACAAACTAGGATTTCTCCTATGTCTTGGGTGTGTTTACAGACATAAATAGCTACAATACACCCAGATCCGGAACAATTACCTGCAGATCATCATACAAATATTTGTTCCGTGCGGGAATCGTACCCACGACCCGGGACGCAGCAGCCGACTGTATCAGCCACTGCACCAACCGTGCCGTCAAACTTCACATGGCATGTAACCTGTCGTTTATGGGGAGGCTTTTGTTCAGCAGTGGACATCTTTAGGTCTTGAGTGCAGTATAATACATTTATTTTTCTATTTCAGAATCAATACAAAAGTTTAAATTATTAAGAAAGTCGGCCCACATAGTTTTAGTTTCTTCTCTAGAGAAAGCAATATGGAATTGGATGGATACATACCCCCAGGTAATAATTAAGGTCTCTTCTCATACAGAGAAGGAATGAGCATGGATTACCAGGCTTGTTCACTGTGTGTTGGTGATTTCACACCATTAGATCTAGGTTTTTTTTTATTGGTCCCCAGTTGAAATTCATCATGAACTTGCTCCACCCCGGGGAAGTGTGAAGGGGCATGCCGGACTCCTACCGGCTAAAACCACTGGGGTGGTCATCTTCGGCACCTAAGAGGGCTCTAGGTCCTCGTATGATTACACTAGAGCCACGCCTATAGGCACATCTCGGAGAGAGTGACTATATAGTGGCCAAACCCCTGGGGGGGTTGGTTAGGGTATACCCCAAGCCTCATTGTGCGCTGCGCTGTGCTGCGCACACAGTGGCGCCTGACCACATCCGGGCCGCCGTCTTCTCGTGGGCTACGCGTAATTGAACTCGTTTTTGTTTTGCATGATATTGGTTTTTGGGCTATGTTGTTTTAGCTTGGCAAAAAAAATTTTGATATCCTAGAATATTCTATACTTTTCTAGGAATTCGCAGAAGTCCAGTGTCGGCCTAATGATGAACTAAGCAAGTGTTGTGACACGTTGTTCGACATACTGCAAGACAGTTTCTCGGATAACAAAAAATCTAGGGTTGCAATGTGGCCGTTACAGATCATGTTGCTGATTCTGAACCCTGTGAGTATGACAATAAGGTTTAATTTCAAGCAAAATAATGTAAGTGGACGCACCAATTTTTATACTTACGTCAACGATCGACGAGGAGAGGGGAGCAAAATGGCTCGAAAAAATAATCCCCCACGCAAGATAGATTTTTATTCATCATCATCATTATAGCCCTGTGGTGCCGGCTAGCCGTGTGGTGCCGGCTCAGAATACCACCACCCCACCTCCTCTCGTGGGTGTCGTAAAATTGCAACTTAGATTTTGATGATGATGACGTTTCAGAAGTGCCAATATTTGGTTTATTTGAAATAAAATACTGTGAAAGTCGACTAAGGGATTAGGCAGAGGAGCAGCCTTCTTCCAGCGTATTAACAACTCAACTGCGACGTCAACCCGCCAGCCAAGCGTGGCGATTATGCCAAAACCCCCCAATAAGCACACAACACACCCATATCGGTCGCTGTGGTGATCTTTGGGGGAGGCCTGTGTCCAGCAGTGGACTTTATTCGGCTGAAATGATTGATTATCATATCAGCTATAGGACGTCCACTGCTGAGCAAAGGCTTCCTCGGAGATTTCCACGAATGTGTCGTCATTTTGGCGACAATTTGCCAGTACTCACCACGCTTGCCAGGCGGATTAGTGAGCGCAGTATGGCTGCGTTCCACAAAAGGGATGCTGCTGCCGATCGCTCTGGTTTAGAGTCCCTTAGTCGCCTTTTACGACCTCCACGGGAGGAGATGGAGTGGTGGAATGCCCTTTTTATTCATGTAGCACTTAATATTATCATTCGATTTTAGTTGCCACATTTCAAGATGTAGATTTCCTATGGAGAAGAACGGGCAAGAAACCCTCACTTTGTTTGTATTATGTTCTATAATTGATATGTAAATACCGTCTTCCTATCTCATACAGAATATTGTTTACAGAAAGTTCTAGAAGAAATAGTAAACGCAGACAGCGGCGCACCGTGCAGCCCGCGACATACCAAAAAGAAACATTTCATTGACTCGGTTAAACGGGGTCTCAGTAAGTCGAACTTAAATCTGTATTTGTTAGATAATTTGGTGGAACATGGTGTAGTGTTCCGCCATAAAAAGGGAGGAACTTCCGAAAAAGGCGGGTATTATGTCTGGCGTGTGGTGCCAGCTCAGAATACCACCACCCCATCTCCCGTGGGTGTCGACTAAGGGATTAGCCGGAGGATAGGCAGCAGCGTCCTTCGAGTAAATGAACAACTCAACTGTGATCGCCAACCCGTCAGCCAATCGTGGCGATTATGGCAAAACCCCCCAATGAGCTCACAACACACCGATATCGGTGATTGTGGTGGTCTTTGGAGGAGGCCTGTGTCCAGCAGTGGACTTCATTCGGCCGAAATGATGATGATGATGTCTGGCGAGCCAAAACCTAGCGGTTGATGTCGGGCATCTGTATATATGCAGCATCGTCCAAACTCTACATGTACGATACAGGATTCTTTGACGTCATTGGAGAGTTGAACTTAATTATGTAGATGTCGCTTTTAACATTGACAGTTCAATAACATTGACAGTTCCAGTACCCTATGTAAGTATGTAAAGGGAGATCTGGAATATATATGAATATATAAATATAAATGAATACTCAAACAAACTGGATGCAATGATTCATCACTACGGAATTAAAACTCTAAACTTCAAATATTAGTCTTCCGACTTTAAAGTTCAACCTGCAGGCTGCAATTTTTCGACCATGATTGCATAGAGACTTCAGACAATTACTGAATTAAACCTTCGATTTGCAAACTTCAGTGTTCCGATTTCCTACTGCCGATTTAAATTTACAAATTATTTGTGTAAACCATAGCGACAAATAGTTACCAAGTCTGTAATAGCCAATAAGCTGCTGCGTCAACCGTCTGTCTTCTGTCCAGGTCCTCAAAACAATTCGAAGCAGATGACAGAGGCCGCAGTAGTGACCTGTGTCAAGCTCTGCAAGGCCTCCACCTATCTCAACATCGCTGACTCCGGCAACGTCACCTTTATACTCGTCAAGTCAGTTATCAACGATCTAAAGGTGAGCGGGACAAAGTCAAAGTCAAAAGTTTGGGACAGTGCGGAATCTATGTGTATAAAAGCGAAATACTACTCACTGACTCGTCACGAAAAGCATTAGAAACGTCAGGAAAAACAAAAATCCATTATATACGCGATGTAATCCGTTTAAAACTGTTTTACTGTAATGAGTAATAATCGCGAAAATCTTTTATTTTTATTTTTTATTGGTGTCCAGTGGAAATTCCACATGGAACTACCTTCGCCCCGGGGAAGGGCGCGGTGGTATGCCGGACTCCTACCGGCTAAAACCACTGGAGTGGTCATCTTTGGCACTCCAGGTCCTCGTAAGATCACACTAGAGCCGCCTATTGGTGCCACGCTAATCGTGAAAACCTAAGATTACTATCATCAAGAAATCTCTGTAACTATGTGTACATATGTGTGTAATATAGCATTACTTCATCTCCTCTTATGGATGTCGTAAAAGGCGATTCTAAACTAGAGGGATGGGCATCAGCGTCCTTTCTGTGGAACACTAGCCATATTGCGCTCACCATCCCGCTGGCCAAGCGTAGAGTACTGGCAAAGTCCCCCCAAAATGATGACAGATGGCATGTAACCGGTCATTTTATGGGGGATGCTTTTGTTCATCATTGGACGTTTTCTGGCTAATGTAATGAATGTAAGGTCTGGGTCCCTGTTCTTTTATAATAGTTATGCTTTCTGTTTCAGTCTCTGCTGTTCAACCCCTCAAAATCATACATCCGCGGCAACCTGATCTCTGGTTACTCAGAATTGGACCTGATGACGGACTGCTTTGTCTCCCTGTTCCGTATAATGCCTCACAACAACGACGCACTCAAAGTGTGTCTTAATTTGAACACGCACTTGTCGTACCACTACGTCATCGTCAACTCGCTGCTCAGGTCAGTCGCCACACGTCGATCCAGTTGCTGGAGAGATAAGCACTACGTTTCCCAATTGGCGGTTATACAGGTGCTGTAACTTCGAAGTCTTTCAGTGGGATTGTTAGAACAAAGATTAGTCATTAGTCTGCAGATTGTTATGTTAATCATTGTTTACCGGTTGTCTCACCCAAGAAGCAGAACCTTCCTCCATCACGACAACGCTCCAATTTGTGGAAGTTGTGGAATTAGTGAGTTCCGCCCTGGCACCTTGCGACTTTTATTTATTCCCCAAAATAAAAAAATTTACTCAGAGGAATTCGCTTCATGAAAATCAACGAACGTGGCTACTTTCGAAGAAAACGTGTATTCGTAATAAGGATATAGATATATCTAACAAACGCAGGGAGAATAACCTCAGGACTGGAATCGCTTTATCGGTTGTCGACGTCGATTTAAGTCCTAACGTCTGTCAGAAATAGTCGCGATAGTTAGTATTTGAATCGTCATCTTAGCCGTGCCAGTTGATAGATTAATAGTCGTTGTTTCAGGATAATAAAACAGCCTCGTCTACCGTGGTGGCCACAGATAGAGCTGCTGTACCCCAGAGCGGCAGAACTTAGAGCGATGTTCACTGATACGTCCAATAAAGCGACACAGGTTTGTAACCCTCTTCCTGTAAGCTTACTTATTATACTAAGCTAAGAAGCAACTTATCGTAGATTCAACAAGAGTACTGAATTCAATACGATACTAATTCGACCCTAGTACGAGTTTATTTTCACAATCGAAACTTAATAGTAAAATACACGTTAACCGCTTTCGATTGGTTGAAGAGTTTGAAACAATCGCAGCGCCGATCATGGCAGTCGTCTATTACGTTTGGATTTTGACAAAATCTCGTACTATGGGTACAGAACCGTTAAAGTTTATTTTTCTGTCTCGATTTACTCAACTTGTGTGTCGGTGTTTCCTGTGTTACTGTACTTTGATTAAAATTGTTTCATTTTGTATCAACGGAGCTCTTATAGCATCACTTTCTTGTCTATCTGTCTGTCTGTCCGTGTGTCAAAGTTGAAATTAATATCGAATATTAAGTCTATAGTCTTATGCTGCTGTACATACGGCTACATATCAAGCTATAAAAAACCAGTATAAGCTGATCTCGCATTGTATAGGCTTTCCGTATGGTGAGAGTTCGGCGTAAACTGGATTATATAGCTTGATGTGTAGCCGTGTGTAAACACTGCCGTCCTTTAACTAGAAAGCCGTTAACCCTCAGAAGATCGATTTTGACTTTTTAATGCAAAGGGATATAGTTTAAAATTCTCTGTCTTCCTATCTAAGAACCATAATTATATTAGCAATAGTTCCTGAGTTACAAACACTATAAAAGCCGTTAAGGTAAGGTTAGCGATCTTTAAGTAAAGTAATTAGAGCCAAAAACAAGCTAAAATCATTAGCTAAATAAATAAATAAAAGCATTAATAATGTTTGAAAATTGTCTTCTGAACAAATAAGCCCAATTATGGACGCAAATAAATGTAAATAATGTGGCGACACCTACATCGCCAGCAATACAACTACAACTTACAACGACATCTACTTGGCTATTAAATGCAACTGTCCGATGACGTCAAAGAATCCTGAATCACGCTATTAAAGTATTCGTATTCGGATCCTCCCTTTTCTATGTGTCTAACAGTCATTAATCTAAGTATTAGTGTTTTTAGATATAACGGAGTCCCACCTTTTTTTGGCTGTTTCTTGAAAACTACTTTTTGTACTTAACGGCTTTCTGGTTAAAGGACGGCAGCACAGCAGCACAAGCTTTGATAGTCACATTAAAATCTTTAGGTCAGTTAATTCATCAATTCATTCATTCCGCACAATTACACCAACGGTGGCCACCGTTAGCTAGGCGTCGCTTCCTTCATGGCTTAGACAAAATGATAAATAGAGCGGACGGAAGTGGGCAATCAGAAAGGTGTACAGAGTAAAACTTTGACTTTTAGTCGATTTTTACTACATGCGATCCTATTTTAATATCTATATAAACTTACTAAATGTAAAAATCTTTCGTCCTACTTCATTCTATGTATATCTCCAATATTGTATGTGTTTCATTCTCAAATATTAATAAGAATATACATGTTAATATTAGGTCCTAACAATCCGTAGCATCAACATATAGGCCCTATCAGACAACCAGCGCTGCAGCAGCAGTTTTTGCTGGATATGCTGAAATAGGGACCTTTTTTGGTCTCTTACAGCACTACTGTAGTACATATATATTTTATTTTGTATAGGAAGTAAGGAATAAATCCAAAAATCATTCATATTGAATCCCATGTGGAATTATTACGAGACATACTTTATATTTGTGTGGTGTCCGGATTAATATATAGTACCACTCCATCTCCTCCCGTGGATGTCGTAAAATGCGACTAAGGGATTCTAAACCAGACTGATGGACAGCAGCGTCTATTCTGCGAAACGGTAGCCATACTGCGCTCACCAACCCGCCTGCCGAGCGTGGTGAGTATTGGCAAATACCCCCCAATATGATGACACAGTTGTGAAAATCTATGGGGGAGGCCTTTGTTCATTAGTGGACGTATGGATGGCCGATATGATGAAACTTATATTTGCGGTTAGCGCCATACATTGATATACGCGGGCGCCCCCAAAATGAAAGTTTGTCACATATATGTACACTTAATGTTAACGAATCCTCTCAGAGTGCCAGCCTTAGTCACACATTACCGACTTTTTGTTAGTATTTGCGTTAGATATGGCGTACTAAGTTATGTAAGTCAGTTCGCTTCGAATAATACGTTTCAGCTGGACTAAACTACATTTAACTTTGTTGCATGTTATTATTCTATTTCTTAGATTTTTATGAGTATATCATCATATCGGCCATTTATACGTCCACCGCTGAACAAAGGCCTCCCCCATAGATTTTCACAACTGTGTCATCATTTTGGGGGGGATTTGCCAATACTCACCACGCTTGGCAGGCGAGTTGGTGAGCGCAGTATGGCTACCGTTTCACGGAAGGACGCTGCTGCCCATCCCTCTGGTATAGATTCCCTTAGTCGCCTTTTACGACATCCACGGGAGGAGATGGAGTGGTGCTATATTCTTAATCCGGACACCACACGGAATATATGAGTATATAACCCTACCTTATGCTGAGTACGCCACTCACTAGCGGTTTTTATAAGCTTAAATTGGCATGTTGGAATACCCAGCAGAGGATTTCAGACAGTTCCGGCGTTGCCGGTAAAGCATTTGCAAGCTGGATCATATTCAGTTCCTTGAACAAGATTTTACATACAATTTTACCGAAAAGAAAATAACTCCATTTTGCACATTTACTCAAATCTAATGAAATTATTCTATTTCTCTCCCAAGGGTTACGTAGTCCACACTCCACTCCGCATGATCTCCCTCTCTCTGAAATCAAAAGAAGTCCAGTCGAAGTTCAACAAGAGTGAAGAGATGCCAGCGTATAGGAACCTACTGCTGTGTATGGTGAAACTCATACACGCGGATCCGATGCTTATGCTAAGTGTAAGTTACCATTAAATAGCTTATATAATGTTTTACAAGTTTACGTACTTTTTCGGAGATAACACTAAACAAAGTGTCACAAACCTAATTGGCACAAAATTCTAAATTAACAAGTATCTTGGTATAGGTCAGGTTGTGTATCAAAACGCGGAGTATTACGCCGTTGACCATAATTTAGAAGATAACGCCTGTCAGTGTTCAAAAAGGAATCTGACAGAACCTATGCATAATAAAATCAGGCTCTCAACTCGCATCCGCACCTGTAGTGCAATTCTCTATGCTCAAACATTCATACATCCTTAGTAACAGAATTGCAATAACGGTTTAACCAACTTGGTAAGATATGACTGAAGCTATTCAAGGACATGTTGCAGACGGTGAGCCACGAGGACGAGTCTTAGCGAATACCAAACTGGTTTTTAGGGTTCCGAACGGACGAAGGAAAAAACGGCGGAACCCTTATAGGATCACTCGTGTATCTGTCTGTCGTGTTCGAAACTAGTGAGGGATCCCCAATACCGTACAAACAACTGATGGGCCGTATTGCTCCTGTGGTGTCGTAAAAAGCTACCAAGGGATGATTTGCTGAGGATACAAACGATTACAACAGCAGTCCATTAGGAAGCTAATTTCCAGCACGCAACCTCGAGCCGATCAATGAAGAAAAATAAATTGTTTCTTTTCCCCCCAGAACCCAGGTCGTTCCAGCATTGAGATCCAATCCTCCACCACAGAACTGATGAACGGCCTAGTATCATTAGTCCACCAAACTGGAATGGGTGAAATATCGCAAGCGGCCATGGATGCGCTACTAGCCTTGCACAGACCCGACAGAGTGCACATGTGGAATCCAGAAGCGCCGCTTAACACCTTCTGGGATATCAGGTAAAGAACTACGTAGAATATAAGTTGTAAAGCAGTTTAAGCTAGAAGGTTACTCGCGTATCCTTGAGCCAAAATGGACTCGTACCATGCGCATGCGCAGCTTGTGGAATCAGCTCCCCACAGAGGGAGACTACAGCATCATGCGGCTCCCCAGAAAGGGTGTTGAGCCTTTTTTACAGGAGCCACGCGCGAGATTGATGAAAGCTTACGGTAATCGCTTTCCATAAGGTACCATAATTTGCCAGCTTAAGTTATATAAGAAAAGGTGAAACCTGGTACCAATTGAGATTCAGATATCAGGTTATAACATTGTTTGTAGGTTTGATCATCTCATTCTTATTCAAGAAGCAAATAAAGGTTGTCTGTAAGAAATCGTTACTAGTAATAAGACCGCCCATTGTACAATTATTGTTCATTAAATGATTCCTAGTTGTTGTTATTAAGATGGTGTACAATAAAGAACATTCTACTCTATTCTGAATGCGTTTTTAGTAAGCATGGTTTGAATAGAGATCTGCAGGAGACTGAGCAACCGAGACTTGATGGCTGTGAAGCGTATGCTTGAAAAAGAAAATCGTATGGAAATAAGGCTCAATATTTGGAAGTGAACTTCCATGAGCGCGTGTTGTATCATATTCGCATATATAGGTACTTTTTTTACATCATATAAAATATTTTTTGCCGACGAGTCACGAGACTGACCGAATGGCACGGACAGCCGAAGGGAGCCGATGAGTCACGAGACTGGCCGAATAGCACGTCGTGACGTTTCATAGGAGCTATTCATACCCCCGCCTTTTTTTATCCCAATGGAAATTCTTCATGATCTTCCTCCGCCCTGGGGAAAGGCGAAGGGGGCATGCCGGACTCTTTCCGGCTAAAACCACTGGGGGGATTGTAAAGGATCCCCCCGAAGCCTCACTGTGCGCAGTGCTATGTTGTGCATAAGGTGGCGTGTGACCACATACGCGCCACCGCCTTCTCGTGGGTTGCTGGGTGTGGGCCTGCAGAAGAGCCTAGGTGCCTTCACCTCTCCCGATCCCGCTGTGCAGTCTCCTTCTGGAACATGACGCTCACAGCACTCCAATAATCATGGTCTGCCAGCAAAGCCGACACTACGGCTGAGAGAGATCTTGCCCGATCCAATCGACCAAGATCCGCCGCTCGGCAGCCCACGCAGGGCACAATACCCCGTCTAGGTGTGTCATTACCATAAAAAATATATCCCGACTTCGTATACGTGTCGAGGGAGCAGGTATGTAATTTAACGCAATGACGTGTTTTCTCTATTTATCTTTATTAGTTTATGGCTCTTATAGTTGTTATTTGACAACAGTCAGATTTGCATCTGTCGCTAACCGTCTAGAAAGAAAGAAAGAAAAACGTTTTATTTTCACACCAACAACGATGCACACAACAAGAATTAAATAGGTACTGTAACGACTAATTGGGTAAGCGTGCTGGTACGCGGGAAAGAACCTACATATGACTTTGGAATTATAATTATAAAACTCTAGTTACTTCTAGATAAACTTATTTCTCAGAAGGTAATACAATTTGATTTTTCCATAACCGACAACCTCGCTGACGGCAGCCCGAATTCTCTCTTCTCTTTTATTTTCTCCATCAAAATATTCTCATATACTTATTTCAAATAATGTCTTTTTATTCTATCTGGCTAGGATTTTTCTCCCAAAGAGTTTGAACCCTATGTATATATAAAAAAAAACCTAAAAATACAATATCAAACCTTTACAAGACACTGACCTCTATTAAAATTAAAAATATTAAATTGTTGTGCCCGACACACACGTGATATGCAATAAAGAATCGAATTGAATTGAATAAAAAGCCAATGTATCACAAGGAAAACATTTACATAAATTAGAAAAACAAAAGAAGAAACAAAATAATAACAAGTCTACAAGATCCTTAATCATGAACTTACGTACGTGCGTAATACCACTCACTACACGTCGAACCGTTTCATTTACGTTTCAGCTCCCAAGTCCTGTACAACATCAGTCAGAAACTGATCCAGCGTCAAATCTGCAACTACCGTGAGGTGTTACGATGGTTGCGGGACATTCTGACCTGCCGCAACGAGTTCCTTGCCAAGCACAAGGAGTACGCCAACGTTGGCTCACAGATACCTATTTGTAAGCAGGCCCACATCAAATTGGAGGTAAGGGTCAAGTGAGGTTCCGGCTAAAGGATAGCCCACCAGTCCTCCGCTATCATCATATCGGCCATTTATACGTCCACTGCTGAACAAAGGCCTCCCCCATAGATTTTCACAACTGTGTCATCATTTTGGGGGGTATTTCCCAATGCTCACCACGCTTGGCAGGCGGGTTGGTGAGCGCAGTATGGCTACCGGTTCACAGAAGGGACGCTGCTGCCCATCCCTCTGGTTTAGATTCCCTTAGTCGCCTTCTACGACATCCACGGGAGGTGATGGAGTGGTGCTATATTCCTAATCCGAACCTTTGTTCAGCAGTGGACGTATAAATGGCCGATATGATACTAAGCTCAGTTTAATTTCTGAACTCCCTATCCCCAGGTGGTATTCTTCATGTGCCTCTGGTCGATCGATACTGACGTCGTCCTAGTCGCCATGTCGTGCTTCGCGCTACTCTGCCAAGAAGCCGACATCCGGTGTGGATCAGACGAGATCACCACCCAGTGCTTACTTCCAAACTACGCAGTATTCCAGGAGATTGCGCACACATCTACCGTTTTGACCACCGGTAAGTAAGAATAGGAGTGTAGATTACGTGGACCATCATTGCCGTAGTGCGCGATTGTTCAAACATCTCGATGACTCTTGATTGTTTTCATACCCAGTCGATGATGGAGGGCCCGACTCGTCCGTAATATCAACATTTAACCTTCGACCAATATGAAATGAATAGGCATATACTTCAACACCTAATTATAAGTATTGAGTTTTTTTTTTTAAAAGGGAATGTAATATGAGAAAAGAGAATACCTGTGTTTTATCTGTTGCTCTCGAACCGTTTGGCATTTGAAGTCATTTGGTCGACAAGCTATTGCTATTTGCTATTGCAAGCTATTGTTTTGGGGACAGCTGGATCGGTTGAGACAAAGTGAGAGACGGCGCTTACTTAACTAGACTTCCATTAATTTTATATTGGTTAGATCGATGCACGATGGTCAGTTGCGAGTCGACTCATATCACGAGTCCCAGTCGGTTGAGTGCTAGCAGTGGGAAGGTCGATTACATTCGGTCTTCGAAAACAATCGAGAGTCATTCTTAACTGAACGATCCATATTTATAGGGATATTACCTGCTGTATTTGTTGCCATGAAAGTAACTAAAAATGAACTTACTCTTGTCTTAAATTATTTTTCATTTAAATTTGCAAGCAGCCAGTCAGGACATGGGGAGGGGGTGTTATTACAAAAATATTCATAGTAAGTATGCAATTTAAGATTATGGACTTTGAAATAGAGTCTAAAATTCGATGGCACAAAAGTGCCGCGAAGGAACGCCCTATGAGGACATGTGGCGTCCATATTGGAAATTGCCAAAAATTCTATGGCCAGTTCTGTGGCTGTTCGATGTGTACAAAATATTATAAGTGGTTTGGTATAAAATTATACTGTTTCTAATATCATCTCTACAGTCTTATTTGGCTTCAATTAGGAAGGAAAGAAGTTGGTAGATTACACTACTATATACAGGATGTCCAGTAAATAGAACGACATACTGCAGGGGGTGAGAGCTTGGGACAATACCTACCAAAAAAACACAATATATGTTCAGCAAAATCTTACGGATTTACAGTAGGGTCTGGGTGTATAGTGTGTGGAATTTCTGTCTGTAAACGCACCCACGACACAGGAGAAATACTAGTGTGGGGCACAGTTATTTTTAAAAAAAACCCTAGGGAGAGCGCAAACGATCTCTTACCGACTAAAGCATCTGCGCGGTCATCTTCGGCACCGAAAGTAGGCTCCGGGACCTCGAGAACGAACACTGGAGCCGCCCATTAATGCCTTGCCTATAGGCACATCTCGAAGGCGGTGTGTAAGTGTAAAGAGGTCACTTCCTCTAGCAGAGGGGAGGGGCACAGTCACCCCAGGCTCATCTCGGGATTGGAAAGGATTCCCCGAAGCCTCACTGTGAACCCATTGATTGGCCTGGTGCTTGGTGTTTTGCGATTCTCTCACTTAATAAATATTTGTATGATCTTTCAAGCAGTTGTTTCGGGTATGGGTGTGTCTCACATAGCCAAAACGCAGATGAGACTCGAAGTAATATTAAAGTCGGTAAACTGTACCGTACATGTTCAGCTGGTACGAAAATGTCTATTTAAAGTATTCAGTGTCGCTATACCCCAATCTCATGTGACAGGTTCCGCAGCTCTTCAGAAGCGGATAATGGCACTTCTCAGGAAGATAGAGCACTGTGTGAATGGTGTTCAACCAGTCTGGGAGGAGACATTCCGATGTTGGTGAGTAATATACCCCATCCACCTCGATCATAAAAGATGGTGGGATCAGTTCGTGAAGCTCCCCGATGACACCGACAGTCAACAACGTTTCGCGGATGTGCCAGGCAGGGCCGTCTTCAACATATTGGAGGCCCAGGATAATTTAGGATAATGAAGCCGCTAGAAGAACTAAAGTTGTCGACATAGCTGAAAGGATTAGTAAACTGAAGTGGCAATGGGCAGGGCACATTGCTCGTAGAACTGATGGCTGTTGGGGTACAAAGGTTCTAGAATGGAGACCGCGCACCGGAAAACGCAGCGTGGGACGACCTCCAACGAGGTGGACAGACGACCTGGTGAAGGTGGCTGGGAGTCGTTGGCTGAGAGCGACGTGTGACCGCTCGTTGTGGAAATCTAAGGGGGAGGCCTTTGTTCAGCAGTGGACATCCTGTGGCTGATATGATGATGATGATGAACTCAAGCTACTTTTATTTTAGAAAAAAAAATAGGTTCTCGCGCATGGACATTAAAATGATGGTAATCAACTTCTAGATTTATTCAACTGTTACTTTCTTTTGTTAAATGAATAAGTAATTATAATAAAATTCGGAAACGGGAAAAGTGACTCTCTTCTTACTTCCAGCAAATATCGGTTATAAGATGGTGATCTGGCAGGAACTAGGCGCCTCGTGGATCTTGCCCAAAGTGGCCAATGGAAAAGAGCGGCCTGGTGCAAGGCTGAGAATCTTGGCCACCAGTACCTCTTCGCCTATGAGTATTTTAGTTCTGCGTTCTACAGAATCGTGTGCACCAAGTTGTCACGTAGTTTACATGTCCTTTAAACGGCTGCAATACTTCTTAGATCCGAACCGAGGTTTGAAAAGATTAAGAAGTGAAATAAATGCATGTATGGTTGTATGGCATTGAGGTATAATGTTCTATCTAGAGTAGAGTAGAGTAGAGTAGAGTATACTTTATTGTACACCAAAAGAAAATACAAAGTAATTTTACATACATAATAATAGTACAATTGGCGGTCTTATCGCTAAGAGCGATTTCTTCCAGACAACCATTGGATGGACAAAAATCATAAAAGAAGAGAATAACGGGTAGTTGGTGTACTACTGTTGTATCTTATATTTATAAACAGTAATACTTTATTTAACAATACATATATTGAACAATGTAACAAAATGTATATACATAGTTTATTCCCAAATAAATACCAAAAAAACAATAACTCTCAAAATATATAAATTAAAAATACATACACAAAAACAATACATAATATATAGAACAGTAACAATTAAAAATCCAAGTAATATTCCTTTACCATTTTTTTGAAAGTAACTAGCGTTTTAGCCCGTCTAATAAACACTGGTAGTGCATTCCACAAGCGTGTGGCCTGAACAGTAAATGAATGGTCAAAGAATCTTGTTGTGTGCACGGGCATCTTCAGTTTCAACGTTTCTGATGATCTTAGGGATAGTGAGTGTGTATCACGGGTGAATTCAAAACGTTCTTTAAGATATATCTACTAGAATAGCTATTACAAACAAATAATAGCGCGCAGCTTCATGACCACGGGGCTGGCGCGGGGCGAGCGGGGGTGTTATGTTGTCATACAGACATGTAAAGAAATATGGCCGTCACCATTGTGACGCGTCGCCACGAGTCACATGTTGATTATGTTTAAATTTAATCACGCATGTTTTAAAGATAATATTTTGAACTAACTGATGAAAAGTCACTGCTAATTAAAACAATATATCACTGCACATGAAGGTATATCTAAGTAATAAAACTTAACACTCAAACTCGTCACATCGCGGCAAGTGGCCTGACACAGACATGACATAGACTAAGTGAGTTTAGAGTATCATGTGCAATGTATGACAAAGAATCCAGTTGAGGCGTTTTCTCAAGTACGTAGTACATTATACTTCAATTATTTATGGTTACATATTTATATGTGCATACATACGCTGCATGGTGTTGCCGTGTGGTGCCGGCTCAGAATACCACCACCCCATCTCTTCCCGTGGGTGTCGTAAAAGTCGACTAAGGGTATAGCCAGAGGATGGGCAGCAGCGTCCTTCGAGTATATTAACAACTCAACTGCGATCGCCAACCCGCCTGCCAAGCGTGGCGATTGTGGCAAAATACCCCATTGGGCCCACAACACACCCATATCGGTTGTGGTTATCTTTGGGGGAGGCCTGTGTCCAGCAGTGGACTTCATTCGGCCGAAATGATGACATACGTTGCACGTATGTATACTGCGCGTGAATACAAACGAAACATACGTCCGTAAATTGTTTCGATTCTTATTCAAGTCGTTAACACAAGCGAGTACACTTCCAACTACGTTCAATAACAGCTACGTCTACCACCAGGGACTCCCTCTGCAAGCTCCTGCAGAAATACCCCAAAGGCCAAGGAGACAAGATGGATGACTGTCAGATGGAAGCCCTCCATCGTGCCGTGGCCAAGCGCAGGGTGTCCCACCACACCAGCAGTGAACATGACTTTGAGGTACATTACCGCCACGGCATCCATTGGTAAGAGAAGTATACAACTTCTTCAAGCGACAACTCAGCCTGTGCGCGCCCTACCATTACCCGATGTTGTTATGATGTTTATCAATTCAAATTCAAATTCAAATTTCTTTATTCACAATAAATAGAGTACAATAGATGTTTACACGTGACAAATAGTTCCAAGTCTATTTAACCTTCAAACGGCATGTGAAATTATAAAACATTTAAAGATACAATTTATAAGTTGCTAATAAAATGTCAATGTAGAAATTACGATCGATGCATATGTCAAGTTAGTAAGTCATTTATGTCTATATATTATCAATGTTACATTTTCTATTATTATTGTCAAACCACTCCTGTGTGGAATAAATCATTTTAAACAGTAATAGGACCTTCAATTTGCGCTTAAATTGAGGTAGAGGAAGCTCCTGAATGTGGAGTGGCAACCTATTAAAAATTTTGATGCACATAGCATAACAGTTCCTCTGAAAAAGTGAGGTCTTTGGAACAAAATCCAGAACAAGACGCTCTCTCCGTCTTGTATTCCGAGGATAAATGTCTTTAGCTTTTACAAATATATGTGGATTGGTTTTAACAAATACGCTTATTTCAAAAATGTACATACTTGGTAAAGGTAATATATGTAATTTTCTAAATTGTATCTATTTATCTGCCAACCATAATCTTAAGACATCCGCTTCTACTCACGAATGATGTTCTTAATCCGTGTGCGACCTTTCAATTCTCTAACTTGCAGTTAAATGTGAACACACACGTCACAAGCAGACTGATGCAGCGAGATCATTCCGTTTGTGTGGTAGATTTATGTTAATCCCCCGAGAAGTGCCTGGGGGGCGACCATTTTACAGTCGCCTTCCCTCCGCTAGAGGGGGTGACCGCTCTACAGTCATCCCCTCCGTGATGTGCCTAAAGGCGTGGCACCAATGGGCGGCTCTAGGGTGATCTTACGAGGACCTGGACCTTACGGTGCCGAAGATGACCGCTCCAGTGGTTTTAGCCGGTAGGAGTCCGGCATACCCCTTAGCCCTTCCCCGGGGTGAAGGAAGTTCCATGTAGAATTTCCACTGGACATCAATAAAAAAATAAAAATAAAAGATTTATGTTAATCCACCCCCGTTTCCTTCATTTGTTTTAAGGCCGCAACACACTACACTAACTGTGTCCTTATAATTAACCGACTGCGAATAGCGAGTGCCGTGTGGTGCCGGCTACGAAAACCACCAACCCATCTCATCCCGTGGGTGTCGTAAAAGGCGACTAAGGGATTAGCCGGAGAATGGGCAGCAGCGTCCTTCGAATACATTATCAACTCAACTGCGATCGCCAACCCGGCCGCCAAGCGTGGCGATTATGGCAAAACCCCTCAATGAGCACACAACACACCGATATCGGTCGTTGTGGTGATCTTTGAGGGAGGGCTGTGTCCAGCAGTGGACTTTATTCGGCCGAAATGATGATTATGATGATGAATAAGCAAGGTTGTGTTATTTTAATCACAGGATTCCATGTCCGTGATAACTTGAAACCGTCTTCACGATTGAAATTGTTATACTTCTTGATTTCACGCACTACCCTAGAATAGAAGTGGCGTTCGGTGTTCGGCAATCGCTGAAATGCTAGATTATTGTGTAAGAAGTGGCGCTTGAGTCGCGAGTGTTGTCTCGCAAATTCAATTTTCACCTTATTTTATGTTATCTCAGATGCAGATACAAGAATGGGCCAACATCACATCATTTCTGTGCGCGCTCGGCGGAGTGTGTCTACAGCGGAGGCCGTCCACCACTTGGTCACACCTTCAGGGACATGGTGAGCCTTATATATCATAACATCTTTTCTAATACTTATATTATGAATATGTATGTATTTATTTATACTATTAGATATGTATGTGTAGATAATTATTTGTAAATTTACTAGTGGATGTAATATATTGCTAGATTTATTACGTTTTATGTCCTTTATCCTAATACATTTGATTTTTTTGTCTAGATTCGCGAAAGTACAACGTGTTGGCGAACAGCTCGCAAGAAGTGCAGTACTGTCCTGTCACACAGTAAGTTAATATCTATCTATACAAATAAATAAAATTGAAGTGTCTGTTTGTAATATCAAAATAACAGCTTTTTACTAAATGCATATGAAAGTATGTACGTTACATACAACAAAAATACCAATTTTTTTTTTTGTCTGTCTGTTTGTTTCGGGTAATCTCCGAAACGGCTGGACCGGTTTTGACGGGACTTTCACTGGCAGATAGCTGATGTTATAAGGAATAACTTAGGCTACTTTTATTTTGGAAAAATAATACGGGTTCCGCGCAAAAAAAAAAAAACTCCTGGAATCCAATATATATATTCTATGTCAAGTGTCTATGTCGAAGTACACTAAATTTTTTTTTTAATTAAACCCGGGTGAAACCGCGGTTTCCAGCTAGTTGAAAATAAATGTTTTCAAAACGACAGCAAACTTTTTAGTCCACTGCTGAATAACCCATGATCATATCGGCCGAAGGATGTCCACTGCTGAACAAAGACCTCTCCGATAGATTTCCTCAAATGTGTCATCTCGTCTCACTCCGTAGCCTAGCATTAGGATTAGTCGGAGGTTGGCAGCAGCGTCCTTCGGGGACATTTACAACTCGTGGCGTGGTGATTATTAGCCTGTTTCCTCGGAAGATTTTAAATGATCCGCCAGAGGCAGCACTAGTAAGGGGCTACATGTATTTTGATTTCCCTATTGGTGTCCGGATTAAGAATATAGCACTCCCTATAACACTCTCCTCCCGTCGTAAAAGTCGACTAAGGGACTCTAAACCAGAGGGATGTGCAGCAGCGTCCTTTCTGTGGAACAGTAGCCATTCTGCGGTCACCAACCCGCCTGCCAAGCGTGGTAAGTACTGGCAAATTCCCCCCAATATGATGACACAGTTGTGGAAATCTATGGGGGAGGCCTTTGTTCGGTAGTGGACGTTGTATGGCCGATATGATGATGGGTCGTTAATTAAAAACATGTCGTGGACATTAAATACAGATATACAGAATTTGATAATTCATTATTGTGACATCGCCTACTTTTTGATCTTGTTTTATTCATTTGATCGTCCGATCAATTATTATTTATGTTATAATGGTTTGATTTATTATTTCTATATTATGTACTATTCACGTAGTATTGTATTACATAACTACTAATTATACATATGTATTATATATTTTAGACTTACTTTTTACGCACGTTATAAAATGCATATTGAATTATATCAATTACATAAATCCACCTAATTTCAAGCGTATGGCACTCGTGGGTTGCAGCTGAAAATCAGCGCCAGGTAGTGGTACCTTTTACCGCCACCTGACATCATGTTGAGCTGATGGCCCTTTGGAACTTCAATTCAATCATCGTATTTTTGTTTGTGGCAATAAACACTTTTCTTTCTTTCTAATCCTCATTTCCAGGTTCATAGGCCAGCTCCTTCGCCTCCTACTCTGCAGCAACGAGCGCTTCGGTCAACAAATACAGACGCACGTCAAGGAACTGGTCGGTCATGAGATGTCACCGGCGCTGTACCCGATACTGTTCGATCAGATCAAGGCCATCATTGATAAGTTCTTCGACCAACAACAGCAGGTTAGTTTACACAATTTTCTATTTTCCAGTTGCACTTAGTGATCAGTAAACAATCCGCAAGGTTAAGCAACACTTAGCGCGGTTAGTCTATAGATGTGTCGGTGCGGTCAAATGTTCAAGCCGCCCAAAGGCCTCCGACTTGGCTTAGCGACTGCCGTCTAATGACAACAACCGGGACCGACGATTTTACATGCCCTCCGAATCACGGAGACGCTCGGTACAAATACCACAATGCGCTCGACCGCGCCAAGCATTGCTTCACCTCGCTGATCGTTTTTCGATCAGTCAATATTTGATATGCCTAATGTTACTATTACGGGGTGTAAGTGACAACATAATGACAACTTAGGGAATAGGTTACACTTAGGCCTAAGGTAAGCTATTAATCTCGGAATTATAAGTTAGTCGTTTTTGAGCACGCAGTGTACCGTAAACAAAACGATCAAAACGCTATGTGGTACTATATATAGCTATATTGTAATACTAGCTTTTGCCCGGGGCTTCGCACGCGTGGAATTTGGAAATCTACATCATGGATATTGTTTATACAAAAATACTAAAATCGTGATAAAAAATGAGGGGTGGATAGGAGGACTTTAAATTCTCATACCTACCAAATATACAAAAAAAAAACATTAAAATCGGTCGAGCTGTTTCGGAGGAGTCTGAGCACAAACACCGTGACACGATATATTTATATATTAGATTATTATGCTACTGCGAGAGATGACCTCATCCGTGAACTGTGGCGAAACAAAACCCATTTAGTTTTTATTTACATTGCAGTTTTATGTGAAAATGTATCGTTTATTGTGTTTTTATTTAAAATAGCGCTAGGATAGACGTACACAATTATTTGATACTGAAATCAGTTAACTGCTGGGACATCTTGCATATCTCCCTTTAAAGAGACTTTGCTATAGCAGTACATACTAAAGTAAAATCCTTCCGCAGGTCATGCTCACAGATATAAACACTCAATTCGTGGAGCACACAATTTTTATAATGAAAAGTATCCTGGACATCAAGAAGAGTGGGCAGCCCAATGAACACCTCAGCACGACGTCTATAGAGACATTGATGCTGTCTATAGTCAGGTATGATTGGGTTTCATATATTTTAATTATTTTATACATCATATGGCGTATGATAGTCATATGTGGATAGTGGTAGATCAGTTGACTCCAAGTTATCTTTTAATCCACACATAACTGACGTATGTAAGCGTGCCCATCAGTCGCTTGGTTTTGTTATGAGGGAGCCTGCTCAACTTACCGATTTAAAGTGTATTATTGCGCTTTATAATGCTTATGTTCGCAGTCGCCTAGAATACAACGCGGTAATCTGGGATCCACATGAGGCCAAATATACTATCATGGAACAATGAAAATTTGCACGTTACTTGTACAAAAAGAAATATGGGTACTATCCCGGATATGTTTTTCCTTCATTGTTCGTATCAGGGATGGTTGGGCTGGATACTCTATACGTTAGACGTAAGTTGACGTTACTGATTCGGCTTTTCGAGATTGTTAATGGTATAGTTGACAACCCGGAGGAGGTGGCGCGATGCGTACTCGCTGTACCGAACAACTACCTGCGTTTGCGCCGGCGGCCGCTATTCGCGTTGCGCAATACGCGTTGCAATGCGTCACGAAATGCTCCCACGTACAGTGCTCTTGCTCTGGCCAATACTATGGTTGCACGACACCAAGACATAAACATATTTGAAAGTCCAAGAAACAAACTTCAATTTAACAGACAATGTTATAGCTATATAAGCAACGTGTGATATCCTTATTGACTAGTCTGTGCACGTATTAGGAAACTATAAGTGCACAGAGCTCTGTTGTTTAATAAATAAATAAATCACGAGAAACCTCTCCGCAAGAGTAAACCGCCAATGCGTCTCACTCTCGGACTAGAAATGATAATCCCCTTTTAATATTAGCAGGTTATTTTCTAAGAACTTAGAAACTTAGACTGTTGAAATAATTCCCCATATTAATTATAATTATTATCACAATGCGTCTGTCAAATTGCATGATTCGTAGAACTATACTTTTTCTAAATACTAGCATAAGTTACTATATTACAAACTAATTTAGCCATGAAATTGTTTAAGATACGTCCGACACCTCGACATGACGGTGTTGTCGGTGCACATCAAGACCAAGCTGTGTCAAGTGGTTGAAGCTATGATGAGAAGGAGGGATGACCTAGCATTCAGACAGGTCAGTTTCAGACGAGCGACAATCCAAATGGCATAAGTCCAAATAATATTGTAACTATCCAGTCGTGCTGCCATAATTGGATAGTTGGATATTTGTAGTCGCACATTATGCAGGTATAAGTTCGTCTAGAAATTATATTTAAACAAATTCTGTATTAAAATAATAGTGAGTTCGGAGAATTTATGTAACCTGGTATTGATCCCATAAAATCACAGCGGAGACCCTTCGCTAGAGAGATAAGTTGAAATTTGAACTACTATCTAAATCAGTGTGGTGTCCGGATTAAGAATACAGCACCACTCCATCTCCTCCTGTGGATGTCGTAAAAGGCGACAAAAGGAATCTAAACCAGAGGGAAGGGCAGCAGCGTCCCTTCTGTGAAACGGTAGCCATACTGCGCTCACCAACTCGCCTGCCAAGCGTGGTGAGTATTGGCAAATACCCCCCAAAATGATGACACAGTTGTGAAAATCTATGGGGAGGCTTTTGTTCAGCAGTGGACGTATAAATGGCCGATATGATGAACTATCCAAATGCGATAATATCAGTATATACAGAGCTTACGCAACCCAATTACTGGGTTATGCCGATGGTAAGACGCGCTATCAGACTTTTAGGTATCTGATTGTCCGTAAAGGCAGTCATAGATATTCTACTGACAGCATATCATACTCTCCGAGGCCGAGAAGAGTCATCATATCAGCCGTAAAAATGTCCACTGCTGGACAGAAGCCACCCCAAAAGATTTCCACAACGACCGGTATCGGGTTTGTGTTGTTGATATTGCCATAATCGCCACGCTTGGCAGACGGGTTAGCGATTTCAGTTGAGTTATAGATATACTCGAAGGACGCTGCTGCCTTATGGAATATTTATATTGTATTGGATAAAGTATAGTATATGGCTATATATATGGATTATTTATATGATATTGTATAAATTAATACATATTGTTGTATATCATCATTTCGGCCGAATGAAGTCCACTGCTGGACACAGGCCTCCCCCAAAGATCACCACAACCACCGATATGGATGTGTTGTGGGCTCATTGGGGGGTTTTGCCATAATCGCCACGCTTGGCAGGCGGGTTGGCGATCGCAGTTGAGTTGTCAATGTACTCGAAGGACGCTGCTGCCCATCCTCCGGCTAATCCCTTAGTCGACTTTTACGACACCCATGGGAGGAGATGGGGTGGTGGCATTGTAAGCCGGCACCACACGGCAATGTATATGTGTGCATATTATTTAAGTAATTTATGGAATAAATACCTATTTGTATTATATTTAATAGATTCACTATTTGATTATATTATTATAATATAATAAGTACACCACGGAATACCCCTTTGTCTTTGTCTTGTCCATCCAAAGGTTGTCTGTAAGAAATCGCTAATAGCGATAAGACCGCCCATTGTACAATTACTATTAATTAAATTATTCCTAGTAGTTGTTTTTAAAATGGTGTACAATAAAGAATATTCTATTAAATTATTAAAATGCATGCGCTCGATTCTGCTATAATATTCCCCCTCGAACACATGTTACACCATTCTTGAATAGCGGAAATCTAATGAAAATGTCCGCTCGTAGGCAACTCCATCTATCCACTTTGCTCTTCGGCATTATGTTGCACGGTAAACCTGAGTATTTATATAGCAAACTGTCGTGGTCACGGGAACTAAATCCTCATCACACCAGGGCCTCTTCATATCTTCTGGTCACATCAAAACATAGAACGACTGCTTTTAGAGGTAGCTTCAAATTTTCTGCGACGCGTTGTTGGAATGACCTTCCACCACCTCTAAGAACACTGAAAACACCGCGATTATTCCATATCAAATATAAACAAATTTGATTAAATAAACAAAAGCTAGGAGTTACATAACTCTGGAATAATTATAACACTTTGTCAGTAGTGGCAAAGTAAAGGCGGACCGTCGGCAAGTTAGTATATAGTTAATAATTGTAGGTATTGATCATGCTGCTTGGATTGGATTCGCTTAATTCTGCCATGGGGGATGCTCTCATTCCCTATCGATGACATGTATACATTTTTGTAAAAGGAATATTAATAATAATTCGGCCTTAATATTATTAGATAAGTACGTACTTTTTAATACATTATAAACAAATAACTTTCTTCATTTCTTATTTACTACACTGATACTCAGCACAATTATTACACACTCCATTCATGCATTCATTACACACAACATAAATCATAATACATTTTGTATTATGTCATACGTGACATTGACATCCGTGGTGTACATAAGGTTCCAGATGAAAACCAGCGTCCGGCACTTAAGCCTGGCATGAAGCTGATCTGGACACCTATTTGGTCCAACCGTGAGACATATATTATTAGGTACCTACGAAGGTTTACGTTAATTTTATTTGGACTTGTACATTTTTATATTTTTAAATATTGTTATCTATGTCCCTGTTTTTACAATCGTGTCTCTGTGTTGTGATCAAAATAAATCTTTCTTACTTTCTTTCTTTCTTTCTATTCTATTCTATCTATTCTATTCTGCCCATAATGCCATAGTCGCCTTTTACGACACCCAAGGGATGAGATGGGGTGGTGGTATTCTTAGCCGGCACCACACGGCTGAAGAGTAATTATGTAGAAAGAAGCAATATGAAATATTTTTACATTGTCACAGGAAATGAAATTCCGCAACAAGATGGTAGAATACGTGACGGATTGGGTGTTAGGCACCAGCCATCAGATCGCGCCACCACTGCGAGCCGATGCATCTTCAATCACCAGGTGAGTCTCACGCTTGTGCTACTGCTTACAAAAAGGTGGAACATCGAAACATAGATGGGAACCTACGACTACAGAATTCGCGCAATAGACATTTTTTTTAAACATTGCCCTACTTAGGAAGAAATTACATACAAAAAAACTACATGTAAAATAGGGGTTGAATGGTTGTATGAAATTCCGACATTTTATTAGTTAGATCTATGTTATTGGCTTTTTGGTTCAAAATAAAGAAATACGTGTTTCCGTGTATTTGTAACGCGGGTAAACGCGGTCCACAGCTAATTTATTTTATATGAACCAGAGCTGGTATAATACTACAAAAAAAACATTACTTCATATTACTTAATTAATTATAAGTATAAGGTATGTTTGCCGTGTGGTGCCGGAATACCACCACCCCATCTCCTACCGTGGGTGTCGTAAAAGTCGACTAAGGGATTAGCCGGGGATGGGCAACAGCGTCCTTCGAGTATATTAACAACTCAACTGCGATCGCCAACCCGCCTGCCAAGCGTGGCGATTATGGCAAAACCCCCCAATGTGCCCACAACACACCCATATCGGTCGTTGTGGTGATCTTTGGGGGAGGCCTGTGTCCAGCAGTGGAATTCATTCGGCCGAAATGATGATAAGGTATGTAAGCTACCCTGCTCGACACACTTTCAATGGTAACTATGTTGAATTTGAATTACTCGTAGATGTATTTTTTTTTAAAACGTTGTCCCACACTAGTATTTCTCCTGTGTCGTGGGTGCGTTAACAGACATGAATTCCACACGCAATACACCCAGACCCGGAACAACTACCTGCAGATCATACAAATATTTGTTCCGTGCGGGAATCGAGCCCACGACCCGGAGCGCAGCAGCCGACTGTATCAGCCACTTCACCAACCATGCCATCAATATCATATCATAGGACAATAATCACGTAGCGTTTTGATCGCGTTGCTTACGATACATTGCGTGCTCGAAAATGAAACAAACTGTAGTTTATAATTTCGGAGATAAATGGATTTCCTATTTTTATTATAGGCCTAAGTGTAACCTTTTCCCAAAGTTTACGGTACGTTGTCACTTACATCCTATATATTACGATTAATCAATAAAATTAACGGATACGGGCAACCGAGACCACACATACTTAAAAAAAGTATTTTGTTGTACAGAATTCCATAATATTCAATCAAAGATAACTTCTATCTTCTTTACCTAGATACCTAGTCTGCTGCCGAGAGTTGGACCAGGCTTGCATGGAAGCTGTGGCCTCTTTGCTTAAGGGTCTCCCTCTCCAACCTGAGGAGTCAGATAGAGGAGACTTGATGGAAGCAAAGAGTCAGCTGTTTCTCAAGTAAGTAGCGCCACATATATACACACCCAGCCCACAAACGTCTACCAGAATATAGTCATAATCACCACATTTGGAAAACGGCTTTTGACTGGTGGTAAATCTTACTAGGGAGTGCAGGTATTTGCCGGCAAGCAGTAAGGTTTAAACCTTAGACATTACTAATGGAATTTGTTAATGAAAGCCCCAGATATCAGAGAAATACGGTTTATTAAGGTGAAAAGTAATTATACGTTTATTAGCACACATCCTACACCTATAATAAATTATAGCAATTATTATTAAATAAAATTAATAGTATTATTGAATCTATTTTCCGTGTGGTGTCCGGATTAAGAATATAGCACCACTCCATCTCCTCCCGTGGATGTCGTAAAAGGTGACAAAGGGAATTAAACCAGAGGGATGGGCAGCAGCGTCCCTTTTGTGAACCGGTAGCCACACTGCGCTCACCAACCCGCCTGCCAAGCGTGGTGAGTACTGGCAAATACCCCCCAATATGATGACACAGTTGTGAAAATCTATGGGGGAGGCCTATGTTCAGCAGTGGACGTATAAATGGCCGATGTGATGATGATAATTGAATCTAGTCAGTCGCGCAATAGTTTACCTTGAATAAACATTTGAAGCCGCCTTCCTATCTCCTACATTGCACGACAGGGATCACAATTTGATCAAGTAGTTATAAGCCTGTCCAAGAAAAAAAATTGTGGAATGAAATAAATATATTGAACATTGAAATATGTATATTAAAAATAAATCGTGATGTTTCTATATAAAGTTATCTGATAAAATACCAAATAATAATTAAATTCCACCGACAGTTCGTGGAAAGTATCAAGAACCTCTGGATCTTTTATGTGTGTTATTGTTGTCAGAAGCCTGATTGTTTCTTCAACAGGTACTTCACCCTATTCATGAACCTGCTAAACGACTGCAACGAAGTGGAGATGGCCGAAGGTCCTGGCCGGCTGGAGACGCTCCGCAACGCTACCATACAGGCTATGTCCAACCTGCTCAGCGCCAACATCGACTCGGGACTCATGCACAGCATCGGTATGATGACACACTTCTGAACCACCCCTCCCCCGCATACCTTCCACTCTATATTTTAATAATCTTATAGAAAGTTACAAATTATGAGAATTGGTTGCACTCACTGATAAACGATCGGTGAGGTTAAGCAACGCTCGGCGCGGTTAATCTATATCGATGGGTGACCGCATAGTAGTAAATTTTTTTGTTGTTTTATTTTGTTAAAAAAAACGTTGCCCCACACTAGGATTTCTCCTGTGTCGTGGGTGCGTTTACAGATGTGAATTCCACATACAATAACACCCAGACCCGGAACAACTACCTGCAGATCATACAAATATTTGTTCCGTGCGGGAATCGAACCCACGACCCGAAGCGCAGCAGCCGACTGTATCAGCACTGCACCAACTGTGCTTGAACTGAGCGTCTCCGTGCTTCGGAGGGCACGTAAAATCGTCGGGTTTTGGGGGACTGGACAAAGGTGACTGCACAACATCCCTGGATTCTTATGAATATGGTACAGTGACACTTAAATTCTCCGCGACTTTATTTATTTTACTTTAATTACAACGGTCTTGGACCAATTACAATATTTAAAGATCGAAAACATAGCTGAAATACAACACAAAGAATATAAAACAGCAAGGGACTCGTCTTTAATAAATTCCTCTCAAAATGCTCCTGACATACTAACAATACCTTCTTCCAATCATCCGCAAACAAATCACAACTCGGATGAGAATCCAAGAGTTCATTGAGTACAGCGAGAGTGCGAGGTATTGGCGAGTTAGCTCTTCTTATATGTCTTGCTTTATAAGTCTTCATTGTCGTTAAATCAGTAAATAGGAATGTAATAGTTGGTCAAAACTCACTACCGCCTCTATTGTCTTATATCGCATGTGGTACTTATTTTTTCAATAAAGAGGTACCATACTCACAATGCAATTTGCCGTGTGGTGCCGGCTCAGAATGCCACCACCCCATCTCCTCCCGTGGGTGTCGTAAAAGTCGACTAAGGGTTTGGCCGGAGGATGGGCAGCAGCGTCCTTCGAGTACATTAACAACTCAACTGCGATCGCCAACCCGTCTGCCAAGCGTGGCGATTATGGCAAAACCCCCCAATGAGCCTACAACACACCCATATCGGTCGTTGTGATCTTTGGGGAGGCCTGTGTCCAGCAGTGGACTTCATTCGGCCGAAATGATACTCACAATGATATGAAACCAGTCTCACTGCCAAGGCTCGAGTTGTGTAGCGCAGTTTTGTTATCACAACTGCTGAAACTTATAAGTAAAGCCATTCGCATTCCTATCAGTCAAATCTACGCTTGGACTGACTCCACAATACTCGTAGTCTTGTCTTGGTTACAAGGTGATCTTTCATTATTTAATAAGGTTTATAGAAACTTTATTCTCATAAGAACATACAGAGTTCACTTACATGAGACTAAATTATAAAAGTAATTTTAACTGTCTTGTGACGAAGCATGCATTCGTACTTTCACATAAAATTACACAATTAAAACAAAAGACACAATTTATGATGATGCAGGTAGGAAAAAATATATGTTCACAGAAATGGCAAACATTTGTGCGTAACCGAGTGATTACCATTCTAGACAACTTAGGTAATAAATGGTTTCATGTACAGTCCCCGGAAAACCCTGCTGATATCGCTTCCAGAGTAATACTTGTAGTTGAATTGAGAAACTGTAACCTATGGTGGCAAGGTCCTGAGTGGTTGAGAACACTAGGTTTTCTCCTGTGTCGTGGGTGCGTTTACAGACATGAATTCCACACACAATACCGGAATCGTACCCGCTAAACGTATCGCAGGAAGCCAATCGCATAACCACTGCGCCAACCGCACCGTCTTTCAAATATTGATCCTCATTCACTTTTGGTTTATTTTCAAGCATACGGTTTTCTACGCGTTCCTTTAGTGGCCAACCTTATGTCAGAGTTGTTCAAGCCGCCCAAAGACCTCCGATTTGTCTTACACATCCATACTGACTAACTGGTCGCTTATCGATCAGTGAAGACTATGAGTGCCTCATCTCCTCGAGAGAAAAGTATTTCATATGAATAAAAGTTCAAAAAATCAACAAATAACCAGAAATGTAACCTGAATATGTTATTCTAGACCTCGGCTACCACCGTGACCTTCAAACCCGCGCCGCCTTCATGGAGGTGCTCACAAAGATCCTGCAGCAGGGGACGGAGTTCGATACGCTCGCGGAGACCGTGCTCGCTGACAGATTCGAGCAGCTGGTGCAACTTGTGACTATGATATCAGATAAGGTGAGCCCTGGATATGTTTATGTAACTTTGGCCACTAACGAGAGACGTATTGGAAAGCCATGGCTCTCATACTAAGTATTGTAACTCACTCGGGATCTTCGGGTGACGTGCTCAGGACTAGTAACTGTATGACTTTATCTCTTGATAGATGTATTTATTTTCTCTTCTTGATACACAAGTTCACATCCGCCCCGTCCAATCCTTTTACACGATATTGCATAAAATCAATATATACGCTGGAGATTGAGCAATATTAACCTGTATAAAGCTTAGACCCTACGCATCTACGTTCATAGGTGGACTTACCATGAGGCTGACCAGGCCGGGTAAAGGACGGCCAGATATTAGGGGTGCCCAACTACGGAGAAACGTAAAGGATGGAATGTTGTACCTCACCCCGTGGGTTTCGTGACTAAGGGCTGTGTGGTACCGGCTACGGATAGCACCAACCTATGACCACCCTTGTGTGTCGTAAAAGGCGACTAAGGGATTAGCCGGAGGATGGGCGTCCTTCGAGTACATTAACAACTCAACTGCGATCGCCAATCCGCCTGCCAAGCGTTGCGATTACGGCTAAAACCCTATGGGATTAGCCGGAGGATAGGCAACGTCCTTCGAGTACAATAATTACAACTGAGATTGCCAAGCGTGGAGATTATGGCACAACCAATGATATTATATATTAAAAAAGTAGATATTGTGTTACCTGCGCGCCAAAAGTAAGAACCAAAACTCCCCCAAGTGTAGCACCTCGCAATTAGTTCGCCCAAGACAGGACAACGAGCACACACTGTCACAATCTGTGTTGTTTTATTAATCAAGTATTAACAATGCCGTCGTGCGTTTATAGAAGATGCTCAAACTTAATTTAATTTAGTTTAGTTTAATTAAATAAAGTACTATGGATCTTATAACACACGCGAGTAACAAAATAAAATATTTGTTTAAAAATATAATTCAAGTAATTTATAGAACAATATTCTCGAAGACAGGCCAAGCAAAGAAAACAGACAACACATAAATTCTATCACAGGTGCGACAAAGACATCGAGTACGCGTGTTGTGTTGTTAGATAGCTATCTCTTTTACTCTCGTAGTATTTGTATCTTTTTCTTACGGCATAGGTGTGCAGTTTTATAGGTTTATACATACCTACAGCGAGACTGAATTTTGCGCGTCATTTATATACGACGTAACATATCTATGGTATAATATCATTGGGCACAACCTGTATGTATAAACCTATAAAACTGCACACCTATGCCGTAAGAAAGAAGATACAAAAACTAAGAGAGTAAAAGTGATAGCTATCTAAACTGACAACATGAGTACTCGATGTCTCTGTCGTACCTGTGATAGAATATATGTGGTGTCTCTTTTCTTTGCTTGGTCTGTGTTTTCTTCGAAAACATTATTCTATAAATGATTTCAATAGTATTTTTACTCAAATATTTTATATAGTTTGTTACTGACGTGTGGTATGAGATCCCTTGTTATTTATTTATTTTTGCTTGATAGTTTGTGCATTTTCTATATGCGCACGACGGCGTGGATAAATAAAACAATACAGATTGTGGCAGTGTGTGCTCGTTGTCCTGTTTTGGACGACTGATTGCGAGGACAATTGGGGGAGTTTTGGTTCTTACTTTTGACGCGTATGTAACATATCTACTTTTTTTAATAAACAATATCATTAGGCACAACCCACAAAATTGCATCAAATAGTCATGTTGTCCCCAGGGGGAGCTGCCCATCGCGATGGCGCTGGCCAACGTGGTGAGCACGTCGCAGATGGACGAGCTGGCGCGCGTGTTCGTCACGCTGTTCGACGCCAAGCACCTGCTCGCACCGCTGCTGTGGAACATCTTCTACCGAGAAGTCGAGGTAATATACAGTGCTAGCTGCTGCCCGTGGCTTCGCTCGCGTGGATATGTATAAATACTTTTTTTGTATAGACTCATCAATTCCGTCAAGTGTCAAAATATCGATATGAAAAAATGATTTTGATAAATCGTCAATATTGGGTGTATCAAAGTCATAATATACACATTTTATTAGAACAGTGAGTTTATTGTTATATCATATGTTGTCTGCAGTGAGAGGGCCTGATAAAATTAATAAATTAAGTTGATAAATCTAGCAGTGGACTTTATTCGGCTGAAACGAGAACCCGGCCGATGGAAACCATTCACGAGTCTGTAGCAGCATCCCTCAGCTCAACCATCTGCACGGAACTGCACGACTCAATACACAATACTACCATAAGCAGGACATTTTAAGTGACTCTGATATAGTTGCATTACAGTTAAGGACCCATAGTAAGCTAAGTCAGGGCTCGCAGCTGATCTGACGCAGACAAATACTTCTAGCAGCCATTCAACTATGTCATGTACTCGTATATTCTCTGCATCATTTCACATCATCCATCTTCTCCAGGTGTCCGACTGCATGCAGACCCTCTTTCGAGGTAACTCCCTCGGCAGCAAGATCATGGCATTCTGCTTCAAGATCTACGGCTATGTATACCTTCAGAACTTACTGGAGCCACTGATCACTGCACTCCTCGACCAGGCTGAAGAACGAAATGATGTCAGCTTCGAAGTGGATCCAGCCAGGTAAACCTAGAAGATAAATGGAGGATATTTAACTAATCAAAATGATTACATATACGTTATAATAAAACAATTTTAAACGGATTAGATCGCGTCTATTGTAGATTTTTGTTTTTCCTGACGTTTCGAATACTTTGCAGCATTCATGGTCGCAGGATGACTAAGGTGACAGGCGCCGTTACAGATTTTAAAAAGTTATTTTATTTTATCTACCGTACAATATTAATAAAAAAAAATTGCGTTTCAATGCACGCAGTAATCACTCACAGTGTCTTGATGTTTTTTAAGAAGACGTTCAAACGGTGCGTAGAAGACACTTTTGCCATCTTGCCTCACAATAGGGTCTCTGCATTCTTAAAACACCTAAATTCAATACATAGTAAAATTCAGTTTACTATGGAATTGTATCCGTTATCCGTTTGAAATGTGTAGTAATTGCGAAAACCTAAGACATTACTATCACATATACGGTTGCGTTATTTTTTCTATACAACTATGTGCCGAAACGAGCAAGTCTTTCGACTGGTGGTAAGCGACATGCCTGCCGAAAACGATTAGAATGTTACCCAGGACTAGTCCGCGTGGCACCACACTGTGCTCCTCGAGACATAAGTCATTAAGTCTCTTATGGCCAGTAATTTCACTAGCTACAGTGCCCTTCTAACTGGAACACAGTAATGTCTGAAGTTTGAACACTACTGCTTAGCGGCGAATATCTGGCACCGGGGTGGTACCTCACGTTTTTTGATTCTTTATTGGTCCCTAATGGAAATTCATCGTGATCTTCCTCCGCCCCGAGGAAGAGCGAATCGGCGCGGTCATTTTCGGCACCGAAGGAGGGCTCCAGCTCCTCGTAAGATCACACTAGAGCTTCCCATTGATGCCATGCATTTAGGCATGTCTTGGAGGGGATGACCGTTAAGCGGTCACCCCTCTACCGGAGGGAAGGAGACTAAAAATATGTACTGCCCACTCTGATCTGTGTTACATCAACACGTATCCATGAACTGGGTGGCTCTCTGCTCCTCGGCAGTTTATGGAACCATAGCACCTCGGTCTTTTGAGGCGCTATCTGCAGACTCAGAGCGTGGATTCCGGCCACGACAGCTGCCACTGCTTGCTCGGCAACCCTGATGGTTCCCTCGAAGGACTCTCCACCAGCCAACACGATTGTGTCTTCAGCGTAACAGACTTAAGCTGACGCCAGCAGAGAGAACGATACGCAGGACCGTGTCGTAGGCGAGGTTCCATAAGAGGGGGCCGAGCACTGACCCCTGCGGAACCCCGCACTTGATATCCCTCCACTCTACGGTACCGTCAATGCCCACGTATCGGATGTTACTACGAGTAAACGTTTGGTGGCTGTCTCCATTTGTAACCCGACTGGTAGACTGCCCAATCGAGAGGAAGCGCAATCCAAAGAAGAATAAACGGAATATTAAAGGAAGATTGAACAAATTTGCAGTGAATTGCCCAGCAAAAAATAGATCCCTCTTCACCCATGGATACCGTAAACGGTGATGAAGGGTTGATATCAAGAGGATGGGCAGGCGGTAGTTGTTCCGAGTCTCGGTGTATAGTGTGCGGAATTTGTGTCTGTAAACGACGCAGGAACATTACAAGAGTGGGGCTGCGGGTGTTCTTTTTTGTTTAAAGTTTGGTGATTATGGCACTATGATTCCGCGATTTCCGCTCATTGGGCACATTATCAACAGTGGACGTATACCGGCTGAGGTATGTGTGTGATGTGAGGTCTAATGCTGGCAAAGCGTGGACCTCACCCCCAGCCAGAGGTAAGTGGAAGGACATCCTGGGGTTTTAGCCGGCAAGAGTCCGGCATGCCCCTCCGCCCGTCTTAAGGCGAAGGAAGTTCATGACGATTTCCCTACGACAAAAATATGTGTGTGAACAAATTTAGTGTGCTTTTCTGGGCTGAGCTAAAATGGTTTGTTTTTATCAGCAATCCACCAAGAGACCTTGACTTCATAATGTTCTTAATTTCAGACTAGACCCCAATCAAGACATCGAGATGAACAGGTCTAACCTGATAGACTTGACCAAGGAAGTCTTCGACAGAATTGTCAGCTCGGCTGACAAGTTCCCGCCACAACTGCGCAGCATGTGCCATTGTTTATATCAGGTGGGTCAATTGGTGTTTTTTTTTTCTAAACTCAACAATTGTTGCACAGAGTATTAACTGTTTCTACCTCTACTAGTCGTTCTTTTGTAGAACTAAGATTATCATATCAGACAAAAGGTGTCTATGGCTGAAAAATCTCTTCCTCATAAAGGACCGGTTACATCCCGTGTGTCGTCATTTTGGAGGGAATTTGCCAGTACTCACCACGCATGGCAGGCGGGTTGGTGAGCGCAGTATGGCTACTGTTCCACAGATAGGACACTGCTGCCCATCCATCTGGTATATAGTCCCTTAGTCGCCTTTTATGACATCTACGGGAGATGGAGTGGTGCTGTATTCTTAATCCGCCATCACACGGACAAAAAAGACAAATGAAGTTTTCTACTATGTTATCCTTTTCTACTCTCTTACAACTTTGTCACTCACAAACGGTTCTAGCTCACAATGCTACTAAGTAATCGACATTTTATTTTACTTGTGCACAGGTCCTGAGTAAGAGGTTCGCGCAGTTTCCGCAAACAAGCGTCGGGGCAGTTGGCACTGTGCTGTTCTTGAGGTTCATCAATCCTGCTATCGGTATGTTTATGTCTTCGTTTGAGGATTATGTTATAATTGAAATGGGAAGGGTTGAAGTTGATGACAGGTAAAGGATCATCCATATATTACGGAATACGTAAGCAGGAGAAAGCGGTAACACAAGTCTGATAATATGTGACATGGGGCGGGAGGAGGTAAGGCTACAGTGACGTCACATCGTTTAAAAAAAATCTAATTATCTTTGCAATTAGCAGGCTTTCATAATTTCACACGGGAACTACGAAATGAGTTTCTTGTTATTATATCAGAATACGGATATATAATGACGGCACGGTTGGTGCAGTGGTTGGTACAGTCGGCTGCTGCGCTCCGGGTCGTGGGTTTGATTCTCGCACGGAACAAATATTTGTATGATCTGCAGGTAGTTGTTCCGGGTCTGGGTGTATTTGTATGTGGAATTCATGTCTGTAAACGCACCCACGACACAGGACAAATCCTAGTGGGGCAACATTAAAAAAAATAATTAAGGTATTTAAATCTCGTTCTCACGACTTGCATATATTCGAGGGCTTACTACGAAAACCAGTTAAGCGGCAATTATACGTTTGTATAGGTTCATCATCATCATTTCTGCCGAATAAAGTCCACTGCTGGACACAGGCCTCCCCTAAAAATCACTACAGCGGCCGATATGGGTGTGTTGTGTGCTCATTGGAGAGCTTTGCCATAATCGCAACGCTTGGCAGGCGGGTTGGCCATCGCAGTAGAGTTGTTAATGCACTCGAAGGACGCTGCTGCCCATCCTCCGGCTAATCCCTTAGCCCTTTTACGACACCCAAAGTATGAGATGGGTTGGTGCTATTCGTAGCCGGCACCACACAGCTCATAGGTTATATAGGTTATAGGTTGTTAATACGTTTAGAGTGCGCCGTAGTACCCATTTCTTTTCCATGCCTAATACGTTCATAACATGCTTATGGTATGGTACTGTGTGTTATCGGCAAGCACAGACATCTTTTCGTGTTCATCGGGGTTAAACCAAATATTTGACCAGAATGTGTGTATGGATTCAGGCGTAAGGAATGTGCTATTGTTTTCGGGAGCCATCCCACCATGCGCACAATATTGATAGGGATCGAAGCAATTATGTTTTTGTATGAATTATGTTCGTTGCACACCCATGGTATGATACTGTGTTATGGGCAGAAAAACATCTTAAAAATAAATCAGAATAATAGATGTTAGAAAAACACAGACATATTTTTAACCGACTTCAAAAAGTAGGAGGTTCTCAATTCGATGCGTATTTTTTTAATCTGTAGAACGATTTGAGCAGTTCTTTTTTTAACTGATGCAGAATGCTTTCGAGTTGGTCCCATATCAATTTTATTACATTTGATTAAGTAGTTTTTTTAACCAGCTTCAATAAACAGGTTGATTGACTGCGCTTATCTAGATGATGTCTTAATACTTTCGATTCCTCAGATCAAAGAACCGATTTGAGTCATTCTTATTTTTAATGTTAAATACTGATACCGAGTAAGAAAAAGTTCTAAAAATAAACAAATATCACTTTTTAACAAAAAAAAAATACCGGGATCAAAACCCTACACGATATAAAATATTAAAACCACTGAAAATGGAAAAAAACCTTTATTTATGAAGTCGGGCGGTGGCAGGTATGCCTCAACCATGGTTCATGCAGACCAACGAGAAGTTATATTTTATACCCGACTTCATAAATAAAATGATTATTTTTCTTTTTCAGTGGTGTTAATATTTTTATATCGTGTAGGGTTTTTGAAGTCGGTAATAGAACTGTTTGACAAAAATGTCAAAGAGTTTTATTTCTAAAATATTATTATGCGTTTCTGCGTCTCACAGTTTCGCCTCAAGAGATGGGCATTGTGAACCGCCCCGTCCCATCCCACGTCAAACGAGGGCTGATGCTGATGTCCAAGATCCTGCAGAACATCGCCAACCACGTGGAGTTCTCCAAGGAGCAGCATATGCTGCCGTTCAATCACTTCTTGAGGGCGCATTTTGAAGCTGGACGCAAGTAAGACATATAACATTATAATACCTTCTTAATTTAGGATATATACATACTATTCAGCCCATTACTGGTGCCGGCTACGGATAGCACCAACCCTTCTCATCCCGTGGGTGTCGTTAAAGGTGACTATGGGATTAGCCGGAGGATGGGCAGCAGCGTCCTTCGAGTGCATTATCAACTCAACTGCGATCGCCAACCCGCTTGCCAAGCGTGGTAATTATGGCACACAACACACCCTGATCGGTCGTTGTGGCGATTTTTGGGAAAGGCCTGTGTCCAGCAGTGGACATTATTTTATTGAAATGATGAGAGTAATCTTCCACAATTTTATGTATATTGGCAACGTTGTTCGGTGTTCAGATTAATCAAATCTTTAAATATTCATATTATTTGTACCAAAAAAGTGTCGACAACGTCGTTCGGTTTTTTAATCGTTCTTCCATGCCTTCTTAACTTGCTTGCATGCAGCATATAGGGATGTGCTAAGAGCCAATTGGCACGGACAAAAACTTTAGTCGATTTAAAAAAAAAAATTCTTATACAACTTTTCTATTCTTTAATCTATCTACGATTTAATTTATGGTAATATCCGAGGTTGCCATTGTCTTGGACTCCTTTTAATTAAGGTCCAGTCAGAAAATTTGCATTGTAACTTAGTTGCAGTTTGTACTGACATAGGGTTTTGGTTTTGTTGCGTAGAAAATGTTATGCTTATTTATGGGTAATGAATTAATTTTTATGTATATAATTGAGTACCAGTAACAAAAAAATTGTTACTTTTTTTGGATTTTATCCACATGGACATGCCAAACCCTATTGTATTTTATTAAACATAGTTACAAAAATTCGACTACAATAACTACTACACCAACAACTACAATTTCTAAGATTCTTATGACTACACTGTGTTGTCTGATCCCCCAGGTTCTTTATCCAGATCGCCTCAGACTGCGAGTCCATAGACCAGACATCCCACAACCTATCGTTTATAAGTGATGCCAACGTGGTGGCGTTGCACCGACTACTCTGGAATCACCAGGAGAGGATCGGTGATTACTTGTCCTGCAGCAGGGACCACAAGGCCGTTGGCAGGAGACCCTTCGACAAGGTGAGTGTCAAAGTCATGACATCTATAGCCTAAAAATAGTACTTTTGAACGCCAACACATTATAAGACAGCCCCTATAAACGCACTCCCTTCACCGCTTTCTAGGGTTTAAGCTAAGAAATAGAAGTTGCGCAACAAAATCTCCAGCAGCACGTCTCAGCGCGTACTTAGTGAGCGTTTTAAATAGTAGGTACTATATTGCCTAGTGTAGGCATGAATGCTCCACTCAGTTTTCCGGTCTGGCTTGATATATTTCTGTGGGCAGCAGCGTCCCTTCTGTAGAACAGTAGCCAGCTCGTCTGTCAAGCATGGTGTGTACTGGCAAATCCCCCCCCCCCCCCCCAATATCTACACTATTTTGGAAATATATACAGGGGGCCTTTGTTCAGCAGTGAATGTCCTTTGCTTGATATAAAATATCATTTCGGCCGAATGAAGTCAACTGCACACAGCCCTCCCCAAAGATCACCACAACGACCGATATGGGTGTGTTGTGGGCTTAATGGGGGGATTTACCATAATCGCCACGCTTGGCAGACGGGTTGGCGATCGCAGTTGAGTTGTTAATGTACTTGAAGGATGCTGCTGCCCATCCTCCGGCTATCCCTTAGTCGACTTTTACGACACCCACGGAGGAGGAGATGGGGTGGAGGTATTCTGAGCCGGCACCACACGGCAATAAACGGATATAAAATGTACTGAGAACTAACCTTTAACTTTTTTTGATCAGATGGCAACGCTCCTCGCTTACCTGGGACCCCCTGAACATAAGCCGATCGAATCGTAAGTATTTTTGTTAGCGGCAGTACAGTAGTATAATCCAGATTTCAGGTACACGAGGCACGATAGCCAGTCGCACTGTCGGTACCGGACATATAAACACAAGTATACAAATATACAAACTTACGTAAATATTCTCTGTCTCTCTTCCTGGCTATGTATCCCATATAGTGGTGGGATCGGACTTCCTGATCTTTCTCTTCCACTTCGCTCTATCCTCGACATCGTATTCGGATACCTGACACTCTTTCATATCCTTTAGCACTACAGCTTTCCACCTAAATTTACCTTACGTAAATATTGTATATATAGGGTCTTACTTTATTAATAGAAAATGTTTTAGGAGGTAAATCTATTAGGTTACAATGATGCGTTTTAGCAAAAAAAAAAAACATAACATCAACCTTTATTTTATAAAATAGTACAGAGTCAGTAAATGTGTCACTATTCGAGTATTTAAATATTTATTTATTTATTATCAGTATACCGATATTTGAAAGGAATTCTATACCGTTCATGGAGCCTAGCCTAAAATATTTTCCATTATTAAAGTAAAGACCCTATATATATATAGTAATAAACACATAAATATATACAGATGAGAAGAGAAAAATACATATTATATCAGAGCCGAGATACATCTGCCGAGGTCTTGCCAAGAAGTAATTACTGTGTTCCAGTTAGAAGGGCACTGTGACTAGAGAAATTACTGGACATAAGAGACTAAATAACTTACGTCTCGAGGTGACGAGCGCAGTGTGGTGCCACGCTGGACTTGTCCTGGGTAGCATTACAATTGTTATGGGCAAGCATGACGCTTAACACTTGCTACTATCGCCGTAATGTTGTTTTAGAAAATACGGGTTGCACTCCGGGAGTGCCGACAGAAGTGAAATTTTTTATTTTTATATTACTTAGACGCGTTCGCGGTCTACTATAAATACATGCAAATGTCGACACGACACCGTTACGAGACACAGCTATAGTGTGTGCGCGCGCACTATAGCTGCGTCTCGTAACGGTGTCGCGAGTCCAGAGATTTTATCTCATCTAAAAATATGCGTACCGCGCTAAAAGAAGTTTTCACTTCAAAAAAAGTTTATCGTGGCGGCGCCTTTCACTAATTTTCTACACGATGGTTATAATGATTGTCGCCACTGGTAGAATGACAAGTCTTGAGAGCGCAAACAACATGAAATTTTGACAAATGATATAACAAAATGACTCTCAATCAGTTTCTCCACCAGCACTTCAAGCCTCCTCTTCTCCTCTTACGCGCGGTGGTCATCCATCGACATATCTTCCACTAACTTCGAAGAGTTTATAGTGAAGCACAACATGCATAAAAAAGAAGAGTTTAAGAGTATCAAGAGTTTGAATATCTTCTATCAGGCTGGAACGAGTAAGCTGGGGAACCCTGTCTTCTATTTTATTTCGAGGAGATATAAGTGAGTATTTCTAGTCTTCGTTTGATTTCTACTCAATGCCATACGGCACGGAGTGACGACCTGATGAGAGCCGAGGATCCTACTCAAGGCGTGATATTAGAGAGGCCTATGTGTCTGCAGTGTGGCGCCGGTTATGGGGAACAAGGTGTGGGTGTTCCTCCATAGAAAAGGGAGGATCCACCAGCCAGGCGGATGGTATACCTGGCGGCCGAAGCCCGATGGTTAATGTTGGCCGTCTGTATATATTATACAGCGTTGTGCGAATACTTTACATGTGCGATTCAGGATTCTTTGACGTCATCGGAGAGTTGCAATTAATGTTCAACTAGATGTCGCTGTATGTTGCAGTTATATAGTCGTGATGTAGGTGTCGCCCATAGCAGTCACATCATCATTTAGGCCGAATGAAGTCCACTGCTGGACACAGGCCTCCCCCAAAGATCACCACAATGACCGATATGGGTGCGTTGTGGGCTCATTGGGGGGGTTTTGCCGTAATCGCCACGCTTGGAAGACGGGTTGGCGATCGCAGTTGAGTTGTTAATGTACTCGAAGGACGCTGCTGCCCATCCTCCGGCTAATCCCTTAGTCGACTTTTACGACACCCACGTGAGGAGATGGGGTGGTGGTATTCTGAGCCGGCACCACACATTGCTGCATTTAAAAACGAATAAAACCTTATTTAGTGTTAACTATAAAAGTTTCTTTCCTTCAGAATCGGCGAAGTGAACGCAGACCTGCTAATCTACCACGTGATCCTAACCCTGAAGCCGTTCTGCCAGCAGCCCTTCGAGCTCATCGTGGACTTCACGCACACCAACTCTGACAACAGGTTCAGGTGATGATCATACTTTTGTAGGGTAGGCTCGTTTACATTAGTCGATGATAGAGTAGATTTAGAGCTTTCTAGATTTTATATTATCTTTCTGTCTTCTTCTCAATTCTAAAATGTCGCTTCTGACGAACACATTTAATTTGCAGACAATCGAAGCGAATGTTCGATTGCGAATAAAAATAAATAATGCATGTTTAAAGATTTAGATTTCATGTTAGGAATTCTACAACAGTATTTTTAGTATATACAAAACCCGCCACGCCTGTGGAACAGAAGCCGTTTTGCGCCCACCAACCTAGTGCCAAGCGTGGTAAGCAAGTTCCCCGCAAGATGGACACAATTGTGGAAATGTCTGGGGAGGCCTTTGTTCAGCAGTGGATGTGTTTTGGCTGATATGATGATGATGTAGAAACATCAAAGAAATATAGTGAAATCTCACAAAGTTTATGGGGCCCCGTTATCCGCGTTTTCATGCCGCATAGGTGCGTATGCATGGGAGGGAAGTGTGCGGGGGATTAACATGCCTTATCTACCGATGCGATGTCGCCGGTGCGGTCAGGTGACTGGCGTGTTAAAGTATTGAACTTAAACATATTTAACTTATTTTAGGACAAAATAAAACGTGCTCTAAAACTATCGCATTCGATTACTGGTTCTGAACATAGTTTGTTTGTTCAGGTTTTGTATAAGCTAAGGAAAATGTCGTATATCTATAGTTTCAGAATTCGCTATCTTGTTTGCGTTTCCCCTTCATATTAACTATAACTATATAACTCCATTATAACTGTACGGATTTTTGCCCGAAATGACTTATTTGTACGGCGTCTTCATAAGTCATTCTATCGACTAATGTAAATGAGCAATGAGGTAGGTAGCTCGGGATACCAAAACCAGGTTCCTAAGCTGGTCCTGGCTCAGGCTGAACGTTGAAACGGATCAGTGGCTTGTCTTGTAAGACTATACTGATAACATCATTCGGTGAAAGCCCGGCTTGCAACGATCAAGAGATGCACTGGAGAAACCAGAAACTGATCGAGCATTTTCTAGTGGCTTCAAATGCTGGAAAAAAAGATGCGGTGAAAGGCATCACCTTCATTGCTGAAGGTGATGCCTTTCGTCGCTTCTTACAAACTAGTAACTTGTCCCAGCGTTGTTTGGTATTTTGTTATCTTAACCTTTCTCGAGAACTACACACTGTAATAGAAAAAAAACCATCATAATCAGTGCGGTCGGGCCTTCAGAGAAATTGGTCTAACTCACATTTAACCTTGCCAATAAATTTATTCGTCAAGCCAAACAGAAGTGATCGTTTACATTAGGATGTCTAGAAAGGTGGTTTCTTCACTGTCACCCCCTCCGAGATGTCCCTATAGGTATGGCACTAACGAGGGACGCCGAAGCTCGCATCAACGTTGCTCGCAAGTTCGGCATCGAAGTTGAAGTGACCTAAGGTTGCCTGGAAGAGATCGCGGATAGCGATAAGGCTGCCTATTGTAATTTTACTTAATTCAAAACTTCTGTGAATATTTATTTGGTGTGCACGGCTACATATCAAGCTATTGATAACCAGTTTACGCTGATCTCTCATCATACCGAAAGCCATACAATGCGAGATCAGCTTATACTGGTTTATAATAGCTTAATGTGTAACCGGGTGTACAATAAAGAGCATATACATAAAAACTAAATAAATAAGTTGACCACCAACGTGATTTTTCCCGATAAGAGTCACTAGCTTCCCTGGGCAGAGGAAGTCCACGAGAAATCCTACCATGACAGAAAAAAAGTTTATAGCTTTGCTTTTATATTTGTTGTCTGGCGAGTCTAATACACTTGTATAAAAGCTAGGATACCTTTCTTTTAAAAGAGATATATTTTCGAAAACTTAACCGCTCTAGTACTGTAATTTTTCGTAACGCACATCCGTCACGCCGTTTGACGTGCGTGTTGTCACGGGCGTAATATGAGACGGCTCAGAATAAAATGTCAAGTCGTCTGACGCACTTTGATATTTTAAGTGTTCATCATCAATTCGGCCGAATGAAGTCCACTGCTGGACACAGGCCTCCCCCAAAGATGACCACAACGACCGAAATGGTGTGTGTTGTGGGCTCATTGGGGGGTTTTGCCATAATCGCCACGCTTGGCAGACGGGTTGGCGATCGCAGTTGCGTTGTTAATGTACTCGAAGGACGCTGCTGCCCATCCTCCGGATAATCCCTTAGTCGACTCTTACGACACCCACAGGAGGAGATGGAGTGGTGGTATTCTGAGCCGGCACCACACGGCCAAGCCGGCACCACACGGCCAGTTTTTAAGTGTTGCCTGCTATATTTTTACATAAAATTGTTGTCAATGACGAAAATATTTATCTGCCCGAGTGTTCAAACATCAAAAATCAAATGTAAATTATGAATAATTTTATCAAAATAAAGTCTAAAATTGCTTGCAGTTGCCGGTATGAATTCATACCAGCAAGGCTTGACGGTATGCGTCATATAATGGTCGGAAATCATACCTAAGGTCACTTGAGCGGTTAATGCAAAGAAAACTGTGCGTCAGGCCAGTTGCGCGGCTTCACTTGGTCATAGATTCTGCACATGTTAACAACTCTGCAATTTCAGAACGGATTTCCTCCAGAAATGGTTCACAGTGCTTCCGGAAGTGGCGTACATAAACATCCATGCGTGCTACATATACAACTGTAATAGTTGGGTGCGGGAGTACACCAAGTTCCATGAGGCTATACTGGCGCCACTCAGGGTGAGTTATCAATATAAGAAGCTATATATGTTCTATTGTTGAACTTAAGGTTTAGAGCCTTGGTAACGTCACAGTACTCGATCATCATCATTATCATTTCAGCCGAATAAAGTTCACTATTGGACACATACCTCTCATACTCTATACTGTTTTCTTCCCAGGGGAACCGCAAGCTAATCTTCATAGACAACCACAGCCGCCTCAGCGAGTACGTGGAGGTGGAACAGCAAAAGCTGCCGGGCGCGACGCTCGCATTGGAGGAGGACCTCAAAGTGTTTAACAACGCGCTCAAACTGTCTCATAAGGACACCAAAGTCGCTATCAAAGTGAGTTTTATCTGTTGAAATACTATGATATTATAGAGAAGTAGATATGTTACATGCGCGCCAAAAGTAAGAACCAAACCTCCCTCAATTGTAGCACCTCACAATCAGTTCGCCAAAGACAGGACAGCGAGCACACACTGTCACAATCTGTATTGTTTAATTAATTAAGTAATAACAATGCCACAACGGCTTATAGAAAGTGCACAAACTATCAAGCAAAAATAAATAAAGAACAAGGGATGTCATACCACGCGTGAATAACAAACTATATAAAATATTTTAATAAAAATACTATGCAAATTATCTATAGAAGAATATTCTCGAACAAAACACAGGCCAAGCAAAAAAAATGAGACAACACATATATTCTATCATAGGTGGGACAAAGACATCTAGTACACGTATTGTCATTTTAGATAGCTATCTCTTTTACTCTCGTAGTTTTTGTATCTTCTTTCCTACAGCACAGGTGTGTAGTTTTATAGCTTTATACCTACATACAACGAGACTGAGTTTTGAGCGCCATTTAATATGGACGTAACATATCTATGGTATAATATCATTGGTTGAAATACTATGAAACTTCGCGACGTGCCGTTCGACCAGTCTCGTGGCTCGTCGGCTCTCACCGTCTCGCCGCCTCGACTGGCCCTCCGCGCTTAACACTTTACTTGTACGATGTATCGGTGTCATTTGCTCTACTAGCCGCACAGAATGACTGATTAAACGAGTCACATATTTAACCAAGTGATCATTTATACCTGCAACTAACGAGAACAGATGTAAGTATTTTTTTTTTAAAATCTTAATTATTTGATTGACAGTGCGGGAATCGAACCCGCGACCCGGAACGCAGTAGCCGAGTGTATCAACCTTTGCACCAACCGTGCCGTCATTTATATGTAAACATAAACTACCACAAAATATGTACATAATCAATTCTTTACTCAAGTTTGCGATGGGTTTCTTAAATAACGCGCCTTATTAAAGAATCGTGTTGTTGCGCTAGACTTAGGTATATCATTTGCGTTTGGGAGAATAGAAAAACCTAGAATGCATCTTCGAGCTTTATTATAAAACCTTTCGCTGTAAATATTTTTTCCTTGTCTTAGGTGGGACCAACCGCTCTTCAAATAACGTCAGTGGAGAAGACAAAAGTGCTCGGTCTGCCTGTCTTACTCAATGACGTATACTACGCATCAGAAATTGACGAGGTGAGTCTTTATATAATGTACAATGAGTTTTTGTCCAGACTAATAATGACGTCGGAGGAAAACAAATTAAATGAATATAAGCATTCAACAATACAATAGACTGCACGGAATGTCACTCCATTGAAGTTTAATCAATTTTGAATAGTTCTGAACTTTTAGATGTGTTTACAGTCTTTAGAGGCGCTGGCTTTGATCGGTGAACGATCGGTAAGGTTAAGCAACGCTCGACGCGGTCTGTATATGGATGGGTGTCCGCCTCGTGGTGTTTGACTGAGCGTCTCCATGCTTCGTAATAATGCTTCGGTCTTGGTTGTTGTCATTAGACGGCAGTCGTGAAGCCAACTCGGAAGCCTTTGGGCGTGTTGAACGACTCTGACACAAGGTTAGCCATGAACCACTCAAAAAGAAAGGAGACAATTATGTATTTGAAAGAAATTTAACAACAATTGTATGTTTTTACCCCTCTTTCGCACTTAAAATTATTGTAAGAGACAGCAGATAATAAATTACTAGAGCTAGGGTTTAGGTTAGTGCTGCTCTCGGGCTGATATGGCCAAGCGGCCAATAAATGCTCTAAAATACTGAAAACTATAATCGCACCAAGATTTGGATTTAGCGAACTTCTCAACGCTGCAGCTCGTCCAAGAGGGAAACTTTTACCAATCTACTCGAAACTATTTTCTGGTTTCCAACAAATCTCGTCGCCCCTTCAGTACCTTGCGTCCCCAGCTCGTTTCTTTGTTTTTTAATAACGTTGCCCCTCTCTAAGTTTTCTCCTGTGTCGTGGGTGCGTTTACAGACACAAATTCCGCACACAATACACCCAGACTCGGTACAACTACCTACAGATCATACAAATATTTGTTCCGTGCAGGAATCGAACCCACGACCCGGAACGCAGCAGCCGACTGTATCAACCACTGCACTTTTTAGCCTAAATCACGCTCTGTAAATATCCAATGTTTATTCTTGGTCCTTATGTACGCAGGTGTGCCTCGTCGACGACAACCAGTTCTCGCTGTCAATAATCAACGAGTCTACTCCGCTGAGCTTCATCCACAACGACTGCGACAATATCGTGCAGTCCATCATACACATTAGAAACCGATGGGAACTTAGCCAGCCGGTAAGTGCATACAACTAGGTTGTACCCGGCATAATAGACCACCCTATCTCTTTTCGTGGGTGTCTAAAAAGGCAACTAGTTGGACAAAAGTTTTGAGTGATGATGATTGTTGATCTCTGAAATGTCAATTACAGTTTTGAAGATTAATAGTGTAATTAATTTCATGACTTCATTTTTGGGGGGATTTGCCAGTACTTACCACTCTTGGCAAGCGGGTTGGTGAGTGCAGTATGGCTACTGTTCCATGTACCTGCCCATCCCTCTGGTTTAGAGTCCATTAGTCGCTTTTTACGACATCCACGCGATAGAGTGATGCTGTATTCTTGATCGGAATACCACACAGAGTACATGGTCTGCCGATCTGGTATAGAGGATTCGTCGAGATCGTATGTGGGGTAAGTTAAAGAAAGAAAGAAAGAGGATGGTTTATTTTGAATCCTCATTCACACACGTTGCACATTTTATAAACAGTAAATGAAATACGATAGCACGTGATTGTGAATGCACTGGTACCTATCTCAGCTAGTGCTACAGCAAGCAATATGCTCCAGCGCTGATATTCCTCTGATAGGCCCCAATGACGATGTCACGAATATCAAGGTTAGTAAGCGAATTAAAAAACAAATACTAGCTGCCTACCCCAGCTTCGCACGGGCACCTACCGGGTCCAATTGTGAATCTAAACCATCCAGGGCCCCACTGAAACATACACAAAAAACTTCAACATAATCAGTCCAGCCATTTAGGAGGTGTTCAGTGAAATACACACCCACAGAAGAATTATATATATAAGACTAGTAGCCCGCCCCAGCTTCGCACAGGCGGTACATGCAAATTCGATTGCAGCGCCACCTACCGGGTCCATTTGTGAATCTAAAACATACAGAAAAAACCATCAATATCGGTCCAGCCGTATTGGAGAAGTTCGGTGACATACACACGTACAAAACAATTAAACATACGAGTATAAGATACATCAATTCATAAATACATAAATAAGTGGGGTCGGACACCCCATCGGGAGATCGGGTCACATATCCATGGAGTTTCTTGCCGGCTCTTCTCCACGAGATCAACTATTTGGAACCGTGCAACTTAGATTCTGACGTTTCATAAGTGCCAATATTTGGTTTGATACATGACCCTATTAGTCAATCATATTCTTCGTTTCAGGATTCAGTGACCGTCCACCAAAAAATACGGCCTAAAGACGTACCTGGTACGTTGCTGAACATGGCTCTACTCAACTTGGGGTCCTGTGACCCCAACCTTAGGACTGCAGCATACAATCAGCTGTGTGCGCTCACTGCTACCTTCCATCTGAAGATTGAGGGGCAGTTGCTCGAGACTTCAGGTAAGACAAGAATCATCGAAGTCCATGTTGGTTTCCGTATGGAGTCTAGGTTAAGTATATACGTAGTACCACTCTATGCCATGATAATAATACCACCACCTCATCTCCTCTCGTGGACGTCGTAAATAGCGACTATGGCTCTATACACCAGAGGGATGCGTCCCTTCTGAAGAACACTGGCCATATTGCGCTCACCAACCACCTGCCAAGCGTGGTCAGTACTGGCAAAGACATGACACGACTAGGAAGTACTTTGTTCAGCACTGGACTGATATTAGCTAAAGGAAGTCCACAAGGCCATATGATTATGATGTATGTTGGGCACATAGCTCGTAGAACTGATGGCCGTTGGGGCAAAAAGGTTCCGCGACCGCGCACCGGAAAACGAAACGTGGGACGACCACCAACGAAGTGGGCAGACGACCTGGTCAAAGTCGCCCGGAGTCGTTGGATAAGGGCGCGATGTGGAAATAAAATCTATACAAATAAATAAAATTGAAGTGTCTGTTTGTAATATCAAAATAACAACTTTTTACTAAATGTATATGAGAGTATATACGATACATATAACAAAAAATCAATTTTAATTTTTTTTGTCTGTCTGTTTGTTCCGGGTAATCTCCGAAACGGCTGAACCGATTTTGACGGGACTTTCACTGGCAGATAGCTGATGTTATAAGGAATAACTTAGGCTACTTTTATTTTGGAAAAATAATTAGGGTTCCGCGCAAAAAAAATATAACCTTTGAAATCTAATATATATATTCTATGTCAAGTGTCTATGTCGAAGTACTCTAAATTTATTGTAAATTTAACGCGGGTGAAACCGCGGGTCCCAGCTAGTAATAAATAAATTGTGATTTTTTTTATAAATTAAATAAATTGTTTTTTATTGACTTGGAAAGCTAAGGGGCAGGCCTTTGTACAGCAGTGGACGTTCTGTGGCTGTTATGATGATGATGATGATGATGTATGTTGGAGACAGCTTCCAGGCTAACGAGATGCAAATGAATTCTGCATTGTAAACGATTGTTTTCTGTTCCCAGGCCTATGCATACCGTCCAACAACACGATATTCATCAAGTCAGTGAGCGAGAAACTCGCACACAACGAACCACATCTTACTCTCGAGTTCCTCGAAGAGTGCATACAGGTAACCTTCCTTAGAATACTCGTCGCTATACCAACAGCCCCAAGAACCCCGTCGGTAGTAGTTTACTAGGGATAGAAACGTTTAATAAGCTTCTGATTACTGCCATTATGGTCACAAGCGCGATTGCCGACTGTGAGGACTTCGTTCGATTCCCAGTCCACGCAGATCTTTGTTCTTTTTGATTTAGTGGCCAGTCTTCTGAGAGAGTTGTTCAAGGTGCCGCAAGACCATCGACTTGGCTTAACGATAACAATATTTTAACTAAAATAAATGAATGTTTTGTCTTTATAGATCTGTGTAGTCTGTAGTTTTGACATAACCAGTTGGATTATTGTTTCTTGACAGCAACGACTGTGAGATTACGCACGCTGCGAACTGTTGATTGATTGATTGATTACGATACGCAGGCTGTTCGCGATAGAATCTCGCCGTCGCTGCCAGAACCGTATATATTTTTTGTACTAATTTTTTAATTTATATAATTCCAGTTCTAATCCACAACTGAGTACCAGCTTTTTCGGTTCTTTTATGAATCTATCATATATATAATATAATATAGTATTAATATAATGTAATCTATTATATTATATTTATCTATTAACTTTTGTTCAAAATGTTATAGTCATCAATTTCAAACAAATAAAGTTCACAGCTGGACACGACAAAGCTTTTGTGTTAAGATCACACTTAACATAAAAACAGAGCAAGTTTTTAATCTTAAATCTAAAGATTTAGAAATATAGAAACAGAATTGATTATTAATCTCCGCATGTGTATGCCGTCAGGGTTTTCGAGGATCTACTATAGAATTGAAGCATTTGTGCCTCGAGTACATGACACCGTGGCTGGCCAACTTGGTAAGGTGAGTGTGTTTCACAAAACTATATTAACCCAAGGGAACTCAAATGTAAAATTTTATGAGAAACACCATCGGACTCATCATGGCGTTCCGTATCAAAACGATTGGATTTGATGGTTTCAGTACAAAAAATGATTGATTTTTATTTTATCTTATATCTCCTAATGCTGTCGCCACACTAAGGTTTATCGCCGTTAATTATCGTATTAATGGACGCTAGGCATAGGTGTAGCCAAGACTTAACGCGCTAATTTTGTAATGGCATTCATAATTTCATTCAGTAATAATTGATGATTATCCCGAGAGACGATGGAGACATATTCGAAATCAAAAACCACGAGATCAGTATATGAATATAATCAATGCAAGAGAACCAATTGTTTTTTATATACATACTATTTGACGAGTAAGCCATACTATAGAAAATTCTAATTTCTTTTCTAGATTCTGCAAGCCCTCAGAAGAATCTCGTCGACAGAAGCAGGTGGCTCAAATCCTGGAGAAGCTGATCACCCTGACTATTGAGGAAACGGAGATGTACCCGTCAGTGCAGGCCAAGATATGGGGCTCCATCGGCCACGTGCCGGAACTGATAGATATGGTGCTTGACAGTTTTATACAGAGGAGCGTCAACTCTGGTAAGGATTCTAGCGTCTTCTTCGGAGTCAGTAGTCCAACTCGCAGGTCTATGCGGAACTCATTTAGTATATAGCCCCTTACTAAGCACCTGCCTGCTGACTTATGCCATCCACCACCAATACAATACTTTATTAATAACTCCATAGTTACACGTCATACAGTATTCTGTCAAAATGTCATTCATAGATTAATTAATAGTGCACATAAATATATTTTTTGCACGAATAAAATCCACAACTATAATATAATATATATATAATTGGTGTTGGCAGCAAACACACCACATCCAACTACTGGGAAATACTGACAACCAAATGATAGACTGGTTCTCAGACTATTAGGATTCTAGTGCGCACTCATGGGTCCATGTGGTGTCCGGATTAGGAATAAATCACCACTCCATCTCCCGTGGATGTCGTAAAAGGCGACTAAGAGACTAAACCAGAGGGATGGGCAGCAGCGTCCCTTCTGTAGAACGGTAATCATATTGCGCTCACCAACCCGCCTGCCAAGCGTGGTAAGTAGTGGCAAATTGCCCCCAAAATGACACAATTGTGCAAATCTATGGGGGAGGCCTTTGTTCAACTGTGGAAGTTATATGGCTGATATGATGATACCTACATTATTTTCAGCATTTACTAAGGTGCCATGCAAAATATCTTGGACTATTAAAGTAAGACGTTGTATATAAGCTAAACTAAGCTCCTTGCAGCACTGAAAACCTTCTAATTCCGTTGCAGTAAAATCCTGAAAGAATTCAGTGTTCTTGTAAATTCTACCCTTAAGTGGGGTAAAATAGGGAGTAACAGTTTGTATTAAAATCTGTCAGTTTTGAAGTTCGATCTATACAAAAATTGTTTTTTACATATATCCACGCGAGCGAAGCCACGGACAATAGCTATTACTGTTATGCCCTTTAAATGTGTACCCCAGTTAGTCATATTTACTGTAAAACTCTTCAGTTCAAATAAAATTTATTGTTAATTTGTGACCGCCTTCCTACTTGAACCGAGCGTCTTAAATTTTCATATACATTTATTTTCAGGTCTTGGTTCGCCAATGATAGAGATAATGGCCGACACAGCCGTGGCGTTAGCTTCTGCCAACGTGCAGTTGGTCTCCAAGAAAGTTATCGGCAGAATGTGCAGGGTAAGTTGATAAGAAATTGGATAATTGGATACGAGGACTAAGGGTTGTAAGGGTGGAATTTGTGTATCGATTATTTTAGGTTAATTATGTGGGAATTGTAATATTTCATTTATGCATGATAAATTTAGATTCATATTGTACTCAAATTAGTAAAGTGGGGGTGGGGGCGGCTTTAGCTGCCAGATAATCATTTAATATTGAATATTGTACAACAGAAATCTCGCTTTCCGAGGCACACATAGACAGGTGTATTCACTGATCGGTAAACGATTGGTGAGGTTACGCGGTCTATCTATGGATGGGTAACCGCAAAGTGAACTGTGCGTCTCCCTGCTTCGGAGGGCACGTAGAATCGTCGGTCCCGGTTGTTGTCATTTTATGACAGTCGTTTAGCCTAGTCAGAGGCCTTTAGCGAGCGGGCTTAAAAAACTAGTGACGGTTGACCACTAAGCAAACAAAAAGGAAAGAAATAAAGTAATAACTTAATTAATAACTGATATTTCAGTATTTATATTATACAGCAAATTTGTGACGCCATTCTTTTGTGTCCAATTATATTGGAAAATAATTTTGATCAGTTATAACATAGTCTATCTATATCTAACTCCATACAGCTGTTTAACGTGAATGTTTTCGAAGTAGTCCTGGGGAACAATAGGTAGGGCTTATATACTACTTATCTAATAATTGCTTATATATTACTACAGCTCGGGACATGACTATGGACCTCGGAGAGTTTTGAATTCGAGTAGTAACTGTTAAGTGACTGATTCTTCCCCGCAAAAATGACAATTTAAAGCGATACTCGTCGCTTTGCGTATCGTCTTTTCTCCATACAAAATAATATTGCTCAAATTTCAATAATAAAATTAATTAATATTTGTGTACAGACACAAACATTAATTCACTTAATTAGATCTTCAATTGATAAAACAATAAAACGATTTTCGACGAATATTTATTTGTACGGAGAAGATACTTTCGTATAGAGTAGGTAGTGTAGGTACACTGGTTATAATATTAATAAATATCTATGTTAGATAATAAGTCATTCATGCATGAATCTATCTGAAAAATAAAACATACTCAATATATTTTCTTACCACAGATATGTCTTAAGTCATTTATAAACTCATATGTGGTAGCATTGGTAAATTTTACGGGCAAAGCTCGCAATTTATTGAGTCAGCATTACCCGGGGACAGTTGAGGTTGGCAAAAACTTAATTTAAAAGTCCTAACAGGACCAGTTTGCCATGGACTTTGCCCGCGAACTTAAAGCAAAGTTATGACTGCCCAAACAGTGCACATACGACAAACTTTCAGTTATTCAAAACGGCTTATTACTGTCAAATGTCAAACATGGCCTGCCGACTTTGCCCGTAACATATACAATATATTTTGTGTCTGTGTGTCTGTCAATGTAAATATGTGTACGAAGTACATATGTTTGTGTGTCCCGCAGGCCCTATCCAAACTGCCCAATAATATCCTGGGTCCTGTCACCCCGGCCACTGTGAGTTTATACATTTTTATTTTTTAGTTTATACTTTTATTTTTATTTATTTTGCTATGCTTAAGCAAATATGTCTTGTGTGGTGGGATTTAAAAGAGGTAAAAGTGTATTTTATCCGCATGTGTCTTTGGCGCACAATGCTTCTTTGGCACCCAGCAAAGAGAATATTTGGACGTTTCCAGGATTTTCTTAATCTGCGAAGACCAATTCTGCAACGCCAAATCATCAAATAAATACAAATACAAACATACATCGAAGAGCTATTTAACCGATGGGTTATTTGATCGATGCACATGGGCCATTTCATGGATTAGTCACATGTACAATCTCCAATGTCACCAATAGTACATTTTCTTCGAGTGCATACCACTCGTACACTGTCACAGTAGGTTAAGGTGCGGCCGGGGTGGTCCTTGGACACAGCAAGCACCAAAGTTAATCAAATGTACAAGGTGGTTTTATACAAGTACGGTTTCTACAGAAAAAGACGACACAGGAAAACGTTATATCATAAAGGAAGTGAAGGATCATAGAAATTTGATATTCGAACATGTGGCACTCGAAGAAATGTACTATCGCTGACACGGGAGTTTGATATGCCATATTTGGGCGTTTTGCGTGCCCCAAACAACTAGCTTCTAGATCCAGATTTGGTCCACAAGCGCACACAAGCACAGGTTTTAACGCCAGCTAGGCAATAGAAAATCCAATTGGACAATCATGCATTTCAATTGAGAAAACACGTTGTTGACCCGGGCGGCGTGAGCCGCGGTTCAACGGCCTGAATGATAATGAGAGCTGATCCAGTGCCCTTGAATTCACACGCGCCGTGAGAACCTTAACAGTATGGTGTGCAGAATAAATCAACATTTTAAAGATTCAAGATGATGACCTTTAATGAAAATGAATTCGGCGAATCGTTAATGAAGTTATTTACTTTATGAATTACATACATTTCTATATCAAACTCGAAACTGCACCGATTCGAACTTGTGGCATGAGTAAATTTCAATGCTAAGTCTAATATACTCAGTATAGTTAGCTGTAACGTTTTCTCATTTGAAATCATGATATATTATTTTTGTACAGAAAAAAAGGCAGTTATATTTCAAAAACGATGACATTTCACTAAAAGTTAAAAAAAAAACACAGGATTTATCCGTTTTTAAATCTGAATTGGTCATATAAGCGTGGCGATTATAGCAAAATCCCTAATGAGCACAACACAAACCCGTATGGTCGGTCGGTGTGACAATCTTTGGACGTTTTTCAGCTGAAATGATGATACAAAAATTAAAAGCTATAACTGTGTGAATTATGAACAGAAACCAGCCAATATTTCATAGACAAAAAACTACTAATAGAGCTAAAACGTTAAAACGTTTGACCTACAAAGAAGTTTCATTTATAATAATTTTGTTTTTTGGCTGTACATCTTGATTTGCATTTATTTTAAGTTTGTTATTGAAACACAATTGGCCGTAAATATTCCAAATTTCCAAATTCCTTGGGTGTTATTAGATGTAGTACGCTTAATAGTAGTTTTCATATAAGGCTTTGATTGTTTTTATCATTAGAATTAAGAGGAGCAATATTAACTCTAAGACAGAGGACATGTCTTCTCAAGCCACAACAACCAATTATTTTAACAGTCGTAAGCCATACAAAAAAGGAAATTGAAGTTTCAAATACTCTAGTTTTTAGATCCTTAGGTCATATATTTTTATCATTGACCATTTTATAGAAGTCAAAAAAAATGCTCGCATTGGTTAAGGTATCAATTTTTATTTGTGTTTTATTTGCGATGATTTTTTTCTCTGTTCTCTGCGAAAAATTACCGCAGTATTTCACGACCGTTAAAATCAAAGAAAACTTATTAAGCTATAGTGAAACCATATATTTATTTTTATTAGAATATAGTCTATTTTTATAAGCAAGGAAAAAGATTATTTTGCACTGGCTTTTTAATGTTAATATATGCTGAATGTCAATGATAAAAAATACTTGACCTCGGCACATCAAAACTAGAGACATGCAGCTTCAATTTGCTTATTTCATTGCTTTACGGCTTTTTTCCAAAGTTATAGAATTTTGAAAATCCGCATAAAGCATTGGTTTGTTTTTATGCGGATTCCTCCAATTTTTGTGATTAATATGTTATTAAATTATACCCACAACACTGGAAAAATTATATCATTTAGTATATTTGTTAACTATACTGGAAAAAAAAAACCCGCTGTTGAAAGAGACCGTTTAAAAAAAAAAAAAATTTTTGACGCTTTTTAATATATGTTAGATTTTTAAAATAGGAAATATATGTTACAAACCCTGTTAAAATATTTTAGAGTCCAAATTGCTATACTTCACGTATATTATTGATATTATGTTATGCCCGTATTTTCCATACAGCTGTGTACGCACGGTAACTCAGTGACGTCATTCACTCAAATAATTGATTTACAACGGTGTGTTTAAGTATGATATATTCCAAACCTTATTTCGGTAGATACGTATTGTATTAATACAAGGTAAGGAAATCCACATCTAGGAATGCGGCAGTTAAAGTCTCGACGATTCATAAGTGCCTGTGTATGGTTTACATGAATAAAAATATTTTTATCTTATCTTAAAAACAAAATGAACGTCACTTAAAGAAGTATTCATTAAAAGGAAAACGTAATTTTAATGTTTCATCCTATCGTCCAGCTCACTCTATCTACTATTTCAGGTTGTGGACAAAACATGTCACTCTCCGACGGCCATGCTGGAACAACATATGATGTGGGACGATATAGCCATTTTAGCTCGATATCTGGTGAGTACTTTATGTAAATACTAGCTGCCTGGCCCAGCGTCGCCATCTACCGGGTCCAATTGTCATCCTAAACCATCCAGGGCCCCACTAAAATATACACAAAAAACTTCATCATAATCAGTCCAGCCGTTTAGGAGTTCAGTGACACACACACGTACAGAAGAATTATATATCTATTAATTATACGATTAAAGCTGCAATAGCCCAATGGCTAAGATGTCGGACTGCCGATCGAGAGTTTGTGAGTTTATTCCCCACCTATTGCACTATTATCGTGAGCCCACTCCGAACCAAAATGCTTATTTGGAGGGTAGTGGACAACAAGGTAGATGTATCAACAAAATAAGAGTGAGAGGTATAGATGCGAACACATTTATTTACACAGAATAAGAATCCCTTTGGAAAATTTGATTAAAAAATGTAGTAGGTCTCTAACCGGGGACTCACCATGGCTGCACTAAATGTCACCAGTTGTGTAGACTATTGCATGAGATAGAAGCTAAAACTATAAGGTCTATTGCAATAGATGTTTGGTTAGAAAACATAGAACAAAGGGAAACTACGGTGTCTGCTTTTCCACCTTTCTTTTATTGGTGCCCAGTGGAAATTCTTCACGAACTTCCTTCGCCCCGGGGAAGGACGAAGGGGTATGCCGGACTCCTACCGGCTAAACCCACTGGAGCGGTCATCTTCGGTACCTAAGGGAGGCTCCAGGTCCTCGTATGACCACACTAGAGCAACCCACTGGTGCCACGCCTATAGGCATATCTCGGAGGGTGACTGTAAAGCGGTCACCCCCCCAGGGAGATTGTAAAGGATCCCCCAAAGCGTCCCACGGCAGCGCGTGACCACATGCGTGCTAAAGTCTTCTCTTGGGTCGCTTGGTTTGGGCACGCAGATTCTCCATCCTACGCACCCGCAAACCCAGAGGTCCCCCACCTTATAGCAACGGCAGGGGTTTTTAGGCGCATCGGAATTAGGCGCCAGGGCGATTGTTACCCCAGCGCCGTCTCCCTGCCTTTCCACCTAGGAATTAAATTCTGTGAGATTCTACTCCTATTTATTATTAAACTAATAGGTCAACCCTCTCTTCCTGTGGTTATCGTAAATGGTGAGTAAAGAATAAAAGCAAGAGGATACGGACAAGCATCTTCTGTGTACTAATTAATATATAATCTGTTTACCCAGTGATTAACGTTCCCTAACGATCGTTCATGGCGGCTGTCTATTCGAAGCCCACCGCTGAAATTGGGCATTTGAGCTGGCATTAATAAATTTGTCATTGGAGTTATACCTATACGTTAGAATTTAAGTTGCACGGTTCCAATTGGAGAAGAACCGGTACGAAAATCTCTAGTGAACAGAAGTCAAACTTATAAAAAAATACCGGTCAAGTGCGAGCTTAACTCGCGTGGAGAGGGTTCCGAAATTGCTGAATATATTGTCTATTGTTGGATTTGGGCTTGTACCAGTAACTTGTCCCAAGAACAAACTTATCATCGTAGTTGCAAAACATGGTTTCCCATACATTACAATCGCAAACGTAAGTTTGTACGCACAATATTGAAAGATTTACCATTTATTTTAAGAGCATAGTCTTCTTATAGGTTTATATTTTGTTCAAAGTTTCAGGTTCAGGCAAATTGGTTGTGACAGACGGACAGACAGACAGACAACCAAGTGATCCTATAATGGTTCCGCCGTTTTTTCCTTCCGACGTTCGGAACCCTAACAAGTTGTTTTTTATAAAGATACGTTATTCTAAAATAGCACCATTGTTTTAAAATCCTATCGTTTTCAGACTTGTATTAACACCACCCATCTTTTCCAGCTAATGTTATCCTTCAACAACTGCCTCGACGTGGCCCGCCATCTCCCATACTTGTTTCACACCGTCACCTTCCTCGTGTGCTCTGGAACCGTCTCCATGAGAGCAGCGACCCATGGGCTGGTTATTAACATCATACACTCACTGTGCACCTGTACCACGCCTAGCTTCTCTGGTGAGTTTGATTCTGAGTACATATGTTAATTTGCACAGCAAAGGAAACTGGTTTCAAAGTCAAATATCCTCTCGCGTGTCAATTGCCGGCAGCTGTGTAGACACTACAGATTTTTAATTGTGTCTTGTTTTGCAACACGCAGTGAGTTATCGTTGCACGTTGTCTAAATTTGCTTGACACGTCAATAAAACAATGTCTGTATATTTTGTTAAAGAGTGTAAATACTTCTGAAAGTCAAGTTCGCTTAAGAAATGGCTTATAGATAAATGTTTTTACACTATTACTGAACTCATAACATTTGCGAAATTCTCTAATATTATTTAATATTCTTAATTTGACATTTTTAATAGCATCATTTTCAGTTATATTTGTGCAATGAAATTCTAACTTAACTCTTAGCAATATTATAATTTTGTTTACACTACACTCTAACATATGTGTATTCATACTACACAAATTCAGTATAATTTTATAAATAATATTACTGACTGGTGTATTCAAATTCAATTTATATTTTATTGCCTATGTTTAAATGAATTACGAACTACAGTATTAATAACACTTGATCTCTGCATGTTGCATTGTTGTTATTTCACATTGAGCTATTGCTCAGAGCGCGTAAAAAGCGAGAGAGTGACAAAGAAATTTTGTAACTCGCTCTCCGTCTCCAGTCCTGCGGCAGAAACTCGTATCACGGGTTACCACTCTCTTTTTGATAGACTTACGTAGGGAGATGTGTCCGAATGCAGAGGGCCTTGAGAGAATTTGAATCTAAAATGTAATGGGATACTAACCGGGGACTCTCCATTGCTACACTATAAAATTCAGTCGCGGATTGTCCCTGGAAGCGTAAAACTATTGTATGAAATCGAAACTACAATTATAAAGTCTGTTGCAAGAGGTGCTGAAAAACGGCGTTTGCCTTGCCTTTCGTATTATTATAATTTTTTGATAATTTTTCATTTGGAATCTACAATGGCTATTTCAATCATTATTTGTTATTTCTAAAGTTACTGAGGCTTGCAGTGCAACCTTTTTTTTTTAATGAACGTTAAGATTCAGAGTGGTAAAGAATTTTAGAGTAGCACAAAATATCTAAAAGTAAACCTTGGTGGTCCGATTCGATAGTCTGGTCAGAAGAGTGGAATGTTTTTATAACCCTATAGATCTTCACTCACCTACAGATTATCCTACAAGAATTTTTGAACTTATATTTGGGCCTGGCCTTACCACAATTTCTCGTTACTCAAAATCTTTACGCATAATTCAAGGTCGCAGAATAAAAGTAACTACCTATGATCGCAATTTCAGAGGACACACAACGCGTGCTAAGGCTTTCGCTCGACGAGTTTGCTCTACCGAAGTTCTACCAGATGTTCGGCATATCCAAGGTCAAGTCCGCCGCGGTCACCGCCTTCAGGAGTCCTTACAACCGGCACACTAATGACTGGTGAGTGAATCAAGTGAATATGGCTTTTGGGTGGCTCCCACAGTCATGACCTTCGGGCTTCTGAAAATGTAATTCTTAACATTCCATCCCACCATACAGCGTTTATGTCCAATTCCTTCGCTGTTTCAACAATAAAACTCTGGAATGCGCGTCCTCTTGATATAAAGAAAGCTCCAAATAAATTTGCGTTTAAACGTAAAGTGCGTCAATACTTCCTGAATTTGTTTCAATCCTAATCAGTTTTGTCTTCGTCATTAGAGTTAATATTTATATCAGATATTTATATGTATTCTATTTAACTATTTATAATTATGTAATATAATATAGTATCTATTTTAATATTAGTATATGTATGTATTCCTATTCTCAATTCACTCTTTTTTAACATTATCTATAGCTTTGTTTTTATACCTAAGTGCTTATTTTAAACCACAGGTTGACTGGTAGAGATTGCATGATGTACATAAAAATTTAAATAAATATGGCATATCCCCTAGGACGGTTAACTTCAGAGATAATTTGGATCTCCGTGGTCACCAGTGCACGTTTACGGGTTGGTTAATATGTATGTGTGAGTTCAGACAGGGAATTTAACCCTTCCTGCTTTTGGCGTTACGGCCGTAGGGAATAGATTTCTGCTTGAGTAGCATGGTCTGGCAAAGAGCTGTCAACTGTGTGTGTATGTGATAGTTAGCTCACCTTTGAACTCGGTCGAGCTCTGGACCAGAGACAACAAGTAACATCTTTATTTTAATGATCAGCCAGAGGAAGTCCACTGCTGAACAAAGGCCTCCCCTTAGAATTCCACGCGGTTACATGCCGCTCTCATCCAACGACTCCCAGCGACCTTCACCAGATCGTCTTCACCTCGTTGGGGGTCGTCCCACGCTGCGTTTTCCGATGCGCGGTCTCCATTCGAGAACCTTTTTGTCCCAACGGCCATCAGTTCTACGAGCAATGTACCCCGCCCATTGCCACTTCAGTTTACTAATCCTTTCAGCTATGTCGACAACTTTAGTCCTACGGATCTCCTCTTTTCTGATTCGATCCCGTAGAGAAATACCAAGCATATCGCTCTCCATAGCTCGGTGAGTGACCTTGAGCTTCCTTATGAGGCCCATTATGAGTGACCGCGTGTCTGTTCCACATGTCATCACTGAAAACACAACTGGTTATAGACTCGTCTTGAGGCTTTGCGGTATTGTTGACGAAAAGAAGTTGCGAAGTTTCCCGTACGCTGCCCAGCCCAGTCGGATTCGACTATTGACCTCTTTCTCGAAGTTGGACCTACCTATCTGGCTAGTTTGTCCCAGGTAGACAAACTCGTCCACAACTTCGAGAACAGAGCTCCCAACGGATATTGGGATAATGATTCATTTAATTTATTAATAATACATTACATTTCGATTTCAGTCGTGTTGAAAAACGTGGAAACCCATTCGCCACTGGCCCCTCCACCCTTCCCCGGGTGAAGGAAGTACATGATATTGCTACGAGTTAGAGACCTGGATAAATTAAATTCACCAAAAATTCACGTTTCACACAATTTATTCTTCTTAACTAATTATCACTACTAGACTTGCAGGATAATCGCTTTGTATTCCACTTCTTCCTCACTATATCGTATCGTAGTGTAAACTGCACTGTCTCTTCTTCATTCGTGGCCGACCGGTACTGAGTAGAGCTTTCCGGGATGATCGCTATCTAGAAGGCAATTTAGTACCGCTAATAGGCACTAGATGGTACCACAAGGAACAATCCCGAACATTCCAGAAATTACCACACGCCGTGGTACAGCTACTAGACAACAGATGGCGCCACGTGCCTTAGTAACGCAAAACTATCCAGAACACTATAAGTATCTACCTGATACAGTACCGCTACTAAACAACAGATGGCGCTACGTTTCAATGTTATTTACTGGCGTAACAATATATTCTACCGGGTTATTAAAAAATAAATTTAAAAAGGCGGTCGACTGCTAATCTTTTATTGCGCTAACCCTAAGTAACTCGGCACCAGGGCAGGAAGAGGAAGACTAAATTTTAATAAATAGAACCTCCTTTTCAGGTACTCGGAGCATTCGTACGCGACCTGCACAGATACGGCCACAACCACCAGCTCTACTACAACGACGACTCACACTGACAGAGAACGCTTGCCGCTGCAGTCGCTGGAGATCATCACTGACGCGCTGCTGGAGATCATGGAGGCTTGCATGCGGGACATACCGGACTGCGACTGGCTGCAGACATGGTAATATATCACTTGGAGTATATAATAGAACGGAATAGAATCTTTTTTGTGCAAAAAGTACATCTCTAAAATGTAAAGGGTATGTATAATGTTTTGATTATTTTGTTGCAGGACATCCCTGGCTAAGAGCTTCGCGTTCTGTTTCAACCCCGCGCTACAACCACGAGCTTTGATTGTATTTGGATGTATTAGTAAGTAAAATATTTGCAGATAATGTGGTGGCATATTAAACTTGGTTGGCTGTTGGGTTTCATCATATCGGCCATGCAACGTCCCCTACTGAACAAAGGCCTCCCCCATAGATTTCCACAATTGTGTCATCATATTGGGGGGAATTTGCCAGTACTCACCACGCTTGTTTGTTGTTGCTGTTTAATGAAATTGTTGTTAATTTTTTTTAACGTTGCTCCACACTAGGATTTCGCCTGTGTCGTGGGTGCGTTTACAGACAGAAATTCCACATACTATAACACCCAGACCCGGTACAACTACCTGCAGATCGTACAAATATTTGTTCCGTGCGGGAATCGAACCCGCGACCCGGAGCGCAGTAGTCGACTGTATCAACCACTGCATCTACCGTGCCGTCTAAATTTTGATTAATCTGTGCGCGAAAAGTCCCGAAATCAAAGCCATGAGTGAAATTAGTGGTAGTTTAAAAACTTTAGTTTGTCAATGTAGGAGAAAACTACAGAGTTTGTCAGTGTAAATGGTATCTACACTAGGTATCTACACTATTGATATATTTGCTGTGTGGTGCCGGCTAAGAATACCACCACCCCATCTCATCACGTTGGTGTCGGAAACCGACTATGGGATTAGCGGGATGGTGAACAGCGGAGTCCTACGAGTACATTTATAACTTAACTGCGAACACTGCTGCTAATTTAAAGTATGAAGTACTTACTTTTTAGTTTTTCACTGGTAGGACTCCAATACGTCACACAAAGGTTGTTGCTGAAAACCAGCGCTGTTGGCTCTAGGTTCGTCCGGAGCCACGGCATAATGCTGAGCAATTACCTACATTTCTGCGCACATACGACGCACAACTTTGTACATCAATAATTTATTTCATTTGTTGTGTTTATCTGTAACCTATTTGTTGTTGTTTGGTTGCACAGATTACTTAGACATACTACTTTTTTCTTTTTTTATTACATCGAGAAACCACAGCCACAGATAATACAGATCCATTGAACTTTATAAACTGGATTATCAGAGATCTAATTTCTTACGGACTGAGAAGTTTTATTTAAAATCCGTGCTACAATTTTTTATATTTCTGTTTTTTTATAATGTTATTATTATTTTGGCTGAAGAAAGTCTAGTTTTAAGTCTTGTGTTAAGTGTTGTGTATGTCAATTGCGCGTAGTAGAAAAAAAAAAAAAACTTTTCTTTCTTTCTAACACCAACCCGTCTGCCAAGCGTGGCGATTATGGCGAATATGGGCACACAACACAAAACCGTACCGGTCAGTGTGGCAATCTTTGGAATGTTTGGCTTCTGTCCAGCAGTGGACGTGTATCCGCTGAAATGATGATGATGATTGATATAAATTTTTAATAAACGATATTTCTATTCTTTTCAGGTAAAAACGTAACGGATGACGACATGAAGCAACTGCTAAGGATATTGGTGAAGGCGCTAGAATCGTTCAACGACCTGGCCCTACTTGAAGCAATCATTATGGCTCTGACGAGACTACAGCCTCTGCTATACCCGGTATGTGTATTGAAGTTGACCGGATTCATTCCCACACAAAACAAATCTTCATCATATCAGCCACAGGACATCCACTGCTGCACAAAGCCCCCCCATAGATTTCCACAACGAGCGGTCACATTCCGCTCTTATCGAACGACTCCGGGCGACCTTCACCAGGTCGTCTGTCCACCTCGTTGGTCGTCCCACGCTGCGTTTTCCGGTGCGCAGTCTCCATTCGAGAACTTTTTTTGCCCCAACGGCCATCAGTTCTGCGAGCAATGTGCCCTGCCCATTGCCACTTCAGTTTACTAATCCTTTCAGCTATGTCGACAACTTTAGTTCTTCTACGGATCTCCTCATTTCTGATTCGATCTCGTAGGGAAACACCAAACATAGCATTTCATATTTATTTACTGTATTTTATTTACTTAGCTGTTGCTCTCTTTTAATATGTATCTCTGTGTTGTAATCAAATAATTGTTCCTTTCTTTCTTCTTTCGATATTTGGGTGTAAGTGTTGCATGTGAGATCTAAAATAAACGTGTGGTATTTAAATATAGCGTCTTATTTAACATACATTTATTTATTCAATTTAAGACATTTATTACACGAAAGTTTTTGACTAGATAAGAATTATGTTTACACTGCTTATTATGTTTACGTACGTATTCATGATTAAAGGCGCGTGATTATTATATTGCTGTGTGGTGCCGGCTAAGAATACCACCACCCTATCTCTTTCTGTGGGTATCGTAAACGAATACTGGGATTATTCGCCGCACAGGCAGTGACGTCCTTTGCGTACATTAACAGACTCAACTGCGATCGCCAACCCGCCTGCCAAGTGTGCGCCAGTGAGTGCACAACACAAACCCAGACCGGTCTTTGGGGAAGGCCTATATCCAGCATTGGAAGTTTTTCGCCTGAAACGGGGATCATTATTATTTTTCTGTCCAGGCGTCACCAATCCACAAGGCGTTGTTCTGGGTAGCACTCTCCGTCCTGCAACTCGACGAGCCAACTTTATACGCGGCGGGTCTGGCCTTCATGGAGCAGAACCTTCACACTCTGGAGTCGCAGGGACAGTTCCAACACAAGGTAATTACTGCTCAAGTCACGTCCAAGTTACATAGAATGAGGCGAGATAAACTTCCAATATGACAGAATGCAGGGGCTATATGGCAATTTTTTTTATTTTTTTTTAAACTTCTTTTTCGCGTACCGATTGGCCAACCTCGCGTCAGAGTTGTTCAGGCCGCCCAAAGACCTCCGACTTGGCTTAGCAACTAACTGATGACAACAACCGCGCCCCCCTCTTTACGTGCCCTCCACAGCACGAACACGTTCTATTCAAATACCATCCATAGATTGACCGCGTCGAGAGTTGCTTAACTTCGCCGATCGCTTACCGATCAGTGGGTGCAAATGGTTATCAGCGCGACATGTTTAGCGTGTCTGGTGTCCGGATTAAGAATATAGCACCACTCCATTTCCTCCCATTTTTTTTTATAACCGTTGCCCCACTCTACGATTTCTCCTGTGTTGTGGGTGCGTTTACAGACATGAATTCCACATACAATACACCCAGACCCGGAACAACTACCTGCAGATCATACAAATATATGTTCCGTGCGGGAATCGAACCCACGACCCGGAGCGCAGTAGCCGACTGTATCAGCCACTGCACCAACCGTGCCGTCAAAAAAAAAGAAGATAAACTCGGAAGAATTCGCTTTATGAACCCCGAATATGCCGTGGCTGCGTTCGGAAAGAACGTGGAAGAGAGCCCTAAACAAGAGTGGGCTCACTGCTTCAGTCAATGGCTCCATCGCATGCGACGGTGTGTGGAAAGGAACGGAGACTACTTCGGAAACCATTAAAAACATTATCAGTTTTAGTGCCACAGGCGCTCGGAAACGGACGCGTCTCGCTCTACGCTTAAAATGATTTATACTTAAAACGTATAAACGTATACGTTGTCGTGTAGTGCCGGCTCAGAATGTCCTGTGGTGCCGGCTCAGAATGTCGTGTAGTGCCGGCTCAGAATGTCGTGTGGTGCCGGCTCAGAATGTCGTGTAGTGCCGGCTCAGAATGTCGTGTGGTGCCGGCTCAGAATGTCGTGTAGTGCCGGCTCAGAATGTCCTGTGGTGCCGGCTCAGAATGTCGTGTAGTGCCGGCTCAGAATGTCCTGTGGTGCCGGCTCAGAATGTCGTGTAGTGCCGGCTCAGAATGTCCTGTGGTGCCGGCTCAGAATGTCGTGTAGTGCCGGCTCAGAATGTCCTGTGGTGCCGGCTCAGAATGTCGTGTAGTGCCGGCTCAGAATGTCCTGTGGTGCCGGCTCAGAATGTCGTGTAGTGCCGGCTCAGAATGTCCTGTGGTGCCGGCTCAGAATGTCGTGTAGTGCCGGCTCAGAATGTCGTGTGGTGCCGGCTCAGAATGTCGTGTAGTGCCGGCTCAGAATGTCCTGTGGTGCCGGCTCAGAATGTCGTGTAGTGCCGGCTCAGAATACCACTACCCCATCTCCTCCCGTGGGTGTCGTAAAAGTCAACTAAGGGATTAGCCGGAGGATGGGCAGCAGCGTTCTTCGAATACATTAACAGCTCAACTGCGATCGCCAACCCGTCTGCCAAGCGTGGCGCTTATGGCAAAACCCCCCTTTGAGCCCACAGCGCAGCCATATCGGTCGTTGTGGTGATCTTTGGGGGAGGCCTGTGTCCAGCAGTGGACTTCATTCGGCTGTAATGATGATGATGAATTCACGTTAAGCGCGGCATTAGCCGTTGCTGTGTTTCTATAGTATGAGTTCACAAAAACTTATAGTTAACGAGATTCCGGCATTCCTGCGACACCAACTGGACGTCATGGACGAAGTTAGCGTCATGCAGACCTGTATATACCTCCAGCTACACCGGAAACGGGATTCGCCGTGCGAAGGCGCTATTGTACGAGTCGATTAACACGGCCGACCGAAAGCCGTCCCGCAAGAGGGAAAAGGGAGAGAGGTCTTCAAGACATCATTCGGGTGTTAAAGGAGACCCAAACTGACGACGTGCCTACTTTCGTGGCGAAGGAACTGAGTAAGCTGCGTCTCGTCACGTTCGACCACGTCGACATCACCAGGCTACTTAAGGACATCCGGGAAGACGGCGGTGCGCACGTGGTCACGTAGCACAGCGCAAAGCGAGGCGCGGGGGGGTCCTTTACAATCCTCCCGAGAAGTGCCTGGGGGGACCATTTTAAAGTCACCTGCCCTCCACTAGAGGGGGTGACCGCTTTACAGTCATCCCCTCCGTGATGTGCCTAAAGGCGTGGCACCAATGGGCGGCTCTAGTGTGATCTTACGAGGATTTAGAGCACCTTTCGGTGCCGAAGATGACCGCTCCAGTGGTTTTAGCCGGTAGTAGTCCGGGGAAGAGCGAAGGGGCGCTCTTCCCCGGGGCTAAGGAAGTTCCGTGTAGAATTTCCACTGGACATCTATAAAAAAAGGCTACTAAAGGACGACGACCACGACTCTGAAAGCAAGCCATAACTAACATCAATCCGTTTTTTATTTTCTAGAAACTTTTAGTGTAACCCTCGTTTTGTCACATGAACTCCGCACGACAAGCCGTGCAAATAAAAGTGAATGATTCCTCTCAGCAGTTCTGACACACAGTGTAACTTAACTTTAAGTAACTTAACTTTAAACTTTTCGCTACAGACCTTGCAACAAGTGATGATGGAGACCCGAGAACCGCTGGAGTGGCATTTCAAGCAGATGGACCATGCTGTGGGATTGAGGTATTCAATTGTTTATTTCATCTTTCACGGTGCTGGTGGATCCAAAACTTTTTTTTTGAAAATAACAGTTTCTGCTTTTCGAAGTGAATCTTCTTTTGGGACGGTGTGAATTGGGTTTTATGAAACGAAAATGTGTAACGAAAAGAGAGACAACTATAAATGTATTTATAGGGTTTACGCTGAGATAAAACACGTTTCTATATAGTTTCCCTAGTCGATAGTCGATCAAGAGCTCTCTCTCTATTTACCACCTCCATAGTGTATTCATCTCACTCTCTTACAAATTAACCAAAATACAAAGTTTCACTTCTAACGCATATGAACTCACACTCGACTTTTTTTTAATGTGTAACAGTGATGAGTTCTTCCTGTAATACTCCCGTTCGGCATCACATTGCGCTCGTCACGTTCAGACATTAGTAATTCAGTCTCTTACGCCCGGTATGTTACCGTTTTATATTGATCCCAGTGGAAATTCTTCATGAACTTCCTCCGCCCCGGGGAAGGGTGAAGGAGTATGCCGGACTCCTACTGGCTAAAACCACTGTGGCGGTCATCTTCAGCACGTAAGGAGGGCCCAGGACCTCCAGGGCCAAGCTCGGTAATTTACCTAGCTTTTGTGCTCTTCATGCCGTTACTGCCACTGCTTGGCGGCAGAGTATCTCGGACTGCAGTGGTACTAAGTGGTTTTAATTTATTCCTTATTGGTCGCTCGACCCGAAATTTACTAAAGAAGTATAGGATATGGGATAACAAGTTGCCCTAAGAAGAACGTGCACGAAATAGCAGAAGACAGCTAGTATAGAACAAATGTAACAATCGCGGTATATTTCGTTAATAGTTTCTCGATTCGGTGGTTTTCATTCGTGTAGATTTCAGAAAATATCACGTGGTACAGCTATCTTTACCAGTGATGACATGGGACAGACGCGGTCACTCACTGTGGGCCTCATAAGAAAACTCAATGTCACTCAGCGAGCTATGGAGAGAGCTAAGCTTGGTATTCCTCTACGAGATCGAATCAGAAATGAGGAGATCCGTAGAAGAACTAAAGTTGCTGACATAGCTGAAATGATTAGTGAGCTGAAGCTGCAATTGGCGTTGGGATAAAAAGGTTCTCGAGTGGAGACCGCGCACCAGAAAACGCAGCGTGGGACGACCTCCAACGAGGTGGACAGACGACCTGGTGAAGGTCGCTGGGAGTCGTTGCATGAGGACGCCATGCGACCTCTTGTTGTGGAAATATATGGGGGAGGCCTTTGTTCAGCAGTAAGACGCCCTTTGGCTAATATGATCATGATCTACTGTCAAATCGTTCCATTTTAATTTATGTTTTTATTAATACCCGGCAAGAGACTTATCTATACACGTAGGTCAAAATAAATATTGCGATCTGTCCACCTTTTTTTACTGGTGTCCAGTGGAAATTCTACATGAACTTCCTTCGCCCCGAGGAAGGGCAAAGGGATATGCCTACTTTTACACACCACTGGAGTCGTCGGCACCGAAATTACTCCAGGACCTCTTAAGATCACACTAGAGCCGCCCATTGGTGCCACGCCTTTAGGCACATCACGGAGGGGATGACTGTAAAGCGGCCAACCCCTCTAGTGAAGGAGAGGTGACTGTAAAATGGTCGTCCCCTTAGACATTTCTCTGGGAGGATTTAAAGGACCCCCAAGCCTCGCTGTACGCTGTACAACGCACACGGCGGCACGTGACCACGAGCGCGCTACCGTCTTCCCGGGGGTCGCTCGGTGTGAGCACGCACACTCCCCAATCTGCGAACCAGCGACCCCCGAGGCCCCCCACCATGTAGTGACGGCAGGGGGCTCAGGCGTGTTGGACTTGGGAGCCGGGACGGTTGTTGCCCCGGCGCCGTCTCGTCCTTCTCCGAGCGGGATCGGCCCTCTCCTGATCCCGCTCTGCCGTCTCCTTCTTCAGCATGACGCTCTCGCAGAAAGAGACCACTGCACTGCAATTTTCATGCTCTGCCAACATAGCCGGCAGAGAGAGATCTTGCCCGATCCGATCGACCAGGATCCGCCGCTCGGCAGCGGCACGAGCGTGTGCTGTGCAGTATCAGCAACTAGACGGCACGGTTGGTGCAGTGGCTGATACAGTCGGCTGCAGCGCTCCGGGTCGTGGGTTCCATTCCCACACGGAACAAATATTTGTATGATCTGCAGGTAGTTGTTTCGGGCCTGGGTGTATTGTATGTGGAATTCATGTCTGTAAACGCACCCACGACACAGGAGAAATCCTATTGTAGGGCAACGTTTAAAAAAAAAAGAAAAAACTTTAGTTTTATATTATATCTGCTTGTAATTTTTGACCCGCAGACAGAATCATCATCATTTCGGCCGAATGAAATCCACTGCTGGACACAGGCCTCTCCCAAAGACCACCACAACGACCGATATGGTGTGTTGTGTGCTCATCGGGGGGTCTTGCCATAATCGCCACGCTTGGCAGACGGGTTGGCGATCGCAGTTGAGTTGTTAATGTACTCGAAGGACGCTGCTGCCCATCCTCCGGTTAATCCCTTAGTCGACTTTTACGACACCCACGGGATGAAATGGGGTGGTGGCATTCTGAGCCGACAGAATCATAACGGCAGTTAATATATTAATGCAAGAATTGTTCTACAGTTTCCGCTCAAACTTCCACTTCGCTCTGGTGGGCCACCTCATCAAGGGCTACCGCCACCCGGCCGCGGCCACCGTCTCCCGCACGTGCCGCGTGTTGATCAAGCTGCTCTCCCTGGCGGCGTGCCCCACTACACACCGTGACAAGTTCCACGTGACGCCCGACACTGTCGCCTACCTCACTGGTACGTATCTGATCGTGTGCAGGTTGTCTTCCACTTCATAGATCTTCTTCTTTTCGTGAAGTGAGTGGCGAACCTCGAGAGTCGTTCAAGGCGCCCAAAGGCCTCCGACTTGCGTGCTTTTACGTGCCCTCCGAACCACGGAGACATCATTTCGGCCGAATGAAGTCCACTGCTGGACACAGGCCTCCCCCAAAGATCACCACAACGACCGATATGGGTGTGTTGTGGGCTCATTGGGGGGTTTTGCCATAATCGCCACGCTTGGCAGACGGGTTGGCGATCGCAGTTGAGTTGTTTATGTACTCGAAGGACGCTGCTGGCCATCCTCCGGCTAATCCCTTAGTCGACTTGTACGACACCCACGGTAGGAGATGGGGTGGTGGTATTCTGAGCCGGCACCACACGGCCACGGAGACGCTCGGTACAAATACCACTATACGGTCTCCCATCCACAGTCTTACCGCGCCGAGCGTAGCTTAACCTCGCTGATCGTTCACCGATCAGTGAGTGCTATGAGCACAACTAGGAGATGTTAACTGTAGTTTACCCATCATATCAGCCAATGGACTTCTGCTGCTGATCAAAGGCCTCCCGCATAAATTTTCATACTTGTCCTCATTATGGGAGGAATTTGCCAATACTTACCACCCTTAGAAGGCGAGTTGGTGAGCTCAGTATGACTACAAGGGTGCAATTCCTTAAGCTCAAACATCCATACATTCTTGAATACAGAATCGAAATAACGGTGTAAATCCAATTCGGTATGTTTATGGCAATAACCCCTATGACCGCTCATTGTAGTGAAGCAGGAGGTATCATGGGAGGTCAGTGTCCAGCTGACGTGTGTATCTGGGCATTTCGTGCAGTCAATAACGAATACCGGAGATCCACTCTCCCCTCCATACCTTCTCCATTTTCCTTAAGGTACAAAACGCATTATTTACTTTTCGGATTTTGTAGATTTGTATGGGTGGCGGTAATTGCTCCCATATACCACAAACCCGCATGTTAGCCAAGCTTTTTTTTTTTTTATTGGTGCCCAGTGGAAATTCTTCATGAACTTCCTTCGCCCCGGGGAAGGGCGAAGGGGTATGCCGGACTCCTACCGGCTAAAACTACTGGGGCGGTCATCTTCGGCACCTAAGGGAGGCTCCAGGTCCTCGTATGATCACACTAGAGCCATGTTAGCCAACCTATACACCTTAATAATTGTCATAATTCTGTTATCTTGTAATGAAGGCAGTGGATACTGTTTACCTTTCTTTTCACATCTCTATTTTGCCTTTTACACCCACCGGAAAAGGCGATCCACGAGGGCTACTTACAATACAACTAGAACTGCCTCAACACGAGTGCCTTGCCATATGAAATAACCAGTTTATATTTTCATGTAACAGCGTTAGTATGCGTGAGCGAAGAAGTCCGCTCCCGTTGCCATGTGAAGCATTCGCTGCCAAAATGGTTGCCGGACAACTGTGACCACTACTGCCCGGCCGCTGAACATCATCAGGTAAGCAGTTAGTCATCTTATCCAAAGATTTAAATTGATAGATATGTCCCGTCCATACACTGCAGCGCTCCAAATAGGTTATCGCTCAATTTGACTTGACGCGATCGTCTACTAGTGTGAGAAATTCATTCATTCAATCTCATATTCATAAGAAAAGAATACAAAAATGTTGTAGTGCGCGTTCAAGGACCAAGAATAAAACGTGTGAGGACCAGGATTAAAACTTCTCCAAATTCTCAAAAAAAAATTTTTTTTGTTACATATCCTGCCTTCATCGTTTCAGCCGTAAAAACATCCACTGCTGGACAGAAGCCTCCCCCCAAACATTGCCACAACGACCGCTATGGGTTTGTGTTGTGTGTTCATTGGGGGATATTGCCATAATCACCACGCTTGGCAGACGGTTTGGTGATCGCAGTTGAGTTATAGATATACTCGAAGGACGCTGCTGCCCATCTTCCGGCTAAGCCCATAGTCGCCTTTTATGACACCCACGGGATGAGATGAGGTGGTGGTATTCTTAGCCGGCACCACACGGCAATCCTGCCTTGATTCTTTTATTTTATCATTTTATTTATTTACTACTCTTTATTGTTCACCAAAAAAAATATTCACAGAAGTTTTGAATTAAGTAAAATTACACTTAACGCTATCCGCGATCTCTTCCGGGCAACCTTAGGATGGAAAATGCTAGATAGAAGTAATTATTTTATGTGTGTGCCGAGAAAGGACAAATTTGTTTCGAGACAAGAAAAGAAAAATGGACCTTACACATTTCCCTCTCACTCTTAAAATTTCTTTTCCCAATGTTTTTTATGTGATGTCTTGTTCCAGTCTTCGATCCTGATCCAGCCGTCATCGTCACATAGTTCATGCCACAGTCGGCGTCAGAAGTCGTGGGATGTGCTTGATCAAGTAGCTATATCATCCGCACACGGTGGTAAGAACGCATTGATTTTCTATCCGCTTTTTTTTCATAAGCTAACTTGATTGAGACATGTCATAAAATCTCGGAATTCCGATAGTTAGGAATTTGCCTTTAACCACCTATTACCATAGAATTTAAAGAGCCAAATAACAAAAAAGTGTGTCTGTGTGCAATTCACACACCGCAGAAGTGAAACTTCAGAAAAGTATAAGTTTTTAAACTGACATGGTCACTGACTCTATTATTGGAACTGAAAACGGGATATTTACCATGTTTTTTATTTCTTTTGAGTTTCGAAATTTCGGCGCTGGTGCAAGCGCCATGTTCACTGATAAACTAATATTTTTGCGGGTGGATGTTTAAGAGCAGACAAACCGATCTACCCTCTTCCTTAAACGTTATGTGCCCTGGGTACCGCTACCACTATCACTTAAGTCACTTACAACTCGACCTTGTTCCCGACACACGAAACTCACTGTGTCCGCTCGTGAACTATTTCGGGAACTCAAAAGAAATAAAAAACATGGTAAATATCCCGTTTTCAGTTCAGAAAAGTAGCCTACGAGGGAATGAGATAAATACCGAAAACAAAACCTTTTATTTATTTAATAGTTGTTTTTGAACGTCAACAAACGTTTTTGAAAAGTTGTACCGCAGGAGTGTCTGGTACAATGTTGACGTTCACAAAGTACTTTTTTTATTATGTTTTGAATAAACGTTATTTCATTTCAAAAAGCAGCAGTCAACTGATTCGATCATCGATTCCCGCACGGAACAAATATTTGTATGATCTGCAGGTAGTTGTTCCGGGTCTGGGTGTATTGTATGTGGAATTCATGTCTGTAAACACACTCACGACACAGGAGAAATCCTAGTATGGGGCAACGTTTAAAAAAAACGGTACAGAGCTGGTCGAGGAAGGATCGGGGAGGGCATGGAATGAGTCGTCGCGATGGGCCTAGATAGCTGCCCCCTGAAGTAGGCCGATATTGATCGGATAGTGAGAACGTAACTTGGAAGATGTCGTTTTGAGATGCGAGAAGGTGTATATCAGCGATTACGTAAAAACAAACGGAACAAATCGACACCTATGCATTCGTGTATTCGATTGTAGATTTACTCATCGTAGCCGAATAACAACCGAATGATAGTGGACAAGCGAATGCAATTGTGAACCAGTTAGTTTCAACGACAATGACGTCTAAGAAAACGCAGAAAATTTGCAAGTCAAAATGTTCGCCGTCTATCTTTACTGCCAGGGCAGGTGCCTAAGTAGATGAATAACAAGAATAACGATCGACCAACAAACCGATCTATTGTCATCTACGGTCAAGTCAAGCTCAAGGTCCCTCAGTGTGCTGTGGAGAGAGCTATGCTTGGCATTTCCCTACGAGATCGAATCAGGAATGAAGAGATCCGTAGAAGAATGGAAGTTGCCGACATAGCTGAAAGGATTTGTAAACTGAGGTGGGCAGGGCACATTGCTCGTAGAACTGATGGCCGTTAGGTCTAAAAGGTTCACCTTAGGTGCCGAAGATGACCGCTCCAGTGGTTTTAGCCGGTAGGAGTCCGGCATAATCCTTCGCCCTTCCCCGGGGCGAAGGAAGTTCATGAAGAATTTCCACTGGGCACCAATAAAAATAATAAAAAAGTTCTTAAAGGTTCTAGAGTGGAGACCGCGCACCCGAAAACGCAGCGTTGGACTACCTCCAACGAGGTGGGCAGACGACCCGGTGAATGTCGCTGGGAGTCGTTGGATGAGGGCGGCATGTAACCATTCGTTGTGCAAATCTATGGTGGAGGCTTTTGTTCAGCAGTGGACATCCTTCGGCTGGTATGATGATGATGTCATCTACGCAACAATAGGCCAACAAAAGGCCCAACAAAAGGCCTCCCCCATAGATTTTCACAACTGTGTCATCATTTTGGGGGGTATTTGCCAATACTCACCACGCTTGGCAGGCGGGTTGGTGAGCGCAGTATTGCTACCGTTTCACAGAAGGGACGCTGCTGCCCATCCCTCTGGTTTAGATTCCCTTAGTCGCCTTTTACGACCTCCACGGGAGGAGATGGAGTGGTGCTATATTCTTAATCCGGACACCACACGGATATATATCCCTCCATTACTACTTCTAAATTCAATTTAATTAATAAGTCAATATTTGACAGGTAAATCACCGACAATGCAGTCCAGCAGTGGAGGCCACAGTCCACATCAAATCACCATACCGCATCAGGTAATATCACACTTTAACAGAACCTGCTCTACCTGTACTTTTATTATAATCGAACTTATTGCACCACTTGAAGTTCTAAAGACACTTGTTGACTTATCCTTATTGGGAAGCATAGTTTAGATAGCATAAGTTATATTTTTATAGTAATATGTGGTTATTTAAAACGATATATTATTTATGTAAGTAATTTGTGTCTTGATAGGTTTTATCCTCTGCAAGGGAGAACTCGGTCTTTTTTGATAGGCTTACGCAGGGACATGGGTCCGACACGCAGAGGCCCTTCAGAGAATTTTAATCTAAAATGTAACCGGGGCCTCTCCATGGCTGCACTATTCAAAGGCAGTCATATATTATCCCCGGAGTTGTACGAGATGAAAATTATTGACAAGGTCTATCGCAATGGGTGTTATATGGAATGAAAAGTTTTACGGCTGAATACCGAAACGCCGCTTATTAATAAAATCTCGCTTAACTATTTGAGACGCCCGTTTTTGGTAGGAAGTCGAACGTCTCGAATCCTTGAGCGGGATTTAAATATTAAGAGGCGTTTCGGTATTCGGCCATTATTAATTTATTTTTGATTATTATTATATTATTGTAGTATGTGACTACTTTTTACATTAAACTGCATTTTTCTCGTTATATGTTTTAACATAATTTGTATTAATCATCAATTACTGTAAAGTTAGCATAGTTTCCTGCCAGGTCTCCATAGAAGCAACCAATTAAGACCATACAACTTCTGCAGTTTTATAAGTGACAGTAATCGGTAAAATAAAACTTTTAGTATTGACTATTGATAAAAGATACAGTACCTTCTTAAGTACTCAATAGAATTCATTTAATTTTTTTAATAGACTTACTCAAAATGCAATACAAAGACGAGCAAACCAGGCACTGAAATGGTTGCGAATTAGGATAGATACATCGATACATCTAGTCCTTGAGATCGTGGAGGCAAGACTTTCAAATTCAAATCTGGAAAATCATGGTTTTACGAAATTATTATCGTTAAGTCTCGTTCGCGAAAATCTACTCAAAAATCTGGATGGACGCGTGGTCAGGATAAGGTCAGGAAATCGGGAATAAGCATTATACGGTACCCTTGACAGGTGACCACGTATATTGCTGGATAGTTATCGAAACACCAAAAAAAATATGTTGTCTTTGAATATGAATGTGGTGCAATAAATTCTGTAGTCGATGTACGATATGTCCGTGTTTAGACAAGGAATGGCAGAAATAAAATTTATTTATTATTTAAATAACTAAAACATCTGATTTGGGAAAGAAAACAAAACAAAGAATTATATACAACGTTTTGTTTTAAGACAATTCAGCAATAAAGCATGGAGTTGTGTATCATCAATGAGAGTAATATATTTGTGGCGATACCTACATCGCCACCATATTAACTGAACTTATAGCAACCGCCAGGCGATGACACTCAAAAATGTATGTAATCTATTTTTATACTAACTGGTGATAAGTGAATCTTCATAAAGAAACACTTAAATGGTTGCTTAACGATTAAGTGTTATCAATATAATATTTATTTGGTAAGATATAATATAATCGCAATATAATTTAATGACAAAATCTAATGATTTTGTATTGTTATTTCGAAAATAATTGTAGTCTTCTAAAGGTGCGCGTTGACTTGTCTGGCCGCGCTACACTCAAATCACTATTTCAATCGGTTTATTAAGTATTGATTCGTGTCCGGCCACCTCGTGCGGATTGTAAACGTGAGAATATACATACACACACATAATTAGCCCATTACTGTCCCACTGCTGGGCACGGGCCTTTTCTCACGATGAGAAAGGTTAGCCCTTACTCCATCACGCTGGCCTGGTGTGGGTTGGCGACACACTCCATTGAGAACATTTTGGGGCCCTCTCAGGTGTGTAGGTTTTCTCACGATGTTTTCCTTCACCGTTATCGCAAGTGATAATCAAATTCTGATCCCCACATGAACCCGCAAAGTCAGAGGTGCGGCCCGGGATCGAACTCAGACGCTCCTGTAGGGAAGGCAAGCATTCTACCATTAGGCTGTCACTGCCTACTTGAGAATATATATAAAGCAAACCAAAATCCAATGCGTGCGGTGTGGTCAGACAAGACAGTGCTCACTTTCAGTATATGATATGAATAAGAAAAATTTACTAACTGACATTCCATGTCCAGCTTCATGCGCTGATGCTAGAGAGCTGAAATTATAGCGGTTACTTTTTCATAGTTCTTATTGACTTAAAATAATGCAGTATAAGCACCACTTCACAAATCAAAACTTCACGAGAAATTTAGAGTGGTAATCATATCCTATCTCGTCACAACATGGTGGTTACACAATTCTACAAAATATACGTCTTTCCCAAACAGATGACCGATTGGCTTGTTACATTTTTTTTTGATAGTGAGAGAGCTTTTGTGTGAAAATTGTGATCATGTTCGAACGAAAATTCTCATGTGTACAGTGAGCATATTTTAAAAGATGTCTTTCCCAAACCAAATTATAAGTTACCCAGTCCCCTACACTTTATATGTTTGTTTATTTAAAAGCTGAGACATGGTAAGAGTCTGTGATCAAAAGAATTTAAGAGATATATTGAAAACTCAAAAGTTTTAGGCTAGTTTGGTGCCCCGTTGTATGCGCATAAACATGCCGCACGCCTGCGGATGAAAGGGGGGGGGGGGGGGGGAGTATCGCTACGGGGAGTAACATACCTAATCTACCGATGTGATGCTATCGCCGGTGCGGTCAGCTGATTTGCATATTTCTGTGTTCAATTTGAAACATACTTAACAGATTTTGTATATACAATAAATTAATGTTGTATTTGACCATAACAAATTGGTTTAGTAAATTGGAAAGCCGTTAAAATTAACCTCATAATGGTTTTGGGGGTAAAATTAAACATACAAGACATTGTTTCGAATCTATCAATGTTATCCATTATAACACATATCGCAAGACATTTTTTACAAATATTTCATCTGATTGCTCTAGTACATAATGGTCGATGTTAACCTATACGGCTATAAGTTGAGCTATCACAGTCAACTACAGAGACACTTGTCTCAAGTGTCTCCCATAAAGACGGCACGGTTGGTGCAGTGGCTGATACAGTCGGCTGCTGCGCTCCGGGTCGTGGGTTCGATTTCGCACGGAACAAATATTTGTATGATTTGCAGGTAGTTGTTCCGGGTCTGAGTTTGTTGTATGTGGAATTCATGTCTGTAAACGCACCCACGACACAGGAGAAATCCTAGTGTGGGGCAATGTTTTTAAAACAAAAGGCATGTAATATTCATAGTACTATGAACGGTCTGTAACACGACCATTCGCATTTTAACAGTGGGGGCGAAGGTGGGGAACATATCTAACTTACTGTGCATCCAGTCTACAGCATCATGGGCCATTGTGTACCAGAGCCATAACACCAACCAATTCAATCGTTACTTTAATCATGCCACCATTGTGTCTGATAATTAGTAATTAGATATTATACTTATTTTGTTAATCTTCCTTTTCTAATGGTGGATTGGAGAATCGTAATACTAACACTATGCAATTTACATACATGAAAATAATCATGGCGGTCTCAGGCAGAAACTACATAACCCCACGTGCCGCGAAGATCACACATCTGCGAGCTCCTTCCACATCACACATATATACATGTGCGCTGTTTGCGAGCAACCTTTGAACATAGTACACATAAAAAAAATATCTTCCCCGTAAACCTCAATGTCAGATTACTTTAGTAGTCCTTACTCGAGAATATTTTATATCCTTCCGTCACCTCAAACAAACAGCCTCAGATCTGTTTCGTACTATATCATGTATGTAGCGCAGGCGGGAAAACGTTCTCTTTAACTCGGAAAAGTGACTAAGTATTATGTTAGCGTCTACAAAAAAACACATATATATAAACGTATCGGTCTACATAGATTTCGATATTATATTCTTACCGCATTTCAAATTACTTGAGTAACGTAGTAATTCAGCAATAACTAAATTGTTTTCCAATTTAGTGCGGGGTACAGGTAAACCATAAAGCCGGCCGTTTTTCCGCCTGCCATAGAAACAGACTATACTCTTTATTAAATATTATACTATATATTGTGCTCTAAGATATACTTTTAAGCGTTTTTGTATCTTTTACCGATTGGTGTACAATAAAGAGTATAATAAAAAAATGAATACTAAAAACTTAACAATTATACTTGCAATGTAATTTGTTAATCCTGTTGTAACAGTTTAAATCACAACGTTTTATAATTAAGTTCAAGCATACTTTTTCCGCTAAACTGTCCACTCTAGCCTGTTAGTCCAGGACAGGAGATAGGTCTCTTGCAAATTGCGACTTTACCAATCCCAAACATGTAATTAAATAAATGTGTTACGATCAAATAAAAAAATCAGTTCGGCCGAATAAAGTCCACTGCTGGACACAGGCCTCCTCCAAAGATCACTGCAATGGCCGATATGGGTGTGTGTGTAAATTTACTTACTCTACAATAAAAAATAATACATTAAGTTTAATCTTCAATCCGCCACCCAACTAATTCTATTTACTTCCAGTTAGTTCCACGTACGTACTCATATCACTGTTGTCTTTTACACGCTACTGTCGGATTTGGTTCCATTGTATCGTTTGTATTACTAATTAATGTCCCGTCAACCCGCACCGCTGTTTTGCGTTTTATACGTTTCGGTTATTTATATACTGGGTGGTGATTACCGGGTTATAACAAAATACCGCATTGTGTTTGTATATGGGCTTAACTATTGTATTTTACTATTAATGTACTCTTCTTTGGCTCCATCCATCCACTATGGTTATTTGTATTTACTGTATATTATTTCATATAAACTCTTAATTTTTTACCATTGTGGTGTACTTCAACTTAAATAAATATAACGAATATAACGCAAAACTTCACTATACAATGATTTGCGCAAATAAAATTTGTGTTACTAAATATTTAAATTTTTAAAAACTGGTTAATTAAAATATCACCGCTCAAAAATAATATTGTCCGTCGAAATACTTGTTTTATATTGCGTGAACCATTGAGTAACCGTATCAACATGCTTATGCACTGCTTACTCACAATAGACGTCAGCTAGAATGCTTTTCAAGACACAGAGGTCGTTCTCTGTACCAACTTCAAAGGATACCATCGGCCCTCCCAGAGTAACGTCATATTCCTAACGTTATTGTTGTGATAAATATCAGCCGCTTTGCGATAACATACTATATGTTATTTTTGTTTTAAAAGTCGTTTTGAACCAACTTTGCAGGATGAATGTTCAATGTTGATATTTTTTTATAATATTTCCTTAGTCGCTTCATTCAAAATTAATCACCATTAAGTATAATAAAGGTGTATCTAATATATTATCGCTAAACGGAATTTTATAAAAATTCTCTGACCCCTAACGAATGATGTGATTTAGTCTAAAATAATTATTGAAAAATAGTCGACCTGCATGGTTTTAGCCCTTAAACCCCGCAACCAAGCACAACACTAGTCATTTATAGTAATATTACATAACATAACAACACCATATGTTTATACAAAAAAGCATTCATCAAAACTGATTATTATGAGTTTTGTTTATCATAAAAAAATGACGGATATACTAAACGGTGATTTCAAGCGACAATAAACCCACGGCGATTCGGTTAATCTGGCAGTGATGCTGTATCTTTTGAATTATTTCCTTTAATGCGACAGTGTATGTGTAGCTCAATTGTAAAACTGCTGACAGAACCGAATATAATTAAGTCCATACGTGTCCCGATAAAAGCAAGCTTTCTTGAAATATATCAATATATATAAAACATAAAATATGTAAAAAATGCTACTGTTTTACTTTTGTTTCTATCGTAATTGAAGGATTTGTACAAAACAAAGCAATCATGTTATCTTAGTAATACAACGTTACAATAATTATATGTTTAAATATAAATATTATGACCTAGCCTTCAAGCCAACCGTAACTAATTAATGTAAAACTTTAGCATCGTCTGAATTTGGTTGAAAATAATAACTTCTTACTGCCTAAAAACAAATAGAATAACGTACTTTATATCACAAAACTCGGAACTAAACCAGTCGACACACAAATAAATACAAAAGACTAGCTAGCTCGCCTGACGTTGATTTGCCTTTCCGGTATATGAAGATCAGATCAAATCTATAATAATATATAGCTATGAACCGTTTCGACACAACAGATATGTCGTGAAAAAGACCTAAGTCGGTCCAGTCGTTCAGAAGTTACACTGTCACTAACAGAAGCTGATCTCGCATTTTATAGGCTTTCGGTATGTAAGAGATCAGCGTAAACTGGTTTTGTATAGCTTGATGTGTAGCCGTGTGTACCAACGATTATATATATAAAGACAATTATGTTTACACCTAACCCTAGCACAATAGCCTTCACTGCAGCGTGGGTTCTAATTAAATCACTAATCACACGCACAAGCAAATCGAAACCTTACTCCTCGTACGAGCCCGTTCTTTCGAACTCGAAAAAAGTCACCCCTAACTTTTGTGCTGAAATCTACACTTCGAAGGCCGGTCGGGGCTTTCAATTTCAAAGTCACTGTCGGTGATCAAAAATTAGAGTATGATCAATCCAATTACTATTTAGCTTCGGTCAGGCCCGAGTCAACGGGCTAATAAAACAGGAGTAGGTCTAATGCAAAAATCTAATCTTCTCCAAGTTCAAAACCGGACACTACCACGGGACTTAGGTCCAACACACAATGCGCTTTTAGTTTTAGATGATTTACTAATAATAAAAGTAAAAAATAGTCAGTTATTAATTTGAAAAAGAAATAGTTGCTTTCAAATAAGCCCTGATGTTTTCCATTTTTAAATATGTCACCCCACGTCCAAAATGTATGTCGTAATAGTGTGGTCTCGAAATGTATGTAATTATTGTTTTAGATTTTATTATACACGGGTAGTTTGAAAGGGAGCGCTAAGTCGAAAGTGTACTGCAGTACTGATACTGAAAATATTTTGTTCTAAACTGTTCCCAAATATCAGTAGGTTTTGAGGAACAGTTGTTAAAAGATGTCATTAAAAATTATGCTGACGCAACCCTATCCTCTACCTTATCTATACAACAGGCAATACTACCTAATACATTAAATAAATAGAGATGAAGATTTAAAAAATGTTTTTTTTGTATTTTTATTTGTTACGTCTGCTCTAAAAGGCTCAAACAATGACTTTTTAAATTCCTAACGACTTAGTACCCCCTTTCTGACTTGTGATTTCTTTTTTAAACTTATATTTTTTAAAGTCTTTGTTTCTGACGCACCCACGCAGTTTTTATGAACACTACGCACTTGGCCCTTTTAAATGACGGCACCAGTATGATCAGAGGTTTTATATATAAATATAAAACGGTTTTTATATTACATGCACAGGAATTATCTGGTAACTATAATAATAACGCTTAAATAGAACCTTCTTTCAATACCAATGTTAAAAACCATGTCATAGATGTTAATTTCTTATTTTACTTTTAATTTCGAGACCACATCACCTGCCTGTCCCGCACTAAATGTGTCGGCCCATTACGTTTATATACTAACATATTCACGCTGCATACAGGATAGTGAAGGCAGAGCTCATAGCATGCAGCACGGACCCACTGGAGAGTCGGCGAGGAATGAGCAGGGAGATGCTGATAGCGGGTTTGAAGTAAGTTCACAATGTTGATAAAAAAATATTCACGCCTATTTTCGCGAAGGGTTTAGGCAGAGGAAGAAACAACAGATTATTTTTATTTTGAACCTTCTCAGAAAATTAGGCTTACTTGAAGACATGCGCTTATAGCAAAACTCAATAGCACTGACCAACTTGGGATCGATAGATCCAAGAAATCATAATCGCTAACTGCGCTGGCGACCACTAGAATAGCAAACCGAATAGACAATAAATAAAATCGTGGTCCTATTTCTATCTACTTTGACTGATTTATCTTCATGATAGGTGGTCGAGGATGACGGTCGAGGATCACCAGTCAGCACGGACGAAACTGAGAGACCGTCGTCAACCAAGTCAGGAGACAGCGATTACCCCGAGTCTTCTACTAAGGTATGATGGACATCTTGAACCCTTTCTCATTTAGAGTTCCATCCATACAAATAACCAACCAACCAAACCAACGGGTTTGGGTGTATTGTATGTGGAATTCATGTCTGTAAACGTACCCACGACACAGGAGATGTCTCCTAGCGTGCGGCAACGTTTTAAAAAAAATATTGTTGAAAATCAATACGATTAGTCATGTAATCTAACAATTTTCCGTCCACAGCAAGCATCAACGGACAAAGACACGAGCAGTCCCGAAAGTAACAGCTTACTCGACCCATCAGTGATGTCAGACTTCACAACACAAGCACTTGTACTCACAGTGCTTGCTACGCTGGTCAAGTATACCACAGGTTAGACATGGGTTCTCATTTCACAGTTCTTAATGAATTCGGTTAGACACAAAGATGTCGGGAGCGCCACAATACATAATCAGGAGTCAAGTTCAAATCAGTGACGAAGGAGAGGCGATACTGAAGATAAAGATAAAAGATAAAAAGATTTTTATTCATTTAATTAAACGATTAATAGCACTTATGAATCGTCAAGACTTTAGTTGCCACGTTCCAAAATGTAGATTTCCTATGGAGAAGAACGGGCAAGAAATTCCATGGTTACTCTTTTATAATCATGTTACAATATTTATGAGTACAATGTTCTCGAAAATTCAGGTTATATAAAGACAATGTTGCTACATTAAACATAGTAAAGTCTAAACCCCTTAAAAGTGTCAATATCAAATCATAAACCAGTTGAATATATAAAAATATTAAAAAATTATAAAAGAATAAGTTCAAATAATAATAATAATGTCATGACAAAACAAAATTGAAATGTCAGAAAAGTAAGTCTGAATAAATTGATGTCACAAAACATGCAACAACAAGATGGCATGTCAATAAGTCAAAAATGAGAAATTAATTTCATATAGTGGTCTTGCGGAGCTGGACAAGCTGTCGTGGATAGAGTTTAGTAGGACTAGAAACTTTATTATTTAAAACTATTAACATAAACATAAATTACGCATTTTAATTCAGTTTATAACTGTTAAGATTAGCATTAGTTTAAATGTTTTTATTATTAGGATACTTTATGGTTTAGGTAACACTAGACGACGTTAATACGTCGGACGTATAAGGATGTCGCAGAATATCAGCGCAGTGGTTTTACGTCTATGTGACGCCACTGCATTAAGCTGAGCGATATACCTATTTCTGTTTGTACGGACGGGACGCACACTTTTGGATTGTAATTGATTTTTGTTTCATAAAACTTTTATTGTTTGGCTATGCGTTATGTCCCTGTCAGATAAGAAATAAATAATTTTTCTTTCTTTTCTTTCTTTCTTTCTATACCCTTAATCCAGATAATCTTTATAAAAAAATGAATCACGCTTAAATGAGGTAACGGATTCAAATTAAATTTGGCAGAGATGATACTCTCTCTCGCAGGATGTGGAAAATGTATTTTACATCGTCACACGGGCCTATCAGATTATCAGCGCTGGAGCATTTTGTTTGCTGTAGAACTAGCTGAGATAGGTATCAACTTTGGCCTCACGCATTCACAAACGTGCTATCATATTTCATTTACTGTTTATATAAAATTCGCAACATGTGTATGAATGAGGACTCGAAATAAACTGATTTTCTTTCTTTCTTTCTATTGATCAAACAGACATCAACTTAGCCTCGCTTGTTTCAGATGAGGACGAGATAAGAATTCTGTACCAATACTTGGCAGAGGGATCGGTGGTGTTCCCCAAAGTGTTCCCAGTAATGTAAGTACTACTTATTTATTTTCGCGTCTAACAATCGTCATCATCGTTTCATTCGTCAGACGTCCACTGTTGGACATGGGCTTCACTGAACGATCACCACAGCGACCGGTCTTCCGCTGCTCATATCCAGCGGGTATCCTCAACCTCAGCGAGGTTGACGGACCTCCTTGGGGTCTGCCCACGCTGCGTCTTACGGTACGGGGATGCCACTCTTTTCAGCCCCATCGAGCTCGTAAGTTTAGAAATTCTTCGGGCTATGTCGTTTACCTTGGTTCTTTTGCAGATCTCCTCGTTTCAACTTGCAGGTTAACTTCGAGAATAGCCATTACCCATTGGGTGACCTTGAGCTTTCTTATGAGGGCCTTGGTAAGCGACCACGTCTCATTACCACGAGTCACCATTGGCGTCAAAGAATTTTGAGACACAGCACGGTAATTTGGACGAGAAGATATTGCGAAGTTTCTCCAACGCTTCCAGTTCTTCATAGTGATTGTATCTACAGTTTCAATGAATTTCTACTTTGCTAAGAAAGATTTCTGTCCTGAATTTCTCTTCGTTTTTTTGTTTTAGATACAATTAACTGTGCGTGTATATCATATTCCAGGTTTATCATCAGAACCCCAAATAGTCCACGCTCAACACTTAAAGATTGACCCGCCACTTCTCAAAGAAGTCCAAGTCGTTTTTTTCACCGCTTTAAATTTCTCGTTGACTTCACCTCGCGAAGAGGGGAGAGGCAGGTCGACTCTGACTAATGCTGAGCGGCATGCTGACTCTTACCGACTAAGACCTCCTTGGCTGTCATCGTTAGCACCGAAGGCGAGCTCTGGGATCTCGAGATCGAACCCTCTGGAGCAGCCCATTGGTGCCACGTCTATGAACACGTCTCAGCGAGGTTGACCGTAAAGAGACCCCCGTCACATCAAAACGGCACGGTTGGTGCAGTGGCTGACACAGTCGGCTGCGCCGCTCCGGGTCGTGGGTTCGATTCCCACACGAAACAAATATTTGTATGATCTGCAGGTAGTTGTTCCAGGTCTGGGTGTATTGTATGTGGAATTCATGCCTGTAAACGCACCCACGACACAGGAGAAATCCTACAGTGGGGCAACAAAAAAAAGCACTCCAGGAGTGCCGACGAAAGTGAAAACTTATTTTGGCGCATTAGACATATTTAGAATGTCTAACGCGCCAAAATAAGTTTTCACTTTGTTATTGTTCTATTTTTATTATATTAATCAAGTAATTTTATTAAATTAAAAATAAATATTTACCTACGAGATGAGGAACAGTAATATCAGCAATGATGCTATATGTATGTACATGCATATATGCACACACTATAGCTGCGTCTCGTAACGGTGTCGCGAGTCCAGAGATTTTATCTCATCTAAAAATATGCGTACCGTGCTAAAAGAAGTTTTCACTTTAAAAAAAAAACATCTCGGGTAGGGTTTTAATCGTAGTATGTCATCTGTGTCTCGTCGTCTCCTCACCTAGGTCATGACAAGCAGGACGGACTCTTTGAAGACAGATGTCACGCAGAACTGGAAATATTATATGACTTCTTTGCTCCGTGCTAAACCAGATATCTTCAGTGTTTTAATTTCGTCCCACAGTCACAGTCTACTCGACATGAAGATCAACCACGTTCTGATGCATTGCCATGACCAGCTGATATTGAGCGCCGTGCAGAGTATCATACAGGTAAACACAATCAGATACGATAAATAACTTATTCGTCATATCGGCCATACAACGTCCACTACTGAACAAAGGCCTCCCCCATAGATTTCCACAACATCATATTGGGGGGAATTTGCCAGTACTCACCACGCTTGGTAGGTGGGTTGGTGAGCGCAGAATGGCTACTGTGCCACAGAAAGGACGCTGCTGCACATCCCTCTGGTTTAGAGTCCCTTAGTCGCCTTTTACGACCCCCGCGGAAGGAGTTGGATTGGCGCTATATTCTTAATCCAGACACTACACGGACAATCCGGACACCACACGGACAATCCGGACATCACACGGACATTTCTGACTATGGTGTATTCAAATTCTATTTATATTTTATTGTCTCTGTTTAAATTCTTAGCCACCACACAGACATAACATACACTAACTACACTGAAAGTTAAACTTTAGTAGTTAGTAGAAATAAAAATAGATCACATACACTTTCAGAACATGATAGCCAGTGAGGATGCGAGCCAGCAACAGTTGCACTACATGCAGAGTTGTGGCTTCGGAGGTCTATGGAGATTCGCTGGACCGTTCACCAAGGTAAGTTGTGATTATGAAATGGAATTTAATTTTAAAGTTGTTTTCTTTATAGCCGGTCTCTTGGTAACGCTTGCTACGAAAACGGATACCATGGATTAAGTACATTTATATATTTATGGTTCATCATTTCGGCCGAATGCAGTCCACTGCTGGACACAGGCCTCCCCCAAAGAGCACCACAACGACCGATATGAGTGTGTTGTGGGCTCATCGGGAGGTTTTGCCAAAATCGCCACGCTTGGCAGATGGGTTGGCGATCGCAGTTGAGTTGTTAATGTACTCGAAGGACGCTGCTGCCCATCCTCCGTCTAATCCCTTAGTCGCCTTTTACGACACCCACGGGAGGAGACGGGGTGGTGGTATTCTGAGCCGGCACCACACGGCAGTGTTATTATATATATATATTAGTGTTATTATGGTTCGCTTACAGTTAATACATTGACACTTATTATTAAAGCAAACAAGCACAGTATTTTGGTAAATAGTTAACCTATTATAATATGCAATAATATTTATGAGTGAGAACAAAAGAACATCTATTTAAAAATATTGTATACTAGCTGGGACCCGCGGTTTCACCCGCGTTTAATTTAAAAGAAATTTAGAGTACTTCGACATAGACACTTGACATAGAATATATATATATATTGGATTTCAAGGGTTTTATATTTTTGCGCGGAACCCTAAATATTTTTCTAAAATAAAAGTAGCCTAAGTTATTCCTTATAACATCCGCTATCTGATAGTGAAATTCCCGTCAAAATCGGTCCAGCCGTTTCGGAGAATACCCGGAACAAACAGACAGACAGACAGACAAAAAAAATAAAAATTGTTATTTTGTTTTATGTACCGTATATACTTAATGCATTAGTATAAAGCATATGCATTTAGTAAAAAGCTGTTATTTTGACATTACAAGCAGACACTTCAATTTTATTTATTTGTATAGATGACAGACTAACGTGTTGCTAGGGAGTTTGTTGCGCCGTTTCTATTCTCCAGCTTAAACACTAGGAAGCGGTAAAGGGTGGGCCTATATAGGTGCTGTCTAACGATCATAATGAACAAAACATTTTAGTCTATCTATACAAATAAATAAAATTGAAGTGTCTGTTTGTAATGTCAAAATAACAGCTTTTCAGTAAATGCTTAAAAAAGTATATACGTTGAATATAACAAAAACACAATGTTTAAATTTGTTGTCTGTCTGTCTGTTTGTTCCGATCCGATTTTGAAGGGACTTTCACTGGCAGATAGCTAATGTTATAACTTAAGCTACTTTTATTTTCGAAAACTAATTAAGGTTCAAACTACAAAAACTACAAAAAAATAAAACCCTTGAAATCCAGTATATATATTCTATGTCAAGTGTCTATGTCGAAGTACTCTACATTTCTTTTAAATTAAACGCGGGTGAAACCGCGCGTCCCAGCTAGTTTTGAATAAATGCTCATTTCATTTCAAACACCCTTATCCACTCGTGAGTGTCGTAAAACGCGACTAAGAATTCATTACCCACGGCGATACCGGTAGCCGTAACTTAACATTACCTTCGTGCTACGCAAACCTATCCTCACAGAACCAGTGCACGGCGGAAAGCAGCGAGCTGTTCGTGAACTGCCTCGAAGCCATGGTGGAGACATGCTTGCCTGGCGGCGACGAAGCGCTGACTCGGGCGCCGCCACCAGACCCTGACCACCCCGACCCTTGCGACACCCATCGGTATCCGGGTAAGTTCGACACACGACACACGGCTTTCAAGAAAAAGTTAACATCTCCCTAAAATGTGTCTTTTACACATTTTTAGGGTTCCAAACGCCTCAGTGAAAAAACGGCGGAACCATAGAATCTCGCGTCTGTCAGCCAATTTGTACCGAATAAACTGCACCGGTTAAATTGAAATTTGGTATACTGCTGCGATCCTAACACGGCCGTGCAATCTAAATAAATGAATATTGAATATTTGCGTCACTATAGTGGGCCGTATTAGAAAATAAAAAATACAGTTTTGCAAACTGTACTTTGTAACATATCAAATTGAAGGGCTTGTTGTGAATCCCAATATTTATTTGTATTTTGAAATATTTAAAGTTATTTGAGATACTAGATAAAAATGGACCATCCCCCCAGTTACCACTGGACTACTGAGTCTTAAATTTTGAAAAATACTGGACTGACTAGACTACTTTAGATAACATATTCATTGTATGGAAACCTCTGCACGCGGGTTCTGCACTGCCGGTGTTGTTTTTATGTTTTGCACTATTTTGGTCGCCGAATACAACATAACATATCGGCCATTTATACGTCGGCATTATCCCCCAGACAATGTCCCATCTACTGTCCTGCCCATCATGCCCTAGCTCCTACACTTTGAGTAACCTATGCTCTGCCACTAGTAACGCCTTAGGGGTGGCAAAATTCTGGGAAAAAGACGTTTAATTTGATGTACCTTCGAAACGAAGAAGAAGACGTCCACTGCTGAATAAAGGCCTCCCCCATAGATTTTCACAACTGTCATAATTTTAGAGGCATTTGTCAATATTCACCATTTCACAGAAAGGACGCCGCGGCCCATCCCTCTGGTTTAGATTATCTTTGTCGCCTTTTACAACATCCACAGGTGGAGATGGAGTGATGCTATATTCTTAATCCGGACACCATACGCCGAATACTTTGTTTTATTATATTTAATAGTTATCTTCTATTTCAGCTGTACACCGGCAGACGACACTGTATTGTCCCCCACAAGATACCTAGCAAGAAGAGTAACAGTACATTTGTACGCAGCTCCAAATTACTAGTGAGTATATCGGCCCTTTAATATCTGAGATCGTCGGAAAACTTGAGGCTTAAGATATAGGCATCTTAAGCATAACACAGTTTTTTTTTACAAGCATACATTGGAATGCCTTACCCGATACAGTTAGACAAGCTCAATAATTACGAGCATTTCAAAAAAATGGTACAAGAACGTTATCTTTCTCTTTAACTGACTTAAATATCCGGTATTTATTAGCATGTATCTATGTATTATATATATATAAGAATATCACCACCCCATTGCATTCCGTGGGTGTCATATAAGGCGACTATTGGATTAGTTGGAGGATGGGCAGCAGTGTACTTCGAGTACATTAACAACTTAAGTGCGATCTCCAACCCGCCTGCTAAGCGTGGCGATTATGGCAAAACCTCCCGATGAGCACGCCGCACACCCAGACCGGGCGCTGTTCGTCTTCGTTCTTTGGGGAGGCCTGTGTCCAGCAGTGGACGTCTTGTGGCTGAAATGATAATGTAAGCGTTTGGCTTCTTAGACTGTGGTACCATCAGGCCACTGGCAAGTCATGTGAAGAGATTGCAGCTATATAGAAATCCCTTAATACTATTAATAATTACTTATTTTTGCAGTTTAAATGTAACTTTATATTAGTTCATTGTGATCCAATGTTTAAAGAAGAATCCACTATGAAAATCCAATTTCTAATATTAACCATAAAGAAGACAGGATTGTCACTTAGGTATATCATTTTTAATCTTAAAATGCAATACTCTCTTTACAGGAATTGCAGACTGTGGCGTAAATAGAACATAACAACACCGCTACTATTGATTCTAGAAAATTCCAGTTGTCATCCACAGAAGTCTCATTAAATTATAGTTTAGTTTTAGCAACAACGGCACTTTATGTAAGTTTTAAATAATGTTTTGTCGCTAATCGAATCCATATTAGTTATTACTCTTAAAACAACACACACTAATAATGATGACACAGTTGTGAAAATCTATGGGGAAGGCCTTTGTTCAGCAGTGGACGTATAAATGGCCGATATGATTGATTGACACTAATAATATTATCGATTAAAAACAAACACGAGTGACATATGTGCAAGCGAGCTGCGAGAGATGTCTGCGATGTTCGATAGCTACGGTGTAAACATTCCTGTCCCCCCGCAGGCAAACGCGGGGATGTTCTCCATCCATCTCGGATAACATGTTAGTATGTTTTTGTTCGGCCTAACATTTAGGTAACTCTTGTTAGAATAACATGTTAGGAAACATTTATAATAAATATTAGTCGCAGCAGCCCCGGCTGTAGATGATTAATAAGGTTTTTGTACAAGCTAGGGGTTTAAATTGTGCCCGGTAAGTAGCTATAAAACTCGCCCGGTAGTAAATACTGACACCAAAGGCTACGTACAAAACAATATGTGAAATATTTTGCGGTTCGTATTACAGTCCGTGTGGTGTCCGGATTAAGAATACAGCACCACTCCATCTCCTCCCGTGGAGTCCGTAAAAGGCGACTAAGGGACTCTAAACCAGAGGGATGGGCAGCAGCGTCCCTTCTGTGAAACGTTAGCCATACTGCGCTCACCAACCCGCCTGCCAAGCGGGGTGAATATTGGTAAATTCCCCACAAAAAGATGACACAATTTTGTTAATCTATGGGGGAGGCTTTTGTTCACTAATGGACGTCCTTTGGCTGAAATGATGATTACAGACGAAAACTAATAAAATGTATTAAATATAACTTAATCTAACCTAATATTAACCAAATTCTCATTGTTAATTAAGAATCTTATTATACATTCTGTTTTTAATGACAACTATAACGATTAATTGACAAGGATTTTCAAGGATTCCCGGAATCGATTTTCTGGTCAGTGTAGTGTTATCAAGTAAGAAATTCTTGGTGGTAGGTCGGAGTATGGAACTGTGGCAAAACACCTGTACCGGACTTCAGGGGTTACAGGCGTGTAAAGAATAAAGGAATAAAAACAACAACGTAATACCTCTTAGTACAGACTTCGTATTGATCCTGAATAAGTGTTGTTCTACGACTTTGACAAAAATTACGCCAGGCAGATGTACATACGGCTACATATCAAGCTATATAAAACCAGTATAAGCTGATCTCGCATTGTATAGGCTTTCCCTGAGTTGAGAGATCAGCGTAAACTGGTTTTGTATAGCCGTGTGAACAAAACAAACAAGAATCGAAATTTAGTACAATAACTATGTTATTTTCATTGAAAAACGTACATACAACAGGAATATATTTCAAAGATCTATTAATAATGTACAGTGTGTAACTGAAAGGGTATATAAATCTGAAAGGGGATCATTGTACTCATCGTTGTGAATAAATCTTCGAATGGTTCCAACACTGAAAAAAAAACTAGATCTAGACATTTTGTCGAACAACATCGATGATTTTTGGTGATCTACAGATCAGCAGTTTTTATTTCCCCGTTTTCAGGTTTGATAACATAGTAAAAAGTTGTTTACAATGATGATTACAATGACACCCTTTCAGATGTATATACCCTCTCCCTTCCGTTAGGGCCTGTAAACATTTTTACATAAGAAAATAAATGGCGAGCGTGAAGCGCCGCGTCGAAGCGGCCAGGCGGAGAGAGCCGACGAGTCACGAGGCTGGCCGAATGGCACGTCGCGACGTTTCATACGAGTCGGTCTTATCCCGGTATAGGTGCGACAATCGAATTTTCACATAAAATTGTTGTCGATTTATGAAAATTCACAGAACAAACATTGTTCAGGGTCATAATACGTCATAACACCACTAAGAGGGTTCGGTAATTTATTTCAATTAACGTGTATAAAAAATGTGTACTCTAGTGTGTCTTTATTTCTTACGACACACAATTTTATAAATAAAAAAATTAATAAAAGAAATCCTCTTATAGGCAAAGCGAAAAGAATCGTGTGGCGTTCCCATTCCTGCCTACCCTCAAAAATAACATGACATTATAGTCTGTAAATAATTGATCACACGTAGAATAACAATGCATTTACTAGGTACATACCCTTTTAAATATATTAAAACATTGATTAATGTTGTGTCAATCGTAGAATATATTAGTTTCATGTAACATTTACGAAAATATCTCCTAATCTAACAACGAATGCATCGAATACCGTCTAACATGTTTACAGCAGCTTTATAGCAATTATAGCGTGTTTATAGCAATAATTACGCTTCATGATTAATGTCGTAACATCATCATCATCATATCACCCAAAGAAGGTCCACTGCTGAACAAAGGCCTCCCCCACAGATTTCCACAATGGTGTCATCATATTGGGGGGAATTTGCCAGTACTCACCACGCTTGGCAGGCGGGTTGGTGAGCGCAGAATGGCTACTGTTCCACAGAAAGAACGCTATTGCCCATCCCTCTGGTTTACAGTCCCTTATTCACCTTTTACAACATCCAGGGGAGATGGAATAGTTCTGTATTCTTAATTCGGACACCACATGGAGTCTCTGAGATGATATGGAGCAAGGCAAAGCAGCAATTCTAGTCCGATTGCGTTCTCAGTCATAAAATAAGACGAGAATGGATACATTGAGGTTACGGCTGATATACGCTGATATGATAGCCATATTGACCAAAAAAAAACAAGTAGTTAATATTTTGGGACTATTTTGACCACCATTATAAGAAAAAAGGTTCTCAAGTGGAGACCGCGCACCGGAAAACGCAGCCTGGGACGACCTCCAACGAGGTGGCCAGACGACCTGGCGAAGGTCGCTGGGAGTCGTTGGATGAGAGCGGCATGTGACCGCTCGTTGTGGAAATCTAAGGGGGAGGCCTTTGTTCAGCAGTGGACGTCCTGTGGCTGATGTGATGATGATTATTATTATAAGCGTCATTAGGGACGTCTTACGCCAAAAACTCTTGACTAAAATTAAGGATAATAATATTTTGCATTTCAATTACCCACTAACACAAATATTTTAATTGTATTTTTAACAGTTTTATGTTTATTTTAGAATTTAGATTATAGTATTGGTTAAATGTTTGCATTACTTCACGTTATTTTTTGCATTAGTGGGGAGTAGTAGCTATATTGCACGACAAGTCATTAATAACATTGATCATTAAAAGAGTCAATGATATCTGATACAAACTACAAAGATACATCTAGTTTATGCGCAATTGGTCCAAATCTCATTTGCACCACTTTATCGTCTAATTCGCCGTTGATTCAATTTGCTAGTGGTCCAATTTACGGAGGTCTAATAATTAGGTTATATAAGACCTGTTTCCGCTATGCATGAGACGAGCTAGCATATCGCGGCAGCGGTTGGCGAGTGCCAGAATAGTGGCGTGGTTGTTATGTTGTGGGTTGTTTTTAGTTGTCAGTTGTATTGTTAAATTGGACCACTCGTGAACCGGTCCATTCGCGAAATAGATTTTATATGAATTAGACAAATTTGTGACCACTGGCGAAATAAGAATTGGACATTCCGCGCCTAAACGGTACATCTGTTCTATATAGACAAAGCTCCATTAATCCAGTCCGGAAAGTGACGTCATTAGTTCTAGTTTTCTCCACACAAGTCTTAGTTTCAAAAGTTGAAATTGTTCTAGAATTCCTGTTATCGACCTCGGAGATTTGCCCTCAGCCACAATAGAACACCAAATTAAATATATCTAAATACATTGTATGATAATCTTTGTATGTGATAAATATTACTGCCGTATATATTTTTAATGTAGCTGTATGTATCTAGAATCTTAGAATTTAATTCCACATCTAAGTTGCAAAATGTCTCAGTAGTTCCAATACTAAATCAGAATTTTTATAGTTAGTGCAGTGAATTTTAATAGTTGATAATTGTGAAGTGCTTTTGCCATCACTGCTTGGATATTTTCTCCTCGTCAGAAAGAACACCAAATTAATATATCTCAACACATTTTATTTATGAATATAATTGCGATATGTCATATAGTTGTATTTATCTAGAAACTTTGAATCTAGTTCCGATTCTAGGTCCCAGTACATCCCAGTTAGGTGCAATATTGGATCTGAATATATGATTGTATTTACACAATTATTGCACATAAATATAACTAGCCTATTTGAAAGTTTAGTACAAATTAGTTTTAGTAGTAATTTCTGGCCATGCAAATGTCACAAGTGCCATATTTTTTTTAAATATATTAAATAGTCAATAGTAAGTGATACGTAGTGACAACAACAAGACTTTTACATATAGAAAATTCTAATTTTATTTCAAATTTATTATTTATTGATTGATTACTAAATGTATCTACACAATGTAAACGCTTTAAGCACTAGTAAAATACTTAGTTCTATTTCACATTGTATTGCTGATTTTTAATAATATTAATTATAACTATACTATTTATAAGTGTGAACACTTAAAATAGGAATTCCATTGATAAAATACTTATACAGTGAAAAATTACGCAGGTTATTGTTATGATTCCATAACTTTGCTGTTTGGCTTCTCACTCGCAGTTCTACCAGTTTGTAGATCGGCGTTCACCGAGCATCCTCCAGGGAACTGGTGGTCTCCTACCTACTGGGGGCCTGATTGTATGGGTGGCTTAAAAATATGGTCGCCCCCACACAATAACATCTTGCCACAAAACGGAATAAGGCAATCGCGCCGGCCGCCATCCTGGTGTTCATGATGTGCAATGGCCTGAAAGAGATTCCATCATTCGGCCAATAAAATATTAAGTTTCTTGTACGTTTTTATTTATTTAATCGAAATAGCTTACGGAAATATATCGCGTTTATTCATAAATTATATATATCTACGTGCTGCATCTATACGTGCTACATCCACACGTGCTACATCCACACGTGCAACATCCATACGTGCTACATCCATACGTGTCGTATACATACGTGCAACCCTAGCACATACAATTATTATCACCTTTATTTCAATATACACATATAAATTACATTTTTAAATATACACCTAAATACATACATTTAAAAATATAAAAAATAGAGACCAACCAGCAACGGGAACAGGGTCCAAGCTACCGGTGGTTAGGGCTCCAGAGAAAGGAACCTCCTCACTATGCGTGCAGTGTCGAGAAGTACAGCCTTCTGTAGCAGGCCCTTGATCCAGCCACCTAACGAGAGCCTCTTCAGATGTTGATCGAGGCTCTTGGCAATAAGGCCATTGGCCATCGGCACGATGATAGCAGAGTCCACGTCCCACATGTTGACAATCTCGTGAGCCAAGTCCAGATACTTAATTTGTTTATCTTTCTCGGCTTTCACGAGATTATCATCATGCGGAATGGTAACATCAATTATTATATTATTAATGCACAAATATTATGTACATTGCTTACTTACATTCGTTCATAATAAATACCTGAAGCATCATACGTGCAATATGCAATCCAGCACACACATGTATAGTAGAACACAACTGACGTCTCCAACTAGACTTGTGTCGATCGATCATTTCTTATGACCCGGGTCGATCGCGTGTGCTTTGAGATCGGGTTAAAATGAATCGATTATTTCGATCGTTTGGGTCGCAGCTCGGTCGTGTGACCTAATGGATTAATTCGCAACACCGTGCAACCCATTCGAGCAACAGATCGCGAGCTGCGGCATCGTCAGCGAACCCAAACAGGTTTTAGACAAATAGTTGTTTCACCACCACCAATGCATTTTTAATCAATTACGGCCAATTAAAAAGGAAGGTTGTGTATTCAGGTGTTTACATTTATAACGTCTTAACAAATTCTGTGCTCCTAAATATACTTCTATATAATACGTCTAACTTTTCCGTTTATAATATAATTACTATAAACGGCAAAATGAGACTGAAATAACATTAAAACAAAGAATTTTAGAATCGTAATGAATAAAAATCTATTAAAAAAGAATTTGTAATTCAAATTACACACCACTAAACACAAATACATGCATAAATTGAGAGCAATATTCATGAACAAATGTCGCGGATCCCGACTCGCTGGTCCTGGCTCATGAGACGATTCTGTAAATAGACTAAAGTATGCTCTAAACTTATATTCATAGAGTCTAAATCGTTTTACGATAAAGGATATTATTAAAATGATCGAATCTTTTAGCGCTTCACGACCCGATCACTCGCGATCTGGTAGTGATCGAATCTAAGTGATTCAAGCAATCGCGATCGACACAGGTCATCACGAGCAGACTTATATTTCCGTAAGACATTTCGATTCAATGGATGCTATATATAACGGAAGTTTTCATCCCCTAGAAATCGTTGGATTGATTTGAATCTTCGCACACTTATCAAGGACCGATGACAATGCAACTTCGTTCCAAAAAAAATAAAAAAACACGTTTTTGTACTTAGCCGCACTAAAAAATAGAAAATAAATAAAAGTTTACAAAAACTAAAAAAAACACGCTTTTGTAGATAACCAACCGAACTAAAAAGTAGAAAATTATTTTCCATACGTTTAAAATAAGAATAGTGTGATTAACAAAATTAATAACAAATATACATATTTTATTGTAAAAAAGCGTGGGGTGCTTGATGTCAATTGTTGTAAATATTTTTGTGAATATTTGTAAAAGTAGCGTCATCATGAAACTATTTATTGTAGCACCCCACACTTCTAACATTTTTTTTTTTATAATAAAACAATTTTAAACGGATTAAATCGCGTGTATTAGTGATTTTTGTTTTTCCTGACGTTTCGAACACTTTGCAGGGTTCGTGGTCGCAGGATGACTAAGGTGACAAGCGTCGTTACAGATTTAAAAAGTTATTTTATCTACCGTACAAAACTAATCAAAAATTGTTTCGATGCACGCAGTAATCACTCACAGTGTCTTGGATGTTTTTTAGTGTGGTGTGTTGTTTGGGATTTTATTTATTTAATAACCGAATTCCAAACAGGTGGTACCTGCCAACCATCTTCTCTATTAAAATTGGGATGTTTTTTAATTTCAATAGCCTCTCGAAACATTCTTGGTACATAACGGTTCTCTTTCGCGAGGACTTGAGGATGATCAAATCGAAGAAAATGGTCGGGTTTGCCTAAGGCATGTTCACACACTGCGGACTTTGTGATGCGTCTATGCTTGACGTCAGCTATGTGTTCTTTAATTCTGGTGGCTATACTACGCTTTGTTTGCCCTATGTATGACAACCCACAATCACAGTTAATCTTGTTTTTTTTTGTTAATCCCTACTCTTATTTTAAACTTATTGAAAATAGTTTTCTACTTTTTAGTCTGGTTATCTACAAAAGCGTGTTCTTTTTAGTTTTTGTAAACTGTTATTTATTAAAGTTACAGATCAATGCGAACACGGTGTTCACATTTAAAATGTTACTTAAAAGATGTTTTAACTTTAACAGGCCTCTCTGGCCCTCATTTCCATAAGTTACACATAGGACGTGTTTGTATTTGATATAATTATGCTATAAAATAACAAAAAGCAATAAAATAAAACTAATATAATGTTAGTGAGTCCGTTAAACGAGAGATATTTCGAAGACTTCCATGAATATTTTTGGCGGTTTTAGAATATAATAGAATTGTTTACTCAGTAATTAGGTAACAGACACTTTTATACGTCATATCGAAATTATGGAGGGCAATTTCACTACATGACAACCTCCGAGAAGAAATGGCGAAAGAAACTCAGGGTTCGGTCGTTTTTAAAGATTTTGTATATGTTTTAACAATCAAGGCAAGGTTTTAGGATAACGAGGTTTGACCGGATATCTAGCTTTCGAGCTTCCTTCATGCTTTACGCACTGAAGTGAGATAGAGAGACGGTAATTATGCGAGGAGGCAGGTCTGTGGACATGGATCACCTCGTTTGAAATGATGCTAATGATGTTGTTAAATTTCGCAAGTATTTGTATTTTACAATTAAATACTGCTAAATATACCGAAACGCCGAAATTTTAAAACAAAGAGACTTCGGCAACGCGCAAGTGATACATTTGATGTTGCAAGCGTTCAAAGGTTGTCCTTTCGCAGTTAGCCCTTAGAGGAAGACATATACACAACTTTTGATTTGACTGTAATTCGCAATCAATCAAACTAATCATTAGCCGCGAGTATAACTAGCATACGATATATATACTTATGCGAAGACTCGAGCGTTCCGTTCCCACATCAGGTCAAATAAATATTTTTGTTCCGAATTCGAATATTTGGTTTTGTCAAATTTGTACCCAGATCGAGGAAAAAACGGGGGAAGGTAGTAGAGTAAATAAAAAAAGTAAGCCGGCCACCCGCGAGTATATATGAAATATCGGTATTATTTTTTATTGAATAAAGTGAACATAAAACTAATATTAAGATATCTGTAGAGTTAATCGTGTATGTAGTATAGAAGAAACGACGCCGATATACTCACTATACCTTTACACATAAGTGGTGAGTGTGCAGTACCGAGTCGAAGCAGCTAGGCGGAGTGAGCCGATGAGTCACGGGATTAGGGACCGTATAAGCGAGCCATTAGACGTCTCATAAAAAAATTGTACGGTTATATAGTGTACTCACGTCCCTCAGTGGCATGTTGCGCCACTAGGCGCGACAGTATTATATCGTTTCATCCACCGGCTTAATAATTTCATAATGTAAGTCAACTGAAAGATAGAGAACACCAATTATAGGTATTAATCTAAGTCACGCGCAAATATGTAAATGTGATCAATGTCTTGAATTTTAATGTGTGTCTAGTAGAATAATATAAATAAATTACCCTTTTTTTTTGTATTCGTAGCATTTTGAACGCTAGACCAGACACCCCAATTCGAATATTTAGCATAACATAGTAACAGAAACAACGTATGAGCTGAACTTTTTTAAATATGTGTTTGGATACGTACATCCTTTGCATCCTACCATGGAGGCGTGTCTTTCGTCAGATGATTCCAATCCGACAAGGAATGGGACTCCATATTCCAAACTCTGCATTACCCACCGGCGGCAAGTTTCGGCCTTAGTTTTGTAAATCTTGCAACATGACATCTCGCCGAAAGCTGAAATCCGGATCCAGAATACTGGGCCTCGACTCAAGCACGAGCAGCTCTCCAGCTAAAGCTGAAGGTCTTCAATCCAGCGCTCTTAAAAAATAATATACCTAACTCGGCCTCCAAATCCTACGCTACTCTTCGGGGTCTCGTGCGTTTTGATATTTTGCCAAAGCTGTTTAAAACGAAACTAAATCACGACATTAATTGCCTAAAATATATTAATGTTAAAGACTACACTGTTTATCTAGCACACGTCTCGAATTATCCACAATGCGCGCAAGCCCTTATTAAATTAGCCATATAAATGTGAATAGTCTAAATGTTATCTCATCAAGCCAATGGCAGACATTTCGCAAAGTTGGTCTACTGACAACGCAAACAAAGAAGGTTAGAAATAAAGGCTGACTTTTTTTTCTCAGTCTTTGTTTCCACCCTTGCGCAGCAAAACACACGAACTGTCATAGTTCGTGTGTTTTCCCCGCAAGAAACTATCTATCTTCTTGGGCTCTCTTTTTGCATCCTACTTGACCCCCGATGACCAAGTAAACACAAGTCCGACTATCCCGCGGTATGACAGCTCTATGCGGGATATCAGAAATTGCGTGCAGATCAATTTTCGTCGGATGCCGCACGAAATTGTAAAAAGGAAGTGTGCTCCAGATTTAGCACCAAATCTAACGGTACTTCTATATTTGTATAGTAGGTACATAGAAGATATTTCTCAAGAGGCCTAAATAGAAGAAACCATCATGTTTGTTACCAATTAACGTACTTTGTCCCTTTAATCTTCGTATTTATAATAGGAAGCAGTAGTGACTATAATTATTATTGATCAATATCAATGCGCGTTCTAGGATAGATTTTATTTAGCTTTTAAAATCAATTTAGTCCTATTAATTTTACAGATCTGAATACTACTTATTATAAAAGTGAGATAATAGAGTATCTTGCATATTTAGATATATATATTCGAAAATATATAATAAGAATAACTCGAGAGAAATAACAACGGTATTACACGAAAGCATTTACAACATGTGTGAGTATTTAAGTATTCTATTTGTAAACCTTAAGTTTATTTCAGGTTTAACATACATATTTAAAAAAAACAATACTAAGGCGTTGTCCGAATTGGCAATCGCTCATACGAATGTGTGATGAGAATGAACCGCGCGATTAAAACTCAATCAAAATGAATTCGTTTGATCGCGAGTTAGTAGGATCAAGTGATGCCATCTTGGTATATTCGTGCTTTTTACAGCATGTTTATAGGATGAGAAAAGCGAGGAATGAAATTTAATGTTGGTCCAAGTTGAAAAAATTGTTAGCCATTGAAATCTACATGAAATAATTGTAACAATTACATATGTAGAGGATCCTAAATATTGTCTCTAATGCTTTCCGGGGTATACGAGAGTCGTAAAAATATGTTGTATTTAACCGAATATTCGTTTTTTATCCTTAGTATTAAGAAAATCATGCGACAGACTCCATTCTGTTTACTTTATGAATAACAATGCAAGAGATTTTTTAGAACGTGGATGTTGCAACGCCTATTGACATTCTGCCTGTATATAATATAGCATTATATTAACTATCATTCAATATGCGACATACATACATAAAAAATGTATTTTCAGTATTAATATTTTGTAAGAGAATCCAAATCCAACTACTTAGATATTTCTATATATTGATGTATTTAGTCAAATAAATGCTATATACATATGTTTTGTGTTTCATTTCTTACCTGACCAAGAGCTGCAGCTTTTGACTTTGTTCAATAAAACTTATTGAAAATCAACCTCAAAAACTATACATTGTTCCTAGATATGTAGAAAGCCTCTGATTTTGTGGCACATAACGTACTGCTAAAAAACTAGAACACAGCGATATTAGAGGACTAACGCTTATCTGGATGGAATCATACCTGGAAGAATCTGGTCCAGCTAAACTCTAATCAGAATACACAAGTCTGATTATAAGCGCAATAAATTTGGAGTACCACGAGGTAGCGCTCTAGGTCCTTTGTTGTTTTTTTTTATAATGACTAACCCGGAAGTTACAGAGAACAAGACAATACCATATTCATTGATGATGTTTCAACGAATAAAATATGAAATTAGAATAAGACAAACTTGACACTAATAAAGCTCTGACATAAGTTATAAAGTGCTTGAAGAATAATAAAATTAACGTGTCTCTTGCTCGCATGCTTACTTCTGACAGAACTAACCAAATTGCGTACCGCAGTCGGATGCTCGCTGTGTTTGAGCTACTTCAACCTGTCGACGTACGATAAACGACGATAATAACGATAATGGCTGTCCAATCAGGTGCGGGTCATACAACGTGATCATAGTTTGGATGATGCCGCGCTTGTTCGGTTACGCTCTGAAGTGCGAAGTAACCGTGTCGTCCCTCCCCCGTTACAGACTGCAGTGCAACCGTAAGTAACTTGTGCGGTTTCGCTACGGTCCAACCGCGTTGCAGACGAGGTAATTTCTACAGATCACCAGTGCAATAAAATTTGAAGAGTGCTTTGGACAATGCCTTTCGGGCACACCAATACAAACTGCCGGAGCTCAGGCCATGTTCAGTTACTCAATTTGCGTACGCATAAATAAAAACATCGCCGGTGTGTGCCCTGGATTTTCTTCTGTTGGACTATCTTGACAGCACCGAAGATCCTGTACAGCGCCGACGTTGTGGCATGTCGTGTGGCCCATGTCTTATTCCCAAATAATGTCGACAAAGCTACATACACGACCGAAATCTTGTGTGTCATCTTGGCAGTTTAGGACTGAACGCCGTATTTTTGAGGTTAGGGCACTTGTTAGCAACTTCATCTGCTTCAGTAAGGGCAATACCCGCGTTACGTGCTACAATGCGCTTTGCGAGCGTTCTTAATGGCGACCGATATCAAGCTTTAAGAATATTTATCTCGTATCATAAAGGTTATCGACTTTTTGAAGCAGAAAGTGTGTATGGGCAAACCGTATCCGTAGCTATAAACGGTGAGTGGAGCGGTATACTCTGAATGGCATATTTCAGAGGGACCAAAGGTGGGTATATAGAACTCGGTGTTACCTGCTGCTCCATAAATCAAGTAGTACCACGGCACCCAAAAATTATAGACCGGTAACTTGTTTGCCGCTGTGGTTTAGCTTGGCCTTGTCTGCGTACTCCAGCCTCAATAAATAATAAATAAAAAATCTTTATTTGCAGGAAAATGTGGTAGGTGCATAGGTTGTTACAAGTGATATGATAGTGAGTTATCGATCAGCACATCTTTGTCAGATTATTGACATGCAAACAGTGTAGTCACGAAATTATTAATGACGTCAATATTTTGTAATTAATTATTTATGCCTCATTCATTATCAATTCAATAATTCTATTCTATTATATTCACAATTTTAACTTATATGACTATTAGTGTAGTATTAAATATATCATTATTTTAAATTTCGATGAAAAACATTTGCCACAATACACAATGACTATTTTTTATCACTATTTATAAACTCCTCCACATTATAAAAACATTTCTGAATAAGCCAGTATTTCAGTTCTTTAAAAAATAGGGAGGTTCGTAGTAGCTTAAAGTTATTAGGAATTGCATTATAAATACGACCACACATCAGAAAACAGTTTTTTTTGTAAAGAGTAGTTCTTGGCACTCGTGGTAAGACAATTCTATCCGGATTTCTGGTATTTCTCGGATATACCTCATTTGCTCTAGCAAAGAAGGAAGGGTGTTGCCTTACAAATTTAGCAACTTGATAAATATACATACAGGGCAGGGTCAATAGGTTTAACTTCCGGAACAAGGGCCTGCAGGAATGCCATGGAACTGCTCCACACATGGCCCTTAGGGACTTTTTTTGGGCAATGAAAGCTTTATCTACATTCGTAGAATTTCCCCAAAGTACCAAACCATAACTCAATACTGATGCGACGTAGCCATGATATGCCATGAGTACTGTTTCAGGATTCGAAGTTTTTCTAAGTTTTGCTAAAACGTAAACAAATTTATTTATTTTATTACACACCTTTTCTACGTGTACCTTCCAGTTTAAATTTTTGTCTATAACTATACCCAAAAACGAAGTATTGTTTACTTCTGTTATATTTTCAGTTTTGTACATAATGTCCAAATTTTGAAGCCTTTTACCGTAAGTGCCGAATTGGATGTAATGAGTTTTTGTCAAATTAATTTGCAGGTTATAATAATAATAGCCATTGAATTATAGAAGTAATTGTATTATTTATATCATTTACATAAATTAACATTGGAATAATTGGATGTCATAATAAGGGAGATGTCATCAGCAAATAAAATACAAGGGTTAAGGGTTACACTTGGCAGGTCATTGATGTAAATCAAGAATAATAGAGGCCCAAGAATACTGCCTTGGGGTACCCCAGTGATACATATAGGGTCACCTATAGGAAGATCTGTGTGCCACTAATTCTCTTTTATGATTTACGCTCATAATTTCAAGGCATTGTTCTCTATCTTTCAAGTATGAGTCGAACCATTTGTAGGCAGGACCCCGTATACCATACTTTTCTATTTTAATTAATAACAATTTATGCGAAACGAGATCAAAAGCACTTTTCATGTCAAAGAATATGCTAGTTGTTTGTTTATTACTATCTAGGTTTTCAGATATTCTAGTAACAAGATTAAAACATGCCAAAGTTGTAGACTTCCCTTTTGAAACCCGTACTGCTCATTTCTCAATATATTGTGTTTTGTAACAAAATCATATATTCGCCCATGCATGGCTACCTCGAATACCTTTGAAATAATGGGAATAAGTGTTATTGGTCTGTAGTTACCTATTAACGTTTTGTCACCTTTTTTGTACAATGGCTTTACTATAGATTTCTTGAGTAAGCTAGGGAAATGACCTTCGATAAACGAGAGATTAACTAAATAAGTTAGGACTGGTGTGAGTTCAAAAGCGCACTCCTTTAAAATTCGTGTGTTAAATTCGTCATAGCCGACTGAATTTGTGTTGTTGAGTGATATGATAATCCTCATAACTTCGGCACAGTCGCATGGTCTAAGATAAATACTATTACATGTACTAGGCATGTTTATATCATTTATACCTTGATGGTCAATATTACTTAATTGTGTATGAGAATCTATGAAATGGTCATTAAAGGCGTATGCTATCTCTTTCGGATCATTAAGAAGATAGCCATCCTTGTTTATCTCACTTATAAAGTCTTTTATATGTATACCTGCAGATTCTTTTTTTATCAACTGCCATGATGCTTTACATATATTTTTGCAGTTGCTGAGTTTACGATCGTTGTAGTTTTTCATAGAATTAAATATACACTTACGTAGTAATTTGGAGTATGACTTAAACTTTTCTTTATGGTTTTCTGATTTTTGTTTGTAATATTTTAGTCGTAATTGACGCTTGGTTTTACAGCTTACTCTTAGTCCTTTAGTTATCCAAGCTCCTTGTTTGGGCTTCTGAGAAATATTCCGTTTCAGCATCGGAAAACACAGATAAAAAAAAGTAGTTAGCAGTTCATGGAAGCTAGAATATGCTAAATCAAGATTTGACTCATTATAAATGTCACCAAAAGAAAGACTTGCCATACACTCTCTATATTTAAGTATATTTTTATTGGAAAAATCTCTTTTATATATTGTGTAGCTTGTAAATAAAGTTTTCCTATTAGTTACAGGAATAGTCAGTAATTGGGCTGTCTCGTGATCAGACATTCCAAGATGAAGGATTTGGCCTTTGGCTGATTTGATATTGCTAATAAGATGATCAATACAGGTTTTTTGTCGTGTTGGCTCGTTTATATGTAGTATTAAGTTGAAATTTTTAGTCAAATCTATTAACTCAATTGATTGTTTATTCATTTGAAGAGTATTTATATTTAAGTCGCCAGCGATTACTACTTTTTTGTTAGAATTATATACGAATTTATGTAATATTATGTCAAGTTTATTAAAAAATATACTAATGTCAGAGTTTGGAGTCCTGTATAAACATATTACTATCAAGTTTTGGTCAGTTAATTCAATGTTAATGTTAATGCAAAATGCCGATGCTAATTTGTAACCGTTAACATTTATAATACACTCATGACCGCCTTGTACAAAAGTCTCTGATAAGCACAAGATGCAAGGCTCAGACTTATTACCTAAAAGCTCATGTAAATGCAACTCTAACAATTCCGTTTTACTCCTCAGACCCGCGATATTTTGATGCAGTATTTTAATAAAGTTTTGTGTATGTTTTTTATTGTTTACGAAAAAGATTCTTAAAATTTGAAATTGTTGCTTGTGGTGAAGGTAGCGAATTGTCTTCCCTTTTTTGTCTTGTGCGTAAAAGTACTCACTGATGTATTCGCATTTGAACCTTTTTATTCAAAACAAGAGGCGGAAAATAGTACGGAATGGTTCCCTTACGAGGAGCACAAGAAGATATAATGTGAGTTTCATATTTATGATATGTAATTGGCTTTATAGTGTGTTTTGCTTTTTGTGGCAAATATTTGCAATTATAATCTAGGCTATCAATATTTAAATTTATAATTTTACACATGTCAAATATATTAAATGTCACATTAATATAAGTACAGTTTGGAAAGTAGTTGCATATTCTTTTCAACATGTCATTTAGTCGTAGTTCATTTAAAAATGGGTTTTTATATACACTCAATATAAAGAAGCTGACCTTTGGAAAACTATTTAGTATGAAACAGAGATCTATCATAACACTTAACGGATTTTCATCATGTTCACCTACAGAAAGAATCACACGATCTTCCGCGTTTAAGTTATATTGCTTCACGGGTTCTAGTATTTGTTGTGTCCTGGCTCCTGGTTGGATGAAGGCGCTGAGATTGTACTTTTCATATTTATTGTTCGATCTCGATGTGATTAACTTTGATGATAATCCCACACATTGATTTCCTCCCAGAATAAATATTTCTTTTCCTTTATTCTGTGGAGCGAGCTGGGGATTCGCCCCAGATTGTAATGGGTGGGTGTTTTTTGTACTTTTGTGTGTGCTTTTGTTTAACATATTTTCAGTAAGCGAGTTTGGTTCTGCTGGTTCTGAGTTACTTTCCGATATCGTTTTTGACTTATAGGTTGATTGTGATGGACTGACTGTTACGTGTTCTGGGTTTGTTGTGCTCAGTGGCTGTTCGGTCAACAAATTTTTTGTTAATGTTAGAAGGCTATTATTGAATGTATCTGTAAGTCGACGTTTGACACTGTTTTCTCTGCCCGAGGATAAGTTTTTTCTCAGTGAAGATACTGGACTCCTACATATTTGTTTTAGTACTGCTAATTCCTGTGTTAAGTTAGATACTTGTTTTTTTAGTTCACTTTTTTCTATTATGACATTATCCAGTTCATTTTGTGTGTTTTCTAAACTACGTTTAAGACTATTTATTTCCGACTTCATTTCCTCTCTATATATCGACATAAAGTTTGTAGAAAGGTCCATGCTTTTTCCTAGCAATTCTGAAGAGGTTGATGTATTCAGAGAAATACTCATATCCATGTTTTCTAGCGATATAGCTTTGGAAATAGGTTTTCTTAAAGTAATGTTTCTTGTTTCTTCCATCTTTAAATATAATAGTAGCGTCCTCTGTAAATTTGTGCCGCGCAACTAGTAGGCGTCGCGGCTGCGTATGCGCTATTGAGAAACCACTTGTTGATATAGTTTTGCGATTATTATATAGATGTCTCTTTTGTACCGCTGGGTATATTTAACAAGTAGAGAGGTATTAACATAAGGACTTCCGTTATTTGATGACAGATGTCGCTTTTACAGTCTTTATAGTTTATCGTAGTATAGTACTATCATCTAGCGGAGTTTTTTTTTTTTTTTTTTTTTTGACATTGCCCCACACTAGGATTACTCCTGTGTCGTGGGTGCGTTTACAGACATACATTTCACACACAATACACCCAGACCCGGAACAACTATTTGCAGATCATACAAATATTTGTTCCGTGCGGGAATCGAACCCGCAACCCGGAGCGCAGCAGTCGACTGTATCAACCACTGCACCAACCACACAATAAAACAAACAATCTTGTAACGGTGTAGTTGTTTTAAATAATAGTTGCGGCTATCTGGCACTTGGAGCTATGGTGTGCAGCATATATTTACCGTTATATTTTGCATTTATCTCCACTTTTGAACACAGAATTCATTGAACACATGCAAATTTCTATATTAATCACACATTACAGATATTACTGTGAAGAGTACATACTGAATCCAGCGGAGATTTAGTTTTATTGGCACTTAGTGTTAGGTTTTGTATCACTGATAATATCTTCGGTCACAGTCACAGTTGCACAAAGATAACATTTACACTCTTAGTTTTATTTACAAGGGTCACCTTTTTGTCCGAATAATATATATAATGCTTAGTTCTATTTTTACAAATTAAAATCGTTGAGGATTGACGGCAGGTAATGATTAACAGCGCCCTCTTAATATTAGAGCCAGCAGTGGTCCGATGGGCCGAAGCTAACCACTCCGGTTGTTTTAGCCGGTAGGAGTTCAGCATGCCCTTTCACCCTTACCCAGGGCGAAGGAAGTACATGATGTATTTCCACTCGATCAATAAAAAAGGCACCTGCTTCTCCTTCGCGAGGTTCTGCAGCCCCGACAAACCCTGTTTAGCCCCAGAGTTGGATATACGCCCTCACAGCTCCAGTTTAACCTCATTGTCCTAATCCAAGTCTCATCCCTTCAATCAAATAAATATACACACATACATTGCACTGCAGTAGCCGCGATCACCGATCAGGACTCCAGTGAGCGCAGCAAGCCAGCTGCATTCCATCTCGTTGAACGCCCCGCAGAACACGTTACGCATTAAAGTTTTTGTCCAATCCATTTTCACCATTGTAAATACAGTCCATTAAAATGTACAGTCCAAATCGAAGTATTATTCATTACACTCTATGGCGTTCTATGGCCCTCTGGACCGTCATTATTTTCGGACCAGACACCTCCCCGCTGCCAGGCGTCTGTGGTCCGCTCTCGCACGCGGGACACAACCGACGACGTCGACGTCTTGGAGATGAGTTGAAATCAATCTCACCGTTATCGTTCACCATCCCTCCACTAACCGGTGTAGCCAGGTGCGGGAGCAAAAGCTTCCCGCGCGTCCTGGTCAAAACCACAGCTGCATAGGCACCAGAAATGCCTCTCCTGCAGGGACGCTCTGCGCCACCAACCTCTTCTCCGATATGGAGTGCGTTCTCGACACCACCCCAACATAGTCCGTTTTTAAATGTTATGTTATTTTTGTTTTTACCTTCTCCCAAGACGAGGCCAAAAAGTTTGCGTAACGAATAGGAACCCCACTTTCCTTCTGAAATTAAACATGAAATAATTTTTCGTTTTCGATATACACTCCTCTAACCTTAATACATTTATTAGATCTTACAAATATCTTATTAAAACCTTCGAAAAAAATATTATTATATAAGGCCCTCAAAATAGGCAGAAATAGCCGACTTGACTTCGTCACCGGTAAATTTATTTCCCCGAAGCTCTTTTAATGTTTGGGAACATTTGTAAACCAAACCAAAAATATTGTGATTAGTCTTAATATGTAAGTCGCGTGTAGTATGAAGGTGACTTAGCGGCGTTAGTCCAGTTTTGGAAGAATGTTGTCGTCATTAGTGAGATTTCGCGCATACCGCTTAGCGTCTGGTGGGCGCGCCTGCCAAGGCACCAAGTCCTCGATATGAGACCAAACAGAGGCGTCAGCGCGCGCGTATATTTTCAATGTCATAAACTGATCGGGGCAAAATTTGGTATTTATAGTTATCTATTGTAACAAGACGTGACAGGTAAAAAAAAATACCCGTCTCCCCTCTAACCCCTCCATTCCATTAAATTTTTCACCCATCCTTGTACCTTAGGTTTTTTATGCATTGTTGTTTAGTAGTTTTTATTATTTCTCTTCGTTTTTCACTATAATTTTTTCTCATTTAGATAGCAGATAGGGGGCGCCGTTGCGATCTCGCCCAGAGCACCGATGGTAAATAAAATTCATAGATATTTTATTATAATATTTAATAATATATTATTTTTATAACAAAATAAAGACCAGACAGTTATCCCAAAATGCCTACAACTATTGACAACTACAAGTAATGCATTGTATTTAACAAAATATAACTTCTTAAATCAATTAATTGAAATATTCTGATTAGTTTCTTTGAATATTCTGATTACAGTATAATTAAATAGCGTTAGAGAATTGAAAAATGAAATTTAATGTAAAAGTACGTTTCAGTATCAATCTAATGAAATGAGACAGTGATAATTACATTATTTTTTTCTTTGACATTTTATCATTAGTGTGTGCACATATCTATGACCGCGCGCCGATGTCAACGTGACATTGGCCCGAGATCAACTTGCGGTGTCCATACAAAAGATGTGCGTCATCGGTGTGGGTTTGCAATGTGTACACATTATAATGTAAATTAAGTCTATAATGCTGAAACTACTAGTGAATATTTTCTCAGTAAGAACATCTCGAATATGGATTTTCAAACATAAATATCTTTCACCAAATAAAATTCCGAAACTATTTAAGTAGAAATGTATAATCTGTACCCCTAGTACGAGTTTCTTTTTACGATCGAAAACCACACGTGCCGCGTTCGGCGCTACGATTGGTTGAAGAGTTTTGAGCAGGCCAATCGTAGCGCAGAACGCTGTAAACGTAGTGTAGTTTACTATTACTTTTCGATTGCAAAAAGAAACTCGTACTAGGGGTACAGGACCGATGGTGATAGTCTGGTGGTTTCTCAAAAGTATCATAAATACATATAAACATAATTAGATGGAATGAAATGCTACAACAATTAATAATTTTTACCATAAGAAAATGATAACATAATTGTAATCGGAATTATTAATATCCGTACCAGAATATTTGTCTTATTTAGTAAACAAAAATGTTTATTTGAATTTAAACTCGCGATTTGTTCATGTACACATTAGGGGCAGTTCACACAAAACGTATTTATAGTAAAAACGCTGGCTGAGCGCAGGCTCCCTATGGGTTGATGTAACTCCCTTATAATCGCCTCATCAATTGGGCCCAAGCGAGGATAGGTGAAAAATACTTTGCATCACGATGACTGCGGCCGACGCAATTTCCGAAACATAGGGAAAACTATATATAGCCTCTTATAATTATTCTAGGGGATATAGATCCCAAAATACATTTGTTTATGATAGTAGGCTGCCCAAAGCTGGACATGTCTGATCTAAACACAGAACACAGTGTGTCAAGCAATCAGCTCAACAACAACATTTATACAACTGATCGCATTACTAGTCAAAAAGTTATTTGACGAGGTCATTTTTCGTAAAGCTAATTTCAACCGGTCCACGAGGCCCACGTTAATCGGGAGATGCATACGATTATATGATGATTATTGTTATACTGTCGCCATGTTTGCTTACTACACATGACACATATTGTGGCGTGGACATATACAGTACATTTAAGAGGTAAATCATTTAAAATATTAACTAATTAAATGTAATGAGTTATCTATTTGTGCGAATGATTTGAGCAAATCATGAGCATATCAATTTATTAATAGAGAGAACTGATGCTTTAAGTAGCAGATCTGAAATGTTTTAATCATAATTATAAGATTTTCGAGATAATTTCAAATATAAAACAACTTAATATTTTTTTTATTATTTCTAATTATAAAGGAAAAACTGAACTATTTTAGTACTTTTTGATTTTCTCTTTTAGATGATTTATCATTTATGTTACACAACATTTTATGTAACTTCTTTTTTTCATAATTGATAGAATCAATGCCATCTACGATAAATGCATTGATGTATACACAAACGTAATAATTAACATGTTACATAATTATTGTAATGCAAAATACAGTTTATGTACTTACATCATAAAAATGTGAAATCGCCCTGTTTCAGATTAAATAATTAAATTATACTAATACTAAAGTAAGTTATAATAATACTAATAATTATAACTTACTTTAAGGACAAAATCCTAAATGTCATGTATAAATATAGAATTTAAAAAAACGGCGGTTTATAAAAAATAAGTTAATTTATATTTATGAAAAACAAATGCCAAGTCCATTATGAATTCCTTTGACTGAATAAAAATCAATAAAAAATATAATCACACTGACAAGGATAGCAATTGGCGACTTCACCCTATGAACATTTAACAAAAATCTCCCACACACAATATCTTTGCTTCATATAAAACCATATCCATACAACCCACAGTACCATTGTTTTATCTCCAACAGTTAAATAAAAAATAAACACTAATTGCATTTTCCTTTACTATGGTTATGCAACCTACATGTGATCAAGTCTTTGTGTTACTCTCGTGGCCTCTTCTTGTCCCCAGAAATCCTTATTAATACGAATATTATTATTGGTACAGTTTGATATAATATTGAGGTAGTATTGCTCATAGCCAGTTGCAGTCACTGATCGGTAAACATTCGAGGAGGTCAAGCAACGTTCGGCGCTGTCAGTCTATGGATGGGTGACCTGCATAAATTGTATATTGAGCATCTCCGTACTCAGGAGGGCACGTCTCGTTGCTACCAGTTGTTGTGATTAAAAGCATCAAACTAAGTCGGTTGGAGGACTTTGGGGCGGCTTGAACAACTCTGACAAGGTTGGCCACTAGCTAAACCAAAACAAAAGAAGAGCTGTGACAACTGCCTTTTTAAGTTTTCATATTGTACTCGAAAATAGCAGTTCGACAGCAGCTGGGATGCATCACGGCTACAACAATATATGCTATTATATTTTGTCCAATCTGACGCTCAATGGACAATAGCTACAACCAGACATGCATCTTAAGTGGGACAGTCAGCATCATATATAAAGTGGCAGCCACGGTAACCAAATATTTAGAAACATCCAAAGTGATCACTGATAACCTGTCAACCATGGTCGTCTAATTGTTCAGGTCACCAATCGTGATCAAATATATCGGAACAACAAAAACGTCATTATATGAGGTCATTCAAACCGTCATTATTATGGTAACAAGCAGAACGCCAATAGTTTCCAAGCAGCCAAGGTATTCAAAAATATGGAACACACTAGTGAACTGAACTATATCTTTACCATACAAGGTTCAATTTGCAATAATTTTAAATTAACACACCCAACCCGGTGCACATTACAATCTAAGTATGTTTTGTGTAAAATCGACATGGTTTGTCTTTTTTTTAATTCTTTTTTTTATTGATCCGGTGGAAATACCTCATGCACTTCCTTCGCCCCGGGAAAGGGCGAAGAGGCATGCCGGACTCCTACAGGCTAAAACCACCGGAGTGATCATCGTCGGTACCGAAGGGAGGAAGGGAGGCTCCAGGAACTCGAAAGATCTCCATCTAGAGCCACCCGTTGGTGCCACGCCTTTAGGCACATCTCGGAGGGGATGACTGTAAAGTGGTCATCCCCTCTAGTGGAGGGAAGGCGACTGTAAAGAGGCCACCCCCCCAGGCATCTCTCGAGGGGATTGTAAAAGATTCCCCCAAGCGCGCTCGCGACGCCCTAGGCCCCCCGCCATTTAAGACGACAGGGGGCTCAGGCGTGTTGGACACGGGCACCGCGGCAGGGTAACAGCACCCCGGGTCCGTGTCCTCCTCCTCCAAGCGGGATCGGCCCTCTCCCGATCCCGCTCTGCGACCTCCTTCTGGAGCATTACGCTCTCACAGAAGACCACAGCGCTCCAATTTTCGTGCTCTGCCAGCATAGCTGACACTACTGCTGGCAAAGAGAGATCTTGCCCGATCCGATCGACCAGGATCCGCTGCTCGGCAGTCCACGCAGGGCACTCTCCGAGCGTGTGCTGTGCGGTATCATATATCCATATCGATCGTCTCCACAGTGGTGGCACTGTGCCGTGACCTCGCATCCTATCCTGTGCAAGTGCGCACTGAAACAACCGTGTCCGGTGAACACCTGCGTCAGGCGGTAGGTGACGCACTCGCTCCTTTTGAGCCAGGGTCCGAAGAGCGGCAAGACAGCCTCGACGACGCGCTTGGTTGCAAACTGCATCCGCAGGCGATGACGCCACTTTACAAGTGCGCGCCGCCGAGCCAGCCGCCGCAGCCTGTCCAACGCCCCTGGAGGCGCTCCTTCGCCGCTCTGGCGGGGGGAGCGTGTCTGATCGTAGACCCACGCATCCATCTCCGCCAGGATTTCAAAAGGCGAGAAACGCGCCAGGAGAGTTGCCGCCTCGTAGGACACTGTTCGGTATCCTCGTGCGATCCGGATAGCCACTCTGCGCTGCAGACCGTGAATTTTGGTTCTGCAGCGCTGGGAGGATGTCTCTAGCCTAGACAAACCATGTCGCCCCGGATTTGCTGGAGGGAGTGCTCTCTACGCTCTTTTTTTAAATTGCAGTGCAGTGCCCTGCGTGGGCCGCCGAGCGGCGGATCCTGGTCGATCGGATCGGGCAAGATCTCTCTTTGCCAGCAGTAGTGTCTGCCATATTGGCAGAGCACGAAAACTGGAATGCAGTGGTCTCCTTCTGTGAGAGCGTCATGCTCCAGAAGGAGACCGCAGAGCGGGATCGGGAGAGGGCCGATCCCGCTCGAAGGAGGAGACGGCGCCGGGGTAACAACCGCCCTGGCGCCTAATTCCCATACGCCTGAAACCCCCTGCCGTAGCTACAAGGCGGGGGACCTCTGGGTTCGCGGGTGCGTAGCTTGGGGAATCTGCGTGCTCACACCAAGCGACCCTAGAGAAGACGGTAGCACGCATGTGGTCACGCGCTGCCGTGGGACGCTTTGGGGGATCCTTTACAATAACCGCTGTACAGTCACCCTCTCCGAGATGTGCCTATAGGCGTGGCACCAGTGGGCGGCTCTAGTGTGATCATACGAGGACCTGGAGCCCCCCTTAGGTGCCGAAGATGACCGCCCTAGTGGTTTTAGCCGGTAGGAGTCCAGCATACCCCTTCGCCCTTCCCCGGGACGAAGGAAGTTCAAGAAGAATTTCCACTGGGCACCAATAAAAAAAGAAATAAAAAAAAGGCTAGAGATATCCTGCGTGTACATAGGTACCATTGTATTGAATTTAAAGTGTCTAGGATCGTAAAATAATATTGTTTACAATCCTGTTTTAGTTCGCCGGGCTAATTATAAACATTGCCTGATTGCCGATTATTATAAATTCAGTTGGTGTTGTGTGAAAGGGGCTTTCGAACTATCAAACTAAAATTATTATGATAGTGGAATAAAATTCATTTCTAATTTTATTGAAACAGCAAATTACAAACTCTTTGCTTTGTGCCTTGCTTCTTAGCAGGCATTCTGTGGTGTAAACCATTTCCCTGAAGTCGTCGTCGATCTCGTATGTAACATCTACTATTATACATACTGATAATAAAATGAGGTTCACTTAGCATCTAAAATTATGACGTATACTTAAACTCGCTCGTTTTAAGAAAGAGTTTTTATTTATCATTAAAAAAAAAACAATTGGTACTGATGGGAACAAGTCGTCATAGTCTTGTACGCATTTATTTGCCAATTTCAAAATATAATCATAAAACAAAACACATGCCAATGACGTCACGCATGAAATGAAAGAGATAGGTGGTATAAGAAATATTTTTTATCCCTCCAATATTGTCAAATTCAATGTTGTGTTTAGATAAATGAGACGCTATGAGGTTAAGATAAAGTTCATTTTACTAGCGTGTTACATATTTTTGAATACCTTGGCTGCTTGGAAACTACTGGCGTTGTGCTTGTTACCATAATAATTACGGTTTGAATGACCTCATATAATGACGCTTTTGTTGTTCCGATATTTTTGATCACGATTGGTGACCTGAACAATTAGACGACCATGGTTGACAGGATATCAGTGATCACTTTGGATGTTTCTAAATATTTGGTTACCGTGGCTGCCACTTTATATATGATGCTGACTGGACACCTAGTCTTACCAAATGCTTAGAATCAGGATTTCGAACAAAACGACTGCCGCCTGACCAACTACAAGTGGCAGGCATCTTAAAGAAACCTATATTATATCAAACTGTAGCTTGTAAAGCATAACCATTGCCAAAGCACCAACACTACATAAAAAGAAATCCGCACTAATTACTCCCCACATAAGATGCAGAGTCTCTACGGACGAGTGGCACGTGACGACAGTACACACGCATATTAGCCAGGGTAACGTGGTCACATGGGCCTCCCAATGGGCGGTCATAGGGAGGATATCGCCATAACCACCACGCTTGGCAGGCGTACTGGTGATCGCATTAAGCGGTTATTAGCACACGGGAGGATGATGTCGTCCTCTTAATATCAATCCATAGTCGTCTTTTACGACATCCATGGGTGCAGAGGGTGGTGGGGTGGTCTAAACTTTGCTAAGAACACACATAACCGCAAACTTTAATACGGAGCCCATTTACTAGAATCGTTCAAAGAACACTCATAAACTACAGCACCCCTAGTACGAGTTTCTTTTAACTATCGATCGAACTCGTATTAGGGGTACTGGTCTCTTAATTCAGGAGGCCAGCTTGGTAATTACCACCGCAGTGCCAGATCTTCTGCCGCCGAGCAGTAGTGTTTAAACTTTGGAGATTACTGTACTCCAAAAAGACAAAATAACGAATGTCTCGAGGTGACGAGTGCAGTGTGGCGCCACGCAGGACTAGTCCTGGGTAGCATTGCAATTATAGGCAGTCATGACGCTTACCACCTGGCGAATGACTTGGTCGTCTCATCGCCATGTTGTATATAAAAACACTCCAGTATCAAAGTTTGAATGTCTTATCGAATGAAGGACACCTTTTTACACAAAGATTATAAACTGTTATGATATACGTCTGCTGTACGGAAAGCTTTTGACTGTATATGCCAGGTAAAGTACCCACCGTACAGTACAGACTACGAATAGCACCACACCATCTCGCACCATGGGTGTCGTACAAGGAGACTATGGTACTAGCTGGAGGATGGGCAGCAGCGTCTTTCGAGTATATTAACAACTGCCATGGCCAACCCGCCTGCCAAGTCATCATCATCATCATATTGGCCATTTATACGTCCACTGCTGAACAAAGGCCTCCCCCATAGATTCCACAGCTGTGTCATCATTTTGGGGGGTATTTGCCAATACTCACCACGCTTGGCAGGCGGGTTGGTGAGCGCAGTATGGCTACCGCTTCACAGGAGGACCGCTGCTGCCCGTGCCTCTTGTTTAGATTCCCCTAGTCGCCTTTTACGACATCCACGGGAGGAGATGGAGTGGTGCTATATTCTTAATCCGGACAGCTAAGTGTGGAGATTATATCAAAACCCACCAACGAGCATACAACATATCCAGACCGGTGACTGTGGCGAACTTTGAGGGAGGCCGGTGTCCAGCAACGAACTTTATTCCTATATGACCGTATTCGCCACCTAGTGCTTTAGACGCGAGTCCGTGAACCTTTGGGCTACCACGACAACAGTGGACGGTAACTTAGACCAGATGTGATGTTGAATTCAACAGTTACCACCTAAACTTATCACGGTGAGTTTAACTCTGCCATACAGCTAGTGGAGGTGTGATTGACGAAAACACACGGCTACATATCAAGCTATACATTTCCAGTATGCGCGTGTCTCTCATTGTACGGAAAACATATACAATACGAGAATTAAGACTGCAAACCGGTAAAATACGTAATTTCCGGTAAAATACGTAATTTCCGGTAAAATACGTAATTTCCGGTAAAATGCGTAATTTCCGGTAAAATACGTTTTGCGTGTGAATGCTGAAAGTGCAATGAGTGAGTAAAAAGCAACGCGCAAACGAGATTAAAGTTATCTACATTAACCTACCAGGTAGGATAAAAAAGAATAGTCAAAAATAAAATGGTATATATTTGCGCTTTTAGATTTACAAGTCAGAAAAAAGGATATGACAATTTTTAAAAATTGTAATTTATTTGTTTTAAATAGAAATACCGCTTAAGGTCACCAGCATTTTGTCCGTAATCTATTATAAATTACCCGGATTTTACATCGCTGTGCGAAATCTGCTTGTACTGGAAATTTATAGATTAATATGTAGCTGTGCGAACAACACTACTTACTTGCCGCGATAATAATGAGCACATAGCAAAATAGCATAGGTGGCACTTCGCATGGTATTCGGTACACGAATATATGTCTATTTATATTATATATTTATTATGTTTATTTATTGAACGGTATAGAATGTGACAGCGCCATCTAGTGGCGAGTTATAACAAACTGAATACCATAAAAACTCCTCCATGAAAAAATACACATATGTGCCATGATTGGTCTCTTAGTCTATTAATCTCAAACCAATATACCAACATCCATTTTTATATATATAGAAGATTTGCGAAGACATCTAAATGTATGGAAGAATTTTTTGCGTTACCCTGGCGTGGAAACTGGGCGTTGTTACTGAGGGCAAGCAATTACCCGCTTCTGGGTTACGATTTTTGGATTTTTCCCAATAAATTCCGCTTGGATATATTAATGTCAATTTTAACACTGCCTTGCGGTATAGTTGACAAATTACTAGCACTTTGAAATAAAAGACGCATCTCAACTAGCACACGAAGGGTTATATAGGACTCCTTGTGCAAATATAACCGATAGCAACCACACGTTACTGGATTATTTATCAGAAACCAGAAAATACACAAATCCGCAACACCACGTGAAGTCTCACCATTAGGTAAATGTCCTAACTAAACATAAAGCTTGAACTTCCTAAAAGATTTACACTAAAACAGGAGTAAATATAGCTACAGTTATTATGAATGCATTTGAAAATGCTACATTGATGAATCGATTTCATAATCGATAAAAATCTGATTCGTTTAGTCGACTAAAAGATCGATATTTGAGATTAACGTTTTTCGTTACTCGACACGTACCCGGTACCCAGTTACAGTTGAGATTTAATTCATCTCGATACACCCTAGCGGTCTTAGCATCGAGATATGAGATATGAGCTGTATTCGCTTTTTAACACGATGCAGGACGTAAATTGCCCAACATTTTTATTACAACATTAGTTAATTTTAACCTGGATATCTCACTAGCTCAGATATTTAAGTATTTTATCAAATAGTTATTTAATATAGTCAATATAGTCGACTAAACGACTAATTATACAATAATAACATGGATGTAATCAAAACTCATACTGTTAGTATTGCCCATTTTCTGTAATTTGTTTGGGCATTATTGACAATAACTGGGCAATTTCAATACTATGAGTTTTGATAATAATAAAACAATTTATTATTATTAATTAATTAAATTACATTGAATTTAAGTAGGTTGTACCAATACATATTTTTTTTACAATTGATTACAATTTCATAATGGAATAATTCTTACTTGTAATTTATATGAGGATCTTAGTAAGCTTTTAATTAGAGATATTTTATATCGAAACTAAATATTTTAAATACTCTTCTTCCTGTTCTTCCCAGCGGTTTCCCAACTATTCTTGACCTCAGCCTCTAATCTAACCAGACACAGCTAAATATAGCACACAGAACCACCGCAAGTCAAAACTGAGATACACTTATATCTTGGGAATAGCCCGGCTGACAGAATTTCGGGCTTCTGTCTTTCCGTAAAGACTATCACAGATATTCATATAAAACCCTGGACCGACAGCCTATCGTGCTTTCTGGAATACGGAGGGGCCTTCATGTGAAAGAAAAACATCGCAGTTCGACCGCTTTACGCGGCGGCCATTTAGCCACAAGCCTCTTAAAACTTTTTAAATACTGTATACCACTTTACATACAGTCAGCACAGCGAGGCTTCGGGGAGAACATTTACAATCCCACCGAGACGTGTCTGGGGGCGCCATTTTTACAGTCGCCTCCCCTCCGATAGAGGGGGTGAAGCTTTACAGTTGTCGCCTCCGAGATGTGCCCAAAAACACCAATAAATTCGAGGCGAGTTCCTGGAGCTTCGAAGCTATCACTCCTATGATTTTAGTCAGTAGGAGGCATGCCACAGATAAGTATATGGAGTGTTTACAATGGGTGAAATAAAAAACTTAAAAAAAGAAGATATGTCTTATAATAAAGCCTATTAAGCGTAGAATCCCGAGATAGATCGAGATTCAGAATATGATGTAAATTTTCTGTATAGAATAGAATTTATTATGAAATCAATTACAATTATCTATAGTATTTTTTGTTTTTAAAATAAACGTTGCCCCACACTAGGTTTTCTCCTGTGTCGCGGGTGCGTTTACAAACACAAATTCCACACACAATACACACCCAGACTCGGAACAAACTACCTGCAGATCATACAAATATTTGTTCCGTGCGGGAATCGAACCCACAACCCCGTACGCAGCAGCCGACTGTATCAGCCACTGCGCCAACTGTGCTTTGTTTCTGTACCTCTTTCGATGTGCTTACTTTAACTCAAAGGTTGACTGGTAGAGAATGCCTCATGGCATTAAGTCCGCCTTGTGCACCATAGATGTACATAGAAGTTTAAATAAATAAAATATAATTTTGTGTAGTGGGATGAGAGCAATAGTTTTGTAATTGCTATCCAGATCCTTTTCCCCTTTCTCGATAAGTTACAGAGTCTTTTAGACCGCTAGGAATAATCATTTTTCATTTCACGGATTAAAACTGTGTGTATCAGCTCCGTAATACCACAAATTAAAAATCAATTCAGTACACACATTTCCTTTTCATTATTAAAATAAATTACAATATTAAACAATAGAATACGGATGGTCAATTTTTGTAATTAATTTACTCTGAACTAAGATTAATCTATGAAATAACAAAAATAATGGTGTTCTGCTTTTAAAGTTCAGTCCGGTTTCAGTATGCTCGCAACGTAGTCTCATATATTATGCAAAATGTAATCTACGAGAATTGGACCTCTAGTATTGAAAAGCCCTAAAAATAAGTTCTAGTATTTTTTTTTCAAAAAGAATATATCCAGGAACTTAGATAAACACTATCCGAACCCAAGCTTACTCCGAAATTCTCGAATGCCTACCCGATTCCGAGTAATGCGAATCGAGTACACCATATTTCGAATCTGCTTACCCAACTCTTGAGATATTGCATTATAATATGACATATCATATGCTGTCTCTTCACAATAACCTTGATGAAAACTCATAAAAACACATTTGAATGGACACTTTTTGTCTGGCGAGACGTTGTCTGAATATAACCCACTCTTGATCACCTTGAATATCAAAATATGTTAAAATTGCAAATTTCTTTATTTTGTTTGGATTCTGCAGCTATTAACTCTCCGCCGTTTGCTTAATGAGCAATCTTAACCTTGATTGTTGTTGAAGTATTTGAACCCTAGCAAAGAGCGCGTATTATTTTGCTGTGCGACACTTATACTTGACATTCAATGAACAACTTGTCCAATGTCCTAAACCTAGGTAGGCAGGTAGGTAGGTAGCAATATTAATTATTTCAGTTTCAAAATCGGACACAATCACCATGGCAGCCTAAAATACATTCCAAACATAATATATATTGGTCTCGGATTTTTGCGATGATTACTCATTATAATAATACTTTTCCTACCGATTACGTCAGATTACATCGCAAATATTTATATGTTTTTGTGATACGTATAGCTTCTTCGATTAGATTTTTTTTTAAAAGCGTTGCCCCGCACTAGGATTTCTCCTGTGTCGTGGATGCGTTTACAGACACAAATTCCACACACAATACACTCAGACCCAGAGCAACTACCTGCAGATCATACAAACATTTGTTCCGTGCGGGAATCGAACCCACAACCCGGAGCGCAGCAGCCGACTGTATCAACCACTGCACAACCGTGCCGTCAATTGTGCGGTAAATAAAAACACTTTTCAAAATCTGTAACCATGCCTGTCACCCTTTTTTTTTACTGGTGTCCAGTGTATTTTCTGCATAAACTTCCTTCGCCCCGGGGAAAGGCGAATGGGTATGCCGTACTCCTACTGGCTAAAACCACTGGACTGGTCATCTTCGGCACCTCAAGGGGGCTCCAGGTCCTCGTAAGATCACACTAGAGCAACGATGTCTGTCACCTAGTCATTCTGCGACCACGAACGGTGCCAATTAAATAAACCAATTAGAGAAACCAAATATATGGGATTTTGTAATCCGGTAAAAAGTGTTTTTATTATATCGAATATTTTTACATCTCTAATTAAATGCTTACCAGCCCTCAAACAATTTCAATATATACATTTTTGTTTCTAGTTCGTAATAACATTCGCTTACTTATCAGTTTAGTTTCGATATTATAATTAGCTACGGTGGTTATACCCCATTCCCGACTAATCGACTAATACTAACCTCCCACTAGCGTTGCACTCCACTGAAATAAAAAAATATACTATTATTTTTATATCACTAAGCCTTACAGGCTTCAGTTGGTTATGTCATGTGTGAACAGAGCTTAAGACTGAATTTTATAGTTGTGATCAGAAAACCTCGTTTTGTAACTTGTCGTTCTGTTGTGGAATGCACTCCCTCTTGAAATCAGGATGGCTAACAATCGGAACAACTTTAAAACTAAATTACGAAAATACCTTTTCAAAAAGACGTCAGCAGATTAATCTCAACTCTGATTTTTATTTTATATATATATATTTTTTTTTATAATATGTATATATGTTTATTTCGTATATATAAATATATATTTATACATGTAATGTTTATGTACGTTTATGTATTTGTATGATATGTCTTCGCATCTATACCTTTCTTTCATATGTTGTCAGTGCATCTACCTTATTGTTCTCTGCATCACCCAAAGGTCGTCTGGCAGAAAATGCCTACAGCATTAAGACCGACTTTGTCTACTAGTGTACATTAAGTATAAATAAATAAATAGATTCGAAAGATCAAATCATATCAGCAAAAGGATGTCCACTGCTAAACAAAGGAACATGCCACCCGCATCCAACTACTCCCAGTGACCTTCACCAGGTCATCTGTCCACTTCGCTGGAAGTCGTCCCATGCTGTACTTTCCCTGTCTCCACTCGAGAACATTTTTAAATCCAACGGCCATCAGTTCTACGATCAATTGATCGATCTCTTGATCCAAGTAAAAAGTACATTTTTACAGAATTGTTTCATAGTGATTTTAATCGTAACGACGAATCATTAGAAGCTGTCATAAGGAAGTCTTGTTCTAAACAAGAAACTGTATTAGCCCGTAACTGTCCCACTGCTGGACAAAGGCCTCTTCTCGTGTAGAGAAGGGACGAACATTAAACACCACGCTTGATCACTGCATGATGCTGATTTCAGACCATTTGGTCACGATGATTTCCTCCAAAGTAGTATATTACTAAGAAGTACACATGACATTGAAAAAGTTACGTGTGTAGATGCCAGATATTGAATGATGTTGAATTGCAGTAGAAACACGGCTTGGATCCGAAAGGGAAATGCCCATCTGTCATACAAAAAATGCCTGATTAGAATAAAATATTATTATGTACCAAACTGTACTTCATCATTCATCATTTCGGCCGAATAAAGTCCACTGCTGGACATAGGCCTCCCCCAAAGATCACCACAACGACCGATATGGGTGTGTTGTGGGCTCATTGGGGGGTTTTGTCCTAATCGCCACGCTTGGCAGGCGGGTTGGCGATCGCAGTTGAGTTGTTAATGTACTCGGAGGACGCTACTGCCCACCCTCCGGCTAATCCCTTAGTCGACTTTTACGACACCCACAGGAAGAGATGGGGTGGTGGTATTCTGAGCCGGCACCACACGGCGTACTTCAAATCGAAGGAAACCATTACAGTTTCATTAATTAACTTAAAACTATTGAGACGCATTTTTTTAAAAATAAATTATGTCATGGTTAGAGGATACATAATAGTAGTGACGTAGTTAGGGATTAATAAGCAATGATTAAACAACAGCAATAACATTCAGCAAAGGCAGTCCGTCATTCAATTTGCAAACGCATTACAATAAAAATGTATTACGGTAAAGACAAATTGTCAGTAAGGCAAAGGACATGCGATACATACAACCTCAGATATGTATATAGCAGTTTAAAAAAGAAAGTGATGTTATAAATATTGGCATGCTTAGATGATCACATTTACAAATGCCGAGCCAGGAAGTCATGTCATATATGAATACAAGAGCATTGATAACCTCATTACACAACAATCAAATTAAATACAAAAATATTAGTTATACTTTTACCCTAGTTAAACAAACTTGAGGATAATTCAATTAAACATATTTTATTCTAAATATAATTAAGGACTATTGGTAGTTTCTGTACATTTCGGACATTTAATGGGCACTCCCCGTTTCGGTTTCAAAATCAGTTTCCAAAACCAAGTAAAACCTAAAACGAATACAGAGGATTGAAGTCCTTCGTTCGGCCTCGAAACATCTGGTACGTAAATCAGTTTTATTACTAGGTCGCCATTGTTCTATTACACTCAGATATCACAAAAGCACTCACGTAGAACTACATAAAATTTAATATACCTGATTGTTAGCTCTCAGTTATGTCGCGTTTGTCAACGTAGTGTTTGGTACTTCGACTTTATGTGTTTCTGATACTTCCTGAAAACAAGGGAAGGTCAACACTTTAATTGGTCAATAATTTTCTGTGCCATATTTTTATTTCCCATACATTTACTTTAAATATAATACAGGCTATAAATTCATAACCTACCGAAAACTTTGGGAAGTGGTGACACTTAGGCCTATAATAAAAATAAAAGCCATTTTTTCTTGGAAATAAAAGGATACAGTTGTTGTTGTTGAGCACGCAATGTATCGTTAACAAACCAATCAAAACGCTACGTGGTCATTGTACTAGGATATGATATTATTATGATACTGCGAGAGCCTTATCCTTTAACTGTAGCGTAACAACAGCCGTTTAGTATTTATTTACATTGCAGTTTATGTGAAAATCAATAGTTTATTGCGTTTTATTCAAAATAGCGTTAGCATAGACGAAAACAATTATTTTATAATTAAATCGGTTAAATACACTGGAAAAGGTCTGAAAAATCTTGAAATCCGTTGTAAAATTCTGTCGCTGTGGGTTCCAAAATCGTGTTTTGAATCCATGGGCATCGGTTTTCGTTATAATGTCACGTACACCCGTTATAGATATAAATGTCAACCCGTAAACATCCACTGGTGATCATGGGCCTTCCAATGATCACTATAATGAGCGGTTAAAAGGGATATCGCCATAATCACCACGCTTGGGATGGATTGGTGGTCACACTATGTTGTTATCAACACACGTCACTACATAAGTTTTTTTTTTTCATAGGGAATATTTTTGACTGTCTAGAACCAATCAGGCAGTTGTTAAATTAAAACATGAAAACAGTAATCGTATCGCCCATAAGACGTCCACTGCTGAACCAAGGCCTCCCTTATATATTTCCACAACTGTATCCTCATTTTTGGAGGGAATTTGCCACCACGCTTGGCAGGCGGGTTGGTGAGCGCAGGCAGCCTGCGGCCAACTGCGGTTTAGAGTCGCCTTTTACGACAGCCACGTGAGGAGATGGAGTGCTATACTCTTAATCCGGACACCACACGGAAAGAAGTGCTACGGGTTGCGGGGTCATTTCTAGCACGGAGAAAATATTTGGGGATCGTAAAATGTGACTATGGGATTAGCCCGAGGATGGGCAGCTTCCTGCAACATTTACAGCTCAATTGCGATCGCCAACCCGCTTGCCAAACGTGGTGACTACAGCATAACCCCCCAATGAGCACACAACATAAACGCAGACTGGTCGTTGTGGCTGAAATGATGATGTACCTCGTCATGTAACTCGTTGTCGCCAGCATGTCCGTTGCGCAACGATTCCCTGAGAGTAGCATCCTCCTCCTCGTCAGTAGGCACGTCGTAGAACTCCTCGCTGTCCATCTCCCCTTCTGTACCTGAACAAAATCAAAACAGACGTCGTTATCACGGTAATAAAATATTATCATATCAATCAATCATTTATTCACCAAAAATAGTGTTTAATGTTATGGTCTTATAAACTGAAATCAGTTCTTCTATTTTGCTCACTTTTATAGTGAAAAATATACAGAAAAATAATATTTATCATCAGGTAACATATAATATCAATTACACAGGACAATTACTAAATTAATATCATACAATAAATTTCAATGGATAGTTTTACATATTTAAGTCACGTTTAAGTCAAATATCAATAACAATATTTGATAACAATGTCAAGATCCACAAAAACCATAAAATATTAAATAAATTTAAATGGCAACAACAATATTTGAAAACAATGTCAAGATACACAAAAAAATTGTAGATACAGTAATTCATTAATTCAATATTCATTTGTCTCTCTATTACACGGGTTTATATCCCCTGTAAGGGGGAACCCGGTCTTTTGATAGGCTTACGCGGGGACATGGGTCCAACACGCAGAGGCCCTTTAGAGAATTTTAATCTAAAATGTAATGGGACACTAACCGGGAACTCTCCATGGCTACACTATAAAATGCAGTCTCGGATTGTCCCCGGAGGTGTAAAACTATTGTATAAGATGGAAACTACAATTATAAGGTCTATTGTAATGGGTGCTAAATGGATAATATACTTCTTAAACCTGAAATGTTTTTTATATATTCATTATTATTACCATTGTCACAAAACCAATTATTTATTGAATAAATCATTTTCTTCAGTAAGTACATTTTCAGTCTCTCTAAATTGTATCATAGGTAGATCTTTAACCGAAGTAGGTAACTTATTGTAAATCTTGACACATATAGCATAAGATTTTCTTTTTAAATAAAGTTGTTCTTGTGCATAATTTAATACAAGCCTTTCGCCGTATCTCGTGTTCCGTGGATAAATCTCATTCGTTCCCTCTGCTCGGCCAACTAAGGCAAACCAGAGTTGAAAATCCTGCGGGCACTCATGGGGTTCCACTCCAACCAACCAATAAAGGCAAGCCGGAGACGAGGCTTAATTATTGTTATCATCACATAAACGTAAAGGGTCGATAATAATCCTTTCTCAGTAAGGTATATACGTATGCCTGCTTTCTTACAGAGCCTAACAAAAGTAATGCAGAATAACGACTTTCAAGGACCATTGCTACTCCGTACATCTGGTTCGTGGTAGGTCTCTAATTTCTTCTCTAATCGAAAAATTCCGGCTAGGCAGGTCCCACCGTAGTATTTAAACATCACTGTGCTTCAGTTAGAAGGGCACTGCGGCTAGTGAAACTACTGCAGAAGAGACTAAACTGGGTAGCATTACAATTGTTATGGGCAGGAGTGCCGCACTATGACTTGCTCGTAGAGTCACTTGTTGTATTAAAAAAACTCCATATCCGTAACTCACCCAGCACAGACTGATAGTCAGTGAAGTACTCGGAGTCTGACGCGTAGCTTTGTTCTGCAGCATCAGTAGCATCTCCGGTAGGAGCCGTCTTGGCGGGCCGCTGCCGACGGACCTTCTTATGTTTTAGACGGCGCAAGTTCCTGTGTAAGTAAGTAATAATCTTTATTCGCTGAATATAGGTAAATAAATTGGTGTTACATCTCATATTAATACAGTTCACTATATTCTACCATATGGCATGCAAATATTTTTGGGTACATACACAAATCGTAATTTATGTTAATTATAGAAGACATTAAATCATTAATTAATTTATTAAATATGGTCGTCACTTGGAATAGAGATAATGTCAAAAAATATATTAATGTCATATTTGTTAAATAAACACAAACAGATATCAGGTTAGGTAGACACTTTTATCATTTAGGAAGTCGGAGACATTATAGTAACACTTGCGTGTAATCCTTTAGTCGTCTTTTAAACAAAATTATGTTTAACTCTTTTACTTCCTTGGGTATTTTATTATATATTACGGGGCCCATGCAAAATATGCTTTTGTGCATCAATGTTGTATTTGATTTGCGAATGCATAGTTTATCTTGGTCACGTCGATTACGATTAACAATATCAGATAGTTTTAAAAAAAGTTCAGGGTTCGTCTTTACAAACACTGCTGTTTCTAATATATAAAGGCACGGCAAAGTCAATATTTTAGAACTTATGAAACATGGTGTACAGCTTTCTCTAGTTTTTAGTTTATTCATCGCTCTTATGCACCGTTTCTGAGCTTTGAATACATTATCTTTTTGGGTTGAGTTACCCCAGAAAATGATCCGTATCTAAGTTTGACTCAGCTAATCCATGATATGCCATTAACAAAGCGTCATTATTCAGGACTGGTGCAAGTCTATGTAGCGCATACGCTGACTTACATATTTTTTTGCATAAGTTATCCGTATGGGCCTTCCAGTTCATCCGTCTATCTATTGTCAATCCTAAGAATGTTGTAGATTCCACTTCATCAATTTCATTGTTTTGATAATTTATATTCATATTTAGTTGTGGTAATATTTTTTTGGCTAAAGTGTATTAATTTTGTCTTATTTAAGTTTATTTTCAAATTATTATTTCTCATCCATTCAATTACGTTCGTCAAAGTGTTATTAATGTCATATTCATAAAGGTCATTATTTGTATTATCTATTATTACAGCACTGTCGTCTGCAAACAGTGACACTGGTCTAGGTGTAGCTTTTTGTAGGTCATTTATGTAGATTATAAATAGCAAAGGGCCCATCACGCTACCTTGTGGAACTCCATACTTGACTACACGCATTTGAGAGTTGAATCTTTCTTCCAGTCTAGAGGCATTTCGTTTTTTAAGTTCTGTGTACTGCCTACTATTATGTAAATATGAACTGATAAGTTCTAACACGTTACCTTTTATACCGTAAGCATTAAGTTTGGCCAATAAGATTTTATGGTCGACACAGTCAAAGGCCTGGGTTATATCACAGAGTATTGCGCACGTTTGGATTCTCCTATCTACATTAGCCATAGTGACATTCAGAAAATCGTATATTGCCCTGTTTATTGTTTTGTTTCGTCTAAACCCTTTTTGTTCCTCAGTTAGGATGTTATATTTTTCTAGATAGGCGTATATTGGTTCGTATATGTATTTTTTAAGAATTTTGGAGAATATAGGTGTTAGTGTTATAGGCATGTAATATTCCATACGTAGCGGGTCTTCTTTTAAAAAAATTGGTTTTATTACTGATATTTTTAATCCATTTGGATAAACTCCCGCGGCTATACTTAAATTCATTAAATGACTCAGATGACTAGAGATACAGTTCTTAACAAACTTTATTACTTTGGTAGATATCTCGTCGTAGCCTACACTGTTCTTGTTAGCTAATTGGGTGATTATCGTCATCATATCTAAAGGAGTGCTCGGTGCCATAAACATTGACTGTCGATTGTGAATAATATGTTTTGTTATATTGGTTCCAGTTCCGGATAATGGTGAAATTTTATCTATAAAATAGTCGTTAAACGACTCGCATATTGCTTGTGGGTCAGTTATTATATTATTTGTATCAGTTTTTATTTTGGAAATACTTTCGAATGGCTGATGTTGTTTGTTATTTATCATTCGCCAAATCATTTTGGGAATGTTTTTTGATGTTTTTATTCTGTAGTTATTATTATATATTATTCTTTTAAATCGTTGGCTATATTGTTTAAACTTTATTTTGTTCATACTAGTTGGTTTTAGTCTCTGCGTCCATAACAGCAGTCTTTTATTTTTACTACACGTTTTTATGCCCTGAGATATCCATTTCGGTTTCTTTTTCATTTTTAAGTTCATTAATTTAAAAGGGAAGCATAGATCATAAAACAATTTAAATGTTTCATAAAAAAGTTTATAGGCTTCATTTGGATCTATGGTATTATATATATCACTGAAGGAAAGACTATGCAGGCAGGATTTAAATTTTGCCATATTTTCATTACTCAAATCTCGCTGCTTGACACGCCAAAAACATATTTCTTCAATTGTTATATTCATGGGAGTTTCGATTAGTTGTGCGGTGTGGTCCGATAAGGCTAGCTCAAGGATCTCCGATTTGCACGGTTTCGATAAGTTGTGCGCAAAGTTATCAATACACGTATTGCTTTTAATTCTAGTTGGGCTACGTATTTCAAGTTTAAGGTTATAGTTTAAAAGTAAACATTAAAAATCCAAAGTAGTCTTATTTTTCTTCAATATGTCAACGTTGAAATCCCCAGCAATTTATTTATTTTATTTATTTATTTATTTGTTTATTTCTCACCACAATAAAAGTTACAGTATTATTCAAATTTACTGTGGGAGACTGGTGCCTAAACTAGGCTGAAGCCTGTATCTCAGGTCACCAGGCCTTCCACCCCAGAAGTCCAATTTTGCTCTTTCATGAACCAAACGATTTTTTCCATTTGCCATTCCATCAAGTTGTTTCCTCTTGTTAAAGTTCTGTTGAATACTCTCCAATAGGTTGATATAACTTTATCAGGCCCCGATACTGTTGATTTTGTCCTTTATAATCCAGTTATCATCTAGCATCCAAAGATTTAAATCTCTTTGCTTGCATCCCATGAATGCGCATTTTCGCTGCAGACACCATCTTGATAACAAGAAACTCGTTGTTCTAATAAAATGTGTATATTATGGCTTTGATATACCCAATAATGTAATAAATAATTTTAAAATTTTCAGAGCTTGTTTTACTTGACACTTGACATTTTGATTATTACACTTTTATTACAGTTAGTAGTTATACACTTCAGAACGTCTTCAATCCTTTCAAAGAACTTATTAAAGTTATTGTATTTTGGTACTCTATACACACATGCAATAGTTGTCCTACTGCTTAATATCTCTATAGCACAGCATTCGATTAGCCCCGAAATCGAAAGTTTTGAAATATTTATTAACTGTTTACAACGTAGTCCTTTCTTAACCAGAATGCAGGCCCCACCTCTTCTACTCTCAGTTCTACTAAAACATGCTGCTAGTCGATAGTTGGGGATAGGTAAATTATTCTCGAGCCCTTTCATCATAAAATGCTCTGTGACACATATTACATTAAAATGTATGTTTCTGTCAGCTAGCACTTCCAAGCATACCGTAAGCTCATCAGATTTACTTATTAATCCTGCTATATTGAGATGTAGAATCGTTAATTTATTTAATGGCTTATTGACGTGTTGATGTAGAACGTTACTTTTATTGTAATCGAAAAAACTTGTGGGGTGTAACACCTTCTGTGAAAGTAGTTTTACTAACCGTAGTTTCGTCAAATATATAATTGGATGCATTGTTCATAGTCATCATGTTTTTGATTTCTTGATATAGTACTCTCGCAAAGTGGAAAATTACGGATGTCAATAGTTAGGCGTTCCATAATTTTTCTGTATATATTTTGTTTACCATAATTGTTAAGTTTGCCTGTTTTATATGAAAAATTGTCAAAAGTAACGTCATGATTTGTGTCAAAAAAGTAGGCGTAGTTATGGTTTTGTAAGTCTTGGAGCAGTAGGCTGTTGAACATTTCAATTTTGTAATTATATATAGGGGCTCCTAATATATAAGTAGAGACACATATAATTACATTTGTATGTGTTATTTTCTGCAAACATGATACTGTAAATAGTACAAGTTGGTTTTAAAACAAACAATAAATACTGTATGTATTACATTTAATTCTAGATTTGCCGTGGTGCCGGCTCAGAATGCCACCACCCCATTTCATCCCGTGGGTGTCATAACAGTCGACTAAGGGACTAACCGGAGGATGGGCAGCAGTGTCCTTCGAGTACATTAACAACTCAACTGCGATCGCCAATCCGTCTGCCAATCGTGGCGATTATGGCAAGCCCCCCAATGAGCACACAACACGCCCATATCAGCCATTGTGGTGATCTTTGGGGGAGGACTGTGTCCAGCAGTGGACTTCATCATTTTGGCCGAATTAAGTCCACTTGGGCTACTTTTATTATAGAAATAACAAGAATTATGGTTCCGTGCAAAAGTAATTAAAACCATGAAATCCTATACATATACTAATCAGATTTCTTTTAAAATTAACGGCGGGTGAGCCTGCGGGGCACAGCTTGTTTTTAATAAACATTGAAACAAAAATATTACGACTTGCAAATAAAAATCGAATAATTTACGAATACCACCAAGGTGTGACAATAGAAGAACTAAATGACACAACATTTTTAGGTTTCCATATTGATTCAGGATTAAACTGGAAAAAGCTAATTGATCACTTTTGCAATAAATTAAACCAATTATCTGAGCCCATTTACATTAGAAATGTTAACAAGAGTGGATTACCAAGCGTGTATTCAATTCATATACAAATAATTACACGGCCATGGCCAATTACAATAATTAATTTCTAAGTATGTACAATAACAGCATTGAAATAAAATTATACATTGTAGATTGCATATTATTATAAAGTATGTCACAGAAACAAGAAATTAATAATAAATGAAAATAGTCAAAACAAAAATGGTCAAGTTAGGCGCAATAATATAAAATAAAATTGGTTTGGTAAACATAGAATACGGTGTGTACTAAGCATATGTGGGTTTCACATTAAAATATGGTATCGTGTCTTGGGGCAATGGTTCTGACAAAAAAAATGTGTATGTGCTACGCAGATTTAAACACACTGATTCATATAGACAAAACTTTAAATAAAAAATTCTAACTTTTAAGCAGCACTTATGATAAAAAGTAACACCTAAAACTATTTACAAGTGCTAGGTATAAACTTCACGTCGCAACTTACGTTTCTTTCTGTAGCTCTCTGAGCGATTCTAGCTCTGTCCTCATGGAAGATACTTGTTTGTCCAATCTTGCTACTTCACTCACTAAAAAAAAGTTGAAGAAGAAGAATGAAGATAAAATTGTATATATTCAAAATTCAACAATCATTTATTTAGAATAGACTAAAAATAGTACTTTTGAATGTCAACATAATGTAAGATAGTCCCCAAAACGCCTTCACTGCTTCCTAGTGTTTAAGCTGGCGAGAAGAAACGGCATGAATATGTATGCATACTAGTAATTTCACGGCATGGTTGACACAGTGATTAATGGAATTAGCTTTCCACCGATGTATAGTGGGTTGGATATGGGGGAACAAAATAAATATTTGTTTGGTATAAAAATGCCTCTTTTGGGTTGGGGTGTCGATCCATGTGAGATTGATGTCCAGAAACTTCACGCAAGATGGAAGAGAAATACAAGGGCAAAGCACCTTAAAAATCTAATCATCATCATATCAGCAAAAGGACGTCCACTGCTGAACAAAGGCCGTCGGCCTGTGCCGTCCATTATGATTGGATTGCCACTTCAGTGTTGTCCTAAAATTATTTTAATTTTTTTTCAACAATCCTTAATTTATTTTACACACATTATGTTGACACTTTTTAATAGAGCAGCACATAATATACTACTAAAATAATAAGACACAGGAGAAATCACAGTGTGGGGCGATGTGCAAGAAATAAGAATTATTTCCTCAATATACAATTTTACTAAACATCTTTTATTTTTTCCCTGAAACAGATAGTGAAGTAAATTGTAGGCGCAAAAGTAGTGCTTACTACTTATGGCCAAGGCTGTATACTGTAGGCATGGGTAATTCAGGACACATCTATGTCTTCTGATATATATACCAAAGTGGATATTTATCACTGCTTTTTTTACCAAAAAATTAATATATTCCACATATCTCACATATACAAGAAACATATTGTAAGCAAGCTTGAATGAAACCCGAGTGTAGCCAAACACTGTGAAGAACGACACTTGTCACTATCTGAATTTAAGGGAGAATAAAAATAATTACAAACTAGACGCACTGAGGAGTTTGATGATGCTTTAAGAGTTAAATCAGCTGGGTTACAGTGAACTGTGAGCGTACTTTCCAAAGTACTTGTTTGTGTTTACAATTTTCTTAAAAGTAATTGTTTTATTATGAAATACTCAATTTTGTCAACATATTTGTTGTTTTTAAACTACTTGTTTGTATTATAAAGTGTATCAGGACGAGACTCGTTTTTGAACATCTATACAAATAAATAAAATTGAAGTGTCTGTTTGTACTGTCAAAATAACAGCTTTTTACTAAGTGCATATGAAAGTATATATGGTACATATAACAAAAAATCTAGTAACAACAAAAAGTCTGTTTGTTCCGGGTTGAATCTCCGAAACGGCTGGACCGATTTTGACGGGACTTTAACTGGCTGATAGCTGATGTTATAAGGAATAACTTAGGCTACTTCTATTTTAGAAAAATGAATAGGATTCCGCACAAAAAAAAAAAACTATGTCAAGTGTCTATGTCTAAGTACTCTAAACTTCTTTTAAATTAAACGTGGGTGAAACTGCGGGTCCCAGCTAGTTGTAAAAAAGTGTGTAGTAAAATATTATAAATGTAAATAAATAAATTCATAGTTATAAAATATAAATAAAATAATATATACGCTGAGAAGAAAAACTAGATTAATTTGAAATCATTTTTCGCAAAATAACTATAATAAATCAGCTAGGTGCAATTATTGTTGATATTGAGCAACATATATCAGTCCGATATATACTATACAATAGGATACATTCTTCGGTCCATGGATATATTTAGCAGTTGGAGATACATATCATATAATTCTCACTCAGGGTGGAGTTTACTTCACTCCTTCGGATATATTAAGCAGATAAGGATATGTTAAACGGATATATATCTTTATTTGGAAGGATATGTCACATATCTACTCTTTTACTGGAGGTAGTTAGCCTATACCTTCTTTTTATTGGTGCCCATGGAAATTCTACAAGGAACTTCGCACTTCCCCAGGGCGAAGGAAGTTCCATATAGATTTTCCCCTCCTACTGGCTAAAACCACTGTTCAGTTAACAGTAAACATAACCTTTTTGTCATTGTAAACTTCAAAACACATTGCTCGCTATTATTATAGTAATACTATAGATCTTTATTACTGTGGTCATAATCATGATTTTGTATCAACTGACACGGGCTTCAAACATAGCGATAGAGATATACGATTTTAGCATAGATGAGCATCTGGTTCTGTAGATGATAGTGAAAACATTTTTACTAACCTAACATAGCTCTTCGCTTCTCGGCATAAATCTGTTCATAAATAAAAACTCCAGCGGCTCCAACCATTCCCACTAGAGCAGCCCCAACCATAACACGGGGAGACAAGTAGCTATCCATAATTAGGTACTTCACAAAAATGTATCGTCCAATACACAGATATTCTCTATACCGAGCACTCCAATGTACCTACTTGTACTGGCAAACACACCAAAACGAAGTAAGAACGTGAATTAAGTGAAAAAAGCTGATTTGTAAATATGATGAAAACAGCAAAGCGATTAAAAGAAAGTAATTGATAATTAAATTCAGACTCTGAAGACCAATGCGGCGATTAAATTGATTAAAATTGTTTTAAAACAAAACGGTGTCGTTATAATTAATTCATAACACGTATTTAATATTAAGAAATCCCATGAAAGTTTGGTAAATTTGTAAGTGAAATCAGTAGTCGATCAAAGCAAACAAAATATTTATATTAGCGTTCCAGATTCTGCGACCATATAAAAAACAATCTTGGCTCTATTCATTTTCCTCATGACACAAGTATGTCATTGATGTCATATACGGATTTATGGAACTATGGATAGTCTACCAAGTAGGGATGATCAATATTCATCGATGTTCGATAAACTTCGATGATAGGCGAAAAGATCGTCGATTTTACACCATTGTTATGTCCTCTAAAAAATCGATATATCGATACATCAATGGTATGAGAATAACATTGGAACATATAATTGCTATATTCCACTACAGTCGAATTCCAATAAGTACCCACTCAATAAGTTACCGCTTCCCCTCAATTTTCACCCCCACTAATAGCTACGCTGTCTCCCACCCAATGCTACACATTTATATTTTTATACGTGTATACAAATGTATTATTCATGTGCATGTTACAGCGCATCAGTTTTATAGTTTACTATTTTAAAGGAGAAGGCTCGTTTTTCAAGCAATTTTTATCTATAACCGTATAGTTCAGTCAACGGTTATAGATAAAAATTGCTCGATAAACGCAGTTTCTTTTTATCTTGTCTATTTAAATACAGATATACAATATCTTTGAGTTCATATATTTCATGCGGAGACTGAGTATTAACATTTCATGTTAAATGTCAATTTTCAATGTTGCTCGTGTCATAATCATAAACTTTTTCCTAAAAGCAAGCCAACGAATAAAATAAAAAAAATCAAAGGATTAGTTCCATAAACATAATCTTAAGATTAAGAAAATTACGTTTGTAAAATATGCCCAGTAATTTCATTGTAGTTAGTGAAATTACTGGGCATAAGAAAATAAATTACTTTACGTCTCTATGTGACGACTGCAGTGTGATGCCTCGCAGGACTAATCCTGGGTACCATTCTAATAATTATAGTCAGGCATGTCGCTTAGCAACAGGCGAATGACATGACGTCTCACCACCAAGTTGTATAAAAAGACCGCGAAAAAGGGACTAGGGACATCAAACCAGAGGGTTGAGTAGCAGCGGCCTGTCAACCAGAGCAGCAGCCTTTCCGCGCACATGAACCCACCTGTCAAGCGTGATTTCAGAAAGAACAATTTTTACGAAAGATAAAAACAATGCGAGCAATGCCATGGGTAAAAGCTAATAGTTATATATATCAATGACAACACCACAGTCCACAGAGTACATAATCACTGCGAGTGCGACAAGCCGACACTGCCGACAACACTTAATATAGGCCAAAGGACTTAGACTCCAGGCCTCAATAATAACAAACACTTACTTATAATTATAACTGTCATAAGTGACGCTTGTCAATTTCTGATGAAAAATGCACTAACGTTGTTGGGTAGATGCAGAATTGTTACTTTTTATTTACCAATAATATCACAATTATAAAGCGTACATCGATGCTATTATTCACCGCTTAGAGTAAAAAATATAAAAATCTCTCATCAACTTACTCTGTAGTGTTTCACACATAAATCGTGAATGTGAAACTTAGAATCGACTGTTATTGCCTACAAAATATTTATTTCCTTTCACAATGAGTGCTGTAGAAGACAATACCGGTAATAATGAAGATGAAAACATGCAATTAAGTGAAGACGCAGGTAACATAAAGAAAGGATCAGTATCCGAGGATAATGTACCATCTTTGGATTCCAATATAAGTAGTGGAATTATTGGCGCCATATCGGAAAGTCAGCCTCAGCCAAATATTACACTAAAAGAGTCCAACAGAGAATCTGGTGACGGTACAGGAGAAGTTTTTAGTGAAAATACAGTGCCATCTCATATACCAGAAACACAGATGGCAGAAGAATTAGTAAATACTGATCCAAGCAATGGCAGTGGGCATTATCTAGCAAAAACTCAAGTTAATAATGAAGACACAAAAAAGGTTAATGATAATAATGATAATTTAAATGAAGCAATAACTTCTATTTCACACTTCAACATTAAGCAACATGACAGAAATGATAGCTTGTGTAATAGATGTGATAACATTGAACTGAACAAGGGTGATACTGTAGATATAGTTGATGATGATATGGAATTAAGATGGGAAGATGATGATGATGGTAATAATCAAGTTATGATGGATAATAATCAAAAACCTTATACTGATACCATTAACCTCTCTGAAGAGCAGCTATTGGATGATGCTGATATAAATTCTGAAATATCTGGAAATGAAGAGAGAGATAGAGACATTTTTACAGAGAACAGTGAAGAAAATAACAAAGTTATTATGGGAGATATTTATTCAAAAGAAATTGAGAATTGTCCTGCAACTTCTGAAATTAGTTCTGTAATGGATATTTCTGTAGAGAAGAGTGTGGATATAATAGTCACAGGAGGTGCACTATTAGAAGACACTGAAATAAATACAAAATCTACAGAAAATTGTTCTAATATAGATAGTCCTGTAGAGAAGACTATAAATAAAAAGATTGACTGTATCATAGAAGATAAACTATTAGAAAATACTATAATAAATACTGAAACTTTAGAAATAAATCCTGAAGTGGAAATTTCAGTGGGCAAGAAAGAAGAAAGCCAATATGAAGATATTCTTTTGGAAAACATACTTTTAACAGGAACAGATTATAATGCCAGAACAGCTATTGAGAAGGAAGAATATAATGGTACAGTGCTTGAACAAAACCTTTTAGAAGAAATCATTGATGAAAGTTCTGAATTAATTCCTAAAATAGAGGTTTCCATGAATGAATGTTTGAACAAAATTGAGGTGATACCTGAGATATCCAAAGTGGTGCCAGAGACAGATGTTTCAAATGAAATAAAGAATGAAGTTGTTCTGGTAGACAAACTTGTAGAAGAAAATAAAGCAATTGCTGAGCCCTCTGAAGTTATTCTAGCAAGAGATGTTTCTATTGATGGAGTAAGTAATGAAAAGGTAGAGTCTGTAAGGAGTGATCAACCTCAAAATGACATGTGCACTGCTTTAGATGTATGTGATTCCTCAAATATAGTTAAAGCTATTGAACAAACTTCAATAAATATGACTACAATATGTGAGGAAGATTCTCCTATACCCATCAGATCTGATCATGCCTTGCAAAAACCTGATGTTATGCTAGAAATACCAACACAGGAATTGATTGACATTGATGATGAAGATGTCTTTATGAATATAGATCAATCCAAAGTTATTTATAGTCCAGATGATGGTGGAAATGTTTTGGGTGAAGATAGAATCAATGAGAAGACAGATGGTCAAGAGGGTGTAACTACTGAGCCTGAACATAGAGTAATTAGAGATCAAACAAATGATAAAAATATTGTTAAGGAGGAAAAAATTAAAAATGTTGAGAAAATTAGTTCTTTTTTACAAGAAACAATTGAGGAGAGTTTAGAAAAAATGTTTGCTGAGGATGAACTAACTGCAGTAAAAGAGGTTGCTGCTTGTAAAGGTAAATGAAAAATTCCATTTGAAATTTCAATATTATTTTAACTTCTTAGGGGGTAATTCCAGGCTCAATTAAAATGCAATATAATTTTATTATGCAATGTATTCAGTATAAAGGGGATTATAATAAACATGGAAATGAAGAGTAAGAAAGAGAAGAAGAGGCCTTGGCCTTCGCCATGATCGCGGCTTACGTAAGGCCCTCGTCCACCCCTCCAGGCTGCAGCTGTGGAATAGGGGGCATGAAGCCGGGCAGCCTTATGTTTGGCCGCCTTTGCCGCCTTCTTCGCCTTTTTGTTGGCCTTATGTTTCAAACACCTTGTGGTGCCAGTTAAGAATACCACCACCCCATCTCTTCTTGTGGGTGTTCTATAAGGTGACTATGGGGTTAGCTGGAGGATGGGAGCAGTGTCCTTTGACTACATTTATAACTAAACTGCAATTGCCAACCTGTCTCCCAAGCATCAAGATTATGGAAAAACCCCCTAATGAGCCCCACAATGCAGAACCATAATCTTTGGGAGAGGCTTCTGTCCAGCAGTGGACTTTTTTTGGCTGAAATGATGAATGTTCTCATTACTGTGAATCTAGATGCAGTGTGTTCTGTTTAAACGGGACTTAAAATTTCGAATTTAACCTAACTTATTACATTATGAATACAAAATTACAGTATGCAGTATGTATATATAGTCCATATGGTGGCAAACCAGGTTCGTATTGAAGTATTGTCTTAGTTCAACTCGAGCCTATTTATTCGCCTTACTTATCTATTGATTGTATGAATGTCCTTAATTTGTGAAGGGTGCTATATTGATCATATCTTGATCCCTAAGTGATTAAGCAGATTTACTTAGTTCTCTCTTCAACTCTAGTTGGTTTTCTTAATCCTAATCTGAAACTCTTTTAGCAACTACAAGCCAAACATCAGATGTGCTGTCTTCAACATCTGCTACAAAGATAACTTCTGACAAATCTGAGTTTGTTTCTCCAATAACACTAGCAGTAACAACTCAAGATGAGCAGCATTCAACATTGATGAATGAAAATACTCCAGAACCATTGGACCAAGTTCCTGAGATTGTACAAGCAACAACAAGACAAGACCCAGCAGCGCAGTCCTTAACATCTTTAGACAATATGGGTCCGGACACTTCAGATGAAGTACCCGACATATCAGACAGTCTCGGACTGTTAGCGGAGTCTTCAAGACGAATGGTAGAGGAGGATGAAGATCAAGATGATGATGATGATGATGGAGATGAGGATGATGATTTTGAGGATGGTATGTTGGGTTATTTCTATTTATTAAAACAGTACTAGGATTTCTTGTATTATAGATGCATTTGCCAACACAAATCTAGCAGGTACAAAGACCTAGAATTGAAACAATAACTGTGGTCATCATATTGGCAAAAAGTCTGATGAGCAAAGGTCTGTCTTTAAATTTCCACAATTGTGACATTTGCCAGTACAAGTGGTATGCGGGTTGGTAAGCTGTTCCACAGAAGGGACACTGCTGCACATCCCTTTGATTTAGAATCCCTGAGTCGCCTTTACGACATTCAAACGAAGTAATAGTGTGGTACTATATTCTCGATTTGGACATCTCACAGCTCTAAGCATGTGCAGGATGGCTACAATCACGCGTTTGCGTCAGTACTGGGCTCTTCCAGCTGCTCGTGCCACGTCTCAAGTGGGCGTAGATATCGCTTATTATTTTGTCACGAGGAAATCCTCATGTACTTCCTGGAATTCAGAGGGGCATGCTCAACCAGTTACCGTTAAAACCTCAGGTGTTCCTTGTACTTATCCATGGCTGAGGATGAGGAGTTCCAAGTCTAGTCCATACAAATATTTGTTCGTAATTTATTATTGTGCATGTGCTGGCTACGAATAGCACCAACCCATCTCATCCCTTGGGTGTCGTAAAAGGCGACTATGGGATTAGCCGGAGGATGGGCAGCACCGCCTTTCGAGTACATTAATAACTCAACTACGATCGCCAACCCGCCTGCCTAGCGTGGCGATTATGGGGAGAGCACACAAGTTACAACACACCCAGATCGGTCGTTGTGGCGATCTTTGGGGCAGGCCTGTGTCCAGCAGTAGACTTTATTCGGCTGAAATGATGATGGAATGATGATTTATTATTCAAATCATTCAGAAGTTAAAGACCACCAACCAACATAAATGTTAAACTTTCTAAGTCACAAGTAAAAGCTGGTAAATACATAAAACCTTTTAGAAAGCAGTAACCAAATCTCAGCTGAACAATCAGAAGACTCTAATGCTCCACATTCAGAGACGGAACCAGTCAAATATCTTGATGGGAATGAGATTGACCTACCAGAGATCAAAGAGGAAACGGTGGCGTTTGCAGTGAGGAATATAGAAGGTTTGACACAGGAAGCTGTACAATTTAAAGGAGATATAGAAATCGTGGAAGAAATTGATGTAAGTTTTACTAATTACTACTGCTTTTGACAAGATATATATATGTATCAACACGTAAATATCCACTGCTAAATATGCCAGTCAGGGGCGGATCAAGGATTTTAATCGAGGGGGGCTCTCGGTACTCATGTTAGTAGTTTTCAGTGATCATTGTTGATAGGTCTAGGTAATAGGTCTTCGCCGCTATAAGGCTTCTGGGTTCGCTGGGGCGTGGATTGGGGAATCTGCGTGCCCACACCAAGCAACCCACGAGAAGACGGTGGCGCGCATATGGCCACGTGCTGGGACACTTCGGGGATCCTTTACCCCCCCTCTTCTACCACCCACCCCCGTTCTTTGCCTACGTCCACTGCTGGACATAGGCAAAGAACGAACAACAACCAGTCTTAGTTTATGTTGTATGCTTAACGGGGGATTTTCCCATAATCGCCACGCTTGGCGATCGTAGTTAAGTTTCGAATATACTCGAAGGACTAATCCCATAGTTGCCTAAAACGACACCGATGGGATGAAATGGGTTGGTGCTATTCTTAGCTGGCAACAGTCAACTTCCTAATATTTGTACAAATCAATTAAAAATGCTTGGTTAAAATGACAGCTAACAGATGTGTATAGTGTAGGCTTCCTCATATAAAGGTTGAGCATCCACTAGGCTTACTAAATCATGCTGAAGAAATCTGCAATAATCCGCCTCCCATATATTTACCATGAAACTACGTCGATTAGTGAAGGCGCTAATCGCTCGTCAGCCTTTCTACTCAACTTGACGTGCCTCAATCGATGCAGGAAATCTGAAATGAATTTTTCCGTGTGGTGTCCGGATTAAGAACCACTCCATCTCCTCCTGTGGATGTCGTAAAAGGCGACTAAGGAACTCTAAGGGATGGGCAGCAGCATCCCTTCTTGGAACAGCAGCCCTACTGCGCCCGCCTACCAAGCGTGGTGAGGACTGGCAAATTCCCCCCATAATCACGACACAATTGTTGAAATCTATGGGAGAGGCCTTTGTACAGATCCCACAGATGTCGTAAAAGGCGACTTTATCAGTGTCCCTTCTGTGAAACAGTTTGCCACCACCCATTCTGCGCTCACCAACCCACCAGTCAAGCGTGGCTAGTACTGGTACATTCCGCCCAAACAGACGAAACACGGCATGTAACGGGTAGTTTCTGGGAGAGGCGTTTGTTCAGCAGTGGACGTATTTTCGCTGACCTGTTGATGATGATGGTGATGATTTCTCTTTCTCTGGCGTGCTCCTCTTCTTAATCAAGTGAAACTAAAGGGGGAAATCTTCTAATCTATCCCTTAAGCACAAGCACGACGTACTCTCACGACGACTTGCGACGTTTGCCCAACTCGTCTGTGAAGTACGCATCCGGAGTAAATGCGACTTCATTATTCTGGGTCGTGTTTTAGCTGCAGTGGACGCCAGCAGAAGCTATGAAGAGAGCTATGCTTGGTATTTCTCTACTAGACCTTTTTTTTTTGTTTTAAAAAAAACGTTGCCCCACTCTAGGATTTCTCCTGTGTCGTGAGTGCGTTGTACAGACATAAATCCCACATACAAGATCGAACCAGAAATGTGGAGATCTGTAGAAGAACTAAAGTTGTCGACATAGCTGAAAGGATTAGTAAACTGAATTGGCAATGGGCAGGGCACATTGCTCGTAGAACTGATGGCCGCTGGGGCACAAAGGTTCTAGAATGGAGACCGCGCACCGGAAAACGCAGCGTGGGACGACCTCCAACGAGGTGGACAGACGACCTGGTGAAGGTCGCTGGGAGTCGTTGGATGAGGGCGGCGTGTAACCGCTCGTTATGGAAATCTAAGGGGGAGGCCTTTGTTCAGCAGTGGACGTCCTGTGGCTGATATGATGATGATGATATGGACGCCAGGATTTACTCATAATGTAAATACTTGTGAACCAGTTGAGCTGGGCACTTTATTAAAAACAGATTTACATAAATAATTCACTTGTGCAGGTGAAATTACAAGAAGAATCGGTTCATGAAGAGACCAAATCGGCGGTTGATGCGTTATTGAAAGATGGATCCTCAGAAGTTATTGAGGTATGTACATTTTATGTTCTGTAAACTTAATCACAGACTCAATGGTTAAGTTAAAACTGCGTGTTTTTTTTCCGACCATTTTTAAGGTACAGAATGTACTGAAGCCTTGCAAACTTGACGACATGGTTGGTGTAGTGGTTGGTTGTTACAGTCGGCTGTTGCGCTCCGGGTCGCAGGTTAGATTCCCGCACGGAACAAATATTTTTATGATCTGCAGGTAGTTGTTCTGGTTGAATGTATTGTATGTGGAATTTGGGAATCTTAATGAGGGGCAACATTTTTGTGAATGAGAATGAGAAATGAGATACTGCAGCTCCATGTGAAGTCCTTGCGAATTGCCGAAAAACATACACACAGGTGCCGCAGTCTTTCTCCAATATGCGGATCGGAGACGCGATTTTAACGGAAGTGGTTCTCCGGATGACGAGATAATGCAATACTTGAACGAATTTTGAGCAGATGTCATTTTAAACAAAGATATGAGACAGTCATACGGCACCGATGGCCCAGTGGCGAAGTAATTGGTTTTCTGCGCAACGTGTCGTGGGTTCGATCCCCGCACGAAACATATATTTGTATGATCTACAGATAGTTCTTTTTTTTTTTAAAAAAACGTTGCCCCACACTAGGGTTTCTCCTGTGTCGTGGGTGCGTTTACAGACATGAATTCCACATACAATACACCCAGACCCGTAATAACTACCTGCAGATCATACAAATATTTGTTCCGTGCGGGAAACGAAACCACTACCCGGAGCGCAGCAGCCGACTGTATCGGCCACTGCACCAACCGTGCCGTCACACATTGTTTCGGTTCTGGGTGTGTTTGCATGTGAAATGTGTGTCTGTAAACTGTACTGTACCCATGACACAGGAGAAAGCCTAGCTGGGGAACAACGTGTTTCCATAATAAAAATGGGACGTAGTTCTTTTACGCGGCTTACAGTAAAGTGAACTGGCAGAAATCGTCACGTAAGGAAAAAGCGTTATGCTCTCTCCAAGCGACCTTCCCCTTCCTAGACTGTTAAGGTTTTAAATTCATGCCGATCTCTTTTTCAGGATGCCGTAGTTCCACAGGTAGCCACAGTTTTTAATGTAGTAGACACAGCTGACAGAGAAGCAGAAGATAAAATAGAAGTTGGCACAACTCCGGACGAAGACCAGGCCCCAGAGCAGAGCAAGGAGACAGAAGAAGGTTTGTCATATTTTTTAATAAACATAACATACTGGGCTGGTTTAGGCTTATGCCCGCGAGGGGTTTGGGGGGCACAATTCGAGGGGTTTGGGGGGAACAATTTGAGGGGTGTTACAATCTTTGGGAGGGCACCAAAATCAGTGACGTTAGATATAGTGGCTGAAGTGCAGTCGCCCAAAACGTTGGTATTACAAATAAAACGGGTATATCGCCAATGAAGTGTCTATAACTTCCGTTTGTTCTAACTATCTTTTGTCAATCTCGAACTTCTTACTTTGGATTGTCAAAAGTTCAGAATACACTTGAAATCATAAAATTATATAAAACTATCAAATTCATGTAATGACCTACCAAAATAAATCTAGGTCAGTACAGAGACCTAATTATCAGAAGTAAACAACCGTTTCTTACGTCGCCTGTACCCCTAGTACGAGTTTCTTTTTACAGTCGAAAAGTACGAACGAAACTACACGGTTACCGCGTTCGGCGCTGCGATTGGCCCGCTCCAAACTCTTCAACCAATCGGAGCGCCGAACGCGGCACACGTGTAGTTTACTATCACGTTTCGACTGAAAAGAAACTTGCACATTTGCACATTTATTGGCACTTCATCGTCGAAATAAACATTTAACAAAACTGGTCAGATCCTTAAGGGTATTTATTATTTGGTATCGCATTGTTTACACATATTCTTAGATGCAAACAACTCAAATGCGATCGCCAACCCGCTTGGCAAAAATAAGAGCATAACACACTGAGACCGATCGTTGTGATGATCTTTGCGGAGGTCTGTGTCCAGCAGTGGACTTTATTCGGCCGAAATAATGATGATGATGATTTGATCACAAAAATCTCTTTACCATTTTACTACTAAAACGCACATAGATAAAAAAAAGTGCGCCGCTGTAGTAAAATAGCAATAAAAGTTGATTTGCTCAAATAGCAACTTTACTTATTAATTATTGCAAAAAGTCTTGTTTAAAAAAGCAATGCCTTTTAGCCCTCTGATTGACCCCTTAAAATGAAGTGCACTGACTTTCTAGGACCCTCTAACGGGTGTAAGTGACATTGTAACAAAAACTGATACCTTGGATTCAGTACATGGTTCATGCATTTTCATTGTTACTATCCCGAGTATATCTAACTGATTTCAGTATAAAAATATTGTTTCCTAAAAGCTTTTCTGAAGACAAACACAATAAATGTAACTTTGATAAAACTGCAATGTATTAAAACTAAACGGTAATTTTCGCTACAGTTCACAGATGAGGTTATCGCAGCAATAACGCAACGTCGTGATCGCTTTGTTAACGATACACTGTGTGCTCAAAAATGACAAAAACTGTAACTTGTTATTCCCGGGATAAATGGCTTTTCTAGTTTTATTATTTTCCAATGTTTACGATACGTTGTCACTTATAACCTGTATATTAAAGCTAACTAAGAAAAAGGGCCATCAACACGTTTGCTGTATCGAATCAGAAATTGCATATCAGACAAGGCCTAAGGCACCATTCAAAGTCAAAGCCAAATAATTTTTATTTCAAATAAAACAATTACTGGCTCTTATGAAACGTCAGAATTTTAGTTGCACTACAAATATATGCACACGCTGAGCACGCTACCCACACATTCCCGGTCGAATATTCTCGTTATTACTCCCATAGGTAGGTAGGTTATTTGTACACCTAAGCTCGAACAGAAAGCCGGCGACGTCGCGCGATTTCGTTGTGTTACACTAGTTTGCGAACGGCCAGCGACGAGTGATAGGCGACCAGAGTATGATGCGACCGGTTGCGACCAGAGTATTATTCGACCAGCGACCAGAGATTGATGAGACCGGCGACCAGAGATGTATGCGACCGGCGACCAGAGATTTATGCGACCAGCATATCAATTTAGTACATTATCAGTGTCACTAGGCACTACTTACTGTAGACATGCATTGCGTGAGCGACCTGAAACGACATATCATTGGTCACCAGTCGCGGTTACCTTACGTTTGAGTCCCGCCAACATTAAACAATCTATTGATTGAGTCTGGCCAAGAGGGGCTAATAGCCAACTGCACTCACTGATCGGTAAACGCTCGGCGCGGTCAGTCTATGGATGGGTGACCGTGTAGTGGTATTTGAACTGAGCGTCTCCGTGCCTCGGAGAGCACGTAAAATCGTCGAGCCCGGTTGTTGTCATCAAAACTTTTAAATTTTTTGTCTGTCTGTTCCGGCTAATCTCCGAAACGATGGGACCGATTTTGACAGGACTTTCACGGGCAGATAGCTGGTGTTATAAGAAGTAACTTAGGTTACCTTTATTATAGAAACATAATTAGGGATCCGCGAAAAAAAATCAAACCCATTAAATCCAATATATATACTAATTATAGTATAACTATAATAATAATATAATATTTATAAATAATCCGACTTCTTTTTAATTAAACGGCGGGTGAAACCGCGGGACACAGCTAGTGAGTAATAATAGCGAAATCTGAGACTTTACTATAAATCCTGGGTCTATGGAATAGAGTTCATTTTAGATTAACGCAATCCAGACTTGAGTGCTTACTTACGATTTGATTCTCGTTCTGTAATATGGACCTTAGATTTACTGGTTCTCCTTTCATCCTTAGACACGACCAAGCTATCGCCAAGCGAGGAGTTAGCCAGCCCGTCGCCGGTCAAACGAACCCCAAGTAAATTGAGAGAATTATTATTAACAACGATTACAGATAATAGTATTGTTAATATTGTGGATTTGGAGGAAAGCAGCTCTTCTGAAGATGGTGAGTTTTACCCTTTGTCAAGAAAGTTGCGCTGCGTTGAAATACACGTACACTTTCGAGTAGTATTCTATTGAATGGTACGCGTGTATCGTGTTGTGTCCGGATTAAGAATAAAGCACCACTCCATCTCCTCCTGTGGATGTCGTAAGAGGCGATTAAGGGACTCAAACCAGAGGGATAGGCAGCAGCGTCTCTCCTTGTACATCAGCCGTTCTGCGCTCATCAACACGTGTATCATACGTGGTGAGTACTGATAAATTCCCCCCAAAATAACGATGAAATTGTGGAATTCTAGGTTGGAGTTGTTTAGCAGTGGGCGTCCTTTGGCTTATATGATTATGATGATAAGGTACGCGTCGGGTTTCGATACGTTGGGCTGGTCAACTAAGACATCACCTTAAAGATAAGATATGAGATAAAAAAAAAAAAGATGTAAACTATTTATAGGCTTATAAATAATCAAACTTAAGCTACCACGTTCCAACATATAGATGTCCTGTGGAAAGGAATGGGACAGAAACGCCGGGTTACACTTTCTCGTATCGATCGTAATCGTAATTTAATTATTCTTCTTTTTTAAATGATCGTGTGGTTGGTGGCCAAGCTTGTGTCAGAGTTGTCCAAGCCGCCCAAAGGACTGCCATCTAATGATCACAACCGGGACCGGCGATTTTACATACCCTCCGAAGCACAGAGACGCTCAGCTCAACTACCACTATGCGGTCACCCATCCATAGAAAAACCGCGCTAAACGTTGCTTGACCTCACCGATCGTTTAACGATCAGTGACTGCAACGGGCTGGGAGTTTTTAATTTAAATCATAATATCGTCAGGGATTGTTCAATAGAGCGTTAGTAGTATTGGTAAATATCAAATACCATATTCATATCAATATCCATTTCAGCAGAGTGCACCGACGCGAAATTTGGCTACTTTCGTAACTTACGCGATATTGTACCATCGGCGATGTTACAATATTGGTCACTAAACTGTTCAGAAAAGAATTAAAACTTCTTAAAAGACTAAAAAAGCCTGATTGCAATATCTCGTGGAGGTCGTAAAAGGCTACTATGGGAGCTACTATGGGATTAGCCGCAGGATGGGCAGTAGCGTCCTTCGAGTACATTAATTACAACTCAACTGCGATCTTCAACCGGCACCTTGAATAGCTAAAAATAGCGACAGCAGATGCGACAGCAGCTATCGCAGAGCCAAATAGAAAGGCGAGGATGACATTTTTCGTTCATTGATCGTCCGAGTGTCCGTGTGGTGTCCGGATTAAGAATATAGCACCACTCCATCTCCCACGTATGTCGTAAAACGCGACTAAGGGAAACTAAACCATAGGGACAGCGTTCCTTCTGTGAAACAGTAGCCATACTGCGCTCACCAACCAAGCCAAGCGTGGTCAGTACTGGCAAATACCCCCTAAAATGACAACACTATTCTGGAAATCTTTGGCGGACGCCTGTGTTCAGCAGTGGACGTATAAATGGCTGATGGCTAACTAATACCTTTAACTTTACAATTACATATATAAATTTATACTTGAGTTTGATGACACTTTAATTTTTAATTTAATGAATTATTTAAGTACTTTATTTTTTATTACACATTTATTCACGAACACAAAATAATATATTATGTACATGGGTACTGCAACAGCATTTACGTCTGTCGAGCACAAGGTTCCAGATGAAAATCAGCGCCAAGCACGTAAGGGTTTGGCATTAAGCTGATCTGGACACCTTTTTGGGCAGCCATGAGACACATTATACCTATCAATGTTTTACAAACCTCTTCTGTTTATTCTTGTCATATAAATTGTTTTTGTTTATTTTAAATTGTTTAATATTCTTATTGTGTTGCATCTTGCTGTCCAAATAAAAGTTTATTCTATTCTATATGATGATGATCGTCCGACAGTGTACTTCGGATATCTTCTAGTCAATCGCTATCGGCAAATACGTAATACCAAAATGACGTTTGATAGCGGCATCTGCGCGATATACGCATGGCGCCTGCCACGCGGGGCGATTATGGCAAAACCCTCGACATAAACCTAGACTGGTCGCTGTGGTGATCTTAGGGGAGGCCTATATCCAGTTGAGGACGTTATTCCGGCTGAAATGATGATGTTACTAAATTGTCATGGCTCCATTAGACCGAGTCCCAATAGACGTCACCTGCTCATGAGTATGGCCCATGCATCAGCTCAACCATATTGTAGGAAAACCGCTACCATCAGCAGGACGTTTAAGTGATTAGATCTTGTACACAACTGGTAGTAAAATAATAGCCCAGTTGTAAGAGCCACAAGACCACAATCATATCAGCCAAAGGACATCCATTGCTAAAAAAAAGGCCGCCCCCATAGATTACGGCAACAACCAGTTACATGCCACCCGCATCCAATGACTCAAAGCGACCTTCACCAGGTCGTCTGTCCGTCGGAGGTCGTCCCACGCTGCGTTTTCCGGTGCGCGGTCTCCACTCCACAACCTTTTTGCCCCAACGACCATCAGTTTTACGAGCAATGTGCCACGCCCATTGCTATTTCAGTTTACTAATCCTTTCAGCTATGTCGGCAACTTTAGTTCTTCTACGAATTACCTAATTTCTTATTAGATCTCGTAGAGAAATACCAAGAATAGCTCTCTCCACAGCTCACAGACCTTGAGCTTTCGTATGAGGCATATAATGAGTGCCCACGTCTCTGTGCCACATGTCATCACTGGTAACACACACTGGTTAAAGACTTTGGTCTTGAGGCATTCATATTAATATTCATTTATTTGCCTGAAATATGGTACATAAGTTGCGGTATTGTTGACGAAAAGACGTTGCGAAGTTTCTCGAACGCCGACCAGCCGAGTCGGATTCGACGATTGACCTCTTTCTCAAGGTTGGATCTAGTTAACTGGACGGTTTGTTGTAAGTAGACATACTCGTCAAAAAACAACTTCGGGATCAGAGGTCTCAGTGGATATTAGGATGGGCTCGACATGGGCACTTGGCATGATTTTCGTCTCGCCCATGTTAGTTTTAGGGCCCACGACCACAAACATTAACAGATGTCTCAATTCAATGAAATCACATATATAATTAATCCTTCCTTATATTGACATTGCCAACAGATATACAAGAAGTCGAAAAACAACCAGAACTGGAAATAACACCCGAAGACGAACCAATATCTCTATCTGTATCTCCCGACCCACAAGCTGTTACCAACGTAAACATACCATCAAGCATAGAGATTATGTGTACTTCCGGCGGTACTACCTCTGAGATGGTGACTAAGGAAGGGGAGGTTGTCATAAGTGGTATACCAAAGCCTCCCCCACATAAACCGGTAAGTATATCTACATAGATATAATTGTTTTTTTGTTGTAGAGTAAAACGGGCTGGCTCGAAGGGGTACTTACCACGTTAGAAAGAGAGAAGTCCTATTATTTTCTTTTACAATGTGCTCACATATAAATATATACTTAACAGTATTGGTAAAGATATTAATAATAATAAATTAGCAGAGTAAGGAGCTTCGCGGATGCTTTTACCGGGCCCTTCGTGGGCCTGATGTGAACTTTTTGGCGTGATGTCTTGGCTACGTTTTAGTGACCTCTTCGGGAAAACTGAAGGTTTTATCTGTGCAATTATGGATGAAGTTAGCATGACGAATAACTACCGGATATATATAGTAAGGATGGTACGGTTGACATCTGTCGGGCATGTCACTATTGGGATGAATCTTTCCTTCACATTATTTCCGGCTGTTCCGTCTTGCTAATGGCGAGTATTTGCAAAGACATAACCAAGTGGCCAGGATGATCTACCTGTAACTTGCACTGCAATACAACCTTGTGGCTTCAAAAGTGCCATACTACAAGTATGTGTCCAAGAATTAAATATCTTGACTTGGTACAAGAGTTGTCGACATGTGAGAGGTAGACTCTGCAATAATTGTGCCGATATTTGTTACGGCCAATAGCCTAATGGCCAAGAGTCTCGACCAACACCTAAGAGGCTCACGTTAGCCGACTGGGTCAATGGCTTGATGCAGAAAGCGGTACTCCTGGACCCGTGTTCATATTGTTAGGAGGTTCTTCTCTCTGAACTCCTGGCCACCGGTAGCTTGGATGTTGTTCTCGATGCCAGTGAGCTACTATTTTTTATATTTTTAAATATATATTTTATATTTATATATATTTTTAAATGTAATTTGTATGCTTTTATGTCAGATAAAAGGCAATAATAACTTATATATTTCAGGCTACTTTGGTCCATCTCGTCCTCGACAGCCGGTGGAACTTCCTGCCGCACTTCAGGCGGCTGGCCCCCAAGTTGACGGCGGCCGCGTCTGCACTTTCGCGGCTGCTGCCCAATTTGAGGGGCGGAAATGCCTCCTGCCGGAGGCTTTACATGGGGGTCGTGCGGTCCATGGCCCTTTACGGGGCCCCAGTGTGGGCTAAATCCCTGAGGGTAGCCAACGTCGCCGTGCTGCGAAGGCCGCAGCGAACGATGGTCCTCAGGGTAATAATGGCATACCGCACGGTCTCCTACGAGGCGGGGAGCCTCCTTGCCGGATCACCGCCCTGGGACCTAGAAGCGAGAGCCCTCGCGTCGCTGTATCAGTGGCGCGGGGAGGCGCTAAGTCGGGGCGAACCGCCAGTACCTCGTGAGATCGAGGTGCGTCGGTTCGAGCTCCGGCGGATCCTGGTGGCGGAGTGGAAAGGGCGACTGGAGCGGCCCACTGCAGGGCACGCCGCGGTAGCGGCGGTAAGACCAGTAATGGAGGAATGGCTGGAGAGGCGGCATGGCGCCCTCACCTACCGGATGACGCAGGTACTCTCGAACCATGGGTGTTTCGGGAAGTACCTGTGTCGAATAGGCCGAGAAGAGACGCCTGGTTGTCATCACTGTGGAGACTGCCCGGAGGACACGGCGCAGCACACGCTGGAGGAGTGCCCAGCTTGGGCAGCGCAGCGCCGTGACCTCGTCGTGGCGGTCGAAGGGGATGACCTCTCGCTTCCGGCCATGGTTCGGTCCATCGTCCGGAGCGAGAGCGCGTGGGATGCCGTCGCCTCCTTTTGCGAGGAAGTGATGCAAGCAAAGGAGGCGGCAGAGCGGGTACGGAGGGATATCTCCGATCCCCTCCGCAGAAGACACACCGGGCGTCGGCGCCGGGGTGGGGCGCTGGACGATCTCCGGCCACCATGAGGAGCGGCCTGCGGGCGACGAGCCAGGGGCGGGCCGTCGCCCGAACAGAAACAGGCCCGAGATGGCGGCGCGCGTGTTCCGCGCGCGCCTCTCTGAAGGATAGGTGCGGCCAACAAGGCCGCACACAGGGCCGATACCTGCCGGGGGAGCGGTCCAATGCAGAAAAGCGTACAACTCACCCCCGGCTAGAGGTAAGAAGAAGGACACCGTGGGGTTTTAGCCGGTTTGATCCCGGCATGCCCCTCCGCCCTTCCCAAGGCGGAGGAAGTCCAAGAGGATTTCCCCACGTTAAAAAAAGGCTACTTTGGTCCATAGGCCATTACCTAATATAAATGATTAATAATACAGATTATGTTAGTATAAAGAAACTTAAGTCTATGTCAGTAAGAACTTCGCTTCGCATTACTTCACTATGCGTTTGACACTTGTAAGAGAAAGCACGGAAAACCATGCCTTGTGTCAAAAGTCCTCTTCCATGACGAGGTGCAGGAGACACGTTGGTATTCGCACCATGAATGCCGCGACGTTGACGTTGCCGCGCGACTCCAGCAACTGCTTTCTCGGCGTGTATTTTTTTTGTACGTACTTTGGCGCACGCATGTACTCCATGATGTCCTCTGCCTTAGTGGTGTAGTGTAGGCGAGAGATATACACCCGAGAGACATATTGTAACCCAAAGCATTTAATGGTGCGCACCAGGTTTTGAACTCACGTAGTCGTCTTTTGCGACACCCACGTGATGAGATGGGGTAGCCCTATTCATGAACGGAGCTGCACGGCACCTGTGGGAACGTTTATATTTAATTCATACACATTCATTATAATAAAACACTTTTAAACGGATTATATCGCGTATATTATAGATTTTGTTTTTCCTGACATTTCGAACACTTCGCAGGGTTCGTGGTCGCAGGATGAAATTGATTCGAAACGTCAGGAATAACAAAAATATACGCGATAGAATCCTTTTAAAAGTATTTTATTATAATGTGCAATACTCGAGAAAACATAAGACATCACAACACAAAATCTTCATTAGATTTTTCTTTACAGGCTAGATTAAACACCAGTGAGGTATCCATCAAGACCGCCAGCAATGCTGAGCCATTAGTTATACCTGAAACTAAGGTAGGTAGAATAATAGTGTTGCCAGTAATTAGTGATTCACGAAGACGGAGACTCTCTGTCTACGATATTCTTTACATAATTAACTGTTTTTTAAAATATATATTTTCAACCCCATTATCAATTCACGCCTCCTCCAAAGATCGTCACAATAACCAGTCTGGGCATGCTGGGTGCTCATTGGTTTTACCAAGTCGATGAGTTTGGCAGGCGGGTAGGCGATCGCAGTTGAGTTGTTAATGTACTCGAAGGACGCTGCTCTGGCAATATTATAATTTAATTACTACACTAATTCGATACACAACGGTCCGTATCGTGTCCGGATTAAGAATATAGCACCACTCCATCTCTTCTCTTCCCGTGGAAGTCGTATAAGGTGACCAAAGGATTCTAAACCAGAGGGATGGACAGCAGCATCCGTTCTGTGGAGCAGCAGCCATTCTCCGCTCACCAACCCGCCTGCCAAGCGCTCACCACGCTGGCAAATTCCCCCCAATGTTATAACACAATTGTGAAAATCTATGGGGGAGACCTTTGTTCGGTAGTGGACGTTGTATGGCCGATATGATAATGATACAATGAATGAGGTATTGGAAAAATTACGAAATCAGTTCCAGTTATTATAGAGGCATATTTTCTTCGCTTTTTTTGGATACTCTGCCGTCTTCCTGTGGTTGTTACCATTATTTCCTTTCATAGTTTGAAAAAGCGTAAACGATATAGCTTCGTTTTGTTGACAGATGAATGGAGAGTCTCAATCCAATGCACAGGCCAAACCTAAACTGAGTCTAGAAATATTCACTCTAGACTCTGACGAGGACGATGCGGTTAAAGGTAAGAGTTCTAAGTCCTTACATCCTAACAGGCAGGTCTGTTGTGCTACTATGGGGGAGATTTCCTTAATTCTTTATTGCACACAATATTTATTGCGCACAATATTTATTGCGCATAATTTTTATGCTTTATTTCAATTGGCATAACTTTTAATGGCGTGATAATACTTTGAAATATATTTTTTTTAGGCTTATATATTATTTATTCGTATATAACTTGGGTACCACACTGTGACAGTAGGGTTAGGGTGCGGCAGGGGTGGGCCGACGCTTCGAGGATCCTGTTTTCTTCTTTTTTTTTTCTTTCGAGAACATTGTACCAATATGATTTAAAAAGAGTAACCATGGAGTTTCTTGCCCGTTCTTCTCCATAGGAAATCTACACCTTGGAACGAGGCAACTAAAGTCTTGACTATTCATAAGTGCCTATAAATGTTATAATAAAACACTTTTAAACGGATTCTATCGCGTATATTTTGATTTTTGATTTTCCTGACGTTTCGAATACTTTGCAGCATTCGTGGTCGCAGGATGACTAAGGTGACAGGCGTCGTTACAGATTTTTAAAAAGTTATTTTATTTATCTACCGTACAATTTTAATCAAAAAATTAGTTTCGATGCACGCAGTAATCACTCACAGTGTCTTGATGTTTCTTAGTGCGGTATCTTGTTTGGGACTTTATTATTTTAATGACTGGATTCCAAACAGGTGGTACCTGCCAACCATCTTCTCTATTAAAATTAGGATGTTTTTTAATTTCAATAGCCTCACGAAACATTCTAGGTACATATCGGTTCTCTTTCGCGAGTACTTGAGGTTGATCAAAACGAAGATAATGGTTTGGTTTGCCTAAGGCATGTTCACACACTGCAGACTTTGTGGAGCGTCTATGCTTGACGTCAGCTATATGTTCTTTTATTCGGGTGGCTATGCTACGCTTTGTTTGCCCTATGTATGATAAACCACAATCACAGTCAATCTTGTAGACCCCTGCATCTTGTAAGGGTATGTGACATTTCACTGGTTTGAGAAGTTGGCTGATCTTCTTGTGCGGCTTGAAATAGGTTTTTATAGAAGCACGCTTTAAGATATGACCAATTCTGTCCGTGACTCCCTTAATAAATGGTAAAACAGCGGGCCGTCGATCAACCGTGGTGAGTTTCGGGCGGCTTCTGCGACGGGGATGTGGAGCTTTCAAATTGTTATTTTGAAGAACTTGCTTCACATGGTTAAGCTCCCCTGCCAGGTGGTCGGCGTCGCAGATGCCGTGTGCTCTCTGTAACAAAGATTTGGCCACAGTAGCTAACTGACAAGGATGGTGGTGAGATTCACCGTTAAGGTACCTGTTTGTATGGGTAGGCTTTCTATACACAGTGTGGCTAACAGAATGATCTGGATTATGGATGAGAAGTATGTCAAGAAAGGCTAAGCAATTGTTATCCTCCAATTCCATAGTAAATTGAATTTCAATACACAGTAAAATTCAATTTACTCACCTCACTCACCACGGTTGATCGACGGCCCGCTGTTTTACCATTTATTAAGGGAGTCACGGACAGAATTGGTCATATCTTAAAGCGTGCTTCTATAAAAACCTATTTCAAGCCGCACAAGAAGATCAGCCAACTTCTCAAACCAGTGAAATGTCACATACCCTTACAAGATGCAGGGGTCTACAAGATTGACTGTGATTGTGGTTTATCATACATAGGGCAAACAAAGCGTAGCATAGCCACCCGAATAAAAGAACATATAGCTGACGTCAAGCATAGACGCTCCACAAAGTCTGCAGTGTGTGAACATGCCTTAGGCAAACCAAACCATTATCTTCGTTTTGATCAACCTCAAGTACTCGCGAAAGAGAACCGATATGTACCTAGAATGTTTCGTGAGGCTATTGAAATTAAAAAACATCCTAATTTTAATAGAGAAGATGGTTGGCAGGTACCACCTGTTTGGAATCCAGTCATTAAAATAATAAAGTCCCAAACAAGATACCGCACTAAGAAACATCAAGACACTGTGAGTGATTACTGCGTGCATCGAAACTAATTTTTTGATTAAAATTGTACGGTAGATAAATAAAATAACTTTTTAAAAATCTGTAACGACGCCTGTCACCTTAGTCATCCTGCGACCACGAATGCTGCAAAGTATTCGAAACGTCAGGAAAATCAAAAATCAAAATATACGCGATAGAATCCGTTTAAAAGTGTTTTATTATAATGTGTAATAATCGCGAAAATCTAAGACATTACTATGCCTATAAATGGTTTTACATGAATAAAAATATTTTTATCTTTATCTTATCTTATCTTATCTACAATCCCTTCCGGCCGGGGGGGACAGCTTTTCAGTCACCCTCCGAGATGTGCCTATAGGCGTGGCACCAGTGGGCGGCTCTAGTGTGATCATCAGACCCCGCCTTACGTGCGGAAGATGACCGCCCCAGTGGTTTTAACCGGTAGGAGTCCGGTATGCCCCTTCATCCTTCCCCGGGGCGGAGGAAGTAAGCAGTAGTGTTTAAACTTTAGACATTACTGTACTTCGGTTAGAAGGGGACTGCAGCTAGTGTAATGACTGGGCATAAGAGACTAAATAACTTTACGTCTCGAGGTGAGGAGCGCAGCCTGATGCCTCGCAGGACTAGTCCTGGGTAGCAGTACAATTGTTATGGCAGGCATGACGCTTATCATGCGGATGACTTGCTTGTCTCGTAACTAGGTTGTATAAAAAAAATATGCCTAAACATTTACGCAGAGTTAATATTATTCGTAACGATCATTCATCATCCTATCGGCCATGAACGTCCACGGCTGAACAAACGGTTGGTACAGTGGCTGAGACAGTCGGCTGCTGCGCTCCGGGTCGTGGGTTCGATTCCCGCACGGAACAAATATTTGTATGATCTGCAGGTAGTTGTTCCGGGTCTGGGTGTATTGTATGTGGAATTCATGTCTGTAAACGCACCCAGGACACAGGAGAAATCCTTGAGTGGGGCAACGTTTTTTTAAGAAAAAAATAAAATAAAAAAACGCCTCCCCCATAGATTTCCACAACTGTGTCATCATATTGGGGGGAATTTGCCAGTACTCACCACGCTTGGCAGGCGGGTTGGTGAGCGCAGAATGGCTACTGTTCCACAGAAAGGACGCTGCTGCCCATCCCTCTGGTTTAGAGTCCATTAGTCGCCTTTTACGACCTCCACGGGAGGAGATGGAGTGGTGCTGTATTCTTAATTCGGCCACCACATGGATAACGATCATTAGGATAACTGAAAGTATGCCATGATAAATTATGACATGAGATTTAATGCGAATCAATAAACTGTGTATGTGTAACATCAAAAACCTTGTTTTAGAAACACCCACCACAGCATCTCCACACAAAATGACAGCGCTAGAGCTCGAAAAAGCCCGAGAAACAAGCAAATGCATCAACTACTGTTGTACCAGCGACAGCAAGGAATGTTACCGAGTCGCAGATGCCGCCACTGTGGCATATTACGACGCGGGACGGAAGAGGCGAGCTATGGTGTGCCAGCCGTGTGCTGAGGTGGTGGCTAATAGGACTAAGGTAACTGCGCAAAGCGAGGCTTGGGGGGATCTTTTACAATCCTCCCCGGGAAGTACCTGGGGGGGTGACCTTTTTACAGTCGCCTTCCCTCCGCTAGAGGGGGGTGACCGCTTTACAGTCATCCCCTCCGTGATGTGCCTAAAGGCGTGGCACCAATGGGCGGCTCTAGTGTGATCTTACGAGGACCAGGAGCCCCGCTTCGTGATGATCATGACATTGACTTCATCATTATCATCATCATATAGATGCACTGCTAAACTAAGACTCATATTGACTTAAAAAATAATTTGGCCCTACAACTTGGAAAAACTGTTTTTTTTTTGCCTTGTGTTATTTATAGTATAACACAATAAGTATAGCACAAATAAAATATTATCAAAAGACCTCAACACTAAAATCTTCAAGCTTCGATATGTATTTACTGCGAAATAAGACAGACGACAGCAACTTAAATCTGTATATTACGCGTTGGTAGAATCTAGAATCAGATACAGCATAATGTTTTGGGGAAACAGCTACAGTTATAACTGCCAGAGAGCCTTTATCTTACAAAAGCGTGCTATAAGAACCATAGTTAGAATTCCACAACGTGATTCGTGCAGGGAATACTTTAAAAAATTGGGCATACTAACTGTACCATGTTTATATATATTAGTCCTCCTAAATAACTTTGCAAAGAACATACATCACTATGAATCACAAGAGGAACGTAAGATTAGAGAGGCCACACGAAGAAAGGTTATACAAAATGTAATTGCACCCAAACTTAACATAGCAAAGCATTGCTCAGAGTATCAGGCAGTAGAGATATTTAATAGATTGCCTACTGAGTTAAAAGCATTAATTTATAACGTTAATCTATTCAAAGCCAAACTTAAGGCCTTCCTATTAGAAAGATGTTTATACTCAGTGTCTGAATTAATGTCGAATGATAATAAATGAATTTTATTTAGTATCTAGACAATTGACATACATTTTAATTACCTATATTAAATTATTAGTTGTTCGTGACATTTAGAAGTTATATTTAAAGCAATATGACACCTTATTTCGTATCTCTAAAATCAATTTTATTGTTGACATAATATAGTAGTAATTAAATAATAGGAATAATAATTAATTAGTGAATTATGTTTGTGTAATAATTTTATTTTCATTCTTATATAAATATTTTTTACATCGAGTTATAATACTTATGTTTTTATTAGATATAGTTATTTTATATTAAATTGTGCATGTAAACAATATGATGTAACTACTTAAATCAAACACAATGAAAATTGATATGAATAAATAAATAAATAAATAAACGAAATAAGAAAGACGGCACGTTTGGCACGACGGTTGGTGCAGTGGCTGATACAGTCGGCTGGTGCGCTCCGGGTCGTGGGTTCGATCCCCGCACGGAACAAATATTTGTATGATCTGCAGGTAGTTGTTCCGGGTCTGGGTGTATTGTATGTGAAATTCATGTATGTAAACGCATCCACGACACAGGAGAAAACCTAGTGTAGGGCAACGTTTTTAAAAAAGTAAAAAAATTACAGCATTTTAAAAATCACAAAAAATATCTCCGTATCTTTTTATTTTATTATTTCTTTGTTGTAGCTACAAAGAGCCTTTGTTTACCTTTCGACTACATTTTCGCGAAGTCGTCGTGTTTCTACCAACCTAAAAAGTCACGGTGCTGGGGGTATATTGTAAATAGGCGTGCTGTAAAAAAGAATGGAATATTCTTTATTGTACACCATTTTAAAACAATCAAACTACTAGGAATCATTTTATGAAAAGTAATTGTACAATGGGCGGTCTTATCTCTATTAGCGATTTCTTACAGACAACCTTTGGATGGACAAGAAAAATATGGAAAAAGACAAAGGGGGTATTACGTGGTGTACATATTTATTTATTTATTTATTTAAACTTCTATGTACATAGATGGTACACAAGGCGGACTTAATGCCATAAGGCATTCTCTACCAGTCAACCTTTGGGTAAAAAAAGCACATCGAATGACGTACAAAAACAAAGCTATAGATAATGTTGAGAATGGGCACATAATTGTGACAAATTGAATTAAAAGAGGAGTAAATACATATACTAATATAAAAATAGATACTATATATATTGCATAATTATATATAATTAAATAGAATATATAAATATCTTATCTGACGTTAATATCAAAGCTAATAACGAAGACTGTCTTGTTTGATCAGCATTGCAACGATTTAAAGAAGTATTCGCGCACTTTACGTTTGAAGGTGAATTTACTCGGAGCTTTCTTTATATCGAGGGGAAGCGCGTTCCAGAGTTTGATATATGATATATTATATATATATAGAAAAATAAAGAAAGAAAGAAATATATTTTATTCAGTACGGGACATAGTGACAATAATGATAAATAACAAAATAAAATTAAAAGAAAGAAAATTAATGTATCTTACACTAAATACCTAAACAGAGTGCTGTCAAGCACGCTCAAGCCGAAAAGGCCACCAACTCAGCATTTGCTGGGCGCGACGCACCCAGCGCTGGTTTTCAGTTGGCACCCCTGTGCAGCACGGACGAAAGCAATTACCTACGTAATAATAATAATTAAAAAAAAGAAAAAGAGATTATGTACTAGCTGAGACCCGCGGTTTCACCCGCGTTTAATTTAATAGAAATTTAGAGTACTTCGACATAGACACTTGACATAGAATATATATATCGGATTTCAAGGTTTTATTTTTTGGGCGGAACCCTAATTATTTTCTAAAAATAAAAGTAGCCTAAGTTATTCCTTAGAACATCAGCTATCTTTCAGTGAAAGTCCCGTCGAAATCGGTCCAGCCGTTTCGGAGATTACCCGGAACAAACAGACAGACAAAAAATTTAAAAAGTGTTTTTTTGTTATATGTACCATATATACTTTCATATGTATTTAGTGAAAAGCTGTTATTTTGACATTACAAACAGACACTTCAATTTTATTTATTTGTGTAGATAGAATCAAATAGTGTTATTTATTTTTCAGAACTTAATCAAAGGCATCAAGGACAAAACTCCGCTGATTGACCTAGATATGGGTAAGCTGTCGGAAGACCTAGTGGAGATATCAGATTCGGAGTCCGAAGATGAAGTCATGACCCCCGAAGAACCGAAGGAGTGTATTGGCGAGAAGGGGGCTAAGTGAGTTACTTTTTATTTTTATATAGATTAGAAAAGCGTGACAATTTTCTTACCATATCATCATTTCGGCCGAATGAAGTCCACTGCTGGACACAGGCCTCCCTCCAAAGATCACGATATGGCTGTGCTGTGGGCTCAATGGGGGGTTTTGCCATAATCGCCACGCTTGGCAGACGGGTTGGCGATTGCAGTTGAGTTGTTAATGAATTCGAAGGACGCTGCTGCTCATCCTCCGGCTAATCCCTTAGTCGACTTTTACGACACCCACGGGAGGAGATGGGGTGGTGATATTCTGATATATCATATACGTTCATCTAATCAAGAGCTCGTACTTGCATATTCACACAGAGCCACGCGTGTAAGCGCGTGACCTGAGCGATTGGATACAGTACGATTTTATCGCCATCTGTTGGTACACACATGTAAGTAAATTCACTTACGATAGCCCGAGGCGCTAGATGTCGCTTGTTATCGATCGCTAGGAGCACCATCTAGCGCCTAATCAGGGCAATCAAAATAGCCCGGAGAATAGCTGGAGGTACGGCGATCATGTTCCTTTGTACGAGATGAGGTATCTGTACTAGTATGATATTAAATTATCTGTGATATAGGTATGTCATTTGAGACTTCACTATAGTTTTTAAATTGTCTTTTTATATTATTACGATCGCCAAGCCGACCGCCAAGCGTGGCGATTATGGAAAAACCCACCAAATGAGCACACAACATACCCAGACTGTTGTGATACATTGTAGCGATCTTTGGGGGAGGCTTGTCTAGCGGTTGACTTTATTCGGCTGAAACGAACGAAGACGAAGTGCTGCAGTACGAACTATGGGTAGAAAGATCTTTCTTCTTTCTTTATTTTCCTTCTTCTTTCTTTCCCTCTTCTTTCTTCTTTGTTTCTTCTTTCTTTCTTCTTTATGACACCCATGTGTGGAGAAGGATGTTCTATTTTTTGCCGTGAAACACGGAGCTTTTTATTTCCTATTTTATGATTGGCAGTACTAACGCTTCCGTAATTAATTTCCTGGCGTATCACACCTACTAATATGTTGTCAACAGATTACTTGAAGAGAATTTGGCGCAGCTTTTAAACGAGACATGGTTGAAATACGATATGGATACTAGACTCAAGGAGACACAACTTATATTAGAAGACGAGATTGAAAAACTGAACAGTAAGTTTCACATTTCATTTTCTTTTTCTGTACTATACTTTGCCCGCTGACAACCTCGTATAATTCCTTATATATCTCCCGGGACAAAAAGTGTTATTTCATTTATTATCTTTTTAATACATATATATTACATTTTTAAATATGATATAAAAACAACTTACGTAATTAAAAAAAAAAAACATAGTGGTCGTAGTCGTGTGGTGCCGACCGTTGTGTGGTGAATACCACCACCCCATCTCCTCCCTTGGGTGTCGCCTAAGGAATTAGCCGAAGGATGGGCAGCAGCGTGCTTCGAGTACATTAACAACTCAACTGCGATCGCCAACCCGTCTGCCAAGCGTGGCGATTATGGCAAAACCCCCTAATGAGCCCACAACGCACCCATATCGGTCATTGGAAGGGATGCCCTGAAGCTTCGCTGTTTGATGTGGTGCGCACACGGCTCACATGCACACATGGGTGCCGCAATCTTCCCAGGGGCAGAACCTGCCCTCACGTAGTGAAAACATTGGCAGATGAAAACGATTCTCGATAATAATTTAAGAATAAAATAGTGCGCGTTAGGAGGCCGAATTTAGGGAATTTGTCGGGCATGGTTGGTTTAATTAAATATTCTTGTTGTACAGAGGATAGCAAAGAGATAGGCGCAATGCTGGACGAATGTCAGATAGCAACCGACAAACTGCGCTGCGAACTGTACGCGACATTTGAACACAGAAGACAAGAAGTACCTGCCTTGTGTATATATGATACCCCAGAACAAGACGTGAGTGTTATAAATTCACTGTTCCTGCTTAAAGTATCGAACCTGCTAAAGTGCATTGAGTTGAGTTGAGCACCACTCCACCTCCAACTATCCCCCGTGGATGTCGTAAAAGGCTTCGAATGGCCGACTGCTGAAACGCCACTTCATTTGAGACGCCCGTTTTCGGTAGAATCGTCTGTTTTACTTGAGAGGAACTTAATATATGTTATATTTACATTTGCCGTGTCGTGCCGGCTCAGAATACCACCACCCCATCTCCTCCCGCGGGTGTCGTAAAAGTCGACTAAGGGATTGGCCGGAGGATGGGCAGCAGCGTCCTTCGAGTACATTAACAACTCAACTGCGATCGCCAACCCGTCTGCCAAGCGTGGCGATTATGGCAAAACCCCCCAATGAGCCCACAACACACCCATATTGGTCCTTATGGTGATCATTGGTGGAGGCCTGTGTCCAGCAGTGGACTTCAGTCGGCCGAAGTGATGATGAATGATGATATATACCTACTCAAAACGTCAAGCGATTCAAAGGTAAAACTTCCATTCCCGTTTCGCATTTACAATGATCATGCAACGCGAATATTTGAGCTAGTCTAACAAAATACGTAATAATGCGTACTTTCTTCCAGTTTATTGGACCTGAAGCATACTCAGGGCCGCCCCTAGCTGATTCAGCAGAAGTAAGTTATTATTTCCGTCTCTGGGTTATGAATATAGTACCACTCATCTCCTTCGGATGTCTCAAAAGGCGGCTAAGTGACTCTAAACTAGAGGGATGGGAACCAGCGCCCCTCCGGTGGAACAGCAGCCATTCTGCGCTCACCCACCCGCCAGCCAAGCGTATTGAGTACTGTCACAACCCTCCCCAAAATGACTACAGATTGCATATAACCGGTCGTTGTGGAAATCTATCCTTTGCCTTTATCCTAGGCCTTTGTTCAACAGTTGATGTTGTCTGGCTGATATGATGCTGAAGATGATGAAGTTCAATTAAAGAGTTTCGTTTACTTACAAAACAAATAGCTCAGATCTGAATATGTACTAGTTATTTATTTTTATATCCTTTCAGTTCGCCGTCCATCAATTATTAATATTATCAATTATTGTCGCATATTGTTACTGTAGAAATTAATATATAATAATACAATACATAAAATATATGTACGTATGATGGATAAAAGATGCGGTGTATCCACCTTAACCCTACTATTTTCTAGCCTTATTATGGTCTCGTTAACTTGCACCTGCGCATGCGCAACAATATGTGACAACGATTAATTCCGGAATAATTCAATTCAATTCAATTTATTCATTTGCGAAAATGGGTTTTACATAAGTTGTTACATAGTTGTTGTTACATAATAAAAATTCAATTGCTTTCATACCAAAAATACTTGTTACTACCGGGGCTTTAAATAACATTTAGAAAGGATAACAGACGCATTGTGTCTTAATAATAATAACTTCCATATTTTCAGGCCCGTCATACCAAACGCCGTATAAGTCCGACCCGCGAGACGCCAGCCAAGCGGCCCGCTATACCCCTCGGCTATACGCCATTGAGTGCAGATACTTCAAGTACTAAGGTATTGTTAATCCCGGTATATATACCTCGGCTAACTTAACCCTGTATGGCTTCAAGGAGCGACACGTCACCCAAGCCTTGGCTATGCGCCCTTAGACGCTGGTACTTCGAATGCTAAGGTAATGTTGTATCTTATATACAGACTCGCCAAGCCAAACGTCGTCTGTCCTCGACGAGCGAGGCGCCAGCCAAGCGGCCCCCTATACCGCTCGGCTATGCGCCCTTGCGCGCAGATAACTCGAATGAGGTAAAGGGTTATTCTATTTCTTTTTTAACAAAAACCCGCTGACGAGGCGGGCATTGTAATAATGTAATGCTACCCAGGATTGGTCCTGCTTAGTACCACACAGCGCTCGTTACCTCAAAACTTTGAAATGAAATAACGTTTATTCATAATAGCTAAAAATAACTTTTCGAACGTCTACATTATACAAGATAGCCCCCAAAAACGCCCACCCTTCACCGCTTCCTAGTGTTTAGGTTGGGAAGAAGAAGCGGCGCAATAAACTCCCCATCAACACGTGTCTGTCTGTCGTTTTATTATTAATTACTGTATTACATTCGTTTTATATAAAATGTAATTAAAACAAAAACATTATGAGTATGAGGTTGGCATGTAATTAGCCTGTTTCTTCGGGAGATTTAAAAAAGTTCCGCCAGAGGCAGCTCTAGTTGCTTTACACGTGTTTTGAAGTTTTTAATCCACAACCTTATACTCAAGAAGCTAGTCTCTATATCTACGGGATTCAGCAATCAATAATTTTATATTTGTTATTGAGGGATTTGCTTGTAAAAAGCCGCCTCGGAAAACACACACACATCACTACAATGAGTAGTCATAAGAAATATTGCCATTGTCCCCAAGGGTGCGCAGATGGGGGAGTCTGCGAGCTCATACCAAACGACCCCCGGGAAGACGGTGGCGCGCATGTAGTCACGTGCGCACAGCGAGGCTCGGGGGGGATTGTAAAGGATCCCCCCTTTACAATCCCCCCCGAGAAGAGCCTGGGAGGCGCCTGTTACAGTCGCCTTGTCCATGCTAGAGTGGGTGACCGGTTTACAGTCACCCCCTCCGAGATGTGCCTAAAGACGTGGCACCATGGGCGGGCCTATTGTGATCTTACGAGGGTCTGGACCGGGTGATTTTAGTCGGTAGGAGAACAGCATGCCCCTTCCCTAAAAATCAACAATAAAAACAAATAGGAATATTGCTACATGATTGTGGCAATACCACGCTTGGCAGGCGGATTGGTGATTGCAGTTATGTTTTGTTATGTTGTTACACGTGGGCATGATGCTACCCGGTGGCGCCGTGTGGTGTCCTGACGCCGGTGGTGCACTACCCCCATGGGGGAAAGGGGTGGGCGGCAACCATATGACGCTTGCAAATTTTGACTGGCGGAGCTGATGCATTCGTAAATAATTTCTCTTAAAAGTTTGGTGGGCAGATTAGGAATATAGCACCACTCCATCTCCTCCCGTGGTTGACCTAAAAGGCGACTAAGGGACTCTCAACTAGAGACAGCGTACTTGGAACAGTAGCTCACCAACCCGCCGGCCAAGCGTAGTAGTACCTACTAGCAAATTCCTCCCAAAATTACTACAGAATTGTGGAAATCTAAGGATAGAAAGAAAGAAATTTATTAAAACACACAAAAACCAACACGGCTCGGTTGGTGCGGTGGCTGATACAGTCGACTGCTGCGCTCTGGGTCGCGGGTTCGATTCCCGCTCGGAACAAATATTTGTATTATCTGCAGATAGTTGTTCCGGGTCTGGGTGTCCTTTTAAACACACGATACACCCAGTATGAAATTTTTGTCTGTAAACACCACCCACGAACAGGAGAAACCAATTTTATATATAAAAAATAAAAAACACTGTATGTACACATAAATAGTATATTGGCAGGCTGGTGTCGTCATCAGTCCTGTGTTTAAAAGGTCACAGCTCAGTTAATGCTACAGATAACTACAGCGCTGATTTTCAGCAGAAGGATGTCCCGTGACAGCATATTATCTATAATCTACACCTAACCTAATCACAATTTCTTACCAATATTATTTTTGTCCTTTTAGGAGCCCAAGCCAGTCGCGGTCAACAAACTAGAGGATGACGTAAGTATACTTTCAACTGCTCCTCCGAATAGGAGGTAATGCTTACAGGGTTAATAAATCCGAAGTCATGTGTCCTGGGTTTTCACGGCACGTTATGCTCAGTGGGTAATCGCCAGGCTGTCTGCGCAACGTGTCGCGTGTTCTTTGTGTGTTTTCGTAATAAAATGGTGAAAAAATCATTTGTTTAGTGCGCAAATCGCATCTTTGTTTATTAAATATTCAATAAAATTCCAAAAGATTATATTGGAAATTACAACTTTTTTTGTCAACTCTTATCTCCATAGTAATGTCTTAGGTTTTCCCGATTATTACACATTACAATAAAACACTTAAACGGATTAGATCGCGTATATTATATATTTTTGTTTTTCCTGACGTTTCGAACACAGGCAGGCGTCTTTGCTAATTTTACAAAGTTGTTAATATTATCTACCGTACAATTCTATCCCAAAATTGTTTCGATTCACGCAATAATCACTCACAGTGTCTGGATGTTTTTCAGTGTGGTGTGACGTTTGAGACTTGTATTATTTTAATAACAGGGTTCTAAACTGGCGGCACCTCCCAACCATTTTCCCTATTAAAATTAGGATGTTTTTTAATTTCAATAGCCTCACGAAACATTCTCGGTACATATTCGTTCGCGAAAGAGAACCGATATTGAGTTATGCTCGTCTATGTACATACATTTTTCTTTTACATTGTTACAATCTGTTTATATTGTGTGCAATAAAGAGTTAAGAATATAAACAGAGAGTAACAATTTGAGTACTAAAAAAAGAAAATGTGAATGTACAGTATGACTGGTTAAACGAGTGACATGTGCTCGTGATAATAAATAAATACATCTGACGATATTTAAAAATAAATAAAAAGCAATTTCTAGTAAATCGTAAAGATACATTTTATGAAAATATATTTAACAGATTCGTAAAAGTAACTCTCCTATACCTCTTGCGTGAGCAGACAGGTAAACTTCGCGATAAACATATTGCCTAATTATAAAAAAAGTTAGTAAAATTGTGTTAATCGATTTTACCATCATTCTTTAATGGTGGTTTTTTTCTGAAAATGTTGTATAAATTGTTAGGTATATTAAGGTACTAAGAAATAAAACACGCTAGGAACAATAATATTTTTTTATTTTCTGTAATTAAGGTAGGCTTTACAAGTATTTTTTGAGCCTTAACAACCACGTGACGGAATAAATCAGTCGGTCGGGAGACAATATACTTTTCGGCATTGTCCATATTCACACAGAAGTTGCGTAATTTTATTTGCTTCTTATTCGAGGTCAACGCGGCGATTAAATCGACAATCTTATACGCGATTGTACAGTTGTGGACGAAAAAGTTTTTTCTTTTTCAGAAATCTTTCGTCTTATTTGTACTATCATGAAATAGCTGACCAAAAACGTAAAAGGTAACTTTAAAAAATCCTTATTCATTCTCAGAAAGACATCTCGGTAGTAAAACTATCAGCGGAGGCCGCCCCGGCGGACCTGCCCCCTCCGGGCGAGATATCCCGCCCACCGTTACGGGTTAGCATGTCAGTCTTCGCTATGAAGAACGCCTTCGGACCCTGGCTAAAGGGCAAGATACTGGAGATTCAGCCGAAGAGTGTTAGTGGGGTGAGTAGCCTATAACATTATTTCATTCTTATGAATTATATTCTTGTATTGTGTGTCTGAATTACTTTATTAGATACATGATAACCTGTTTGCCAATTTAAATATTAAAATAGGATCTGGGTGTTATTGTGTGTGTAATTTGTGTTTGTAAACGTACCCACGACACAGGAGAAATCCTAGTGTGGGGCAAAGTTTAAAAAAAATGTATAAAAATAACAATTTATATATGTTGCTAACTCTTGACATATTTAAATTAAAATGAATGTCAAATTAATGTAATGTATTTGAACAGTTACATTTATAATTTGATTACTATGTATACAACATTATTTTAGTACATACAAAAGCCGAGATGCCCCAAAAATATATGAATCAAAAGTCTATGCTAAGAAATATCAAACAATTATAATGAAAATTGACAAAGTTATAGCCTCGATAATATAGTTGTCGGTGCATAATCATGCGGCACGGGTGTGGGTACATGTGGGTTAGCGCGACGAGTAGTGACATGCCTAATCTACCGAAGTGGCCGGCGAGCTCAGCTATCGTGTCGGCCGAATGAAGTCCACTGCTGGACACAGGCCTCCCTCAAAAATCACCACAACGACCGATATGGGTGTGTTGTGGGCTCATTGGGGGGTTTTGCCATAATCGCCACGCTTGGCAGACGGGTTGGCGATCGCAGTTGAGTTGTTAATTTACTCGAAGGACGCTGCTGCCCATCCTCCGGCTAATCTCTTAGTCGACTTTTACGACACCCACGAGAGGAGATGGGGTGGTGGTATTCTGAGCCGGCACCACACGGCAAACTCGTGTATTAATGTGTTTTGACGGCACAGTTGGTGCAGTAGTTGATACAGTCGGCTGCTGCGCTCCGGGTCGCGGGTTCGATTCCCGCACGGAACAAATATTTGTATGATCTGCAGGTAGTTGTTCCGGGTCTGGGTGTACTGTATGTGGAATTCATGCCTGTAAACGCACCCACGACACAGGAGAATTCCTAGTGTGGGGCAAAGTTAAAAAAAAAAAACATTCTTTTAAGAAACATTTTCAACTTATTTTTGGGACAAATTAAATCATGGTTTCTAAACTATTGCAATCAATTCTATTACTGATTCTGAACCATTTTCAGGTTTTGTATAAGCTAAGAATAATGTTGTATATCCGCCTGTTGTCTGGAAGTATGAGTCTGTCATGCTCACTAAAATATTTTGCTGTTGATGGCGTTGTGTATCTGGTCGTTAAGTTCCCTGCAATTCGAATAAGCTGACTGCCGTCCTTTAACTAGAATGGCGTTGACCCTCAGAAGGTCGATTTTGACTTTTTAATGCGAAGTGATATAGCTTTAAATTCTCTGTTTTCCTATCCAAGAACCATAATTATATTAGCGATAGTTGTAGAGTTGGAAACACTATAAAAGCTGTTAAGGTAAGGTTAGCGGCCTTTTAGTATAGTAATTAGAGCCAAAAACAAGTTAAAATCATTAGCTAATTGAATATATAAATGACTTAATAATCGAATTGTAAATAGCTTACGGAAATTTATCGCGTTTAATTAATTCATTCTATATACTTGATAATACAATAATTATATGTGCTAGGGCTGCACGTTGCACGTATAGATGCTGTACGTAAGTATATAGAATGAATTAATTAAACGCGATAAATTTCCGTAAGCTATTTACAATTCGATGGATGCTATTCGCGTAAACATCAGAAAATATTATGACTTAATAATGTTTGAAACTAGTTTTCTCAACAAATAAGACCAATGATAAACGGAAATAAATATAAATAATGTGTTTCAATCAATCAATCATTTCGGCCGAAGGAAGTCCACTGCTGGACTCAGGCCTCCCCCAAACATCACCACAATGACCGATATGGGTGTGTTGTGGGCTTATTGGAGGGTTTTGCCATAATCGCCTCGCTTGGCTGACGGGTTGGCGATCGCAGTTCAGTTGTTAATGTACTCGAAGGACGCTGCTGCCCATCCTCCGGCTAATCCCTTAGTCGACTTTTATGACACCCACGGGAGGAGATGGGGTGGTGGTGGTATTCTGAGCCGGCACCACATGGCTCAGAATAATCTAAGAATTTTAGTGTTTTTTAAACATAACAATGTCCACCTTTTTTGTCTGTTTCTTGAAAACTACTTTTTGGGCTTAACGCCCTTCTAGTTAAAGGAGCGATGCTGCTGCTTGCGTCATGCTCGGAATCTATGGGGAGGCCTTTCGTCAGCAGTGGACGTCCTTCGGATAGTATGATGATGATGATGATGGCTTTAAATTGTTTCAGGGTACCCCATTTACATTATGTCGAGTAAAATTCGACCACAAAACCAAAACCAACGGCAAGATATTGCCAGCCAGATGTATAGCTTACGCGGAGCCGGCTGACGTCAGAATGACTATTGGTAAGTTACCGCTACATTTATTATTACTAATAGCGTAGTATTAATAATTACCCGTGTCGCTATGAATAGCACCAACCCGTTTCATCCCTTGGGTGTCGTAAAAGGCGACTATGGGATTAGCCGGAGGATAAGCAGTAGAATCCTTCGAGTACAGTAACAACTTAACTGCGATCGCTATCCCGCTTGCCAAGCGTGGCGATGATGGCAAAACCCCAACGAGCACACAACACACCAAGACCGGTCGTTGTGACGATCTTTTGGGGGAGGCTTGTGTCCAGTGGAAATCATTCGGCTGAAATGATGAATAGTATTGTGGCTGACGGTAACATCGCCACCATGACCCTAACATAACTTACAGCGCTATCTACTGAGACATTAAAGTACAACTCTCCGATGACGTCAAGAATCCTGAATCACGCAAGTAAAGTTTTCAGAATAACGCTCCATATATACAGACGCCAGACAAAAACTGTTGAGCTTCGGTCTGCCAGGCATACCAACTGCCTGGTTGGAGAACGAGGACCTGCTAAAACGGCCTGAGCGGTCATCTTCGGCGACGATGTGGATCTCGCGAACGAACGCTCTCGTATATCTCGGAGAAAGTGACTGTAAAGAGGTCACTCCCTCTAGCGGAGAGGAGGCAACTGCAAAGAGGTTCCCCGCCAGGCTCATCTTGGAGAGGATTGTAAAGGATCTCCCTCGCCTCAGCACCACATGCGAGATCTTCCGGGGTCGCTCGGAATGAGCGTGCGGAGTCGTCCCCACTCTGTGTCATAATGCCTCCTAGCACAATCTATACAAATAAATAAAATTGAAGTGTCTGTTTGTAATGTCAAAATAACAGCTTTTTACTAAATGCATATGAAAGTATATACGGAACATATAACAAAAAAGGCAATTTAAACATTTTTGTCTGTCTGTCTGTTTGTTCCGGGTAATCTCCGAAATGGCTGGACCGATTTTGACGGAACTTTCACTGGAAGATAGCTGATGTTATAAGGAATAACTTAGGCTACTTTTATTTTAGAAAAATAATTTAAAAAAAATTGAAATTCAATATATATATTCCATCTCAAGTGCCTATATCGAAGTATTCTAAATGTATTTTAAACTAAACGCGGGTGAAACCGCGGGTCCCAGCTAGTTGTGAATAAAAAAGCAGAAATGAAAAAATGAATCAAACCGTTTAGGTATTTGCTACTTACAGACGTTGATGGTAAAATTATTAATATATATATATAAATTTATAATTACAATTTTGGTTCACAGGTACTCGTCTCATAGCTCTGTTCAAGGACTCCAACAAGCGAGAGTCGTACTACTCGGGCGTGGTTGCCGAGATACCCAACCCTGTTAACAGCTATAGGTGAGCTGACTGTACTGTATTACCGTCCATTGATATCTACTGGTTGTGATATCCGTGTGGGGTCCGGATTAAAGATATAGCACCACTCCATCTCCCGTGGATGTCGTAAAAGGCGACTAAGAGACGATAAACTAGGGATGGGCAAATGAAAAAAAAATCGTATCGTTTTTATAGAAAGAAAGAAAGATTTATTTTGATCACAACAGAGACACGATTGTAAAAACAGGGACATAGATAACAATATTTAAAAATATAAAAATGTATAAGTCCATATAAAACTAACGTAAACCTTCGTAGGTACCTAATAATATATGTCTCACTGTTGGACCAAATAGGTGTCCAGATCAGCTTTATGCCAGGCTTAAGTGCCGACGCTGGTTTTCATCGTATCGATATTCAAATACAGTATCGATATATATCGAAAATAAATATCGATTTATTGATAAATCGTTATTTTTGCCCATACCGATATGGTAATGATATTTTAATTATCAAAATGTATTCCTAAATATAATATATGCAACACCTGAAAATGGATACTGATCAGCTTTCAAAAAAATTATCGAAATTGATACATAAAACTGTCGTTTATTGAGATTAAAAATATCGACTTTTAATATCGATTAATTGAAGAATAAATGTTGATATATTTTAACCAAGCCAACTCTAAGTTAAATCAGAGGGATAAGCAATAGCGTCCCTCCTGTGGAACAGTAGACATACTGCGCTTGCCAACCCGCCTGCCAAGCTTTATGAGTATTGGCTCATACTCCCTAAAAAATACTCCACAATTGTGGAGATCTATAGGGAGGCCTTTGTTTAGCAGTGGATATATAAATGGCTGATATTATAATGATCCATTAGTAAATATGTCATGTTCTTTTCATCTTAAATACGATGTGTCGTGGGTACAATTAACAGACATAAATCTCACACACACAAACACCCAGACCCGAAACAACAATCTGTAGATCATACAAACATTTGTTCCGTGCGGGGATCGAACCCGACACGTAGCGCAGTAAAGGCAACGAGGGCAAGGACCTCAGCAAGGACCCGCACGTCACGTTTGAAATGAGGCTGTTAGACCTTGAATGACTGCACCTCTTCTAAAGGCAGGCAGGAAGGGGCAGCTGCTAAGAGAGTCAGATATTTTTATCGATTTATGTTAATAATAAAGTTATAAATGATCTTAGATTTTAGACGGCACGGTTGGTGCAGTGGTTGATACAGTCGACTGCTGCGCTCCGGGTCGCGGGTTCGATTCCCTAACGGAACAAATCGTTGTATGATTTGCAGGAAGTTGTTCCGGGTCTGGGTGTATAGTGAGTGGAATTTCTGTCTGTAAACGCACCCACGACACAGGAGAAATCCTAGTGTGGGGCAACGTATTAAAAAAAAAACAGCAGTAAAAAAATTCGCAATCTAAATTCAAGCAGATTTGTTTCAATTAAGATTTTTTCTTGTAGTAAACGATTAAGACATTAAAATTATATTAATTCTATCATCTTACCCCCTGGCCCATTGACTGGTGATGCCCTTACCTCCACCTTTACGAGGCTTCCTAATGAATAATAGGCTCGATTAATTGACATTGTATCCACCCACAGTTTTCCCATGACCTACAGAGATATGTATGTCCAATTAAAAATGTCACGTCAACAGGTATCTAGTGTTCTTCGACGATGGGTACGCGCAATACGTCCAACACGCATACACACGCATCGTCTGCGAAAGCTCCCCCCTGGTTTGGGAGGAAGTCCACCCATTCTCCAGGGAGTTCGTCAGAGAGTACCTGCTTGCGTACCCTGAGAGACCCATGGTCAGATTACACGAGGGGCAGTCCCTGAAGACCGAATGGAACGGTGAGTTTTCGTCATACACTAGTTATACAATACAACGGTACTACCAGAAAGATGGGTTAGATGCTCATGGTTAGTTGCACTCACTGATCGGCAAACGATCGGCGAGGTTAAGCAGCGCTTGGTGCGGTCACCCATATATGGGTGACCGCATAGTGGTACTTGATCTGAGCGTATCCGTGCTTCGGAGGGGAAATCGTCGGTCCCGGTTGTTGTCATTAGACGGCAGTCGTTAAGCCAAGTCGGAGGCCTTTGGGTGGCTTGAACAACTCAAGGTTGGCCACTAACTACACGAAAGAAGAAGACGAGGGATGGGCAACAGCGTCCCTTCTGTGGAATAGAACACTGCGTCAATCTGTCTGGTGTGGTGATCATTGGCTCCCTCCAAAATTACGAGAGAATTGTGGAAATCTATAAGGAATCTATCAGCACTGGATGTCCTTTGGCTGATATGATGATGGAGAACAGCTTAAGATTGGCAACTGATTGGCAATAATACTTCATAATAGGCCCGAGCTTTCAATTTACTTATATTTAGGGTTCCGGGTTGCCGTTGCCGTATGGTGCCGGTTACAAATAGCACCACTTATCTCGTGGGTGCCGTAAAAGGCGACTATGGCATTAACCAAAGGCTGGGCAGCAGCGTCTTTCGAGTACATTAACAACTCAACTGTGATCGCCAACCCGCCTGCTAAGCGTGGCGATTATGGCAAAACCCCCCAATGAGCACACAACACCCAGAACGGTCGTTGTGGTGATCTTTGGGGGAGGCTTGTGTCCAGCAGTCGACTTTATTTGGCTGAAACGAGGGATCCGGGTTCCGTACAGTCTGATCCTACATAATAAACAACAGAACGACTACTGTTTTGTCTGTCTATTCATGTCAAGGCCCCTTTTCTAAGAAACAGCTTAAACGGACACTGGTTTGGAGTCCCTTAGTCGCCTTTTTAGACATCCATGGGAGGAGATGGAATGTTTCTATGTTCTGAATACAGGTATCACACGAAAGCTAGATGAAGAAGAAGAGGAGAAGAAGCTGTTCTTATAGAGTTCATATTAGGCCTTCGAAACAATAGAACAAGAAGAAAGTAGGAAAGACTATTTATTTTTACACAAACGAGGAGGCACAAAATTTAAAAACATTATAGAACAACGGAAAAGTAAAAACTACATAATTGTAATATCAATAACGACGGTACAGTTGGTGCAGAGGCTGATACAGTCAGCTGCTGCGCTCAGGGTCGTGGGTTCGACTTCCCCTGAACAAATATTTGTATGATCTGCAGGTAGTTGTTTCGGCTCTGCGTGTATTGTATGTGGAATTCATGTCTGTAAACGCACCCACGACACAGGAGAAATCCTAGTGTGGGGCAATGTTTTTATTTAAATAGAAAAAAAAGACGAATTGGCCATACAGATTTGTCCCAGCTATATATGTAAGCGCAGCGTGGCGGTAGAACGCAAAACAAGTGTACCATGCCCATTGCAGCCGGCTAGGAGATTTAAAAAAAAAAAAAAAACTATTAAGTTCACTGGTGTTTATCTGTATACGGGAGTATGTGCGTCACGTCTGTGCAAAAAATGGTTGTAGCTCAGCATGAAGCTGCGATTTTACGACAGGCAACACCGACAGCGCTGGTTTTCATTTACAAAATAAAAAGTGATGGAACTTGCTTACTTATCGTGTTCTATGAGACGTGAAAATAGCATCCTATCCAACTTTCAGGTAAATGGTGGTCTTCCCAAGTGACCCGCGTCGACGCTTCCCTCGCTCAAGTGCTGTTTAGCGGCGATGGCCGACGCGAGTGGATATACCGCGGTTCTACTCGCCTCGCTCCGCTGTACCTTGAGTTGAGAGCCGCTGAGCGACATCGCCCAAGGCCTATGCCACGGAGCAAAGCTCAACCAAAGGTAGGCATAGGAAAAGATACTTTATTCCTACAACTTTAACAATTAATCTAAAAACAGTGTAAATAATAATTTGACGCCTTGGTTGTCGCAGTGGCTTTCTACGCAACTGGTTCGATCCAGGATTGTAAAACGGGGGGGCCCTCGGGTCTCATTCCAAGATTTTCAGAGATCTGTTGTGGTGCCGGGTAAGAATGCCACCATCTCATTCCGTGGGCGTAGTAAAAGACGACTATGGGATTAGCCCGAGGATGGGCAGCCGCGTCCTACGAGTACATTTATAACTTTACTGCGATCACCAACCCGTCTGTCAAGCGTGGTGATTATGGCAATACCCACCAATGAGCAAACAACACAGACCCATACCGGTCGTTGTGGCAATCTGTGGGGAGGCTTCTGTCCAGCAGTGGACGTTTTTCGGATGAAATGATGATTGTTGCTACAACATACACTATACGGCTTGTAGGTAGTTGTTCCATGTGTGTGTACACGTGACATTTATACCTGTACCTTTTTTTTAATTGGTGCCCAGTGGAAATTTTTCATGAACTTCCTTCGCCCCGGGGAAGGGCGAAGGGGTATGCCGGACTCCTACCGACTAAAACCACTGGGGCAGTCATCTTCGGCACCTAAAGGAGGCTCCAGGTCCTCGTATGATCACACTAGAGCCGCCCACTGGTGCCACGCCTATAGGCACATCTCGGTGACTGTAAAGCGATCACCCCCCGGGGGTTATACCTGTACCTACGTCACACAGAAGGCATAAAGTGAGGCTCGGTTTAAAAAAAGACTGTCTCACGTCCACGCCGTGACCGTGAAACAGTTAACCCTCCAGTATTAAAAGGCTCAAAAGGTATTAAGGGGTACCCAGGTCTTAAATGGCGACTAGTTTGCATCTCGTAATTCCATTTTATATTTTGCAGTTGAACACGCCGTACGTGGAGTACACTCGTTCGGATGAGCCGGACTCCAACAAGCAGCAGGGCGCGCAACCTCAGCAGCAGAGCGAGGTGAGTACGATACAAGCAACAAACTGAAACGAACCCCGCGGGGGTTGTTTTGCTCGCGCTACTTCGAGCTATGCCGTGTGCTATTCTGGTAACTATACCACAAAAAGAGACTCTCTTTTTGTGAAGGTACTTGAGTACTTGTTATAGCCGCCTTCATATTTATTTATATATTTATTTATTTTAAGGGAAAACAAATACTAGTATATTAAGTCTTATACAATGGTTTTAAAACTAGACTAAATAAATATACTACCCACTACATTTTCCACAGATTATTTTATAGAATTTAAGCTGTTAGCAGAAGTTAGCTGTTGTCACAGTAATTTTACTTTATGAAGCAAAAACGTGTGGTGCCGGCTCAGAATGCCACCACCCCATCTCCTCCCATGGGTGTCGTAAAAGTCGACTAAGGGATTAGCCGGAGGATGGGCAGCAGCGTCCTTCAAGTACATTAACAACTCAACTGCGATCGCCAACCCGTCTGCCAAGCGTGGCGATTATGGCAAAAACCCCCCAATGAGCCCACAACACACCCATATCGGTCGTTGTGGACATCTCTGGGGGAGGCCTGTGTCCAGCAGTGGACTTCATTCGGCCGAAATTATTATATTATTATTATAAGCAAAATGAACGGTAAATAGAAACAAAAGTTTTCAACTAAAAGAAAAAAGCAAATAACAAGAATGATGTATCATACAAGTATCATGGAACTTACAGAGCCTACTGCCGATCTTTTAGAATTGTACATATACAACATTATTTTTAGTATATACAGAAGTGGATTAACCCAAAAAGAATTATCATTAAAAAAGTCTAGAAGGAATCACAAAATATATGTAGATGCAGAGGGGATAGTGTAAGGAAGGGTAATTAATGCCGAATCTAGCGATGCGATGTCGCCGGCGCGGTCAGCTGACTTTCATATTAATGCGTCAACTTGAAAAATATTAACAAGTTTATGGGGCAAAATAAAGCAAGTTCTAAAAACCTTTGCAATCGATTCTAGTTTGATTCTGAAGAAACTATTTTCAGGTTTATAATAAAATAAAAATAAAAAGCCTTTATTCGCTGACCACTTACATAATTATAAATTTGTTTCAGAAAAATTACAAAACAAAAAAAAGTAAAGTAAAAAAATATTTAAATAAAAATAAGTTAAGAAAACATAAAAGTTTCATCAGCAACCAGTATGTTGGTCAGGTTGTCCCTTGACACATAGGCCTCCCCTAGTTCCTTCCAAATCTCCCTATCCTGAGCTAATCTTCTCCAACCAATCGGAAAGTCATCTTCCCATCTTTTAATTTGTCGTCCTTTTTTCCTTTTTCCGTTCCTGGGATACCATTCTATTATGTCCTTTGTCCATTTTCCCTTTTTAGTTCTCATGATATGCCCAGTCCATTTCCATTTCAGCTTTTTTGTTATTGTTATAACGTCGTTTACTTTTGTATTCTTTCTGATTTGCGAAGCTCTCCATCTGTTACATAGCCTTATATTCATGCTTCTTTCTATACTACGTTGACAAACGATTAGTTTGTGATCATTTTGTTGGTAGCTGGCCAAGTTTGACAGCCGTATCATCATTTCGGCCGAATGAAGTCCACTGCTGGACACAGGCCTCCCCCAAAGATCACCACAACGACCGATATGGGTGTGTTGTGGGCTCATTGGGGGGTTTTGCCATAATCGCCACGCTTGGCAGACGGGTTGGCGATCGCAGTTGATTTGCTAGTGTAATCGAAGGAAGCTGCTGCCCATCCTCCGGCTAATCCCATAGTCGACTTTTACGACACCCACGGGAGGAAATGGGGTGGTGGTATTCTGAACCGGCACCACACGGCACGACAGCCGTATGTTAGACAAGGAAGAATACATATATTATATAGTTTACTTCAGGTTTAGTATATACTAAAATTATGTTGTTCATAGGGTCTTATGGAAAATATTTTAAGGCTAGGCTCTATGAATGGTATAGAATTCATTTCAAGAATCAACACACTGGTGGGCTACTAAACAATCACATTGTTGTTCGACCGGACCATTTTCAAACACGTTTTAGTGTTCGCTAACGGACCCGCAGTAATTTTTTAAAGACATAATACTGGTAGGTTACCTACAGCGTTTACGTGGTGAATTGCGCTTTTTATGCAAACGGAAACATGAAATATTTAAATATATAAAAAAATAATTTAAATTAATTTTGAGTAAGTATAAAATAAAGTGCCGTGTGGTGCCGGCTCAGAATGCCACCACCCCATCTCCTCCCGTGGGTGTCGTAAAAGTCGACAAAGGGATTAGCCGGAGGATGGGCAGCAGCGTCCTTCGAGTACATTAACAACTCAACTGCCATCGCCAACCCGCCTGCCAAGCGTGGCGATTATGGCAAAACCCCCCAATGAGCCCACAACACATCCATATCGGTCGTTGTGGACATCTTTGGGGTAGGCCTGTGTCCAGCAGTGGACTTCATTCGGCCGAAATAATAATGATGATGATAAAATAAAGGCCGTTGTTGATTTTTTTTTTGCTGAAACGCGTCAGAGGAAGCAATCCTCTAGATTTACCTCCTAAAATATTTTCCATTAATAAAGTAAGGCTTTATATCAATAGCTGTTACCCGCGAATACAATCCGTGTGTTGTCAGCATTAAGAATATAGCACCACTCCATATCCTCCCGTGGATGACGTAAAAGGTGGCTGAGAGACTACACCCGAGGGATGCGCAGCAGCGTTTCTGCGGAACAGTATCCATACTGCGGTCAACTCGCCTGCCAAGTGTGGTGAGTACTGGCAAATTCCCCCCAAAATGGCGATACAATTGTGGAACGGAATTGTGTGGACGTCTCTTACCCGATATGATGATGATGAGAAACCGTAGTTTTGCAGCCACCTGGGGAATTGTGCTTGATCAAGTCCCAGAAGTGACTACTGCATCTCATCCACCTGGTATAGCACCGAAACCTACACTGACAAGACTATTATTTATTACGGTTACTGTCGAATTTGGATATAGAGTTCTTTTTTTGTCTTAGCTTATCTGTTGATCGCTAAGCGCCAAAGAGAGCATAGACTCACGGACTTAAAATTGTGTTATGTCCCGTGTGATATAAAGTCTTAAGTCATCTCACGATATCTGTATAAGAGTTGCTAGGTTACTTCTAATGTTATGGCCACACTAACGCTGACGCCCATTATCGCAATAATTAATGCGCAAAAATATTCCACAAGATAATGCGTTCAACTGAGTGGCCACACCTGCATAATGTCGATAAATGGAGGTTGAAGCTGCTAGACTTGTCGCGGAGTGCCTCCCTCCGTATTTCCTTCCCGGTTAGCTCTACTAGGAGGCTCTCTCCACGGCAGCAAGTAACGGAGTTCAGTTATTGTGATTCAATGATACGTAACATATATATTGTTATAATGGTATATTGATATTCACAACTTCAACCCTTCATGCTGATGATTATATAAATATTTAAATATAGCTTTCTATCACAATTTGAGCTAATTAAAAATAAGTAATTGTAATATTGCAGGAGACTATTTGTCAGAGCGACAGCTGTGTGTCCAAACACTAGCGTTCAGAATCGAATGTGTAATTGAATGTGAATTTTGATTTGAATAAAGAATGAATCATGAGGTGGACAGTGATGGAGATAAAAGGTATGAAGTCATGAAAGAGGTTGATTGAAATGAAGATGAAGGATGACTTCGTCACAAACTGTATAATTTTACGGGTGTCTCAACCACTTTTTTATTAGTCCACTCCATAGCCACAGAATACTTAATATAAATTGCCAGTCGTAGTTATCGTCGATCAACAGTTGCTTCGGACAGAAAACAAAGACGCACAGTCATATAGCGTTCTTGATGTACTCTGACAAACGCAGGTGTGGCCACTACACGCAATAACACGCTAAATCTCTTTGGTGTGCCAAACAAGACCATCACCCGAACTATCGCCTAACGTCTAACGACATTATGAATGCCATTACAAAATTAGCGCGTTAAGTCTTGGCTACACCTATGTCTAGTGTCCATTCCCGCAATAATTAACGACGTTAAACCTTAGTGTGGCTCCAGCATAAGAGGTAGAACCCCAGGGTCAATGAACTAATCTTCAAAATATTTCAACAGGATATACGACGCCAACGCGCCGTGGCCAAGAAGTCCACATCGCTGCCTCCAGTGATACCTCCTCCACAACCTGCAGCCCCTGGAAACCTCGATACTGTCACCAGTAGGGTTGTGGTAAGTTCCTATAGGTTTACTATGGTCTCCAAAATAGCTTTTGCATAGCCAAGACGACGGGCAACAAACCGCGTGCACCCCCAAAACCAAAGTTATTTACCTTTATTTTTTATACTTACTATCTTTCAACTTTATAATATTACAGCCCCTGTGGTGCCAGCTAAGAATACCACCACCCCATCTCATACCGTGGGTGACGGAAAAGGCGACTATGGAATTAGCCGGAGGATGGGCAGCAGCATCTTTCGCAACTGCGATCGCCAACCCGTCTGCCAAGCATGAAAACCCACACCGGTCGCTGTGGCAATTTTTGGGGGAGGCTTCTGTCCAGCAGTGGGCGTTTTTCGGCTGGAATAATGATGGATATTACAGTCAAGTCATGTGATAGTTGTAGCAGGCCTGGATGTTGATACCGAGCGATCCCCGGGAAGACGTGACCACTGCATGCACTCACAGTGAGGTTTCGGCTCATGATGTGCCGGGGGTCTTTTTACATCCGCCACCCCTCTGCTAGCGGGTCACCGCTTTAGTCATCCCCACCGAGATGTGTTTAAAGGCAAAGCACCAATGGGTGACACCAGTGTGATTGTATCGAGGACCTGGAGCCCTCCTTCGGTGCCGAAGATGACAGCCCCCGTTGGTTGATTTCCGGTATCCCCCTCCGCCCATTCCCCGGGGACAAAAGAAGTCTGGATTTTTGTGCATGTGAGATATGGGTGTGAATTGCAACAACGATACGGGGAGGAGTGTGGAGGCATCGTTCAAATGCCACTATGCGGTCACCCATCCATTTACTGACCGCGACGAACGTAGTTAGTAGTACTGCAACTGGCTATGAGTCAACTTGCTGTAATATTAAGATTAAATTAGCATGTCTAGAAATAAAATATCTTTTTATATTTCTTAGTACTACACGCCGAAGAATGCAGTGAAGCCTTACAAGATGGCCCCGCATAGGTGCAGTCCGAAGTGCAAGAGAAACGACTTGCTATCACTGAAGGAGCTGAGGACTTACAACCCGCTGGCGAAACCACTGCTCAGTGGATGGGAGAGGTGAGTAGCATACCCACTCAACTATTTGAGAAGCCCGCTACCATAAACGGGCGTTGCAAATAGTTGAGGTGTCTTAAGTATTGAGCGGCATGTCAGTATTCGGCCGTTAGGAAAAAAACAGCTAAAAGGATAGTCGGCACACACAATGTGTATCCCATTTGAACGGTGACGGATATGGCACCAATTGCGGGGCGACCCGTTCGTGGTCTGTCGTTTTCTTGTGAATATTTTCCCGCAAAATAATTAGTCATGTCGATTTGTGATGTAACGATAATGGTTATAACCACATTATCTGTGCGTTTGTAAGATAAGGTCCGTATTATGCAATCGAAACTTAAGTAAAACTCGAGTCTAGACTGTGTTAATCAAACATGAACCCTACACAATACAAGAAATGATGCAATTTAAATGTCAAATTAATAATAAGTATACAATGGTATCCTGTGTCATACTAAAGTATGAACAAAATTACGCACAGTGCAAGATAAAACCCGTCGCGTTTCTAACGCAAAACGTCAACTGACGATCCCAGGTCACGCACAAAGCGCCGACAGAGTACGAAAGTTGAGTTTCGTACTCGTATCCGCGGACATACATTTTCACAATAACTGTTTTACCATTATTAAGCACAATATGTGTGTGGGCAGACAAATAGTCCGCTTCAAGGGCCACAAGGAGGTGATGTACCGCGCGCCGTGCGGGCGGCGCCTGCGCAGCCTGCGCGAGCTGCACCACTACCTGCGCGCCGTGGACAGCGAGCTGCCCGTGGACCTGTTCGACTTCCACCACGGCACGCACTGCCTGGCCGAGTTCGTGCTCAACAAGTGCCTGGTCGGGAAGAAGGTGCGTAGCTTGGTAACTTCAATCACCATGGCCTGTGCACATACAGGCCCATAACGGTCAACGGGGAGGCGTTAGCTGATTAGCAAGAGTCTGGGCTTAGAAACCTTAGAATTTATAGCGGCATTTCGCCTCAGAAGCATTCAGTAGAAAATGTCGACTTCATCTAGATTTATTGACAGTTGAAAGTGTTTATTGAAACCTATTTGGTGAGTAATTATCATTTATGAGACGGTAGCTGATTGATAGATTTTTCCGGCAATATGAAAATGGCTCTTCACAGAAAATGCTAACACCTCAAATCTGGGTATAAAAATTCCGGGATCACGGTCAGCAAGGTTTTAACCACTACTTCAATAGGGCTGCTTTATTACGACTAGTTGTCTTTTTGCTGTAATTTATATCCGGCCCGCGCAGTACCTGGGCTTTTCGATTAAGGTTACAACTAATTGTAAACTAAGGGGTTTTTTTTTCTAAAAAATGAACATTGCCCCACACAAGGTTTTGTCCTGAGTCGTGGGTGCGTTTACAAACATGAATTCCACATACAATACACCCAGACCCGGAACAACTACCTGAAGATCATACAAATATTTGTTCCATGCGAGAATCGAACCCACGACCCGGAGCGCAGCAGCCGACTGTATCAACCACTGCACCAACCGTGCCGTCAAAAATGTGTGTTTATAAAGCTACATAGTGAACTACATAGTCATAGTGAACATTATCATAAACACTCTCACTTCGCAGCACACAAGCGTTCTCACTTGGTCTCAGTCGGTCCCTGTCCCCTGTCCCTGCCTGTTTCAAATAACGTAAAATACACATAAAAAATCTAAAATAAAATTCCAGGCACATTCCACGAACTACATAATTGTCACTTTATTTTGTCATAAATGTAATTATTTAATTTAAAATTGTTTAATAATCTCCATGTTGTTGCTGTGGCAACGCACAGTTCTAGAACAGGACAGACATAAACGCACATACTAAGTGCGACAAGGAAAGTTCATACTGTTCAACAATGTCGACAAGATATTCCGACCAAATGTCTTCAAATGTCAAACTATCCGTGAGTAGCAGATAGCACAGGTGTTCTCTTTTGCTCACGTAGTTATTATATTAGCTATCTCTTTTTTGTAATATATGCACTATAAATACTATTTGACTCGTTATTATTGAGCAAGTTGTGTAGACAAGGCTGTAACGCCCCTAGTTGTAAAAACACAAACGGGCCAAAACACAATTTGCTTTAAACAAAATAATAAAGATGATTCTTTTTCGTTGTACGCAAAATTTGTTAAACTAAGACGGTATTCGTACGTAGATATAGCGGCAAAAGAAATACGACCGACCCCAGTGGTGTCTAGTAACGCCTGGCCCATCGGTGGTACTCGCGCTCGGGCACCCATCCACCGAACCAGTCTGATGCGATGCCGTCCTGCTAAACATACTATGCAACCGGGCTTTCATTCCGAATTAATAGTTTTGGTTCACCTTTGTAAATATGTTTCTTATTTCGTTCGTATTAAGCACTTTAAGTTGCAAAACCGTTACAAGGCCCATCCATTTATTTTACGCTAGTCGAAAACAATCACCACATTCGGAGAGATGGAAAATGGTTTGATTAAGGACTGTGCTGCACCTCTTAATATAATCCTCACCTCCTTAACGACACCCACAAGTCAGAGATTATAGGCTACTTGGCTTCGCTGTAATAGGTTGTCTTCTTTATATCCTCAGGACCTCTCACACGGAAAAGAGAATGTGCCAGTACCCTGCGTGAACTACTACGATGATTCATTACCAGAGTTCTGTTCGTACAACACGGAGCGGACGCCCACTGCTGGGGTACCGCTCAATCTGGACCCTGAGTTCCTGTGCGGCTGCGATTGTACTGATGATTGCCAGGTAAGATCATGTACCATTCATAATCTTCATGTCAACCTGTCAATGTTCACCCACAGACTATAAAACTTATTTGCGCCACGTTATTTATTTGTATATTTTAATTATATCCCATAGTAATGTACCGTGTGGTGTCCGGATTAAGAATAATCTCCACCACTCCATCACCTCCCGTTGATGTCGTAAGCGTTATTTATTTAAGAAAACCGTAATATATTAAGGTCTGAATTGGTTAAGGCAACATCCCTACGGCGGCTCGCTGCAATGACCATTGGAAGATGCCTGTTCAACAGTGGATGTTTACAGCCTGATATGTATGTCTGTGCTGTTTCATCATATCAGCCACAGGACGTCCACTGCTGAACAAAGGCCTCCCCCTTAGATTTCCACAACGAGCGGTCACATGCCGCTCTCATCCAACGACTCCCAGCGACCTTCACCAGGTCGTCTGTCCACCTCGTTGGAGGTCGTCCCACGCTGCGTTTCCCGGTGCACGGTCTCCATTCGGGAACCTTTTTGCCCCAACGGCCATCAGTTTTACGAGCAATGTGCCCCGCCCATTGCCTCTTCAGTTTACTAATCCTTTAGCTATGTCGACGACTTTAGTTCTTCTACGGATGGGCATTTGACATGACTTTCGTCTTGCCCAAGGCCCACCTGTTGGTAAACTCTATTCAGATCATCGAGCATTGCGCTGAGCTCTTGCAGCGAGAAATATTAATTCCATATCTTTTTCCAGGATAAATCCAAATGCGCCTGCTGGAGGATGACGCTTGAAGGTGCACGAACCATTGGGCTTAATGTCCCAAGCGTGGGTTATGTGTACAAGCGTCTGCCAGAACCGCTACCTTCGGGTATATACGAATGCAATTCTAGGTAAGCTTATTGTCTCTGGAGTAAAACAAAAAACAACATCACAAAAAGAAAATGAAAAGAAAAACCTTTGTTCCGAGGTGGACGTCCTTCAGCTGATATGATGATAATGATGATGAAATACTTCAGACTTCATTTTTTATTCCATAATAATTATTTTATTTTCAGATGTAAATGTAAGCATACATGCTTGAACAGAGTCGCGCAGCATCCATTGCAGTTGAAGTTACAGGTAATACTTTCAACTTTTTGCAGCGCAACAGTCGCGATTCAGTTGGGGAATTTGATACTGGCCATTATTAGTAATCCCGGGATTTCGGGATTATACTGGGATCCCGGGATTATATCGGTATTGAATGTTACAAAACCAAATTTAGACAAACAATTTGTATTTATACAAAACACTTTTAAACGGATTAGGTACATCGCGTATATTATAGATTTTTATTTTCCTGGCGTTTCGAACACTATGAAGCATTCGATCTAAATCTAAAACTTCGGGACTAAAAAACGGCCGGATCGAATCCTCTAGTCTGGACGCAGAAACTCCTTCGCATACACGCGACGTACACTGACCTACCGAGTCCCATACCAAACTGAATTTCCTAACGGCCGAAATTAATAATCAACCTAATCCAAAATATTTGAATTTGAGATTAAGGATGTCTGTTTTTTGTGTTAAATGTGATCCTAACACAAGAAAGGATGAAATTCAAAAGCTTTTGCATTTGCTTTCGCACAGTAAGATGGGTGATACGTATTTGGGGGCTGCCTTATGTTGACGTTCAAAAAGTACTATTTTCAAAACAGTCAGTCTTTATTAGGTGTCGTGTGGTGTCGTAAAAGGGACTATGGGATTAGTTAGCCGGAGGATGGGCAGCAGCGTCCTTCGAGTACATTAACAACTCAATTGCGATCGCCAACCCGTCTGCCAAGCGTGGCGATTATGGTGAAACCCCTCAATGAACACGCAACACAAACCCATACCGCTCGTTGTGGCAACCTTTGGGGGTGGCTTCTGTCCAGCAGTAGACTTTTTCGGATGTTATGATGATGATGATGAATTGTTTTGTGATGTTGGTTCAATTTATTCCTAACATATAGAGCCGTTCACACGTTTCTAATCGTTAATCGAGAAATTGAAAACGGACCTTGGAATTCCCACCCATGTATAAAAACTTTGCACCACATTAGGATTTCTCCTGTGTCGTGGGTGCGTTTACAGACATAAATTCCACACACAATATACCCAGACCCGGAACAATTACCAGCAGATCAGTCAAGTATTTGTTCCGTGCGGGAATCGAACTCACGACCGGGAGCGCAGCAGCCGACTATGTCAGCCACTGAACCAACCGTGCCGCCCAATTTCTGTCTACCAAGCACTGAAGTAAACGTATTTTGCAGGTGTTCAAAACTCTCAATCGTGGCTGGGGTATCCGCGCGCTGAACGACGTGCCCAAGGGTTCCTTCCTGTGCGTATACGCAGGCAACCTACTCACCGACGCTACGGCTAACCTGGTTAGTAATACCTGTATTTTATTTTAATTACGGTTTCACCCGCGTGTAATTTAAAAATAAATTTAGAGTACTTCGACATAGATACTTCACACAGAATACACGTATAGGATTTCAAGGGTACTTGTTTTTCGCGGAACCCTAATTATTTTTCTAAATATAAATAAAAGTAGCCTTGGTTATTCCTTATAACATCAGCTATCTTTTTTTTTTTTTTTTTTTTTTTTTTTTTTTATTGGTGCCCAGTGGAAATTCTTCATGAACTTCCTTCGCCCCGGGGAAGGACGAAGGGGTATGCCGGACTCCTACCGGCTAAAACCACTGGAGCGGTCATCTTCGGCACTTAAGGGAGGCTCCAGGTCCTCGTATGATCACACTGGAGCCGCCCACTGGTGCCACGCCTATTGGCACATCTCGGAGAGGGTGACTGTAAAGCGGTCACCCCCCCGGGGAACATCAGCTATCTGCCAGTGAAAGTCCCGTCGAAATCGATCAAGCCGTTTCGGAGATTACCCGGAACAAAGAGACAGACAAAAAAAAAATAGTTTTTTTGTTATATACGGTACGTATATACTATGCAAATGCATATGAAAGTATATACGGTACATATAACAAAAAACCTATTTTTATTTTGTTTGTACTAAATAGTAAAAAGCTGTTATTTTGACATTACAAATAGACAGTTCAATTTTATTAATTTGTATAGATTAAAAGTGTTTGGACATTAGATGCTTAATCACGCAAAATTTAATAAAATTTGCCGTAGAGGTATATTATCGGCGAGTAGGATACGTTCTCCCGAAAAGACGGTGGTGCGCATGTGGTCGGATGTCTTCGTGTGCGCAGCTTAGCGCACAGTAAGATGGGTGATACGTATTTGGGGGCTGCCTTATGTTGACGTTCAAAAAGTACTATTTTCAAAACAGTCAGTCTTTTTAGGTGTGTACGCTAGGTGCTACGAATAGCACCAACCTATCTCATCTCGTGGGTGTCGTAAAAGGGACTATGGGATTAGTTAGCCGGAGGATGGGCAGCAGCGTCCTTCCTTCGAGTACATTAACAACTCTATTGCGATCGCCAACCCACCTGCCAAGCGTGGCGATGATGGCAAAACCCCACAATGGGCACAACACACCCAGAGCGATCGTTGTGGTGATCTTTGAGGGAGGCTTGTGTTCAGCAGTGGGCTTAATTCGGCTGAAATGATGACACGAAAGATAAAACAATATTTTATATTCTACCCTATATACTCACATTTGTTAGTAAATAATACCTGAACATTACACGTGCAATACACAATCAAGCACACATTTGTATAGTGGAACATAAATACATGCACGATAAATATATAAAATAAAATACTACCAATTAATTCGCTCGCCGTTTCGAACACTTTCTGTCTGCTCCTGACCACGGACGCTGCATTTACGCCAATTACCTAAAGACGACACGAAGAATGGGCATTCTCCTTTTTTCAAATACCAATAAAAATATATTCTTTCAATATTTCGGCCGAATGAGGTCCACTACTGGACACAGACCTCCCCCAAAGATCACCAGATGATGGTCACCACCAGATCTGTAATAGATTTGGGCAGCTTGTTATAAAAACGTATACTATTCCCTAGGAATGACTTATTCGTTTTAGCTAATCTAAATTTAGGTACTACTATTTTATGTTTTTGCCGTGTATTGATGTCATGAAAATCGCTTCTTTTATGATACTTGTGCAGATTTTTGCGGACATATAAAATGTTTTCAAAGATATAAAGTGACGGCAATGTGAGTATGTTAATTTCTTTAAACATGGTTCTAAGAGACTCGCGAGGGCCCATGTTATAGATCGCACGGATGGCTCTTTTTTGTAAAATAAAAATAGAATCTACATCGGCCGCTGATCCCCACAACAGAATGCCATAAGACATAATGCTGTGGAAATATGCAAAGTAAACTAATCGGGCTGTAGCTACATCACTCAGCTGCCTAATTTTCCGAACTGCAAATACAGCAGAGCTGAGCCTACCCGATATAGCTTTGATGTGGGCACTCCATTGCAATTTAGAGTCGATGGTTATTCCTAAAAACACAGTTTCATCAACAGTTTCAAGTTGGTTGCCTTCAAGAGTTAATTTTAGTCCTATTTGGGGTGTATTAAGCAATGAAAACTTTAAACATTTGGTTTTATCAGCATTAAGTAGTAGATTGTTAGCCGCAAACCATTTGCAAAGGACTGTTAGACTTTCGTTTACGTGTGGAATGTTACTATCATTTCTATTAATTTTAAAAATTAGGGACGTGTCGTCAGCCAATAAAATTACATCAGATAATTTGGTCATCATATATGGAAGATCATTTATATATGCTAGAAACAAGAAAGGGCCAAGAATTGAGCCCTGGGGCACGCCCATTTTGACCCGAGACCCCGAGGAGGTAGCACCACTTATATCTACTTTTTGCTGTCTAAAAGATAAATAAGAAAATACAAGATCAGCAGCTCGTCCACGAATTCCGTAATGCTGTAATTTACGGATTAGTGTATTGTGGTCAACGCAATCAAATGCCTTGGAAAGGTCACATAAAATGCCAATGGCATCTTGAGAACCTTCCCAGGATTCTAGAATTTGGGTAACTAGTTGCACTCCTGCATCCGTTGTTGATCTACCTTTCGTGAATCCAAACTGACGACTATGTAATATCCCGTTAATATTAAAATGTAATAACATCTGATCAAGCATAATTTTTTCAAAGATTTTACTCAGTGCTGGGAGCACAAGGTTGGCGATCGCAGTTGAGTTGTTAATGTACTCGAAGGACGCTGCTGCCCATCCTCCGGCTAATCCCTTAGTCGACTTTTACGACACCCATGGGAAGAGATGGGGTGGTGGTATTCTGATCCGGCACCACACGGATAAAAAAAAAATATATTCTTTATTCATATATTAATAAAATGTATTGAATTTTGAAGAGCCATATTTACCTAGGATAAATCACTATCCACTTAAATATGTACCATTTTTTTTATAAATACCTATTTGCCCTCTGTTTTCAATCAATTATATTATGTTCTTTTTTTCTTTTCAGGACGGTTTGAACGAGGGAGATGAATACCTAGCAGAGCTAGACTACATAGAGGTTGTGGAACAGATGAAAGAGGGCTACGAGGAAGATATACCAGAACTGGATAAGAAATTAGACAAGGTGCGTTAGAATTATCCGTGTGGTGTCCGGATAGTAGGGGAGCCCACGATGCTAAATGGGGATTCTGGGATCTGACGCGCTCGAGAATTTCTGATGATCAATTTTTTTTTACTAATCTGATCCTTTATCCTTGACGGGCGGCCTTATATATGGGGCTAATAGTTGGTGTTTGGTGTTAGGTGTTGGTACTTAATCGGGTACCAGGTATCCCCCTATATATTAATCTTCCACGCTTTATTAAATCCCGAAATCCCCGCTTGGGCTCCCTTACTACGATAAAGTACTATCCATCTCCTCCCGTGGATGTCGTAAAAGATAATTAAGGGACCCTAAACCAGAGAGATGGGCAGCAGCGTCCCTCCTGTGGAACAAAAGCAATGCTGCGCTCACCAACCCACCTGCCAAGCGTGGTTAGTACTAGCAAATTCCTTAAAAAATTGTGACACATGTGGAAATCGATGAGGTAGCCTTCGTTCAGCAGTGGACGTATAAATGGCGGATATGATGATGATGATGATGATGATTACATCTCGTTCCGTGGATGTCGTAAAAGGTGAATAAGGGACTGGCTAATATGGTTATGACGTTAGAATTAGCGGTGCTTAGAGACCCGCAGCGGAGAAAGCGAATCGCTAACTTTAGCGTGTGAGACTCTTGTCCTGTATTCAAACAGCCGCATTATCAATAACCTCAACTTAATCGTCTCCTCCTACAGAAGGAACGAGTTAATAATAACGACGATAATGAAGAGGACGAGCCTTCATCATCAGACAATGAAGAAACCACTGACAAAGGAGATGATGACTTCAGACCTGGATCTATAGGACTTGGAGTCATGGAGTTCAGGTAAGGATGCATTTTCCACTTTGAAACCACAGATGTAAGTAATCACAGATGATCATCACTCTTGGCAGCCGGATTTGGGATAATGGAAAGAAAAACCAATAAGAAAGTTGGTATATTAAGTAGGCCTTAGTCCACCGCGTTGGCCTAGTAAGAGTTAGTGGACTACACACACCTTTGAGAACATTTTTGAGCGCCCTCAGGTGTGTAGGTTTCCTCACGATGATTTCCTTCACCAGGAACTCAAGAGATAATCAAATTCTGATCCGCACATGACTCCGAAAAGTCTGAGGTGCGGGCTGGGATCGAACTCAGACCCTCCTGTACGGAAGATAATCGTTCAATCACTAGGTTATCGTTGCTTTTTATCTTATATATATATTTCTTCTGTACGTGTGTATGTCACTGAACTCCTCCTAAACGACTGGACCGATTTTGATGTTTTTGTGTGGGTCCCTGGATGGTATAGATTCATAATTGGACCCAGTAGGTGGCGCTGCAATCGGGTTTGTATGTACTTGCCTGAGCGATGCTGGGGCGGGCATCTAGTATAATATATATACAGGTTGCCTGGTAGAGAACGCCTCAGGGCATTAAGTTTGCCTTTTGTATACTTAATGTACATAACATATTAAATATAAATAAATAAATATATCATATGAAATTCTAATAAAATAAAAAGTCTTACTTTAACCGCGCGTAAAGGTTAAAAAGAATTCATGTTTTTAGAAAATAATTTAAATACCTTCTCTTCAACACTGTGGTGTGTAGATGGCCTATACTTTGGTAACTTCACGGCTAATTGAAAGCTACTGAAATAAATCTAGATTTGGGGTCCTTTCAGTACAAGTGACAGATAGAAATGCGTATCAGCGCTGTTTGATGCGGCGATCAAGCCGCTATCGCACAATAACTAACTTTAACGGTGAAGGAAAACGTCGTGAGTTCACTCCAGTCATCGTGAAATGGATTCCGTGTGGTTCCTTGCAATGAATCGACCACCGCTGTCCACCGATGGGTGTCGTAAAAGGCGACCAAGAGGTGATATCAAGAGGATATCTTACAGCACCCTCACGTTAGTGGCAAACAAGCATACGGCCCGTCCGATGATAAGCGTTTACCGTAACCTATGGAAGCTTGCAACACCGGAGCCTTGTTGACCCTGTAAACATCTTTTCACGCCCTTTTTGAAGCTGATTCCACAACCGGAGCGCGCGCGGGAGGAAGTTCATCGGAAACCGTACGGTACAAGACCGTTTTGGCTCTAGAGTATGTGGATGAATTCCCCGCCGATGGCGAGAGGTGCGATGGTAGAAAGTAGCCGTTGGCATATCGAACAATTCCTCAGATCAGACCTACAACGGACTGTGCTCTAAGCATTGTACAAGTGGTAGACCACACAGTGAAGCAAAGTCTCTCCTCAGACTTAGGGGTACTAGATAGTTTGTGAGCTCGGGATCGCCGGCAATCCTAACTGCACGTTTCAGTACCGGATCGAAGGGTCCAAGCTGGTATCTGAATACCACCTTGTTACTCCTGCCCATAAATAGCAGCAGTACTCCATATAAAGAAAGAAACAAGAAACATATTTATTCAGCACATACAAACTGATAGCACAAAACGAATAGATAATAGACATATTTTTAGATAAATGAAAACTAACGTACCATCAACATGACCGTGCGGAAAGGGTTACCAACTCAGCATTTGCTAGGTGTTAGGTATCCCCCGAGGGGGTGACCGCTTTACAGTCACCCTCTCAGGGATGTGCCTATAGGCGTGGCACCAGTGGGCGGCTCTAGTGTGATCATACGAGGACCTGGAGCCTCCCTTAGGTGCCGAAGATGACCGCTCCAGTGGTTTTAGCCGGTAGGAGTCCGGCATACCCCTTCGCCCTTCCCCGGGGCGAAAGAAGTTCATGAAGAATTTCCACTGGGCACCAATAAAAAAAAAAATACAAAAAATGGTGTTAGGTATCCACCGCTGATTTTCAGTTGGCACCCTTGCAGTGACATACGGACGGAGGAAACAATGTTAAAATAAATAATTACTATAATACTATGGCAAATAACATGTAAGTAATAAATATATTAAAATGTAGAACAGAATATTTAGAAAGTCAAACAATATATAGACACTGTGCCGGATATGGGGCCGGACTTGCGATAATGATCATAAGGAGGCCCGTGCTCAGCAGTGTGTTCGGCAGTGGACGTTTACGGGCTGAGAAGATATGATGATCGCACAACAGTCGCGCCGCAATCTATCGCTCCTTACTCCATAGTCAATTACTCTTTTTTATCGTCTTGGAAGGGGCGGAGGGTACTCTTAACGGCTAAACCCCCACGGCGTTTCTTCCAATTACCTATAGCTGGGGGTGAGATGTTCCCCATATAGAAATTTGACCACACACGTCTATTACCCCTATATTAAGTCTGGTTATAGTTCAAAAGCTTCAACTTTGACTTGTTTCCTTTTGCAGCAAACGGCTACGCAGACGTGAGAAACTTAGAAAAGAAAAACAAGTCGAGGCTAGAAACGCGAAAGAAAAGGAAGACGAAAAGGAAAAGGAAAAAGAGACGAAGGAGCATAACGCTGAGGATGATTGTATTACTATCAGCGATGATGAAGAAGGTAGTTAATTCGTCGTGAGAACTTCTAGCAGTGTGTTGCCCGCTACGAACAGCACCAACTCATCTCATCCCGTGGGTGTCGTAAGAGGCGACTAAGGGATTAATCGGAGGATGGGCAGCAACTGAGCTGCGATCGCCAACCCGCCTGTCAAGAATGGCGATTATGGCAAAACCCCCCAATGAGCACACAACCTAAACCGATACCGGTCGTTGTGGCAATCTTTGGGGGAGGCTTCTGTTCAGCAGTGGACGATTTTCGGCTAAAATGATTATAATATACATATGAAGCCATTTATAGATATGCTAGTTTTGGTGGTTTACCCGCCACCTGCGGGTAACCCAAAGTGCTTAATGGTACGCACCGGGTTCCAAACTCCCTTAGTCGCCTTCTACAACACCCACGGGATGAGATGGAGTACCTAGCCCAATTCGTGACCGGAGTGACAGAAAGCTACACAATATTCATTAATATGCACTTGACGCTTTACTTTTGTTTGACAGTGAGAGAGCCGTCAAGATTCACGGTTCAAGCGGGTATGGGAGCCAGCGAATTTATATCCAAATACAAGTGAGTAGTAACTTATATTTACATACAAAGTGGCGCTCAGGGTATCACATTACCCAAAGATACACCGAAGACTATGGGCCTCATAAAAAGCCCAAGGTCAGCGAGCTATGGAGAGAGCTATGCTTGGTATTTCTCTACTAGATCGAACCAGAAATGTGGAGATCCGTAGAAGAGCTAAAGTTGTCGACATAGCTGAAAGGATTAGTAAACTGAAGTGGCAATGGGCGGGGCATATAGCTCCTAGAACTGATGGCCGTTGGGGCAAAAATGTTCTCGAATGGAGACCGCGCACCGGAAAGCGCAGCGTGGGACGACCTCCAACGAGGTGGACAGACGATCTGGTGAAGGTCGCTGGGAGTCGTTGGATGCAGACAGCGGACGTCCTTTGGCTGATATAATTATGAAGCCGAAATCGAATCGGTTCAATGAACATTTCCCGAACTACAATATATCTGTTTTACAGATCTGTCCGTACGTTGTTCGGCATGGACGAGGCTTGCTACATCATGGACGCTAAGGTTCAAGGCAACATCGGCAGGTACCTAAATGTGAGTAGACGTGATTTTAAATTGGATAAACATTAGCTTAGCACCTTCCTATTCTAGAGACATGGCTTCGTGTATGGTCAAGAGAGAGAGTTTTTTTGTCTCGTTGGAATTTCTTCTTGTACATCTGCCGCCCCTGGGCAATGGTAGAGGGGCATGCCGGACTCATTCAAAGTAAAGCAACCAGAGCGGTCATCTTCAGCTTGGGGCTCTAGGATCTCGAGTACAGTCACACTAGAGCCGCCCACGACTTTGAGCATATCTCGGAAGGCATCAACGCCTCAAGCGAAAGAGAGGCGATTGTGAAAAGGCCGCTTCCAAGCCCATCTTGCGGCGGATAGTAAAGGGTCCCGCTGAAGCCTTAAAATCGACCAGACTATATGAACATTCGTAACTCCCACGGGATGAAATGGGTTGGTGTTATTCGTAGCCGTAGTAGTTATAAAAATTAGCTTGGCATATTCCCAACTATGGCATGTTAGGCATGGCTTCTTGTCTAATCTGGGGGCCTAGACAAGCAATCTACGACATATACCGCCAGTACAAAATGTCTCTGTAGGTTTCCAAATTCAGCTTTCATTTTATGTAAGCTGTTTTGATATAAAACTGTCAATAAGTTAGCGACTGCCATCTGAATGAACTACGATTTTTTTTTAAGATTTTATTCGCTTTGTTATTTATTAGTACCCGTGAGGATTCCATCATCATATCAGCCAAAGGACATCCACTTCTTAAGAAAGGCCTCCCCCATAGATTTCCACAATTATGTCATCATTTTGAGGGGAATAATCCGATACTCACCACGCTTGGCAGGGTTGGTGAGAGTAGAATGCGTGTGGCACGAATGGGTGGCTCTAGATGGAGATCTTTCGAGTTCCTGGAGCCTCCCTTCGGTGCCGCCGATGATCACTCCGGTGGTTTTAGCCGGTAGGAGTCCGGCATGCCCCTTCGCCTTTTCCCGGGGCGAAGGAAGTACATGAGGTATTTCCACCGGATCAATAAAAAAAAAAGTTTCACAGAAGGGACGCTGCTGCCCATCTCTCTGGTTTAGAGTCCCTTAATCATCTTTTAAGACATCCACGGGAGGAGATGGAGTGGTGCGATATTCTTAATCCGGACACCACACGGATATTTGTTCCCATATATTTTACTTATAATGATACTTTATTCCCAGCACTCCTGCTGCCCAAACGTCTTTGTGCAGAACGTGTTCGTGGACACCCACGACCCTCGTTTCCCATGGGTGGCCTTCTTCGCGCTATCACACATCAGAGCCGGCACCGAGCTCACGTGGAATTACAACTATGACGTAGGTTCGGTGCCCGGGAAGGTGCTGTACTGCTACTGCGGAGCGCCCAATTGTAGGGGGCGATTGTTGTAAGGCGGGGAAGTTCATAATGATAGGTGGTAAGCAGGAGTATTCAACTCTTTTCTTATAAAGGTTATAGTGACTCACCATCTGGTTTTTATGTTAAGGAAAATCTTAGTAATTTTGCTAAAAAGCAACGGTACTGGTACGGTCAGCAAAATCCCAGATTTGGATACCCATCATATCGGTTCTTTAATGTCCACTGTTGAACAATGAACTGCTATAGAAAACAGATGGATGATGCGTGATGTCATAAACAAAAACATGTTTACAAGTAGCAAAATTCAATAGATCATATTTTGAAATGACGATTGAAACAATTTTATTGAACCAAGCTCTTTATAAAATTTACCTTTTAATAATATCTCTACATGTATACATATTTATGTTCATGACTGTAAACAAGAGAATGCTGGTTCCCATCCTCTCGATTGGATGAAACTCAATAAGGTGTTTGATTACTTCGAGGGATGGAGAAGTGTTCAATGTTTCTGTAATGTAGGTTTAAAAGAACACAATCGTTAAAAACAAATTTTTGAACGAATGTATTACATTCTTTATAGTTTTCCATCAAAACTGAGCTTGTATGGACTTCTTGTGACGTTAATTATGACATATGTCATATGACATGTCGTCTCTTTCTATTAAGCAAGTTTGTAGCTCTTGATATCTCAGGGTTTGTTTCTGTGTGTACTTTTTTATCTTATGCTTAAGTATATTTTTTTGGTACAGTTAAAAAAATTGTTTATTGTAATTGAATTGAGCATTATTCTGTTTGCCATGCATTATATAAATATCGCCTCATATGAGGCTCATTTTCTTCAGCAGTGGACTTCTATAGCTAACAATATAAGGTTCATTTAAACGGTTAGCTAAATATTAAGGTTTTCGTCAGCTCTAAATTGTATTCTGTCTGCGAAAAAATATCGAGTTGAGATGCTACTTGTGGTCAGCAAAAACAACAAGATTCATCAGCAAATAATGTCACGGTAGGCAACTCTTAACTCTATATTGCAGCAATATTAGTAATAAAGAGGAAAATTGTAAGTCAAATATAATACAATTTTGACAAGCGGTGTATCTAAATGTTCGCGGCATTGAAGTGCCCCAAGGGCTACTTCAGCTGCATGGATATTATTTTAGTGCTAACAAATTCTATAATCGTGCTGAACACGTAATGATTCTTTATCATGACTATTTATTTTACAAACACGTAAAGATCAAGCTGATGAAAGGTGTTTTTGCTGATCATATTTAGTTTGTTTGCTAACCAAGTATGTCCAAATGATTTTTCTTGCCAACCCAATACTTATATGGTGAATCATTTAATTAGTCTTGATATCATAAATAAGGAAAGAGTTGACATTAATTAGTGCGTGATTTTGTGAAGTGTAAGTCCAAAGATATCTAACAGTAAAATGTATTTATTATAAAGGCACTAAACAAACAACGTGTCTCAATAATATTGCTTCTAGAACCTTCTCGGCCCACGATGGCTCGTCGCGGACGGGTTCCGAAATTAAAAATATAATTTGTATACAGTGAGTGCAGACACATTTGTTGGCCAACGATTCTGACAGCATTCTGTATATTAGGTTTCTTCAGACGAGAGTTACTTTGTCTACGACACAGATTTGGATCTAGGAGCCACTTGCAAAATAGATGCGACGGTTTTAGTAACTACTGTTGTCGCTGCTGTGCCAATTGGCTGAGTTATGAGGAGTAATTCTCGTAATTAATTTACACAATGACTGAAAGTTCACCGAACTGAGATTAAATTATGAATTGACATAAACTTGTATTCTGCTCCTCTTAATGTTCAGTCGGATTTGACTATGATCTCAATCTAGTCTCAATTCAACATCAATTTTGACGTTTACAAATACCACCACCCCATCTCATCCCGTGGATGTCGTGAAAGGCGACTATAGTATTAGCCATAGGATGGGCAGCAGCGTCCTCCGAGTGCATTTTTACTCAACTGCGATCGCCAAACTGTCTGTCAAGCCTGGCGATTATGGCAAAACCCCGCAATTATGATTATGGCAAAAACAACACAAAATCATACCGGTCGTTGTAGTGGTATTATTTGGGGGGAGGCTTCTGTCCAGCAGTTGATGTTTTTCGGCCGAAATGTTGATAATGATGATTCAATAATAATTTTGGTACCCGTGTCAGTTCAAAATGGTACCAGAGTACCGTTTTGGCCTCGACTTACTTTCGATTTATTGTCGATCTCATCATAGTATAAGTTCACTCAAGTTATTTGTTAGTTTAGGAGAATACCATTTGTGACATTTACGACATTGAGACTAGATCGGCACTATATTCTGAACATTTTTAATTACGTGTATTGGCCTTCTGACTCTTGTAACGTTAGTAAATGGAGCACCCGTTGGTTATCAGAAGTGTCAGATAAAGCACAGATTTTTGTTGTTAGTGTGATATATCGGAGTGAATTGGGTATAAGCATAAAATCTTGTTAAAAGCCAATCAATATTATTTATAACTAGCTGGGACCCGCGGTTTCACCCGCGTGTAATTTAAAACAAATTTAGAGTAAGTACTTCAACATAGACACTTGACATAGAATATATATATATATTGGATTTAAAGGGTTTTTCTTGCGCGGAACCCTAATTATTTTTCTAAAATAAAAGTAGCCTAAGTTATTCCTTATAATATCAGCTATCTGCCAGTGAAAATCCCGTCAAAATTGGTCTAGCCGTTTCGGAGATTACCCGGAACAAACAGACAGACAGACGGACAAAAAGCTTAAAAATCGTTTTTTTGTTATATATATATGGTACCTTATATACTTTCATATGCATTGAGTAAAAAGCTGTTATTTTGACATTACAAACAGGCACTTCAATTTTATTTATTTGTATAGATATGGAAAGATATATATGGTTAAAATTTTACTACAGTACAATTCATTTTGAGGTAAGCCATAAGCAGACGACCAACTATAATCGGTCCGACAAAAGTTAGGCAATATAGAACATTAGACATTCACCAATTTAATACTAACCTCGAGGAACCTCGCTCCTACAAAAATCGTAGCAAATATGGCTCTGGCCGACCCGCACCCTGATTAGCGACAGCAGCTATCGCGCACAAGGATCAACCGGTGGCAAATCGCCTGAAATTGAAAGGCGAGGATGCCAATTTTCAGTTTATCTATCGTCCGACGGAGATCTTCGCCTGTCTAATCGCTTTTGCCTCTGCGCAATTTATGCCTGTCGCAAACCGTTTGCGACATACGTCATCAGCTCGCCGGTCTGTGGTATGTCGAATATGTCATGTATGTAATGTCGGATAAAACATGCGCGTTTGTTACTAAAAGCAATCTAACTTTTCATTGTTCCGATTATTCGATTACAATTAGTGTTATCCGATTGTCGGTAGATTGTTATTTATTAGTCGCTGTGACGATCTCTTTTAACCTTCGATTTTAAAGGACGAACGTTTTTAGACGAAAGACGAACTGTGTATTCTATTGTAATTCGGCGATGATGAACTTCAGCGGAGGCTCCAAGCGATAAAAATATCCCTCAAACTCGAGTAAGAAATAAAAATTGCAAGATAACGCAGTTTTCGCGGCCGCTCACCGTTAAACCCGTTACTGACATGTACATGCCTATCTTTGTATTTTCATAACATGTTCCTCACTGGAGCTCTGCCGTTACTGTCCGCAGTAACATCGGCTACCGACTTTCACCGACTAAAATCGACCGTAGTCGAGTACAAATCTGTCCTCGGCTTTAGACCTAAAACTCAAAGTTACAGGAAGTTGAAAAAACAAAAAGGACCTAACAAAATAAAAATAATACTTTACTACAAGCTATTTATATGTTATGAACATACACATAAAAGATGAAAAAACTAAGAAAATCATATTTTGATTCTCACTTCTTACATTACCGAGTGTTATCATTATATTATGATGTCATTGTATATACTTGTACGGGCCGTGTCAGCGCTTGGTCAAACCAACGAATTTGGGTTTTTTGTAACTTTAAAAATTATGTACATATTTTTATAATAGCGTAATTAAAAATACCTGTAATAATGCGATTACTACACCAAGGTACTGTGCATATACCTTGCCGTAGTAATCTAACGCAGGTTTGCGATATACGTTACTTTGCCGATTGGGGTTCTCAAACGATAATCAAATCCAACTATAGCAAAGACTGTCTAAAAAAGCAAAACAGTTCATTCGCTTTAGTTCTGTGTGTTGCCGTTTAGCTGCTATCGGCGCTAGTAGCTATGACAAAAGTGTTTAGCTGCTATCGGCGCTAGTAGCTATGACAAAAGTGTATTCAATATAGGGTTGCCCGATGGGAAAATTGAAATATCCGAATAAATTATTTAAGCTGACTTAAAAAAACTAAAAATTATTCTTTTTTTTATCCATATCCTAATGAATTCCCTCAATGAACTTTAATGTATTTTGCATTTGATTTCGCTGAGCCCACCATTTAGATCCTTTAAGGAGTTAAAAAAGTACTTAAAATTTAAACATTTTCTTTGCATAAAACTTGATGATTGTACGTCGGACGATTTTTTGGGAGTCTAGACATCATATGTTATGTTGGGAGAAACCAGATGAATTCCGTCCGGCAACTTTAATTCGATGACAGCTCGATCTTGTGGTTTTATAGCATAGCTAATCAGGATGCTCCATTTCTAATGTCCTATTTTGACATATACAAAATCCCAAAACCCATTGTATGCGGTGTGCGTTCAGGCTTATTGTGTAATTTTCGATATCATTTAATGTTGTTAGGAACAGAATGTATTAGCATTTTGTTAGGATAATTAATATAACGTCTCAATCTCTCATTCTCTCATCTTTAAGAATAAGACTGTAGATTTTTCTCATGGTTTCTATTAGGTAAGGTAAATAGATGTAAAATGTATAGATTAATTTGAATATACTGGGCGCCGTTTTACAAGATATCCATTTATGTTCTAACACAGTAAATCCAAAACAGCTGGCAGTCAATGAGCTCATACGCATACCATATGATCGGATAGGTAACAAAATTCTGAACAGTGTCCGCCTCGCGCTGTCATCGGTGCGTACGGCTACATGTCAAACTATGTATTTCTAGTATAAGCTGATCTCGCATTGTATAGGGTTTACGTACAATGAGAGATCAGTGTAAATTGGATAATTATAGCTTGAAATGTAGCCGAGACAGGGGTGTATGTAAGTTGCAAGTGTTTTGAATGTATACTAATTACATTATCTCGTGTTTATTTTATTGGTATGAATTGGAAAATATTTTCTTATTATTAATGTTCTTGATGTTCTACCGCGTTGGAGTCTTGAAGCTGACCCAGTATACTCTACTTTGACTGAAATGAATGTGAATTATGATTTCTATATGTCTTAGCTGTGAGGTAGGTACATTTCTGTAAATATAACTTTATTTACAACCTTCGGTCAATATAAAATTAATGGACGGGCCATACAACTTGCTCAGTAATAATCAGGCATATGCTTCAACTCCTAAAGTATTTATAGTGCATGTCTTTGAAAAAAAGAGCGAATATTATAACTACGTGGGAAAAAAAGGACACCTGTGTTTATCTGTTGCTCTCGAACCGTTTGACATTTGAAGACATCTAGTCAAAGATGTGTCGGGAACAATATCAACTTTCCTCGTCGCACTTAGGCCCGTATTACAGATCGAGAATCAAAACTCAAGTAGAACTTGAGTCGAGACTGCATCAATTGAATATAAATGCTGAGCCTGTTACGTAGGGTTCTTGAGGTTTGATTCTCGGTCTGTAATATAGGCCTTATATGTGCGTATATTTCTATTCTTTTCTACAACTTCGTTCGTTAGGTAATAACAAAATGGAGACTACTAAACAATGTTATTGAAATTAGTTAGATTTATGGCACAATAAAGTGATAACTATGTACTTCGTGGAATGTGATGTTTGAACATTTATTTTGGTTTTTGTTGTGTTTTTGCATTTGGAAATGCACGCATTAAGGCATATTAGTTATTTGGATTGCATGTAATAACAGGCGTACGTGTCGCACTTCTAATGGACAGAGACCGACTGAGACGATGTGAGGACCGGAAAAACGCACGTTTTGTCCCGTCCATTCATTTTATGCTGGTCGAAGGTTACAACTAAAGGGACTAACTACACTTCTTCAGCTTTTGTCCGTAAAAAACACCAGTTATGTTTGGAGATGCATATGCATCCGTTCATCTGTCCGCGTCTATTCAGCTTACTTAAACAGGTATAAAATGAGGACAAGAGTGTTTTTATCATTGGCATCCTGCACATGCTAAAGATAGTGTCAGCGCCAATGATATTATATATTAAAAGAAGTAGATATGTTACATGCGCGCCAAAAGTAACAACCAAAGCTCCCCCAATTGTAGCACTTTGCATCAGTTCGGCCAAAACAGAATAACGAGCACACGCTGTCATAATCTCTATTTTTATTAATTAAGTGATAACAATGCCGTTGTGCATATATAGAAAATGCACAAACTATCAAGCAAACATAAATAAAGAACTAGGGATATCATACCACACGTGAGTAACAAATAAAATAAAATATAGGAATAAAAATACTATTCAAATTACTTATATAATAATATTCTCGAAGAAAACCCAGGTCAATCTAAGAAAAGAGACAACACATATATTCTATCACAGGTGCGATAAAGACATCGAGTACACGTGTTGTCATTTTAGATAGCTATCTCTTTTATTCTCGTAGTTTTTGTATCTTCTTTCTTACAGCATAAGTAGATGTGCAGTTTTGTAGGTTTATACATACAGCGAGACAGAATTTTGCGCGCCATTTAATATGGACGTAACATATCTATGGTATACTATCATTGGTCAGCGCCATTTCGCCGCGTTCAGTGTTGTCTTTGTCAACAAGTTGCGACTTGCATAGGTACATTGATTTGTTTTAGCATTATTTCACTACTACCACTCCACTAAGTCCACCCACTGTCATTTCCGCTTTAGTTTATTACATTCCAGTATTTCTATTTCTTAAATCGTCCCGCGAATCTCGAATGGAGCTGTAGAAATCTAGTTAGTCCCTAATTCTAGAATCTACAAAAAATGTAGATGTCATAGAAAATTCTGGTATAACATAAATTTGAAATTATGGTGTAGATCCATACTTGCTTCACACTATAAGTAGCTCTTAGCACTTAATATGTAACTTAGAATATACTCGCAGACATAACAAAACTATGTATGAATTATCCAATCTCATTTAAACATGTTGTAATCAAAATGTTCTCAAATATGTGTTAGTATAATATTCTCAATGTAAATATATTTTCTGTGTATCAGTTCTACAATAAAAGAGTACATAATTTTGTGTTGATTATTGAATTCGACATCTACCACCCTCTATAAAGCGAAGCCCAGAGGTCACACCCAGTAGAGGCCCTGATCGCCAAGTTCAACAACACGAGGTTTCATCCTATCGCTGGACGTTATGGTCGACACGAGCGCTATACATTTTATCCTAGGTATGATGTGTACCTGATCTCCAGCCTCCATGATTCGAGGCCTGCAAGCGGGGAAATTGAGGCACCCCGTTCAGGCGACGGGAGTAAATGAGGTTCCCTACACATAAAAAGAAGTTATTTTTTAAAACAACGCCCCACTTAGTTTTGTCGTGGGTACAGTTTACAGACATATCTCCCATGCACAGACATCCAGACCCGAAACAACTATCCTTAATGATCTACGGATAATTGTTTACAAGGATTTGTTATATTCGCAGAAAGTTAATCGCTTAGCGGACCTGGCCGTGAATTTTATGTTATCTGTGGTAAAATGAGCAGGATTGGATTGCAGATAAAGCATTTGGTAGAAACATCGTCAATAGTAGGTAAACCAAACAAATTGGAAAAAAACTTAAGAGACTGGAGATTATGGTCCAAAATGCTTTGTTAACCCTTTCATTGCGCGGCGGTCAGGCGATTTACAACAATACGCCACGGTGCAGTACAAACAACACGGTCTCGGCCCATGATGCTTAAGTTGCATCATTGCGCCGCTTAGGTACTTTTGTGATAAGTATCGCTTCTGACGTCACGTTGTGGGTGGTTTTATGCAACATTTTTTGTAACCAAGAATCAATTAATAATTTGGCAAATTCCCCTCAAAATGACAACACAGTACAAGCACCGGCCCTCAGTTCCCGGCAACCCCGCTATTCCTGGTCATGGTAACGGCGGAGCAGGGGGTGCTAAGAATCTTCGGATGGGATCCGGCTACCACCCTAAACGGAAACTGGCCCTAGTATAACACACGCACACTGAGGGCAGACGAAAAGATTGTTGAACTGGAAGAAGAAATAGATAAGTTGCACTGGGATATCATGGGTCTATCAGAAGTCCGAAGAGAGGGGGAGGACACGATAACCCTGAAATCCGGCAACTTATTCTACTACCGGGAAGGTCAGCGGCAGGTTATACAGAAGACCGAGGAGTATAATCTGCCACTATGCTTGGCGTTTGTGGACTATGAGAAAGCCTTCGATTCGATCTAAACCTGGGCACTGCTGCAATCTCTGCAGCGGTGCCAGATTGACTATCGGTACATTGAAGTGTTGAAGTGCTTAGCTTAATATGTCTGGGATATCCTCGGTATAGTGTCGGGTTAGTTTGGCTCGCGGGTCTTTGTCAGAGCCAATGGTAGGTATAGTAACCGAGGTGTATAACTGCCGGTAGAAGTTTTCAATCTCTCTCAAAACCTCTGGCTTAGTCGACGCTACACTGCCGACCTCGGTCTTCAGCTTCATAATACGACTTTGCCCAATAGACTTGTCTCTTCCGAACACCTTGGAGCCTTGATTCCGCTCAATCGCCTCTTTAACACCGTTGGTGTTAAAGGTGCGGATATCGTGACGCAAGGACTTCCACATCCGTCTATGGAGCAGTCGGTATGCTTCAGCATCACCGGAGGACTGCAGCGTCATGGAGCGTCTTTCTGCCATGAGGTCTAGAGTGTGATCGGAGAACTTTATTGGTCTACCTTTACGGTGGGTTTTAAAGAATTTAGACCCAACCGTTTGGACAGTTTCTACAAACCTACCATTTAAATGAAAGAAAGAAAGAAAGAAAAGTATTTATTGGCACAAACAATTACACAGCAAAAATAAACATAATATTAAAACAAAAGTGCCAAAAGGGCCAACAGCTCAGCATGATGTCAGGTGGTAGTACCAAGTACCACTACCTAACGCTGATTTTCAGCTGCAACCCACGAGTGCCATACGCACGAAACTAGAAGAATAAATTTTACAAAAATCTGTATGTATATAATGTATGTAACAGCATGTGATATAATAATTAGATACATAATGTAATGATATTTGTTTAGTATACAGTAATAATAAATACATGTAACGATGAATTAAATAGGCGTAGAAAAGATAGAAGGAGCAGACAGTCCGTTAGTTATTTTACCCAATAATTACTGATTCACCATCAGCTATTGTGTATGTAGTGAATTATGTAATTAGTAGGTATGTAATATAATAATAAGTGTATGGTATTTAATATAGTAATAATAAATGAATGTTGCGGTGGATAAAATGTGTGTAGAAAAGAAAAATAAAGCAAACAATCCATTTTAATATAAATAATAATTGATCGGACGACCAAATTAATAAAACAAGATCAAAAAGTAGGCGGTCACAGTAATGAATTATCAAATTCTGCATTTCTGTATTTAATGTCCACGACATGATTTTCATTAAAGACCCATACAGTATACATATTTTAATAAATAAAACGTGGCGAGTTCTTACGTTCAGGCGACAGTGTTTACATCAGTGTTGCCACCTCATAAAAATAAAAGTCACTAGATCAACACACAAAAGTCACCAGATTGGGCTAAATTTGAAGCGAAAGTCACCAGAAATCCCAAAAAATATGTTTTAGTAGAAAAAACATTGTAATGCCATCTATCGAAGTATCGATAGTACTGGACAGACTACTCAAGCGGCAGTACATGTTCAAATTGCCGTGTAGCTCCGGTCACGGTTAGCGCTACCCCATCTCATGCTGTGGGTGTCATAGAAGACGACTAAGGGAGTTTGGAACCCGGTGTGTACCATTAGTACAAGGCACTTTGAGTTGCCCGCACGTGACGGATTAACAACCGACTACTACTACCATACCCAGTAAGGGGGTAGGTGTCAAGCAACAGGGCAGGAAGAAGAAAAATCATTGTTCAAACATTGTTACGTAATAACAATAAACGCTGTGACTCGGTACCACTTTTTATTGTGTACCAAACATTAAAATATGTCAGAAACCAGATTATTTATTACATCAACAAATTCTAAGTATGGAAAAACAACCGTAATTGTAAAAATAGATAACAATATTTGGTTGTAATGATTATATTGTAACGTCAAAACAAGAATATAAATAATAATCAATAATCTAAAGAAACTTTTTAGGATAGATGAAGGTGAATCAAATATCTCTAGAAGTCGCTAAAAACAAAAAATCGCTAAACGCCAGAAATAAATCGCCAAAAGGGGTCAAAAGTCACCAGATCTAGTGACAAAATCGCTAAGGTGGCAACACTGGTTTACATCATGAGTAGCCCTGCTAGTGTTGTGTGCCTGTGTTGCACCTCTATCTCGCTCACGGCGGCGCCTGCATGTCGCACATTTCCATCACAACAACATGCTACCGCACGCCACCGCGCGCCGCACTCCTTATCGGGTACGCACTAAGTACATTACGTGATTTCATTTCAAGCACCAGATACATACATACAATTATTGGTTCTTATTATGTAGTTTTAAGACTCATCAAGTTTGGTCACGTGTATACTAAGTGTAAATTACCCGGTTGAATTGAAATACTATAAACTAAGGTAAACTATGACTGATACCCCCATATGCCCATGACGCCTGCGCCGACTACCGGAAAGCAATAGCTATGAGAGCAAGCCATAACTCCAAGGTAATATGTTTTTATTTGTATATATGGGTGCGCAGTCCGATATAATTTATAATAATAAGTAACAAAATAATGTGTATCATACACAGGCTTCCCGCTGCTATGCGTACCGTCAGATATCCATGATACCTACGCAGTACCCCGCAGCAGCTAGATATACTTTTCACGAACGGGATTAAAGGGCACCGGACATAGCCCCCACTCTCTGGATACGGACTTTTATGAGGAACACCACCGCTTGCCAGAAATAATTTACTTTTCGCTTATAGGCTAAAACATACAGGTACAGTTGCTTTTAATTTATAATAATTTCAATAATATAAGTAGGTATATATACATACATTAGCCATATTGTGCCTGCCAAGAATACCACTACCCCGACCATGGGCGTCGCAATAGGCGACCATAGGATTAACCAGAGGATGGGCAGCAGCGTCCCTCGAGTATATTTACAACCCAACTGCGATCGCCAACCCGTCTGCCAAGCGTGGCAATTATGGCAAAACCAGCCAACGAGTACACAACACAAACCCATTCCAGTACAGCAGTGGACGTTTTTCGGTGAGAATGAATAATAAATACTATAATTTTCAGGCTTCGAGAGGACTGTATATTTTTCTGGCGACTCATAGCAACTCAACCGCTTCCCCTGAACCACACAGTAGCAGCGGCTGCGTATTTGTCGGAAACCGGGTGAAGAGTTTCAAATTTCAATACTTTATTTGCTGTTCCGAATTACCAGTGTATGTTATGATATTTTACTATGGCGTATGTAGGTATTAGGGACAATACAAATAATTGAACATTGTAATGAGTAACATAAAACAACAATCAAAGCAATCACCGAAATTAAAGGTATAAAATAATAATTGTAATCAGAAATAATAAAGCAAATGGTAGGTAATAAATTGTATTAAATCAAATAATGCTATCGGTGTCGGTAGACCCCTATATGGCAGACGTTGTAACACGAATATTCTGGTACTCTTTCTGGTGTTGAAGTAAATACTCTTTCAACCTGAATTTAAAAATTGAGAAGCTTTTGCAATTTTTTATTGGTGGAGGAATATTGTTAAATCGTCCACAGATACGCAATGTTCTAGGCACTCGAAGCGGTTTTGGAGTTCGAGTTGAAAGCTCTCGGGGTTTTGGATATGAGCACTAGAGGGCCGGAGCGTAGACCTCATCAGACGAGACCTCTCATCTTTGAGATTAATATTCAATGTGCCTCTTACCATTCGGTGATCACTACCGGTTTTCACCCTGTGGATCACAGAGACATCATTGAATATTTGTCTTTTATTGGTCATGATGAAGTCAATCTCATTCTTTGTGGAACCATCGGGACTCATCCAGGTCCACTTCCTGTGAGGCGGCATATGGAAAAAGGAATTCATCACGAAGAGATCCTTGTCTATGACCCTAGTAGACCGAGGCATATTCCTTTTCGATGGCTCTCGCTCGTCTTCATTTTAGTAACATACTGCACAATTCTGTATAAGCAATACATCCATATTCATATATAGTACATATGTCCATCCAATAAATGCACCGAATGAAGCTAGATACTGACCTATGTTCAAAAAATCTTTAGCCAATTTAATACCCGAAATAAATATTGATAATCAATATATCGAGATTAAAAATAACGATGTTAAAAAATCGATTAATTTATGACAAAACTAGATATTTCGATATATTTTAACCAAGATTTGATATTTCCGACGTCCGTGTGGCGCAGCGTTGCCAGAAGGGTACGAATTGTGTACTATTTCAATCATATGTGTACTTGCGTAGTCTGGGCCTTGTTTGTGTACTCAAAGTAATTTTTTAAGATTTCAATTTCTTTGGTTTTTTAGAAACGCCACCCCAGCTAACATAGACGAATGCAACAAAAGTCAACAACAAAATGCAGTGTATGTTAGAATTATTTATTTTGTTGGGTTAACGAATATTAAAATCGCAGTGGATATTATTCTTTTCTTTTATTTAATACGTGTCACAAAACAATTACGTGCATTTTCAGTTCACTGTTAGAACTTGCAAAAGGAGAACCTATTTGCAAGTTCTAACAGTGTATAGTGTTTAAGAACAGTATAACATAATACAGTGTAAGTAATGCATACAAACCATACTGGTAAACTGCTAACATCAGTCGAAATCCTTATTCTTGGGAAAGAAGTACTTTGACTTTTGTCGCGGGTTTCTCGGATTTCTGCTGCTCACTTTTCTGAAGATCTATTTACGTAAGTAGTATGTGTTATTTATACCTTTTATAAAAGTAAATACTCTTGTGTACCCAGCTATAGCTTTGTGTACTATTTCGGAAACTCGTACGTACCATAGACGTAGTATCATCTGGCAACACTGGTGTGGCGCCGTGTTGTGTGGGTGGCGATTGTAGTTACCTATATTAGTATATTATCTATGATTGTAGTGAAAACAAGAAATTAAATTGGTTTAATGAATACAAACAAGTAAACAACGAAGCAAGAACTGATTCACGTATTGATTTATTAAAACCAAAGTTAAATCATAACACTTATAATGCAAGAAGGTAGTTAGCCAGACTAGAAGAATAAAAACTATGTAGGTGTCCTTGCGAGTTCCCTCCAAAATGTATAGATCCTACAATATTTACAGATTTAGAAGTAACTGGAATCTCTCGTAGCGGTCGTGTGAGGAAGAAGAGTTCCAAATTGATGGATTTCGAGTCACCGGACGACATTGAAACTAGGTTCCGTCGTCAAACCCCAGTGAAGTCTTATGTTGGGTTCAGGCAAGACGAAAGTGCGGATTTTCAACAGCAGGAGACCTCTACCCCCAGGCCGCTGGAGGAAGCAGGCACTGCGTCCGGCAGTGAATCCGATTATTACGATAATCCTGGAGAAAATGTTGACAGGTAAAATGTTAAATAAGATGAATCTTGAATTGTTGTAACTAGTGTAACAACAGTGAGTGTTGTTTAAGTGAGTTATTGAATGGTACAATAATAAACTTGCACTCTCGCAAAGCTTCTGAAAGTTTTACTGGTAGTAGGTCTCTTGCCACATTATATGCCAGATACTCTGCTGCCAAGCTGTGTCTAACATTAGTATGTTCCAGTTTGAAGCACATTGAAGCTATAAATAGTGAAATTACTGGGCATAAGAGCTAACTAACTGTCTTGAGGTGACCTGCGCAGTGTGATACAGTGAACAACTTGTCCTGGGTAGCATTACAATTGTTATGGGCCGGTGTCATGGATGACACCAGGCAAATGACAAGCTTCTGTCATTACTAGGTAGCATAAAATCCGGTGTGCACTTGGAAAGTGGTATCACCGCCTGCACGATGCAGTATGCAATCAAGCGTGGAAACTGGAATGCAGTGGTCTCTTACTGTAAAAGCGTCATGCTCCAGTAGGAGACCGCAGAGCGGTATTGGCAGGGGGCTGATCCTGCTCATAGAAGGAGGAGACGGGGCCAGGGTAACAACCGCCCTGGCACCTATTTCCCATATGCCTGAAACCTCCTGCCGTCAAGGTAGTCAATGTAATAAGGCGGGGGGCCTCTGGGCTCGCAGGTGCGTATATTGGGGAATCTGCATGCCCACACAAAGTGACCCACGAGAAGACGTTGGCGCGCATGTGGTCACGTGCTGCCATGTGCGCATAGCAAAGCGCACAGGGACGCTCCGGGGAATTCTTTACAATACCCCGGCGGGGTTACCACTTTACAGTCACCTTCTCAGAGATGTGCCTATAGGCGTGGCACCAGTGGGTGGCTCTAGTGTGATCATACGAGGAGCCCCCTTACGTACCAAAGATGACCACCCCAGTGGTTTTAGCCGGTAGGAGTCCTGTGGCGGAGAAAGTTCATGTAGAATTTCAACTGGGCCCAATAAAAGGTAGTATAAAATCAATATTCCAGCCACTTGGACTTAATACTATTCATATTTTACAAAGGTTGTAGGAATTTAAACTGTGGTAGGCCTGCTCCATTTAGGTAGTCAATGCGTTGATTGATTGAGAGAATATGTATAAGCAATATATGGCACACTGGTGTAGCTTAGTTGAGGCGGCATTTTACCTGTGGTGTACTAAAATATGAGTATTGTATATGCAATGCAGCTGGAGGATGGGCAGCAGCATACAGCAGAATATCTGCATCAGCCGGAAGGTAAACTTGCCACGCTGCCATTCCACCTTTCCAGCCACTTCTCCATGACTGACTATACCGTCGCTATTGCAAAATTCACAACATTATTTCATGTTTACATAATATTTGTACAGATATTACACTCCTGAAAAAATTACCTAATCCTCTTTATTCTAAAAGTGGTGAACCACAAAATTGCAGCATGGAGTCGGACAGCTCAGCATCAGACGAGGGTTCCACCAGGACTCCCGCTAATTCCCTGTATATGATGGAGAAGAGTAGCAAGAAGAAACTGATAGTCAAGGATGGGAGAGTTGTTGGGCGAGCTAAAGCTCAGAGGAAAGATAAAGGTACCACTTTATTTTTGTAAATCTTATATTGGCTTTTTGCAGTGATAACCATAATGTAATAACATTCTTTAATGCCTATTATTACCTCTCATCCGCAAGCCAAATTAACCCGACAGTAGGGTAATATCCCTGAGATCAGATTAGGATGGCCTTGAAACAGCTAAAAACAGAGGCGTCGAGGTGAAGACTACATTACAACAGAGTTTCTGAAAGCGGAAAGTACACTGACGCGGCTACTTAAACTTCATCAGGAGTCATTCAATTCGTCTTACTCGAGGGCAGAACATCGTAAACATGAAACAAAGGGTGCTTCTTCTTCAAAAAGAGTGACAATGCCATTGAACAATTCGCACATCCCGTGCAAGAATGGCGTAATTGCAGGGTATATCATTTTAGAGGAAAGGCACATAAGGATTTCAATAGTATTTTTTTCATAATGTTTGACTATCATCATCTCAAGCGTGGCGATTATGGCAAAACCCCCCAATGAGCCCACAACACACCCATATCGGTCGTTATGGTGATCTTTGGGGGAGGCCTGTGTCCAGCAGTAGACTTCATTCGGCCGAAATGATTTATTGATTGATCATCATCTCTGATGGCATAAGTGGCCTTTAGAGACATGTAGTCGAACTAGAGATTTGTCGTTCATGAACCGGTAGAAAATAGATTTTTATACTCAACCTGTAATAAAAAAATTACATTTGGGTCATTCTTGCACCGGATGTGCGAATTATTGTCAAGAATATAAGCCAGATAACGTTCACTGCTTAGCAAAGGATGGATTCCACAATTGTGTCGTAATTTTAGGGGGTATTTGCCAGTACTCACCACGCTTGGCAGGCGGTTCGATGACCGCAGTATGGCTACTGTTCCACAGAGGGTACGCTGCTGGTCTGGTTTAGAGCCCCTTAGTTGCCTTTTACGACATCAACAGAAGGAGATGGAGTGGTGCTATATTCCTAATCTGGACACAATGGAAAGTAGTTTGCCTAGTCCTGCAGAAATATAATCCATTATTTTAATGTTTTTTGTATTAAATTACGCGTCGCGCGCACTGTGCGTCTGCGCTGGCCAAACGCTATATGAACACACAACCAACAAACGCTAGTGTGTGATAGTAATAATATTTTGTTGTTCATCTCAGGTAAAACCCGAATTACCGCCTACATGATGTGGGCTAAAGAGGCCCGCAATGAACTCTTGCGCAAGCATCCTGATATGGATTTTTCTGCTATATCCAAACGCCTTGGAGAAATGTGGTCTAATGTAAGTAGTGTGATCATCCCTTGTACTTATTTTATTTATAGCAGTGACCCACCCCGGTTTCGCACGGGTAGCACAAAATTATCTCTATAGCCAGATGAATAATAAGACAACATTGCCAAAAAAAACTTGACCTGAGGGCCAGTCTCGTAATTCATTTACACTATGACTGAAACTTGACCGAACTGAGATTAAGTTCAGTCTGCTAAAGTTCAGTCGGATTTCAGTGTAATCTCGATCTAGTCTCATTTCGATCTCAATTTTGACGTTTATTTATTTAATGAAATTTTAGTACATGTGACAGTTCGAAATGTTAGTAGAATACCGTTTTGACTTCGATCAACTTTCGATCCATTTTCGATCAACTTTCGATCCATTTTCGATCTCATCACAGTGTAAGTTTAGGAGAATACCATTTGTGACATTTTTGACACTGAGACTAGACCGGAACGGTATTTTGAACTTTTTAAATTACGAGAACTGGCCTTCAGATCGCTACCAAACTTCACAGGATCACCCGCTGGGCTTAACTGAAGATTACCTAAATATTTCATCAATATCGGTCCAGCCGATTTAGAGTCCATAGGAGACATACATACACACATTATATATATATACATATATCCGTGACCCGTATATATGCGTGAGTGTTATTTTTGGTCTTTAACTACTGTAATTGGTCTGAACTCCTTTAAATAAAAAGTATAATAATAAATTGTTGGAAAAACGCGGGAATGATAAGGATTTTATGTAGAGAAGACGAAAGAAAGACAAGCAGCTAGAAAGGGACAAGCTATAAAACGATTGTTTTATGCCCGAAATCTGAACAGTTTCAGTCCATTTTCCGTCGAAGGCGATAGGCGAGCGATATAGCTGCGACAATTCGTTCAAAGCAGTTTGCCGCGCCAACATGGTGCTTATGAGGCTAGAGAACCACTATAATATAGAACTAGTATTGATAATCACCGTATCAATGCCAAATCTCTACAAACGGCTTTGAGCTACTTGCTTAGCTTTCTCAAACCTTCCAGGTCCAACCAGGTCTATCAGGCTGCTGAGGGCCATCCTACTCTTAAAATGAACAGAATAAAATGATGATCTGACGGCACAGTTGGTGCAGTGGCTGATACAGTCGACTGCTGCACTCCGGGTCGTGGGTTCGATTCCCGCACGGAACAAATATTTGTATGATCTGCAGGTAGTTGTTCCGGGTCTGGATGTATTGTATGTGGAATTCATGTCTGTAAACGCACTCACGACATAGTAGAAAGCCTAGTGTGGGGCAAACTTTCTTATTCTGTTGCCAGGTGAACTACAATGAGCGTTATCTATGGAAGCGCAAGGCTAAACGCTTTGCTATGCAGAAGGAACAGAGCAATCAGGCAGCCAACAAGATCATAATATCAAATCCAAGTAAGTAATACTAAGTAACACATAGAAGTCGGTACACGCCATGCGTAATCATAAACGGTGATGGTTTTGACACCATTCATTGGACGGCCCGTTAGTGCACAGTAATTTCCTTGTGAACCATGCCCCCGAATAGTCAAAAATGGGTAACTATAGCCACAGTATCTATGCCCTTGTTAACGTAAACATAAGCAGCTTTTTCTTTTGTCCTTCTCTTCTTTTTCTCTTACACCAAAGCTATATGAAACCAGTTTACCCTGATCTCTCATCATACCGAAAGCCTATACAATGCGAGATCAGCTTACACTGGTCTTGTATAGCTTGATGTGTAGCCGTGTGTACTATTATTACTATTGAATTTAGCTTTATTGAGGTAAGACGGCTTGTGTCTTATTCTGCCGTCCTTTAACTAGAAGGCCGTTAAACCCAAACAGTAGTTTTCAAGAAACAGCCAAAAAAGGTGGGACGTCGTTATATCTAAAAACACTATAATACTTAGATTAATGACTGTTAGACGGACATTATTTACATTAATTTCCATCCATCATTATATTTTAGAGTACAATGGGCGGCCTTATTGCACTCAGCGATTTTTTCCAGGCAACCTTAGTATGGAGAAATACTTAACTGGATAATATATGCGGCAGTTGATGGTGCACACAGATACATAATGAAATAACTAAATTACGTATACTATACTAAATATATAAATAATGGAAGATTATACACAATATAGATATATAAATACACAAACATTTACACATATACAAATACTCTTTAATTAATTCGACAAAATATCGAAAAGCAGTTACTTCAGATGTAATATAGTAAATTCTAAGCAAAAATAATTACAGTGACAAGTAATGTTCCCTCACTAGTCTTTTGAACACTGATATTGACTGAGCTCGTCTTATTAAAACTGGTAATGCATTCCACAAACGAGCGGCCTGAACCGTAAAGGAGTTATCAATTATTAATTCATTAAATTAGTTAATTTCGTTAAATTAGTTCGCTAGTGGAACGACAAACTAATATGACTATACTAATAGTCCGTAAGGGCCTCCAGAGAGATGGGCAGCAGCATCCACCTGCTAAGCTGTTGAGTACCAGCGAATTCCTACTAAAATGATGACACAATTAGGAACATCTATGTGGGAGGCCTTTGGCCAGTAGTGGGCGTTCTTTGGCTGATATGATGATCATCACCAAGTTTTATAAAAACAATGCATAACTTTTTTCTCTTGTCTGGCAGGTCGTCCGCTGTCGACAGCGGGCCCGGGCCGGCCGCCCCGAGCCCCTCCCCGTGCACTCCCCGCCCCTCCGACTCCGCCCTCACAGGCGCTGGTGGTAAGTGCTTATATATATAATTTATGTTGTGGTATTTATTATACACAGTATGGTTAACTCGCGAGAGACATTCCCGTCCAACACCCCATATAACTTCTCTCTCTCTTTGTTTAGCACCTCCAGAGTGTATTCATCTCATTCTCTTACATATTAACCAAAATACCGCGGTGAACTCATACTCGACAATTTTTTTATTATTTTAAAAGGGTGTCTGTCGAGTTCTTGCCGGTCGTTCTACATAGGACCAACGTCTTGACGGTAGCACGCATGTGGTCACGCGCTCCCGTTGGACGCTTTGGCGGATCCTTTACAATCCCCGGGGGGGTGACCGCTGTACAGTCCCCCTCTCCGAGATCTGCCTATAGGCGTAGCACCAGTGGGCGGCTCTAGTGTGATCATACGAGGACCTGGAGAGGTGCCGAAGATGACCGCTCCAGTGGTTTAAGACGGTAGGAGTCCGGCATACCCCTTCGCCCACCCCCGGGGCGAAGGAAGTTCATGAAGAATTTCCACCAGGCACAAATAAAAAAAAGGACCATCTTCTTGGAACGGCGCAACTACATTCTACATTCGTAAATAATTTATATGTATAAAAATGTTTTGAATTTGAATGTATGTCGCCTACATAGCTTTGTCTGTAATGTACTTATTTTGAAACGGAAAAACTCGTACATCCGTGTGCCTCCCGACAAAAAATATGGTGTATTCCCTCCCCATGGCGGTGACAGGCGACTAACGAGTGCTGTCAAGAGAATGGGTAGCAGCATCCTACCGTTTGCTAGTAGCTACATACTGGTATACCAACCCGCCTGCCAAGCGTGGTGATATTGGCAATCTCCGCTATGATCGCTCATTAGGAGGCCCATGTTCATGGACATTTACAAGCTGTTCTGCTGCTGTGTGTGTGCATCATACATTTATAGATCTGCGATGTCTAATCCTTCTTATCCTATATTTCAATGTAATTCAACCAGCTTCACCCACAGCCGGCGTCGAGCTCGGCAGGGACCAGCACGGGCATGTACCGCGTGACCGGCTGCGGCGCCGTGGAGGTGGCCGCTCACCTTCGTCTGCTGGGGGAGAGCCTCGCTATCATTGGGGAACGATTGAAGGAGCACGAGGTATGGGTTATACCGTCATGATCGTGATAACCTTGTGGTGCCGTGCTAATCACCACCACCAGCACCATCCTATCTCATATTTCATATTCATATTATTTATTTGCATTCCACAATGTACATTAGGTGATAAATATGGCTTATTAGCTAGTCACAATTATGGACCCTGCAGGGCACAGCAAAATTTATTACAATCAAAATTATATAATTAATTAGTTTGTCTGTCTGTTTTGACGGGACTTTCACTGGCAGATAGCTGATGTTAAGGAATAAATAACATAGGCTACTTTTTCAAAAACAATAATTAGGGTTCCGCGCAAAACAAAAAAACCCTTGACATCCAATATATACGAGTATATTCTATGTCAAGTGTCTATATCAATGTCCTCTACATTTTTTTTAAATTTAAATGCGTGTGAAACCGATGTTCCCAGCTAGTTTATAATAAATCAAGAAATATAGAAACCCACGCGACTATAATACGTTTTCAATGTTGCGAAGTAGATGCAGAAATCTTGAAGCTCTTGAGAAAAGCAATGCTATCGGTCTTTCGTATCATCCACGGAAGACTCTTTATCCAATAATATTAAATCATTTCGGAGATTTGTTAAAGGCTCTAATGGGCTGTTACAAACAATGAAGCTTGATGGAGTGGTCTCATCCGACAGTCAAGTTATTACCGAACTGTTCTCGGAGTTCTTTAGCTCTGTGTTTGAGAACTCGTCCCCATTTTCCACTAACGGGTCTGAGTACATCACTGTGGAATGTAGCTCTTCTTTGTCGACGATATATATCGAACAATGGCAGATATCGCAAGCACTAAAACAACTGGATCGCAATAAAGGCGCAGGACCGGACGGAATTCCTCCTATTTTTCTAATTAAGTGTGCAGATGAGATATCTTCAGCGGTCTTTAGGAGAAATGTTGCCGCCCTCTCTTTGTAACTGGTTTCTTTTTCGCATGACTGATTGAATTGTTGTGTGGTGCCGGCTCAGAATGCCTCCACCCCATTTCATCCCGTGGGTGTCGTAAAAGTCGACTAAGGGATTAACCGGAGGATGGGCAGCAGCGTCCTTCGAGTACAACAACTCAACTGTGATCGCCAACCCGTTTGCCAAGCGTGGCGATTATGGCAAGACCCCCCAATGAGCACACCCATATCGGTCGTTGTGCTGATCTTTGGGGGAGGCCCGTGTCCAGCAGTGGACTTCATTCGGCCGAAATGATGAACTGTATTCGCTTTTATTTTTTATCAAATTGTAAATAGTCAACTAGTAACGTAAGATTGAATATGATTGTTTTGTTTTTTTTTTTTAAACTTTACACACACTAGGATTTCTCTTGTGTCGTGTGTGTGTGTTTACAGACATGAATTCCACATACAATACACCCAGACCAGGAACAACTAACTGCAGATCATACAAATATTTGTTCCGTGCGGGAATCGAACCCACGACCCGGAGCGCAGCAGTCGACTGTATCAACCACTGCACCAACCGTGACTTGATTATTACCTATTGTAATCGTCTTATGAAATAAATAAATATAAATTATTATATTTCACTTCCCAGGGTCAGATTGCCGTGTCGGGGTCACTGTCGGTGCTGCTCGATACGCTGCTCTGCTCGCTGGCTCCGGTCCTGTGCATCTGCCGCGCCTACCCGCCCATCGCTCCGCCCGCGAGACTCCTGCAGGATACGTTGCATAACATTGCTTATATCATGCCGGGGCTATAGGTTCCTCGCCCTCGCCCTTCACCACACCTGGTTCTCCACATTTAGCAGTCGTTAAAACGTCAGTTCTTGAAGTAGGTTTACTATGATCTATAAAATACAATAGTTAGAGCGCATGCAACTTCAGTACACGTGACAGCATTGAAACGTTTTTTAGGACACAGACTATAGAGTGGTTTTATTTTTAAATTACAGTATATACACGTTTTAAAATGTAAATCGGCTTTGACTGTTTTTATCCCCAACCACTAAACGCTCAAGCCCCGCTGGGACCATAGGGTCTCAGTAACCGTTGCAATCACAGCTGAAACGCAAAACCGGAAAGATAACATGCTACTGAAATCTCTGTTTATGATGAATTTCCGGCTTTTATTTGTCTGTAGACGTTTAAACACTGGTTTATTAAATACTGCATCCATATACAACTACTATTAGTTAAGAGTATTACACGCTACGCTGCAAAATAGTTTACACAATTTAATAACAAAACCGTATGGCATGGGACTTTTGGTTTTCGTTTCTTTTTCAAGTCTTAAGAATCCTAGCCTTCATCATCATCACAGCCGAAAAATGTCCACTGCTGGACAGAAGCCTCCCCCAAAGATTGCCAAAACGACCGCTATGGGTTTAGTTAGGTATGTTTTTTAAAGGCTAGTAGTGATGCAACAAATACCAATAATTGTATCAGTCGAATAACAGCCAATTACCGAATATTCATATTATGCCGATTATTATGATGACATCCGTAAAATCGCCAACCCGTCTGCCAAGAGTGGCGATTATGGCAAAACCCCTCAATGAGCCCACAACACATCCATATCGGTCGTTGTGGTGATTTTTGGGGGAGGCCTGTGCTCAACAGTGGACTTTATTCGGCCGAAACGATGATCCGTAAAATATTTAAGTAAAACGCAAACCCTTAAATATATAATGGGGAGCTCACATCACAGCTTTGTCAAGCAGGTTAAGTTCTGCTGCATATGCAGTAAGAAAGATTAGGCAGCTCACTGATGTACCTACTGCCAGACTAGTGTATTTCGCGTATTTCCACAGCATCATGTCCTATGGCATCCTGCTCTGGGGTGCAGCGGCTGACGTTGACTCAATTTTCATATTACAGAAAAGGGCTATCCGCGCTGTCTACGAAATGAGTCCTCGCGAATCGCTTAGAGAGTGTTTTAAAGAAATCAATATACTCACTCTGCCGTCACTTTATATCTTCGTGAATATAATGTACGTGCGTAAAAATCTTGATACATTTAAATTAAAAAGCGACTATCATGACAAACATACTAGAGACAGACATAAAATAGTGGTACCTTTATATAGATTAACCAAGACAAATAAGTCTTTCTTAGGGAATTGTGTCAGATTCTATAATAAGTTACCAAAACGAATTACAGATCTTACTGATGGGAAGTTTAAAACGCACATTAAAGCAATTCTCATAAAAAAAGCCTATTATAAAATCAAAGACTATGTTGACGATAGGGACGTGTGGCGTTAATTTTTATAATTTTTTATCTATTATCTGCAACGGAAACGGAATTTTATCTGCATTGTTTGTATTGTATAGCTGCAATTGTTTTTATATATTATTGTTTAACAGTTGTTTGAAATATTTTGTAAAACAAAGTATAAAAAAAAAAGATAAAGAAGACCTAGCCCTGAGTTTCTTTTGGCATTTCTTCTCAGAGGTTGTCATGTAGTGAAATTGCCCTCCGTAGTTTCAATATGACGTGTAAAAGTGTCTGTTAGGACCTAATTACTGAATAAATGATTGAATTGAATTGAATATAATTAGTATACACGACACGAAAATACTGAATTATTTAACACTAGTAGACACGGAATATTCTGTTCCTTTTACACCAACTTATATTTTCCATAAGAGTAAGCAAGACTCGAAGAGATTGATATAAACATGTATTTAAAAATAGTACGTGCGAAACCTATACGAGTTCTGCGGAATGTGCGTATGTTATAACTCTTTTATTTTCATGTACTATATATACATAAGTGTATTATATACAAGTCCCTTGTTTTCTTTACATAGGTGTGGCTTCACAAAGGGTATGACAGGTTATTTCACTCAAATATTGAGTGAAATAGTATAGATATCAGTTAAAATGAAACGTGAGTTTAATACCGGATCAGGGTACAGCTGATGGTAAATATTTAGATGTAAGATTATATTATACCTATACCTACCGTGTTGTGTAACTATGTGTATTTGAATAAATGTTTCAAAGACGTACTTTGTCTTTTTCCTCTTTTTTGAAAAACGTTGCCTCACTAGGATTTCTCCTGTGTCGTGGGTGCATTTACAGACACAAATTCCACTCACTAGACACCCAGACCCGGAACAACTACCTGCAGATCATACAAATACAGTCCTTCCTTCATCGTCCCGTCCTAAGAACCCCTTACTCCTATTCCATACAAACGAACTCCCCTTTTTCTTCGAAACTTCAAGCCTGATATGAATTAAAAATTGTATGTATAACCGAAAACCGAAGGTAGAGATAGGGGTGTGGTTAATTTATTTTTTATTAAATACCCCAGCTAGGCCCCGCGGTTTCCACCCGCTGTTTAGTTCAAAAGAAATCGGATATTTGATTATTTAAGCATATATGTCGGTATGTTGGATTTTATTATTTTTATTTTTCTTATATATAAGTTGCCGAAGTTATTCCTTATAACATAGCTGCCAGTGAAAGTCACGCCAAAGTCGGTCTAGCCGTTTCGGAGAATACCCGGAATAAAAAGACAGACAAAAAATTTAAAATTGTGTTTTTGTTAAATGTACCGTATATACTTTCTGCATTTAGTATAAAGCTGTTATTTTGAAATTACAAATGTCAGGACTGGCGTGCCCCGCGGTCGCAACTTCATGACCATTTGATATCATTTTTGTAATAGCTACTCTAGTACGTAGCACATTATACCTCAATATGTTGAAATAGTAAATTAGGGAAACATTTAAAGAACTAAATAGTATTCCAGTGCAATTTTGGTGGAACATTGTAGTCGAAGTAAATTCTGCAAAACTCCAGATGTGCACAAGATACCTACCACCTATCCAACTATCGCTGTACTTGTTGGTATGATTTGGTTTAAGTAAAACTCGGGCACTTGCTTGTTCAGCGTGATATGGTGTATGGGCAATATATTTTTATTGAGTTAGTCGGCTCTTGATGAGTTCATACTCAAAAGAAATAAAACGACGGAACTACAACAATCATTTTATATTTTAGTAACACTGTTTATTGAATGTACATAAATATTGGAATATTTAGTAAATAAGTTTAAAACAATGCAATGACACAGCTGAGTTCTCGAAAATTTATGGCGGGAAACTTTTTGAGCCTAAATCTAATATCAACAATGAGCTCTGAATTTTTTAACATGAGACACCGAGGGCTCCCCCAGATTAAAATCCTGGATCCGAATTCTTGACATGAGACACCCGAGAGCACGATTAAAATCTTGGATCCACCCTTGGCCGTGTGGTCGTGATATCGTCGGTATTGACCTCACATTCGCAACAGTGTAACAGGTCTGAACAGACAAGGCGCCATCTTTATCGCATTATACCCTCGCAGCCAGCAAAAAGTCAATATATGAACTATTCTGTAACTGCACAAAACATTGTAACAAATTGGTATTATCATCAATATTGTCCCTTGCAAAATCGAGAGTTCAAGTGTCATCTCATATGTTAAAACAAAGCATGCCGGGTACGAAAGTCATTCCAATTTAGTTCTTAACTCTAGACTTTTCCTTATGGGTAAAACAATAAGTAATAGCTACCCTTTTATATGAGTAGATACCATCAAGTATACTATTGTAGTCTTTGGATACCATTAAATCTGCGCACTGACCCCCCCAAACCTGCGCAGAAATTTTGGGTCTGTTCGGCGGTATGCAACTGCGCAAACTGATCCCCACTCTCACTGAGCGCTCAACGCTTAAGATGCCTGCCAGGCACAGTGAATAACCAAATCAACATAAACCATAAAAGTCGGTATTTTTGAGATCGCGAATGAGAACTAAAAAATAATGCGATGATAAAAAAAATATTTAGTGGAGAGCGAAAATGGCAAGAAATTAAAATTCGAAATATGCTGTCGTATGAAAGTATGTCATCCAGAAAAGCAACGGATAATATTTCTGTGGATATTATCCACGCTCTTGATATAAAAATAATATAATTTGCAAAATATAAAAGTAAAAATTGCCTGCAATTCTGGACGACGTTTAGTAATTTATCCACATTCTAAACACCAAGCTAAGAATCATTAAAATAATTGAGGTTCCTGCGTATATTTTTTAAACTAAGATAATAATAATATCTGTGCAGTTATTTTACATCTGTATCACAATGAAGCGAAGCAGTTTTGATTAAGAAAAGATTCGGTCAATGTAATTTAGTGAAACGGTTGAAATCAAACTCGTATCCAAAACAATTAATCTTCCCAAGCGTCAAGGTTGCTTGAGAATTGAGTCATATGGTCAGCAGTGGACTAAGCGATCCTATAGAACAGGCTAATTGTCAATCCCCTTCAAGATGTGGGTATAAGCATTTCACCAATGGCTCTACACCAGTGATTCCCCAAGGGGTCGATATCGGTTTCCCAGGGGCCGACCTAAACGAAAACTGATTTTGAAGGTCGACGAGGTCTAAAAGTCGACCCCTATTAATTATTGAAACTTTCAAGATACCTACTGTATAAGTTGTGTTACGTGTACCAACTTGTTATAAGAATGACTAATATTTTTGTAGGAACTAGGATTAGGAATTAGTATTTTGTATCAATAGGAAAAATACTAGAGATTTTAAAGTAATTTGGCTGGTCTGAGGTATCAGTTCATTTTAGAAAAGGGGTCTCTTGCCCAAAATAGTTTGGGAATCCCTGACCGTTCTTGAGATCCCAGAGCCCCTTAGGTGCCAAATATGACAGTCCATATATCCTTCGCTTCTCCCCAGGTTACACGATGCATGAGAATTTACGAGGTGAAAATAAAAGATTATAGTAATTAGTTAATTATTCATCATAATGATCCAGCCAAAAGTACGTCCACTGTTGGACAAAGGACTTACTTGTAAAGTATTGTAAAATAATAATTGCCTTCTGCATCCGGTTTAGCATTTTATATAAGTTAATGTGTAAATTAACGGCTTCGACTAGAATGACATAGGTACATACAGGGAAATTGAAAAAAATATACCAAATACGCTGTGTACTAACTTCGCAACCGTGAACAAACGTGTACTCCAAAATTTAATTTTTCTTTTCTTACAATCATCATTTCGGCCGAATGAAGTCCACTGCTGGACACAGGCCTCCCCCAAAGATCATAACAACGACCGATATGGGTGTGTTGTGGGCTCATTGGGGGGTTTTGCCATAATCGCCTCGCTTGGCAGACGGGTTGGCGATCGCAGTTGAGTTGTTAATGTACTTGAAGGACGCTGCTGCCCATCCTCCAGCTAATCCCTTAGTCGACTTTTACGACACCCATGGGAGGAGATGGGGTGGTGGTATTCTGAGCCGGCACCACACGGCAATACTTAATTCTTACAATGATAAAAAAAAAAATTGTAATTTGCATATCTAACCAGCGTGTTCGAAACGGCGGCGCGGCGTCTGACAATAGGAAGAAATGTGTAAGAGGCGAACCCTGGTGTCGAGAGGGGGTGACTTCAAATAAACAAAAATAATTTTACTGGCTAACTTGTTCAGTTTTGGTCAGTCATATAACAAACATTGTTTGGGGTGATAAATGAAAGTTAGTACTTTCTTATCGCAAAATTTTGTACAACTGTAAATCCGTAAGATTTTGCTGAACATATATTGTTTTTTTTTTGGTAGGTATTGACCCAAGCTCTCACCCCCTGCAGTATGTCGTTTTATTTACTGGACACCCTGTATATGCTTACGTGTATTCAACCAAGTACATCTTAGGTTGTTTAGGGTATAACTCTTTAACAGGTCAAGAGAAAACTTAATTAGATGAGAACCATGTGCGAGATTCTTCACAGTTTAATTTATTCTCCATAGCTACATAAACATCTACCAGCCTATTTGTGCCTATCAATTATCGGCGCAGCAGGAAACAAGCTGTTTGCCGTGAAGTTATGTTGACTCATTGCACTCAACACTTTCTTGGAAGCGAATCCTAATTGTGATATTTGCGGATAAATTGAAAACGATTATGTCGGTATTAATGAGGTATTGTGAGAAGTCGGTGTAATAGTTATCTTTAATTAGTTGTAAGTGGTAAAAAATATGAAATTTAATCATTCTTAACCAACTATAATTTGCCGGTGCGCTGATTCCACATAAATATAAAATATACACAGAGACGCAGGAACCTCGTATACCCAATTTTTGCGGCAAAATCAACTGACCCTGCCGATAACATTGCCGAGAATAATCGCGAAGCACATTAGAACGCCTATTCCCGTCAAAATTTGGTTGGGTTCTAGTAGAACCTTGTTCTTGTCTTCGTCGTTGATTTGGTCAACATCTTCCAAATCTTGGTGGACTACGTTCAGTGCTTTAGCTATTTCAGCGTCTGATTTTGCACTGGATTGAGAAGCGCTGACTATAGCGCGCGTCAAATCGCGGATTTGGACGTCCATCGACTTTTCGCGATGGTGGAGGTGCTCTGCAAATAGATAAATAGTGATTAAATCAGTGTTGAAGCCGCACAGATAAAAAATTGGCATGCAAACTGCCGAGCATTATTTAGTTCATCAAACTAGCGTCCAAACGGGACTTCGTCTGTCCTGCACCAAATTTTTAAAAAACTTGCTCCTGTGGAAATCCTTCATGCCCTTTCCCGGGGCGGAGGGGTATGCCGGACTCCTGCCAGCTAAAACCACCGGAGTGGTCATCTTCGGCACCGAAGGGAGGCTCCAGGAACTCGAATAATCTCCATCAAGAGCCACCCATTGATTTGCCCACGCCTTTAAGCACATCTCGGAAGAGATGACTATGAAGCAGTCACCTCGTCTAGCGGAGGGAAGGCGACTGCAGAGAGGCCACCTCCTTAGGCAACTCTCGAGGGTATTGTAAAGGATTCCCCCGAAGCCTCGCTGTGCGCTGTGCTGCGCACATGGGGGTACGTGCCCGCATGCTCACCGCTGTCTTCCCGGGGGCTGTCTTCACTTGGTACGCGCACGCAGATCCCCTGTACCATCCCAATCCACGTATGGTATTGGCCACCTAATACACACCCTCCCGCATCAAGTCCACGTCGATCTGGACGACGATCACTTCACCCTTCTCCAGGACTTATACAAAAAGAGGAAAGGGGTAAATACTCATGTGTTTTTTCTCTCTCTCTCTATCTCTCTCTCTCAATCTCTCTATCTCTCTCTCTCAATCTCTCTTTCTCTATCTCTCTTTTCGGCCTCCACCATCTCATCGCCACTTACTGAGTCTCCGAGTATTGCGTAATTCTTAAACAGTCTTCTTGTTATCCAAGATCCCCTGGTAGCTGCGAGCGGCGTACCGTCTCACACCACCCGCTGACCCCGAGCTTGCGATTCCCAATAGTATATGCAAGTAAGTAGAGTAAATAATTACCTATTAACGATTCCTGTTTGACCACTAGATGATTTATATTTTCCTGCATTCGTTTCAAGTTATGTGCGAGTTGTTCCTGTAAAAGAAAACGAATTCATACTAGAGGCGCATAGCTAGTTGTGCTCACTGATCGGTAAACGATCGACAAGGTTAAGGAACGCTTAGCGCGGTCAGTCTGCGGAGGGGTGACCGCAAAATGGTATATCAAATGAGCGTCTCCATCGGAGGGCACATACATTAAAGTACGTCATTGCATTTGAAATTGGTGCTAATAAAATTATGTGCCGTGTGCTGCCGGCTCAGAATGCCACCACCCCATCTCCTCCCGTGGGTGTCGTAAAAGTTGACTAAGGGATTAGCCGGAGGATGGGCAGCAGCGTCTTTCTAGTATATTAACAACTCAACAGCGATCGCCAACCCGCCTGCCAAGCGTGGCGATTAAGGCAAAACCCCCCAGTGTGCCCACAGCACACCCATATCGGTCGTTGTGATGATATTTGGGGGAGGCCTCTGTCCAGCAGTGGACATCATTCGGCCGAAATGATACATTTAATAATTATGTAGTCATTAAAGTACGTCATTACATTTGAAATTGGTGCTAATAAAATCATAAATTAAACGTATATTTGTACCGCAGGTATTGGCTTGTCACTGTTTGGCGGGCCCCGCTCTGTGCGACCTGGCAGGCCACACATATCTTTAGAGGCGCAGAACACACTAGCCGCCATTTTGGGCCTGTTTCTGTTCGGGCGACGAACTGCCCTTATTTCGTCTTATATAAAACTACCTGATAAGCAAACTCGGTCTTCATGGCCTCGGTGATATCTGCCCTGTTGGCAGAGCCAGCCCCTCCAGCTACGGTGTACAATACGCTCGCACTGCGCGCCATCTGCTGTTCCATCATGTCACGGAATTCATTCATCTTGAGGTGGTTGTTTAACGTCGAGCCAGCAATACCAAGCGCTGTGCCTGGGGAAATTTACAATTGATTTGATTCCGAGTGGTGTCTGGATTAAGAATATAGCACCACTCCTACTCCTGCCATGTAAAAGGCAATTAAGTCTCCTAAAACCAGAGGCACAGACAGCAGCGTCGCTTCTGTGGAACAGTAGCCATACTGCGCTCACCAAACCGCCTGCCAAGCGTGGTGGTACTGGCAAATACCCCCCAAAATTACGACATAATCGTAGAAAATGATGGAGGCCTCTGTAGTGTGGATTTCCTTTTGTTGATATGCTGATGATAATTTAAATGTTTATCAAATTAATACTAAAAGACAAGTAAAATAAAATGACTTTTAATAAATTTAATTAATACTTGATAGGCCAGTAATATAACGCGTTAAGTCGCAAAACAAATATGCGTTTCAGACAAATACTCTTTTTGCTTCTCAAAATGAATCAAAATGAGTATATCCTCACCAAATATACATCATCATCATCATCATGATATCAGCCAAAGGATGTCCACTGCTGAACAAAGGCCTCCCCATGGATTTACACAACGAGCGGTTACATCCTGCACTCATCCAACGTTTCCCAGCGACCTTGTGGTCTGTCCACCTCGTTGGAGGTCGTCTCACGCTGCGTTTTCTGGTGCGCGGTCTCCATTTGAGAAACTTTTACCCCAACGGCCATCAGTTCCACGAGCAATGTGCCCCGCCCATTGCCACTTCAGTTTAGTTTCTGTCTACATAGCTCGCTGAGTGACCTTCAGCTTTTTTATGAGGCCCATAGTGTGTTGTGTGTTTCAAATAAAAAATTGTGATTGAAAATCAAATTAAGTTGACCAAATATTTGTCACATTACGTTAAGGAGCGGCGGGGGTGGCCCTAGCGTCCTTTAAAACTATTACTTTGTCAATACACGTTATAATTTTATTCGGATTTAATAAGAATTATTTCTTTGCTCTCCTGTAAAATTTGGTCTAAGTCCCTTACCATTATGTTTTGGGACAGCCAAGATCTAATTTTGCGTGCACCGCGCTTGGCAGCCGGGTTGGTGAGCGCAGTATGGCTACTGTTCCACAAAAGGGGTGCTGCTGCCCTCCACTCTAATCACTACCATTTACAACATCCACAGGAGGAGGTGGAGTGCAATGTTCTTAGGCTATATAATTTTTATTAGGCTTATGGGGAACAAGGTGTGGTGTTCCTCCATAGAAAAGGGAGGATCCTCCAGCCAGGCGGATGGTATGCCTGGCGGGCGTCACGTGCAAGTTCAAACCAGTTTGTTTTGCAGCGCTGAACAGAACGTGTGCAGTATTGCTGTTCGAAGAAATAATCACAGAAATTCAGAATATACCTGAAATATGGTTATTTTCTCAATATTTGTACCAGAATAGAATAATTAAACTATGGTTTCATATAGAGTGGAACATTACTAATACCCACGTTGTTTGCTTAACTTCACTTAAATGAATATCTATCTTGTACGACGTTGATGCCATGACAAAAAATTGTCTGGGTCATACGAATGTTGAGCGTGCACTTAGACCACACCGATGAACGCCCACTTGCCCCTCCTTCCCCCTTTTCCTTGGATTTTTTGGGATAGCCTCTGTAATTATGAAAGAAAGCACTTACCAAATATAGAAGCGACAATATACCAATATTTGTTTCGCTCAGCGTGCGCTCTTTCCCGTTCGTGTCCCAACTTTACAGCAGCAGACATCGTCGCGAATAGTTCTCGTTCTTCTCGCTCAGCGTCACCAAATAGGGCGCGGAGGGCACGCTCTTGTATTATGAGCTGGTTGGACATATTTATAATTAATAATAACAGCGATAAATATTAAACCTAGTGCAATGACAGTGCACCCGTCTCGTGGGGTGCAATTCTCTAAACCCAAACATCCATACATCCTTGCAAACAAAATTAAAATAACGATGATAACCAAATTGGCTTGATTTCTATTGTATTTAATTGGATAGTTAAAAATTATGAATACAGTCGGAATCCTTTGATGGAGCTATTAAAAACGCCAAATTCCATTAAAATTATGAACTTGATAGTTTAGTTTTTCCAAGCCCCGAACAGTGAGGTAATCTCATGAAATAAAATAAATTATTAATAAATACCTTGTGTTCCTCTGTACATAGATGTAAGTACTTTTCATCTCCTTTCATTGTGTTCTGCATTTCGGCATGTAGTTCCTTCAATCTGGACTCGATGCTGGCAAGCTGGCGACCAAGTTCCCGTCGCCGTTCTTGAGCTCCCATAAATCGCTCCTAGAAAATGTTGTGAAGAACAATTAAGATTATGTATGTATGATGATAAGTTGATGCATTGACTAGTGGCTGAGTTATATGGTTTTATGCACATAATAGATGATTAGTTGCTTGGAACAACTATTTCTATGAGTGTTCTTGCCAGTAAACTATACCCTTTGTACAGGAGAAATAGTAGTGTGGGGCAAAGTAATTAAAAAAATATAATTATAATTCAGGTATCTGTTTGAATAAATGGTCCTGTTTGAAAAAATCAAAGGGCACAAAAATAACATGTATTTACAAAAAGAATTAGTCCAATTATCCATGTAGTGTCCGAATTAAGAATATAGCACCATTCGGTCTCCTGCCATAGATGTCGTAAAAGGCGACTAAGGGACTCTAAACCAGAGGGATGGGCAGCAGCATTTGCCGGTACTCACCATGCTCGACAGGTTGATTGGCAAACACAGTATGGCTACTGATTGAGATCAACTTAGATACAGAGGCAGTTTATATTCTGGATGCACAGTGAGCTGTCATTAAATAAACCACACATCCATGGAGCAGACCATCTCAGTCAATGGGTATAGTATAAAAGGTGATTAAGATATTGTAATGTCATGGTAGTCTGGATTTTCTAACTGGCTTCTAAACAACAAGGTTGTGGGGTCAAACCTGGCATGTACCAACGCAGTGGCGGATTTACCAGCAGGCTGTATAGGCTTGACCCTATGGCAGCAATTTGGGGACCATACTTTTTTTATGTACATTTTTGTGTATTGCCCTGTGTCTTATCCTCTTGCCTGTCAATAGCTGGCAGCTGGCAGGACGCAATAGATTTTTAATTGTGTATGGCTTTGTAACATTAATGAGTTATTATAGTACTACATTATAAATCTTTGATTATGTCAGAATCAAAGGTCAAAAACGATTTTTTGTGTAATTACAACGAAATTGATGAATTGCAAAAATAAACCGGGAACTTAAATTGCAGAGGTAAGGTTGGCAACATTTTACAGCCTATACTTGGATAATGTGTAAATCTGCCACTGTACCAATGTGAGTTTTTCAATATAATAATTATGTACTTTTTTAAAGACACCACTGATGTTAATGGCGAAGGGAGGATCATGAGGAAACCTGTATCTAGAAATGGTCTGATATAAACAATAAATTCAATCTTGTATACTAAAATCTTGTATACTAAGTATAAAACCCAATCAATGTTTTTGTTATTGTTCTATACATTGTGCAGACACGGTCTACTGAGCACTGTTGCATGTTGTCGCATAGCCTTATGTGGAAATGCCAGTGCATGACAACTTCTCCTTCATGGAGGTCTCCAGATAGAATGTCAGAACATGGACCACAATCAATTTAAAATTAATCAAGACTCTAAGGGTCTGGTGTGTCTTCATCCATTCCATCCATTCAATATATATTATACAATCTCCTCAAATAAAGTAAAGATGGGGCAAATATATTTGCATCAAATGTGTTGCAGGAAATAGTAGCATACTAGCACAGTACCACATTGACTGCAGCAATTAGATTTCTACTTCCATAGAACTCTACTTTTATTACTGAGAGCTGGTTTGTTACAACTATTTGGTGCATCCTCAGTTGTTTTTGCAGTCAGTTGCTGTTGTGTTTGATGTTGTTAAGCATGGATTCATTTTAATCAATAGATCTCATAAATTGTGGTACATATCTCAAACGCAGGTTCAAAAGATTATATTACTCACCCACTATTATACATATATGATACATTTTAAAGAAAGTAGGTAACTAGGTACATAGATTTTATCTGATAAAAATGTCCACTGAATAAGCATTATTTGCAAAGATATGAAAGAAACTTTATAATTTCAAAACTGCGTTACTCTATGACGTAAGCTGATGGAAACAATCCAAGAATACCATGACGATACACTATGCAACAAAGTAGGCATAACAATACTTGACCTTGCAACACACCATGAAAAAGAAACAACACTTTAATTACGAACCTGTGCATCGATGACAGTATTTTGAAGAGCCATAATTTCTTCGACTCCCGTGAACTTTTCATATCTAGCTACTACATCCCTTACTTTTTTTGATAATGTCTCGTATTTAAGCTTTTCTGCTATTTCATGAACTTTTGCCGCTGGGACATATTTGGTGACAATTTGTTCGTATTTTTCACGACCATTCGAGGGGATGTTTAGTAAATGCGCTTTTTCTTTCAGCCGTTGCGCTATCTGTCTGAGTTTGTCTGCCATATTTACATGTTATAAATGTTGGAATTATTGTAATTTAATGGTTAATTAACATTTTTGTTGTAATGATATCACCCCCGGATAGGTTGGAATTTGACACTTGACAGTGATAGTTTGAAAACTTGAAAACTGTCAGTGTCAGTGTCAAATCCGTTTGAAGTTTGATGAAGAAATGCGTATATTGAATATTCTCAAAATCCTACAGATAAATTATAACAGTGGGATTTTATATATGTGAAATATTGGGGTAGGCAGCAGCGTCTCTTCTGTCGAACAGCAGCTATTCTGCGCTTACCAACCCGCCTGCCAAGCGTGGGATTTTTCACGAATTCCTCCCAAAATTGTGACACACGGTCGTTTATGGGGCAGCCTTGTTTAGCAGTGTATGTCTTTTGGCTGATGTATTTATTTTTATTTATTTGGTCCACCAACAATTGGTTACACTGGTAGTAAGCTAAATTTTACATGTAAAATATATATAAATATTAGTGTAACAAATACTTGTAGGTAAACTCCGCATCCATAAAGAAGTTGTGCAAAAATAATCTAATCTAGGTTAAAATTAAAATGGAGTAAATAACTTAAAATACGTTTCACTACATGCGAGATACTAAAAGGTTAATTTAAATCGGGGATATACTTTTGAACATGGGCATTAATTTGCTCAGTGTCACAAGTGCAGATCGATTTGATCGCTGCAACTATTCACGACCTTGCATAACCTCGCATATGGGGAATTAGGGCCTAGAACCGTTATCCTTTGCGGTGGGCAGAGTGGAGGTATTGGACTGCGAGGAATTCTTGAGGGGCACGTAAACTAAAGGTGTACAGTATTTGTGGGCAGTCAAGTTTATGGGTAAAAACTTTACGCACAAAAAGTCGTTTAGGCGTCGGCGCTTCTCCAGCGAATGCATTCTGATGTGTCTGTTATTATCAGAACGTATCTTTTTAGGTATTCCGCAAGATAATGCCAGGTGCCATAGAAAACGCTTTTGAACACGTTCTAGACGCAACGAATGTGTAGCATAATGTGGTCGCCAGATCACAATACGTTAAATATCAATACGTTTCGAATGAAGAAATTGTAGAGCAGAAGTTAAGTCTTATTACACCCAAACTGTTTGGAGTTTCTAGTAAAAAATCCCAGCCGTTTAGATTTTTTTTTTATTATACAATCTATGTGTGGACCGAAGGTTAATTTTCTGTCAAACGTTACACCAAGGTCTCTAATTGTGTCAAGTTCCACAATTTTAACTCCGTCGATATAATAATCTTGCTCTATTAGACGATGCTTTCTCGTGAATTTCACGTAGTAACATTTGCTTGAATTTAGATGCATCACGTTGTTTTGACACCATTGCACAACCCTATCTAGATCGTACTGTAAGTCAAAGGCGCTTTTGATTTAATTATTTTGACAATTTTAAATCGTCGGCATACATAAAGATATTAGAGTTATGAAAACAGATTGGAATATCATTATTAAAGAAATAAAATAGGCTCCAAATGAGATCCCTGTGGCACGCCAGAAGAGATATATCGTCGAGTTGATTGAAACCCGCTGATCACTACAAATAAAGATCTATCGACAAGAAACGATCTCAACCATGAAAGCAACGCTCTGTTATGATGATGATTATGATAAAAGTTTGCTTAATTGAATGTTTTTGAGGCGCCCCCAAACTTCTGGACGGATTCTATTGGCATAGACATGTTGTGGAATGGGATCAGCGTTGCCAGACGTCCCGGTTTTTATTTTACCTCCGCAGTTATATAACACATTTATCACATGGAACTTTTATGTGACATTGTTGCAAGCGGTTTTAGGAAGCAATCTTTGATATTTGGTACTCAATGAGATTTAACCGGTGTTTATTTTTTGCTATTGTTTTATTGATTTCATGTATTTGTAATTGTAGAATGTATTATATTAATTGTGTTCTGTTGTTTGCATGATTGGCTTGGGCAGAATAAGTGCAATTGAGCATACTCCGCGCTGCCAACTAATATGCTGAGACCAAGACCATTTTGTCTTTACATTTAATACCAAATCAGTTTTTTACAAATATCATTGTACCTACTTGTTTATAAGATAAATAAATCACGTCTTATTCTTATTTTTAGCCTGAAAATAAACTGTCACGCGTGGGATCGCGCGTGACTTCATAAGTAAAGTTTATTTTTCCTTTTCAGTGGTTTTAATATTTTTAGGGTAGGGTTTTTGAAGTCGGTATTATTTTTGTTAAAAAGTTTCTTTTTTCTTTTTAGTGTAAATAAATGTAAGAACTTTTTCCACTTTGGTATCAGTATTTAACACTAAAAATAAGAATGACTCAAATCGGTTCTCTGATCTGAGAGGAATCGAAACTATTAAGACATCATCTAGATAAGCGCAGTCAATTAACCGGTTTATTGAAACTGGTTTAAAAACAACTAAATCAAATGTAATGAAATTTATATGGGACCAATTCGAAAGCATTCTGCATCAGTTGAAATATGAATTGCTCAAATCGGACCACTAATCTCGGAGTAATCGGTGTAAATACATAAAAAAAAATACGCATCGAATTGAGAACCTCCTCCTTTTCGATGTAGGTAAAAATAAGAATGACTTAAATCGGTTCTCTGATCCGAGAGGAATCTAAACTGTTAAATCATCGTCTAGACAAGCGCAGTCAAAATTAACCTGTTTATTGAAGCTGGTTAATAAACTACTCAATTAAATATTCTCATTTTGCGTATGTTTTGATCTTAATAATATTTCACTGTCATTGTATGAATATTCTGCAACTGTTACGACAAGTTATTACTTACATTTTGCAATGGTTTAATAATCTTAATTGTGTAATTGAACTTAGTATCCATAGATATTGGAAGAAAGTAGTACCCTATCGTTATCCTTTTTATGTAGATTTGTATGCCTGTGTAGGTAAAATATAATTGGACATAATTACTTATTATAATTTTTCACCCGAAAAAAATCCTCTGCTGGACAAAAGCCTCCCCCAAAGATTGCTACAACGACCGATATGGGTTTGTGTTGTATGCTCAGTGGGGGCTTTGCCATAATCACCACGCTTGGCAGACGGGTTGGCGATCGCAGTGAGTTATAAATGTACTCGAAGGACGCTGCTGCCCATCCTCCGACTAATCCTATAGGCGCCTTTTACGACACCCATGGGATGAGATGGGGTGGTGCTATTTTGAGCCGGCACCACACGGCCAAATTATATAAATTATTGTAACACATATTTTATCAAATAAATCTTATCTTATTAATATTTATTTACTGTTATGTAGATATTTTTGTTGTTATTACTTTTTTATATTCCCATCACATTTTTGTATATTCCCGCTACATTCGTTAATTTGTCACCTTAAAAGAAAGTAGGTATACCTACTATTTTTTCAGGGCTTTATACAAATACTTGTCTCTTCATTCTACTCATGACGGCCGGAGATCGATAATGGGTCTACGCCAGTATCCGCGCCCGTGGCGTTTTCTGCGGCGGGGATCAGAGGTGATTTCCTCCCATCCCCACTCTGCCGTCTCCTTTGCTTGCATCACGTCCTTGCAAAAAGAGGTGACGGCATCCCACGTGCTCTCACTCTGGGTAATAAACTGAACCACGGCCGGTGGCAAGAGGTCACCCTCTTCAACCACCGCATTAAGATCACGGCGCTGTATACTGGGCACTCTTCCAATATGTGCTGCACCGTGTCCTCTGAGCAGCCCCCGTAGTGATGACAACCGGGCGTCTCTTCTCGGCCTATTTGACACAGGTACTTCCCAAAACACCCATGGTTAGAGAGTACCTGCATAATCCGGAAGTTGATGGCGCCATTCCACCTCTCCAGCCATTTCTCCATGACGGGTTTTACCGCCGCTAGCGTGGCGTGACATGCCCTCGGCTGTACCAGTCGTTCCTTCAACTCTGCCATCAGGATCCGTCGAAGCTCAGACCGTCGTACCTCGATCTCACGAGATAAAAATCACAGGGGAAAGCAAGCGTAGAATTTTGTGCCTACTACAATTATTATTACTTATTAAGTATTATGTTGATTACAGTCATTGTTAATGAGCGTGAAAATGTTATATCAACAACTAAATATGATTGACGCGAATATTCCAGACTATTACTATCTCATCATCATATTTTTATCAAAGCTAGAAGCGAACTGCGCCAACCAATTGTGATAAAATTGTTTACTCATAATGTACGTATTATTACAATGTTACATTATAATATAATAACCTTAAGTCGATGTCGTACGGTCTACCTAAAAACTAATCAGTCGCATAATGAACTATTTATCGACTTCGAAAAGGAGGAGGTTCTCAATTCGATGCGTATTAAAAAAAAGTTAAATTTTAGCCTGTATTCCAAGATCGAGAATTAAAACTCAAGTAGAACTTGAGCGGAGATTGCATCAATCAATACAAATAAATAAAATTGAAGTGTCTCTTTGTTTTGTCAAAATAACAGCTTTTTACTAATTGCATAGGAAAGTATATACGGTACCTTCCGTCAGATAGCTGATGTTATAAGGAACTTAAGCTACTTTTATTTTAGAAAAGGATATAGGGTAGCGAGCAAAAAAAAAATCCATGAAATCCAATATATACTCTATGTCAACTGTCTACACTCTGTCTCTGTCTGTACTCACTAAGAAGTAATTATTTATAAATAATCTGATTTATTTTAAATTAAACGGTGGGTGAAACCTTATCGCGGAGTGCCTCCCTCCGTGTTTCCTTCCCGGTTAGCTCAACTAGGAGGCTCTCTCCACGGCAGCAAGTAACGGAGATCAGTTGACGAGATCAATGAAACGTATCATATGTATTGTTATATAGGTATATTGTTATTTACAAGTTCTATTAACACTTCATGCTGATGTTTATATATTTTAAATATAGCTTATTATCACAATATTTAAGCTAGTTTAAAAATAAATAATTGGAATATTGCAGGAGACTTTTTGTCAGAGCGACAGCTGTGTGTCGAACCACTAGCGTTCAGAATCGAATCCAATGACACAATCGCTTGGCTTTTTGCGTTAGGAGTCTCAAATGAATTCACGATTTAATCAATACTGACACAATGTTTTTTTTTCAAATATACATAAAATTTATTTGCTGGAAATTTCTTTATAAGTGAAAGTTCTTTTGGGACGGTGTGAATTGGATTTTATGAAACGAGAATCTGTAACGAAAGAGAGACAACTATAAATGTATTTATGGGGTTTAGGCCGTGAGAGAATGAAATAAAACGTTTTTATATAGTTTCCCTATTGTCAATCAATCGCTCTCTTTCTCCGTCTCTCTGTTTACCACCTCCATAGTGTATTCATCTAATTTTCTTACAAATTTACCAAAACACAAAGTTTCACTTCTACCGCTCGTGAATTCACACTTGAGATTTTTTAATTTAAATATTCTGAATATTCGGAATAAGGTTTTCAGAGAAAGAAAAAGTGGAGATGTCCGGTTTTTTTTAAATTTATCTTTTATTGAAATTTGGTTAGGACAGAAATATATATAGAAGTATAAAAATATCATCCCATGTCACGTCGAACAATCGGAGCGTGACATGGATTTCAAACAAGTGATTGACAATGATTTATATTTCATAACACTTGGTACATGGAATAATATTATTTGCAAGGTAGAAGAAAACAATGTTTCTTCTTGCAAATCGCTATTATTACAAGCTTTTTGTTTTTAACCGACTTCAAAAAGGAGGAGGTTCTCTATTCGACTTCGGTTTTTACTAAAGCCGGTAGTGAGAGATCTCCCCCAGTTATTGCCATGAGGTCACGGCGCTGCAACGCCCAAGCCGGGCACTGCTCGAGACTGTGCTGCCGCCGTGTCGTGCCGTGTCTTCACTGCAGCCGCATTGATGGCACACGGGAGTCCTGCCTCGCCACTGTGCGCAGGTATTTGCCGAAGCAACCATGCCTCGACAACACCTGCACAAGACGGAAGGACAACATACCATGCCGCCTTCGCACCCACACATCCAGGATTAGTTGGATAGCCCCTATGGTGCTAAGACCAGCACTGGGCGTCTCCGCCTCACCTCCAAATGGTCCATGATGGCACTATGAGCCTCCCTGTGCCATCTCTTGACAGCTTCAGGTGGAGGCCGACTGCCACTCTCGGCCCGAACAGCCGCTATCTTCCAATAAACTATGGTGAGCACCCGTGCCTCCAGGTCCCACGGGGGAGACCCCGCGAGCGCGCAAGCAGCCTCAGCAGACATCGTGCGGTATCCACGTATGACCCTGACTGATATGACTCTTTGAGGCCTCCACAGCAAGGTCTTGTTCTGGGCAGTCAGGGATTCCGCCCACACCAGTGCGCTTTAAAGCGCCATCGGGCGGACCACCCCCGTGTACCTAAAGCCGTCGGCAGCCTGCACTGGGTCCACCTAAGTTCGGCAGTAGCCGGCTCAGGGTGGACGCAACGCCGATCAGTTTCGGGGCAAGCTAGTGGAAGTGCTCGTCGAAGTAGTAGAGTAGTAAAATTAAAGTAGAGTAATAAAAATGGGCATGCCACAGGGCTCAATTTTGGACCCCTTTCTGTTCTTAGCCTATATTAATGATCTGCCTTATATGATGTCGGCATTATGTTATTCAATTGTATTTACTGATGACACTTCGCTTATTTTTAATACAAACAGGACAGTCAATGAAGTTGTAGATGTTAATTAGAGTTTAATCTCTCTGTCTAAATGGTTTACTGCAAATAATCTCTTATTAAAGGAAAATAAAACAAAATGTTGAACATTTTCTTTGCCAAATGTACCTCAAGTCGGATTAGAAATAATTTTCGAAGGCAACAATCTTGAGATTGTACATGAAACTGTATTTCTAGCGTGGTACTCCAACCACTTCTGCTTGTATGTGTGTGGGCTTGTTTCAAACAAAACAACAACATAATATATCATTGGTAAACTTGGTAGAATGTGCAATGAAAATACTCAGACAGTGATAGTGATAAAGGAGGTCGAATACCTCTAACTTTACCTTGGCTACCCATCGTAAAGATAAATAAGCAAACAAATTACATCGATCGAGTAATTAGTCATTATGTTTATTATAGGCCTCATGTCACGCAATGTGCGACCTCTTGAGCGTCAGACTACCTCTTTTATTTCATCCGGTGGAAATGCTTCATGTATTTCTTCCGCCAAGGGGAAGGGTATGCCAGACTCCTACCGGCTGAAACCACCAGAGCGGTCGTCTAGGCGCCGAAGGGGGCTCCAGGTCCTCGATACAGTCTCACTAGAGCCAATAATTGCCATCTTTCCAAGGGTAACTCGGTGTGAGCACGCAGATTCCCCAATCTGAGTACTCGGGATTCCTGAAGCCTCCTGTCATATAATGACGATGCGGGATCAGGCGTGTTGGACATGGGTGCCGGTTTTGACGCAATATCCTCCTTCTCCGAGCGGTACCGGCCATCTCCGGATCTCGCTCTGCGATCTCTTTCTGAAGCATGACGCACTCATAGAAGGTCCACTGCAGCCCAATATTTATGCTCTGCCAACATAGGCGACACTACTACCGGCAGAGAGAGATCTTGCCCAAACCGATAGACCAGGATCCACCGTTCGGCCGCCCACACAGGGCACGCCTGGAACGTGTGCTGTGTGGTGTCCTGGTCGCTATCACAATGCTAGTATTGTGCCGTGGCCTCGCGTCCTATCCTGTGCCGGGACTATTTACCTAGCCGGTCTCTTGCAATAAGCGACCTATCACTAGAAAATAGTAATTACTGTTAGCACAACGATTTAGAAGCATATTAATCTAAAGCATTAGATTATATTTGGCAGCGGTCAATCAGAATCCACCGGCAGGCACCTGCATGGGCTCGGCGGACCATGTAAGGCACTTCTCGAGCATGTGCAGTGCGTATCCTAGTCGCTATCAAAGTGGTGGTACCGTGCCGTGACCTCGCGTCCTATCCTGTGCAGACACGCACTGAAAACAACTGTGACCGGTAAATGTGATGCGCTCGCTTCCTTTTAACCAGGCTCCGAAGAGCGGCAGGACAGCTTCAATGACGCGCTTGGTCGCGAATCATAACTTTTTTTTTATTGGTGTCTAGTGGAAATTCTCCATAAACTTCCTTTGCTCCGGGGAAGGGCGAAGGGGTGTGTCGGACTCCTACCGGCTAAAACCACTGGAGCGGTCATCTTCGGCACCGAAGGGGGGCTCCAGGTCCTCGTAAGATCACACTAGAGCTACTCATTGGTTCCGGTTTAAATATTTTTTTCTGTTTGTAGGATGCATAAGCGAGCCACAGTATCTGTTTTAAATAAAAATAATAATAAAATAAAAGTGGAGATCAGCTCTATTTATTTTATAAAAATTTACTAAAAATTATGACAATCGTTTTCAACTTTCTCTGGTCACATATAAGTGCCCTTCATACTCTGCATTTCTGAGGTGCGAGCCCCGCAGAGAAAGTCCCTAGCTGTAGTTGTATAATTTGTAAATTTTAAGCTTGGCTGGAGGCCTCTCTTTGCTTTGCCAGATAGCCCGGTTGAGCAGCCACGTTTCACTAAGATGCCTGAGAAGCGCAAACTGGTTTCAATCAGTAGATTTAAGGGATATTGAAATTTAATAAAAGGTAGTAAGGAAGTATTGATTGTATATAATAATATAATGTACGAGAGAAAAGGAGAGGAAAAGGAAAAAGGGGGCAGTGACTTTCTAAACCCTTGAAACTAATTTTGCGATGATCTTATATCGAATGAAAACTATACCGACGAACAGTTTAGACCTAACTCTCACATGCACAAATACCCAGCCCCAGAGCAAACATCTGCCATACAGATATGGTATGGATAGCGCAAAAATCCATTTAGTTAGCCACTGCTCTAATTGTATTGTCTATAACTATAGACGGCACGTTTTAATGACTATTCACATCATGCATTCGAACTAAGCTTGAATGACTGTACTAAGGGCAAGTACCTTGGCTACCCATAGTCTATCATTATCTATACATAAGTAAATAGGTACAAGTAATTAAGTGGCGGGTCGCGTCAAGTCTCGTGTCACGCACACCACACCGCGGCCTTCTGAACGTGCGCCTACTAAAGTCTAAACGGTAATATAGCGTCGAGTCGATGGCACCAAAATATTTTAACGCCAGTTTATCAGGAGGATTACCAATTGCGATTTGCCCAATGACATTTTATAAATAGACGCACCATACACGAAATGTATTGCACTACAGAACGGCGCGCCAGCCGACATTAGACCGCGTATTAAAAAATAAAACAAAATACATTTTTTTGTTTACAATATCGATTTACATTACGTATTTATTTATGAAATAAAACGTCTTTTTCTTTCACTGTTGCAGTATAATTCGTACATTGTCTATAAACGTCCTGTGTTTATAGACAGTGTATAGGCATTATTTTTCGCAATATGTTGCTGAATTACGCTTATGATTCACGTCAAGCCGCGACACTGGTCAGTGCGTGACTAAGTGAACTCCGGGCAATTACCTTGCTTTCATGTGACTATCGTAGAGCGCGGGCAACGCGTCTACACTTATAAAAACATCTTATTTGCTGTTGTTTTTATACAGCGGATTTTATCTCTCACCGTTTTATTTGTATATTTCCGCTAGCTAGCCCTTTTTTTTATTATTTTTTTATTGGTGCCCAGTGGAAATTATTCATGAACTTCCTTCGCCCCGGGGAAGGGCGAAGGGGTATGCCGGACTCCTACCGGCTAAAACCACTGGAGCGGTCATCTTCGGCACCTAAGGGAGGCTCCAGGTCCTCGTATGATCACACTAGAGCCGCCCACTGGTGCCACGCCTATAGGCACATCCCTGAGAGGGTGACTGTAAAGCGGTCACCCCCTCGGGGGGATTGTAAAGGATCCCGCATAGCGTCCCACGGCAGCGCGTGACCACATGCGTGCTACTGTCTTCTCTTGGGTCGCTCGGTGTGGGCACGCAGATTCCCCAATCTACGCACCCGCGAACCCAGAGGTCCCCTGCCTCACAGCAACGGCAGGGGGTTTCAGGCGTGTGGGAATTAGGCGCCAGGGCGGTTGTTACCCCGGCACCGTCTCCTCCTTCTTCGAGCGGGGTCGGCCCTCTCCCGATCCCGCTCCCGCTAGCTAGCCCTGCAAAGCTATGTACTACGCTTATAAGACTGCTAAAGGCTAAAGCCTCCCCTAATAGATTTTTGCCAGTACCTCACCACGCTTGCCAGGTGGGTTGGTGAGCACAGTATGGCTACTGTTCCACAAAAAGAACGCTGATGCCCATTTCTCCTTTTAAGTCATCCGTGGGAGGAGATGGAGTGGTGCTGTATTCTTAATCCGGACACCACAAGTATTCTCAGACGTATATTTTCAATATTCGCTATAGCTGCTACTTTAGTCGCTTCTAAATACATATTGACAATACTGGGGACCTATAGGTGGACGTTTCTCGTCCAGGGTCTCAAAACAATTAGTGAGCAAGAATATACGCTTAGAATAAACATACCGACCAATTTCCTAAAATTAGGTTAGTTTTTGTCGCTGGGTCCTTTCCTACCGATCATTATCATCCCATCGAATATAAATATTTACAGATAAGCAATTAGCCAGAGAATCGCTTCATGTCGCATGTCACGCACACCATCCATGTGAGCGTACGCCTAAACTGTTGCATGGTAACTTTTTAAGGCCGATGACACCGCGGTCTAAGTTAACAACAGTTTGACCGAGATAAATAATATCGTACAGCGATTGTACATTCATATCGTCATTCTTTTCATGATGGCCAATGATATTATATATTTAAAAGAAGTAGTTATTTTACATGCGCGCCAAAAGTAAGAACCAAAGCTCCCTCAATTACAGTGCCTCGCAATCAGTTCGCCCAAAACAGGACAACGAGCACACACTGTCACAATCTGTATTGTTTCATTGTTTAAGTAATAACAATGCCGTCGTGCGTATAAAAAAATGCACAAACTATCAAGCAAAAATAAATAAAGAACTAGGGATCTCATACCACAAGTGAGTAACAAATTAAATTAAATATTTGAATAAAAATACTATTCAATAAAATTATACCATATCATTCTTGGAGAAAACACAAACCAAGCAAAGAAAAGAGCGAACACATGAATTCTATCACAGGTGCGACAAAGACATCGAGTACACGTGTTATCATTTGTGATAGCTATCTCTACAGCTTTATAGGTCTGCAGTTTTATAGGTTTACTACCTATTATTAGGACAATACTGCACGCAGTATGTTACGCTCTCTCATTTACTGCGCATCTTTTTGTATTCGTATTCACTTCGTATGTGTGTTTGTGTGGCTTTGTTTACTGACGACCCCGGACGTGTTTTAATCGTGATCATGTATTTGTGTAGTGTGTTATCATGCCATCTCGATACACTGCACAGGAATACGCCAACATGAATCTCATTTATGGAAAATGCTTATGCAACGCCAATGCTGCAGCTAGGGTCAAAGATACCCAAACGCTGAGCGTCTTCCCGATCATCGAGTATTTACCGGTTTAAAGTTAGCACGTGGACGGGAATTTTTAATGGTAATGTTATTGGACCAATCGAGCTGCCGGAGAACTTAAATGCAGAACCAATTACCAGATAATGGAAGAAGTGCCACTAAACATTTACGGCAGCATGTGGTATCAACAAGATGGCTGCCTCGCGCATTATGCTCTCACAGTACGCGAGTTTCTCAATCGAGAATACCCCTATAGGTGGATTGGGCGAGGTGGTACAATTTCGTGACCTACCCATTCACCCAACCCCATAGATTTATTTTACGATAAAGGGAAAAGTGTACTCTAAACCTATTCAAGGTTTAGACGAGCAGCGCCAAAGAATTGCAGAAGCCGCTGAATACATCAAGAAACTTTATTTTCTCTGAAATATGAACAATCTCCGTAAACTATTATTGATTCTAAATATTTGGACATGAGTCAACGATTTTCTTTTCAATGATTGATGATGATGATTTTTAGGAAAAATAAATTTTTTAGTCTTCAAAATGATTATTGAAAAGCGGTTATGAATTTATTTATGAGATTACTCGGATCAATATTAACTTCATTAAAAATCGAAAGACACTATTATGTAGAGAATTTAATATCCTACAAGCACGTTTTCATAATTTTTGATTAAAACTTGAATCTTCAGAATATATTGAAAAAAAACTGCAATTTTATCGAAAAATAAACTTCAATTGGCCGACAGCACTTGTTATTTTTTTTTTCAAAAAAGAAAATTTTCCCCGTAGTTTTTCGTCTAAAGGAAAGATTTTTTTGAGCGCCTGAAAAAATTTAATTTTTTTTTTTTTTTTTTTTACCTCACTATGATCACTGATTTGGTACCACAGTACAGTTTTATATGGCACACGCGAAAATGCTGCTGCCCGCTGATCCCCTTCATATCAATCCAATGTCATCTTTTACGACAGCCATGGGTAGAGAGGGCTAGTTTATTCTTTGCCGGAAACCACACCAAAACAATTGGAGGCGGAAAATCGCACAAGTTGGCAACTATAAATAAAAAGGCATCAATTAGTAAATTTCGCATCGTAATTGTTTTACAGCTAATTATAAATTACCAGTGATCGCATGATAATGGCGAATCATTATGAATGGCTGCTCTTGGCCTAGATGATCAAATACCCTTCCTTTTTCTCATAATTTGGTTTGGTGGAACTAAACACCTTATTGGGTACAATGTTTGCCGACATCTTCTATCTATCACTTTAGTCAGCTAAGGCCTGAACAAGTCAGACGAGTAAAATTTTCTGTAGTATTGCCAAAGATTATTTTTTGATTCTCTTTAGCATAAAAGCAGAAAAATACCAGAAATAGATAGAATAGACCGGATTTCACATTCACAAACATACAGGTTCCATGTGGTGTCTGGATAAAAAATATAGCACCACTCCATTTCTTCCTTTGGATTTCGTAAAAGGCCCCGTCCCTTCTGTGAAATAGTAGCCATACTGCGCTCACCAACCAGCACCAATTTCCCTCAAAATGACGACATAATGTGGAAATCTATGGGGGAGACCTTTATTCAGCAGCGGATGTACTTTGGTTGACCTGATGATGATGATGAATCATCCTAACTCTAAACTTTGTTTCTGTAGAATAAGTATGCAAATATTTGTCTGTGAGAAGACAGAACCCGCGTTCTGCACCCTGATTAGCTAAAGACAGCGACAGCAGACGCGACAGCAGCCAAGGATCCACCGGTGACAAATCACCTGAAATTGAAAGGCGTGGATGCATTTGTTTGTTGATCTATTAACTGTGCGTCAGAGATCTGCGCCTGTTTATTCATCATCATCATCATTTCAGCCTGAAGTTAACGTCCACTGCTGGACAGAAGCCTCCCCCAAAGATTGGCACAACGACCGGTATGAGTCTCTGTTGTGTGCTCATCGGGGGGTTTTTGCCATAATCGCCACGCTTGGCAGACGGGTTGGCGATCGCAGTTAAGTCCCGAAGGGCTGCTGCTGCCCATCCTCTGGCTAATCCCATAGTCGCCTTTTACGATACCCACGGGATGAGATGGGGTGGTGGTATTCTAAGCCGGCACCACACGCCCTGTTTATTCTAGTCTAACGGCCGAATGAACTCCACTGCTGGACACAGGCCTCCCCCAAAGATCACCACAACGACCGATGTGGATGTGATGTGGGCTCATTGGGGGGTTTTGCCATAATCGCCACGCTTGGCAGACGGGTTGGCGATCGCAGTTAGGTTCCGAAGGGCTGCTGCTGCCCACCCTCTGGCTAATCCCATAGTCGCCTTTTACGATACCCACGGGATGAGATGGGGTGGTGGTATTCTAAGCCGGCACCACGCGCCCTCTTTATTCTAATCTAACGGCCGAATGAACTCCACTGCTGGACACAGCCCCCCCCCCAAAGATCACCACAACGACCGATATGGATGTGATGTGGGATCATTGGGGGGTTTTGCCATAATCGCCACGCTTGGCAGACGGGTTGGCGATCGCAGTTGAGTTGTTAATGTACTCGAAGGACGCTGCTGCCCATCCTCCGGCCAATCCCTTAGTCGACTTTTACGACACCCACGGGATGAGATGGAGTGGTGGTATTCTAAGCCGGCACCACACGCCCTGTTTATTCACTATCGGCAAATACGTAATACCAAAAATGACGTTTGACAGCGGCTTCTGCGCGATTTACGCCTGTCGCAAACCCTCTGCGATATACGTAATCAGCCCGCTGGTAAGCTACTGCGCCAACCAGGACGACATACGTATTACATAAGTACATCAAGATAAAAATGTAAGTAAACATATAGTTAAACTACTAATGTCAGTTTAAACACCGCAACATTTAGTGTCACCTGTCCAAATGATTTATTACACCGCGCATGTTGTTATGCGGCGCGCGCGCAGTACGCGTGTCTAATTCTAAACGAAGGATGCGTAGTACGCACAGTGCGTTATATTTTATAGGGTTGATAGATCTGCGACAGATAAATAAATGGACAGCCCGTAGATGTCTACAGACTTTTTTTTACTTTTTTTATAGGCTATGGTGACTAGACATAGCATGTCACCTGACACAAAAATCATCAAAAATCTGTTTGCATGCCTTTTAATTTTAATTTAATATTTTGCAATATTCTGTGTTGTTATTTACAATTACTTTCTTGTTGTGTGCGATCAGAATAAAATTATTTCTTTCTTTCTCTTCTTCTTTCTGATGCCTGACAATTGTAATGCTACCCAGTACGTGTCCTGCTTGGTTTCACACTATGCTCGTCACCTCGAGACATTGGACGACACGGTTGGTGTAGTGGCTGATACAGTCGGCTGCTGCGCTCCGAGTCTGGGTGTATTGTATGAGTGTAAACGCACCCACGATCCAAATCCTAGAGTGGGGCAACTATTTCATAAAAAAATATTGTTTATATCCTCTTATGCCCAGTAATGTCACTAGCTACAGTGTCCTTCAAACCGGAGCGCAGCTATGTCTAAAGATTAAACCCTACTGCTTAGCAGCAGAATATCTGGCACTGCGGCGGTACGTAACTTTTTTTATTTTATTTTTATTGGTCTCCAGTGGAAATTCTACATGAACTTTTTGTTTTCCTATCCTCGATTATGCTGCTGCCAGCCATCTAGATCTCACCGAGGACCAATTTCATAAGATTGAGCAAATTTGATACAAAATTGTGAAAGATTTATAGTTGGTTTACCCAAATATGATCACGTATCAGAATTTCGTCTGAAGCTCAAATGGCTACCAATTCGCCTTCGCCGGAATGCTAACATTCTTTCTCTTCTATACAGTTTACTGTTTAATCCATCCCTTATACCTCAAAACCGTTTCTAGTTCCTTGGTGACTCTCATACGCGATGCCTAAGGTCATCAGAAAACTTAAAACTGAAATTGCCAATGCATTCTAAACTTTTTTTCGATAAATCTTTACCATTCAAACAGCTCGTTTGTGGAATGCATTACCCGTACTAATAATACGTAGTCATTGTCAGCCTTTAATCCTTTACTAGTTAAAGGATCATTATCTATCGCTTTAAATTCTACTATTCCATCTTGACTTGCTCTTTTAGCTCATAAATATTAATATAGTTTAAATAGTTCTGATTTATTTAGTTTTCATGTATTTAGTATAGTATATAATAATATTTATTTATATTAGTATACATAGTTACACCTCAGACTGCCTCATAATTACTTTTATCTACCATTTTCCATCCTAAGGTTGCCTGGAAGAGATCGCGGATAGCGATAAGGCCGCCTATTGTATTTTGTGACTATTTTTTGGTGTGCAATCAAGACTATATAAATAAATAAATCTAAAACAATTTTAAACGGATTAAATCGCGTGTATTATTGATTTTTGTTTTTCCTGACGTTTCGAAAACAAGCGTCGTTACAGATTTAAAAAGTTATTTTATCTACCGTACAAAACAAATCAAAAATTGTTTCGAGGCACGCAGTAATCACTCACAGTGTCTTGAGGTTTTTTAGTGTGGTGTGACTTAGTGAAAAGTCCGCAAGTGAAGTGTCACACACTGCGGACTTTTGCATGCCTTAGGCAAATCCAACTATTTTCTTCGATTTGATCATCCTCAAGTCCTCGCGAAAGAGAACCGTTATGTACCAAGAAAGTTTCGTGAGGCAATTGGAATTAAAAAAAAAATTCATTGAGAAGATGGTTGGCAGATACCGCCTGTTTGGAATCCGGTTATTAAATTAATAATATCCCAAACAACACACCACACTAAAAAACATCAAGACATTGTGAGTGATTACTGCGTGCATCGAAACAATTTTTGATTAGTTTTGTACGGTAGACAAAATAACTTTTTAAATCTGTAACGACGCTTGTCACCTTAGTCATCCTGCGACCACGAACCCTGCAAAGTGTTCGAAACGTCAGGAAAAACAAAAATCAATAATACACGCGATTTAATCCATTAAAAATTGTTTTATTATAATGTGTTAATAATCGTGAAAACCTAAGACATTACTAAATAAATCTAAGTTAATAAGTTGGTTTTCTATTCAAATCTCAGAGCTGGTTACCATCCATTGTAACACAGTAATCATTTATTGAAGGTCCGTGTGGCCTCTTACGTAAAATGACAAGAGTCTGGGTGTTTGTCCGTGTTAGATAATGAAAATCTATGAGCAAGGGTACTAGAGTAACGTTAACAAAAAAGTCTTTTATTTTCTATAATAGTAATATTTTCTGAAGTTTACGCGAATAGCATCCATCGAATTGAAAATAGTTGGTCACGAGCAAACCACGGACGCTGCAAAGTGTTCGAAACGTCGAGCATATCAACATTAGTATTTTATTTTATATATTTATGGTGCATGCATTTTAGGTGTTGCTTAATTGTGTATTTCACGTATGATTATTTCAGGTATTATTATGAGCAAGTGGCTGCACGTTGCACGTATAGATGCTGTACGTAAGTATATGGAATGAATTAATTAAACGCGATATATTTCCGTAAACTATTTTCAATTCTTAATAGTATTTCTGCGAATGGTGCTAGGTTTTCTCCTCTATCTTAGAATATTATTAATGAATGAAGACGGCACGGTTGGTGCAGTGGTTGATACAGTCGGCTGCTGCGCACCGGGTCGTGGATTCGATTCCCGCACGGAACAAATATTTGTACGATCTGCAGGTAGTTGTTCCGGGTCTGGGTGTATTGTGTGTGGAATTTGTGTTTGTAAACGCACGCACGACACAGGACAAATCCTAGTGTGGGGTAACGTTTTTAAAAATAAAATGGAATATTAGAATAGAATAGAATAGAATAGAATAGAATAATAGTTTATTTGCTAGAAAGTAGGTACATAAAATAAAAGGTGTTTACATCGATTTGTGGTCCTTGTACAATCTACCTAGAATTAGGCATGCAAATAATATTAGGTTATAATGATCCTCAGAAATGTCACAAATTATTATTATCAATGTCTTAATCAATGTCAAAATTATCTATCTATCTAAACATGTCAACATAATATGTCAAATCAAGATAAGTTATATTAGAATTTATCATTAAAAAAATCATTAATTGAACAATAACATTTTTCTATTAAAAGAGCAGTCAGTTTCTGTTTAAAATAATATTTTGTGTCATTTTTTATGGTATCTGGTATTTTATTGTAAATAATAGGGCCCATTCTAGTAACATTTTTTCGAATCAAAGCAGTATTATATCCACCCACATGTAGAAGATTTTTATATTGACTTCTTATGGGTCCCTTTCTTGTTTCTGACACTGTGCTAAACAGAGTTATATTTGCTTTTACAAAAATAGCCATTTCTAAAATGTATAATGACGGAAACGTTAACACTTTTAGAGACTTAAACAAATCTATGCAACTATCTGTCATTTTCATGCCACACATTGCTCTTATGCAACGTTTTTGGGCCTTAAACACCTGTTCCCTCAGAGTACAATTGCCCCAGAAAATTACTCCGTATCTCAAAATCGAAGCAACCAGACCATGATATGCTACTAATTTTGTTTTGATGTTAACTTTGTTGGATAGATTAAAGAGGACATATGCAGATATGCTCAGTTTTTTACACACCTCATCTGCTTGAAGTTTCCACGTTAATTTACTGTCAATCAATATACCTAGAAATTTTACAACTTGTACTTGATCTAATTTATGTCCGTTGTATTCTATATTTAAATTTTGTGCAGATATGCGTTGATGAAAATGCATTATATTGGTCTTAGGTAGGTTTATTACCAAATTATTTTTGTCAAGCCAGTGTACTATGTCCTTTAGTGTATTATTTACGTCCTGTTCATAATTATTTGCATTTGAACATTTTATTAATGCGGTGCTATCATCAGCAAATAAGACCATTGGGTGCTGAATGTGTCATGGCAAGTCATTTATATAGAGCAAGAATAGAAGTGGGCCGAGCACACTGCCCTGTGGTATGCCGTATTTGATTATTCTATCTTCAGACGAGTATGTTTTTTCTTGTTTTGTTTTTGTACAAATTCTACATATTACTGTGTATTGTTTTCGGTCGCTAAGATATGATTTTATAAGATTTAACACGTTTCCTCTAAGACCATACACATTAAGCTTATTTAGCAAGGTTTCGTGATTGACACAATCGAAAGCCTTTGTCATATCTGTGTAAATTGCACATATAGGATTCTTTTTATCTACATTTTCCATTACATAATTTAACAAATCGTATATTGACGTATTGACACCTTTATTTTTCCTGAAACCCTTTTGTTCATTACATAAAAGATTATATTTGGCCCAAAACTTTATTAATAGATTCATATATTAGCTTTTCTAGCACTTTTGAAAATACTGGAATCAAGGAAATTGGTCTATAACTCGCAAAATTTTCTTTATTACCTTTCTTAAAAAGCGGCTTTACGATAACGGTTTTTAAACCGTTAGGGTATACTCCCGAGCTGATACATAAATTTGTAATGTGACATAGATGTGAAGCGATACTATTTGACACGAACTTTACAACTCTTGTTGCTATACCGTCATATCCAAGGCTATTTTTATTTTTTAACGAGTGTATCGCTATTTTTATATCTTGGGGCAACATTGGCGACATGTACATTGAGTATGGGTTGTTAGCTAAACCAGTACTTTCAGGTATTAATGTTGTATTGTTTTGTATCTGGGCAATAAAATAATTATTAAATGCGTTCGCAATTTCTTTTGGATTTCTAATAATTGTCTTGAATATTCATTTGAGAAATAGGTTCACTAGTGCGTATTTTATTATTAATAATCTGCCATGATGCCTTGGATTTGTTATGGGAGGTGTTAATCAAGAAGTTATTTTGCGATTTCTGAGTCAATTTAACAATCTTTCGAAATATCTGAGAATAATTTTTAAATTTACTTTTATTTTCTGTTGATGGTTCATGTCTATATTTCCACAACAACAGTCGTTGTTTCCTACTGCAAACTCTAATGCCGCGTGAAACCCATTTAATATTTTTTTCTAATTTTCTTGTTATCAACTTATAATTCTTGTTATAAAATTAAGCAATATCTCCTCCAAAGATAGATCCCAGAAGTTTGGTGTGAGATTCCTCTGATGATGTTAAATAAGTTAGAAACAGACGACCTAAAACACTGCTACTTGCCGTAACAATAAAATATTTTCTTCTTTTTGCGCGTTTGATGGGATAAAATTGGGAGCTGTGGTATGGGCTTACCGTCATATCATAACGTTACGAAGATCCGACAGTATGAAGTTTCGCCGTCAAAAATAGTGAAAAGTGTATATTTATTTTACTAAGTCGATTTTAAATATATTTGACTCGTTTATATGACATTCATATTTTTATGTGTGTAAAATTATTATCGTTTTAATTTAATCATGTTCTTTAATTAAATCTTTATTAATTGTATTGAATATCTTTGTAAAGTTATAGGAATGGGGAACTTTTGTTACCGATTATTATTATTTAGAAGAAGAAAGAGGAAAGAAGTATATATATAGAACTACAAATTATTTTCTCGCGCCTTGTATAACATAAATACAAGTGCAGTTGTACAATTGTTTCCATGTAGCGGCTAAGTTACAAAATTGAAAATTCACATCACGATATTGACAGTAAAATCCAGTTGCCAACATTACAATAAATGATTAATAATTATCCGGATCGGATACACAGAGTTGTAATTTTAACATCTTCCATGACTTGATCATCTACCTTAGCGATTTGATGAGATCTCCTTTTTATCATTTTTCTGCGACATATATCTATAAAGTAGCCATCCTGTATGACTGTGACGATTTACGTATATTATTACTTATGCTCTTTCGTATAATTAAGTAACTTTTATTACTATTTAGTTAATCATTATTTACAAGAGATAATTAATATTAAGATTATCTGTTTTATTCCTACAATAAGTAACTTCTCCTCTAAACTGGTAACTTCTTAGCGTTCATGTTCACTTACTTGACAGACAAGTTACACTGCGTTAATATTCAAACGGCAACCCTATTTCTTGGGCAATTGTCAAAAAGCCATACATTAGTATTTGATTCACACATTGATTGATAACGAGGAAGATCACGTTAAAATGCAATTAGAATAATAAAATAAAAACAAAGCGTATTGCACCTGTGCGTCATAATAAGATCAATATGGAAATACAAACTATGTAAATTGGCGCGCTCGATTCTCGCTCAGGGCTGAGCAGAATCCTAAATAGAGATACTCTACAAGGCATATCGCTGGCATGACCGTAACATAATAAATCAATAATCAAATTAGCCCGTTCTATCGATGCAACTAAAAGTTCCTGGAATTTTATAGTAGGTGTGTACAATGGATTACAGATGTTACGAATTTCATATTGTAGAGATTCATCTTCTTCTTCTCTTAGATTATGGCTTCTGTAGAGTAACTTCCACAATTTCGCCAATGTCGAGTATAAGGCAACGTCGTACGGTGCTTAGAATAATGAATCTTTAAATATTAATCAAAAATGAAAAAATCTATAAAATATGTGGGTTTTTTTTTTATAGAGATTCATAAACGCGAGTGTGAATATTTGAAATCCGAATTCCATATTATTGACATTCGTAAACGCGAGTACGTATATTTGAAAAACGAATGCAAAAGTTCAGGCACCTCCGGCAGCATGAATTAGCAACTCGTTCTCTTCGGAAAGAACGGCTTTCAAATGAGATCACAGCGCCGAGGTCGCGTGCGTAATTGTGTGTTTTAATTCACAAAGAGTAAATTTCGCGTAGTGTTGATTTTTCCCCAGTGCCATGTGAAAAACCGTAGGTGTGGTTCAAAACCAATTAATATATTGTTGACTAGTTACGTAATAATTATGCACAAGCTCAATTCAATTCAATTTACAAGTAAAAATAATGTGAACCCAACGCAGCGAGATATGTCCACCGCGCCCGTCGCCGTCTAGTTGTCGCGACACAACACTAGCATTCGCAAAACGTTTGCGTCGCTTAGTGCGAACATGAGTGTTGATGCGAATGCTTAAAATTATGCGAATCATTCGCTTAGGCAATGCGAACATTCGTAATATCCCTGCAATACCAGCAAGTGTGACATGATTTGACGGCACGGTTGGTGCAGTGGTTGATACAGTCGGCTGCTGCGCTCCGGGTTGTGGGTTCGATTCCCACACGGAACAAATATTTGTACGATCTGCAGGTAGTTGTTCCGGGTCTGGGTGTAATTGTATGTGGAATTCATGTCTGTAAACGGACCCACGCCACATCGTAGCGCGGGAAAAAAAAAGATTGTTTTGGAGCACCGCCGTCACATCCAATAAGATACCCAAGTAGAGTTGGATTCAGGCTGGCGACCGACTGTAAGACCCCTTTGCCAAAACCTTTGAAATATTAACATATTGCGCCGTACCTAAGCAACTGGGTACAAGGGCAGGAAGATGATGAGTCACATTCAATAAGAATAAACCTCCTTGGACCACTGTAATGACGCTTGGCCAGTGGATTGGAGTTCTCAGTATGTTTCTAGCACATAGACAAGACCACCTATTCTCTTGATATTAATATCTTCGTTGTCTTTTGTGACACCCACAGACATATAAAGGGCAGCCGATCCCTTGCACGTCGCTGATATAATGTGTTTTGACTGCGATCCGTTCGCGTTCTTAAGTAATCAGGAAGCAGATTGCAAGTATACTACCTACTACCTACTTCTGGTTTGTTTTGTTCTGTTTTGGTAGGCCGAAATTATGTGTTAAATGGTAAGTATTAATGATTACAATTGTAATGTTATAAATACATACTTCATTACAGCTGCGCTTAATGGCATATTGACCAATTTTAAATTAATAAGTTTATGTTTTCTCTGGATGTGAATTTGTAATTCTTTTGAGAAAAATAAAGATCTTTAACCATATAACGCGTTGAGAATGTAGGCAGCCTCCGTCCGGGAGCTGAAGGCCATAGCAGCGATTTCAATACGGTGAAAAGCGCAAAATACGTGACTGTGTTGATTATGAACGGGTTAGTGTAAGGACGGTTGATTAAAAGTAGCCTCAGGCTACGCTAGCAGGGTGGCCTGACGGACGACAGGTTTGACCATCGGGGACGTCCGTGGTAATTATATATGTGCATTTTTCTTGAGCTTAATTGGGCTGTTGGTAACAAACAGGACCTTTGAGGCCACCCCATTAACAAGGCCTTGCATAATGTTGTGTTATATGATCATAATGCCACCACACATGTTCCAGTGAGAGTAGGTATTGAAGAGATTTGCGGGTTCTCGAGAACTTGGGAGCGTTGCTTGTTGATCGTCCTTTATATTCTAGAATTCTGCTTGTCTGGCAGAGTGAGGTAACCCATCGATTCCGAATATTGTATGTTATGCGTATGATAGTCCTTACTAATGATGGTTAATATAGCACCTAGCGCGGTTAAATAGCGCGCTATATTCACGCAACGTATAGCGTACGCTATGCCGGCTCCAACTTGACGCTATAAAAATCGCGCCATCAAAAAATAACGAATAGCGCGAGCAAAGGCATAGCGCGCGCGTGGCGAGCCGGACGGCGGTCATCGCGTGAATTCGCGCGCTATCGGTCGTTAACTAACGCGTTGATTATAACATTTATTTATTTTAGATACGCCATTAATGTACGTACATTAACGTATAAAACATACATAACATTTGATGACGTCAATAATAGGCATACACAACAACAAAAATTCCGTTCCGTGAAAACTGCTGTAAGAAATTAATAATAAAAGAAATATAACCCTATAGTAATGTCTTAGATTTTCGCGATTATTAAATTACACATTATAATAAAACACTTTTAAACGGATTCTATCGCGTATATTTTTGATTTTCCTGACGTTTCGAATACTTTGCAGCATTCGTGGTCGCAGGATGACTAAGGTGACAGGCGTCGTTACAGATTTTAAAAAGTTATTTAATTTTATCTACCGTACAATTTTAATCAAAAAATTAGTTTCGATGCACGCAGTAATCACTCACAGTGTCTTGATGTTTCTTAGTGCGGTATCTTGTTTGGGACTTTATTATTTTAATAACTGGATTCCAAACAGGTGGTACCTGCCAACCATCTTCTCTATTAAAATTAGGATGTTTTTTAATTTCAATAGCCTCACGAAACATTCTAGGTACATATCGGTTCTCTTTCGCGACTACTTGAGGTTGATCAAAACGAAGATAATGGTTAGGTTTGCCTAAGGCATGTTCACAGACTTTGTGGAGCGTCTATGCTTGACGTCAGCTATATGTTCTTTTATTCGGGTGGCTATGCTACGCTTTGTTTGCCCTATGTATGATAAACCACAATCACAGTCAATCTTGTAGACCCCTGCATCTTGTAAAGGTATGTGACATTTCACCAGTTTGAGGAGGTGGCTGATCTTCTTATGCGGCTTGAAATAGGTTTTTAATAGAAGCACGCTTTAAGATATGACCAATTCTGTCCGTGACTCCCTTAATAAATGGTAAAACAGCGGGCCGTCGATCAACCGTGGTGGGTTTCGGGCGGCTTCCGCGACGGGGATGTGGAGCTTTCAAATTGTTATTTTGAAGAACTTGCTTCATATGGTTAAGCTCCCCTGCGGTCGGCGTCGCAGATGCCGTGTGCTCTCTGTAACAAAGATTTGGCCACAGTAGCTAACTGACAAGGATGGTGGTGAGATTCACCGTTAAGGTACCTGTCTGTATGGGTAGGCTTTCTATACACAGTGTGGCTAACAGAATGATCTGGATTATGGATGAGAAGTATGTCAAGAAAGGCCAAGCAATTGTTATCCTCCAATTCCATAGTAAATTGAATTTTACCATGTATTGATTATATATATATATTTTTCCGTGTGGTGTCTGGATTAAGAATATAGCACCACTCCATCTCCTCCCGTGGAGGTCGTAAAAGTCGACTAAGGGACTCTTAACCAAAGGGATGGGCAGCAGCATCCCTTTGTTGAACAGTAGCATTACTGCGCTCACCAACCCGCCTGCCAAGCGTGGTGAGTATCGGCAAATTCCCCCCAAAAATGACGACACGACTAATGCACCGGCCCCCAGTTCCCGGCAGCCCCGCTATTCCTGGTCATGGTAGCGGCCACGGTAACGGCGGGGCAGGGGGTGCTAAGAATCACCGGACGGGATCCGGCTACTACCCCAAACGAAAACTGGCCCTGGTAACGTATAACACACGCACACTGAGGGCAGACGAAAAGATTGTTGAGCTGAAAGAAGAAATAGATAAGTTGCACTGGGATATCATGGGTCTATCAGAAGTCCGAAGAGAGGGCGAGGACACGATAACCCTGAAATCTGGCAACTTATTCTACTACCGGGAAGGCGGACATCTGTCTCAAGGTGGTGTCGGGTATCTCGTCCGCAGGTCCCTCATTAACAGCATAGTGGCCATCGAAAGTGTGTCGAGCAGGGTAGCGTACCTTATACTCAGAATATCCAAGAGATATTCGTTGAACGTCATACAGGGCTACGCACCGACCTCGACACGCCCATATGATGAAGTAGAGAGTATGTATGAGGACGTAAGTAGGGCCATGCATACCTCGAAGACACGCTTCACTGTTGTGATGGGGGACTTCAACGCGAAGCTGGGCACTCGATGCGATAGTGAGCTGAGAGTGGGGCAATTTGGATATGGGCAACGGAACCCCAGGGGACAGAGACTGGCCGACTTTTTGGAAAAGGAGGGACTCTTCGTGATGAACTCCTTTTTCCAAAAGCCGCCTCACAGGAAATGGACCTGGATGAGTCCCGATGGTTCCACGAGGAATGAGATTGACTTCATCATGACCAATAGGAGGCAAATATTCAATGATGTCTCTGTGATCCACAGGGTGAAAACCGGTAGTGATCACCGAATGGTAAGAGGCACATTGAATATTAATCTCAAAGTTGAGAGGTCTCGTCTGATGAGGTCTACGCTCCGGCCCTCTAGTGCTCATATCCAAAACCCCGAGAGCTTTCAACTCGAACTCCAAAACCGCTTCGAGTGCCTAGAACATTGCGTATCTGTAAACGATTTAAATGGTAGGTTTGAAGAAACTGTCCAAACGGTTGGGTCTAAGTTCTTTAAAGCCCACCGTAAAGGTAGACCAAAAAAGTTCTCCGATCACACTCTCAAACCTTATGGCAGAAAGACGCGCCATGACGCTGCAGTCCTCCGGTGATGCTGAAGCATACCGACTGCTCAATAGACGGATATGGAAGTCCTTGCGTCACGATATCCGCACCTTTAACACCAACGGTGTTAAAGAGGCGATTGAGCGGAATCAAGGCTCCAAAGTGTTCGCAAGAGACAAGTCTATTGGGCAAAGTCGTATTATGAAGCTGAAGACCGAGGACGGCAGTGTAGCGTCGACTAAGCCAGAGGTTTTGAGAGAGATTGAGAAGTTCTACCGGCAGCTATACACCTCGGTAACTATACCTACCATTGGCTCTGACAAAGACCCGCGAGCCAAACTAACCCGACACTGTACCGAGGATATCCCGGACATCAGCCTGTACGAGATTAGGGTGGCCTTGAAACAGCTTAAAAATAACAAGGCGCCGGGTGGGGACGGAATTACGACAGAGCTTCTGAAAGCGGGTGGCACACAGGTACTTAAAGTCCTTCAGAAGCTATTCAATTCCGTCTTACTCGAGGGCACAACGCCGGAAGCATGGAACAGAGGTGAGGTGGTGCTCTTCTTCAAAAAGGGTGATAACACCCTATTGAAGAATTACAGACCCATCTCACTTCTGAGCCATGTTTATAAGCTGTTTTCAAGGGTCATCACGAATCGTCTCGAGCGCAGGTTTGATGACTTCCAGCCTCCCGAACAAGCCGGTTTCCGAAAAGATTTCAGTACCGTAGACCACATCCATACGCTGCGGCAGGTTATACAGAAGACCGAGGAGTATAATCTGCCACTATACTTGGCGTTTGTGCACTATGAGAAAGCCTTCGATTCGATCGAAACCTGGGCAGTACTGCAATCTCTGCAGCGGTGCCACATTGACTATCGGTACATTGAAGTGTTGAAGTGCTTATACAGAAACGCCACCATGTCGGTCCGAGTACATGAACAGAGCACGGGGGCAATTCCATTGCAGAGAGGTGTGAGACAGGGGGACGTAATATCCCCGAAACTGTTCACCGCTGCAATGGAGGATGCCTTCAAGCTGCTGGAGTGGAAAGGATTCGGCATTAACATCAATGGCGAGTATATCACTCACCTTCGATTTGCCGACGACATCGTAGTCATGGCAGAATCGCTGCAAGAGCTCAGCACAATGCTCGATGATCTCAACAGGGTTTCCCAACAGGTGGGCCTTAAAATGAACATGGGCAAGACGAAAGTCATGTCAAATGCCCATGTTGTGCCCATCCCAATATCCGTTGGGAGCTCTGTTCTCGAAGTTGTTGACGAGTATGTCTACCTGGGACAAACTGTCCAGTTAGGTAGGTCCAACTTCGAGAAAGGGGTCAATCGTCGAATCCGACTCGGCTGGGCAGCGTTCGGGAAACTTCGCAACGTCTTTTCGTCAACAATACCGCAATGCCTCAAGACGAAAGTCTTTAACCAGTGTGTGTTACCAGTGATGACATATGGAACAGAGACGTGGTCACTCACAATAGGCCTCATAAGAAAGCTCAAGGTCACTCAGCGCGCTATGGAGAGAGCTATGCTTGTTATTTCTCTACGAGATCGAATCAGAAATGAGGAGATCCGTAGAAGAACTAAAGTTATCGACATAGCTGCAAGGATTAGTAAACTGAAGTGGCAATGGGCAGGGCACATTGCTCGTGGAACTGATGGCCGTTGGGGCAAAAATGTTCTCGAATGGAGACCGCGCACCGGAAAACGCAGCGTGGGACGACCTCCAACGAGGTGGACAGACGACCTGGTGAGGGTCGCTGGAAGTCGTTGGATGAAAGCGGCGTGTGACCGTTCGTTGTGGAGATCTAAGGGGGAGACCTTTGTTCAGCAGTGGACGACCTGTGGCTGATATGATGATGATGATGTATTGAATTTAGGTGTTTTAGGAATGCAGAGACCCCATTGTGAGGCAAGATGGTAAATGTGACTTTTTTTTTTTTTTTTTTTAAACGTTGCCCCACACTAGGATTTCTCCTGTGTCGTGGGTGCGTTTACAGACATGAATTCCACATACAATACACCCAGACCCGGAACAACTACCTGCAGATCATACAAATATTTGTTCCGTGCGGGAATCGAACCCACGACCCGGAGCGCAGCAGCCGACTGTGACAGCCACTGCACCAACCGTGCCGTCATCTACATACCGTTTGAATATCTTCGGTTTTGCCGGGGCTGTCATCAGTGGTCTCTCCTCAAAGTCCTCCATGAAACCCTATCCTATATTTATTAGTACATAAAATCTATTATCGCAAGCCTGGAAAGTACGAGGAAAAGTTCATTAACTGTTCCATTTTATTTTGATAGATATAATTTTACGCATCGAATATACTATAACGTATTCAAGATCAAGAATATAACTAAAACAGAGCGCTGTACGTATAGGTGTTCAAATTAGCCTCGTTAGTTTTAAATAAGTAATTAAGAGTGGATTGTGATTACTGTTAACTTTATAGGACGACGTCATCGCTAAGCGATAAAGCCATTTAAATAAAATAAAAAATAAGAAAAAACATGGCCCCCAGATGCACGGAGACGCTCAGTTCAAATACCACTATGCCGTCACCCATCCACAGAATGATCGCGCCAAGCGTCGTTTAACTTCGCTGATCGCTTAACGATCAGTGAGTGCAACTGACTATTTGCCATCTTTTTAAATCATAATATGTAACAATATTTATGAGAAAGTACATTGCCTTGAAATTAAGGTTATATAAAGACGATATAAATGTACACGAAGGACGCTGCTACCCATCTTCCGGCTAAACTCATAGTTGACTTTTACGATACCCACGGGATGAGATGGGGTGGTGGTATTCTTAGCACGGAATGCCGTTATATTATAAGGATACAGGGAAAACAAATACTTTTTTTACACGCTGCTCTAATTACGCTATACTCATACATTTTTATTATCTAACACGGACAAACATTCAAACCCTTATCGTTTTACGTAAGCGTCCACACGGACCTTCAATAAATGATTATTATGGGTAAATAGACGATTCTGGGATATGAATAGAAAATCAACCGAATACCTTAGACTGTGTGTTCATCATTCATCATTTCGGCCGAATGAAGTCTACTGCTGGACACAGGCCTCCCCCAAAGATGTCCACAATTACCGATATGGATGTGTTGTGGGCTCATTGGGGGGTTTTGCCATAATCGCCACGCTTGGCAGACGGGTTGGCGATCGCAGTTGAGTTGTTAATGTAATCGAAAGACGCTGCTGCCCATCCTCCGGCTAATCCCTTAGTCTTTTACGACACCCATGGGAGGAGATGGGGTGGTGGCATTCTGATTCTGAGCCGGCACCTCTGCATCTACATTTTCCAACGCACTTTATGTGGATACATCGCATAGGATGGTTAAGTGTGGTATCCGGATTAAGAATATAGCACCACTCCATCTCCTCCCGTGGATGTCGTAAGAGGCGACTAAGGGACTCTAAACTAGGGGGATGGGCAGCAGCGTCCCTCCTGTGGAAGAAAATTATAACAAACTTTTGGAAATCCTATGTTTAGTATAGCAGTGGATTTTCTTTGACTGATATGATGATCCAGTATTGTATCAGCAAGTATCTTTATAAAATATTATATAAATATACATTTAGAGTACTTATCTATTTATCTATCTACGTATGTATTAATATGCCAATTGGTGTAGTTATACCTTTTATTTATGCCAATACGTGTATTTTCTTGTATATATAACAATATCACTATATATATCATTATTCAGTACACCAGAGACTGCCTGAATTTCTTTATTTCCCTCCTTTTAAAGTTCATCCAAAGGTCTGCAAAACATCGCTTTTAGCGATAAGACCGCCCATGGTGGCACCGTTTACTATTGTAAATAATCCTTGTTATTATTCTGGTGTACAATAAAGTTATATTCTATTCTTTTCTATTATATGATGATATGCTTCAATGGGCCTGGACGTCATTTGATGGTGTGTGCTTACCGTATTCCGAGTAAAGAATACCCCACCTAAACTATTCAAAACAGATAATACTTTTGACGAAATGAACGATGAATAAACGTCTATTTGCGGAAATTCTAATGACACAAACCGTTTTATGTATGACATAAACAATCAAGTAAGATGTTAATTAATGTGCACTCATGCGCAGCGCAGCGGTGACCTCTAAGCTCTGGGTTAACACGTGGTTTGAAGTCGTGCCGATGCACGAATATAAAATAGAGTAGACAAAAAACGCATCTGGTGGCCCGCGCTTTTTTATCGTCATCATCATTATATCAGTAAAAGGCCGTCCACTGCTAAACAAAAGCCCCCCTTATAGACCTTCACCAGGTCGTCTGTCCACCTCGTTGGAGGTCGTCCCACGCTGTGTAAATATTTTTTTGCTTTATCATTTTTAATTAACACAAAAACCATATTGCTAAAATGTTTATAATATCGTTATCGTACATAATCGTTAAATTATATTAAATCGTTTGTTCCCGCCTAATTTCCAGAATGTTCGTTTCATACTAGGATTACTAAGATAATACCGTTCCGGGCTAAGATGTTAAAAAAAATATTGCCATATTTATTACTACACGGAATTATGAAAACTAGTTTATACAAAAAAGAAAAGCGTATCGTGTTCATTAATTTATTCATTTCGGCCGAATGAAGTCCACTGCTGGATACTGGCCTCCCCCAAAGATCACCACAACGACCGATAAGGATGTGTTGTGGGCTTATTGGGGGGTTTTGCCATAATCGCCACGGTTGGCAGACGGGTTGGCGATCGCAGTTGAGTTGTCAATGTACTCGAAGGACGCTGCTGCCCATCCTCCGGCTAATGTGAGTAGACATTCCATAATTCTACGACATTTTGTCTCTATTATTTGCGAGGATACGATTTTCATAAAAGATAGCTGTGCCCGCGGTTTCATCCGACGTTTAATTTAAAAGATCTTGGATCATCTATACAAATAAATAAAATTGAAGTGTCTGTTTGTAATGTCAAAATAACATACTAAATTCATATGAAAGTATATACGGTACCTACAACAAAAAAACTATATTTTGGAACGAAGTTCCTTACGGCAGGCTTGGAGGGGGATAGGGATTTTGCTGCGCGACCGAACTGAAAAAAATGTGATAGTAAAACCGTAAGAAAAAATCCGTGGAAAAAAGTGCGTGGAATAAAACCCTTAAATGAGACGTGTGCAGGCGCGACAGTCGCATACACAAGCGAGTAGTGTATAAGTGTCGATTCTACATTAGCCGAAGGAACTTCGTTCCTACCTGGTGTCTCGCGACACCACATAATTTTTTTTTTGTCTGTCTGTCTGCTTATTCCCGCTAATCTCCGAAACGGCTAGACCCATTTTTGTGGGACTTTCACTAGAAGATAGCTGATGTTTTAAGGAATAACTTAGGCTACTTTATTTCAGAAACATAATTAGGGTTCCGCGCAAAAAAATTAAAACTTATGAAATCCAATATATATATATATATATACTCTATGTCAAGTGTCTACGCCGAAGTACTCTAAATTATTTATAAATAGTCCAACTTCTTTTAAATTAAACGGCGGGTGAAACCGCGGGTCCCAGCTAGTTTATAAATAATTTAGAGTACTTCGGCATAGCTTGCACAGTTCGGCTCTTCTCGGTAATGCTCGGTTCTCGTCGGTGACGGTTCGCATCGCCCGCCCGTGCTAGTACTTCTATTCTATTCTATTGTGGCTACAACGGGCTCAGCATCAGCTGAACGCACTTCGACCCTATTGGGTCCATTGTGCTGCCCAAAGCCTGGCACTACTCCTCCGCTGGCAAATCAAGAAGTCCCTGTAGGTACTTCGCAATCATACCTGCCTGGAGCCGTGCAAAATCATCAGGCAATGGATAAGCTATTCCTAGATGTTTTGCCCTACGTCTTCCCAGAGCGCAAGGGCTGGCAAGGGCAAGAGCTGCACAAAATGTGCTGCATTGACTCTTGATAATCCATGCAGAATCTGCATGTATCCGTTGTGCTAAGCTTCATCCTATGTAGGTGCTCCTTGGTGCCGAAGTGGCCTGTCATTGCACCTATGTAGTGCCTTAATTGGGTTTTGGTAAGATTTATTAGTCTCTTAAACCCGTCTAGTCTTGTGCTGCAGAAGGTCTTGGAATGGTTTAGGCCTCTCGATTGCCTCCATTCTCTGACATGTTCTTTGACAGCAAATGCATGTATTGCCTGTTGGTAGGTACCATGAGGTATTCCTACGAATGGCTCAGGGCCGATGAGCTGCTTATTTGAGCCAGCCCTTGCTAGTTGATCTGCCTTCTCGTTACCTTCAACACCTTCGTGTCCAGGTACCCAGATAAGCTTCACGTTATTGTGTTTTCCTAGTACTTAGTTTAGAGGTATATTCATCTATGCTTAGTTTTCACTTAGCGTTCTTTCTGACATCTTTTCTTTTTGTTCGGCTGTTAAGGGTCGTAGCGTGGTGTTAAATAGCATATAACCTTCTTTAAGAACTGAGCTATCAAATGCAAAAATGTTTTTTCTAATCTGGCTGGTAGTAGATTAGCGCGTTCAAACGAAAAAACAAACAAAAATATATTTCCGTAAGCTATTACAATTCAATGGATGCTGTTCGCGTAAGCTTCAGAAAATATTATTAAACAAGCAAACTCTTCAGCTTTATTACATTGGCGTGGCCACATACATTGTCGTAATGTTCTATCGCGATAACAAATGCAAAAAGCAAGATGGCCGAACTGTCGCTCCATATTTTGTGGCGGCAAATAATTAATTGTTACATTTTTGTCTTATCAAAAAATTAAGAGTTAAGAGACATATAGCGGCTCCGCCTCGTAATATTTATTGCAAATATGGAGTATATTTAAAAATATCTCGTTACTCCAATACATATCTTAATTATACGTCGTATAACCTAATTTACGCTGAATTTTGTATTATTTTAATTCAATTTAATCATAGGTAATCTATACATAAATATTTAGTTTTCATGTATAAGTATATTTTGTATAGAAAGAAGAACGAAATAAAGAAAAGAAAGTAAGAAATATTATTTATTTCTTATCTGACACGGACATAACGCATAGCCAAACAATAAAAGTTTTATGAAACAAGAATCAATTACAATGCAAAAGTGTGCGTCCGGACGTTTGTACGGACAAACAGAAATAGATATACCGCTCAGCATATTGCAGTGGCGTCACATAGATGTAAAACCACTGCGCTGATATTCTGCGACATCCTTATAGGTATTAGATTAGAAAATTTTAATTTATTAAGAAGTAATTAAAATAAATATATTTTATCCGGAGAATATAAGTTGATATTGTTGTTCCTTAGACTTTTGAGTAGCGTAAATAGCTTATGAGGCTGACGATACATTATGAACTCTACTCTTAATGTAATCAGTTACACAGTTATCAATTGAGGGTCACAGAACTTAAAGCCAATAAGTTACTGGAAACAACTTGAGTTAAAGTCGACTCGACGGCACGTTTGGCGTCTGGCTGGTCTATTTCCCACACGGTACAAATATTTATATGATCTAGGTAGTTTTGGGTGATTTCGGTCTAAGTGTTAGTACATGTGAGATTTATGACTGTAAACCGAATCCGTTGCCGCTGTCCGGATGAAGAATATATCACCACTCCATCTCCTCCCGTGGATGTCGTAAAAGGAGACTAAGGGACTCTAAGCCTGAGGGATGGCCAGCAGCGTCCCTTCTATGGAAAAGTAGCCATATTGCGTGGTGATTATGGCAAAATCCCCCAATGAGCACACACACCCAGACAGCTCGGGGTGGCGATCTTTGGGGGAAGTCTGTATTCAGCAGTGGAATTTATTCGGCTGAAACGACGATATATTTAGTCAACCGTATATAAAGCGTGTGAAGACCGAAATTAAATATTAAATCAGAAAATTTTGGATTAGATTGATTATTATTTGGGCCGTAAAAAGAGTAGTCTCGCGTAACCATCGCGGTTCATGCAAGAAAGACGGTCAAGGGAGGTCGTTGGCAGCACGGGCCATCTACGAATCGGCCAGAAAACACTGATAAAAATAAAATAATGAGGTAGATACCTCATTATCCTCAGTATCTAAAACAAATATACTAAATTCACAATCTTTTGCTCGTTGAAGTGGCATGTCACAATTCCTCGACCTAAACATTTTCTTGACGCCTCTTCGAACCCAACAAAAGCTCAGATTCAAATGATCTGTACCTGGGTGATCGACCTGCGCTCAGTCTTTCGGGTTTACCGTGGATATGTGATAACTTACCGCGCAAAAAGTTGCTTATATGCAATTTATATATGATTTATGATAGCACGGAATGGTTGGTGCAGTGGCTGATACATTCGAAAGCTGCGTGGGGCAATGTTTAAAAAAAATACAATTTCTATAAAAATCTATTTTCTCAGGGATGACACCTTTTTTTAATTTTATTTTTATTCCAGGGATGACACCTATCGACATAATTAAACACTGCCTCGTAGTTTTGGGGGAAATTTGCTAGTACTCACCACGCCTGGCTGGTGGGTTGGCGAGCGCAGTATGGCAGCTGCTACTGTTCCACAGAAGGGACGCTGCTATCCAACTCTCCGCTTCAGAGTCCCCTTGTCGCCTTTTACGACAACCACGGCAGGATATGGAGTGTTGCTTATATTCTCAATCCGGACACAACACGATAGTTTTCGATACATTATTCTTCTGTTTATTATGAAACCCAAACCAAGCTTGTAACATGTAAGTACATCGAAATCTAATCCTACAAAGCTGATATTTTAATATGTAATATGAGCTTAGCCTTGTACTGAGTTCGCTTGGCCCTAAATGGCTGCGGTCGAGGACGCGTACCTACTATGCTTTCAAATACTAGACAGAACTATCTGACTATCTCACACGGTTTTGTGTGTATAGAGACCTTTATTGAACTTTATTTTAAGAAGACATTAAGGGGTTCGCGTTTTTTTAATTTCATCATTTCGGCCGAATGAAGTCCACTGCTGGACACAGGCCTCCCCCAAAGGTCACCACAACAACCGATATGGGTGTGTTGTGTGCTCATTGGGAGGTGTTGCCATAATCGCCACGCTTGGCAGACGGGTTGGCGATCGCAGTTGAGTTGTTAATGTACTCGAAAGACACTGCTGCCCATCTTCCGGCTAATCCCTTAGTCGACTTTTACGACACCCACGGGAGGAGATGGGGTGGTGGCATTCTGAGCCGGCACCACACGGTTAAAGTTTTTAAATTAATTATTAAAAAAAACGCAAACTGCATAATTTAAAAAAATATACATATACTCTTTATTTTTCACCATGAAATTGTCACAAAAGTTATTAATTTAGCATATGTATGCTGTGCGCGTATGCTTCACCCAGAATTAGTATTCGCGCGTTCCCGACCTTTTTTGAAGAGACCTATGCTGCAATCTTTTGCGATAACCTCGATGGGGAGCTGATAACAAAACCTAAGCGTGCGCGAGAGGAAGTTCCGCTGAAACCGTACGGTACGAGACCATTTTGGCTCCCAACGACGAGAGATGCGATGGTAGAAAGTAGCCGTTGGCATCATATCGAACAATTCCTTAGAACACTGTCCGTTGTACAAGCGGTAGAACACACACAAGGGAGGCATAGTTTCACGTCAGAGTTAAGGGTTCTCGACTGCTTGTGAGCTTGCACATTAGATTTCCATAGCCCCTTATATCCATAGGAGCGGTTGCTTTTCATCATTATATTACGAAATATTAGATATCGAAGAATAACCAAATGTAGGCGGGTAGGTACAATATTCACACGCAACAAAATATTATGTTAAAATCGGCTACCCGGCTAAATGCCTTTATTGAATGATCACACAGGAAATTCACAATCAGAAATAAATACAATGGCTAGATATACAATCATAATTAACACTTTACATAATTATTGATAAAACAATATAAATCACAGAATGTACTTAACTTAAATTACAGAATGAGCAGCACTTAAACCTATAATAAAATATTATAATATAAACTTAAAATATAATACTATAGCGGCTAAGCACGACTGTCCACTGGTGTGGAAACTTATACAAAGGACCAAGTCGCTATTTACAATTAGATAAAACATTTTTATAACTGTATTACTACAAATCTGGATCTCTGTTGTCTCAATAAATAAATAAATTATATATTAAAAACCGAGTTGTAAAGGGACAGAGATTCGATCCTGTTACTTGTTCTTCTGCAAAAAGAGGGCCGAAATGCGGTATGCCAGGGTATATAGACATTTTCTCCCGTCATAGCATCTCGCGAGTATGTGGAAGTGGTAGGCGGTGGAGGCCACACCGTATAAAGCCATATAAAGACGACAGGGGGCTCGGGCGTGTTGGACACGGGTGCCGTGGCGGTTGTTACCCCGGCTCCGTGTGAGGGCCGATCCCCCTGTGTGACCAGCTTCTGGAGCATAAAGCTCTTACAGAAGGAGACCACAGCACTCCAACTTTGCTGCTCTGCCAGCATAGCCGATATTACTACTGCATGTTGCCATTGTCTACAGGGTGGCCATTATAGATGTAACAATTACGTAGGTCATTGCTCGTTTGCTGTACTTATAACATAAAAGTCAAATAAATTCATGGTTAAATCAGTTCGTTTACCTATATTTTTGATTTTGTAACGTTTGCCTTGCCTTGCGCTGAGTTAGCTAAGTCCTAAATAGCTGCCATCAAGGACTTAGGCTGAACTTTCTAAATCTAGACACAACTGACCAGCTCACATGTGACAGTATTTATTTTGCAACGATTTAAGTATAGTTAACACTGTAACAAACCGATTTGGATATGTTTTCGGCAAATGTCGATTGGAACATCATTTCGGCCGAATGAACTCCATTGCTGGAAACAAGCCTCCAGCAAAGTTCGCCACAACGACTGGTCTGGGTGCGTTGTGTGCTCATTGGAGGGATTTGCCATAATCGCCACGCTTGGCAGTCAGATTGGCTATCGCAGTTGTTAATGTACTCGAAGGACACTGCCCATCCTCTAGCTAATCTCGTAATCGCCTTTTACGACACCCACGGGATGAGATGTGTTGGTGGTATTCGTAGCCGGCCCCATCGACAATCTTCAATCTTAATAATATTTTTATTTATGATTTTTAGTTCAATTTGAAAACTAATGCAGATTAAATTCATATTTATTACAGTTAACAACAACCCACACTTTATTTTTTTTTAAAGATGGCCGCCTTTCCTTTTTTTGGCGTGGAGAGCTCCTTTTGCATGTTTTCCCTTCTGTGCCACAGGAGGTACACATACTGCGCTCACTCGGATATCTATGATGGCGACACTTGAACCCGTATTGAAAATATACTATGATTTGGTCTTTGGAAGTGCTAACGTCAAAGATTTGTACTGTCAACCAAACAACATAGATGGCCGTTGGGGCAAAAAGGTTATCGAGTGGATAGATGACCTGGTGAAGGTCTCTAGGAGTCGTTGGTTCGCCTTTCGACATCCTGGCGGAGATGGATGCGTGAGTCTTTGATCAGACACGCTCCCTCCGCCAGAACGGCGAAGGCGCACCTCCAGGGGCGTTGGACAGGCTCAGGCGGCTAGCTCGGCGGCGCGCACTTGGGAAGTGGCGTCACCGCCTGCGGATGCAGTATGCGACCAAGCGCGTTGTGGAGGCCGTCCTGCCGCTCTTTGGAGCCTGGCTCAGAAGGAGCGAGCGCGTCACCTACCGACTGACGTTGGTGCTCACCGGGCACGGTTGTTTCGGTGCGTACCTGCACAGGATAGGACGTGAAGCCACGGTACAATGCCACCATTGTGAAAGCGACCAGGACACCACACAGCACACGCTCGAGGCGTGCCCCGCGTGGGCCGCCGAGCGGTGGATCCTGGTCGATCGGATCGGGCAAGATCTCTCTCTGCCAGCAGTGGTGTCGGCTATGTTGGCAGAGCACGAAAACTGGAATGCAGTGGTCTCCTTCTGTGAGAGCGTCATGCTCCAGAAGGAAACCGCAGAGCGGGATCGGGAGAGGGCCGATGGTGACCGCTTTACAGTCACCCTCTCCGAGATGAGAATATAGGCGTGGCACCAGTGGGCGGCTCTAGTATGATCATACGAGGACCTGGAGCCTCCCTTAGGTGCCGAAGATCGAAGATTACCGCTCCAGTGGATTACCAGCCGGTAGGATTCCCATACCCCTTCACCCTTCCCCGGGGCGCACGAAGTTCATGAAGAATTTCCACTGGGCACCAATAAAAAAAGGAGTCGTTGGCACGGTGTGATGCGCCATTCAGCCAGCTTCATGACTAGTTTTCTCCGCCTCGCCCGCCTTGACTTGGCACTCCACTTGTGTGTTGATAATCGGTATATTGCCGTGTGGTGCCGGCTCAGAATGCCACCACCCCATGTCCTCCCGAGGGTGTCGTAAAAGTCGACTAAGGAATTGGCCGGAAGATGGGCAGCAGCGTCCTTCGAGCACATTAACAACTCAACTGCGATCACCAACCCATCTGCCAAGCGTGGCGATTATGGCAAAACGAGCCCACAACATACCCATATCGGTCGTTGTGGTAGTCTTTGGGGGAGGCCTGTATGCAGCAGTGGACTTCATTCGGCCGAAATGATGAAAAAAAAAGGGAATCGGTATATCGGTGTCTGTGTATCGGTGCATAGGTGTATCGGAGTATCGGTGTCGTTTGCTTTACACTGCACGCTCACCGATTTATTTGCGTCTGGATCGTAATCGGTGTAAAGGAGCTAATATGAAAAAAAAATGTGTCGTTTTGTACTCAATGACATTATACAAGTAAACGTGCCATACACGAACATTATAGCACTTCAGGACAGTGTAAATTTTACTATAGCTACTACCAGTACATATAACCATAAAGCTCTCAAAGAGTGCGCGAAGAAAGGGAGATAAAATGAAAGCCACCATGCGGATACTGGTTGTTAGAAAGAGATGAATATTCACCTTTAGTTACGTGGCATTAGCAGCTGCATGCTCGTTGGCCTGAACGCTTGTGACGTAGCAATCACAATCCTGGTGTCGGCCGCCATTAAACCGCGTAATAAAACAAAATACTGTAATTTTTTAAATGAAAACTTCTTTTAGCGCGGTACGTATATTTTTAGATGAGATAAGATCTCTGGACTCGCGACACCGTTACGAGACGCTTGAAGTGAAAACTTCTTTTAGCGCGGTATGCAAATTTTTAGATGAGATAAAATCTAACGCGCCAAAATAAGTTTTTACTTCTGTCGGCACTCCCGGAGAACTTTTTCTCATAGGTGCATTATAATTCTTCAGATTTACGAATTTGAAATTCATCCGATGTTGTGCTACGATCTCATTCAACAAAAAAAAAACAGACATATTCGTAATCCGAAATCCAAAGATTTTTGGATTAGATTGATTATTAATTTCGGCCGTAAGTAAATGCCGGGCAAACTTTGCTTTTATGGACCATAGAGCGCGGGCAACGCATCTATACTTGTAAAACATCTTAGTTTGTACTGCGATGTTTCACTTCAGTCTAACGCCTCATAGTTTGTTCACACATAATACTACGATTTCAAGATATTAATAACTGCATCTAGAATTCACGTTTTAATTTCGTTACACACGTAAATATTTTTGTTTCATCATTTCGGCCGAATAAAGTCCACTGCTGGACACAGGCCTCCCTCAAAGGTCACCACAACGACCGATATCGGTGTGTTGTGTGCTCAGTGGGGGGTTTTGCCATAATCGCCACGCTTGGCAGGCGGGTTGGCGATCGCAGTTGAGTTGTTAATGTATTCGAAGGATATGTATGCTGCCCATCCTCCAGCTAATCCCTTAGTTGCCTTTTACGACACCCACAGGATGAGATGGGTTGGTGTTATTCGTAGCCGGCACCACACGGTTTTTGTTTATAACTAAGCAAATAGTTTATCAATAACTGATCATACAATGAAATTGTTGTTCTGTTCGATACGTCAAGGATTAATTTATTGTTAGTGTGTATTTAATGTATTTATGTGTGAAGATACCAAAACATAACATTGTAACTGTAGTAAACGACCTTAACCAGGTACCTAACGGCTTCAAATATTTCCTTGACCTTGTAAACCTTTATTATTAATTCATAATGACCACATTTGTGTAATGCACAATTTTTATTTTTTTATACATCCGGGTTACGAGAAAAGTACCTCTATCATTCGTACACACTAGTGTAATTCATTGATACATTATAAAATTAACTAAAATGAAGCTAAATTAATCTTCATAAAAATTCGTGTAATATGTACCATTATCGTTGTACATAGATAATGTCCAAATCAATAACAGGGAAAAGTCAGTTGGAAATTTTTAATTTGAGAATCTCATCTACTGAATAAAAGGATATATCAATAAGCAATTTTTTCATTTGAATATTGCTGATTTGAAACGATTACTTGGAAGTTCTTTATCTATTACAGGTGACTAATTAAATATCCTAATGAACATTGGATAGCAACTTCTATGATATAAGTGAGTTTTGACTGTCGGAAGGTAAATTTTTTCTTGGATATTATACTTAATAGTGTCCCCAAGACGTTGAAATAAGAAGGGGTGCGTTTAAACAGACTTAAAACATTCAAATGTGTATGTGTGCTGCCAGGACTATAGCCTGACCAAACAGCCGTCAGCAAACCAATAAGAACCGCTGCGGCACGGCTCTTGTGGGGTCCAAAGTTACTATACGTGTCGCGAAGCCGAATAATCTAGTGCAGGTTTTCTCAAAGTGGGGTACACAAACCCCTAGGGGTTCGCCATTCGACGTTAGGGGGTTCGCGATAAGATTTACATAATGGTGGCTTGATGACTGACTGATCCGTCGCTCGCTCTCGCACGCCACGTGCAAAGAAGAATCTAACACCCAGAGCCACAGAGTCTAATATGTTCAAAAGTTCTCGCAAATAGCTCGATGAAGCCTTATTTTCTGCAACAGTAAATTTTATTATTTTCCCTGGGATTTAATTAGTTAGTTAATTAAGGGGTTCGCTGTCATCTGAAAACTTTAACAGGGGTTCGTCAAGCCAAAAGTTTGAGAAACCCTGCTCTAGTGTATATCTCGCGCCTACACTACACCACCTAAGGCGGAGAATATGATAGAATATGTGCGCCAAAAGACGATGTACATACCGAGGGTGCAGTTGGTGGAGTCACGCCGCAACGTCAACTTCAAGGCGTTCGTGGTGCGAGTACCGAACTGTTCGATAGTAACACATATACATCAATACCTACACGTCATCATGGATGAAGACTTTTGGCCGCAGGGCGTGGTGTTCTGTCGCTTCCACGGACAAGTGCCACAGGCAGCATAATGCCCATTAGTGCAAAGTAAAGTGCTACTAACATAGCCTTAATCCTTATATTCACTAACAAAAAAATTGTATTACTTTATTTATGCTAGTTTGTAAGGTATATAAGGAATCCTGAAATAAATGATTATTATTTCCTTTATTAAATACAACACATATAAATTATTTTTATTATTATTACCGCTTTACCGCGCCTTAGGTATGAGGGGGGAGTGGGGAGGAAAGGGAGCGATGACGGTGGAATGAATAAATGGGGCGGCTGCTCGGCCCCCCACCTCGCTGCTTGCATACCTTTTTTTTTAATGATGACCAGTGGAAATTCTCCATGGAACTTCCTTCGCCCCGGGGAAGCGACCCGGGGGGCGAAGGGGCGGCTCCTACCGGCTAAAACCACTGGGGCGGTCATCTTCGGCACTGAAGGAGGGCTCCAGGTCCTCGTAAGATCACACTAGAGCCGCCCATTGGTGCCACGCCTTTAGGCACATCATGGAGGGGACGACTGTAAAGCGGTCACCCCCTCTGGTGGAGGGAAGGAGACAGTAAAAATGTCGCCCCCCTAGGCACTTCTCGGGGAGGATTGTAAAGGACCCCCCCAAGCCTCGCTTTGCGCTGTGCTGCGTACACGGCGGCAAGTGACCACGTGCGCTCCGCCGTCTTATAGTCCTGCGTGGCACCACACTGCGAGACATTAGTTAAGTATTTAGTTTCTTATGCCCAGTAATTTCACTAGCTAAACCAGTGCCCTTCAAACCAGAACACATATGTTTAAAGTTTAAACGCTTGGCAGCAGAAATGATGTAAATGTAATTAAAATAAAATTACATGCATTACACAACGCTTGTAAAATTAAATAGTAATTATCATTGGTATCCGAGTGGTTTCCAGATTATTTACTTTTATCGCAGTTCAGGTTGAGGTTATCATTCGATTCCAAACGGAATGCCGGTATTTATCATACGTCAAGTTCGCCGAAACGGCCTCGGTTACACGAGAAGCTTGGGGTTTCCGTACAACCCTTTGGAGAGATATGGTAGCGGATTCCCATCACTAGTTTGAAAGATACGAGAAGATAAAGAATGATAAATGTGCTTATTTACCTATATATGCTCGGTTCTTTATTTTACCGATCGTTATTAGTCGTGATCGGAATAGGAAGTGAAATTTTGCGGGAATCCATGACGTTATTAGAATATGGACATATCATGCGTATGTATGCGGTATGTAGTCGTTCAGCAAGAAATCAAAGGCAACTCAGTTCGTTAAAATACCTTAGTTTTGGTTACCAACTAAATACATAAATAGCACTAACCCACAGTCATTGTCACAATTTTGAATCTCGCATGTATCTAAATTAAAAAAAAAAATAATAAGACTCATAGGCAGATAGCTGATGTTATATACTTAACCTACTGTTATTTTAGAAAAATGAATTAAGGTTCCGCGTATAAATATTAAAACCCATGAGTCCAATATATACACTAATGATATCATAACTATTTATAAATAATCCGATTTGTTTTAAATTAAGCGGCGGGTGAAACCGCTGGACACGGCTAGTTATGCAATATACGAGGGCGGCACTGAAAATTTCGGGAATCAAGGAAGTGACACAACATTACTATTTAAAAATATATTTATTGCTTTTCGAAGTATTCTCCGCGAAATTTGACACATTTTTCCATACGATGGAACCAATCATTGAAGCAACCATTCCATTCGGAAGTTGGGGTCTCCAAAATGGCCGTTTTGTAGGCGTCCACAGCTTCTTTAGGTGATGAAAATCTCTGTCCACGCAATTTATTCTTTATTTTAGGGAAAGTATAGAAATCATTAGGGCTTAGGTCGGGGCTGTACGGCGGATGGTCTAATAATTCTGTTTTCTTGCGCTAAAAACTCTTTTGTTCTGTGCGCGGTGTGAGAACTCGCATTGTCGTGATGGAGGATGATGCGGCGGTTGCAGTTCTCTCTACGGAGTTCAGAAACGACCTGTGACAAACAAATGCTAGCATACCATTCTGCATTAACCGTTCTTTGTCCCTCAAGAGGAATAGTCGTAACATGGCCGGTTTTGGAGACAAACGTGGCCGCCATTTTTTTTGCAACACTCCGTGAACGAACAATTTTTGTTGGCTTTAACTCATTTTCGAACACCCAAACTCGTGAGTGGTTTTTTGTTTCGGGTTCGTACGCATATATCCAGGATTCGTCACCTGATACGATGTTGTATACAGCATTTGAGGATCCTGCGTGGAATCTTTCGAGAGTTCTGACGCACCAAGTAACGCGAGCCGCTTTTTGCTCTTCACATAGCAAATGCGGTATCCATCGGGAAAACAACTTTTTTACACCTAATTGTTCATGCAAGATTATTTGTATTTGACTCATGCCAATGTCTAAAGTTGCCTGAATTTCGCGGTATGTCACATGTCGATCTTCCTCAATCAGCTTACGCACAGCATCAACGTTTTCTTGGGTGACTGCAGTTTTTGGACGACCTTGACGAGGATCATCACTGAGCTTGACACGTCCACGTTGAAATTCAGCAAACCAGCGATAAATTGTGGTTTTGGATGGGGCTTCATCACCAAATGCAGAAATCATCCGGTTAACACACTGTTTTTGTGGTAAACCACTTATAAAGTCATAATAAATCATCGCTCTTGAATTTTCTCAAGTCAATTCGATTTTCTCAACGACTAAACTAGTTTGACAAAACCTTGTGACAAGACCGTGATTCTTTTTTTAAATAAATAAATGGTATTCGATTTGTAAAACCAAGGAGTTTTCAATTAAAAATATTTTAATATGACAGGAACAGTGGAAATATTCCATTCCCGATACTTTTAGTGCAGCCTATGTAATTGCAAAAAATAGAAAATTAGCTACCACTTGTTTTTTTAAACGCGACCCTGTCGTCTACTCCTTGTAAAATATGCCGTGATAGCGTCGGTAAAACCCGCCATGCAGAAGTGGATGGTAAGGCGCCCATCGCGTCATCTTCCAGTTGACGCAGATACTCTTGAGGCATGTGTGAAATATCTGTCCCGCATAGGCCGCGGGAAGAGGTTGTCTTCACTGCGGAGACTGACCGGAGTACATGGCGCAGCACTCACTGAAGGAGTGCCCAGCGTGGGTGACGCAGCGCCGTGACCTCACCGCGGTGGTTGAAGATGCTGATCTCACGTTTCCGGGCGTGGTTCAGTCCATCGTACGGAGTGAGTGAGTGCGTGGGATGCCGTCGTCTCCTTTTGCGTGATGCAAGCAAAGGAAGTGGTGGAGTGGGGGCGAAAAGAGACCACCCCTCTTCCCCTACGCAAAGGATGGCTCACGCCCGCTAACCGATCTCTTGCCTCCATGAGTTGCGGCCTGGGGGCGTCGAACTTGGACCAACCCGTCTCCCGACAAGCAGCAGACCCGAGACTGCGGCGCGCTGTGTTCTGCATGCGCCTCTGAAAGAATGTGCGGATGGCCATGTCACACAAAGACGGGGCCCATGAGACCAAATGACGGGCTGATATCTGCCGGTCTAATGCCCGCACTCCTTTTTTTATTGGTGCCCAGTGGTAATTCTTCATGAACTTCCTTCGCCCCTGAGAAGGGCGAAGGGGTATAGCCTACCGGCTAAAACCACTGGAGTGGTTATCTTCGGCACCTAAGGGAGGCTCCAGGTCCTTGCATGATCACACTAGAACTGTCCACTGGTGCTACGCCTATAGGCACATCTCGTAGAGGGTGACTGTAAAGCGGTCACCCCCCCGGGGGGATTGTAAAGGATCCCCCAAAGCGGCCCACGGCAGCGCGTGACCACATACGTGCTACCACGTATTCAGATTCCCCAATCTACGCGCCCGCGATCCCAGAGGTCCCCCGCCTTATAGTAACGGCAGGGGGTCCAGGCGTGTGGGAATTAGGCGCCAGGGCGGTTGTTACCGTCAGTCCCGGCGCCGTCTCCTTCTTCTTCGAGCGGGATCGGCCCTCTCCCGATCTCGAAATATCCGCATTCCTAGCGGCAGGTAAGTAGAAGAAACATCGTGGAGGAGGCCATTCAGGACTTACCACAAAAAAACCTTTAGTCATGTGAGGTACAGGAACAGGCAGAAGTAAACAGAACAATGGCTGTTTTAAAACAAAATAACTTCTAATCGTTATAAATAAAAATAACCTTGTATGTTGTAGTTTATTGCCCTACTATCCCCGCTTGAGTGTAACCTTGAATATATGAGTGATTTTATAATGTTTTACGTAATGCTATTATGCAAACGGTACCCTCTTTTAGATGTGGCTGTTGAGTATACATATTGAGTAAATTATTAATGAATTTATTTTTTATTTGGTGATGATAATGTTAATGTCCGTGTAGTGTCCGTTCAAGAATATAGCCTATACTTATGACTACTTGTGGTAGGTCTCCTGTTGCCGGTTAGTTAGGTACCAATCTAGTGCCAGATATTCGCCGCTAAGCATTAGTGTTTAATGTATAGACATTACTGTGTTCGGTTAGAAGGGTACTGTAGCTAATAAAACTTACTGGACATAAGAGACTTTAATAAACAAGTTGTGATTTCCACATTTTTGCAATTAGTCATATATATAAATTCGACCACTAAAATAAATTCGTAAAAACAATTTAGTAACAAAATTGTGAAAAAAATTAAGCAACTTAATTATCATATATAATAATAATCAAACTGTAAAAAAATAACCGGGCATGTACGAGTTGAACTCGCTCGCAGAGGGTTCCGTAATTGCTGAAAATATTGTCTATTGTTATATTCGGTCTTGTACCAATTACCCTAAAAACATCATCATTTTCGGCCGAATGAAGTCCACTGCTGGACACAAGCCTCCCCCAAAGATCACGACTACGACCGATATGGGTGTGTTGTGGGATCATTGGGGGGTTTTGCCATAATCGCCACGCTTGGCAGACGGGTTGGCGATCGCAGTTGAGTTGTTAATGAAATCGAAGGACGCTGCTGCCCATCCTCCGGCTTATTCCTTAGTCGACTTTTACGACACCCATGGGAGGAGATAACATACTTAGGTACATTCAATTAATAATATATAATACAACTAACACTGACTGACAGACAGACAATGAGAGAACGCACAACTTAAACTTGTGAGTCTAAAACACGGATATCGATTCGGTTAAAACCGTTAAAAGGTCTAAAAGCAATGATATTATATATTAAAAGAAGTAGATATGTTACATGCGCGCCAAAAGTAAGAACCAAATCTCCCCCAATTGTAGCACATCACAGTCAGTTCGCCCAAGACAGGACAACGAGCACACACTGTCACAGTCTGTATTGTTTTATTAATTAACTAATATTAATTAACTAATAAGAATGCCGTCGTGCGTATAGACAATGCACAAACTATCAAGCAAAAATAAATAAAGAACAAGGGATCTCATACCACACGTGAGTAACAAACTATAACAAATATATTTAAATTAAAATACTATTCAAATTATCTATAGAATAATATTCTCAAACAAAACGCAGGGCAAGCAAGGAAAAGAGACAAAAATATATTCTATCACAGGTGTGACAAAGACATCGAGTACACGTGTTATCATTTTAGATAACTATCTCTTTTACTTTCGTAGTTTTTGTATCTTCTTTCTTGCAGCATAGGTGTGTAGTTTTATAGCGTTATACCTTTTTTTTTTATACAGCGAGACTAAGTTTTGCGCGCTATTTAATATGGACGTAACATATCTATGGTATAATATCATTGTCTAAGAGCATGAAATTTTGCACTGGAGTTCCATATCTAATTTAGGTTGTGACGACGTCATCTTTCATCTTCATTTGAATCAACCTCTTTCATGACTTCATACCTTTTATATCCATCACTGTCCACCTCATGATTCATTCTTTATTCAAATCAAAGTTCGAATTAAGTATGTGGTGTCGAATCGTTCTTCATATTTTGATCATTATGACACTTCATTCGAAAGGCTTAAACGCTAGTGGTTCGACACACAGTTGTCGCTCTGACAAATAGTCTGCCTGCAATAATACTTATTTTTAACTTATTTACTTACTTATGTTTAAATATTGTGATAGTAAGCTATATTTGCCGTGTGGTGCCGGCTCAGAATGCCACCACCCCATCTCCTCCCATGGGTGTCGTAAAAGTCGACTAAGGGATTAGCCGGAGGATGGGCAGCAGCGTCCTTCGAGTACATTAACAACTGCGATCGCCAACCCGCCTGCCAAGCGTGGCGATTATGGCAAAACCCCCCCAATGAGCCCGCAACACATCCATATCGGTGGCTGTGGTGATCTTTGGGGGAGGCCTTTGTCCAGCAGTGGACTTCATTTGGCCGAAATGATGAAGCTATATTTAAAAAATATAAACATCAGCATGAAGTGTTAATTTAAGTTGTGAATAATAATATAACAATATATATGTAACGTTTCATTGAATCACATTAACTGAATTCCGTTACTTGCTGCCGTGGAGAAATCTCCTAGTTGAGCTAACCGGGAAGGAAACACGGAGGCTCCCTCCGTGTTTCCAACGCAGGGAGGCATTCCGCGACAAGGTGCTTACTTAAAGGACAAAATTAATCCCAGTGGAGACTGCTATTTATTATGATGCATAATCATAAATGACCGTTTTAAGAATTTTCTGCCTGAAAGCTTGTCTTGAATAGGCTTCGAAACGGCTCAACGGATTAGAATTAAAAGTTTAGGAATTAAAACAGGAATTTAACTTAAATTTTAGTGTATGTTCCATTTCAATATCTTGCAAGGTTCAGAATATACGAATATAAATATCATTTACGCCTACAGAAGTGGGCGGGTAACGGATGATTTAAATTACATTCAAACAAATTTAAAAAATAAAGCTGTAAAACAATTAATTTCTTAACTGATAAACTTGTCCGCGCTCGTTAGGTAATTAGGCTTAAATTAGGTATACAATGTTCGCTTGACCTTAAATAGTGCGCGCGTGCGATGCCAAATTTATGATGTTTGCCACACCCACCCATTCGAATTTTTTGTGACGGACAAGAATAAAATCTTTTATTTCATAGATCGAAAATATAATCGATTCTGAACCGTCTCTGAAAAAATTGCCGGTTATTGAAAACGAAAGCGGTTCAAATAAATATTATTAGATACAAAATACATGAAAAACTATATAATTAGAACCAAGAATACATATTATCGGCTACGTATGTTTAATCAAAACAATAGCGTAAGAAATCTGGAGCAAACTAAGTACAGAATTAAAATCCGTATTAGAACTTTTCGACAGAACGCGCACACGCTTCTATGAAATCGTAGAGCAAGCCCGTGTTAAAAAATATATATAGCAGTGACCAATGATATTATATATCAAAAAGAAATAGATATGTTACATGCGCGCCAAAAGTGAGAACCAAAACTACCCCAATTGTAGCACCTTGCAATCGGTTCGCCTAGATAGCTATCTCCTTTACTCTTGTTGTTTTTGTATCTTCTTTCTCACGAAATGGTTGTGCAAGCGAGACTGTAATTTGCGCGTCATTTAATATGGACAAGTTACGTCCATATTAAATGACGCGCAAATTACATTTACAATACAATATTTATTTACAATATTAATACAATTACAATATCTATGATATAATATCATTGGCAGTGACACTAAATTCTTGCAAGCCTGGTTAGAATTGGGTGTCACATTGTCACATTGGACCCACTAAGTAGGTTCCTACATAGATTTTAAGGCCTTGACCTTTCGAAGATCACAAAATTATCGATTTGATGAGTTATGTTTATGGAAAATTACTAATTTATTAAGTATGATACTTAGAAGCGGTGAACATGAATAGCAGACCATTAAAATAAAGATGAGGTAACAATATCAATAAAATCATTACTATTATTTTCTTAATTTATGACATTTTGTTTATGTTTAGTACTAGCTGGGACCCGCGGTTTCACCCACGTTGAATTGAAAAGAAATTTAGAGTACTTCGACATATACACTTGACATAGTATATATACAATGGATTTCAAGGGTTTTATTTTTTTGCGCGGAACCCTAATTATTTTTCTAAAATAAAAGTAGCCTAAGTTATTCCTTGTAACATCAGCTATCTGCCAGTGAAAGTCCCGTCAAAATCGGTCCAGCCGTTTCGGAGATTACCCGGAACAAACAGACAGACAGACAGACAAAAAAATTAAAAATTGTTTTTTTGTTGTAGGTATCGTATATACTTTCATATGCATTTAGTAAAAAGCTGTTATTTTGACATTACAAACAGACACTTCAATTTTATTTATTTGTATAGATTATTTTATCATTTACGTTTAATTTTTTTCATAAATACTCGGTCGAAGGTAACACCTGATAATCCGGAAGAACATTCTTTAATTCGAATAAGATAATATTTTTTGTCTATGATTTTAAATATGGAATTTGAATTCAATTTAATGAATGTTAATTGATGTTTCGTTGATTACGGATTAATGATTTTTATGATCCCCTATTGTGCGGTTAGCAAATTATGAGTTTATATGAAGAGGATGTCGAGTATCCTTCTGTGTGCTCTAAATAATATACTTCGACCATCACTCATTTGTCACCTCAGACTGCTGGATTTTTTGTATTATTTGAGGTTTAAGAATACTTTACTTTCTCAAAAGAACATAATTCGGTAGATATTAAAATCGAGCGTTCGTACCAGGCTCTAAACAAAACTAATTATAAGATTTTATAAAAAGACACAGTGGGTAATTGGTACAAACATTTCACTGACATTAGATTCTACAAAGAATAGGTGATTAGTTGATTACTGAATGTGACAACGGAAAACATCTGTTATTCTGTTATGTACATATTTTCAAATAATTACGAAGAGCTTTTTTAAATATTATTAGAGATTTCGCTTCTTTGATATCCGAAGGCAATTTATTGTATATCTGTGCTCCTTCAAACATGAGGTTCTTTTTGCCATAGTTGGTTCTAGGGTGATGTAAATGTATGTGATCCGCTCGTCTTAATATTCGTTTGTGTATGTTTATCTTTTTTGTAAAAGTAAGTTGTGAGTGCATGTCTTTGTTTAATATTTTACGTATCAATATACAAGTATTATAGATATCTCTTTGTTTGACATCCATTATTTTTGTCTCATTATATATCGTTCTAGTAGGTGTTAGAAAATTGTAATTAAATAATACTTTTACCAATTTATTTTGTCCTTTTTGAATAATATTAAGATTTTTCTTAGCTAATCTTAGTTAAGTAATCAATATGAGGTTTGACTAGAGAGTTATATATTGTGTACCGGTATTTTAAGATAATATCGGGCCTAGTCGCGCATAGAGTAATATCAAAATAATATTTTGATTAAACTCGACGTTTCGATCAAGTTGCATTGATCGTGGTCACGAGTAGACTAGAGTAGCGGTTGTCAGCGTCGAGATGGGCAGGAGTTGTTACATTGTGCAGGGCAAATTTTTTGTCTGTCTGTCTGTCTATCTGTTTGTTACGGGATTTTCACTGGCAGATAGCTGATGTTATAAGGAATAACTAAGGCTACTTTTATACTAGAAAAATAATTAGGGTTCCGCGCAAAAAATGAAGCCCTTGAAATCCAATATATATATTCTATGTCAAGTATCTATGTCGAAGTACTCTAAATGTTTTTTAAATTAAACGCGGGTGAAACCGCGGGTCCCAGATAGTTACCAAATATAATTACATCTGAAATGAAATAGCGTTTATACAAAATAGACAAAAAATAGTACTTTTTGAACATCTATATTCTATGATTCAGCCTCCAAAAACGCCCACCCTTCACCGCTGCCTAGTGTATAAGCTGGGAAAATGAAGCGGATTCAAAATCTCCCCAGCAACACTTCTGCTGTCTGTCATTTAGTTTTTTCATTATTGTTTCACATACATTTTAATATTACTTTATATAAAATCAAATTAAAACATCTTAATCGGACAATAGGTTGATGTGTAATTGCTACATATGCTACATAGCGCAAACCCTTGTAATCGTAGATACATTAGCATATTAAAAAAATTAAACTACTAAATTGGTCATCATTTATGGAAGCTACTTTACATATAGAAAGAGAGACACCCCGACGAGGTACTACCACCAGCAGCTGCTGTTTTAGTTCTGTGATAGTGTAATTCATACATCCCTGTTCCGGTCACAGCAGTCAAAAGTCTCGGAAAGGTGTTACACGTTATCGTGTCATTCACGATGATAATACCTCGTACCATTTTTATTTATTAATTTATTTATTTAATACTTTACGCACAATTTGTACAGAGGCGGACTTAATGCCATTAGGCATTTTCTGCCAGTCGACCTTAGGGTGATGCAGAGACAAAACATGGCGGGTGCACTAATAGTATAACTGTAAGAAGTTAACAAAGAGAAAAAGGCAATATCTAAATATTTGGATAACGTTTTAAAGCAATAACATATTACAAATAGGTACATACATATAAATATACGTACGTTCATAATAATAATATAAAATACATCATAATTATATATACATATATATATTTATATATGAATTACACAATAGGAAAGAACAACGCTGAGATGATTCTGCCAAAGGATTGAGGAGGTGCTGCCGTAGTTTAATTTTAAAAGAGTACCGACTTGTGGCCACCCTGATTTCCAGTGGTAGCGCATTCCACAGAAGAATAGACTGGACAAAGAAAGAGGAGTGTACAAAGTCAGAGCGATGGGAGGGACATTGCAGGACACGATTGTACGAGGAACGAAGATTTCTGTCGTGATTAGAGCATATGTACTGAAATTGTGAAGCAAGGTAAGTAGGAGAAGTTGGAGAATCAAGTAATAAGAACAAGGTGGTCAGTGCCCTTTGCGCTCTACGCTGCCGGATAGGCAACCATTTCAGAAGCGTTCTATAAGTCGACACATGATCATACTTACGTAGATTGAAAACGAATCGAATGCAGTTATTAAGAAGACGGTCAAGTTTGTTGAGCAGATCTGCATTCAGGTCATAGTAACACATATCACCATAGTCAATTAAGGGAAAATTTTTATCATCTGATTTATAACATTAATATGTAAAAGATAAGTCATCATCATCATCATTTCGGCCGAATAAAGTCCGCTGACGCTGCTGCCCATCCTACGGATAAACCCATAGTCGCCTTTTACGACACCAACGGGATGTGATGGGTTGATGCTATTCAATGTATGTGCGTAGCCGGCACCACACGGCATGACAAAAGATATGTAATTAAGATTAATTCGTATTTTTTTTATTTATTTATTTAGTACATTTGACTCTTATATATAAAATATGAAAGTACTTTGTTAGTGCGTAATGTAAAAAAGAGCAAGTTGAGACAGTATAGTTCAACCCCTGATTCCGAAACTAGGTTTACACCTGTACTATCAGAATCAGTGATTCGTCCAATAGAAACTAAAAGCGATTACTCTTTGTGTCGTTTTTAATGATGGTGGCAACTCTTGATTGTTAAGAAGGATATAAAATCAAACCGAAACGGGGGTGGGCGAACATTTTGATCTCTAAAAAACTATAATAAACATTGTCACTTTATCTGTGATCGCCTAATTTATTTCTGTCACGTGCATAGGTCACAAAAAATTACAAAAGCATCTTGAGAATCCTCACAGGATCCTAGAATTTGAGTGACTACAGTGAGTACAGGAAAAAACATACCCAACCTTTGGCTTAGGGGGAGTATAAACAGAAATGTGCATTTATTGGGAGTGGCAGGCCACAGTCAGGTGGAGCACCTGTACACATCTATACAAATAAATAAAATTGGAGTGTCTGTTTGTTAGGTCAAAATAACAGCTTTTTACTAAATGCATATGAACGTTTATACGGTATATAAAACTAAAAACTAAAAAAAAAATTTAAACTTTCGTCTGTCTGTCTGTCTTTTCCGGTAATCTCCGAAACGGCTGGACCGATTTTGACGAGACTTTCACTGGCAGATCAGCTATCTGCTTATAAGGAATAACTTAGGCTACTTTTATTTAAGAAAAATGATTAGGTTTCCGCGCAAAAAAAATAATCCCATATTTATAAATGATCCAATTTGTTTGAAATTAAACCACGGGTCCCAGGTAGTAATTAATAATCAATACTCAGTTATTATACCTAGTATTTTTTCTGTATCAGAAGTAAACAAGTGAACCACTTATTTATTTGGTCATAAAATGTCTAGGCGATAATAATCGTAATAAATTATTCCCAGTAGGTAGTGTACACATCTCGTGATGTGCGTAGAAGCAGATAGCCGTTCGAGCAAAAGGGTTCGAGTGGAAAATGCAGCGTTGTTCAATGAGATAGACAGACGAACCTTATTGGTCGTTGGGAAGTCCTCTTGCACTTCCTCCACCTTGGGAGGGGTGAAGGGGCATACCGGACTCGTACCAGCTACCTCACTTACCTATGGCTGGGGGTGCGGTGTTCGCCGTGTAGGCATTGGACGACATCCCTGACAGGTATCGGCCCGTCACTTAGACTGACGGGCTTCTGCGACATGGCCGGCCGCACATTCCGTCAGAGAGGCGTGCGCAAAACAACGCGCCGCTGTCTGCTTGGTTCTTTTCGGGTGATGGGCTGCCTCCAGGTCGACTGCAACTCATGGAGGCCAGAGCGCAGTGTTGCCAGATGATACTACGTCTATGGTACGTACGATTCTCCTAAATAGTACACAAAGCGATAGCTGGGTACACAAGAGTATTTATATTTATAAAAGGTATATATAACACATACGACATACGTAAATAGATCTACAGAAAAGTGAGCACCAGAAATCCGAGAAACGCGCGACAAAAGTCAAAGTACTTCTTTCCCAAGAATAAGGATTTCGACTAATGTTAGCAGTTTACCGGTATACTATGTATGCATTACTTACACTGTATTATGCTATACTGTTCTTAAACACTGTACACTGTATTTTGTTGTTGACTTTTGTTGCAGTTGTCTGTGTTGGCTGGGGCGGCGTTTCTAAATAACCAAAGAAATTGAAATCTTACAAAAATATTCTGAGTACACAAACAAGGCCCAGAGTACGCAAGTACACATATGACTGAAATGGTACACAATTCGTACTATTCGTACCCTTCTGGCAACGCTGCCAGAGCGGTCTGCGCTGGAACGGCCAGGTGCGTTTTCTGCGGCGGGGATCAGAGGTGGTCTCCTCCCTTCTCCGTTCTGCCACCGCCTTTGCGTGCATCACGTCCTCGAAAAAAGAGGCGAAGGCTTCCCACGCGCTCTTGCTCCGGGCGATGACTGAACAGCCAGAGGTCACCGTCTTCGACCGCCGCGATGAGGTCACGGGGCTTCGTTGCCCGAGCCGAGCACTCCTTAGCGTGCATCTCCTGAGTGATGCCAACCGGGCTTCTCTTCTCAGCCTATGCGACACAGATACTTCCCAAAACACTCATAGTCTAAGAGTATCCGCATGAGCCGGTTTTTACCAGAAACAACTATCTGCAGATCATACGAAAATTTGTTTCGTGCGTAGATCGAACTCGCGACATGTGGTGCAGTAATCCAATCGATTAAGTAATACGCCAACTGTGCCGACCCATGGCCGACAGACGACCTGGAGAAGGTCGCAGGGCATCGTGGGTGGTGGCGGCATGTAACCTCCGTTGTGGAAATCTATGAGGTTGACCTTTGTTCAGCAGTAGATGTCCTTTGGCTGGTATGATGATGATGATGTACATATCTGCCTGCTGGCGCACTGGTCTCCACACAAAATCGGCCGCATCCTGTGCGCGAACGTATTTTCTTATCTACTCTTCTTATTTGTTCTGATTAATTTTGTGGCGGGTTTCGAGACTGTTATTTAGTTGCCTGTGACACACCGTTCCGTGCGGTTCCAGGCAACGAATAGAACTTCTCTCTAAGCGTAGAGGTGTTGTAACACGTGACTAAGCGTTGATATCAAGAGCACGGGCAGCTAGCTCCTCCCGTTGTCTCATAATAACATACTACGAACACCAAGCTACCGAGCGCGGTGATTATAGTATTTTTTTCCGTTGGTCGTCGTTGTAGATCATTTTTTTGGACCCAGTGGAAATTCATCATGAACTATAAAGATTTTTAGTCTCTAATGTCCAGTAATTTCACTAGCTACAGTGCCCTCTAACCGGACCACAGTTATATCTACAGTTTAACCACTACTGCTTGGCGGCGAACATTTGGCAGTGGAGTGGTACCACGGCCTCTTGCTATGAGAGACCACCACCAGGCCACACTCCTAACTACTGCAAACCCTGTAAGTCAGTAAGAAACAAGCCAGGGTAGTCCCAAAAATTAATCCTCAAGCGTTTGTAGATGTATACACAGCTTTACGGGTGTATGACATACGAATGTACAACGATATGCTTTAAATGTTATAATGGCACACAAAATAAAAACAGTCTGAGGTTAAAGGTCAATAATTAGAAGAGACTGACGCAATATGACATGACGGAAACGGCACCACATTTGTAAAAATCACTTATGAGATAAAACGATTCTTTTTTAAATATGTTATTTGATACTATATAATATTACCGTTCTAGTTTCTTTTAGTTTTAGTGAAATATATATTTGTATGTTTCTAATGTAATGGAATATTTTGCCAAATTTTGTTTTATTTTTCCATAGTAATTTTAGCTGGCGGTTGGTGTGGAGATGCTCATTTATATAGTACCAGTAATTTGTATTATTTATTTATACTTCGCTTAAATTATCTTTGTTAATTATTTATTATGATAATGATTTTTTATTCTGCCAATGAATTTGCGACATCGTGTAAAAATGAAAGTTTCAGTTCTGTAACCGACTCTTTTGGTGATTCTTTACGTATCGAGTTTACCACCAACCTGGCTGACTGTTGAATCTATGCCACATAAATGCCCACAGTATTGCCAGCCATTATAGCGAGCTTTATGATACTTTTATTAACTGCAATGTTCATAGCATTCCGATATCTGAGACTTGGCTCCACACACAAACACTAATTCCACACACATTACACCCTGACGCGGGACAACTACCTGCAGATTATGCAAATATTTGTTCCGTGCGGGAATTGAACCCACGACCCGGAGCGCAGCAGCCGATTGTATCAGCCACTGCACCAACCGTGCCGTCAACCATTTTTCGTTCTGTCAGCCACGTGCTCTCTTCCTGGGTTTGTTCATATCCGGAATGATTGGATTGGTAAGAGGGGCGGTGGTGTGGGAAAATATACTTCGTTTTAAAATGATATCTACTTCATCTTCTAATTCAAGCTTAGCCAATTTAATTCTTCTTGAAAATAAATTTAAGAGGAGGTAAAATTATTGTTGATGTAATTTGTTGTCCCCCAGCTACTGATTATTTAAATAAATTCGAATCAGTATTAGAATCTTTGAGTACTGAGTATGCACATCATATAATCATGGATGATTTTAATGCTGCTAATTTTAAAACATGCTGGCTTAAATCTGCTACACCCCTTCAAGCTACTCACTATAACACCGTTGGTGAGGACACTTGGCTCGATTTAATTCTCACCTCAAATCCTCCTGGCTTCTCTCACCATTACCTTATTTTCCTTTCTGTATCCTAAAACCTCCTAAGCCTAATCCTAGAGTTCTATACAGGCGTTGTTTTGCGCGTATGGATGTGGAAGCACTGCAATGTGCCTCTGAAATAAACTGAGGACTCCTTGGTTGAAGCTACAATAATGGATGATGAAGTTTCTATTTTCAATCACGCTGTGAAAGCTCCAGAAGGAGGTCGCTGAGCGGGATCGGGAGAGAGCCGATCCCGCTCGGAGGAGGACATGGAGCCGGGGTAACAACCACCGCGGCGCCCGCTTCCAACACGCCTGAGCCCCTCTGTCGTCTTTATATGACGGGGGTCTTGGGTATCGCGAGCGCGCTTATTGGGAAATCGTGCTCATACCGAGCGAGCCCCGGGAAGACAGCGGTGTGCACGTGGTCACGTACCGCTCTGTGCGCAGCACAGCGCATAGCGCTTCGGGGGAATCCTTTACAATCCCCCCGAGAAGTGCCTGGGGAGGTGACCTCTTTACAGTCACCTTCCCCCCGAGAGGTGCCTAAAGGCGTGGTACGAATTGGTGGCTCTAGATGGAAATTATTCGAGTTCCTGGAGCCTCCCTTCGGTGCCGAAGATGACCATACCGGTGGTTTTAGCTGTCCGCCCTTTCCCGGCGAGGAGGAAGTACATGATGTATTCCCACCGGAGTAAAAATAAAAGCCAAACTTTAGGACTTCCTTACCTAAGAAAATCAAGCTAAAGCACCCACCAACACCTTAGATGACCAGCGGCATTCATTCGTCTATGAGGTGTAGGAACGAAGCGTTTCGAAAAGGGATCGTAGATGAAACTTGGTCTAGGGTCAAGTTTGCTATGAATCGGTGCAAGCAGATGATACGCAACGCCAAGCGCCGCCACTTCCTAGATAATATCACATATTCTTCTTCTTCTTCTGCCAATATTTGGAAAATTCTTGGAACTGTAGCTAATAGGCAAACAGCGATAGTTTAATTTGCCAAGCACAATTGGGTTAAACGATCTTAACCGCCATTACTCAACTGTCCCTAGTACGGATCTTTTAATCCAAGATCAAACTGTCTTGCACAAATCTAGTCTAATGCGTTTATTAGGGCATATGTGATATTAGGGCAGGTATGGAAGACATCAAAATCACTGTTCTAGTGCCAATCGATTTCTCCAATGCTTTTAATACAGTTAGTCACGATATCCTTCTGTCCATTCTTTCTCACCTTATGGTCTCCCGCGAGGCACTGGATTGGTTCTCTTCTTATCTATAGGACCGTCAGCCATCAATTCAAACCGGTGAGTCCTTGTCAAGCTCGTGTGAACTAGAATATCACCGTTCAGACTTGATGCACTCTTCTTTCTTTGTCCAATCTATTATTCTGTGGAATGCGCTATCTCTAGAATAAGGGTGACTACCAGTTGCTACTTTTATAAACGTAAATATATAAATAAACAATTGTGTCCTCAATTTTGGCAGAACCATTTCTTTTTTTATCCTTCCTATAATGTTGTATATTTGTAAATTAATTAAAATAATATTACATATCAGCCAAAAGACGTCCGCTGTTGAACAAAGGCCTTTAGACTTCCACAACGAGCGGTTACATGTCACCCGCATTCAACTACTCCCAGCCTTCACCAGGTCATCTGTCCACCGCGTTGGAGTTCGTCTCACGCTGCGTTTTCCGGTGCGCGGTCTCCACCCGAGAACCTTTTTGCCCCAATGGCCATCAGTTCTACGAGCAATGTGCCGGTTGCCACTTCAGTTTACTAACCCTTTCAGCTATGTCAGCAACTTTAGTTCTTCTACGCATCTACTCATTTCTGATTTGATCGCGTAGCGAAATACCAAGCATAGCTCACTCCATAGATCGCTGAGTGATCTTGAGGCCCATTGTGAGTGACCACGTCTCTGTTCCATATGTCATCTGTCACTGGCAAGACACCCTGGTCAAAGACTTTCGTCTTGAGCAATCGCGGTATTGTTGACGAAAAGATGTTGCGAAGTTTCCCAAGCGCTGCCAGCCGAATCGGATTCGACGATTGATCTCTTTCTCGAAGACGGACCTTACTAACTGGACAGTTTGTTCCAGTTAGACATACAACAGCATCGAGAACAGAGCTCCCAACGGATATTGGGATGGGCACGACATGGGCATCTGACATGACTTTCGTCTTGCCCGTGTTCATTTTAAGGCCCGCCTGTTGGGAAACTCTGTTGAGATCATCGAGAATTGTGCTGAGCCCTTGGAATCCAGTTATTAAAATAATTAAGTCCCAAACAACATACCGCACTAAAATCAATCAAAACACAGTGAATGATTACTGAAGTATCTTTCTACCTAGTCTGTGGATTACTGCGTACTACGAAACAAATTTTGTTAAAAGTTGTACGGCAGATAAAATAAAATAACTTTTTTTAAATTTGTAACGCCACCCGTCACCTTAGTCATTCTGCGACCATGAATGCTAAAAAGTATTCGAAACGTCAGGAAAAACAAAAAGCTATAATATACGCGATGTAATCCGTTTGAAATAGTTTTATTGTAATGTGAAATAATTGCGAAAAACGGTGACATTACTAAATAATTTTGTTTTGTTTTAAAATTTTCAAGGGATGCCAAATTGAGACATTACAGACAATCCACTTTTCGCTATTAGGTATGAATCAAATGTAATGTTTTGCTGTAGTTTGTAATACCGAAAACATGTTTTGAATCTATGTATTCATTTGCTAGTATCCTCGATCGATTTTCCTTTTATTAATCATTACAACAACCATGGCGTTATGGCAGAGAGATCGCATTCTTTGTAAAACGTCACGGGTTCTATCGCGAATGAGGACAACCATAATAAAGGAAAAATCGAACAGGGAGAATGATTTAACTGAAAAATAAAAAGATGCAAGAGCGTATAGTCCTGGGTTGAGTCCCAATGCTGGACAAAGTATACCCAACTAAGTGGACCAAGTTGCAGATATTTAGAGCCAATTATTTTTGTTCCAGCATTATTGGAGGTTTTAACAATAGTGCTCGGATAATGGCCTCAATGGCTCTATGGTTTTACACCTTTGCCTAATTCTAGTGATTTCAAGGTTGCCAGTTATAATTTTAGGTTACCTACCTACCAGATAGGCCTTGTGTGATATTATATAGAAAAATGACGTATTTAATACATGTTTCCTTCTTTTAAAAGCACAACATGGGAAATATACCGCGCATTTCGCTCCAATTTTTACGTTTTTAATTCGGGTGAGCATTACATATCAGGTAAGTATTTAGAGCGGGAAAGGTCATGAGAAACCTGATACACGATTGTGATCGCCAAAGAAGTGTAGGTAAAGTGTTTTTATTTTCACTATCACTTCCTACACATTTAATAAATATACGTAGTATCGGGTTAACCTTGAAATTTAAAGTACCTTTGGCCCGTTACCACCGTCCCGACGAAAAAAGATGCTTAATAGATTTTTAGATAAACTTGGGGAACTATTTGTCAAGGAGACCCGTGTTTTTATTATGATCGTGAATAGGTTTCCTTTGATCACACAAGTCGACCATAGTGAACGCTTGCCTAGAAATAACTCATAGAATTCACTGGTGACTAAGTACGTTTTGCCTATCCGGAAACACCACATCCGGCAACGAGTTCAATTCGTACTGCTAGACCCAGGAAAAAGTGGAAGCAAAACGCTTCGTACGTATAGATGGAACATCCATTCTTCTTATCATCCAACATCTACTATCAAAATAACTTAAAAATTCATTCAAAATAACTACATGAGAAAACATAGGACTTTGTGGTGAATATTGAGGATAGCACCAAATCATAATATAATTTTTTTAAAAAGAAATTTTATTTTGATGCGAAGAAGAAAAGTAAAAAATAATTAAAAAAATAAGTTTAAAGATGGTTAACTGTAAAAAGTTATAGGTATTTGTTCTTGCCTTGTTACAGTCACCTCCCCTTCGCTAGAGGGTGTGATGCTTTACAGTCATCCCCTCAGAGATGTGCCTTAAGGCGTGGCACCAATGCGTGGCTCTAGGTGGAGATTATTTGAATTCCCTTCGGTGCCGAAAGATGACCGGTGAGTCCGGTGGTTGTTGGTAGGAGTCCGACATACCCCTCCGCCTTTCCCCGGGGAAGTATATGATGTATATCCACTGGTTTAATAAATAAAAAATTCACCCGACCGTTGTACCGCCCTCGCCGCCGAGGATGCCCGCCTCATCGACGTCGCGGAGGCCTATCGCCGCGTTACCTTCCCGTTCAAGTTAGCACTTCTCCCTGAGAGACGGCTCTTGCTCGCGCCGGCCCGTGCCGAGCCTGTAGCTTTAAATGTCCCATAATACAATTTAAATAATACCGATCCAGCTGTCCCCAAAACAATAGCTTGTTATCCCCAGCAACGCCCTAAGCCGAAGTCCGTGTCTCGCAGGGGGCGCCCTTAGCGAAAGTTGCTTAGTTTTTAATATGAAATTTAAGCCTGGCTGGAGGCCTCTTTTGGCTTCACCAGAAAATGACCGGTTAAGCAACCACATTTCCATGAAATGTATGCGAGAAGCTGACTATAAACAAATATGGAAGTCGATTTTAACCTACTTCTAATTGTCATATCGGTTTGAAACTGCAAGTGCATGTAATCCGAACAATAATACAATAATTTGGTACCATTGAACTAATCTGATCGTCTGAATCTTACCGTGGCTATGAATAGCACCAACCCATCTCATCCCGTGGGTGTCGTAAAAGGCGACTAAGGGATTAGCCGGAGGATGGGCTGCAGCGTCCTTCGAATACATTAGCAGTTTAACTGCGATCGCCAACCCGCCTGCCAAGCGTGCCGATTATGGCAAAACCCCCCAATGAGCACACAACATACCGATGTCGGTCGTTGTGGTGATCTTTGAGGGAGGCCTGTGTCCAGCAGTGGAGTTTGTTCGGCCGAAATGATGATGATGAATGATGAACTAATCTGATGATTGAGCCAGGAGGTCAGGAGGAGGAGTAAAAATCTTCAATGGCTATTAGTAAATCCCTCGAGTTTAATTTCTATTATAATTAATCTGAACTTGACTTTGATATACATGGCATTGGCGAAATTGTGAGAGATGACTCTATAGAAGCCATAATCTAAGAGATGAAGTTGATAAAGCGTCTATGTTTTTAACTTTCATAATTTATTACATTCGACGTTCTACGTACAGCCTCCTCGTGGCCCTTGGTTTGCTGATACTCTTTAAATAGAACCACAATTGTTATGGCATTACGATTGCAAACCGGTCATGTTCAATCAAGGGAGTTTGGACACTTTATGAAAACATGATTTACCAAATTGAAAAATATGTGGCATAGTTTATGATGTCCGACATTACATGGTGGAATGTGAACCGAATCGTAGCAGCCGGGATCAGTTTTTCCAGAAGTAAGCAGACAAAATATTGGTCTGTTTCAAAGCACTTTAGCTATTCCCTACTCGGAAGCAGCTTTATATATCTGTGGAATGTGTAAACAACTAGTTATATATTAGACTAGCTGGGACCCGCGGTTTCACCCGCCGTTTATTTTGATATATATAGAAATGAAATTCATTAGAATGATAGTGGCGCCAACTGTCATAGATTGGTCGCACCAACTCAGAAACCTTTGTGGGCTCATGCAAAACACTACTGAAGATCATGACATGATCAAATTCATAGTTTACGATTCTATAAAGTACATTCACATAAATATTCATTTATATATATATATAGATAAGTAGTTTTTGTAACAATAGGACTGACAGGATAAAAGTCCTGTCAAAAAATAAAGATACAAAAGATTGGAAATTTTCATGAAAACATTTTACTTACCCTATTACGAGCAGCGATGACATATCGCTTAGAGACGTAGTCGCTCACTATGAGTCTGATAAGAAAGCCAAAGGGCACTCCACGAGCTATGGAAGAGTTATGCTTGGTATATCTCTACAAGATCGAATTATAAATGAGGAGATCCGTAAGAAGAACTGAAGTGGCCGACATACCTTAGAGTGTTGAAGCTGAAGTGGTGATGGGCGGGGCACGTGGAACTGATTGCCATTGGGGTAGAAAGTTTCAAGTTCGGGGTTCGAGTGGAAACCGCGCACCGGAATACGCAGCGTAGGGCTATCTCCAACGAGGTGGAAAGACGACCTGGTGAAGGTCGCTGGGAGTCGTTGGATAAGCGCTCGTTGTGGAAACGTACGATGCTGACGATGAGTGATCCCTTTAATAAAATAAGTATGTATCCAATACACTTGCAGCTTGCACAGATCTTACAATGACCAAGCGCGAGGCGGGTCCTGTGGAGATGTTTGGTACTTACCCGATCATGGTAGGCGCATGAGGCCATTGGCCGCCACCAGTTTTGGATTACTAGGGCTCGGATACATATGCAAATAAAAATTCAAAAGATGTACTTACATATAATATGAACAACAAACATTTTGATGATATCATCATATCAGCCACAGGACGTCCACTGCTGAACAAAGGCCTCCCCCTTAGATTTCTACAACGAGCGGTCCCATGCCGCTCTCATCCAACGACTCCCAGCGACCTTCACCAGGTCGTCTGTCCACCTCGTTGGAGGTCGTCCCACGCTGCATTTTCCGGTGCGCGGTCTCCATTCGAGAACCTTTGTGCCCCAACGGCCATCAGTTCTACGAGCAATGTGATTTCATGATATGATGCTAACAAAACAAATAAGTTTCAAAACATTTTATTACCTACAATTTTACGCAAATTCTGTTTCATTAAATTTATTTATGTTGTTGCAGTACACAATCACATTTCTTTTTAATACTCTAAACTTTACCTTTCTGTTTGGTCGAATTATGTTGTGTATTGGCTAAAGTATCTTTCAATGTCACAGGATGAGAATGGATCATACTGAAACTTGCACAATTCCGCAAGTCAGTAGGCATACCGATCCAGTTGTACCCGAAGCAATAGCTTGTTATCCCCAGCAACGCCCTAAGCCGAGGTCCATGTCCCGCAGGGGGCGCCCTTAGTGCAAGTTGCTTAGTATTTAATATTAATTTCAAGCCAGACTGGAGGCATCTTTTGGCTTCGCCAGAAATGACCGGTTAAACAACCACATATCCTAGATATGTCTGCGAGAAGCCTAAAAAAAGCAAGTCAGTAGGACACGTCTAGGTTGCCTTCTAGGGGACCTGGAGCCCCCCTTCGGTTCGAAGATGACCGCTTCAGTAGTGTTAGCCGGTAGGAGGCCGGCATACCCTTCCCCCTACCCCGGAGCGAAGGAAGTTCATGTAGAATTTCCACTGGGCACCAAGAAAATATAAAACAGGTTACCTTATAATCTTCCGCACAGCATACTGTTAATGTTTTTGCCAAACTAAACGTTTAGCGTCTCGTAACGGTGTCGTGAGTCCAGAGATTATATCTGATCTAAAAATATGCGTACCGCGCTAAAAGAAGTTTTCACTTCAATAAAAGATAAATATATACCTTGCAGGCTTAACCGACATCATTAATTCGTTATAGCTACATCGGAATTTAAATGAAGTAACCCATTCATGTTTTCTAAGCCCTTTATCTGGGAACAACACAAATATATATTTAATTGCATCCTCAATTGAGCGATGTGTTAGCTCGTGATTAAAATAATAATCATTTTTTATTTTACACGTCAACGTTTTTCCCAGCCCTTCGTCCCTTTCATAAATGCAGAAGTACATTCAAATCGCGTCCTTAACCGAACAAATATACTAAGTAGTGATTCGTGGATTAAAATATATGGAGAGGCCGTATGACAGATGAATGGTGCTCAGCTTAAGGTTAAACGCGTAGCATTTCGCAATAGAACACGGCCGAGCCGGCCGACAGCGCGCGCGAATTCGAATATTAATAAACCGAATTACGAATTAAATATTTGTGCACTGAAATTTAAAATTAGTTTAGTTGTTATTTTGTGCGTGGACTTTGGTTGTGCGTGTTTAAGTGTGTGTTGTAGTTTCGGGTTATACTGATAGAGGTCAGTTACTTTTTTCTTTTATAATATGTTAATATATGTGTCCTTTTATATATTTTTACGAAGAAAATGTTTTAGGTTCTATTTAAAATACTTTTGATATTTATTACATATGATATAACTTTTAACATGTAAGTACGTATTAACATTGTAGGTAGTCTAAATTAAATTTAGTTCAATTAATTTAATGTCACACTAAACAAAATTTTGATAATAGAACCAATTAATTTTGATATTACAACATATATTGTAATAGGCATCTATTGGTTTACGAGAAGACCAAGATAAAAAGGAAAACAAGAGAATTTGGAAATATTACTTTGGATTGGAAAAAATTGAGTTTGAAACTAGTAACATTTATTTCATGATAAAAATAATCTAAAAGTAATTGTTTGTTCGGTTACTTAACTAGGTATATATTACACACATTTATAGGTTTTTAGTAAACCGCAATTAAGATGAAACTATAATGATTAATTATACATTTTATCTGAAAAATAACAAGTGATCGACCCCAAGTAAACATTCACGATAAAATACATTTAACATAAACACATACATACTCTTTACTTAAAATACAGACCACAATGAAAACAACAGACAGTGTACTTTTTACTTATTTATTCTACGCTCGATCTATTTAAATTAAGAACAAAATTAAACGGAAGAGTTTCAACAACATATTTAGATAAATAAAGTACGTCAACTACTTATCTGCTTTCATGTAAGTACGTATTGAGAAATGTACGCACGTTTACAATAACATGAGATTAATAGTGGTGGTATTAAAAATCTCACACGTATACTAATTTGTAAGTATAATGTTGTATTACTTGTAGTAAACACTACTACAGTACACTACCTTACTTTTCTATTCAGTATACATATGGAAAATACTTATTCGAAAGAAGAGGGGAACTTGAGCCTTCCAATCAGTTCATAATTACCTTAGAATACTATACCTTTTAAATATATTGCGCTTTTTTGGGAAAAACATTGTTAGCGACATTTCACTTATTTAGAAGGAATATTTTGTGAATATTAAGGCTAATATATACAGATCCGCGGCATAAAAAGAAGGTATAATCATTGAGGTGGTGAGCGCAAGAGTGGCCTATCTTTTCCAGACACAATTAAAATCATTTCTGTCTGTAAAAGTTAGGCCATCTTCGCGCTCACCGCCCCAATTAAAAAGTTCATAAAACTAATAAATTACTTTTACGCAAGTAGATAACAAATACAGCTTAAAATAATTGTTTACTTGGGCATTTTAATAATTATTTCAAATAATGATTACGACATTATTCCCGGAAAACTGGCTATATAAAATAAAAGTTTCGATAGTGACCACACACAAATAAAAAAATAACTATAACGATTCAATATGAAATCTTTAACTTCATAGAAAGATAAAACTGAATCAAATGCTTTAGCAATAAAATTAAAAAAAAAAACATTTTAATAAAATACCTAAGGTGTGAAGTATTAGGGTGTATGTGTAGGGGGGTCATTGTACAAATCTATGGAGACGGGATGATGATAAAAGTGTGAAGATATTTTCTTTACAGACAACGTTTTGCCATTCCTAATATCATCAGAAAACGAAGATTATGATGTGACTATAAAGCAGTTTTATCAATTAAGTAGATTTATGCTACAGCAGAACTATTTTTAATTTATTAATTGCCAGTATCAGTAAATCCGTGTGGTGTCCGGATTAAGAATATAGCACCACTCCATCTACTCCCGTGGATGTCGTAAAAGGCGACTAAGGGAATCTAAGCCAGGGGGATGGGCAGCAGCGTCCCTTCTGTGAAACGGTAGCCATACTGCGCTCACCAAAATGATGACACAGTTGTGAAAATCTATTGGGGGAGGCCTTTGTTTAGCAGTGGACGTATGAATGGCCGATATGATGACATGATGAACAGTAAATATTGAACAAACCGAAAATGTATTTTTACACAAATTTACGGAAAATAGCTCTCAATTTCCTTTTTCTAAAAGTAAAGTCAAACCACCGAATTTTTTATTTATTTACGGTATGGTACGGTTTACCGAGATCAATCTCACATGCACAAACACCTGAAACGACTATCATACAATTAATATTTGAGATCAAACCCGCGACACGTAGCGCAGAAAACCAATCGCTTAGCCACTGCACTAACCATGCTGTCAAATTAAACATCCCGAAATTGTCACGTCATTTTGTAGCGATTTTGATGTCGTCACCTCATCCAATCATTAGTTCTACATATTAAATGAGGTAAATAACTGTCGAGACAATATACAAATTTGGTAGTCTTAAAATTGAATCACCTTTTACCAAAATAATGTTGTTTTCAATATATCAATCGTTTTAATACAGTATTTAGTATGCAATAATAGATTACTGACGTAATAATTTAAATAAAGAACTCCACGAATAACGTGGTTTTACACTGTTTAACACAGTTTTTTTAAGCCAAGCACTAAACTGCTTCTTATTCATCTTTTATTTCCATTCCATTCCATTCCAGAAATAATATTCAAATCATTGATTAAGCGCATTTTAATTTCGAAAGCCTACTATAATATAAATCATTGCATCGACAATAGCGACGTCTGGCAAACGTTTCCCTCCTGCACACTGCGACCCTCTGGCGCTTTATAATATATTTTATAATTTTCGCATTATTGACGTGTTGTTACTCCCAATCAATGTTCTACCGTTTACAATGAAATTGTAGTTGATTTTTTGTTGACATCCTGACATATACTCGACTTATTTTTTATCTTTTTATTGACATCTTGACATTTAATTTGACTTATTTAAAATTGAATTCTATATTTATGATATAAACTATTTGCTTATGTTTAATATAATGACTGAAATTTATACTCTAATATTTTCATAATATTTTGACATTGTTAAATTAATTAATTATAAAATTGTAAATGTGCGAGCATCATGTAGCCGTTAATGTTAGCATCACGTAGCCGTTAATGTTATATATTTAGTACCTATACTTTGCCTTTTGCCTGGTAGTATCTGTCTGTCATGCTCACTAAAATGTCTTGCTAGCGGTAGCGTTGTGTATCGGGTCGTTCGGTTCCCTACAATATGGTTGAGCTAAGCGATGCTGATGCATGCGTCATGCTCGTGAACGGGTGCCGTCTGTTGGGACTGGTCAGCTATTAACTGCTATGGCGAGTAATAATGATTTTAAATTAGTATGTTTTTTATTTTTATACGTTGGCCTACATAATGCTCGTTACGTGTTTTACCATAATTTGTATCAATCAACATTGTAATCTCAATTATTTTAAAAGATCATCTATTGAGTTTCTTGCCGGCTCTTCTCTATAGATCAACTATTTGGAACCGTGCAACTTAGATTCTGACGTTTCATAAGTGCCAATATTTGGTTTATTTGAAATAAAAATATTTGACTTTGACTTTTATTTAGAGCTTTATTAATTGCTAACAACACGATTGAAATCTTTGCTTAAAACTATTTTACATCCGTATTATAAAAAACATAGCTTACGATAATTGTTACTTCTTCATCATACAATAATGTTAGTTTGAAACTATAATATGTCATTATTTATGAAATAGCTGCTCTGCTGTACTGGCTATTTGAAAAATAAAAATGTTTTGCTTGGCAATGAATTCTTATTTCAAATTAATAATAATACAAAGTGATTAATAATTTGATTTATTTTTATTTTTATATATACGTGGTTTTGGTTCAAAATCAGTCATATGCGTATCGATTAGTGTTGTTTTCATCACGTTAGAATTTTTTTCGTCTCATGGATAAGTTGAAAATTAGAGTAATTATGGAATATGAGTACCGTCGTGGCAGCAACGGGGTACAAGCGGCATGCAACATCAACGACGTTTAGGGAGCGAACACTACAAACGAACGCACAAAACGTTATTGGTTTGCCCGCTTCCGTTCTGGAAATTTCGATGTGAAAAATTAACCGTTCGTCCGAAAACTTTGGTCGACAATGACGAATTAAAGTCGATTGTGGAAGCTGAAGATACTCAATGTACGCCTGAATTAGCAGCAGCTTTCGGCGAGCAGCTTTAGCATCAAAACAATATTGGTTCATTCACGGCACGGTTGGTGCAGTGGCTGATACAGTCGGCTGCTGCGCTCCGGGTCGTGGGTTCGATTCCCGCACGGAACAAATATTTGTATGATCTGCAGGTAGTTGTTCCAGGTCTGGGTGTATTGTATGTGGAATTCATGTCTGTAAAACGCACCCATGACACAGGAGAAATCCTAGAGTGGGGCAATGTTTTTATAAAAAAATAAAAAAAATGGCAGGTTAAAAAAGGTTGACAAATGGCTGCACCACGAACTTAACGATCATCAGCGCAACGTGCGCGTCGAGGCCTGCCTTGCGCTTCTCAACGCGCACAGAAACGAAGGAATTTTAAACCACATTGTTACCTGTGACGACAAATGGATTATGTTTGACAATTGCAAATTTGCAAGTGCTCAGCAAGTTGGTTAGATCCTGGTTCAGCACCTAATCAATGCCCTAAACATAAATGACCCCTGGAAAAGTGATGTCACTGTTTGATGGTCTAGTGTCGGTGTGATTCATCACAGCTTGTTACCTAACGTGATATTACTGCAGACGTGTACTGTGAAAAATTTAACACTATGATGGAGAAGCTCTCACACCTGCAACCAGCTTTGATCAATCGCTCGTCCCCGCTACTACTGCACGATAACACGCGACCTCATACTGCACAACAGACGGTCTCCAAGCTACAAGAGCTGAGGTTGGAAGCTCTCCACTATCCGCCATACTTATCAGACCTTGCGCCTACATACTTTACTTTTTCCAGAATATGGATAACATTTTGACGGGAAAAAAATTCAACACCCAAGAGGCAGTACAAAATATATTTGAAGAGTTTGTCGCCTTCCGTCCGTCTGGTTTCTTCAAGTAGGGCAAAGATGCATCGATTGCACGAGTGATTACTTTGATTAACAAAAACGATTATAAAAAAAACTATAGGTAGTTAATTTCGTATGAAACGGAAGGTAAAGACCTAATATTTATTTTTATCTTGATTGACGATTTGGTTATCCTCCGTACAGAACAGAAACCTTTTATGTTTTGTGGTCTTCTGCCTTAGGAATAGTAGAGGGGCGTGTGTCCGGCACGCTCTATATTTCCATTACCGGCAGTAGCGGTAGTAGCGGGGAAGGGCATAGGGGTATGCCGGACTCCTACTGGCTAAAACCACTGGAGCGGTCATCTTTGGCACCAAAGGGGGGCTCCAGGTCCTCGAAAGATCACATTAGAGCCGCCCATTGGTGCCACGCCTTTAGGCACCTCACGGAGGGGATGACTGTAAAGCGGTTACCCCCTCTAGCGGAGGGAAGGCAACTGTAAAAAGGTCGCCTAGTCACCCCCCTTCCCCCCAGGCACTTCTCGGGGAGGATTGTAAAGAATCCCCTCAAGCCTCGCTTTGCGCTGTGCTGCGCACACGGCGACACGTGACCACGTGCGCACTGCCGTCTTCCCGGAGGTCGCTCGGAGCACGCAGGCTCCTCAATCTGCGAGCCCGCCCCCCCCGAGACGGTGTTCTTTGGACCTACGTTACGTCAGGGGTGCGGGATTCGCTCCCGCATTCATCGTACTTCCTACAAGTCTCACTAGGCTTGCCATTCTTGCTGGTGGGTCCCTTCCCCCTGTACGGCCTGACCAGCCGCATGGTATACAGACATCTTAGGCCTGTTCTGGTCAGGCAATGGACTGCCCTAAGTTCGCCGCCCGCAGACCAGAACTCAATAAGTTCGGAGATCAGCAAGCAGCCTTCGGCGCCCGATGCGTATGCTGTGGGACGGGAGAAAGGCGGCGCCGTTCACCCTTTCCGTTCCCTTTGCGGACATCACTTCCTTGCAAAAGGCCACGGAAAATTACGCTGCCCACTCGCTCTCGCTCCGACACATGGCCAGAATCACGGCCCGAAGCGAAAGGTCGTAATAAAACTACCTAATCCAAGATGTTTGCTTTATTGGTTGATACTGGTCTAGACGTTGTTACTGCAGGTTTTTCCATGCAATAGGTAAGTGTGAATATTCACAATTATGTAAAAATAAACTGTCAATACAATACTGTACAAACATAGAATACGTGCAGCAAATCCATTTGTGCATATGCTTTTATGCAATACATACACATTGCCGACGTTTCGAAATATCCGTAAATTTATTTTAAGTTCTCCATCTATCCATTATTATTTAAGTAAATATAAACAAATTAAGAAAGAATAATTTATTTTGTAACAAATATTACCATAGCCGTTATAAACAAGCCGATGGCCCGTTGCCCTATCAATGAAAGTATAGTGATAACTGTTTTGTAATTCAAATATAAAGCACTTATCCAATATCTTATTCCAAGCCTATGCCAAATTTCATTTCACAACTTCATATTGATCGAAACTGCCGAGTCCACCTTCAAGCAGTTCATGAAAGTAGCGTCTAAACGCTACTTCGACCGGTCCCGCACCCAACAGAATTCCCTAGTTGTATTGGTCGTATACACACCCTCCAGCATCAACGATCCTTATCGACCTGTACGACGAAATCACCCTTTCTCAGGCAAAACACAAAAAGAGACTCACGAAGTCTAATTCAAAGAGATCATTGTACCGTCCTCGTCGGCAAGACGTACGCACGTTTGAGTACTTCACGTCCTCGCAAACGCAGGCGATAGTATCCCACGCGCTCTTGCTCCGGCGATGGGCTGAACTACGGCCGGAAGCGAGAGTTCACCTTCTTCGACCGCTCCCTAGCTTGACCAGCAACGCCCATGCCCAAACCCCACTAGGGCGCGCCCTTTCCTGTGTTGTTTTTTTAAGTTCATTACTTGGCTATTGGCCCTTCCGAGTTCGCTACATTAGTCCGGATAAACAGTATCATCTCTACGAGCTGTCTGCGAAAATAGTAGTAGAAAAAAAACAGCACATTAAAGTTAGAACATCTTCACTCCATCCAAATAACTATAGCTTTTCCCCGCGACCAGATAATTGGTAAATTATGGGTATGCGGTCAATTACAGGTTGCTTGTACGTTTATACATAACCTGTTTAATAAAAACTGAAGATATCTGACCATATATTTCGGTTAATCGATCGACCTATAATTTTTTCGTTTACATTGCGGTGAAATTTTTCGATTTCATCATCGTTGCTGTACTTTAATTAGGTACCGGATTTGTACCGTTTGTGAGAGTGACTTGGCGATGTGGTATCAATCTATTAATTAATTTCATCATATCAGCCAAAGGACGTCCACTGCTGAACAAATGCCTCCCCGTTGATTTCCACAACTTATTGTGTCGTCTTATTGGGGGGAATTTGCGAGCACACGGGCAGGCGGCTTGTTGAGCTCAAAATCGCCACTGTTCCATAAAAGGTACGTCACTGCCCATCCCTCTGGTGACCGTCCCCTATTCACCTTTTACGACATCCAATGGTAGGAAATGGAGTGGTGGTGAGTGTGGTGGTGGGTGTTTTAATTAAAACGCTACGAATCAATTAAAATAATCATAGACAAAAATAACTCAATCTCATACCATCATGCATTCCTCTATCACTTCACTATTTTCGGCCATTCATCCGCAAACAACTCATACTGAGGATTGGCATTTAGAAGAGTGCTGGCCTTAGGATGTCTTTCGGCTGAAATGATGATGATGATAAAGCAAACATTGGTTGGACTACTAAGAACTCTTATGATAAAATGGTAGATAAATCTTCTCACCGGCTCCCAGCTCCTCAGTTCTAACAAGACATCCTCTTGTTTAATCCAACTTTTAAAAGTGTCATTAATAAGTAATTCAACCATTTGCGCCTACAAGGCAGCGCCATTTATTTTTGCAGACCATTTTTTATCCACTAATATAACCTCATAATTTGTAACTATTACGTAAATAGGTTTAAATTAAAATAAAAGCAAAGCTTTATTTTTGAAAACAAATACTCATATTAAAAACAGGTTTTCGAATCGAGACCACGCACCAGAAAACGCAGCGTGGGACGACCTCCAACGAGGTGGGCAGACGACCTGGTGAAGGTCACTAGGAGTCGTTGATGAGGGCGGCATGTGACCGCTCGTTGTGAAAGTCTAAGGGGGAGGCCTTTGTTCAGCAGTGGACGTCCTGTGGCTGATATGAACTACAGCTTTTGTTTATTATTCGTTATTAAGTCATTTATTATTATAGTTTCTGTCCACTTTTAGCTTAAGTATCCTAACAAACTGAGCAATTCCCTTTATATGATAAGATAAGATAAGATAAAAATATTTTTATTCATGTAAAACCATATACATTATGAATAGTCAAGGCTTTAGTTGCCGCGTTCCAAGATGTTGATTTCCTATGGAGAAGAACGGGCAAGAAACTCCATGGTTACTCTTTTTAAATCATAATAATTGTTACAGTATTTTTGGTTACATGGTTCTCAAAATAAATAATGCGAGGACAATGTAGCAGAAAAAAGTAAACTTCTTTAAAAGTCCACACTAAACAAGCCTGATATTTATGTTAAATTATGATTAAATTGTCATGGCAGCACTAAGCTGACCAATCCCAACAGACAGCACTCGATCACGAGCATGACGCACGCATCAGCGTCGCTCGGCTCAACCATATTGTAGGGCAACTAAGCGACCCGATACACGACGCCACCATCAGCAGGACACTTGAGTGAGCATGACATACCTAAACTGCCAGACAACTATCACGTCAATTAAACAAAATAAATTAATAATCCACATGGTCCTCTCACTTACAGTTTCAAATCTAAGTAAAGTGAATATAAAACAAAAACAACCAAGTAATTGGTGTCACTTAAACAAATTGAGGATGAAGGATAATCAAATGTCATTAAATGAATTAATATAATCCATTATAAAAAAATGTCAAAATAAATAAAAATTAATGGCAATGGTATTTGATACATCAAACCCAATAATGTCAATATCGGCCTTTGAACATTGGAGCAGCTCAATCCCAAGCATTTTTGTCGTCCATATACTCTGTAACTTTATAGAAACCCATGGAACATCATCATATAAGCGGAAGGACTTCCACTGCTGAATACAGGCTGCCCCACAAAGTTTTCAACGACCGCTTACATGCAGCCCGCATGCAACGACCCCCAGCCTCACCAGCTCATGTCCATCTTGTTGGAGGCCGTACAATACTGCGTATTGTGCGGGTGCGTGGTTTCCGTTTTATTTATTCTTAAAGAATGTTACATTGTATCAGAAATATTATCACAATTAAAAATACATTACAATAATTAACAACACGAGATATACAATTAATAATTAATACATCACAACAAGTTTTTTTTACATTCATTATTCATTAGCATTACCAATTATAATAATACTCAATTTAGAAAAACCTAATATACAGACCACACTTTTACAATCAACATCACAACCCTTCAGATGAAACGCCTTGAATTTAGATTTAAATTCACTTTTATACAAAATACTCTTCCGTTTTTCGTCTTTTTTAATAAGATCGATGTGTGTGTAGTCTCTTAAAAAGTTTTATTGCTATGATTGTAGCGAGATCAGTGTTTTGTAATGTTGAGATGAAGCGCCAATTTACACTAAGTCTTCTGTCTTCTTGTGTCTTCTTGCGTCTTTCCTCTTCTGTCTCGTAATTGTAATTACAATTTGCGAGTTTAGTAAGCGCGATAAGAATATACAGACTTGGCACTGTAAGAATTTAAAGATCCCTAAAACAATTTTGACTGGAATCCTGTTGGTGTAATCGGATGGCTCTCTCCACTCGAGAACTTTTGGGACATACTTATCTCATCCATTAATAAATACAGAAGACATGAGGTAACATCCTTTTATTAACTAGTAAAAAGTAACTTTCAAGGTAACTAAGTCAGTCAGAATATGCAATTGTGTTGCCTAATAAATAAATAAATAGTTTTATAAACATTACACCACTTTAATGCTTTAATGGTCTGTTTGTTTTAAATGTTCATTGTACACTAGCAGTGCCTCGCGGTGTTTCTTGTGTAAATCCCGTAAACAATCTTAAAATGCTTTCTAAGTGCTTGTCTACCTCATAATAGCTATGGTGTATTCTAAATTTCAGTTCTATACAACCATTGGTTTGAACCCTTCGTTCATATATCAGACAGTCTGCTACGTCGTGACGAGATGCTGTCATTCGCCTGCCCATAACAATTGTAATACTACCCATGGCTAGTCCTGCGTGGCTCGTCGCATCAGGACATTATTTAGCATCTAGCTTCTCCCTCTCCCCAATCCTTGAAGGTGATATTCAATATCGATATATGATCACATTTAAGAAAAAAAAACTGAAAAATAAGACTATCAAAATATTGAAATTCTATTAAATGCGCCGTACTATGGCCAGATCGCGGTATGAGAAATAAATATAACCCAAATAAAACAAAATACGGTGTAAGTGACAAAGTACCGAAAACTATGGGAAGAGGTTACACAGCCTAAATATTTTTTATTTATTGTTACAGTTTTTTTAAGTTTTAAGCCCGCACTGTATCGTAAACAACGCGATCGAAACGCTACGTAATTCTTATGCTACTGCGAGCGATGATCTTATCCGTGAATTGTAGCTAAACAGCCGCTTACTTTTATTTACATTGCAATTTTATGTGAAAATAGAGTATTGGGCTTTTATTCTAAACTAGCTGGGCCTCGCGATTTCACCCTCCTTTTAAATTTAAAGAAATTGGAGTATTTATAAATGATTTAGAGTACTTTGGCGTAGACATTTGACATTGAGTAGATATATTAGATTTCATGGGTTTTATTTTTTTTGCTCAAAACCCTTGTGATTTTTCTAAAATAAAAGTAGCTTAAGTTATTCCTTTTCACATCAGTTATCTGCCAGTGAAAGTCCCGTAGAAATCGGTCCAGCCGTTCGGAGATTAGCGCGAATAAACAGATAGACAGACCGGCAGACAGACAGACAAATTTAAAAAGAAAAGAATTGTTGTAGGTACCGTATACACTTTCATAGGCATTCAGTAAAAAGCTGTTATTTTAACATTACAAACAGACACTTCAATTTTATTTGTTTGTGTAGATAGCGTACGAAACGAAACACACACAACATTTATTTTATACTGAAATCAGTTATAAAGTGGAGAAAAGTCGTAGAATCATGTACTGAATATTTAGTATCTGTTTTTGTTACGTAAATATTGTGGAGTAATTTTAATTTAATCATTAATCTATACTCTTTTTATTAGTATTAACTTTCCCTTCAGTTGATCTACCACCTAATTTTAATCTTGACGGCATGGAAAATTCTAACTCACATTTTCACCGCAATTTTTTGTTTTGTCCTTTAACCATCCACAGCGATCGACTATCGACGATCGACGTGTTGTACACCCCTAAAGTAGTGAATCGAACTGACTGACGACTGACTGTGTGTCGGCGTAAATGGATAGAATCGTTGCGCATTAACTCAGGGTCATTCCTATTTTAAATTTGTAACTTCGAGGTCTTCATGACCTTAGTTTAGGTCACAACAGGTCAGCTAGAGGTCAGTATCGTGTGTATGTTGGTTTCTCTCTAACTATTCAATCAATTAATTGAAAGAGATAGAAAGAAAATTTCTTTATTTTTGTGACGAACCCACAAATTAATTATACATATAGGCTATAATTTTACATCTTATTATGGCATGACCAACCAAACGATTAAAATGTAAACACTATCTAATGGCTAAACGCATAAAAACTAACACTACATGACAGGAAACGCGTATTCGCGCTAGCAACACTAAACATGTAACTAAATCATGGCCAAGGACTTGGAATCCTGGCCAAACTTTTCACTACTATTATAATGTTCTTAGCTATGGTTGAGAACCAGAAAGATATTTATTATCTTTGGAAGTTAACAATGCCATTACTTACGATTTATATATGAACGATGACATAATATACGATTTAATGTGAAAAAGGTGCGTCGCGTAAGCGCAAAAGATAGGTCGTTGCTCAGCTTAATGCTGTGGTATCAGGACGAGCCAGCAGCGCTGATTTTAATTTTAATTACCGCTCACTGCATCATTTTTAGGTTTCCGAATGTCCGAAAGAAAAAACAGCGGAAGCCCTATAGAATTACTCGACAGACGTCTGTCCGTCTGTCACAGCCAATTTGCTCCGAATCTACTAGACCGATAAATTTGGTACGCATACCTGCAACCCAAACACGGACGTGTATCGTAAATACATTAATTTTGAATATGGTGGTCACCTTGGGGGGGCAATATAGAAAATTCAAGAATAAAGTTTTGCAAACTGTCCCTTGTAAGATATTAAACGGAAGAGCTTATTGTGAGGGTATCTATATTTTTATAATTTTAAATTTATTTAAGAAATTAGACGAACATTGACCTTCCCCCACCCCTAATCTCGGCAACTACCGAGCCTAAAACATTGAAGAAAATATACATAATAACTCTTTACCTATAGATTACAGAAAAACCTCTAAGAAGTATATGGTCTTAAAATAACATAGTCAATCTTTCAATATTGTGCGTACAAATTTACGTTTGCAGTTGTAATATATGGAAAAAATATTTTTCAACTACGATGCTAAGTTTGTTCTTGGGATAAGTTATTGGTGCAAAACCGAATTCAACAATAGAAAATATACTTAGCAATTTGGGAACCCTCTCCACGCGAGTTCAACTCGTACTTGTCCGGTTTTTTTTTAATGTAACCCTTCTCTGGGTGTCGCCAAACGTTTTCAATAAATTCTCACTGGCATTTGAAACAAGATCGACCTGGTAATGTATCTGGGCGTCGTTGGATGCGCGCGGCCTTTTATCATTTTTTTTATTTCATGTTGAAAGACCGGAAAAGATTGAATGAAACAGGATTTAACAATTACTTAAGTTATTTTACACTAGTTACATTCCGCCAATAACAGGTCATATATTACAATAAATATAACAGAGCAGCAGAATAAGCATCACAGAGTTATAAGCCTGAAAAGAAAGAAGGTCTCGCCGATTGCAGACTGCTGGATACCACGGGCAAGTATATGGTACTCCAGTAAGGTAAGGAAATATTTGTGGGCACAGCAGAGGAATTTTTGAAAGATCAGGACAGTCAACAGAACCTATGATATTCAACATAAATGTGACATGCGCTATTTCTTGCCGTATATATAGGGTGTCCAATAAATGGCACGACATACTGCAGGGGGTGAGAGCTTGGGTCAATACCTACCAAAAAAACACAACATATGTTCAGCAAAATCTTACGGATTTACAGTAGTAGCAAGTTAAGCGATAAGAAAATTGTACTGTGAAAATTTTAGTTTTTGATAGAATAAAGACTTAATAATGAGTAAAGTAACTATTCACAAATAATTTGAGGTAAAAACAAAACTAGAAAAGGAAGTTTTCATTACGAGATGCTTAAAAATCTGTGTCAAGGTAGAGATTTATCGATATTTCGGAAAATTTTGTACTACTGTAAATCCGTAAGATTTTGCTGAACATATATTGTGTTTTTTTGGTAGGTATTGACCTAAGCTCTCACCTCCTGGCCCCCCTGCAGTATGTCGTGCTATTTACTGGACACCCTGTATAGTCAAAGGCTGTACAAATATATGAGGGAGGCATTTGTTTAGCAGTGAGTGGACATCTATCGGTTCATGTGATGATGATGATGATGATGATGGCATCTCTTATCTATCGTGGCTACAGTTTTTAGACAAAACTCATATGCGCACACATCCAAAACCGAAACAATCTGCAGGCCTCAATATTTTTTTCCGCCGGAATTGAATATCATCAAAAATATTTTTGCTCCAGTGTACTGCTTCATCATCCGTTTGGAAATTAGGTAGATGACATACGAAAATAAACATTAAATTATTTTCTATTAAAAACGGTGGCGTGTAAGCATTAATAAAACATCACGAGAGTTTAACCTTCCTTCGATATTTTGTGGATCACTGAGGTTATTGGGTTTAGTTTGCACAAACCACAGGCCTGGCGAGGTCGACCACTTGCTAAGCGATAGATTGTAACACGACTGTGGGTACGTAATATTATGATACTTTAAAATCCGCAAATTTAGTTCAACATCTTTCTCAGATCCGACTTTTGGCCACCAAGAGGGATCTATAGGGAAGCACGACCGTAACTTTCAAGTCTAAGGTTCGTATCGTATGTACGTAGATCATGAATCAAAACTGAAGCAGAACATGCGTCGAGATTGCATCAATTGAATATAAATGCTAGACCTATTACGTAGGGCCCGTATTTGATTAACGCAATTAGACTCAAGTTCTATCTAAGTTTTGATTCTCGATCCGGCCGAGAGTGAGGTTATTTTCGTAATGGGAACATAAACATATATATTTAAGTAATTTATGGAATTATATATTCGTATTATACTTAAAATATAATAAGTACACCACGGACTACCCCCTTTTTCTTTTTCCATTTTTTTGTCAATCCAAAGGTTGTCTGTAAGATATCGCTAATAGCGATAAGACCGCCCATTGTACAATTACTGTTCATAGAATGATTTCTAGGAGTTGTTTTTATAATGGTGTACAATAAAGAACATTCTAGTCTATTCTATTCTAAACAACGTGTAACGCGTTCAGTGCTCCAATTAGCCAAAGAGTTTGGAGCGGACACATCTCCAAAGGACGTCCACAGCTGAGGAAAGGCCACCTCCATAGATTTCCACAATTGTGTGTCCGAGTGTCCGTATTTAGAATAAACGCTATAGACGTTGTAAACTGCGACTAATAAACAACCGACCGGCGTAACTGGTCCTTGTAGAAATGTGGAGGAGGCCTTTGTCCAGCAGTGGTGGGCCTTCGGCTGATATGATGACATGTTGACTCACCATCATCATCATCATATCAGCTAAAGGATGTCCACTGCTGAACAGAGGCCTCCCCATAGACTTCCACAACTGTGTCATCGTTTTGTGGGGAGATTGCCAGTATTCCAGTATGGCTGCTGTTACACAAAAGGATGCTGCTGCCCATCCCTATGGTTTAGTGTCCCTCAGTCGCCTTTCGACATCCAGGGGAGGAGATGGAGTGGTGCTATAGGTATTCGAAATCCGGATACGACACAGAAATTGATTGTATTTGCACTGGGTTAATGGTAATATCTGTCTATCCGTGTGATATGCGCATTAAGAATATAGCACTACTCCATCTCTTCCCGTTGATGTCGTAAAAGACAACTAAGGGAGTTATAGTTTATATCAGAGCAATGGGCAAAACAGCGTACCTTCTGTGTAACAGTAGCCATACTGCGCTTACTAACCCACCTGCAGTGTTGCCGCTTAGGAAAATTTAAACTCCCTAGACCAGTATGAAACGTTGCCAGATTTTTATAATTATCCGCTAAATAAGCTATATACCCGCTAAGTCGCTAAACAATATTTTAAAATTGGAACTGATATCAATTCTTGAAAGAATGAATTAAACTAAATCTAGGCAGTCTCTTAAAAGCAATAAGTATCAAACATGTTTTGTAATGATAGAGAGTGGCAACGATGTGCATCGCACAGACTACATAAAGATACTATGGTGCATCGAACGAACGTCAGGGAAATCACCAAAGGATTAATAGTGTTGTATATATTGATATGTATTTCCATTTGTTCTAAAACGTACACCCAATACATTCAATACAAACTAAGGTAAACATTACTAAATCCACTCTACATAACATCTTTCAAAATAAATACCACCAATAATGATAAAGTCGCTAAAAGTAGCTAGATTTATTTTAATCGCTAAATCAGATAAATATAGGCTATATTTATCTGATTTGAAAGCCTAAAAAAAGTCGCTAGGTCCAGCGCAAAAGTCGCTTAAACGGCAACACTGCCCGCCTGCCAAGCGTGGTAAGAATTGGCAAATTCCCCCTATTACACACGCCATGTAACCGGTTATAGTGAAAGTTAATGGTTCCGGGAGGCCTTAGATCAGCTGTGGACGTCCTTTGGCTGATATGATGATGATGAATGGTAATAGCCTCACTGACCGAAGGATTTGGTGATATGGAGCTGTACTACTCAGTACCACTCTGCCATCCCCTATAAGTGATAACAGCCGTGATTGTTATGCATTTCCATTTTGTTACGCTTAATGCAACTGTAAATAATTGAAGTAATAAGACAAAATTGAATTGTTAATGCAATTTTAAGACGAAATTGAACATTGATACTGACTTATCTGTAATTTATTGTCATACTGATACAATATCATCACACCCTTGACTCCAGTCGGGACGAGCAGATGCATGCTATCGTTCATTCACCGATACTTTATCTAGTAATTTCTTAGGATTTCGCTATTATTACTAGTTATAATAAAACACTTCTAGACCACGAATGTTGCAGTGTTCGAAACGTCAGCAAAATAAAAAATCTATAATATACACGATGTAAACCACTTAAAATAAATAAATAAATAAGTAAGTAAGTAAATAAACAAATAAACACACAAATTAATAAACATACAAATAAATATATAAAGATTATTATAACGATACTTTATCCTTCTTGTAGAAGTTTTATTTAATAACTCAATACCAATACAAGATATTAAATGAGTGAAAGAGATATTGTTTGCACCCAGATATATTTTATTTTATGAGACCTCTGACTCCGCTTCCTCTTCTACGTATATAAGATAGCTATTAGCGATAAGACCGCTCATTGTACATTATATTTATACGCTCATCTATTATATTTCCAAATGGCATTCAATAAAGCATATTCTATTCTGTCTGAATCTCCGTTTTATTGTCACGAACACAACAAGAACGATTGGTTACACTGGGGGCCGGTTGTTTGTGTCTATATAGAGTCTTACTTTGTTAATGGAAAATATTTTAGGAGGTCAATCTACGGGTTGCAATGATGCGATATAGCAAAAAAGAAAACATAACATCAACCTTCATTTTATAGATATTCAAAATTAATATAAATAATTCATTATAATAAAACACTTTCAAATGGATTCTATCGCGTATATATTAGATTTAGAAAATAAAATAACTTTTTAAAATCTGTAACGACGCCTGCCACCCTAGTCATCCTGCGACCACAAACTCTGGAAAGTATTCGAAACGTCAGGAAAACCAAAAATCTAAATTATACGCGATAGAGTCCGTTTAAAAGTGTTTTATTATAATGTGTAGTACTCGCGAAAACCTAAGACATTACTATAAATAATTCATGTTTCCGTTTGCATAAAAAGCGCATTTCACCACGTAAAAACTGTAAGAAAATATCACTGATATGTCTTTCTAAAGATACTGCGGTATTGTCACCGAACACGCACACACAATAACACTAAAACGTGTTTGAAAATGGTCCGCTCGAACAACAATGTTGTTGTTTAGTAGCCCACCAGTGTGGAACTTCCTTCGCCCCGGGGAAGGGCGAAGGGGTATGCCTACTCCTACTGGCTTAAACCACTAGAGCGGTCATCTTCGGCATCGAAGGGAAGCTCCAGGTCCTTGTAAGATCATACTAGAGCCGCCCATTAGTGCCACGCCTTTAGGCACACACATCGGGATGACTGTAAAGCGGTCACCCCCTCTAGCGGAGGGAAGGCGACTGTAAAAATGTCGCCCCCCCAGGCACTTCTCGGGGAGGATTGTAAAGGATCCCAAGCCTAGCTTTGCGCTGTGCTGCGCACACGGCGGCACGTGGCCACGTGCACGCCACCGTTTTCCCGGGAGTCGCTCGGTGTGAGTACGTAGACTCCCCAATCTGCGCTCCCCCACCATGAAGTGACGGCAGGGGGCTCAGGCGTGTTGGACTTGGGAGCCGGGACGGTTGTTGCCCCGGCGCCGTCTCGTCCTTCTCCGTGCGAGATCGCCCCTCTCCCGATCCCGCTCTGCAGACTCCTTCTGCAGCATGACGCTCTCACAGAAGGAGACCACTGCACTCCAATTTTCATTTCACTACTGCCGGCAGAGAGAGATCTTGCCCGATCTGATCGACCAGGGTCCGCCCCTCGGCCGCCCACGCAGGGCACTCCTCGAGCGTGTGCTGTGCGGTATCCTGGTCGCTTCCACAATGATGGCACTGTGCCGTAACCTCACGTCCTATTCTGTGCAGGTATGCACCAAAACAACCGTGACCGGTGAATACTTGCGTCAGACGGTAGGTGACGCGCTCGCTTCTTCTGAGCCAGGCTCCGAAGAGCGGCAGGATGGCCTTGACGACGCGCTTGGTCGTGAACTGTGACCGTAGGCGATGTCGCCCCATCTCGAGTGCGCGCTGTCGAGCCAGCCGCCTCAGTCCGTCGAAAAGCCCTGAAGGCACGCCTTCCCCACTTTGGCGGAGGGAGCGTGTCTGGTCGTAGACCCACGCATCCATCTCCGCCTGGATGTCGAAAGGCGGAAAGCGTGCCAAGAGAGTTGCCGCCTTGTAGGACACTGTCCTGTATCCCCGTGCGATCCGTATAGCCACTTTGCGCTGCAGACTGTGAAGTTTGTTTCTGCAGCGCTGGACGCCTGACAGCTGGGATGACCAAACAGGTGCCCCTAGAGGGCCACGTGTCGCACGACGCCCCCGTAGAGACGGCACCATTCATAGAGCCTAGCCTTAAAATATTTTCCATTATTAAAGTAAGACCCTATATAGGGGGGAATGTGCTAGTACGCACCACGCTTGGCAGGCAGGTTGGTGAGCGCAGAATGGCTACTGTTCCACAGCAGAGCCACTGCTGTCCATCCCTCTGTTTAACAGTCCCTTAGTCGCCTTTGACAACGTCTACGGGAGGAGATGGAGTTGTGCTATATTCCAAATCCGGAAATCATTACATCATCAGAAATAATAAAGCCAAATTGTTTTCTGATTGCCTGAATTGGTTGCTGCATGTAAAATTCAGGCCAATGTCTTATTCAGGTCGGCCCAATAGCTATTGGTGATCGAAGTGCAACTAAATTGGCACTTAAAGTAAATGGATTCTCAAGGTTGTTGCGAAATAGGAGGCATATAATTGCCGAGGATGCGTAAAACTTAGATTACCTTGAAGATTTATTGGCACAGATAATTTTTCTTTAAAACCAAAACGACACAGTAGTTGTTTTTCCAGGTAATAATTAATGACAGTTGGTGCCGGCTTCGAATGCCACCACCCCATCTCATCCCATGGGTGTCGTAAAAGTCGACTAAGGGATTAGCCGGAGGATGGGCAGCAGCGTCCTTCGAGTACATTAACAACTCAACTGCGATCGCCAACCCGCCTGCCAAGCGTGGCGATTATGGCAAAACCCCCCAATGAGCCCACAACACATCCATATCGATGTTGTGGTGATGCCTGTGTCCAGCAGTGGACTTCATTCGGCCGAAATGATGAAAAAATGATGAATCAATGACCTTAACACAAATACCTTAACATGCTTTTAGCTAGTTGCACTAATTGATAAGTAAACGATAGGCGTGGTTAAGCAACGCTTGGCGCGGTCAGCCTGTGGATGGGTGACCGTATAGTGGTATTTGAACTGATCGTCTCAGTACTTCCGAGGGCACTTAAAATCTGTTCCAATTGTAGTCATTAGATGGTAGTCATTATGCCAAATCCGAGGCGGCTTGAACAACTCTGGCACACAAGCTACCCGAATAACCACACGAAAAGGACGTACATATGGCACTGTTGGCGCAGTGGCTGATACAGTCGGCGGCTGCGCTGCGGGTCGCGGGTTTGATTCCCGTACGGAACAAATATTTGTATGATCTGCAGGTAGTTGTTCCGGGTCTGGGTGTATTGTGTGTGAAATTAATTTCTGTAAACGCACCCACGACTCAGGAGAAATCCTAGTGTGGGGCAACGTAACAAAAAGTAACATATAACAATATCTAGTGGGTGAGGTAGGAGGCTCTGCCTTGTTATTGATACCCTTCGCCTGATCCACAGTAAGGTTAACTTTGGAAGTCATTGGTGGTCCATCGAATGTTACACACTGAAATCATCATCTTCATCGGTCAACGGAACATCGGTCGCATAAGCCAATTACGAGGAACGCATGCAGAGCCAGTTACATAATCACCACACTTGGTGAATGGACTGGTGATCGCATAAAGTTATAAGCGCATAAGCGAGTGCTGCTGCCCCTTGACATATTTACTTAGCCACACGTTTTAAGACACCCAAGACGGCATGCAAGAGCGGATCCAGGGGGGAGTGGCTCAGGGGGCATTTTCTTTTCCTCCACACTAGGAAATCCCCAGTGCGCGCAGATTGGGGAATCTGCGTGCTCATACCGAGTGAGCCCACGTACCACCGTGTGCGCAGCACAGCGCACAGTGAGGCTTCGGGGAATTCTTTACAATCCGCCCGAGAAGTGCCTGGGGGTGGCCTTTTTACAGTGGCTCTCCTTCGCTAGAGGGGATGATTGTACGGCAATGAGAGAGCGCGGCTCCGAGATGTTCTATAGGCGTGGCACCAATGGGCGACTCTAGTGTGATCGTATGAGGACCTGGAGCCTCCGTTCGGTGCCGAAGATGATCACTCCTGTGGTTTTAGTTGGTAGAGTATTTCCATCGGGATAGTAAAAAGAATAAAAAAGTGTACGTCCCCTGTAACGTTTGTACTGTTTACAGACATAATCTCACATGTACAAATAGTCAGACCCGGAACAAATATCTGTAGATCATACAAACATATTTTATCCGTGTGGTATCCGGATTAAGAATATAGCACCACTCCATATCCTCTCGCGGATATCTTAAAAGACTACTAAGGGACTCTAATCTAGTCCAAACCAGAGGGATGGGCAGCAGCGTCCTTTCTGTGGAACAGTAGCCAACCTGCCTGCCAACCGTGGTGAGTACCGGCAAACTCCTTAATATGCAATTCATTGTGGAAATGAATCTGGTCATCCTTCAGCTAATATGATTATGATGATTTTGTATCATCATTTGTTCCGTGCGAGATTTCCACAAAACATGTCTGACACAAGCTGTCAAATTATAGTACAGTTACACAACGTCCTAACATAAATTAGATTATATTTCGTAAAGTCCAAGTTGCTGTAACAAGTTTAAAATGATTCATGCATAAATATTATGTCCGTAGTTTTAAAGTTTCAACTTACACGGCGACGATGTGAACGGTTCTGTCAATATAATGCACTTATGGATACCTACTTACAAGTTAAACGCAGAAGATTAAGTTGTTACCATCTTTCAAAAAAGATATTTTTATGACTAATCTTTGATAGCGGCAAAATTTTGCTTGGTTTCTTCGTGTGCGTGTCATCTAAAAATGGTATGATTTCATCATCATCATCATCATTTCGGCCGAATGAAATCCACTGCTGGACACAGGCCTCCCCCAAAGTACACCACAACGACCGATATGGGTGTGTTGGGGCTCGTTGGGGGGTTTTGCCATAATCGCCACGCTTGGTAGACGGATTGGCGATCGCAGTTGTGTTGTTAATGTACTCGAAGGACGCTGCTGCCCATCCTCTGATTAATCCCTTAGTCGACTTTTACGACACCCACAGGAGGAGATGGGGTGGTGGTATTCTGAGCCGGCACCACACGGCAATGTATGATTTCAAGAGGATGAAATTAAAAATTCTTCCAATGTATCTGTTTGGACAACAGACATTCTTCTTTGAGGGAAAAATTCCAATAGGGAAAAATCCGCTTTGTGGTCTCTTCGGATTACCCACAATGCGAAATTCGTGTCATAGTTCTTACTAACACTGCTAAATTCGCTGTAGGTTAAGGTACGGCTACCTGGAGCCCCCCTTCGGTGCCGAAGATGACCGCTCCAGTGGTTTTAGCCGGTAGGAGTCCGGCACACCCCTTCGCCCTTCCCCGGGGTGAAGGAAGTTCCATGTAGAATTTCCACTGGACAGCAATAAAAAAAAAAAAATGGTTAAGGTGCGGCTAGCCGTAAGACCGCTGCAGTGCCACGAGTTAAGGTTTCTAGAGTAAAATATTTTATAACAGAAGGCATAGTGACTTTTCTCTATTTCCACAACGCGTAGTGTTCGTTTTTTCGCTCAACGAATGATCTCGGTCTTTGAACCTAACGTATTCTTAACTGCGACTGCAATATTGTGACTGCCGAATCTATGTAATGATATGTCCGATGTAAAGGTTTACAACTTAGTCTAGCTATCATGGCTTAAGACCTTGGTCTTGGGCTTACCCAGGTCGAGAACAAGAATTTTATAACTTTGTCGGTGAACTGTAGGTCAATGACATCTTTGCGTAACCGACTTCGCCGAGTCACAAACCTTGTGGCTGTGTTGTTATTATGAAGATAATTATTGATTTCAATATAATGTATATGAGAAGGTGCATGACATGAATATTAAGAATGGAACCATTTCATAGGTTATTTTTGCATTCGCATATAACTTTAAAAGAATAAAGAAAAATCGAGAGCCGGCCAACACTCTTTATTCCTTTCCTAGTCTTAAAAGTGGTCAAAGGGAAAATACGGATTGTCATACTCACTCAAATGTCCTGCTTATGCTTATGTTCTGTCGGGTCGTTCAGTTCGTTACAGATGGCTGAAATGAGTAATGCTGATATATACGTCAGGATCGTGAATGGATACTACAGACTAGCTAAATCAAAGGTGCTATAACTAATTTAGGATTTTGCCCACTTCGTCAAATTATAAGTGAGGATGTACCAACCCTCTCACACATATGTATCATAAGAGGCGGGTATGGACTTTGTACGGGACTGTAGGCTTACTAGGAAGAAGCTAAACTGCTCCAAAATGCTATAATTTAGAGTAAAAAAGAACAAAGGAATGGCGGTGGTGTTCGTACAATATTTACGTTTTCTGGTGTCGCTCGCTGAGTTCGATGCTGCTGTCTGTGCGATGGCGTGGTCGGCCGATGCGAGCTGGTCGTTCCCCTCATCCCGCGCTGCAGCCACTGCCACCGACGTTCGAGAATGTTCCGAATAGATCTCATATCGGGAGAATGGATGACAACTTGACAAGCGTGGTAATCATGATAATATCCCTTACGACCGTTCATGTGATAATTATTAGGATGGCCCATGGCACATTTAAGGGATGGTGCCGGCTCAGAATGCCACCACCCCATCTCCTCCCATGGGTGTCGTAAAAGTCGACTAAGGGATTAGCCGGAGGATGGGCAGCAGCGTCCTTCGAGTACATTAACAACTCAACTGCGATCGCCAACCCGCCTGCCAAGCGTGGCGATTATGGCAAAACCCCCCAATGAGCCCACAACACATCCGTATCGGTGGTTGTGGTGATCTTTGGGGGAGGCCTGTGTCCAGCAGTGGACTTCGTTCGGCCGAAATGATGTACGCATTTTGTATGTGTGTGTGAGAATAGTGCAGTTAAAGTATGGAAAGTGTTCTCAAATATACTTTATCAGAAATACAATGTATTCCACTTTTTTATTGTATCCACTCATATGTACTCTGTCGGGCCATCTTCTCTAAGGCTTTTATGTAGTGAGATATCCTGCGTCGTTTCAGTATAACTTGTAAAGTGTCTGTTAAAACCCAATGACTGAATGAACGATTCTGTTTTATTGCATGGTCAATGTGTAGCATGGTACAACATCAAGCTATAATAATCCAGTTTAGTCAGTTCTCTCACTGTACCGAAAACCGATACAATGCGAGATCAGCTTATAATGGAAATAATAGCTTGATATGTAGTCATGCGCACCAGGCCAATCGATAGATCTGAAAAGCCGCACTTTCCGCTTCTATCTCTGGGATTCTGTATCACTGGTTTATCTGGAAGCTGACTTCAACACTCTTGGGAAAGGGTTCGTCTGATGATTTGGTGATGGGTATATGTCTTCCACTGTACTCTACACAAGGTTTGCCACTAACTCCACGTAAGAAGAAAAAGCATGCCCAAAATCCTGACTATTGGGCTTGTTTTTTCTTTCACTGTTGCCCCACCCTAGGATTTCTCCTATGTCGTGGGTCCGTAATGCGTATACAGACACAAATTCCACACACAATACGTGGGTGCGTTTACAGACATGAATTCCACATACAATACACCCAGACCCGGAACATCTACCTGCAGATCATCAAATATTTGTTACGTGTGGGAATCAAACCCACGTATCGGAGTGCAGCAGCCGACTGTATCAACTACTGCACCAGCACCCAGTTATTGTGTTGCGAACGTTAGGTGACGGTTGCTCCTCGTACAAGACCAGCCGTATCTGGTTAGACTGGAGGCCGGCCACAACATAGTTGGGAAAAGGCTCAAACGGTGCCATCACCACGTCCGTCCATACGTATTTCTCTATAAATGTTTTTTGTTGGCGAGTCAACATATCATCATATCAACCGAAGGACGTCCACTGCTGAAAAAAGGCCTCCCCATAGATTTCTACAATGACTGATTACGTCGTCATTGATAAGAATTTGTCAGTACACACCACACTTGGCAGGCGAGCACAGAATGGCTACTATTCCCCAAAAGGGACGCTGCTGCCCATCCCACTAGTTAAGAGTCCCTTAGTCATACTTTTATGACATCCACGGGAGGAGAGGGAATGCCGCTATATTCTAAATCCCGACACAGGGTAACATAATTATGAAGGAGAAATTTAAGTTAAATTTCTGTAATCTTTATTTTATACGTCTCATACGTTTCCGTTTGCGAAGGTCGCGTCGGGTTAAAGTTTCGATAGAGTGTTTCAAAATCGATATAAAGTGTTTCGACTATACATATTTATTTAATATATTTGCTGCTAAATTATTGACGTCGGAATGTGTAGTTTTAGTGGGTGGATTCAAAGGGCATTAGCACAGAACGAGAATCAAAACTTAAGAAGAACTCTAGTCTAAATTGCGATTATCAATTATAAACCCTAAGGAATACTAGCTGCTATCGCATCCCCTCCATTTCCCCAAGTTTACAGAAAAAGGTACTGAAAGTGAAGAAGGAAATGTCAGCGAGAAGCGCTTTTATAAAACATGAAAAAAAAATACATACGTTTAATATTACCGCGAACGAAGCGCGCGCGCCAGTCGAGAGCTTGGCCGCTGCTTACACGCACCTCAGTTTCTAATATAAATCTATATGGCGACACGGATATTATTCCATATGTTTGATATTTCGTGACTGCACCCGCGAGTCAATGTCAATGTCAATGTACATTTTGATCCCTCCAGTTCAGTCTTAATAGCATCTCCCCATGTGCACACTCAGTAATTTATTATTGATTAAACGAGGATTCAATGTGTCCATAAATAACAAAGGGGATTTGCGGAGTCCAGAACTAAAAAAAATCGTTTACGGACCCTTTCTGTAGGACTTCTTGTAAGTTTTATTACATGGATGCATAGCTCAATTCTGTTGGGAATATTAACACCCTTTTACATATTAAAACAGAAAACATGTGTTTTTGATGGATCATGCTATTCTCAATCTAACTGGTAATCTTTAGCTTTTGAAATCAGAAATCAGAATCAGAAATTTGCTTTAACAATTCTCATTTTTGCCGTGAAAAATTAAACTGTAACGTCCGTGAAGATAGTAGCGTTTTATATTTGTAGGCCACAAATTTAATTTATACACATACACAAAAATTGTGTTGGTCCAAGTGTTCTGCCTTGTGGCACACTGAATGTGCAGTTTGCTTCATACCGCTGATGCAGCTGTCAACTCTAACGACCTGTTTTCTGTCCCTCAGTTAATTTGAAACCATGATAGTGTTATACCTTGAATTTCTAGGTTTACTAGTAGTCTCAGGAAAATCATAATCAAAACTGTATCAAATGGTCTAAAAACCCCAATTTGTGCCTTTTATTCAGATGATTAGTTAACTCAGTGATTAGCTTTAGGGTGGCGTCTTTAGTACTTTTTACTTTTCAGTGCCTTTCTAGTTATCTAACATGTGTTTATTTTACTCTATGGCAGCCTTGTGGTGACTGGTTTTTCAATAACTTCAGATAAGGAATAATATAAAGATAATGTTTTATAGTGCAGATGTTTCGCAAGCCTTTTGTATTAGAGACACTTTATTAGAGGCCTTCTTGAGAACCCGAGGAAAACACCACTAATAAAACTCAAGTTTTGCATAATTAATGGCTTGAATGAAATTACAAATGTGTTCAATTAGGCTCCACGTTTCTTTATTAAACCTTATTATTCTTTTGCTTTTCCTTGAAATAATTGCTTTAAGGTTTCTATTATTATATGTTTTTTTTTCATATATTGCGTGCTTTTTTATGTACGTTTTGTAGCATCACCCAAATCTTCAACTTCTTGGTCAATTTATCTCTTTTATAATATATTATATTTAACTAATAGAGCGACTTAAGGTCAATAATAATAATGTAGTTTTCCTGTCCGCAATTTTATTTGTTTTCATGCCATGCGGATTACGCTTGTGCAGTTCAGTGATTAATTTTAACGCTTTGTCAACATCATCTAAGGTCTTTTTATAATCTCAACTACCATTCTTATATCTATTTAGTATTTTTATGTAATTCTATATTTTTTATATATTTGGGAATAATTTAAATGGTACAAGAGTCTCGGATGGGATCCGTTAATAGTTCAATATCACTGTGCAAGCTAATTTGTCTCAACCTTAAAATGGTCAAGGCAACTATTTTAATAGTGGGTTTTGTAATACCTTGTCGCAATTAGTGGGACGCTAAAATGTCAGTATAGTCTGCAGTATGACTGGTTATGCGCTCTGGTTATATATATATCCAAATTAATAATTGTCGATGTTATATAGGCCATTGTCCCACACGCGATGAGTAGCGGAGATCGATTCAGCTAGAAACTAACAAGAGCAACGTGATGCGAGTGTATGATAAAATATAGTCTTGTCGCTGGGCCATGAGCGAGTGTGCGAGCGCGACAGTCGAATACTCACACACACACAGGTCAACCGGATTATTTTCCGAATTATTGAGACTATACTAAACACTATCATTAAAAATATCATAGTCTTCACAACTAGAATTTTTTTTAGACTTCTCGTATACATTTCTGGGAAATGTGGTTGCTTAACCGGTCATTTCTGGCGAAGCTAAAAGAGGGTTCCAGCCAGCACTACACAATAATAGTTCTATGTTCATTTTAGTTTAAAAGATAAGAAAATAGACGTGTGCCCTGTGTACCACTGAGAAAAATGAATGCCCAATCACTTGCTGGTATGCCTGTGGTGTTTGGATTAAGAATACCAGAGCACCATTCCATCTTCCCCTGCGAGTGTCGTAAACGGTTATTAAGGGGCTTGAGTTTTGATCTTGTAATATGGGCCTTAGAAAGTAAACCTGACATTGGAAATTACACATTGGTACATGGTTTTGAACCGGTAACCTAGTGCGAAGCGAGTTTGTTAACCTCAGGCCCACCATAACAAACTATTTTAAAAATTAATGAAAAACCACATATTGCTTACCTAATCCAAAAAGTATTATGTTTTTAGAGGCGTTGACAATGGACCATAGGGTCCAAAATAGGAGCGCATGCGAATTAAGAGTATAGCACCACTGCATCTCCTCTCGTGGATGTCATAAATGGCGACAAACGGCCAAATTCTGAAACACCACTTAATACTATTAATTATATATATTATATTAATTATTGGTGCTATTCGTAGCCGGCACCACACGGCACGACAGGAGTAATCTTCTATTGCATACCGTTGTGGCTCTCAGGGGCTCGGCAACAGCCGAACGCACTTCAACCCTACTGGATCCATTGTGCTGCCCAAAGCCCTGTACTACTCCCCCGCTAGTAAATCAAGTAGTCCCTGTAGGTACTTCGCAAACACCTGCCTGGAGTCGGACATAGTCATCAAATAATAGATAAGCGATTCCTAGATGATTTGCCCTAGGTCTTGTCAGAGCGGTTCAGCTTCACAAATTGCTTTTGATTTTCCGTACAGAATCTGCATGTGTTGTTCTTGTGTTCTTGTGTCTGCGTGTGTTGTGTTGTACTAAGCTTCGTCATGCGAAGGGGCTCCTTGATGCCGAAGTGGTCTTTAATTGCGCCTTAATTGGGTTTTATAACAAATCTTAGTGTGGGGCATGATTAAAATAAATGCGTTTGCCAATTTTAGTGATTACCTAAGGAACCGCAAAACATGGCAATGCAGCAATGGATTCTAAAAATTAATGTCTTGTAAATTGAACTCCGGGTGTATTTTTTTTTGCGGAGACAAACCGCCAAATTAACCTTTAATAAATCATAAAACATCAATTTATAAATCAAATTAAGCACAAATGTTTAACCACAATTGCTTCCTCTTTATCTGAACTCCTTCCTGGTATTCTTAAGTTAACCCAGTCACATCTGAAGGATGCGTAGAATGCAGTTTAATAGAACAGATTCACAGAAAAATCTTGGTCTACCTTATCTTCGATTAATAATCATCAACAATGAAAAAAATGCTCCAAATATCCTGGACTAAACTCCGCACTAAGCAATGTTTTCTTGAGGAACTGTAAATAAAAACGAGATTATCCACAAATTCCTGAAACGAGTCATCAACTTCTTCGCCCACTGTCAAAAAAGGCAAAAAGCCGATTATAACTGGCTTTGTGGAAGAATAAAGGAGTAGGGAACGCATACCCATGTAGTCAAACTGGACATGTGGTCAAAGAAGCGACCGGGTGAAGCTATAGACAAAAATCATGGTGGTCAAGATCGAGCGGCTTGGAGAGATATGGTGGCGCGAGTGAACCGAGATAGTGACATCCCTTTTTTTGTCGTGGGTAAATCCTCAAGGAGGGGCATGCCGGCCCTTTTCCGGCTAAAACCCCACGGTGTTCTTCCACTTACCTCTAGCCGGGGGTGAGGTGTACGCTTTCTAGGCACTAGACCACGCCCCCGGCAGATAGTCACATACCTCAGACACGAGGATACGATGTAGAAGAAAGAAAAAAAACCAAGAATCACCACCATCATACTAACCGATGGACGTCCACTGCTGAACAAAGTCATCCCCATAAATTTCCCGGCCGGTTCTATGCCGCCCGCATCTAACGACTCTAAGCTACCTTCACCTAATTACTGAATAAACGATTCTATTCTATTCTATGGTCCGTATGGTGTTCGCATTAAGAATATAGCACCACTCCATCTCCTCCCATGGATGTCGTAAAAGGTGACTTACGGCCGAATACTCAAACGCCATTAAACGTTAAGTCCCCGCTTTAACTATTCGAGAAACCTGATTTTGGTACAAAACCAGGCGACTCAAATTGTTTAAACCAGAGAACCAAATGGAGTTTATTCAAATTAGGGAATGAAACAGCGATTTATAATCGTCAACTTAAAAAAAAACACTCGGTCATGTGTTTCAGCGGAGGAGAAGAAACGGTCCAACGAACTCCCCAGCAGCACTCCCCTACCTTTTATTCTATGCTTTAATGTTTAATACTGTTGTCAATATGTGATACAAAATATTAGCAATATTCATCATCTGAGCTAACACGCGCCATCTCACTTTATCATCATCATCATCATATCAGCCACAGGACGTCTACTGCTGAACAAAGGCCTCTCTCCTTAGATTTCCATAACGATCGGTTACATTTCACTATATGAAAATCTTAAAATGTTTTTTAAAGTAAACGAATCAATCATGTCATTGAAAACGGTGAACCTGCTAACATGTGTATTGTCTTACATTATCATTTATTTGACCTTTAGATGTCACGAATTAATAACCAGATTCCAATAAAATAAATCTGAATTATTAATGAATCTCAATTGATCTCGACAGTCAACGCAAGCACCCGTTTACGAGCTTGACACAAAGATCATGATTTTAGGAGGAACTAGGTGACGCGTCCCTTGGCGCCAGCGTATGCAATGACATTAAAGAGAGCAAGACGACCTTACTGGCAGGGGATTGCAAAAGATTATGAAATTAAATACAAAATAAATCGTCTTCAAATTACCGTCTGTTGCCGGCTAAGATTAGCACCATCTATCCCGTGGGTGTGGTAAAATGTGAGTATGGAATAAGCCCGAGGAAGGGCAGCAGCGTCCTTTGTCCAGAGTGTATTAAAAACTCAAGTGCGATCGCTAACCCGCATGTCAAGCATGGTGATTATGGCCAGACCACAGAACAGTTGTGTGAGGAATACTTCCCAATGATAGCACAACACAAACCCACACCAGTCTTGTGGCAATCTTTGAGGGAGGCCTATATATACAGCAGTGGGCGATATTCATCTGAAATGATGTAATTATTTTACCAGACGCTAGCGTAATGATCGTGTTCAAAACTTCCAATATAAAGATACAAGTTGGTAGCTTCGTAACGAGCGCATGATCAGCGGAACCTGGCTCTCAGCCAAGACAAGGACAACATAGAGAGGTTAAATCGATAGGGCGCATAGTGCTATACTCCCTAACAACAACAATGCTGTCTTTCTATCATGAGTCTATCTTGTAAGACCAGAATCTCTTCCAAAATCAATTTTTTTCTGCTTATAAGCTAACGAACATAAACACAAATTAAAATGTAATTAGAATTAATGTAATCATCTTTTTGGATCACGCGGTTTTTTGATAGCACGTGGCAATTCCATAGATAATAATTTCTGAAATGTACGCGTCTAGCATGAAACGAATCAATTTTACAGATTTTTTTTATGGCTGCGCGGTCCAGATGCGGCACGTGTGGACGCAACACGTAGATATAATTAAAAAAAAACCTCGTACATTTTCTAGGCGTTTCATGTTTGACAATTTTAGAAGGATAAGCAAAGAATTATTTCACGCATTTAAACATACACAAATTTCTTTACAGAAACCAAAGACCTCATCATGTCCGACGAGCCGATACTCCCTGAGGACAGTACATGTTCCTCGGCTTCAATAAAGTCTGAAGAAGACACCGATTCAACTCCAGAAAGTGCCACCGACTCGCTAAATAGCCTTTTTAAGACTACAGACAATAATTGTACGGAAAACTGCATGGACGTCAAGATGGAGTGCGAGGGAGATAAGAAAAAGGGGATGTTATGTTGCAGTAAGTATTTTTTTATTTATTTATTGATAAACATTTTCTTGTACAAACACATCAGCCCGTCAACGTCCACTGCTAACCACGGGCCTCCCAATGATTGGTCATATTGGTCACCACGCTTGGCAGGCGGTCAGAGAGCCCACGCTTGAGGCGTGCCCTGCGGGGGCTGCCAAGCGGCGGATCCTGGTTCATTGGATCGGGCAAGATCTCTCTCTGCCACCAGTAGTGTTATGCTGGCAGAACATGAAAATTGGAGTGCTGTGGTCTCCTTTTGTGAGAGCGTCATGCTCCAGAAGGAGACTGCAGAGCGGGTTCGGGAGAGGGCCGATCCCGCATGGAGAAGGACGAGACGGCGCCGGGGTAAAAACCGCCGGCCGCCCAGGTCCAACCTGCATGAGGCTCTTGTCGTCGCTACATGACGCAGAGCCCGCAGAATGGGGAATCGGCGGGCTCACACCGAGTGGCAGCATGAGGCACGCATATGGTTACCATGTGCGCAATACAGCACAACACACAGTGAGGCTTCGGGAGCAACCTTTATCTCCCCGGGGCGATGATCGCTTTACAGTGACATCTCCAAGATGTGCCTACTGGCTTGGCACCAGTAGGCGGCTCTAGTGTGATCATACGTGGTCCTGGAGCCCCCCTTAGGTGCCGAAGATATATTGACTGTCTGATTTGTATTTTCTTTTAGTACAATAAAGAATAAGCGTGCGGTGCCGGCTCAGAATACCACCACCCCATCTCCTCCCGTGGGTGTCGTAAAAGTCGACTAAGGAATTAGCCGGAGAATGGGCAGCAGCGTCCTTCGAATACATTAACAACTCAACTGCGATCGCCAACCCGTCTGCCAAACGTGGCGATTATGGCAAAACCCCCCATTGAGCCCACAGCACAGCCATATCGGTCGTTGTGGTGATCTTTTGGGGAGGCCTGTGTCCGGCAGTGGACTTCATTCGGCCGAAATGATGAAAGAATTTAAGAAATAAAGTCTTCAGTTTAAATAAAACATATGTGCGAATCAAGTATTTTCAATTGAAAATTCACTCACATTAGCTATTTGTTTACGTTACTATACGTCAAAATATTCGTGCTAGGCCCTCTGATCACCAACCCTGCCAAGCGTGGCTATTATGGCAAAACCCCCCACTGAGCGCACAGCACAGCCATATCGGTCGTTGTGGGGATCTTTGTGGGAGGCCTGTGTCCGGCAGTGGACTTCATTAGGCCGAAATTATGAATGGTGATGATGATGAGGCCCTCTTTATGAAACACGTGTTTTGAGACTGCTTCACTTCATGCAAGTTGCGCAGGATGACCCAGTCAGCTGCTATTAAGTATGCTAAATTATTCTTTCCTTCCGATTTTGAACAAATTAAACTGGTTCTATATATATTCTATGTAAGTAATTTGAATACGGTTAGTTCGATCAATGTCACAAAAATAAACATAAATTAATTTATATTAGCAATTAATTTATAATTGTGGTGCCCAGCGAAGGATAGGTCAACCTTTCTCTTTCCGTAGGTTTCGTAAAGGGCAAATAACCGAACAATTCGTGCATCGGCCGCGCAGCCTTTGACGTCATATGAATCTTGACTCGCACGTAGACCGCGTGGCCTATGCGAGACTACTTTGGTCATGGCTTTTTTATATTTATAATAAAATAGTATCTTTTTTAAACGATGTCCCCACCGTACGATTTCTCCTACGTTGTGATATTTGTTCCGAACGGGGTTCGAACCGTTTACAAGCGCGGAAATTCAAGCTGACATGTGGCTAGACACTGCAAAAATCGTGCCGTCAAAACACAAGTACTAACGTCATAAATAGATCAAGTTGTTGCAGTTCTCCTAACATGTATATATTTAACTGCCACGGCATATCATTTATTATTGTGGTATGTTCCATCTTTACACATTATCCTACATTTTTCTCGGTATATATTTTACAATAATTTGTATCAATCAACATTGTAATCTCAATTATTTTAAAAGAGTATCCATGGAGTTTCTTGCCGGCTCTTCTCCACGAGATCAACTATTTGGAACCGTGCAACTTAGATTCTGACGTTTCATAAGTGTCAATATTTGGTTTATTAGAAATAAAAAACTTTGACTTTGACTTTATGTGGGGTAAGACCCCGGTATTTGTAAAATATGTAAAATAAATTTAAAATAGACTATCTTAAGAGGATGGGCAGCAGCTGCCGAGTGCCAATAACTACAAGCTTCAACAGGAATACAGGCTCGCTTATTATGAATGTTTATTGTAGCTGTCCATTATCAGCAGGCCCATGGTCAGTGGAAGACGTTTACATGATCATATAGTTATTTTAAAATAATAGTTTGCTTACTTGTCAGTCCATAAACAACCTTATGAAGAAACCTTAGAACATTATACCACCTTGAAGGACAGTTGGCACATGCAATGTGTAACTATTTGAACGGTGACGGATATGACACCATTCTCTGAACGGCACGTTAGGGCGCTACCATTTTCTTTTGAATGCTGCTATCGAAAAATATATAATAAGTTATGACGACTTGTGATGTGACGGAAATATATAATAATATTAATAATATATATAACTATAGGCTAACTATAACGAGTACCTTTTTTTAAACTTAATTTTTTTATTGGGCTTAGTGGAAATTCTACATGAACTTCCTCCGCCCCGGGGAAGGACGGAGGGACATGCCGGACTCCTACCGGCTAAAACCACTGGGGTGGTCTTCTTCGGCATCTAAGGGGGGCTCCAGGTCCTCATGTGATCACACTAGAGAACCCTAAAAAGTACCTAAAAACATTATCTATACACTTGTGATAAAGATTTTTATCTTTTTAAACGTTGCCCCACACTAGGATTTCTCCTGTGTCGTGGGTGCGCTTACAGACATGAATTCCACATACAATACACCCAGACCCGGAACAACTACCTGCAGATCATACAAATATTTGTTCGGTGCGGGAATCGAACCCACGACCCGGAGCGCAGCAGTCGACTGTATCAGCCACTGCACCAACCGTGCCGTCAATTAAATCTAAGTTGATTATAGTTTGCGGCAGTGGTCCGCAAAAGACTTTACTAATTACTATCCTTGAATTCTTTATCTTTATCATTTATTATCCAAAAGTAGAAACCTCATTTAAGACAGAGAGTAACATAAACTCCAAACTTCCTCATTCCCATTTTCGGTAGATAATAGACAAAGTTATTCTATTTTTAATCTGTATGTTGACAAAGGAACCATATATATTCAGCCTAGTTGCGATGTCGCTTGACAATGAACGTCCTAGGGCTACAAATACATAAATAGTGTTACATCATGTTTTGCATACTAAAAATTATGTCAAAGTGTGTATCGCACTTAAAGTTTGGGGTTCCGTAAGTCAAAATTATTCTTTCTTTCTTCTTCTGCCCTATATTATATATTTTTATCGAGAGATTTACTCCAGCACTCACTTAACAGACCGGTATACCACCCTCGCCGCCGAGGATGCCCGCCTCATCGAAGTCGCGGAGGCCTATCGCCACGACACCTCCATCCGTTCAGTTAACTACTCCCCCCCGTCTCTTACTCTTACTCGCGCCAGCCCGTCCGAGCTTGTAGTATTAAATGTCCCCTAAAAGAAGATCACCACAACGACCGATATGGGTGTGTTGTGGGCTCATTGGGGGGTTTTGCCATAATCGCCACGCTTGGCAGACGGGTTGGCGATCGCAGTTGAGTTGTTAATACACTCGAAGGACGCTGCTGCCCATCCTCCGGATAATCCCTTAGTCGACTTTTACGACACCCACGGGAGGAGATGAGGTGGTGGTATTCTGAGCCGACATCACACGGCACCGATCCAGCTGTCCCCTAAACAAATAGCTTGTAAACTTCAGTAACGCTTTAAGCCGAGGTTCGTTTACCGCAGGTGGCGCCCTTAACGCAGTTGCTTAGTTTATAATAATGTTAATTTTAAGTCTTGCTGGTGGCTTCGCCAGAAATGTCCGGTTAAGCAGCCACATTTCCCTGAAATGTTTGCGAGAAGCCCATAAAATAAAATAAAAATACTCCAACACATGCGACGCGATGCCAAATTAGGTTGAATATTAATGAAAAAAGAACATGGCTAATTAAAACGGTAAAATGTTCAGAAATGAGCGCGTGAGATAAGGTTCTAAGCGGTAGTAGACGCGCTGCCATAAGGCGCGCCTGCAACGCGACTGCAGCGGTGGCTGGAATGACCCGATACGGAACCGAGGCTTGAGAAGCGGCATGACGCTCTCGCCTTTTTCGGGACACGGATTTATGCTATCGGTATCGGTATCTGTGTCCTAAATAAAGCCTGCCCGGAGAACAATACGCAGCAGCTTTGGAGGAGTGCACGGCTTAGGTGGCGCTCAGTTATCTTTCTCTCTCTCGGCTCGGGTCGTGCCTTTGCTCATAGTGAAGACTGAGAACGCGTGAGAAGCACCTCCTTTTTCGAGGAGGTGATTTATATCATTGAGGAGGCGTTGGAAAGGGAGAGGGAACCGATTACTCTCTCCTCCTCCTCTCCAAGAGCAGGTACTTACTGCAGTTTTCCTAAACAGTTCTCTGAACCCAAAAGACTGCCAACAACACTACTGCTCAAATTTATCATTCCAATTTATTCCTTAACACTACAGAATAAGTTTCACAATCATAATACAATACAAACAGTTTCATCTATGTAAATTTAAGTTTGCCAAAAAGGTACTGCCTAGGTTACGTCGGTCGTACTATAAGGCCTAATGACGTCATAGTAATGACGTGATAGACAGCTAAGTTGGATATTGAGGTCGGGATACTATTAATCTGTATTTTTATTAGTCGTTAAGGAAAACTGTTGTCGTCTAGGCTTACAGTAGGATGGGTGGCATTAACATATAATGGATGGATTAGATTGTTATCTGTAACAGTCAGCTGATGAAAATGGATGACCTAAGTGACAGTATATGGGTTCAAGGTCGTGGTTTGGATTGCCTGTTACCGCTAGTGATGTTACGAATTCGATTAAGTATACACACATGAAAAAGAACAAAACTACCATAGTAATTTATAACTGGCAACACAAAATAATTATTGAGCAACATTGCACACGAAACGTTACACATACATAGTACGTTGCATTCTTTGACCTTGAAATTTTACTCTCATCGCGCCCGAATACTTAAGTTCCACAATGAAAATACTACTAGTAAAACTAAAAATATAAAATATAAGCTGAGATTATGCGTCGTATTCATTCATTAAGAGCTGTCACTCATAAGCTAAGTGACAACTCTTTTTGGCTGTGACGTTGCCTCTGACCCAACAACAACGGCGCTTTCTTTCAGCGACAACCCTTGTGACGCAGTGACGTCTTCTGACTTTGCGAATATTACGGATTTTTACTTAGATAAAATAATAATATCAACAAATTCACATGAACGTTTAATATTTGCATTTCAGTAGTCACTGAAATGTCCGGACGTATATATAAATGTCCGGACCTTTTGCGAAATGTCCAGCTTTTTGACAGGACTTTTCAAATTTCGAAATGGTACCAAATTATACCGCGTCTAGGCCTGGAAATCTCAAACCTAAGCCTAAATTCGCCTTGCACATCTCGTCGAGAATAACAGGCGTAATAACAATAAACAGATCTTCTTTCTTATCAATCAATGAAATGTTATCAACAGGAACTCCTAGCCTTTCCTATCTCTGGGCGTTTATAGACAGATTGCTTATTTTGCTATTGTCCCTTGAAGACAGCATTCATTAGATACTTCTGTATATTCGACGTAAATGTGACTAATCTACCCGGTCGGCTTATCAATTCCGGTCATATTATTACTAATACTTTATATGTACATTGATAGTACACAAGGTAGACTTGAAGCTTGACTTAATGACTAATGAGAGAAGTTGAAACAGTGCAACTTTGAGTAAAAAAAAATATAGCTCCCTACACCAACGCAGAAATGATTTTTTGGTCTATCTTGCGTATATAAAGCTGTGCGAACCGATCCCCATTATTTCACAGCGCACTCTATGTCAAAGTCAAAGTCAAATATTTTCATTTCAAATAAAGCAATTACTGGCACGATATAAAACGTCAGAATTTAACTTGCACGATTCCAATTCGTTGATTCTATGGAGAAGAGCCGGCAAGAAACTCCATGTATACTCTTTTAAAATACTTAAGATAACAATGTTGAACAAGAACATAATTATAAAAAACTTTATCAATACATTTATCGAAAATAAATAAAGCAGCTATAAAATAACCAAATATATCTGAAGTGCTATTTGTACTGTACAAATAGCACTTCAGATATATTTGGTTACCAGGGAATTCACATGTACAGAAAAGAGCTAACGCCATATATGTCCCTATCGTCAACATGTATTTAATACTATAGCAGACCTTTTTAGCAGATTTTTTAACGTGTGCTTTAAACTATCCATGCCATTACACCAGTTCGAAAAAGTACTAAAGGTGGCATAACCTTCCTTCTGATTGACGAACATACTCTCAAGACTTGGGAAGTACCAATCTGAATCCATACCAGCCGGGAACAGACGTCAAGTTGTCATCAGGCTGGCGGAGTGCCCGACTTGAGTGACGCAGCGCCATGACATCATCGCTGAGGTCAAAGATGGTGACCTCTAAGGCGTGATCCATCGTCCGGAGTAAAAGCGCGTGGGATGCCGTGACCTTTTACGAAGACGTGATGCACGCGAAAGAGGCGGCGAAACGGGAGGGGAAACCGACCACTCCTTTCCCCTCAAAAGCGTACCGGCTGTAGACGGGTGATAACCGATATCCGGCCTTCATGAGTTGCAGTCTGCAGATGACGAACTTGGGGTAGTCCATCGCCCACCCAGAAGCAGGCCCGAGAGGGCAGCGCGCGGCGTACGCCTCTCTCATAGGGATGTACGGCTGACCAAGACATGGGGCCCGTCAGACCAAGTAGCAGGCCGAGACCTACCGGGGGTGTAGCGAGAAGACAGCGGTGTGCATGTGGTCACGTACCGCTGTGTGCGCATAGTGAGGCTTCGGGGGAATCCTTTACAATCCCCTCGAGAGATGCCTGGGGGGGTGGCCTATTTACAGTTGCCTTCCCTTCGCTAGAGGGGATGACCGCCTTACAGTCATCCCCTCCGAGATGTGCCTATAGGCGTGGCACCAATGGGTGGCTCTAGATGGAGATCTTTCGAGTTCCTGGAGCCTCCCTTCAGTGCCGACGATGATCACTCCGGTGGTTGTAGCCGGTAGGAGTCCTGCATGCCCCTTCGCCCTTTCCCGGGGCGAAGGAAGTACATGAGGAATTTCCACCGGATCAATAAAAAAAAAAAGGCCGACACCTACCAGGGGTGTGGCGTAGATCCTGTGGGGTTTTTAGTCGGTAAAAGTCCGGTACACCACGCCATCCGTGTGGTGTCCGGATTAAGAATATAGCACCACTCCGTCTCCTTCCATCTGATGTCGTAAAAGGCCACTAAGGGATTAGCTGGAGGATGGCCAGCAGTGTCGTTCGAGTACATTTATAACTCAACTGCGATCGCCAACCCGTCTGCCAAGCGTGGCGAATATGGCAATATCCCCCAATGAGCGCACAACTCAAACCCATACCGGTCATAGGCATATCCGTAATCCTAAATCTAAAGATTTTGGATTAGATTGATCATGAATTTCGACCATTAGTTAATCACAATTATAAGTATTGTGTTAGTTTCTCAAATTGTTTATTTTGTGTTGTTCAAGGTCAACTGTTTCCATTTATTATACCTATGACAAAATCATTATTTTTGATGAATAAATTACTGTTATTTATAAACAAAAGTAACAGGCGATATAATTACTGCAGATTTTTTTTATCAACATTCACAAAATAAACTAGTAACCAGAATAATTAAGATTAAAAACGTGGAGTGGTTCCGTAGTGTTATTTTTTACGAATTTGATGACGCAGCGGTTTGATGAATGATGATTAACTTTAATGATGTTTTCACGGTCAAATGTTTCTTGTTGGTACGAGTACCAAATACAGCAACACGATTTTCCTCCTAACTCTAAACATTCGCCGTGATAGCCCTCTGGTCTACCGCCTCGCTTCATCAGGACTTGTCGCGAGTTGAAAGTCTGACACGAGTTAATGTGACTTTTCAATGTCACAAAACTTAAGATACTACTCACTTTTAACGGGGAAGAAAAACATAACAAGCAAACTTGGATATAATGGTCCAAAATCGCCAACACGTGTGTGTGCATGCGATTATCGAGATTTGAGCAGCGAGCATTGTGCGCGGTCAGCTGTAGTATAACCTCAATTCTAAACACGTGTAAATATTTTTTGAACTTATTTTTTGATATTGTTATAATTCACACGGATTTTAAATATTGTGTCGTTATTGCTAGTAAGGAACTTTGTTCCTAACAGGGGTCCCCCAACCGCACAATTATTTATTTGATTCGAGTCCCGATTTTTTTGCGCTGTTACAAGCGCCATGTTTGCGGATAAACTAAAGTTATTGCGGGTCGATGTTTACGAGCAGACAAAACGATATACCCTCTTCCTTAAACGTTTTGCGCACTACCACTGTCACTTAAGTATCTCACAACTCGATTTTGTTCCCGACACACGACCGAAACGAAATATTGGAAACTCGAATCAAATAAAAAAACATGGTAAATATCCCGTTTTCAGTTCTAATAATAATGTCAGTGATCATTTCAGTTTAAAAATTTATATGGTCATCAATGGTCTACCTTTTCTGTGGGTCAGTACATTATCATCAACACTGCCACCAAGAATGGTAAAAACATGCTACTTTGCGTTGGTACACTCGATTTCGCAATATGGGGTTGAGTTCTGAGGGCGCGCTGCCGATTGGAGCGTGCTTTCAGGATGCAAAAGCGCGCCGTAAGAGCAATATCGCGAGTGCCGTGGGAGGTAACAGCGAAACCGTTGTTTCAAAAATTAAGAATTCTCACTCTTCCCTCTATGGTGATATTACAGGCGGCAGTGTATGTGCGGCAAAACCTAACGGACTACGCAAGACATGGGGATGTTCATAGTTACTGTACTCGCGGTAGAAACAAGGTGGCCAGTATCTCACACACCCTAACTAAATCAGGAAAGTTGATTCATATAATGGGTCCGGTAGTATATAATCGGTTGCCGGAGAATATTGTCGCCGTGACTTCAGACAATGCTTTTAAAAGCAAGCTTAAATGTTGTACACTTTTATGAAATGAATAATCTTAATTACTATTTATGACTTATAATTATGTAAATTATCAATAAATAAACTAAACTAAACTAAACTTTATTACCCAAAAGACATCCACAGCTGAACTCTAAATCTCTTGCTAGTGGTAGCGTTGTGTATCGGGTCGTTTGGTTCCCTACAAAATGGTTGAGCTAAGCGATGCTGATGCATGCGCCATGCTCGTAAACGGGCACCGTCTGTCGGGACTGGTCAGCCGTTAACTGCCATGGCAAATAAATATTATTATATTATTGTAGTGTGAAGTTCTTTACACATAAACCTAAATTATTCTCGTTATATATTTTACTAACTGTATAATTAGGTAGGTCCAACTTCAAGAATGCGGTCAATCGTCGAATCCGTCTCGGCTGGGCAGTGTTCGGAAAACTTCGCCACTGGTTTATTTCAAATTAAAATATTTGACATTGAACAAAGGCGCCCCCTATAAGTTTTCACAATTGTGTCAGAATTATGGGGGGATCTTTCCGGTATTCACTACGCCTACAGGTCAGCGCAGAATACTGCTGTGACACAGAAGGGACACTGCTGCCCATCCCTTTGGTATAGAGTCCCTTAGTTGCCTCTTACGACCTCCACGGGAGATCTCCTCCTATCCGTGAATGTCGTAAAAGGCAACTGGTATTAGTATGTTTTTATCCTGAACACCTTAAATGCTCTAAGTGAACACCACACGTACCGGTCTCTTTATCACTCTCACGGACCTCTAATAGAAGTGATTGTTTTACATGTAGTAGTTTTTTTCAATTTTGTAACTCTCATTACTCGCAAGGCTATTGAACATAATAATATGCTACACAAATATTCATCGGTTTTATTATGAAACGACGGCATCATCACGCTGTGACTAAGAAATTGTCTTTCTGCGCTACGTATGCCAGGTTCAATCCCCGCAGGAAAATATTGTATGATCTACCTACTTAAAGAAGTTAATAATCTTCTACTAAACGCAGTAAAAAAACAAATGTCCAAATCTCTCAACGGTAATTGTGACCCATATACAATACAAAACACTTTATTGTACACCAGATGTAACAAAAAAACGAAAACCAAATAAATAAATTGACATGTCCAAAGAGTGATATTATCGCACTCGGCGATTTCTGCCTAATCCTCCTTCCTTTCTGCCTGAGATAGAATAAAATAACTTTTTAAAATCTGTTAGGACGCCTGTCACCTTAGTCATCCTGCGACCACGAACGCTGCAAAGTATTCGAAGCGTCCGCTTCATCATATCAGGCAAAGGATGTCCACTGCTAAACAAAGGCCTCCCTTTTAGATTTCCACAAGGAGGAGTTACATGCCGCCCTCATCCAACGACTCCCAGCGATCCTAACCAGGTCATCTTTCCGCCTCGTTGGAGGTCGTCCCACGCTGCGTTTTCCGGTGCGCGGTCTCCACTCGAGAACCTTTATGTCCCAACGGCCATCAGTTCTACGGGCAGATTGCTCGCAGTGTGGGACGACCTCCAACGAGGTGGCAAACAACCTAGTGAGGGTCGCTGGGAGTCGTTGGATGAGGGCGGCATGTAAAACACTTTCTAACGTCCATTTAAAAGTGTTTTACTATAATGTATAATAATCGCGAAAACCTAAGACATTACTACGTTCTTTAAGATAGTAGGGGGTAGATGGACTGTACAGAATACTGTATAAAAGCCGAAGAATATGAGTACTCCGACGAAGGCGTATAGGGAGCCACTTGTGCTTAATACGATCCTCTGACACATGATCATATAATGATACAAATCAAACTTGACGGGAAAGAATTAAATGTGGGTCTCCTCGACTGTGTTTTTGGGTGTTACTGTAGACTCAAAATTGCTGAGGGGAACCCATATAAAGGCACTCTCAGGCAAACTAAGTTCTGCTGCATGAGCCGTTAAAAAATTAGATAGGGTTACGGACATGACTACAGCTAGGTCTTTATATTTATTTAGTATCACCGGGGCGGAGGAAGAAACGTGATGCATTTTCACCGGCATAAATTTAAAAAGTAAGTATATTTTGCGTACTTACACAGTATTATGTCTTACGGCAATTTACTGTGGGGATCGGCTGCTGACGTTGACTCTATTTGCATTACAGAAAAGAGCAGTGCGAGCTATATAACCTAGACACTCGTGATTCACTGCTCCGGGAACTATTTAAGGAGATAAACATACTTACTCTACCATCCTTATATATATATTGACAGCACGATTGGTGCAGTGGCTGATACAGTCGGCTACTGCCCTCCGGGTCGTGGGTTCGATTCCCGCAACGAACAAATATTTGTATGATCTGCAGGTAGTTATGTCGGGTCTGGGTGTATTGTGTGTGGAATTTATGTCTGTTAATGCACCCACGGCACATGAGAAGTCCAAGTGTGGGGCAACTTTATTAAAAAAAAAAAAAAAATTTTTAATTATAGGTACATCCCCAAAATGTAGCTAATTTGAATAAGTGCCGTGCATAACGTTGCAACAAGAACGAGCTCGCTGTACCTGCCTTTAGACTTAGTGGAACCGGTTAGTCGTTATGGGACAATAAAATAAAATAAAATTCCCTGTAATATTACGACTTAACAGAAATAAGATTCAATTTGACGCCACGGTTGATGCAATGGCTGAAACTGTCGGCTGCTGCGCACCGGGTCGTGGGTTCGATTCCCGCACGGAACAAATATAATAAAGAAAAATATAGTATCGAAAGCCTACTTACTTCCTACTATAATATAAATCGTTACATCGACGAAAGAGATGCCTGGCAAACGTTTCCCTCCTGCACATTGCGACTCTCAGGCGCTTTATATTTTATTCTTTTCTTTATTTCGGTTCCCTACAATACAACAATACAAGTTTTTTGCACACTATTCCTATATTTTCTCGGTATGTTTTACCAACATTTATAAAAGAGTTAAAGGGATTGTATCGGGTATACAGATTTTCGTATTTTCCAACTTTTCGGGAGCACAGGCATCTAGGATGCCGTGTGTGTGTGGTGGAAGATCTCCAAAGTAACAATTTGAGAGCGCCACATCTTCGTTTCGAACACTTTGCAGCGTTCGTTTCCCGGGTTTATAATCCCCTGTAAGGGGGAACCCCACAGAAATAGGAAATAAGGAGAAGTGGTATGGGGCCGTAACAGCGCCACCGCGACATGCACAATCTGGGCCGTTCGGAGAAAATGGCCGTTTTATAACATCAGTTGAGATTTGATCGCGTAAGTGAAACTTTATTAAAGTCTCGTGTTGTTCGGGGACAACATGCAAAAACCGAAGTGAAAATAATAACTTTATCAATGAAGGAATCATACAAGTGAAGGAGTTTTCGTGTATTTGTCTATAAAAAGAATAAATAAAAAATTATTGTTTACATTTGGATTGATGGAGCAGAACGACATTATTATTTTTGTACAAAATACAATGCTTCTTATCTACCACTTTTAACTAGCAATCAGTGAATAACAAACGCAGTGAATAGAAGAGCGAATGGTACACCCAATAAACTTACGTGTTGCGTGGTACGGCTGTCGTGTGCGGTCCGTACGCTCGGTATGATTGGCTACAACCTACAAAGTCGTGGGTGTGTTTTAGTGTGAGAAACCAATTATAATGTGTTTATTCAGTTCATTGGATGAGAACTTGTAAAACTGTGTGCATTAATGTGCTTTTATGAAGAATGGTAGTGGGAAAATGGATTTCTAGGCTCGCATACATTTTGATCGACATGACATATCTCCTTTCTTCCAATATCTTTGGGGAACCTGGTCTTTTGATAGGCTTACGCGGGGACATGGGTCCAACACGCAGAGGCCCTTTAGAGAATTATAATCTAAAATGTAAATGGGACACCAACCGGGGACTCTCCATAGCTGCACTATAAAATGAAGTCATGGATTATCCCCGGTGGTGTAAGGCTATTGTATGAGATGGAAACTATAACGATAAGGTCTATTGCAATGGGTGTTATATGGAATAAAAATACTAATAAATACGGGAACAACGGCGTCTGCCTTTCGACCGTGAACGTGAAATTCTGTAGCAGACGGTGACTCGCCACTCACAAGATGGGCCCCCTAAATGGTCACCACCACTACTACTACTATTACACCACTTATTATAATATTATTAATTGGTTCTTTTTTTATTGATCCGGTGGAAATACATAATGTACTTCCTACGCCCCGGGAAAGGGCGGAGGGGCATGCCGGACTCCTACCGGCTAAAACCACCGGAGTGGTCATCTTCGGCACCGTAGGGAGTCTCTAGGAACTCGGAAGATCTCCATCTAGAGCCACCCATTGGTGCCACGCCTTTAGGCACATCTCGGAGGGGATGACTGTAAAGCGGTCATCCCCTCTAGCGGAGGGAGGACGACTGTAAAGAGGCCAGTTCTCAGGCACTTCTCGGGGGAATTGTAAAGGATTCCCCCGAAGCCTCGCTATGCGCTGTACTGCGCACACGGCGGTACGTGACCACATACACACTGCTGTCTTCCCGGGAGATATCGCACACACCTAGTGTTGACGTATTGTCTATGCAAATTATGGCACACTCAAGCTATTTAAAAAATAATCTAGGTAATATTTATTCTTTCATGGACTTACGTAACTGTTTTGTTTCAGATCCCGTTGTCCAATGCGTGTGGGGGGTTCTACTTATACTTATATCATTAAGTACCTTTATATTCACTCCTCTAGACTTCATGCTACTGGAGAAATTGAATATGCGACCAGGTGAGTTCAGTTCTAAATCTTATCTTCTTCTGTTCTCCGTACTTCTCAGCACGAGCTATATTTCACATGTAAATAGCTCATTCCGTGAGGAACATGAAGAATCTACACGAGTGACGATACTTATATTAAATACGTCTGGCGCGCCCTGAACAGTCAGCCCCAATTTAGTTACCGATAATGTAGACTAGGTAATCTTTCTAAATCCTATAGTAATTATTGAGATCTTAGTGGCTCGGAAGTCTACAATTTTTATTTATATTATTTATTTTTAAAAAACGTTGCCCCACACTAGGATTTCTCCTGTGTCGTGGGTGCGTTTACAGACATAAATTCCACACACAATACACCCAGACCCGGAACAACTACCTGCAGATCATACAAATATTTGTTCCGTGTGGGAATCGAACCCACGATCCGGAGCGCAGCAGCCGACTGTATCAGTCACTGCACCAACCGTGCCGTCAATTAAAACACTTCTCAAACTCAAACTCAGTTTTTATTTAATATATCCCTAAATGCCTACTTAAGAAAAGTCTAAAGTTAAGGTGGTACGGTTCGAAAAAGTATCTTATGGAGAAGAGCGGGTAGGAAACTCTACAGACACTTTAAAAAAAGTAATATTACAATTTTGTTTATTACATTTTAACACGTCAGGTATGTGAAAATAAAGTGGACTATACGTGAAATACCTACACACAATAATAAACACACGATTGCTTCTGTAATACAGAAATCAGAAATTCAGAATTAATAACACACAGGTAACACTGGTACGAATCGAAAGTTTTCACATTTACATTATGTAGAAGATACTAAATTATATATTATAAAGGGCATTAAGGGTACCAAAGCTGTAAACAATGGCATATAGTATATATAAACATGTCAAAAATGACATATATATTATGTCCTACACAAAGTGTAGGTAATTGAAATAACCCAAAACCTGAAACTAGTTTGTTCAGAATCGAGATTAGAACCGATTAGACTACTTTTTAATTTGATTTATCATTACAAATAGTACCTAAATACCTACACCACCCGGGGTTACCTTTGCGCAGCTAATATACACTTACTTTTAAACTTGTTAGGTATATAACATGTTGCCATTGAACTTTTGAGTCACATTTCTTTGCCAAAGTCTTCAAAACTTAGCGGAATGGACGCTGCTGCCCATCCCTCTGCTTTAGATTCCCTTAGTTGCCTTTTGCAAAATCCACCGGGGGCCACTACATCTCCTCCAAGAATATTCTTAATCCACACAACACGGATAAAAATAGAGGGTCATTATCATTATCACACCAGTCAAAGGACGTCCATTGCTGAACCAAGGGCTCCCCATAGATTTCCACAACGAGCGGTTACTTGCCGCCCGCATCCAACGACTCCCAGCGACCTTCACCAGGTCGTCTGTCCACCTCGTGCCACACTGCATTGTCCGGTGCGAGGTCTCCACTTTTGTGCCCCGCCCATTGCAACTTCAGTTTACTAATCCATTCAGCTATGTCGGAAACTTTAGTTCTTCTACGGATCTCCTTATTTCTAATTCGGCTTCGTAGAAAAATACTGAGCATAGCTTGAGCATAGCTCTTTGCATAGCTCACTAAGTGACCTTGAGCTATCTGATAAGGCCTATAGTGAGTGACCACGTCTCTGTTCCATGTCATCACTGGTAACACACACTAGTTAAAGACTCGTCTTGAGGCATTGTGGTATTGCTGACGAGAAGATGTTGCCAAGTTTCCCGAATGCTGTCCAGCCGAGTCGGATTCGACAACTGACCTCTTTCTCGAAGTTCGACCTACCTAACTGGACAAATAAAGGTTGCTTTTATAAAAATATTTACTTATTTTATTTGACGGCACGGTTGGTGCAGTGGCTGATACAGTTGGCTGCTGCACTCCGGGTCGCAACAAATATTTGTATGATCTGCAGGTAGTTTTTCCGGTTCTGGGTGTATTGTATGTGGAATTCATGTCTGTAAACGCACCCACGACACTGGATAAATCCTAGTGTGGGGTAGCGTTTTAAAAAAAAAACTTGGCCACAATTTAAACTTGTAATTATTAGCCTAATCATTTCCCACTATGTTGTGGTCGGCTTCCGTCTAACCTATACGGCTGAATATCAGTGGTGTATACGAACACGCCGTCACCTGACCAACGCAATCCAAACACTGGGATAGGTATACTGATATGACTGTTCGTAAAGATCGTAAATGGATATGACAACCGAACCGATAGCTAACTCTGGTCCTAGCCACGGATGGGATAGGCGGAACCCGGTGCATCAGACTATCATTATTTCAGACGAAAAACGTCCACAGGTGGACAGAAGCTTCCCCTAAAGATTATTACAACGACCGCTATGAGTTTGTTGTGGGCCCATTGGGGGGTTTTGACATTATCGCCACGCTTGGCAGACGGGTTGGTCATTGCAGTTGAGTTGGTAATGTACGCAACGGACGCTGCTGCCCATCCTCCGGCTAATTCGCTCTCTAATCGTCTTTTACGATACCCACGGGGTGAAATAGGGTGGTGGTATTCTTAGCCACAAAAATAATACTTAAAAAAGTACGTAAAAACGCCCACAACCTTCACCGCTTTTTAGAATTTAAATTGAAAAGTAGAAGCGACGCTACAAACTCCCCAGCGACATGTCTCTGTCTGCCATTTTATTTTTATTTCATCATCATCATTTCGGCCGAATGAAGTCCACTGCTGGACACAGGCCTCCCGCAAAGATCACCACAACGACCGATATGGGTGTGTTGTGGGCACATTGGAGGGTTTCGCCATAATCGCCACGCTTGGCAGACGGGTTGGCGATCGCAGTTGAGTTGTTAATGTACTCGAAGGACGCTGCTGCCCATCCTCCGGCTAATCCCTTAGTCGACTTTTACGACACCCTCAGGAGGAGATGGGGTGGTGGTATTCTGAGCCGGCACCACACGGCATTTTTATTTACTTTAATAATAATAATGATTGCTTTATATAAAACCTAGCAAAATCTAAAACGTTACGAGCAATAGATGGTATGGTATTGCTACATATTAGCTAGCCTACATCCTTATACATATAAATAATAAAATATTGAAGCAATACACTCACTATAATTGTGTAATACATAATTTACATTGTACGTAAAGCATATACTGGGAGCGGGTCCACTGACATGTGCAATAGTATAAATGCTATCAGTCTGGGTTATTGCGAAAAAAAAAGAGGTAATGCATTTAGGATCGAAGGTGGTTAAAGTGAACAGTTGAACACACTAGACGTCCATCGACTGGCCTAAGAGATGGCGGCACCCGGTGGTCGCACACGGCCGTGCTCACTACAAGGTGTACAGTATCGGTATCAGGGGTAAATGGCCACGCGACGTACTATGGTGATGCACCGGTGCGTTCAACTGGAGACCCCAGTGTATGTACCTACTGAAGACGGCCACTGTATAATAAGGTTCTAGCCGGTATGAGCCGAGTTTCTCGAGGCGGAGGAAGTCTGGCCGATTTCCTCACGTTTTCGGTTTAACTTCTTAGATCGATCGATTTAGGTGCAACCATTATGCGAGCTCCTCAGACCTGTGAACTTAAATGATGTATAGTTTTACACTTCAAAAGATGGCATGATGATAATCTCTTGTCCATAATCGCTCTCAACAATGTTGTCACTGACCTCAAGGTGTTGTCACGACCTAGCTAGACATATTTCCGATGACCTTAAACTTGTAAGTGGCATGCCGAAAGTGTATTGTCATGTCCAATGTCCGGAAAAGGTAGTAATGCCGGCTGTACACGCTCGCTAAGAGGCTCTCGCCGAGTATCTCGGGATGGAAGCCCGAGACAAGTGTTCACTAAGTACACACTTATGGAGTCATTGAGTTTAAGACATTTGCCAAGATGGGCGTGGAGGCTGCTGCTATTACTCGTCTGTGTATTATTAGCTACTATTTTTTGGTATATACGACGGTAAATCTAGAAGTTTTTAGAAAATCAAAAACGGAATGATGTAGGAACTTTTTAATAATTTTATTGTTTTTCGAAGTAGTCTCCGGCACTTTCTAGGCACCGTCGAATGCGATGGATCCATTGACTGAAACAGTAAGCCCACTATTCTTTAGGGATCATTTCCACTTTTACCGATGTAGCCACGGCTGATCGGCATCTTCTGGCTTCATAAAGCGAATTGTTCTGACGAGGGCTACGGTAGAATCAGGGGAACGTCTCCAGATAAATAATTATCTTTCTCATCGAGTTTTCTACTAATCACCACTACTGAGGCTGTTGCTGAAAATCAGCGCTGTTGGCTCGTCCTGTTGCTACAACATTAAGCTGAACAACAACCTATGTTTTGCGCTTTTGCGATGCATTATTTTCACATAAGATCGTAATAATAAAACACTTTTAAACGGATTCTATCGCGTATATTTTGATTTTTGATTTTCCTGACGTTTCGAATACTTTGCAGCATTCGTGGTCGCAGGATGACTAAGGTGACAGGCGTCGTTACAGATTTTAAAAAGTTATTTTATTTTATCTACCGTACAATTTTAATCAAAAAATTAGTTTCGATGCACGCAGTAATCACTCACAGTGTCTTGATGTTTCTTAGTGCGGTATCTTGTTTGGGACTTTATTATTTTAATGACTGGATTCCAAACAGGTGGTACCTGCCAACCATCTTCTCTATTAAAATTAGGATGTTTTTTAATTTCAATAGCCTCACGAAACATTCTAGGTACATATCGGTTCTCTTTTGGTACCACCTGTTTGGAATCCAGTCATTAAAATAATAAAGTCCCAAACAAGATACCGCACTAAGAAACATCAAGACACTGTGAGTGATTACTGCGTGCATCGAAACTAATTTTTTGATTAAAATTGTACGGTAGATAAAATAAAATAACTTTTTAAAATCTGTAACGACGCCTGTCACCTTAGTCATCCTGCGACCACGAATGCTGCAAAGTATTCGAAACGTCAGGAAAATCAAAAATCAAAATATACGCGATAGAATCCGTTTAAAAGTGTTTTATTATAATGTGTAATAATCGCGAAAATCTAAGACATTACTATAAGATCGTAAATTATGTAATCGTTCGTGGGCAATGGCATTGATAACTTCCAAAGTAAATATTCTCTTTCTGGTTCTCAACCATAAACAAGAACATTTTAAGTCCTTTGGCCATTTTAATAGTAATATGTTCAGTGTTGCCAGCGCGAATACGTGTTTCTTCTTCCTTAACTAATATAAACATTTTGTGCGTCGACGTTAGTTGAAAAGATTAATTATGTTTCGTTTTTCTTTTCTTTCTTCCTTTGAGTTAAGTTTTATTTTGGAGAATAAATAAAAGTTGCTAGGTGCCAGGTCGAGACTGTAAGGCGGATGACTCACTAATTCCACAGCTTCCATAGACAAATATTCGATTGTCCGTCCGGCGGAGTGAGCTGGAGTGTTGTGTGATAGAGGGGGATCCTGCTTGACCTGCCTAACATACCAATCTGCGTAACAGTCCTTTTATGCTCTAGCGCATTTGTTGCGAAATTATCCGTAAAGTTTAAATAATGAGGCAATCATCTTTTCCCTTGATTTCTGCCCTTCTTTACTTTTGTTGGCAAATCTTCGAAACATCCATTAAGCAGATTATGTTTCCGTTTCGTGATCGTAACAATATATCCAGCTTTCATCACATGTGACGATGTCAAATTTATTTATTTATTTCAAACAATACAAGCTTACAGTGCGGACCAAAACGCTTATATGTTATGCTACTTCTTTTAAAAAACAAATCAAATCAATAACCTAAAGAATAAAAATAAAATTTAAGACATTACAAATTGTGATAATAAAGTAAGTTATAACAATAAAATAAATTATATAAAAACAAAACAATAACACGGCAAGAAGTTATGGCTGAATATTAACTTGTATTTAAATGAATATATTTGACAATGAATTTATCGACCAGCGGTACATAGTTTATAGGTGCGATCGTGACCGTGAAGCCACTAATAAAAAAGATGGTGGAGGTGTTCTCGTGGCGGTATTGAGGGGTTTAAACACAATCAGAATATTGTCTGGCACTTTCTTGCATACCCATATTGAACAAGTTCTTTTACGTTTACCAGGTTCCGGAAAAGGTAAATGTCAGGTAATCAGTGCAGTGTATATACCACCAAACACTCCTGAATGTATATATATTGCTTTCTTCGACATGCTGCAGTCTCATTTAGAGAATGCTAATGTTGAGTATTTTTACTTGACAGGTGATTATAATTTACCTGACCTTGAATGGTTACCTTGCGCTAATGTTTCTTTGACTCAGGCACAGACCTGCAACGGTACCTCTAATGATCGTGGATACTTAAGCATTTTCATGTCCCTATCCAATGCATATCAATATAATACCATAAAAAACAAGTGTGACAAAATTCTAGATTTGGTAATCAGTAATTGTGACGTATCAGTATTTGAACCTACCGATATTTTAATTCATCCTGATAATTACCACCCACCTATTTGTTTATTGTTATCCATTTATTCAAGTCAAAATTTCATTAAACGTAAACTATTTAAAAAATATAATTATTTCAAGGCCAATTATGACGTCATTAATCATGAACTAACTAAAATAAATTGGCATCATATTCTATATAATCTGTCTATTGATGAAGCACTAAATACGTTTTATAACAATATTTTCCGAATAATAAAAGATCATGTGCCTATGACTTCAGTTAGGTCAACAAAGTTTCCCATATGGTTTTCGCCCTCTCTAATACATATTTTTAAAAACAAATCTAAATCATATCATAATAATAATTAAAATCAAATCATATCATAATATTTCTGATTATGAAATGTTTTCGCTCTACAGATCCAGATTTAAAAAAGAATGTGCAAATTGTTATCGTGAATATATAAATTCTATTGAAAATAGTGTTCAAAGTAATCACAATTACTTTTGGAAATTCATCTCTAATCGCAAATGCACTAATAGTATTCCTTCAACCATGCATTATAAAAATATATCTGCTAACGATGCTAATGAAATTTGTAATCTCTTTTCAAGTTATTTTCATTCTGTTTATGAACATGTATCTACAAATAACAACCCACACCAAGAAGAAGAGTATACCGACAGTTGCTCTGTGATAAATAATATTTATTTAGATGTAAATGTAATACAAAAAGCACTCCAATCACTCGACCATTCTAAGGGACCTGGACCTGATGCTCTGCCAGTAATATTTCTAAAACGTACCGCGTCCAATATCTGCATTGCCTTACACATTATTTTTAATAAATCATTGTCAGAAGGAAACTTCCCAGATATATGGAAACAAGCAAATGTAACACCTGTACACAAGTCGGGGTCAAAAAATAATGTAGAGAACTATCGCCCAATATCTATATTGTCGGCCTTGTCAAAGGTTTTTGAAAAGTTAGTTCATAATGTATTATACCCTGTTCTCCATAACATAATATTACAAAATCAACATGGATTTGTAAAAAAAGATCAACTAATACTAATCTAGTAATTTTTATGGATTATTTATTTAATAATATGGACTCGCGTATACAAGTGGACTGCATATATACTGATTTTCGGAAGGCATTTGACAAGGTCGATCATATAATACTTCTGGAGAAAATTGCGTACAACGGTATACGTGGTAATCTGCTAAGATGGATCTCTTCATACATTTCCAACAGAACTCAAAGGGTTGTAATCAATGGTTTCCAATCTTCTAAAAGCATAAATGTGACGTCAGGGGTACCCCAGGGCTCTATTATGGGGCCTTTATTGTTCATTTTATTCATTAACGATATTAACACTTGTTTTAAAAATTCTAAATTATTGCTTTATGCAGACGATCTTAAAATTTATAGACCAATTAAAAGTTTTCGTGATAGTTACCTCTTCCAAGAGGACCTTAATAGATTCTCTGAATACTGCATACATAACAAACTTCAACTCAACATTTCAAAATGCTGTTGTATTAGTTTCACAAAGAACAAGAACATCTTTAAGTACCCTTACTCCTTAAATAATGTACCCCTCTCTAGAGTGGCCTTGGTCCGGGATCTTGGCGTATTACTTGACGAAAAGCTTCATCTTGATACACACATCAATAAAATTATAAGTAACGCGTATCGAATGTACGGTTTAATTATGAGATCTGCAAAAGAATTTAAGCAACCGATCACGTATTTGCACCTTTTTAAATCACTGGTCAGATCACAACTAGAGTATGCTGTTGCGGTGTGGAATCCTCATTATATTAAGTACTCAGATTTTATTGAGAGTGTGCAGCGTAAATATTTGAAAGCTATGCATTACCGATGTTTCCATACGTCTGCATCCTACGAATATTTACTTAATAAATATAACCTGCAAAAGCTGAGGGCAAGACGTCTCCTACTTGAAGCAATGTTTCTATACGATTTATGTAGTAACTCGTACGATTGTTTAGATATTTGCAATAAATTGTTTTATGTGGTCCCCAGGACTTCGTTAACACGCAGTGTGCGTGCCCATCCTGTATTTGCTGTAACCACAAGTCATACAAATGCTGGTGTACGTGCGCCCTTGCGCCGACTTACTACTAATTATAACACATATTTTCATAATCTTGATTTATTCGCACTGTCAGCAGGAAAATTTAAAAATTATGCCCGTAAAGCACTTAACTCGATGGATATATCATCTTAGCTTGGTTTTCTTTCATTCATATTAAACTAGAATCAAGGCTTGGTTATAATTATCGTTAAATTATTTTGTTGTTATGGTGAAATATTCTTATGTATATAATGAAGCAAGCCTCGATCCGCACGATGTAGTTTTTCAATGTTATTATGTCTAATATATCATGTGAATAACGTAGTTGGTTATGCATTTGTAATATCTTGTTGCTAATCTTACATATAAGCTAATTTGTATAACTGTTTGTTATTCCTAATAAATAAAATAAAATAAAAATACAAATAACTTGTCGAAAAATATATCTGCATCTAGACTGCTCTGCATAAAATTATTGATTAATTCAATAACTCTCCCAGTAGGGCTATTAGCTGCATGTGGAAGGCGCCATGTTGGGGGACAAGTTAGGAATCGGCGATGTCGACGTCCACATCCGCGTAAATAGTTATTTGGTACATATAAATTAACACACTCCCGTACCGATGGATTATCTATTATTATTATTTATCATCGAAAGTTAGCGCATGTGTGCATAAACTTTCGCCTGAGTTCAAGTGTGTCGAAGCCGACCATCCCAGATACAAACATAGAAGGATATAAAAAAGGGTAGTATCTATACTCACGCTTGTATAGATATCGAGCAAATTTGCGCTGAAATGTTGCAAACAAATGCAGCATTCGAGTCGCCTCCGTTATTTTCCACTGGACACCAATAAAAAATAAGAATAGTGACAGGTTAAAATTTTAATGAGCGACCATTACGAACATTGAACAAACAACATTCTGTACAAATTAGTATCCAATATTGACAATCCAAATAATATTAAGTACACACGATAAATTATGTTTACTGACAAAATATAGGAAGCTTAATAAGCACACAAGGCACTTCGATAGCCAAGTGTTTTGATAACTGTTGAAATAAAAACTATATATTTATTGTATTTGATGTGAATTTTAGGAGTCATTCCTTACCTTCGGAATGCTAAAGTATCATCATATCAGCTAAAGGATGTCAACTGCCAAAGCAAGTCCTCCATAGATTTCCAGGTGGAATTTGCCAGTCCTCACCACGCTTGACAGGTGTGTTGGTGACCGCTGTATGGCCACTGTTCCTCAGAAGAAACCTTTTTTTTATTGATCCGGTTGAAATACATCATGTACTTCCTCCGCCCCGGGAAAGGGCAGAGTGGTATGCCGGACTCCTACCGGCTAAGACCACCGGAGTGGTCATCTTCGGCACCGAAGGGAGGCTCCAGGAACTCAAATAATAGAGCCAACCATTGGTGCCACGCCTTTAGGCACATCGCGGAGGGGATGACTGTAAAGCGGTCACCCCCTCTAGCGGAGGGAAGGGGACTGTAAAGAGGCCACCTCCCCCCAGGCACTTCTCGGGGGGATTGTAAAGGATTCCCCCGAAGCCCGGCTATGCGCTATGCTGCGCACACAGCGGTACGTGACCACATGCACACCGCTGTCTTCCCGGGGATCTACAGAAGAGACCTGTCCATCCCTACGGTTTAGAGTCCATTAGTCGCCATTTACGACGTCCACGGGAGAAGATACTATATTCTTAATACAGGCACCCCATTAAACGATTTTTAGGCTTTTTTTATGAATTTACGCTTCACTGAGCAAGTTAAGCTGTCAATACAGGTTGTAATATGAATAACTACGACAGTGGTATCGGATTGTCAGGAGTTCGAATTAGGGAACTGCTCTTACCTTAGGATATCGGCATCTAGCGGCAGTAGCTATAAAAGTCATATGGCAGTAAATTCACGTCAAAATTTCTACTGACGTGCAACCACGTGTTGCTGGGAAGAGTTTGTTGCGCAGTTTGTTATTTCCAGCTTAAAAATTGCATTGCATGTATATAGGGTCTTACTTTAATAATGGAAAATATTTTAAGGCTAGGCTCTATGAATGGTATAGAATTCATTTCAAATATCGGTTTTACTGATAATAAATAAATATATAAGTATTAAAACACTCAACTAGCCTAAGATTTACTGAATTTGTATTATTTTATGTATGTATGTATCAACCTTTGATGTTATGTTTATTTTTTTCCTTAGATGCATCATTGTAACCTATAGATTTCTGATAATGATAAGATGATAGATGTGGTGCCGGCTCAGAATGCCACCACCCCATCTCCTCCAGTGGGTGTCGTAAAAGTCGACTAAGGGTTTGGCTGGAGGATGGGCAGCAGCGTCCTTCGAGTACATTAACAACTCAACTGCGATCGCCAACCCGTCTGCCAAGCGTGGCGATTATGGCAAAACCCCCCAATGAGCCTACAACACACCCATATCGGTCGTTGAGATCTTTGGGGAGGCCTGTGTCCAGCAGTGGACTTCATTCGGCCGAAATGATGATGATGAATGAACATATAGATTTATCTCGTAAAATATTTTCCATTATTAAAGTAAGACCCTATATAAGAGTGCTCTGCCGTCGGATGGCAAATGTTGTATTTGTAACGACCTTTTAGCATTGCAGTTAAAAAACTCGAAAAAATAATAAAAATAAATGCATTTTGAAAAATAAAGCGAAACACGTGCCGCCAAATTTCAAAGGTAGCCGCAAGAAATATTGGCAATTTAAAATTTGTTAAATGTGAAATATTGTGTTAAAGTTTGAGTTTGTTGTATTATTGTGTACATTAAAAAGAAACGGCGATCATACTATTAGAGAGAAAAAATATGTTTTGGTGCACAGAGCCAGACGCTGCTGAATGTTTGCTTATAAAAACAGGTGGTGATTCCGAGGCCACGTCTAGTGATGAAGAAAAGTAAAAGCCAAGAAAATTTAATTTTTATTTAAAAAAGTCTGTCTCCCATTTTATCACATTAAATTCCTGCGTGTCGTAGGTGTACCGCCACTTGGGGGGATCCTTTACAATCCTCCCCGAGAAGTGCCTGGGGGGGCGACCTTTTTATTGTCGCCTTCCCTCCGCTAGAGGGGGTGACCGCTTTACAGTCATCCCTTCTGAGATGTGCCTAAAGGCGTGGCACCAATGGGCGGCTCTAGTGTGATCTTACGAGGACCTGGAGCCCCCCTTCGGTGCCGAAGATGACCGCTCCAGTGGTTTTAGCCGGTAGGAGCCGGCATACCCCTTCACCCTTCCCCGGGGTGAAGGAAGTTCCATGTAGAATTTCCACTGGACATCAATAAAAAAAAATAAAAAAAGGTGTACCGCCACTATTTGAGCGAACTAACTATAATAATACTGTTTGCCATCCGATGGCAGTACTAAATCATGTTGACATTCATGAATAACTATTTTAGCCTGTTTTAGATCAACGATATTTCTATTTCGTCTAGTTAGACTGAAGCCGACCCCAATAGAGCTGACAAAAGTTCCAGCTAACTAACCTAAGTCTAAATAATCTAAATATATAGGGTACTAGCTGTGCCCCGCGGTTTTACTCGCCATTTAATTTCAAATAAATTGGATTATTTATAAATCATTTTGTAAGCACTAAATGATTTATGGACAGTTGACATATACAAGCATGCGCAGTTCGGCTCTTCTCGGTAATCCTCGGTTCTCGTCGGGCGGCCACCGCGGTGCAACGCCCGCCCGCGCTATCACTTTGTTCTTACTTAGTATTCATTCATTAGGGTATAAATTTAAAAATATTTTTTTCCAATCCTGCTGGGAAGAAGAATACATGGAAGTCGAATGACCATATTTCCACTGCGACATAAGTTATAACTCTTTTGTTTGTTCCCAGGCATGCCACCTTATGATTGGTGGTCAGATCCGCCGGACGAAGTAAAGCTGAAGGCGTATGTGTTTAACGTGACCAACCACGAGAGGTTTCTGCTGGGCTTGGATGAGAAACTCAATGTGGAGGAGATTGGACCCGTTGTCTACTTGTAAGTTAGGTGAACTTTTATACTACATTCAGAGATGAAAATCTAAATGTGGGTAAGCAATCCATAAAAATATTTGCCGGCTCAGAATGCCACCACCCCATCTCCTCCCATGGGTGTCGTAAAAGTCGACTAAGGGATTAGCCGGAGGGTGGGCAGCAGCGTCCTTCGAGTACATTAACAACTCAACTGCGATCGCCAACCCGCCTGCCAAGCGTGGCGATTATGGCAAAACCCCCCAATGAGCGAGAACACATCCATATCGGTGGTTGTGGTGATCTTTGGGGGAGGCCTGTGTCCAGCAGTGGACTTCACTCGGCCGAAATGATGATGAATCCATAAAACAGGTTTTAAGTAAGGTAGGATAGAGATTAGGCACAACCTACCTAAGGTTGTTGCAGAAAACCAGCGCTGCTGGCATTAGATTCGTCTGAAGCCACAGCATTACCCATATAATTGCTCAGGATACTGCTGTGCAAATTGCAAAAAAATCTGCACACATGCGACGCACAACTGGACAACACATGGACATCACTCACACACGCATTCGTGTACTCGGTATAAAACTTCGCGTTAGCTCGGGTCGATTCGGTTCGGGAGGAGTCGGTTCGGTCCAGAATTCGTTCCATTAACTGTCCGAACATGTGCAATTGGAACTATTTCGATCCAGAAGTAGTCATCTCCAGTCGCACCGAAGTACACGTATAGTGTCGTGTTCTAGACGCTGGCGCTTAGGTATGGCCGATTCTTTGAAGGCTTATTACCATTATATGCCTATAGACTATTCCAGACGTTGCCCTACGCGGTTCTCACGTCACATGTGCTTTATAGTCAAACATTAAGTTTGTTTCAGCATTTCTTCTCAGAAGCAGTCGGTAGGAAATGAGCTTTATCTAGAATTACAGACGTGGGAAAGCGTTTTTAGAAAACTACTTGCAAAATAAAGATCGTTTATCATTTACGCATTTGTGTATCCTCTTTAAAGGATAATCCTAATTTTGCAAGTAGACTTATTGATGATAATGATTCGGCTAAATCTGCTTCAAATATCTTCATGATCTTGATCAGCCCATAGCAGTCCACTGCTCACTAGTGACACTTATAATGTCATGCCACCGAGCACGATCCTCGACTTGTCTCATCTAACTCGTGCCAGCCACCCTGCGAAGATCGTCACTCCATCGACCCTGAGGGCGTCCTACACTACGTTTGCCGAGCCGCGGTCTCCACTCAAGAACACGTTTCTCTCAACGGTTGTCAGTTCTGTGGTTAATATGGCCAATCTATTGCCACTTCAGCTTGCTAACCCAATGCTTAAAATAACTTAAAGTTGTAAAACAGTTACATTGTGTTTTAAGCTAACACAAGTTAACCGTCGGAAATGGATTATTATGTTGTCTGCGCGATGACCTTCCTATCTTGGTAACGATGCTTTTTAAGGTCGTCGTGACAGAGCTAAGGTTGTAGTAGGTTTCGTTTTAAACTTGCACACCACGAAATATAATTAACATAAACGCAGATTTACCCTCCCGTTTGAGCAGACGAGTCCTTGGGTGGAGACCGCGTATCGGCAAACATAGTGTAGGATGTTCCTCAAGTGCAGAAGGAGCACTGGGCGTTGTCACGTGGCTTGGGAGTGGCCTATGTCCAGCAGTGGACTGCGATGGTTGATTGACCAGGGGTAGATCCAGGATTTTAATCTGGGGGAAAAAAGACCTGAGCCCTCCTCAGGTCTTATTTCAAGATTTTCGGAGATCACTTTCGCTACTAGGTCTAAGGTCAATTGCATCCCACAATTTAGGGGGGCATGGCCCTGGGTAGTGGTTAAACGCTTGCCTTCCTCACAAGAGGGTCTGAGTTCGATCCCGGGTCACACCTCTGACTTTTCGGATTCGTGTGCGGATCAAAAGCAATAATCAAAATCTTATCAATGGTGTGTGTAGTCCGTCAACCCGCACTAGGCCAGCGTGGTGGAGCAAGGCCTAATCTTTCTCATCGTGAGAAAAGGCGCGAGCGCAGCAGTGGGATAGTGATGGGTTGATTATGTTATGCCATCCTGAACCCGCGCTTATGATTGACCCTCTTAATAATAACTTGAACTTGATTTTTCCTAGTTTACATAGAGTATTGCATTCTATTAAGTAATCATTATTTATTTATCACTTAACCAATTATTATTCTCTGTCGAATAATAAGAATTTATGAAAGCTATTTAAAAACCGTGTTATGCCGGCTACGAACTGCACCAACATATCTCATGCCGTGGGTGTCGTAAAAGACGACAGTGGGATTAGCCGGAGGATGGGCAGCAGCGTCCTTCGAATACATTAACAACTCAACTGCGATCGCCAACCCGCCTGCCAAGCGTGGCGATTATTGCAAAACCTCCCAATGAGCACAAAAATACACACCCATATCGGTCGTTGTGGTGATCTCTGGTGAAGGCCTGTGTCCAGCAGTAGACTTTACTCGGGCAAAATGATGAATGAAAATGAATAATTTAAAATTAATTTACTCTATTTGATGATGATTTTATGACTAATTAGACTATAAACGTAATAATAATACCTATAGGTATAATTTTCATTTACATAAATAAAACCGGACAAGTGCGAGTTGAACTCGCGTGGAGAGGGTTCCGTATGTTATCCACCATGGTTTTTTTTATCTTACCCAAATTTGACTGTCGTAACTAAATTATATTGTCTATTTGAATTCGGTCATGTACCAATGACGTATCCCAAGAACAAACTTAACATTGTAGTTGAAAAACATGTTCTCCTCTACATTGCAACTGCAAACGTAACTTGTACTTGTACGCACAGTATTAAAAGATTTATCATGTTATTTTAAGACCATAGAGTTCTTATAGGTTTTCCTGTAATCTATAGATAACGAGCTATTATCCAAAGAAAACATGTTAGGCTCAGTAGTTTCGGAGGTAAGGCGGGAAGTGTCCGGCTCCAGTGTGATCATACAAGGACCTGGAGCCTCCCTTAGGTGCCGAATATGACGCTCCAGTGGCTTTAGCTGGTAGGAGTCCGGCATACCCCTTCGTCCTTCCCCGGGGCGAAGGAAGTTCATGAAGAATTTCCACTGGGCACCAATAAAAAAAAGGTGGGAAGTGTCAATTTGCGTGTATTTTCTTAAAAAACTTTACAACTATACATATTAAAATGATTAAATAAAATATGTTTGAGACCCTCACAAAAAGCCCTTTCTTTTCATACATTACACGGTAAGTACCACGGTTTGTAAAAAAAAAAAACTATATTTCCCCCAAAAGTGATCCCCATATTCAAAATTCACTTATTTACGTTACACGTCCGTGTTTGGGTCGCAGAAACCCATGTGTTTTAACTTAACCGGTCCAGTAGATTCGGAGCAAATTGTCTGTGACAGACGGAGACACAGACAGGCACACGAGTGATCCTATTAGGTTTCCGCTGTTTTTTCCTTCGGACGTTCGGAACCCTAAAAATTGTGCGGAAATACTTAAACATAAATTGTAAACGTGCAACACTATTGCTTTACTTCATTATGGTAACAAACAACTTTATTATATGGTAACATTTATTTTTTATTCGTATTTTATTTATAAATAAGTGATGAAACTTTATTGTACTAATTTCTTCGTAAAATAACAAACAAACAAAAGTAGACCGATTTTTTTATTATAATGTAAATTGTTTATTTGGCTCAATCTGTGCTGCAACTTAGATCATTAACGAAATAATTTAACTAAAATTACCATAGTTCATTAGAAAATTATGCACGAATTTTTTGGTAACTTTATATTTGTTATAATATTACTAACTAGCTGTGCCCCGCGGTTGCGCCCGCTGTTTGATTTAAAAGAACCCGGATTGCTTATAAATAATTTGGAGTACTTATTTCGGCATAGACAGTTGACATGGGCATCCTCAGTTCGGCTTTACTCGGTAATCGGTAAAATAAATATGAATATATGATAAAATATAGCTAGACGGTTGGTCGACACTTCCTGGCTGGCCTTTTCTTTGGCCAAATAATAAGCATCGCCATTCAACGTGGCAATGCTGCCAGCCTTCTAGGAACATTATCAGCTGACAGCGATGAGGAGGTATACTTTGACGCCTAAGTACATGTTATACTTTTCTATATTTACATAGTTGTTTTTTATGTTTAGTGTAATCATAAATAGTGTATATATATTTAGTTTTAATGTGTATAAAAGCATAATTTATGTATGTATATATATTACAATTTATTAAAATACTTTATATCATAATTAATAAAAAATAAAAAACATATAATGATATTCGATTATCCTTCATCCTCAATTTGTATAGATGACATCAATTACTTGGTTGTTTTTTTTATATTCACTTCATTTATATTTGAAACTGTAAGTGCGAGGACCATGTGGATTATTAATTTATTTTGTTTAATTGACGTGATAGTTGTCTGGCTGTTTAGGTATGTCATGCTCACTCCGTGTCCTGCTGATGGTGGCGTCGTGTATCTGGTCGCTTAGTTGCCTTGCAATATGGTTGAACTGCGCGACGCTGATGCACGTGTCTTGCTCGTGAACGAGTGCTGTCTGTTGGGATTGGTCAGCTTTTTTCTGCTACATTGTCCTCACATTATTTATTTTGAGACATTAATAAAAAATACTGTAACAATTATTATGATTTGAAAAGAGTAACCATGGAGTTTCTTGCCCGTTCTTCTCCATAGGAAATCAACATCTTGGAACGCGGCAACTAAAGTCTTGCCTATTCATATGGGCCTGCATATGGTTTTACATAAATAAAAAATATTTTTATCCTTATCTTATCTTAACAAAGTCCGCCCCCGCAGATTTCCACAACTGTCTCGTAATTTTGGGGGGAATCTGCTAGTTCTCACCACGCTTGGCAGGCGGCTTGGCGAGCGTAGTACGGCTACTGTTCCACAGACGGCACGCTGTTGCCCATACCGCTGGTTTAGAGTCCCTTAGTCGGCTTTTTACGACATCCACGGGAGGAGATGGAGAGGTGCTATATTCTTATTTCGGACACCACAAGGAAAGAAAATCTATTTATACCAGGACTTTTTAAATTTCGATGTGGAAACCTTAGAGTTAGATAGCAACTATGTATTTGCGGTTCCAAATCCATTGGCATCACGTATTATTATTGCTTCGTGGTTGTACCAAGGAAACGTATCAAGATTCGAATTCCCTAAAATCAAAACCAAAATCTTGACCTTGACTTTACACCAATCGACTTTGACCTTGACTCAAGTCCTATTAAAGAGTAGACAAATCATTTTAAGTAATTTAAAAGTGAGTTATAGTGTCTGGGTATGTGTCGCCGTCGTAAAATAAAGTAGTCAGGCATGCCCCTTCGCCTTTCCCCACGAGACTTCGAATCGTGTGATGGTGAAATCGGTGTCGCATCTCTCGAAATCCCGAGCCACTCACGCGGGTGTTGCTTCCTGTCGCCTGTAGTGGGGGCCAGATCTTGTTAGTAGCATGTCACCGTCGGGCACATTTTTTTAAAAGTTATTTAAAGCTGGAAAGACAGACGACGTCATTTCCGTTTTTCATATTATGAAATCTATTTAGCACCCAATCCAATAGACCTTATGATTGTATTTTCCATTTCATACAATAGTTTTACACCTCCGGGCACAATCCGAGATCGCATCTTATAGTGCAGCCATGGAGAGTCCCCGGTTAGTGTCCCATTACATTTTAGATTAAGTTCTCTAAAGAGTCTCTGCTTGTTGGCCCCGCGTAAGCCTATCAAAAGACCGGGTACCTCTTTGCAGAGGCTATTAACCCGTGAATAGAGATTTCATTTTTCAGTCTATCAAGCCTATAGCTTTCGTGGGTTGCAGCTGAAAACCAGCGTTAGGTGGTCGGTATTTTTGCCTCCATTCCATTATGCTGACCTGTGGCCTTATTGGCACTACAACCTTGTTATAATATTTAACTTCTTTTTATGGCCATAATAAGCTAATTATATTTATTTATGTGCCAATAAATACATTTTCTGTCTTTATTTTTTTCTTATATCGTGAAATATTATATACACCATAGTGTAAACTTACATTTAGTGTGTTTTATCAGCAACACCAATTCCAATTTTAATTAAATTATTCGCTCCCTCGGTTCATCGGTGATTCTGCCAATGTCAAGGTTGCATTTAACACCAAATATATTAGGAAACCAATTATCATTATTAAAGAAAGACCAATGTATTATATAGCCTTGATAGCGAACCGATCTGGCTGAATAACTTAAAAATAGTATTGCAAAACAGAAGAAGTTTTTCAAACGTCATCTGGTTAGAGCGAAATTAAAGTGGCCAGTAGCTCAGTTAGATTTTTTTCAGTTACTAATCTGATAATCAAAAAGAGGTAACACAATACAAAACCAATACGAAGACCCATGGTCTGCTTTTGCCATCTACCCAAATGTCTTGTATGGTACCATCTTTAAAAGTCATAGTTCTTTAGTTTAGACAAAAATGATTGCTGTGCCGAAAAATCCCACGTTTGTAGGACTGTTCGTGTATATATTATATTCAAACAATAATATTCCGAAGTGTGACAATTTCTGGTTTCCTGGTACCCATTTCGAAGAGCAGCAGTACTATCTGTAAGAACTCACTAGCAAACTCACTTCTGAATCAGGAGTCGAAAGTAGTTAAAACAATACGCCATTAGAGATTTTACTGCAGATTCAGAAATGAGCTTGCTAGTGAAGCAAACTCACATAATAATCCGCAGTGAAAGGAAGTAAAAACAATACGATATTAGAGATTTCCCTGCGGATTTAGAAGTGAGTTTGCTAGTGAGTTCTTACAGAATAGAAATGCAAAGCGCCAAATCTTAAAAAAAAATCATTTCAAAATGTAGTTCTGATTTAGTTTCAATACCGTAAGTGTCCCAAAGGGTATTCTCCTAAACTAACAAACAACGTCAAACGTCAACTTATATTAAGATGACATAGAAAATGAAATCGAAGGCTAAATGGTATGTTGCTAGCCAAACTGCTAATATTTTGAACTGACTCAGGTACTAAAATTGTCATTAAACAAATGTCAAAATTAACATTGAATTGAGACTAAATTGAGATCATACTGAAATCGGGCTGAACTTTAAGAGGAGCAAAATGCCTATTTTTTGTCAGTTCATAATTTAAACTCATAATGTAAATTAATTACAAGAATATACCTTGAGCCATGCTGGTTATTCTGTAAGAACTCGCTAGCAAACTCACTTCTAAATCCGCAGTGAAATCTCTAATATCGTCTTGTACTACTTTTCACTGCGGATTCCCGAGTGAGTTTGCTAGTGAGTTCTTACAGAATAACACTACTGATTGGTGATAGCAAAAAAACAACCACCCCGTCGCATCCGGTGGGTGTCATTTAAGGGAACTATGGGATTACCCAGAGGATGGGCAGCAGCGTTCAGCGACATTTATAACACAACTGCGATCGCGAACCCGTCTTCCAAGAGTGGCGATTATGGCATAACCCCCCAATGAGCACACAACACAAAACCCATACCAGTTGTTGTGACAATCTTTGGGGAGGCTTCTGTCTAGCCGTGGACCCTGTACTGATATTATGACTTTTATGACTTTATTGTGTTTATTCAACTAAACGCTGCTTCGACTACTATGCGAAATAAACAATAAAATATGTCTCTCTGTTTTAAACTTTTAAAACGAAACCCATGTTTTCTATAACAACATGTGCTCAAAATTTGTAGACACCAGAAATTAGCCATTGTCACGGTCGGATATCTTTTGCAATTGTGTATCTAAATGTCTGGATAAAAACATATATTATTTAGATGGATATAATAAAATAAGGAATAGTCCTTGTTTAATAAGACCTATTACCTATATAGACCTTATAACCTATTGTATATAAATTAATGTAAAAACAAATGTTAAGGAAATTAAGAAAAAAATCTATGTAATTAATTTTATTTCGATCTTGGAGATCTTGGCGCAGTGCCAATGCCGCTTTTGCTATATAATATCTGCGGGAGGAAATGAGTGCTTTTGCTTTTGCTTCCCCCTTTTTTTTTTTTTTTTTTTTTTTTTTCGCTACTGTAGGTATTCACATGCCTCTGGGTTCGCGGGTGCGTAGATTGGGGAATCTGCGTGCCCACACCAAGCGACCCAAGTGAAGACGGTAGCACGCATGTGGTCACGCGCTGCCGTGGGACGCTTTGGGGGATCCTTTACAATCCCCCTGGGGGGGTGACCGCTTTACAGTCACCCTTTCCGAGATGTGCCAATAGGCGTGGCACCAGTGGGTGGCTCTAGTGTGATCATACGAGGACCTGGAGCCTCCCTTAGGTGCCGAAGATGACCGCTCCAGTGGTTTTAGCCGGTAGAAGTCCGGCATACCCCTTCGTCCTTCCCCGGGGCGAAGGAAGTTCATGATGAATTTCCACTGGGCATCAATAAAAAAAAAAAAAAAAGGTATTCACATGCGTCGTCGAATGCTCCTGGGAAGAAGGTCATGACTCTTACCGGCTAAAATCACCTCAGCGGTCATCGTCTACAACGAAGTGGGGCTCTGGGATCTCGAGAACGAACACTCCGCAACCGCTCATTGGTGCCATGCCTATAGGCACATTTTGAAGGGAGTGACTGTAAATAGGTTATCATAATGGGTCGTCTAGCAAACGTGCCCCTGCCATGTGATTATTTATCGAAAATAAAATATCGTAGGTTGCTAGGTGAGTAATGATAACAGTTAAAGACAATCAAATAATTTCAAGCAAAGTTCAAACACAGAGGCAACAAATAGGTAACCGTCGTTTATCTGCGTGGAAATGGAGACCGCGTCATCGGTTCCCTTAGGAGCTTGGCGCAGCGCAGATCAGGGGGAAAGGAGTCAGACGAAGTATTATTTATTTTTATTTTACTTCTATTTGTAGGTACAAACAAACAAAAGGCGTACAAATATTCAGACCGGAACAAGAACCCAGTAGGTCATACATATATTTCTAAAATAAATGGTTTTTTTTTTTTTTGAAAAATCGTTGCCCCACACTAGGATTTCTGCACACTGCAGATCGTAGAAATATTTGTTCCGTGCGGGAATCGAACCCACGACCCGGTGCGCAGCAGCCGACTCTATCAGCCACTGATGTTTCCCTATTCACGGGCTTAAATCACCTGCAAGGGGGAACCCGGTCTTTTGATAGGCTTACGCGGGGGCATGGGTCCAACACACAGAGGCCCTTTAGAGAATTTTAATCTAAAATGTAATGGGGACACTAACCCTTCCTGGCTACACTATAAAGTGCGGTCTCGGCTTGTCCCCGGAGATGTAAAACTATTGTATGAGATAGAAACTACAGTTGTAAGGTCTATTGTAATGGGTGCTAAATAGATTTAATACTAGGAAAAACAAAAAAACGGCGTCTGCCTTTCAACCTTTATATTGAAATTCTGTGGCAGACGGTGACTCGCCACTCACAAGATGGGCCCCCTAAATAGCCACCACAACGGACGACAGGGAGCAACACCGGTGTGAGCGGCTCAGGGTGTCGAGAGGTGCGGCACCGGTTTCACCATCGCGCGTTTCGAGGGCTCGGAGCGGGTTTCCCCGTTATTACGCCATTAGACACTTCCACCCCCGAGCATATAGCTCTGGCGGCCCCCCTCTGATCGGCCAACTAAGGCAAGCCAGAGTTGAAAATCCTACGGGCACTCATGGGGTACCACTCCAACCAACCAATAAAGGTAAGCCGGAGACGAGGCCCTGACCGACTCTCTGGAGCATTCGGGTACGCAGTGTCGCCTTCAGTTCAGCTCGCCACAAACTGCTCTGCGTTCTGTAAGCTTCTTAATAGATCTTATGATATACTTCTTGTTATGTCAAAAGGGAGGAAGAAATTAAGCAGCTGCTTTAATCTGCCCTCCAGGATTACCTTATCCCATGGTGAGATAGGAGTGCCGTGTGGTGCCGGCTGTGCCGTGTGTTGCTGGCTCAGATTACCACCACCCTATCTCCTCCCGTGGGTGGGTGGTGTGGGATTAGCCGTATGGGCAGCAGTATCCTTCGAGTACATTACTAAGGCATCTGCGATCGCCAACCCGTCTGCCAAGCGTGGCGATTATGGCAAAACCCCCCAATGAGCCCACAACACACCCATATCGGTCGTTGTGGTGATCTTTGCGTGAGGCCTGTGTCCAGCAGTGGATTTCATTCGGCCGAAATGATGATGACAAGATACCGACTGCCCAGAGGGGTTTATTATTAATTAATTATTTCTTGTGTGCGGGCATCCCGCGACCCGCCACGCATAATCCCAATCACTTAGACACTCCAACTGTGCTATCACATCATACCATCAAACGTTTGAGGTAAAAAGAGTTATAAACAGTTCATAATAATAATATAAGATGGTGGGCGGTGACGTCACAACAACATAACGGATTACGTAGTACGTAAGGTCAATGATGCAACCGCGATGAACGTAATGTCTATTGGTCTAAAGATCTGAGACCATAGTAAGCGATGCGAAGATAGCGATTAGATTATTGATGTACAAGTTCTTTAGTCTTGTCCAAATAAGTAACATATTTTTGTCTGTGTTCCAATGATATTATATATTAAAAGAAGTAAATATGTTACATGCGCCCTAAAAGTAAGAACCAAAACTCCCCCAATTGTAGCACCTCGCAATCAGTTTGCTCAAGACAGGGCAACGAGCACAGACTGTCACAATCTGTTTTGTTTTATTTAAAAAAAAAAAAACAACTTCTGTCTGTCAATTAACTAATAACAATGACGTCGTGCATCTAGAAAATGCACAAACTATCAAGCAAACATAAATAAAGAACAAGGGATCTCATACCACACGTGAGTAATAAACTATATAAAATATTTTAATAACAATACTATTAAAATTATCTATAGAATAATATTCTCGAACAATACACAGGCCACGCAAAGAAAAGAGACAACACATATATTCTATCACAGGTGCGATAAAGACATCAAGTACACGAGTTGTCATTTTAGATAGCTATCTCTTTTACCCTCGTAGGTTTTGTATCTTCTTTCTTACAGCATAGGTGTGAAGTTGTATAGCTTTATACCTACATACAGCGAGACTGAGTTTTGCGCGCTGTGTTCCAATTTTAAATTATGTTCTTAACAACTTCCGTGTTCCAATTTTAAATGATGTTCTTAGCAACCACTATAGACAAGTGAAGAATAACAACTTATTATCACTCTATATCAACCACTCTACAATTTTTTGTTCGGGTCATGTGCCACTAACGTATAATGATAAAAATAATAGTTACCTATTGTCTGTAGTATATTTTAACTTATATGGATAGCATTTATGTGTTTATCGAACCGTATTTACTCAGTGCAGATAGTATGTAGACTTGTAGGTATATGTTCATCATAATCATTTCGGCCGAGTGAAGTCCACTGCTGGACACAGGCCTCCCCCAAATATCACCACAACGGCCGGCAATATGTGTTATAATTATAATATTATTTGTACTTGGCTCACCACATGGCATGGTTTACTACTATTCTGCATAAAAGTATTCTGCCGGCTTCTCATTTCAAGCGACATGATGCCGCGGGCTAATTATGGTGGCGCATGCTTTCTATGGGAGACACTTAAAAATACGGGGATACTCATGTTCAACAAATATTATTTAATATTTATTTAAGTACCGGTTATCAATGTAAATGTTATTTGCCGCCCGCTTCCCCACTGCAGATCTCTCCCTCTTTATCATCATCATATCAGCCACAGGACGCCCAATGCTGAACAAAAGCCTCCCCCTTAGATTTCCACAACGAGCGGTTACATGCCGCCCTCATCCAACGACTCCCAGCGACCTTCACCAGGTCGTCTGTCCACCTCGTTGGAGGTCGTCCCACGCTGCGTTTCCGGTGCGCGGTCTCCATTCTAGAACCTTTGTGCCCCAGCGGCCATCAGTTCTACGAGCAATGTGCCCTGCCCATTGCCACTTCAGTTTACTAATCCTTTCAGCTATGTCGACAACTTTAGTTCTTCTACGGATCTCCTCATTTCTGATTCGATCTCGTAGAGAAATACCAAGCATAGCTCTCTCCATAGCTCGCTGAGTGACCTTGAGCTTTCTTATGAGGCCTATTGTGAGTGACCACGTCTCTGTTCCATATGTCATCACTGGTAACACACACTGGTTAAAGACTTGCGTCTTTATCTCGTCGTCTCAATACATTAGATTTTTCAACAAACTGGTGCTTTTATGAACAACGCAGTGCCGAGACGAGCTGGTCATTTACTTGGTGGTAAGCGTCATGCCTGCCATAACAATTGTAATGCTACCCAAAACTAGTCCTGCAAGGCACCACACGCCGCTCGTCACCTCATGACTTGAGTTACAATGTATTCAGTCTCTTACGCCCAGTAATTTCACCAGCTACACGACTCAGAATATCTTTATGGCCGTGTGGTGCCGGCTCAGAATGCCACCACCCCATCTCCTCCCGTGGGTGTCGTAAAAGTCGACTAAGGGATTGGCCGGAGGATGGGCAGCAGCGTCCTTCGAGTACATTAACAACTCAACTGCGATCGCCAACCCGCCTGCCAAGCGTGGCGATTATGGCAAAATCCCCCAATGAGCCTACATCACATCCATATCGGTCGTTGTGGTGATCTTTGGGGAGGCCTGTGTCCAGCAGTGGACTTCATTCGGCCGTTAGATTAGATGAATATTTGGCACTAAGCCGGACTCCTACCGGCTATGTCCACTGGAGTGGTTATCTTCGGCACCGAAGGGGGGCCTTCTAAAAGATCATACTAGAGCCGCCCATGGTGCCACGCTGTGAGCACATTTTGGAGATGACTGTAAAGCGGTCACCCCCTCTAGAATAGGGAAGGCGACTGTAAGAAGGTCGCTCAAAGACATTTCTCGGGAAGTATTCCCGAATACTCGCTGTGCGCTATGCTGCGCACGCGGTGGCATGAGACCACGTGCGCGCCACCGTCTTCCTGGGGGCCACTTGGAATGAGCACGAAGACTCCCCAATCTGCGTACACGAGACATAAATGTCATAAAGCGACGGCAGGGAGCTCAGGCCGTTGGACGTGGTGGTGGGGGCGGTTGTTATTCTGGCGCCATTGCGTCCTTCTTCATGCGGGATCGGCCCTCTCCCGATCCACTTTTTTTCCGCTTTTGCGCGCTGGATTGCGTGACCGTTCTTTTTTTTTTCTATTGTGCCCAGTGGAAATTCTTCATGAACTTCCTTCGCGTCGGGGAAGTGCGAAGGCGTATCGGGGACTCCTACCAGCTTAAACCACCGGGGCGGTCATCTTCGGCACCTAAGGGAGGCTCCAGGTCCTCGTATGATCATACTAGAGCCGCCTACTGGTGCCACGCCTATAGGCACATCTCGGAGAGGGTGGGTGACTGTAAAGCGGTCACCCCTCCGGGGGTTTCTAAAGCATCCCCCAAAGCGTCCCACGGCAGCGCGTGACCACATGCGTGCTACCGTCTTCTGTTAGGTCGCTCGGTGTGGGCACGCAGATTCCCCAATCTACGCACCCGCGAACCCAGAGGTCCCCCACCTTATAGCAACGACAGGGGGTTTCAGGTGTATGGGTATTAGGCGCCAGGGCGGTTGATACCCCGGCGCCGTGTCCTCCTTCTTCGAGCAGGATCGGCGCTCTCCCGATAGTGATCATTTTTGAGCACGTAATGTGTCGTAAACAATGCGATCAAAACCCTACGTAATTATAATTATTGTACTATGATATCCTCGCGCGTGTCAATTGCCGGCAGCCGTGTAGACACAAGAGATTTTTAATTGTGTCTCGTTTTGCAGCACTCAATGAAATATGATATTATTACGCTATTGCGAGCGATGACCTCATCCGTGAACTGTAGCGAAACATCAACCGTTTACTTTTGTTTACATTGCAGTTTTATATGAAAATAAATAGCTTATTGTGTTTTTATTCAAAACCAGCTGGGATCCGCCAGTTCACCCGCGTTTAATTTAAAATAAATTTAGAGTACTTCGACATAGACACTTGACATAGAATATGTATAGATTTCAAGGGTTTTATTATTTTTACGCGGAATCTCTATTATTTTTCTAAAACAAAAGTAGCCTAAGTTATTCCTTATAACATCAGCTATCTGCCAGTGAAGGTTTCGTCAAAGTCGGTCCAGTCGTTTCGGAGATTACCCGGAACAAACGGACAGACAAGCAGACAAAAAAAAAAATGTTTTTTTGTTCTATGTAACGTAAATACTCGCATATGCATTTAGTAAAAAGCTGTTATTTTGACATTACAAACAGACACTTCAATTTTATTTATTTGTATAGATAACGTTAGGATAGACGATTGCAATTATTTCATACTGAAATCAATTAAAACTGGAAAAATATCTGTTAATTTATGAAAAGACCGACGCAAAGTTCTAATACACTCAGCAGTTCTAGAATGTACTGAATGCATGGTGTCAGTGTTCATTCTGATCTCTCTTACACTCGTTATATCTTAGCTAACGTTACGCGAACAGGTTAACCTATTGAAATTCGTAATGTATTCTGACGTTGAACAAAAAATAAGGAAGTCGCTCACCAGGCATACGAATGTATCTAATGTACATCTTAATATTAATGCAGCCGATGTTTCCTTGATAGAAAAAAGATGCAAGTTGGATGTGGGAATCATCATATCACCCGAAGGACGTCCACTGGTGAACAAAGGCCTCCTCCAGCCCTACAACGGCCTGTTATATGCCGCTCGTACCCGATTACTCCCACCTACCTTCACCAAGTCGTCTGTCCATCTCGTTGGAAGACGTCCCGCGCTGCGTTTTTCGTTGGTCTCCACTCGAGAACCTTTCAGTCCCACCGGCCATCAGTTCTAACAGCTAAGTGCCATGTGGGAATCTCCATTTACAATACTGATACCCAGCTGTACCTGGTTAGAATCATCAAATTAGCCAAAGGATGTTAACTGCTGAACGGACAAAGACTTAACGCTTAGATTTCCACAATTATGTCGTCATTTTGGGAGGCATTTGCCATTACTCAGCTCGCTTGTCAGGCGGGTTGGTGAGCGCAGTATGCTGCTGTTACACAGAAGAGACTCTGCTAGCCATCCCTCTAGAGTGCATTTCATTGAAGCCTCGCCCGGCCAAGAGAACTATCCTGACGAGAGAGAGAGAAGAGAAGAATAGAGAGAGGCAATCGTCTGTTTTGTTATTGAGTGTATTTTCGATTTAATTAGTCTACTTTGTTCGCACATACCTAACTTATTACAATGTAATAACCAAAATTGTAATATAACTTTTTTTGAAAGTCATATTACAATGGAGGCGGCCGCGGCCGGCGTTCTTGCCGGCTCTTCTCCATAGGACTGACTTTTCCGAACCGTGCATTTAACTTTCGACATTTCGCAAGAGCCTATTATGGGCCTATATGAATTAAGAATTTTGTAAACCTTTTTATTTATTGGGCCCTGTGGTAATTCTACATGAACTTCCTCCGCCCTGGGGAAGGATGAAGAGGCATGCCGGTCTCCTACCGGCTAAAACCACTGGGGCAATTATCTTCGGCACCCAAGGGGGGCTCCAGGTCCTCGTATGATCACACTAGAACGAATTTTGAGTACCTAGGCAAATATGCCAACCCTATACAGAGATCGAAACACAAGGCTGTCGCGATTATGTTTTTGCTGTCATTTTACATCTCGGAGTCGTGACTATTCGGTTAAATTACTTGTCGGACAGCACGTTATGTCAGGCGGATGGGTTATGTATATTACTGGACGTTCGTAAATTTCACGGTTTTGCTTTTAAAAAACTACGATGTAACTACATGAATATTCATGTTTTGTTTCTTTTTTGTCGAAAATAGAAAACTGTGCTCCACACTAGGATTTCTCCTGTATGGTGGGTACAACTAAGTGTACCTACTGACATAAATCTGACAGGTACAAACACACACGCTCTAGTGTGATCATACGAGGACTTGGAGCCTCCTTTAGGTGCCGAAGATGACCGCCCCAGTGGTTTTAGCCGGTAGGAGTCCGGCATACCCCTTCCCCTTCCCCGGGGCGAAGGAAGTTCATGAAGAATTTACATTGCGCACCAAAAAAAAATTTTTTAACAAGGCACAGATCCAAACTCATCATACCAATATTTGACCATGCGGGAAACGAACCCGCTACACCTAATGCAGAAAGCCAATCGCTTAGCCACTGCGCAGATATAGCACCGATATAGTACTCCGTCTCCTCACGGTGTAACTTACAACATGTAAAAGCCGACTTACGGGCGAAATTAACAATCGATCTAATCCAAAATCTTTGGATTACGGATATGTCTGTTTTTTGTGTTAAATGTGATCGTAAGATAACAACGAATGAATCTCAAATCTTAAATTGAAGATTTTGGATTAGATTGATTATTAATTGCGGCCGTAAGGAACCCTAAATAGTGATAGGAAGTAGGGACTGTTAAGTAGCATCCATTAGCTCACCAACCCACCTGCCAAGCGTGGTGAGTACTGGCAAAATAACGACTCAATTGTCAGGATTATTAATATAGCACCACTCTATCTCCTCTCCTGAGATGCCGTAAAAGGCGACAAAGGGACTCTAACCGTCCTAAAGGGATGGGCAGCAGCGCTCCTTCTGTGGAGCAGTAGCCATTCAGCGCTCACTAACCCGCCTGCCAAGCGCGGTGAGTACTGGCAAGTTCCCCCCAAAATGATGACCCACGGCATGAAGCCGGTCGTTTATGGGGGAGGACTTTGTTCAGCAGTGGACATCTTATGCCTGATAAGATGACGATATTATGAGTGAACCACTTAAGGTACATTTTCTGTATTCTTTCAGAGAAAAACTCCTGCATTCAAACGTGAGATTCAACGAAAATAACACAATGACGTACACAGCGAAGCGGTTCACCATCTTTTTGCCGGAGCATAACACCCTTGACCTGAACGCTACCATCATTGTACCGAACATGGCAGTTTTGGTGAGTAAACTTATACTCTTTCTGTCACTTCTTACGCTAAGGTATTTGTTATTTACAACAAGTAAGCTTGGCCCTTTTTTTTTATTGGTGCCCATTGGAAATTCTTCATGAACTTCCGGTATGCCGGACTCCTACCGGCTAAAACCACTGGAGCGGTCATCTTCGGCACCTAAGGGAGGCTCCAGGTCCTCGTATGATCACACTAGAGCCGCCCACTGGTGCCACGCCTATAGACACATCCCTGAGAGGGTGACTGTAAAGCGGTCACCCCCTCGGGGGAATTGTAAAGGATCCCCCAAAGCGTCCCACGGCAGCGCGTGACCACATGCGTGCTACCGTCTTCTCTTGGGTCGCTCGGTGTGGGCACGCAGATTCCCCAATCTACGCACCCGCGAACCCAGAGGTCCCCTGCCTCACAGCAACGGCAGGGGGTAAGTAAGCTTGGCCCTACGTATATTCTTCTGAGCTATCATGCAAATACAGCATACTAGCAGTGCCCTGCAGTTTCGCCCGCCGTTTAATTTAAAAGAAATCAGATTATTTATAAATAATTTAGAGTATTTAGACATAGACAATATTTTTAGTTATATTTCCGTGTGTTATCTTAGTAGGTATATACTGAATTTCTTGACATGCATTGCATGCACAGTTCGACTCTTCTAAATCTGGGTTCTAGTCGGGCGGCAGCCGCTATATGTAACCCGTCTAGCCCATAAACCTTTTTTGTACCTGTAGACATTCTGCAGGTAGTTGTTCCGGGTCTAGGTGTATTGTATGTGGAATTCAAGTCTGTAAACGCTCGTGGGTGCGTTTACAGACTTGTACGCCACAGAAGAAATACTAGTGTGGGGCAATGTTAAAAAAATAACTTATGGTTATAAAAGTATTTATTTGCTTAGTAATGTCTTAGATTCACTGTGATTGTGGTTTATCATACATAGGGCAAACAAAGCGTAGCATAGCCACCCGAATAAAAGAACACATAGCTGACGTCAAGCATAGACGCTCCACAAAGTCTGCAGTGTGTGAACATGCCTTAGGCAAACCTAACCATTATCTTCGTTTTGATCAACCTCAAGTACTCGCGAAAGAGAACCGATATGTACCTAGAATGTTTCGTGAGGCTATTGAAATTAAAAAACATCCTAATTTTAATAGAGAAGATGGTTGGCAGGTACCACCTGTTTGGAATCCAGTTATTAAAGTAATAAAGTCCCAAACAAGATACCGCACTAAGAAACATCAAGACACTGTGAGTGATTACTGCGTGCATCGAAACTAATTTTTTGATTAAAATTGTACGGTAGATAAAATAAAATAACTTTTTAAAATCTGTAACGACGCCTGTCACCTTAGTCATCCTGCGACCACGAATGCTGCAAAGTATTCGAAACGTCAGGAAAATCTAAAATATAAAGCCCTTTTTTGAGCCCTTTCTCGTTACACTTCTTCATAATGATTTATTTATATTAGCCGTTTTGAATATATATTGCCGTGTAGTGCTAGTTAAGAATAGCACCAGCCCACCTCATCTTGTGTGTCTCGAAAAGGCAACTATGAGATTAGCCGGAGGCTGAGCAGCATTTTTAGAAAGAAAGAAAGAAAATGGTTGTTCTTAAACGCACAGTCATTAAAAAATATAATTATTATTATATACTTTAGAGGACAACACTCGCGACTTTTGTTAAAGCGTGGGTTGAGGTTGGATGTCGACAGTGAGTCACCAGGATCTTAACGGTTAACTGTGTGACGCCAGAAGAGGCCTAGCTCAGCTTTGTGCTGCAACAAAACCATCCGATAGGGCCCTAATTAAAGCCACGGACAGCTGTCCGTATTATAGCCTGACCGATACCGCTGTACCGCGAATTAGATATGCGAGCAGCCGTTCCGTATTGTCATTCCGTCGTCGTCGCTCACATTCGTGCTTTTTCTTTGGGGGGAATTCGCCAGTACTCACCACGCTTGGGGGGTGGGTTGGTGAGCGCAGAAAGACTGCTGTTTCGCAAAAGGGACGCTGCTACACATCCTTCTGGTTTAAAGTCCTTAGTCACCTTTTACGACATCCACGGGAGATGATGGAGAGGTGCTACATTTTTAATCCGAACACCACACATAGTAAGGACTACGATAGGCTCTCTCTCTCTCTCTCTCTCTCTCTCCGTACTGACGAACCCGAGCAAGTCTTTACTCTGGTGGTAAGCGTCACCCCTATCCATATTAATTTCTAATGTTACCCAGGAGTAATCGTGCGCACCACAATGCACTCGTCACCTCGAGTCTTCAGTTATTTAGTCTCTTATGCCCAGTAATTGTATAGTGCCCGCTAAGAATACCACCAATCCATCTCATCCCCTGGGTGTCGTAAAACGCGACTATAGGATTAACTGAAGGATCGGCAGCAGCATCCTTCGAGTATATTTTCAACACAACTGCGATCGCCAACCCGCCTGCCAAGCGTGGCGATAACGGCAAAACCCCCTAACGAGCACTCGATACCAACCCAGGCAGGTAATTTTTCGTATGGCGATTGTAAAAAGGTCGCCCCTCTGGCACTTCTCGGAGAGGATTGTAAGGGATCTCCCCCAAGCTTCACTGTGCGCGGATCTACGCACACAGCGGCACGTGACTTCGTGCATGCCACCGTCTTCCCGGAGGTCGCATGGTATAAGCACGCAGACTCTGCGCAACCGCCACCTCCGAGGCCGACACGGCAATCGACAGACAGATCGATAATAGGGAATACGGAAACACAATAAGAAAAATATTCAAGAAATTTTATTTGTTGAAGTGAAACTACTTTTGGGACGGTGTGAATTGGATTTTATGAAACGAAAATGTGTAACGAAAGAGAGACAACTAACTAAAAATGTATTTATAGGGAGGGAGGGGATTTTGTAGACCGTGAGAGAATGAGAAAAAACCAGGTTTCTATATAGTTTCCCTATTCCCTTTTGTCGATCAATCTCTCTCTTTCTCTCTCTCTGTTTACCACCGCCATAGTGTATTCATCTCATTCTCTTACAAATTAACTAAAATACAAAGTTACTCTTCTACCGCGTGTGAAGTCACACCCGACAATTTTGTTTTATTATAGTCTTATTCAACATTTACATAATTGATTAATTACCTTAGAAAACGATGTCTATTCGATTGCATTATTATTGTTATTGCAAAGAATAATATATTGTATTTTTGAAGAGCGTGTAGTTTTCAACAAGATAAACACTTTTATTTACATAACAATCGATGAGGATTAATAAAACCCATACTAGGTGAACTGAATTTCACGGTGATGGAAAACATCATGAGGAATCCTTGATGAATGGTCTCAAATCGCTATCATGCATTTAAAAGCTGTGGTGATCAATGCTCGTTCCTTTTCTTTATTAGAAGAGGCCGGAATCCGTATGATGCCCGCAAGGGCGGATCCCAAAACTGTTGGATATAGCTGATCCTAGACCTAATATCAACAATGGTCTCTGAGTTCTTCACCAAGCCGCCTCCCCCCCCCAGATTAAATTCCTGGATCCGAATTATTGACTTTTGAATTGATTATTGAGTACTGGCCAATTCCTCTCAAGATCTCCTTAGGCTGATATGAAGAATACCATAAAACATTATTATCATCATCATATCAACCAAAAAGTATCCACTGCTGAACAAAGGCCGGCTACATGCCGTGAGTCGTCATTTTGGCGGGAATTTGCACGCTTGGCAGACGGGGTGTTGAGCACAGAATGCTGCCTTTCCATAGAAGGGATACTGCTGCCCACCCCTGTGGTTAAGAGTCCCTTAGGCGAATCCATAGGAAGAGATGGAGTGGTGCATTATTCTTAATATGGACGCCATACGGAGAATACCCACCATAAAACAACCATCTAAAATATAACCGCAAAAATTTATTAACAATAAAACACTTGCACTTAACCTATGCAAAAATAATGTCAAGGATTTCACAGCAATTTAAATAATAATAGAGGTGTTTATAAACAAAGGCTTACGACGACTCTACTCCTTTATTGTTTGTATTCTAAAATCAAAATGGCGATTATCTTTGGTTTCCGTATAATAAAATGTTGTAGTAAAATAGACATTTATAACTTTCGATGTCAGAATAATAAAATTAATCATCCTATGATTTTAGGTAGGTACAGGTATACCTATCTAAGGAACCGTTTAAATGATTTTTCTAAAAAAGTAAGAGGTGTCTATCACATAACAGTCCCGTGGTACACAAAGCTGCAAAAGCCACAGAACGAGAAATATGGAAAAGAGGAAAAGCTAAAAAGGTGAAAACCATTAAGATATGACTCAAAGAGAACGAACAATCTAAAGATCAATATGAAGGAAAGAATAGAAGAAACACTGAGAGTATGAAAAAAAACAAGAAAGGGCTGTAATGAGCTATGATGCGTCGTCACCTAATATAAAGGTCCAATATTCGGACAATTCTGGATTGTCATCGCCACAGATGTCAGATAATAATAATATAATTTATTTATTCAGACAACAGAGATCCAGATTTGTAGTAATACAGTTATAAAAATGTTTTATCTAATTGTAAATAGCGACTTGATCCTTTGTATAAGTTTCCACACCAGTGGACAGTCGTGCTTAGCCGCTATAGTATTCAGGATGCTGTGGCTACTTTCACGCAACCGACTGAGAAGCGATGCAGTCTTTTTGCGCCAGATAGCTGCAAAGCCATCTGTGCGCGCATCAGCAAACATCGCTGATGCACTACAACAACGTGGAAGCCGCAACAGCGCCCTGAACGCATTGTTAAATAAGAAGGCTCTGCTACGCCAGTATGCTCTGAAAGCTCTCGTTAGAAAATATCTGAGCAAAGAATACGAAAGCGTAACCGCCAATTTATGAGACGTGTTGAAAATTATACTGCAATTACAAGTCTAAGCTATGCAAAGAGACACGGAGAGACACCTGAGAAAGAGTTGCCCACGAATACTCGTGCGCTACAAGAAAATGGGATTTAGGGTTTAAAGTGCCGAAAAAAGCAGATGATATCATAACTTGCAATCAAGTCAAAAAACAAAGACGTTTTACTTTCGGAATGGTATGGGTAATGGGTAATCTCCAATCTGTTTAAAAAAATATTCTAGTGATCGTACTTACCGATTCATTTACCCAAACATTTTGCCGACTTAAACCATTTTGAGTTTTGGAATCAAATATTGCTAAAAGTGTGATGCATGCCTAATCTGACAGCAATATTCACGAAAATGTTCAATTTATAATCGAGAAGTTACACATTCTAATTTGAGTCGTGAAAAGTCCTCAAATAGTATCGCAAAAAGTGTAACTTGTACAAATAGAAATCCAAAATATTTTTCTTTCTTCAAATATTTAACTGAGTGTATATTCTATATCATTTTTTCTTTCCAGGGTATGTTGTCCTACCTCCACGACGCGAATTACTTCTTACGAACAATCCTGAGTTCCTTCGTCAGCATGTACCAATCAGAACTGTTTGTTAAGAAGACTATATACGAGTTTCTATGGAACTTCACTGACCCAGTGCTGGATATGTCCAAGAATTTGGCGCCTGGATTGGTGCCGGTGAATAACATGGGGATGTTGGATAGAGTAAGTATAGTACAGTTGGTAAATTATATTATGATATGATGGTCTTAGCTAGTACCGGTGGTAGGTCTCTTATTACTAGAGGCCGGCTAGGTAGGTACCACCCCGGAGAGGGCCGATCCTGCTCGGAGAAGGAAGACATGGAATCGGTGAAACAGCCACCGCGATGCTCATGTCCAACACGCCTGAGTCTCTGTCGTCGTTATATGGCGAGGGGCCTTGGGGGTCGCGAAACAATATACTAAGTAATTGTGCCTAAAGGCATCCCCTGCGGGACACAGACCTCGGCTTAGGGCGTTACGAGAATAACAATAAACAAAGGGACTGCTGGATCGATATTATTTGGGGTTTTAAAGGGGATTTTTTATTACTACTGAGTTTCGGCGCGGTCCGGCGCGAGCAAGGGTCGAAGGAGGACTTTAGTCAGCGAGTAAAGGCAGCGCGGGATATGTTCAGTACGAGTCGAGGTCGAGAGGTAGTCCCTGATATGACCACAATAATAGTGCGGGTGTCTACTGCTTTACAGTGATATGATACCATGGATATGTTACGTCCATATTAAATGGCAGGCAGAATCCAGTCTCGCCTGCACACCTATGTTGTAAGAAAGAAGATCCAAAAATTACGAGAGTAAAAGAGACAGCTATCTAGGCGCACTGATTGCAAGGTGTTACAATTGGGGGAGCTTTGTTCTTACTGTAACACCCGCTATATTTAAAGTGTTGTATGTATTTTCCACAGATATATTACGACTTCACAGACGAGATGACAGTGAAGATAGGCTCTCAGTGGGGCCACAAGGAGTTCTTCCAAATTGACAGGTTCAGGGGTGAGCCGCAGCTACCTGGATTCGACCCTGATGTAAGTCTTTATAAAGTGTGTAAAAATAAAAGTTATCTGTGGTCTTGCGTTGCTGTGTAATTACCTGAGCTCAAGCACCCATACATCCTTGAATACAGCATTGAAATAACGGTGAGAAACCAATTTCGTTGAAGACGTTCATGGCTGCACCAGCAGTGATGTTATGCTGGTATAGTGGAATAGCTTGTATCGTGCCCTAGCGAATACCATATAGGTTGCTTACCTTTTTTTTTTTTTTTTTTTTTTTATAATTATTACACTACATTTGAATTTATTTGTCTATATGCAAACTATTTTTATTATACTATTACTGATATAAATGCACACTTACCTACTATATACCTATTATTATTAATCCGTTTTGTTATTTTTATTATGTTTATCCCATATGTTAATAAATCCTACGTATATAAATAAATGCACTGGTTCACATCCGTGAATCACAAACGGTTTGGTTGAAAACCAGCGTCGGGCAGCCGTCTGACATATGCTGAACCAAATCCGTTTTGGCGAACCCTGAGGCACATACCAACTGTTTTTGTGTTTTGGTTTGTAACCGTGTAATTAATTGTATGTGTGTCTCATTTTTCGACCAAATAAATAATTTCTTTCTTTCTTTCTTTCTTTCTTACCTTTACTTCCATGCTGCAGTGCCCTTCGCTAAGCTCAAACATCCATGAATCCTTAAATACAGCATTGAAAACGGTGAAAAATAAATTTGGTACTCGCTAAGACCACAGCATAGTTGAGCACAGAATGCTGCTTTTCCATAGAAGGTATACAGCTACCCATCCCTGAAGTTAAGAGTCCCTTAGTCGAATCAACAGGAAGAGATGGAGTGGTGCCATATTCTTAATCTGGACACCACACGGAACCCTTAGTCGTGTTAAGTTGTAGGAACCGGGAATTATAGAATTTTCATCAATACTCAACGTCATGACATGGCCTCCAGCGTTTAGACTATTGTTCTGTATCTATTGTATTGTTGTTAATATAACCTTGCAAATCGACGGCACGGTTGATGCAGTGGCTGATACAGTCGACTGCTGCGCTGAGGGTCGTGAGTTTGATTCCCGCACGGAACAAATATTTGTATGATCTGCAGGTAGTTGTTCCGGGTCTGGGTGTATTGTATGTGGAATTCATGTCTGTAAACGCACCCACAACACAGGAGAAATACTAGGGCAATTTAAAAAAAAGAAAGAAATATCTAACGTTAAGATTTTCCGTTTTCCAGACATGCCCAGACCGTATCTTCGGCTCCACCGAAGGTGTTATGTACGCACAGCGGCTAACCAAGCAAGATGTTCTGTTTTACTGGAGAAAGACCGTGTGTAAACTGATGGCGCTATATTTTGATAGTGAGTATTGTAGACCTGCAATTTCTGGAGTGCATGCATTTGAGGATCGGCGATGTGGTTTCACGCGACAAGAAAATACCTCTTCTTTGCCCGTGGCCGTCGTAAAAAGCAACTAAGAGGCTATCCAGAATTCAAACTCTGCCAGCATAGCCGACACTACTGCCGGCAGAGAGGTCTTGCCCGATCTGATCAACCAGGATCCACCGCTCTGCAGCCCACGTAGGGCACTCCTCGAGCGTGTGCTGTGTGGTATCCTGGTCGCTTCCAAAGTGGTGGCACTGTGCCGTGACCTCGCGTCCTATCCTGTGCAGGTACGCACCGAAACAACCGTGATCGGTGAACACCTGCGTCAGACGGTAGGTGACCCGTACGCTTCTTTTGAGCCAGGCTCCGAAGAGCGGCAGCACGGCCTCGGCGACGCGCTTGGTCGCAAACTGCAACCGAAGGCGCTTTCGCTACTTCTCACGTGCGCGCCGCCAGGCCAGCCATCTCAGCCTATTGAACGCCCCTGGAGGCGCGCTTTCACCACTCTGGCGGAGGGAGCGTGTCTGGTTGCAAACCCATGCGTCCGTCTCCGCCAGGATGTCCAAAGGCGGAAAGAGCACGAGGAATGTTGCCGCGTCATAAGATACCGTTCAGTACCCTCGTGCGATCCGTCTAGCCACTCTACGCTGCACACCATGAAGTTTGGCTCTGCAGCGCTGGACGTCTGATAGTCGATTTGAGCATACAGGGGCCTCGTAGAGGGCCACAGACCGCACTACTCCTTCGTAGAGGCGGCGAACTAGTTATCTCAGTCCCCCGAGATTGGGCAGCAGCCGGTTCGTGGCACACACTACAATCTCAATCCGGGGATCTCTCGATCCGTGGAGAAACATCACGTACTTACTCCATCCCGGGGAAGGGTGGAGGGGCATGCCGGACTCCTTTTTTTGTCCAGTGGAAATTCTACATGGACTTCCTTCACTTCGAGGAAGGGTTCTGGGGCATGCCGGACTCCTATCTGCTAAAACCACCGGAGTGGTCAACTTCGGCACCGAATTCTCCTGAAACTCGAGAACAATCAGACTGGAGTATGTTTATTTACTCCTAACCGACGTTTTCTTTTCGTGTGGTTAGTGGCCAACTTTGTGTCAGAGTTGTTCAAGCTGCCCAAAGGCTTCCGACTCAAATTAACGACTGCCATCAAATAACAACAACCGCGGGCTGATTAGCTAAAAATAGCAACAGCAGACGCGATAGCAGCTATCGCACAGCCAAGTATCCACCGGTGGCAAAGCGTCAAAAAAATTGGTATTACGTAAGGCATCGCCAGCCAGTCGCTATTGTGGAAGATGCATAGTTACTAGCGCCAGTAGCCACCAGTGGAACTAAAAAGAATGAACGTTTTTGGTTCATGGATTGTGCGACAGAGGCGCGTCAGAGATCTTCGCTTGTTTAGTCGCTATCGGCAAATAGGTAATACCAAATTGACGTTTGACAGCGGCGTTGGAGCAATTTACGCCTGTTGCAACGCGTCTGCGCTTAGGTAGTCAGCCCGCCGGAACCCAGATTAGCTAAAAACAGTGACGGCAGACACGACAGCAGCTATCGTCCAGCCAAGGATCTACCGGTGGTAAATCGCCAGAAATTGAAAGGCGAGGACGCCATGTTTAGTTCATTGATCATCCGACAGAGTGTGCGTCAGAGATCTTCATCTGTTTAATCGCTATCGGCAAATACGTCATACCAAAACGACGTTTGACAGCGGCGTCTGCGTGATTTACGCCTGTCGCAAACCGCATGCAGCTTACGCAATTAGCCCGCGGAACCGAGAACTTTCCGTGCCCTCCGATGCACGGAGAAGCAGAGTATTTCATCATTTAATCATCATTTCAGCCGAATGAAGTCCACTGCTGGACACAGGCTTCCCCCAAAGATCCCCACAACGACCGATATCGATGTGGGCTCATTGGGGGGTTTTGCCATAATCGCCACGCTTGGCAGGTGTTAATGGAAGAAGAAGGACGCTGCTGCCCATCCTCCGGCTAATCCCTTAGTCGACTTTTACGACACCCATGGGAGGAGATAGGGTGGTGGCATTCTGAGCCGGCACCACACGGAATTATTTACAGAGTATGAATTTTTATAATTATGTTTTCAGGCGAACTGTCGATGCACGGTGTACCACTATACAAATACAATCTGTCAGATGACGTGTTCGACAGGGTTACCAACGGCACCGACTGCTATGACACGGTGCCAAGTCTATCGCAAGGACTCAGCGACGCTTCGAAGTGTTACTTTAGTGAGTATCATTACCGTTCTTGCTACTTCTTGATGGACGGCTTAAGCTTATGCTATGCCATAACGGCCATCGTTTATTTATATTGTTAATAAAATAGTGATAGTTAGTCTTTTAAACGTTGCCCCACCCTAGGATTTCTCCTGTGTCGTGGGTGCGTTTACAGACATGAATTCCACATACAATACACCCAGACCCGGAACAACTACCTGCAGATCATACAAATATTCGTTCCGTGCGGGAATCGAACCCACGACCCGGAGCGCAGCAGTCGACTGTATCAGCCACTGCACCAACCGTGCCGTCTGTGTGGTGTCCGGATTAAGAATATAGCACCCCTCCATCTCGTCCCGTAGATGTCGTAGAAGGCGACTAACGATTTATAAACCAGAGGGATGGGCAGCAGCGTTCCTTCAGTGGAACAGTAGGTATACTGCGCAAATGGGGGAATTTGCGCAGTATACCTACTGTGGACAAAGTAATTTTGAAAATCTATGGGGGAGGCCTTTGTTCAGCTGTGGGCGTTTTATGGCTGATGTGATATGATTACAATTAATATTTTTTCATCATCATCATTACTTTTTCATTATCATTGTTAAATATTTTCGACACAGTTCTTTCTTTTTTTTGTACACTAACACATAAATATACTTAAATGGAAATTACATGTACGAAGGGTTCATTGAACTAATATTTTGGAATGTTATTTATCTATTTATATGTTTGTCTAGATTTAATACTAGCTGTGATCTCATATAATTAAGGAAGTACAAGAATTAAATGTATAATGCTATGATTATGTTTAATGAAATGTGTATTCTTTGTTGGAGTCCTAATAATACAACATATAAAACTGTTTAACAAAAAAAATACCTACTTCAAAGACCCTATACAATATAAAAATATTAAAACCATAAAAAGAAAAATAAATTGCACTCCGGGGGTTGCACGACAGAAGTGTCGCGAGTCCAGAGATAAAATCTCTGGACTCGCGACAACGTTACGAGACGCTTGACGTGAAATTTTCTTTAAGTGCGGTACGCATATTTTCAGATGAGATAAAATCTCCTAACGCGCCAAAAAAAGTTTTCACTTCTGTCGGCACTTTATTTTTAAATTAAATTTCAATTTATTTTTCTTTTTATGGTTTTAATATTTTTATATTGTATAGGGTCTTTGAAGTAGGTATTTTTTTTTTGTTAAACAGTTTTATATGTTGTATTATTAGGACTCCAACAATCTAAAAATATGCGTACCGCGCTAAAAAAGTTTTCACTTCAAGCATCTCGTAACGGTGTCGCGAGTCCAGAGATTTTATCTCATCTAAAAATATGCGTACCGCGCTAAAAGTTTTCCCTTCAAAATTTATGAAGTTGTGCAGGGCGAGGTATAAATTATTAGTTGACATGGCAGTGGGGTTAAACTTATTTTCAATCGTTTTGTTCCAGACTTCCCAATGGTAGTGTCTTTTCCTCATTTCTTCACGGGCGGCATTCCCAAAGACCACTTCGTCACCGGCCTAAAACCTGATAGACAAAAACATAACTCGTTCGTGATTTTGGAACCAGTAAGTATTTTGGAACCTTTTTCAGTTTAGTGTGGTTTCCGCAAAGACTAGCCCTCTCCACCCATGAGACTCGTAAACGCCGACGAAGAGTTAATATTAAAATAAGGGGCAGGAGCATCACCAATCCGCCTGCAAAACGTGGTGATTATATGAATATGACCAATATATCCGAGTGGTGTCCGGATTAAGAATATAGCACCACTCCGTCTCCTCCTGTGGGTGTCGTAAGGGACTAAAGGACTCTAAACCAGAGGGATGGGCAGCAGCGTCCCTTCTATGAAACAGCAACAATTCTACGCTCACCAACCCGCCTGCCAAGCGTGGCAGTATGTCAAGTTTCCCACAAAATGACGACACGCGGCATATAGCCGGTCATTTATGGGGGAGGCCTTCGTTCAGCAGTGAATGTATTTTAGCTGATGATGACTGCTCGTTGTAGTGATTATTGGAAGGCCCATGTACAGCAGTGGATATTTACCGGCTGGTGTGATGGCGAATTTTTTTTTTCTTCTCATATTGATGAGGAGCGTCAAGGCTGCATGCAGTCTTATTATAGGAAGACCTTCGACACGTTAGTAGGGTGATGTCACAACCTACCAGAAGGATCCATTTCAAGAAATTAAAAATTGTAGATGGCAAAGCCGGTAGGTAACTCCAATCTTAAGATGGTTGAGGATGTCTTTTTACTTCAAGACCACAATTCTGGTTTAAAAGAAATCGAGTTTGTGTAATCTGATAAAAAACAAAAGGAAAGTGATTATTAATAATAAAATAGAAACAGCTTTAAAGTACAGTTAGAAAAATGAATATTCTGTATTTTTACCACCAAAATGAATCATTTCCAAACGCTTGTATTCATGTGATCAACACGTTTGTTCAAAAAATGAACACTGCAAACTTGGGTAATATACTTAGTCAACTTCAGAAATAACAAATAATAATTGAAGGCTATCGTTAATTCAAAATGAATAACAAGGTTTAATAAAAAAATTATAATAAAGATTTTATATGTATAATTTATTATAAGTTTCTGTGGGTGCTCTTCTAGGGGCCTGACAGCGAGGTACAACGTTCCCTTGACGCTATCTCGCTCTATACAGGGCGCGTATAGAGCGAGATAGCGTCAAGTTCAAGGTCTTGCTCAAAGTGAAAAAGCAACAATTTTTATTGCGCGACGCACGATGCATCGGCGAGTGTCTCAAGCATAGATAAAGTATTATTATTAGTTACTTGATCTTAGGTCTCAAGTAGTACATTTTTATGAAATGGAAGTAATTGTTTTTCCTATAATAAGTAATGTCTTAGGTTTTGGCGTTTATTACACACTATCTGGGACGCGCGGTTTCACCCGCGTTTAATTTAAAAGAAATTTAGAGTACTTCGACATAGACACTTGACATAGAATAAATATATTGGATTTCAAGGGGTTTTATTTTTTTTACGCGGAACCCTAATTATTTTTCTAAAATAAAAGTAGCTTAAGTTATTCCTTATAACATCAGCTATCTGCCAGTGAAGGTCCCGTCAAAATCGGTTCAGCCGTTTCGGAGATTACCCGGAACAAACAGACAGACAGACAGACAAAAAAATTAAAATAGTTTTTTTGTTATATGTAACATACATACTTTCATATGCATTTAGTAAAAAGCTGTTATTTTGACATTACAAACATACACTTCAATTTCATTTATTTGTATAGATAAAAAGCTGTTATTTTGACATTACAAACAGACACTTCAATTTTATTTATTTGTATAGATTATAATAAAACACTTTTAAACGAATTACATCGCGTATTATAGTTTTTTTTTGTTTTTCCTTACGTTTCGAACACTTTGCAGCATTCGTGGTCGCAAGATGAATAAGGTGACAGGCGTCGTTAAAGATTTTAAAAGTTATTTTATCTACCGTACAAAAGCCTGCAGGAAAAACAAAAATCTCTAATATATGCGGTGTAATCCGTTTGTGTTTTATTATAATATCCTATACTAATAAATTTATTTCATCCTTTCAGTATTCCGGCACTCCTTTCGAAGCTGTAGCGCGGATGCAAAGCAACTTAAGGATCCACGACCTCTCCGGATTTGATGAGAGGTTTACCAAGATGTCTAATTTAGTAATACCCTTGTTCTGGGGCGAATATGTAAGTCAAAATACTAACAGTATGTATCATTGAGCTAAGCCAACTTTGTTCTAGGGGTCAAATCGACGTTGACAGCATCATCAAATCATTATTATCATCATTTTAGACCTCACCCGTCCTCCGGCTAATCTCATAGTCGCCTTTTACGACATGGGATGGGATACCAATATGATATTTTGGGGACTTTACCAACCGAATCAGCTACTTCTACTAATATTTATTCCGCTTTAATTTTGGTTTGGTTCCCTAAGTTCTAAAGGGCGGTTCCAGGGTGGGGCCCTAGATCTAATATCAACAATAAGCTCTGAAACTCTTGACATGAGACACCGAGCCCCTCCACACCCGATATTTTCCTCGGTGCACGGATTTCCGTGTTGTTCTCGGTAAAGAATAGACCACCTCTTCTCCACCCATGGGTGACGTAAAAGGCGACTAAGGTGATCAGAGATGCCAAGAAAACAACGATTGAGCTTTAGTTATTTTTTTAAGGAAGCAATGCTTTCTCCCTGAACCGGTTTTGTGTATTTTAAGTGTGCTAAATATCTTATCACAATAACATATGAGGCCTCACTTTAACGGCTGCCGTTTACTAACAACCGGGACCTGAATTTACGTGCCTTCCAAATTACGGATACGCTCAGTTCGAATATCACTATGCCGTCACCCATCCATAGACTAACCGCGGCGAGTTCTTAACCTCACCAATCGATTACTGATCCGCGAGAGCGACTAGCTATGAACATTGACGATATGAACTAATTAGAGATGAAACACGGTTGGGGCAGTGGCTGATACAGTCGGCTGCTGCGCTTCGGGTCGTGGGTTCGATTCCCGCACGGAACAAATATTTGTATGATCTGCAGGTAGTTGTTATGAGTCACCATACCCCCTATTGTGTGTGGAAGTTTTGTCTGTAAAGCACCCACGACACAGGAGAACTACTAGTGCGGGGCAAGTGGGCAACGTTTTCAAAAAAATGTCTAAATATATTTTAAACTTTATTTTTTGTTCTAGCATCAAGAAGGACTTCCCTTACACATAAGGAGAACCATTTATTTCATGATCGTAATTTTGCCACCGCTTTCAATTATGATGTCAACGGCCATGTTACTACTGGGTATCTACCTAATAGCCAAAAATATATACAGAAATGACTTAGAAAACAATAGTCTTAAATCTATTTTAATATTTAAAAGTAAAAATGTCACCAAAAACAAAATACTTGCCTTCGAAAAAGAGACGTTTCTGAAGGCCAGTTAATCTTCTATAATCGAAGGATTTTACTTATAGTTGAGTTGATATTTTTAAGACAAAAAAGGCTGTTGCAAAACTACAGTCAAATAATTTTACTTTATTTAGGAAAATATTGGTCAAACGCACAAAAAAATTGAGCACATGAGATTAATGACTGCGGATCCAATGACGTCACTGTCCTATGCATGAAAACATTATCTCCTAGCAAAGCTACTCTATGGTCTAACATCCATACATCACTAAATATGACATTGAAACACGGTGAGAAACCAATGTTGGTATTCGCTAGACAAACCAATTTACACGATTAAATCCATTCAACGACACTCGGGCTATACAAAATTGGTTTGTCATTGTTGTTTCAGTGTTTTCAAGAATGTATGGACGTTTAAGCTTAGGGAACAGCATTGCATATCTACACAAGGCCCACAAGAATGTTACTGAGCAGGGCAGAAGTGGCATAACTTTTTCTGTATTTACTCTATAGCATTTTAGCAAAAATTGTTTAAGTAATGTTTGTTCTTATTACTGAAGTAAAACATTTTTGTACCTACTTATTTATAGAGAATTAAAGGACTGACCATTTTTCCTTACAAAAATAATAAAATATCACCATCTTATTCATAAAAAGATAAAAGGTAGCTCAAGACCCATTTTTAATTAGTAGGTTCTGCCTTTATCTTTCAGTGAAAGATAAGGACAAAACATATTTTAACTTGGAACAACGAATTTAAGAGGGAAAGGTCTAAAACTTTTCTAGGCTTCAAATGCTTGAACATTTTATGTAGAGTTGACTCAAGACATGTGAATATATTTTAAGGGGAAAAGGTAAACAATGTAAATAAAGACTGAATATGATAATTTTCATGACATGGCCAAAGTAAACGCAAAATTTATACATAGATTTTGATTATGCTTAATTTTTATTATTATCTACCTCAGTGTGTCACAATGTTAATGTTGTCTTCATTTTTTTTATTTAATGGACAATAAATGTCTAAATTGCAATTGTAATTTTAATAACATTTATTTATATATTTAATTAATCTGCTAGCTTAATCAATTTATGTATTATTTTATAATTGATAGTTCTTTTTATTTAATTTTTTTTGACGTTTTTCCTAAACTTTATCTTGACAATATACCTAATATTGTCATAGTAACGTTTATGAATCCTACATGCTAAAATAGAATATATTTTTTAAATAAAAATGGGATTAGTTTGTAGCTGTGATCGTTCCTAATTTAAGTTAGTTGCATCAAATTTGCTCACTGTAGCTTTAAGATAATTTTGAATAAAACATTGATTATATAGGTTGGTTATTTTTTTTATTATTATCCATACACTGATTTTTTCAGAGCAGGTTATCGTATATATACCGTATCGTCTCGTATATATTTATATGGGCATCTAATTGTTAATATATACACCATCGTCATAGAATAATGAATGGGTAATAGTTTATTATTTCTACAGCTACACATTCGACAAGAGGCGTGAGAAGTAGGTAGTGAGGGAAGGAGGCACAGACACAGTGTGGTCAGGTTACTCGTCATCCGTTTTATTTATCCACTTCGAGATGTGCCTAAAGGTGTGGATCGATGGGCGGCTCTAATATTTTATTTATTGTATTTATAAATGACATCGGGATTGTTTCAAACATTCAAAATTTTTACTCTACGCCGATGACTTAAAAATATTTAAAACTATTCGAAACCTTTCAGACTGCCATCAACTACAAGAGGATATGGATCGATTTTCTTATTATTGTAATGAAAATAAGCTTCACTTAAGTATCCCCAAATGCTTAACAATATCTTTTACAAAAAATAAAAATGTTATCCATAATAGTTATAACTTGAACAAAAGTATATTATTAAGGGTTTCAACTATTCGAGACCTTGGGATACTACTAGATGAGAAACTCCACCTTGATCTACACATTAACAATATTATTAATAATGCATATCGTATGTATGAGTTCGTAATGCGGTCGACGACTGATTTTAAACGTGTGGGTACATGCACTCATCTATATAAATCATTAGTCCGATCCCAGCTGGAGTATGCTGTAGCAGTGTGGGACCCGTATTATAATAAATATGTGGATAGCGTAGAGAACGTTCAACGTAAATTCCTCCGATCGATGCACTATAGATGTTTCCGTAATTTCCCTGCATATAATAATTTACTTGAGAAATACAACTTGCTTAGCCTAAGGTCTAGACGCTTATATCTTGAAATGATGTTTCTTTTTGATGTGTGCAATAACCGATATGACTGCTCTGAAATAACAAATAAATTGTGCTATGTAGTTCCAAGAACCGTCATTAGAAGAGAGGTACGCGCACGTCCACTTTTCGCCGTATCTTCATGCCGAACCAACGCTGGAGTGCGCGCTCCTCTGCGTCGTTTAAGTCAAAACTATAACAGCTTTTTTACAGACTTAGATTTGTTTACTGGATCGCCCAGCGAGTTTCGTAAAGCCTTGATTGAGACAATTAGAAATTTATAATTTGTAACCTTTTATATATATATTGTACATTTGTTCCACTCACTTGCGTAGTAGTTCTTAAGATTTCATAATTTGCTTTGTATAAACTGTGGATAACGGTGTGAGTTGCACGTTTGTTTTGTTTTTGTATTAATATTAATTAGCTAAGATATAATGTGTAGCTGTTTGTCTATCCCAAATAAATAAATAAATAAATATGACCGTGCGAGGACCTGAAGCCCCCCTTAGGTGCCAAATATGACCGCTCCGGTGGTTTTAGCCGGTAGGAGACCGGCATGCCCCACCGCTTTTCCCCGGAACGGAGGAAGTTCATGATGAATTTCCACCGGGCGCTCAAAAGTTACTAGTCATGCCCACCGCTCCCTTTTTTGTCGGTTTGTGGTGCGTGTCTCAGAACGCGTAATATGAGCTGAAGCAGGCGGACCGGTTGGCCAAACTGCTTACAACATACAATGTGGAGTCAAGCAAAAAAGTTGTTATAAATTATGAAATCTATTAGGTACCTACAAGTTATGAAATAAAACAACAGGCAAGCCTAAAAGCATCCCTACTGTTAGTAGTGCCGGGTGCTGCCCAATCTCGGGGGACCGAGCGAGGAAGTTCGCCGTCTCTACGGGGGCGTCGTGCGGTCCGTGGCCCTCTACGGGGCGCTTGTATGGTCATCCCGGCTTTCAGGCGTCCAGCGCTGCAGAAACAAACTTCACAGTCTGTAGCGCAGCCGTATAACCGGATCGCACGGGGATACAGGACAGTGTCCTACGAGGCGGCAACTCTCCTGGCCCGCTTTCCGCCTTTCGATATCCAGGCGGAGACGGATGCGTGGGTCTACGACCAGACACGCTCCCTCCGCCAAAGTGGGGAAGGCGTGCCTTCAGGGGCGTTCGACAGACTGAGGCGGCTGGCTCGACGGCGCGCACTCGAGATGTGGCGACATCGCCTACGGTCGCAGTCGCGACCAAGCGCGTCGTCGAGGACATCCTGCCGCTCTTCGGAGCCTGGCTCAGAAGGAGCGAGCGCGTCACCTACCGTCTGACGCAGGTATTCACCAGTCACGGTTGTTTCGGTGCATACTTGCACAGAATAGGACGCGAGGTTACGGCACAGTGCCATTGTGGAAGCGACCAAGATACCGCACAGCACACGCTCGAGGAGTGCCCTGCGTGGGCGGCCGAGCGGCGGATCCTGGTCGATCAGATCGGGCAAGATCTCTCTCTGCCAGCAGTAGTGTTGGCTATGTTGGCAGAGCATGAAAACTGGAATGCGGTGGTCTCCTTCTGTGAGAACGCCATGCTCTCACAAAGAGACCGCAGAGCGGGATCAGGAGGGGGCCGATCCTGCTCGAAGCAGAGGGGAAACGGCGCCGGGGTAACAGCCACCCAGGCGCCTAATTCCCATACGCCTCGAACCCCCTGCTGTCGCTATAAGGTGGGGGGCCTCTGGGTTCGCGGGTGCGTCGATTGGGGAATCTGCGTGCCCACACCGAGCGACCCACGAGAAGACGGTGGCGCGCATGTGGTCACGTGCTGCCGCGTGCATGGATGCTTCGGGGGATCCTTTACAATCCCCCCGGGGGGTGGCCGCTTTACACACTGACATGGGAGTTACTCAGCTACTGATTGAAGGTGTTCAATATTACAAAAATGTTAGAGGTAAACATTTTTAAGACAACTTGGTCTCCAATAATAGGTATTTATTTTGGACTCTCCGATGCCGCCGATAAAAGTTAGGAGCAGAAACAAAACATTACTGTTTATTGGTTGTTAGATTTTTTTTCTTATTTTCCTATATATGAAGTAATAAACTCTTTCTACCGCTTTCTACCCATTTTCCCTTTTCTAAATTAATTTCTAGGGGAGGCAAAGGGTTCTAGCCCATACAGCCTCGTCATACTGCTGGAGTGACATTTGACTAAGTTTGGCTTTATCAGACCGAATCATAATTTTTAAGTGTTTTTTTATACTAAGTTTAATCAATTAATGACTATTTAAGATTAAAGCTATAAGTAAATAAAGAACATTGCTTTGATTTCATTTGTGCCGTTTGTGAAGGTAAATCTGTCACAGGAACGCAAATTACGTTGGAAGTAGAAATTCGCGGGTGTAAGCAAAATGTATTTATAAACTTTTTACACATAAGTTTGTATCAAAAACATGTTTCTAATTACTTTTGGTCAATTTAAATACATGATATGCGATGGTTATTGTTTAAAATTTATATGAATAAGTTTAATTATGTTAAATAATATGAATACTAGTAAGAAAAACTTTGGTTTGACCAACGGTTGGATCTTGTGTCCTTCTACAAGGTTTCCGGGCAAATTTTATTATTTTAATGTGATAAATGGAGAAGCCGCATGGAGTCTAAATGAAGCTGATGTAAGTTGAGATTTTAGATATTAAAATCATACGCATCTTGATCTTTCCGTGTCAGATATGTAACTAAAATACTCGAGATATGACAAGGTTTTTTGGGCGAATTTAAAAGCAAGCATGTCAGTTTACGCATAAACAACTAAACGTTTCTAGAGCATAAAAGCTCACTCTACCTAGAAAAGGTAATTTATCGCCGTTGTTAATTGCCATTTAAAGCAGTGACTCAATACCTGTGAAGTGTTTATGTTAGGTTTAAATATTCCAGTAATAGAGGCTGTAATATTATTAGTATGGGACATGTTAAAATTCATTCCATAATATATCTATAGAGGTAAAGACAATTTACTGCTATACATAGATCTCATTCACAAAATGCCTCCTAAACCTTGAATAAATTTAGTTGTTAAGCAGTAACATTAACTAAATCATATAAATTATAACTACAATAAAAATAATAAGTATATTATTACAAAAAATAAATGATTTACATTTTGCACATAATTATGATGTTCTACTCAACTTCAACTATCCATGTTCATGCTGGACATTGAAAATGGAAACTCCTTTAAACTAATTTATTATATTAATTCATAGACACTGATCAATATTAAGTGTTTGTCTATCTAATATTATGACCATACAATAGGTACTAATTAAAATTGGTTAAATCTCAATTTTCTGCCTCTCTTCTTCATACAACATTATATAGCTCAAGCTGTAGCTATAAGCTAGAGCCAAATCTGAATTTGAACTTGTCTTACACTATATAGTGAAAGTACTAATCTGTATTGAAAAAAAAATTGTTGAAGTCCTGATATTGCCTTTTTTGAATTACTCAACCAGTGTCAGTAGACAAGGGGCACAAGGGCTATTAACATTAGTGTAATTTTATTACATATTATTTTCTCCAACCACAACATTGTTAAAATATATATATAGACACATCAATGAAGCCATTATATTAAAAGTGATTTGTAATTGGACTTGTTTGCAGGTGGATGGGCAGAAATAATGTTAGTGTTTGAGATTGAGTTATTTTTATCCATGCTTTTGACTTTAATTATTGTAATTGGTAACCCTGCAATAAACTTACAGATTTTGTCACATTTTAATGTTGTACATACTTAAATTAATTTTATATACATTATGACAGCATGGTTGACGGAGTGACTAAACAATTGGGTTTCTGTACTTTGTCTAAAGGATTATAATAAGACAATCAGTAGCAGTAACCGCTTATCTACCAATAACTAAATCTATGATTACTAATATGTTTTCCAAGTGTGGTGATTATGGAAACATTATCTCATGACTATCATTGGAGCGGTCTTTAAGGCCCTTGATTATTTTTTAATAGAATGCTTTAATCATATATAGGAAACAATGTGCAAATTTATTTTTAAGTTTATCTATTTCACATGTTAAATAACATGTGAATGGATACCATATATTATGGTAGCTGCATTCATCCATCCATACAAATAAACAAAAATTGAAGTGTCTATTTCTCATGCCAAAATAACAGCTTTATACTAAATGCATATTAAAGTATATTTAAATGGATCTAACAACAAAAAATGTTTTTTTAAACTTGTCTGTTTGTTCCGGCTAATCTCCGAAACGGCTGGACTAACTTTGAAGGGACTTTCACAGGCAGATAGCTGATGTTATAAGGAGTACTTAGGCTACTTTTATTTTAGAAAAAGAATTACGGTTCCACACAATATATATAATATATATTTATACTAAATACTAATTATACTAATATATTTGCATCTATATTTTTAAAAATAAATGCGCGGGTGAAACCATGGGCACTAGCTAGGTATAATATAATACTGATTGAAAAGGAAGTTCATTATAAATGAATAAATATTTTATAAAGCTGGAATTTTGAAGCAAATGTGCTACATTATTGATATGTGTCAAAAACCCATAATACAACATTACTAAAACTTTATATTGTTCATTATGGTTTGAGTTGTTAAGATTCAGCTATAATATACTATATGAATTGAATAGCATAATAATAGAAAAAAAATTGAGAATTTTAATAATTAATAGTCAATGATATTACGTGCCAAAAGTAAGAACCAAAACTCCCCCAGTTGTAGCACCTCGCAATCAGTTCGTCCAAGACAGGACAACGAGTACACACTGTCATAATCTGTATTGTTTTATTAAGTAATAACAATGCCGCGTGCGTATAGAAAATGCACAAACTATCAAGCAAAAATAAATAAAGAAAAAGGGATCTCATACCACATGTGAGTAACAGACTAAATAAAATATTTAAATAAGAATACTATTCAAGTTATCTATAGAATAATATTCTCGAATAAAACACAGGCCTAGCAAAGAAACGAGACAACACATATATTCTATCACAGGTGCGACAAAGACATGGAGTACACATATTGTCGTTTTAGATAGCTATCCCTTTTACTCTCGTAGTTTTTGTATCTTTCTTGCAGCATAGGTGTATAGTTTTCTAGCTTTATACCTACATACAGAGAAACTGAGTTTTGCGCGCGATTTAAAATGGACGTAACATATCTATGGTATAATATCATTGTTAATAGTAATTTTTATTTCTTAAAAGCCAATTTCTGTCTAGTATGTAATGTCAGAACTTAAGTAGCATGGTTCCATGGTCGGTCCTGTGGAGAACAGCCAGGAAGAACCTCCATAAACACTTAAAATAATAGAGATTACAATATTGATTGGATTAAATTTTTCGCATAGTATCGTGACCAGTCACTAAATGCTGTATATATGGTTATTTTTTGTCATTAGCGGCGAACATAATCTTCTAATGTGTCTCAATAATTAATTTTGATAAATAATCATAGGAGATATGGCGTACCGTAAAAAATACCTATGAGAAAAAATAACATGAGGGTATAAGATCAACATACTACAATAATAATTTAATAATTTATTCGCCATATCAGTTACCGACTGACCAGTCCCCGACAGCACCCGTTCACGAGCATGACGCATGCATATAACGCCGCTACCAGCAGGACATTTAAATGAACATTGGAGACCAATAATGCGAGGCAAACGACACAAACAATATAATTACTGAATATATAACATTTATGGCTATGCAGACCCGGAGGATGGGCAGCAGCGTCCTTCGAGTACATTAACAACTCAACTGCGATCGCCAACCCGCCTGCCAAGCGTGGCGATTATGGCAAGACCCCCCAATGAGCCCACAACACATCCATATCGGTGGTTGTGGTGATCTTTGGGGGAGGCCTGTGTCCAGCAGTGGACTTCATTCGGCCGAAATGATGATGATGATGAATGCTCAAACCTTTACAGTTTATTTATTATTTTATACACACAACAGAAGAAAAAATACAGGGTATATAGGTCACTTGAGTACAAAGGCACTGCTTATTTCTAAAGAAATGTTTGCCAGCAAATCTGCAGTTATGTATGAATGTTATACTTTGATTTTATAAGATAATATAAGTAATGTGCACTTACTGAGAAACACATTGTTATTTGGTGCAGTGTTCCATCCAACAGCATAATATAGTGCGAGTTGAAGTCATCCACTGCTCAGTCCTAAAAGGTCAATGTGAAAGAAAAAGAAATCTCTTAAGCCAGCTTAAATTGTGTTGTGATCCAAGTTATGAAAAGTCTAAATCTATTTTGCTTTTTACAGAAAAAAGCCCTGCAAAAAGACAGCAACAAACAAAAAACAGCTGACAAGTTTCATAACTATCCCGAACCAACTACTCTACCTGATGATGCCTCAATAATATCCATAAACAATAACGGTCCAAATATTAAAAAACCTGACTTTCAACCTAATAATATTCCGTACACTCAACATCTACCAACATTTGGCCAATCTTCCTTCCCAAAGTTTTCTAATGTAGAACAATTAATGCCAAATATTATTTGGACACCAATACAGTTACCAATGCCTATGTTTTACCAAGAAAATAAAACGCCGATGATGGACGAAGTGACTCAAACTTCAGATGTTGAAAGAGATATTCTTATACATAAGTGTGATATTCCATTATGTCAAAGATTTAAAAATTATGAAAACCCGTTTTTAAGTTTCAATAAGATAAATAAAATTATGAACAAACCAATACCCAATTACGAAACCTCAACTTCTAGAAGAAGTTCCATTTTCGATGTCAAACCTGAAACAGTTAATAGAATTCCAATCTCAAAACCTTTGATCAAAGAACCCGTTTTGAAGTTAGAGAAAACATATCCTTCTTTAACAATTCCACAGATGGTAAAAAGTAATGGGAATTCAACCTTAAGGCTTGTTAATAAGTTTGGAAGTACTAAATCAGAGACAATGGCACCCGATATTGAACCAGAAGGAGAATTGAATATATTAGATAGTACTGATTTAAGATTCCTATTGCTTGCTAAGAGGAAGAAACCTGTGGATAATGCCGCTGATGATGTGGTTGAAAGTGAGTAAACATCTGTTTTAGCTATGTTTTCTGCCCATACATGATCTGATTTATTCTCTCCATGCTTCGCTAGGCATAAGGGCTGGAGGCCGGATTGGTTCTTGAAGAAAGAAAGGGCCGCGGAATCACGCCCGCTCGCTGTCGGACCAGGTAGTGTCCCGACGAGGTGGGGTGGCGTTGGCTGTTAGTCTAGACAAAGTCGACGCCTTCAACCCTTTCGCGTGGGGTGATATTAGGAAGCAATAGTGCACCATTGTTGCCCTCCCTACCTATAAGGCATCATAGAGCCCTATCTGCGCGATAGACACGTACGCTACGTGGGCAGGGACGGTAGCGTAAAGCGAAGGGAGATATCGTGTGGGGTTCCACAGGGGTCGGTTCTTGGCCCTCTTCTATGGACCCTCGCCTACGACGCGGTCTTGCGTGTCGTTCTCCCCACTGGTGTCAGCTTAGTCTGTTACGCTGACGACATACTCGTGTTGCTCAGTGAAGAGTCCTTCGAGGGAATCATCCAGCTTGCCGAGCAAGCAGTGGCAATTGTCGTGGCTGAAATCCACGCTCTGGGTCTGCGGATAGCGCCTCAAAATACTGAAGCGCTATGGTTTCACGAACTGCCGGGAAGCAGAGAACCACCCAGTTCGTGGATACACGATGGTGACGCGTGACTCTGGGTAGATGTACATGAAGTACCTGGGGCCCACCCTGGAGACTCGCTGGGGCTTCGAAGAGCACTTCATACGCTTCTTTCGAGTCGAGAGGGTAGTGGGTGCTGTGGTTCGTGGCCCTCTACGGGGCGCCTGTATGGTCAGCTCGACTGTCAGGTGTACATCGCTGCCGAGCCAAACTTCACGGTCTGCAGCGCAGAGTGGTAATACAGATGTCACGAGGATATCGAACAGTATCCTAAGAGGCGACAACTGTCCTGGCACGCTTTCCGCCTTTCGACATCCTGGCATGCGTGGGTTTATGATCAGACATGCTCCCTCCGCCAGAGCGGCGAATGTGAGCCTCCTGGGGCGTTTTCATTATTGACAGTTTGAGGAGGCTGGCTCGGCGGCACGCACTTGAGAAGTGGCGTCATCGTCTGAGAATGCTGTTCGAGACGATGACGGTTGTTTCGGTGCGTACTTACACAGGATAGGACGTGAGGACACGGCACAGTGCCACCACTGTGATAGTGACCAGGATACCGCACAGCACATGCTCGAAGGCGTGCCCTGCGTGGGCGTGGGAGTGCCGGATCCTGGTCGATCGGATCGGGCAAGATCTCTCTCTGCCAGCATAGCTGACACCACTTCATGAAATGAAAGCATGAAAATTAGAGCGCTGTTGTCTCCTTCTGTGAGAGCGTCGTGCTCCAGAAGGAGACTCCAGTGCGGAATCGGGAGAGAGCCGATCCCGCACGGGGAAGGACAAGGGGTAAAAACCGCCCCGGTGCCTAGGTCCAACATGCCTGAGTCCCCTATCGTTGCTATATGGCGAAGGGCCTCGGAATCTGCGGGCACACACCGAGTGACCCACGAAGACATGGTGGTGCGCATGTGGTCACGTGCCGCCGTGTGCGCAACATAGCACAGCGCACAGTTAGGCTTCGGGGGGATCCTTTACAATCCCCCCGGGGTGTGTAACCACTTTACAGTCACCCTCTCCGAGCTGTGCTTATCGCCCTTCCCCAGGGCGGAGGAGGTTTATGAAGAATGTCGACTGGCACAAAAAAGGTATAAGGGCTAGACGGTTTACATCAAGTTGCTCCACCACAAACCTCGCTTCTCAATATAACAAGAATTACTAAACGACTAAATTCTTTCTTTCTTTGGACTAGCTGCACAATAAGCCTGTTTATGACAAGTCATTGACATTTACTATTTGTTCCAGGAAAGAAGCCCAAACCCAGTGATTTTAAACACATTACACCAAAGAAAAAAGTCACATTTGACCTGAGCAATGTGTCTGATGAAGATAGTGGTATGATGGAGGAAAATGTTCAAGAGGACTATATTGTAAGTAATTGTTACAATCTACTCTGTCAATAACGGTCCACTGTTCAACATCGGCTTGCGTGTCAATGGTAAACAAGCATTACAGAAAGGCGTAATAAAATGTACAATTCACGTTAAAATCACGTTAACCAAGAATATCTTTAAAGCTTTTGTGATCTATCAAAAGCTTTTGATTGTGTAAGCCACAAGGCCATCGTTAATCTCTGGACTAATGAATTAGTTATGATAATGTTGTGAGCACATCTACCAGCCAGGGCCTGTTAGTATACTACCAGTCCAGCCGGAAAACGAAGAGCTTATCAAACATTGAATGTAGGTTTCCCTTCTCATATCACTCGAGAGGAAACTCATATTTATAGGTCATCATTATCGTAATAGCTGCAGAATGTCCACTGCTAAACAAAGCCCTCCCTAATAGATTTGCACAGCAACTGGTACCAAAACGAGGAATAGCTTCTGTTATGTCGTAATTTGCCCTTCCTCCATCTCTTCTTTCCTCCTCCATCCTCCAGGTTTAGAATCCCACCCATGACATAGATGGGAGAATAGCTATTATTAACAAGTATTTATTACAAGATAAATTTAATTTTCATACATACCTAATTTCCCTTTGAATTCTTTCAGCCACTGACAAACATTCCTAGCAGGAACATTAATATTGATATATCAAAAAGTCCATCCGTACTGCATATAGAGCAAGACATGATGGCATCTACTTCAAGTATTCTTAATGACACCTATGAAGAGATGCAAAAGGACCCACAATGGCAAGGAAATAAAGACAATAGTGTCCCTACTCCCAGGACTAGAAATGAAAGCTGGTACATAGTTGCTGATACAGATGTACTCCTACTAGATTATGAATTTATTGACAATCTTGTAATAGCAGGTATGTGTGATTGAAACATAGACAAGGATAATCTTTATTTAAGCTACTGTAACCTCATCGTCATGATCATCATATCAGCCAATGATTGTCCACTCCTAACAAAGGCCTCCCCCATAGATTTACAGAATTGTGTCGTCATTTTGGGGGGAATTTGTCAATTACTCACCATGCTTGACGGCACAGTTGGTGCAGTGGCTGATACAGTCGACTGCTGCGCTCGTGGGTCGCATTTGGTCGTGGGTTCGATTCCCGCACGGAACAAATATTCGTATGAACTGCAGGTAGTTGTACGGGTCTGGGTGTATTGTGTGTGGAATTCATGTCTGTAAACGCACCCACGACAAAGGAGAAATGGACGTGGGGCAACGTTTAAAAAAAAATCGCTGAATGGATTAGTAAACTGAAGTGGTAATGGGCGGGGCACATTGCTCGTAGAACTGATGGCCGTTGAGGTAAAAAAGGGTTTTCGAATGGAGACCGCACACCGGAAAACGCAGCATGGGACGACCTCCAACGAGGTGGACAGACGACTTGGTGAAGGTCGCTGGGAGTCGTTGAATGAGAGTGGCATGTGACTGCTTATCGTGGTAATCTAAGGGGGAGGCCTTTGTTCATCAGTGGACATCCTGTGGCTGATATGATGATGGTGCATTTAAACAAAAAACGACATCTACAATTGTAAAATATAAAAACATTTTTCAAGACCCCAAATGCATACTGCTGATCCCGCACGCGGTGAAAGTTGACATAGAGGCGCTGTGCATGGGCGACTGTCGCGGACAACAGCGCGTCATTAACGCGCGACAACTCACGAGGCGGCTGATAGCGCCGCCACAGCATTACTTAGGTAAATTTATTGTTTATTACTATTATATTATTATGAAGCCACACTAATGCTGTGGCTACACTAAAGTTTAACGTCTAGCGCCCACTATCGCAATAATTAAGGCGCAGAAATATTCCACAAATTAATGCATTAAATGCACTGGCCACACTGGCATTTAACTTCTTAATGTTATTAAGTCGCGTTATTCAATATATTATTTCCAAGCCGCCATCTTGTTTATGGCAATACCCCCCAATGAGCCCACAACACACCCATATCGGTCGTTGTGGTGATCTCTTGGGGAGGCCTGTGTCCAGCAGTGGACTTCAATTAGGCCGAAATGATGAAATTATACATAGGTGAAGCCACGACTTACGCGCTAATTTGTAATGGCATTCATAATGCCGATGAGTAGATGAGATAAAATCTCTGGACTCGCGACGCAGTTACGAGACGCAGCTATAGAATCAACGCAATGTTAGCACAACAAGATATAAAAGTACAATTGATGCGGTATTCACGAGATATTTATAATTTAAGTAACTTCGAGTCAAAATTGTTTATTTCCTATTTCAGTTACCACGAACCTATAGTTTCTATTTTAGATTGTAATCATTTTAATGATAATGATGATGATACAAGAGTTGTCGAAATTGTTAACGATGATTCATAAAAGAATATTAAATGTATTTGAAAGTTTCTAATAATTCATAAAATACATACAATTCATAAATAAAATGCAATTCATAACCCAATAACCCTAGTACCCATCAAAAAAATGTATAACGCGCCAAAATAAGTTTTCACTTCTGTCGGCACTCCCGGAGTGGAACCCGTATTTTTATTGACATTAAGACGTTGAATGTAGTTATGGCCACTCAATTTTTAACCGACTCAAAAAGGAGGAGGTTCTCAATTCGATGCGTATTTTTATGTCTGTACACCGATTACTCCAAGATTTGTAGACCGATTTGAGCAAACCTTTTTTTAACTGGAGTCGAATGCTTTCAAATTGATCCCATATAAATTTTATTACATTTGATTGAGTGGTTTTTTAACCAGCTTGAATAAACAGGTTAATTTCACGGCGCTTATCTAGATGATGTCTTAATAGTTTCGATTCCTCTCAGATCAGAGAACCGATTTGATTCATTCTTATTTTTAGTGTTAAATACTGATACCAAGTTGGAAAGCTGCTTATATTTATTTACACTAAAAAGAAAAAAAAAAACTTTTTAACAAAAAAAAAATACCGACTTCAAAAACCCTACACGATATAAAAATATTAAAACTTACGAAAAGGAAAAAAAATCCCCAACCATGGTTCGTGCAGACCAACGAGATGTCATATACCCGCCCGACATCATAAAATATTATTTTCCTTTTTAGTGGTAGTTTTTTAGTTTAGGAAGTCGGTTTTTTTTTTGTTATAAAGTTTTATTATTATGCACTTAAATTATTGCGATAATTGGCGTTGGACGTTAAACCTGAGTGTAGCTCCAGAATTAGTCGCTGTTTACTACATGAGGGGAAGGGGATGGTCTATAGTGTGCCGGGAAACATGTGAACAAGCCTGTATAATCTTTAAAAAAAATGTGTATAAATATTTTTACTTTATTATTTTTGCCCTGGATTCCGACTCCTTTGGCCATATACCTAAAAATAATTTTATGTTGCCAGGTTATTGAACTTATTTGTGTGTGTCATCAATGATTTTTCTTTCTTTCTATGTTTTGAGACTTGAGCCACAAGCATATAAAAGTAGCTTATTGCCATTTGGTTTACAGTTGAGCCGCCCCCTAACGATGAAGATATAGTCGTGACCACAGAGAGCATCCTACACTGCTGTGTTCAAGCTGTCAACAACAGCCACCATGTGGTACGTATCATTGTCATATGTCCGCTGTACTAGATGGGTCTTATTGCTACGAGCCAGGGTCAGCATAAATTAAAATTTACCAAAATTACAAGGAATAGTATATTCTTGATTACAATTAATAACACTTATAGGATCTGTTGTCCCTGAAAACCAGCGCTGTTGTCGATGGATTTATTCAACGACACAGCATTTTGCTGAGTGACAACCTTTTTTGCACGGACACGACGCACAAAGTTATTATTAATCGCGTGTATTGTTGATTTTTGTTTTTCCTGACGTTTCGAACACTTTGCAGGGTTCGTGGTCGCAGGATGACTAAGGTGACAATGGTCGTTACAGACTTAAAAAGTTATTTTATCTACCGTACAAAACTAATCAAAAATCGTTGCAATTCACGCAGTAATCACTCACAGTGTCTTGATGTTTTTTAGTGTGGTGTGTTGTTTGGGATTTTATTAATTTAATAACCGGATCCCAAACAGGTGGTACCTGCCAACCATCTTCTCTATTAAAATTAGGATGTTATTTAATTTCAATAGCCTCTCGAAACATTCTTGGTACATAACTGTTCTCTTTCGCGAGGACTTGAGGATGATCAAATTGGAGAAAATGGTTGGGTTTGTCTAAGGCATGTTCACACACTGCGGACTTTGTGGTGCGTCTATGCTTAACGTCAGCTATGTGTTCTTTAATTCTGGTGGCTATAGTACTGGTAGTAGTAGCCGTGTGGTGCCGGTTCAGAATACCACCACCCCATTTCCTCCCGTGGGTGTCGTAAAAGTCGACTATGGGATTAGCCGGAGGATGGGCAGCAGCTTCCTTCGATTACATTAACAAATCAACTGCGATCGCCAACCCGTCTGCCAAGCGTGGCGATTATGGCAAAACCCCCCAATGAGCCCACAACACACCCATATCGGTCGTTGTGGTGATATTTGGGGGAGGCCTGTGTCCAGCAGTGGACTTCATTCGGTCGAAATGATGATAGTATTGGTAAATTCCCCCCAAAACGATTGAACAATTGTCGAAATCTATGAGCGAGGCTTTTGTTGAGCAGTGGACGTCATATGGCTGATATAATGATAATGATAACTGTTGGTTTTCCTATAAATAAATAAATACACTAAAATCCCATACCATGTGGTACCGGCTAAGTATAGCACCACTCCACCCCATCACGTAACTGTCGATTTGCCAGAGGTTAGGCAGCAGCGTCCTTCGAGTACATCTACAACTCAACTGTGATCATCAACTTTAGAGGGTTAGCATGGGTGTTATGGGAAAGCCCCCCCCAATTAGCATACAAAACACGCAGACAGGTCGTTGTGGCGATCTTTGGGGGAGGACTGTCCAGAAGTAGACGGGTTTTCGGCTGAAATGGTGGATGTTTTAATCAAAAGAACTTATTTTTTTGTAATTGCCAGTATGTGTATCTTTTGTAGTATGTCAATACCATCCTAAGTTCGCTTCATCATCATTTTGCCCATAATACGTCCACTGCAGCCCATAGGCTTCCCCCAAAGATCGCCACAACGACCTGTTTGGATGTGTTGTGTGATTTTTTTGGGAGGATGTTGCCATGATGACCACGTTCACGGTAGCTCGCAGTAGAGTTGTAACTCGAAGGACGCTGCTGCCTTTCCTCCTGCTATCTTACGATACCCACGAGATGAGATGGGGTGGTACTATTCTTAGCCGGCACCATACGATATCCCCTAAACAAATACCTTGTTTTTCAGGTCCTAATAACAAACGACCCACATCTTCAAACCAAAGCAAGTGAACGAAACATACCTTGCTATAGACTCAACGAAATCAAAAACGGCGTCAACATAAAACCAGATATGACAAAGGAGCTAAACAAAAACAAAATGAGCGTTAATAATAGTCCTATCTACACTAACAGAAATAACTTATTCCTCCAAAAAGAGACTGATTTATTCGCGACTAGTTTATTTAGTAATAGAAATAATTTAGATACGGTAAAGAAACAATTATTTGAAAACAATCAAAAACATACCGACGATATAGCATCAAACTGTGATAAATTAATCAATATAACAAAATCAAAATCATATAAAATGTATGAAAATAATATAAAGAATGGCAGTGATAGCACAACATCAGATATTAGTCGAGACATACAAAATTTAAATTTGATAGATAAAAATATATTAACGCCTCAAAATCAAGATAGACACGCATCCCTTCCTCAAAAAATAACTAACAATATAAATATGAAAGAAGGTTATATCAATTTCGAAAAAAAGATTCAAAACACTAACTCTATTTTAAATACATTCAATGATGTAAAACCAATTACCCATTCAAAAGAGGAAAGATTGGACTTTCAAAAGTCTTTTTCAAAACCGAATCGTGAAATTCATAAGTTTCAAGAAACATTAAACAAGAATATGCAAAATCCTGAAAAACAATTTTACTCTACCTCAATTTCTAATATTACACAAAGCAGTTTACAAAATACACGTTCTGAAAATGGTTTTAACTCAAATCAAATATCCTTGGAAAGTTCTGGACTAACAGCTAATACTAAAGTACCAAACATTTTATTACGACATAATCCTTACGAAACTAGCCGGGGGACTCGAGTAATTAGTGCAACACAGTCTCGAATAAACAAAATGCTCAGTAAAATAAACGATGATTCTACAACATACAACAAACCATATCCGCTTGCGCAGTCGAATGACATAACAGGAGTATTCAAAATCCCTCAACCGTTACACTTCAAAAATAGAACGGAAAATAGGTCCGCCCTCATCGACAGTTCGATAACAAATGACAAAATTCGTACGTGTGAAAATAAAAATAAGGAATCGGTAGACGATGAAAGGTTCTCTGTAAAAAGTAAAATTATGTGTCAAAAAATAATTTCTAGAATGGATGAATGGATATGTACTTACACACAGATCATGGAAGATCTTTTGAATAATTTATTACAGGTAAGACCTTACAGTGACTTATATTATAATTCAAGTCCAATATTGGGACGAGTAGTTCGTATTCATTAACGAGATATTTTTTGTTATAACGTAAGACCACCAATTAGGGATACCTTTTGTTTTTTTAAATAAAAACGTTGCCCCACACTAGGATTTCTCCTGTGTCGTGGGTGCGTTTACACACATGAATTCCACATACAATACACCCAGACCCGGAACAACTACCTGCAGATCATACAAATATTTGTTCCGTGCGAGAATCGAAACCACGATCCGGAGCGCAGCAGACGACTGTATCAGCCACTGCACCAACCGTGCCGTCAAAGGGACCTCGCGCATTACGCGGCCATTGCCACGATTTGTCTTCTCTCCCCGTGATGTCGTAAAACCACACTCAGAGGCTGTAAGCCAGAGCGTTCGTTCTGTGTTGAAGCGTGCTGAATACTGGAAAATTCCCCCTAAAATGACACAAATGTGGACATCCATAGCAGTGAGCATATGCTAGTTTAATGGTGAAAGCTTGCTTCATACGGGAGGATTTGAGTTCGATCGCGGCCCGCCCCTCAGAGTTTTCGGATTCATGTGCGGATCAGAATTTGATTATCACGCGTTAACGGCGAAGGAAAACATCGTGAGGAAACCTGCACATCTAAGGGGGACCAAAATGTTTTCAATGGTGTGTGTAGTCCCCCAATCCACACTAGGCCAGCCTGGAGACTAAGGCCTAACACTTCACGTCGTGAGAAAAGCGCCGTGCCCAGCAGTGGGACAGTAATGGGTTGATCATGGGGGAGGCCTTTGTTCAACAGTGGACGTCCTTCGGCTGATATGATTAAGCTGGGTATTTCCCCCTGCGCTACCAGAAAAAAGTAGGAAAACATCGTATATGCAAAATAGACTAGGATTTTTACTTCAACATATAAAGCGACTGGTTGATATCCCGGCAATCGTTCTTAGCGCTTCTCCTGAATTTTAATTATGAGCACAGCCAAACTGTGGAACTTCTTGCTAGCGTCGTTATTTCTGCTACCTATAACCCGCTAAACCTTTAAAGAAAGAGTCAATATATTTATCTAGCAGCAAGTTTCAGCGCGTACTGAGTAAGAGTTTTAAATAGTGAGCACTATAAAGCCTAGTGCTGGCACGCGCGCCGCGCCTGCTGTCCCGTTCTATCTTGATATATTTCTGTGCTTCTACCTCTTCCTGGTGGCAAAGAAAAAACACCTAATTCGACTTCAACAGTCATCATTCTGCAGTGAAAGACTTTTACTTGTATCGCCGACCGACTCACTGACAGAGGTCGTGGTCAGGTTCGCGTCTAGCTTTATCATATCATTTCAGCTTTTAGATTCATCATATCAGCCAAAGAATGTCCACTGGTGATCAAAGGCCTCTCCCATAAATTTCCTCAACGACCAATTACATGCCGCGTGTAATTTTGGGAGGAATTTGCCAGTACTCACCACGCTTGACATTCGGGTTGGTGAGCGCAGTATGGCCACTGTTCCACAGAATGGACACTGCTGCCCATCCCTCTGGTATAAAGTCCCTTAGTTGATATTCCGACATCCACGGGTGGAGATGGATTGGCGCTAAATTCTTAATCCGTCCACACGTGGTGATATGGCCCTGGTTCTCGTCACCAGTCTAGGCCTAATTGAGAGGCCGAGCCGCCAGGGGTCGTCAGTGCTTCGTCGCTCTGAACAGGGTACACAATGCGCAAGCGCAGACCATATCTGGCAAGCTTGAAGTTAAAAGTTCCCTTATTAGGAAACATTGCTATATTATATTTTCATTTCAGAAAAATGGCGAATGTATGAAGGATACAGCGCTATTAACATTTCATGATACATTAAATTGCATAAAAACATTGTACGCCAGCCATACAAACATAAACGAAATTGTGGATAATCTATTAGATTTGTTAAACAAATGCACTTGTAAGAAAGGTAAATATCTATTTAACCTATTCCTTTCATCGCCTGCCGCAGCAATGCGAACTATTTGAGAGAGCTTCCAAAATCCGCTAGGAGCGCTTCTATTTCTGCGTCCTCATAGCGAGTGACCCCCGGGAAGAAGGTGGCGCGCACGCACACGTGCCGCCGTGTGCGCAGCACAGCGAGACTTGGGGGGATCCTTTACAATCCTCCCCGAGAAGTGACCGGGGGGCGGCGTTTTTACAGCAGCCTACCCTCCGCTAGAGGGGGTGACCGCTTTACAGTCATCCTGCATGCACCTAAAGGCGTAGCACCAATGGGCGGCTCTAGTGTGATCTTACGAGGACCTGGAGACCCCCTTAGGTGCCGAAGATGACCGCTCCGGTGGTTTTAGCCGGTAGGAGTCCGGTATACCCCTTCGCCCTTCCCCGGGGCGAAGGAAGTTCCATGTAGACTATCCAATGGACACCAAAAATTAAAAAAAATAAGGAATGCTTCTATCCATGGTGATCACTGAGTGACAGATGCAGAATTCATACAAAGTTTAAAGCTACTGGTGCTAGTACTATTTTTTTTAATTTCTTATTTTGTGTTTTATCTGAACATAAACTGTTGATATAACTGAACATATCAATTATGTAAGTAGCAGTAATTGTTACGACCAACACTAGCGCGCATGCGCGGCCAACGCGGAGAAGAGCATCGTACTGCTGTCTCAGTCGCTCGTTTATGTTCGAATACAGCTCGCGTTCCGCTTATAGTTTTCTTGAGATACGCTCAATCTGAGAGCAAGGCCAAATTGTTGTTTCGAATGTGGCAGAGTCAGGTGGGTAGGACATCACGTTCCGTATAAATACATACTTTTAAAGTTGTGGTGGGTCGTTGACGTGTTTACCGTCGACGCAACGACACAGCTTATTGTCGACGGCGAACTAGTTCATAAACCAGGAGCTGTGTGCCCCGCCCATTGCCACTTCAGCTTACTAGTCCTTTGAACTATAAGAGTAACTTTATTTCTTCTACGGATCTCCTCATTTCTGATTCGATCTCGTAGAGAGATACCAAGCATAGCTCTCTCCATAGCTCGCTGAGTGACCTTGAGCTTTCTTATGAGGCACATAGCTAGTGACTACGTGTTTGCGTACACGCTGCCCAGCCGAGTCGGATTCGACGAACGACGTCTTTCTCGAAGTTAGACCTACCTAACTGGGCGGTTGTACCAGGTAGACATACTCGTCAACAGTTTCGAGATAAGAATTTTGACATGTGTTTCGTATGTTCATATAACAACTCGTCGACAACTTCGAGAACAGAGCTCCCAACGGATATTGGGATAGGCACGATATGGGCATTCGACATGACTTTCGTCTTCCCATGTTCATTTTAAGGCCCACCTGTTGGAATACTGTTGAGATCATCGAGCATTGCTGGGATTCTGTCATGATTTCGATGTAGTCAGCAAATCGAAGTTGAGTAAAGCGAAGTGATATACTTGCCATTGATGTTGATACCGAATCTTTTCACTTCAGTAGCTTCATTTCATCTTCCACCGTGAACAGTTATGGGAAAATAACTTCCCCTTGTCTCACACCTCTCTGCAATGGAATTACCCTCGTGCACGGTTAATGTAATCGAACCTAGTCGAAAGTCGAGACGGGAATGGAATAGCGCCTCTATATTCTTAATCGGGACACCACACAATGTAACGGAAAGTTTACTAGAATCATTGCAATATTGTGTTATACTTCCAGGAAAGTTAAATTTGACCAAAAGACCAGATGATTTCATGAAAATTCTCAGATATGGCTGTCATCTAGTACAAGTTTTGAAGGTAATATATCTCAATTCTTTTTGTAATAAGTGCATAATTTTGATAAAGATAAAAGATCAAAAGATTTTTATTCATTTAAACCATTAATAGCACTTATGAATCGTCAAGACTTTAGTTGCCACGTTCCAAGATGTAGATTTCCTATGGAAAAGAACGAGCAAGAAACTCCATGGTTACTCTTTTAAAATCATGTTACAATATTTATTAATACCAACTACAAGAAGCTTAGCTGCTGAATAAAACGGAATATATTGTTCAATGAGGTAACTATACCTTATTCAGGGAAGCAAAAAAGTTAATGTGAAAAAAGAAACCGCTGATCTCAACAAGTTAAGCGAGAATATGGCGGTGTATTATCTGATGGAATACACAACACGCCTTTTTGTGACAAAATTGGTCATTATTACAGTCCATAAATTTGTTATCATAAATTGCATGAAGTATGGAACATTTGGGTATTTTAAATTCTTTATGTCAGTTATTTTTTATCAGAAATATTTCAGTTAATTATGTCATAATATCAGCCGTAAGACGTCCACTGCTGAGCAAAGGCCTCCACGATTAACCCCCAGTTACATGCAGATAGAGTTGTACTATATGGTTAACTGGGCACCACACCGGTTAAAATTGATGTAGTTTTAAATATTTCATCGCTTTTTCGCAATCGCAAAAATATAACAACACTCGATTTCCTCCCATTGATGTCGTAACCTTTTCTGAAACAGAATCCATACTGCTCTCACCAACCCACTTGCCAAAAGTGGTGAGTACTGGTAAAGATGATGACCTCCAAGATAACAACACCGTTGTGGAAATCTATGGGTGAGGCCTTTGTTCAGCAGTGGACATCCTCTGGCTGATATGGCGATTAATAAATCAGTTCTTCTAAAATTCTATGAAAAGATTTATTTTATACTAGAATAAACCTTCTGCGATATATCGCTCTCCGGCCCAAACTATCACTATGCAAATAATCTTAGCAATCTGTTGCTGCATGAAAGAAGGACAAACCAACAAATACACTCGCATTTATAATATTACTATAGATTGTATAATCGTAAGAAAAGTGACACACAAAACCTTTTTATGGTTTGCTTACATTAATTTTTCTGCTTCTCTGAATATAGTATAGGTGCATTCAAACTTTACCTTGACGACGCCCGGTCCACAAAATCACAATCGGCTGCAATGACAAGATTTATCTGTTAACATACGAACTTTGCCTTATTAACTACGACAGCCGAACCATGTTCGAGCTGACAGAATTAAATAACCATATATGTCAGCTAATAACAAAAAAAGAAGGCACCCATGTCGCGGTCATCGGTTGTGTCGAGCCCCGCATATATCATATTTTGTGTGGTGGGGCGACACAACATCACAATATCTTATTTCTCTCATTTTCTAGAACATTCTACCACTGTCAGAAGAACTAAAAGACGCTGAAGCATGTCTGAACTCTTTAATAAACAACATAGAAAGCGAGACGATAGAATTGGACCCAGAGTTATTGAAGACTCCTTTTGCTAGCCGCAGTAGCGTAGACGGTAAAGACGAAGTGGTTAAGCCTAGCTGTGAGTAAACCTTGTTTCTAGCCTTAATTCGGGGTTTAACACGTCCAACGAACTAAGGATCTATAGGGTTAGGCAGCAGAACTCTTTTGTGCTTTAAATCACCAATCTGTCTGCCAGAGGTGGTGATAACGACACATCACGACAATCTCAATAAGTTTTTTTTGTGTAAAGACGTAAATACCATTATTAGGGGTCCTATCTTCAGCAGCTGGACAATGACGGTGATCAGGTTATTTAATTCGAAGAGAAAATATAAAGTCCTACAAATATAGTGAATATAATATTGACTGACGGCACAGTTGGTGCAGTGGCTGATGCAGTCGGCTGCTGTGCTCGGGGTCGTGGGTTCGATTCCCGCACGGAACAAATATTTGTATGACCTGCAGGTAGTTAGTTGTTCCGGGTGTGTTGTGTGTGGAATATATGTCTGTAAACGCACCCACGACACAGGAGAAATCCTAGTGTGGGGCAGCGTTTTTTTAAGATAAAATAAAAATAATTTTAGACGTTATTATTAGATATAGCATCTTCTACAGAGTCCGCTACGCATGACTCAGCTTCTTCGTACGGCATTAGTGAAAATAGACGCACCGTTTCACAGCTCCGCTACGACTTCTAGCACATCTCTAGTGGAAACGTAGCCTTAGAATTTGGTAGAGGTGTAGGTGCTGTTGTTCACGGTGGCACGCAATGGTGTCACGCTGCCGTGGGACGCTTTGGGGGATCCTTTACAATCCCCCCGAGGGGGTGACCGCTTTACAGTCACCCTCTCCGAGATGTGCCTATAGGCGTGGCACCAGTGGGCGGCTCTAGTATGATCATACGAGGACCTGGAGCCTCCCTTAGATGCCGAAGATGACCGCCCCAGTGGTTTTAGCCGGTAGGAGTCCGGCGGCATACCTCTTCGCCCTTCCCCGGGGCGAAGGAAGTTCGTGAAGAATTTCCACTGGGCACCAATTTAAAAAAAATATGCTGTTGTCCACCCGCACTTATCTGATGACGTTATAAAGTCCCATTTAACAGAGGGCATAGCTGAATAGCTGTCATTTACCGGGCATTATCACAAACACCAGGCCGAAAACCCAATAACACAGACTGGAAATCGAACTTGGACGCTCAAGCTCGAGAACCACACTTGTGACCACTATACAAATATAAATACTTTATACATCTTTCAGATGTACACAAACCATCTTACGTAATAGACTACTTGAAAAAGCATTTCAAAGAGTGGGCGTCATATAAAGGAAATGTTGAAGGCCGAAATTGTAATAATAAATCTCAAAATGTGAGTATATTATTCATTTATCGGAGGTTAGAGATTGAGAGAGAGACTTAGAGGATATTTTTTATTTATAAAATAGCCAGACTTTAGATGCTACATTCCAAGATGTACGAGGAGAGGTCAAAAAGATCGGAGTTCGAGAGGGAAGGTGGTTCAAATTAAACATGACATTATTATTTTTGTCTTAGGTTTTCGCGATTATTACACATTATAATAAAACAATTTTAAACGGATTAAATCGCGTGTATTATTAATTTTTGTTTTTCCTGACGTTTCGAACACTTTGCAGGGTTCGTGGTCGCAGGATGACTAAGGTGACAAGCGTCGTTACAGATTTAAAAAGTTATTGTATCTACCGTACAAAACTAATCAAACATTTTTTCGATGCACGCAGTAATCACTCACAGTGCGTGAACATGCCTTAGGCAAACCCAACCATTTTCTTCGATTTGATCATCCTCAAGTCCTCGCGAAAGAGAACCGTTATGTACCGAGAATGTTTCGAGAGGCTATTGAAATTAAAAAACATCCTAATTTTAATAGAGAAGATGGTTGGCAGGTACCACCTGTTTGGAATCCGGTTATTAAATTAATAAAATCCCAAACAGCACACCACACTATAAACACCAAGACACTGTGAATGATTACTGCGTGCATCGAAACCATTTTTGATTAGTTTTGTACGGTAGATAAAATAACTTTTTAAATCTGTAACGACGCTTGTCACCTTCATCATCCTGCGACCACGAACCCTGCAAAGTGTTCGAAACGTCAGGAAAAACAAAAATCAATAATACACGCGATTTAATCCGTTTAAAATTGTTTTATTATAATTATTATTTTTTATAGAATTTTTGTTCCTTTTTTCCGTTAAATTCAAGGCCGTTAATTTTCTCCGCAGTTTGTGTTTTCTTCCCAAGTCCAAGTAGTGACAGACAAACAAAAATCTCTCCAATAACTTCATTTCGCGATCTTTTTGACCCGTCCTCGTAGATTTCTTATGGAGAACAAGAAATAAACACCATGTTTGATTTTCTAGTCATAATATTAATCCGTGTGGTTTCCGGATTAAGAATATAGCACCACTCCATCTCCTCCCGTGGATGTCGTAAAAGGCGACTAAGGGAATCTAAACCAGAGGGATGGGCAGCAGCGTCCTTTCTGTGAAGCGGTAGTCATACTGCGCTCACCAACCCGCCTGCTAAGCGTGCTGAGTATTGGCAAGTGTCCCCCAAAATGATAACGCAGTTGTGGAATCTGTGGGAGAGGCCTTTGTTCAGCAGTGGACGTATAAATGGCCGATATGATGATGATGATGATGAATATTAATGGGTTCATTATTCTCGAACTAAAGGTTATGTAACTACAATATAGGACAATATGTGTGTGTGAATGTAGGCTGTCATAGTCAGATGCACTCACTGATTGGCGAGGTTAAGCAACTTTTGGTGCGGTCAGTCTATGTATGGGTGACTATTTAACTGAGCGTCAGCGTGCTTCGGAAGGCAAGTAAAATCGTCCATCTCGGTTGTTGTTAAGCCAAGTCAGAGGCCTTCGGGCGGCTTGAACAACTCTGGACACAAGATTGGCCACTAACTACACGAAAGAAATAAAAGAATGTAGGAGAAAAGAGTCTAAAGTATTTTTTTCTGAGAGTATGTTTTTTATCCCGATCATTGGTATTCCACAAATTCTTTGTTCCTGAAACTCAGCACTAACAGACAGCAGTATAAAGAAAATATGATTAAATGCTCAGGGATCAACGATCTACTGCAACAGGTTTTTTCTACTGTTTGTCTTAATAAGTAACCTTCATAAACCAATTCTACCCTTCAGCTTAGCAAGTTTTGCTAGTACACCTATTAAAATTGAGCCACACGTGTAATTTTTCAGCATACAGACTTCAAAGTAGTAAGAACATTCGGAAAAAATCTTAGTATGTTGAAAATAGATAACAGTAAAACTATTTCTCTAAACAAAATGGCGACGGAAGACCAACCTGGCGTAAACAATCAAGATAAACCAAAAATAATTAGACCTAATGAAAATCAACCAGTTTTAAATCCAGTACACGAAAATAATGCAAATAAAGAAACGTTTGAGAGCAAAAATAATAAGAATATATTTCTTAGTGAGCAGGTTTTATTTTCAAGGGACACTCACGATAGAAATAATAAATACAATTTCCAAAATTCTACAAATGTAAATGATGTTAAAACTGTCAATTGCCAATTAAAAGTGATTAAATCCATTCAAAATGTAGGCCAAGAATCAAAGAATGAAAGGGAAGTTATAGATTTTGACTTTCCAACTAACGGGAACACGTTTATGCAAAATGAAGAAATATCTGGGCCCGTAATATTAAGAAACATAAAACTTATAGACGAATATGAAAAGAAAATCCAAAATAAGCAACCTCTGGATTTAGATTTATTAGATTATTCAGAAATTTACGAACTTCCAATCAATGATTGCAGGGATAATTTACAATTTGATTTGTACAGTGAAAATAAAAATAGTGATAGTTTAGAAACAACCAATGAAAATAATATTGATAATTATGAACCACCTAATACAATGTGTACTTTAGAAGATTTCACTAGCCATAGTGCCACACCAGACAACCACTTCTACGCAACACCTAATAATAATGATGTTACTGATGATGAAGATCATACATTTAACAAAGAAAAAAGTGCCACAGAAAACAATATGGACATTTTAAATGATGATAATAACACTATCATCTACGAATCTTGTGCAATATCTATCAGTAACAGTAATATTAATGACAAGGTCATCGAAAGTTACGCTGATGGGACTACCTTTGAAACGGAAAATTACTTAGCACGTAACGTTGATTGCATTGATAACGATAATTGCTCAAAAGATAACGATAACTGCAGGACACATAACGATAATTTTGAAAAAACATCTGAAGCCATCAGAGATGATAGTACAAATGATTCTGGATTTGAAAACGATAGCACGTACGCTCATACACTGGTCAAGATATTTCTAAACGAATTGAGTACTACCTTCAAAGCTATTTACGAATTTGTGTAAGTATCATTAATATTTTTTATTCCGTTGGTTCTCAGCGCAGAATAGACCACTGCTCTCCGAGGCGACTAAGGGTTGATATTGTTACGAGCGATACGATATATTAAATTTCTTACACACAATTTATTCTTTTACACAATATCACTTAATAATCACATGCAGGATAATCGCTAGATATTTCACTGTGTCGTAAAAGGCGACTAAGGGTTGATATTGTTACGAGCGATACGATATATTAAATTTCTTACACACAATTTCTTTTACACAATATCACTTAATAATCACATGTAGGATAACCGCTAGGTATTTCACTGTTCTTCACTGTATGGTATCGCAAACTGTATTGTGTCCCTCTTTCCTTCGCGGCGGCTATATACATGGGCGGACCGATACCGAGTAGAACTATCCTTTTAAATGTTCTCAAAGTTTCTAGGTAATGTAGTACAGCTACTAGACACCAGACGGCGCCACAAAAAACAATCCCGAACATTCTACACAACTTAGTTCAGCTACTAGACAGCAAATGGCGCCACGTGCCTTAGTTGCGCAGAACTATCTAGAACACTCCTAGTTTCCGCATGCTGTAGTACCGCTACTAAGCATCAGATAGCGCCACGTTTCGCTATTATTTACTGGATTGTGTAACAATATCAAGAGGATGGGCAGCAGCATCTTCCCGTGTACTAATTAATAACAATATGCTGCGATCATCAATCCGCATGCCAAGTGTGGTGATTATGGCAATATCTTCTATGACCGCTCATTCGAGTATTGGGACGCCCACGTTCAGCAGTGGACTTGTATGGTCTGATGTGTGGGTATTATTATACTAGTTCTTTTGTGAATCCGTGTGGTGTAAATAAAATATTTCCTGGAGTATATACGCAGACCCCTGCCGTGTGGTGCCGGCTCGGAATACCACCACCCCATTTCCTCCCGTGGGTGTCGTAAAAGTCGACTAAGGAATTAGCCGGAGAATGGGCAGCAGCGTCCTTCGAGTACATTAACTACTTAACTGCGATCGCCAACCCGTCTGCCAAGCGTGGCGATTATGGCAAAACCCCCGTATCGGTCGTCGTGGTGATCTTTGGGGGAGGCCTGTGTCCAGCAGTGAACTTCATTCGGCCGAAATGATCATGCTACGCAGACCCACAACAAGGAAAAACGGTTGCTTAATACGGTTGGCGCAGTGGCTAAGCAATTGGCTTTCTACGCTATGGGTTGTGGGTTCGATTGCCGCACGGAATTAATTTTTATATGGCCTACAGATAGTTGTTTCGGGTCTGGGTTGTACATGTGAGATTTATGTCTGTAAACTGTATCCTCAGTACAGGACAAATCCTAGTTTGGGGCAACAATTATAAAAATAACTATTTCTTTGTGGGGCCGAACCCGCGACCTAGTCGCATACAGCTAGTAGAGGTGCTATGAGAGCAGCTCGAATGTTCGTTTACTCTCCTCTAATCATACTTTCTGTTTTCCAGTAATAAATTCGTAATCGAGATCAGTGGCAAAGAATTATGTGAAACGAGGAAGAATGTTCTTCACAATCAAGCTAGCAAATCACTTGAGGATATGGTCGCTATAATACAGCGAATAAGAAGGTATGTGTGATTTAACTTTTAGTTTAAACTGTCCAGGAGTTTCTAGATTATGGCTTCTGTAGAGTTTCGTCTACAATTTCGCCAATGTAATGTATAAGGCAACGTTGTAGGGTGTTCAGATCAGTCAATCTTTACACATTCATGAATTTTTTCTAACAATGAAAAAATATCTACAAAAATGTCGGCAATGTCATGCGGTGTTTCAAAGTTTTGTTTTCCTCTTCTTCTCTTAGATTATGGCTTCTGTAGAGTATCTTCCACAATTTCGCCAATGTCAAGTATAGAGGCAACGTTGTATGGTGTTCAGATTAATAAATCTTTACATATTCATAAAATATTTCTCAAAAATGAAAAAGTTCTAAACAATATATCGGCAACGTCGTACGCTTCAATTGTTTTTTCAACCATGTACTGTCAATTAAATGGGATTAAAAATGGCGGCGCGTGACAGCTGTGACGTCCGCATACAAATTTGTGTTCTGTTGATATTTTTTTAATATAATACTTTACGACTCTGGTAGCTTTCTAATAGAGAGAAAAGGCTCATGCCCAGAAGTGGGACAGTAATAGGCCGATTATGTGTGTATTGTGTATGGCTCCGATTTTGTTGGTTATATTTGTGTTGAATGTTTTGATTTGGCAACATGTAATTAGAATTTTAAAAAGTATTGTTAATCCGTAAAACTAAACTGTGTCAGCTTGGTGGTGAAAATATCTCATTTATTTCAACACAGAATTGAAAGCGCTTTAATTACCATAAGTTGCAAAAAGAGCTAGAATTAATTTTAAAAAATATATAAAACCAATACTGTGGGATGACAAAATTTTTAACGCTTTGTAGAACGTATCGCAACCACAGTTCGAACACTAGACTGCCGTATTAAAAAACAGCGCTGTTTTTCAAACCAACTAGCTTTTGTGTAATACCGCGTATTAAACAAAATGGCTACAACATGGATATAAATAATTAATTTACCCACGAATTGTTTCAGTATTATCAAAAGGGAATCAACAGAAGTAACAGTGCTGAAGAGTTTGCTACTCAGAGCTGGTGTGGAAGCATCCAATGACAAAAAAATTACGCGGTACAGGTAATTATGGCTAGGAATGTAATATCGGACGATATATCGCATCTGTGTGGCACAGATGTCATATAATACCGGCCAATAAGTGTTAAATTCTCAACACAGGCCTCTCAATCACTTTTATAATTTATTTATTAGACAAAGGCAGGCAAAGACACAAGGAATCACACAGGTTTGTGAGATTTAAAAACTGATTTAAATCGTTCGCCCTTACTGTACATTGCGACGCTCCACATAGGTCATCACTCAAACGAGTGAACGAGTGAATTTGACTTCAGACACGATTGCGTATAATAATAATTTCGGCCCAATGAAGTCCACTGCTGGACACAGGGCTCCCGCAAAGATCACCACACCGACCGATATGGGTGTGTTGTGTGCTCATTGGGGGTTTTGCCATAATCGCCACGCTTGGCAGACGGGTTGGCGATCGCAGTTGAGTTGTTAATGTACTCGGAGGACGCTGCTGCCCATCCGCCGGCTAATCCCTTAGTCGACTTTTACGACACCCATGGGAGGAGATGTGGGTATATCGTCATGGGCGTTCAAGAAACTGACTACGTTTGGCAGGCGGGTTAGTGAGAGAAGTACAGAGAAGGGGCCCGTCGAAGAGCGGCAGGCCGATACCTGCCGGGGGTGCAGTCTAACGCAGACAGAGCGTACACCTCACCCCCGGCTAGAGGCTAAAGGCTAGAGGTAAGGACACCGTGGGGTTTTAGCCGGTTTGAGTCCGGCATACCCCTCCGCCCTGCCCAAAGCGGAGGAAGTCCATGATGATTTCACCACGATAAAAAAGGCGGGTCAGTGAGTGCAGAATGATGCTGTTCCACAGAAGGGCCGCTACCTACCAGTTCATTTGGTTTAGAGTCTCTTAGTCGCCTTTTACCACATCCACGGGAGATGGAGTGTTGCTATATTCTTAATCCGGATGCACACGGAACCAGGACACCACACTGGTTAACCTGGAACCCTTCTGTGGAACAGTTAGCAATACTGCACTCACTAACCCGCCTCCTAAGCGTGGCGAGTACTGGCAAAATCCCCCAAAAATTACGACGCAAATGTGGAACTCTATGGGGAGGCCTTAGTTCAGCAGTGGACGTCCTTTGGGCAGGATGATGATGATGCTCATGAATAAGTTTATAAAATAGTCCAATAATATTGCATAGCGATAATTCACCTGCGATACTCCCAAACTCAGATACAGAGTTTCTTTCGGAAGTAGTTTAGAGGTTGTCATGTAGCGAAGTGTCCTCCTGTGGATGTCATAAAAGTCGACTAGGCGACTAAACCAGAGCTGGATTGCAGAAGGGACGCTCACTTCTGTGAAGCAGCAGCCATTCTGCACTCACCAACCCGTCTGCCAAGCGTTGTGAGTACTGGAACGTTCCCCCCAAAATGACAGCACAAAGCAGGTTGTTCTGGAAATCTATAAGGGAGACCTTCGTTGAGCATTACACAGGATTCATTGTTTAAATTTGTTTATTCACGTATGAAATCAAGGGTAAACAATTTGCTAAAAACTTTTTTATTAATTTTCAGACAAGTTGTGATGAAATGTTTGGAACAAGCACAGTTATTAGAGAACACTTTAAGAATTATTGTGTCAACGTCTATTGGAGACTTCGACGCGATCTCAACTAACGCGGCAGAGTCCATTAATTCCAGTATTAGATATTTTAATATTTTTGAGTAAGTGTACGTCATATATTGCCCACTGTTGAACATGGGGCAGCCAATGATCAGTTACAAGAGATAGTGCCATAATCACCATGCTTGGTATATTGGTGATAGTATGTTATTTTAAGCAAATGGAAGGACTGCATTCTCTGAATAGACTAAGTTGCACTTTCCTACACCATCCTATTCTTTGACGGGACCCACAGAGCCAGTCTCTGTACCTTAGAATATTAACTAGAAGGACAGTAGAGGTAAACGTAATGCGTAACCATTTGAACGGTGGCGATTATGACACCATTTGCTGGGCGAATTTGTTCTGTAATTTTCTTGTTCTTGCTGCTACAGATAACTAATAAAATATGATCAATTTTTGATGTAATGAAAATGGCTAACTCTAGCAACATTGTATATTTGCTTGTACGTGTGACAGTCGAACTAAACATACGCTGCTTACGCACACATGAATCCACTAAACCCTTTAGTCGACATTTGACATATTCTACTTTTGACATCTTAGTGTCAACATTGCGATTTATTTTGACATTATAATATAAATAAAATTGCATTACATTTTTAGATTATTCAACCAGATCATTTTTGGTTTGCTATTCAAGGGCTATTTATTTTGGTTTTTCTATAGAATATCTACATTTTCTTTTATCCAACCTTGACATGGCAGAATCATCGACACACCGATGGAGCCATAAACTAAAATTGGAATTGGAATTGGACATCTTAGTGTAATCCGATTCCAATTTTAGTTTAATGGCTCCATCCTTTTGTTGATGATTCTGCCAATGACAAGTATAGGTATAAATTGTACAGTAAAAACAATATATATCAATTATAAAATCATCGAAAAACCACACTTTGATGAATGAGTTAATCATCATTTCGGCCGAATGAAGTCCACTGCTGGACACAGGCCTCCCCCAAAGATCACCACAACCACCAATATGGATGTGTTGTGGGCTCATTGGGGGGTTTTGCCATAATCGCCACGCTTGGCAGGCGGGTTGGCGATCGCAGTTGAGTTGTTATTGTACTCGAAGGACGCTGCTGCCCATCCTCCGGCTAATCCCTTAGTCGACTTTTACGACACCCATGGGAGGAGATGGGGTGGTGGCATTCTGAGCCGGCACCACACATGAGTTAATGATGATGACCAAAGACGAGTGACCTTATCTTAGTCTATTAATGCGGAATCTAAAGCAGAAGCTGTCAAATGTAGAATGTGTCCAATTTTTTTTTTTGGAAAATCATTCATTCAACTTGTACGACGTTGCCGACATATTTTTATAGATTTTTTTCATTTTTGAGAAATATTTTATGAATATATAAATATTGAATAATCTGAACACCTTACAACGTTGCCTTATACTTACATTGGCGAAATTGTGGAAGATACTCTACAGAAGCTATAATGTAAGAGAAAAATAAGAATTTGTCTTATGTAGAAACTGTCAATAATAGACTTAATGTCAAAAGTAGAATATTTCAAATGTCAACTAAAGGATAAAACAGCGGTCCGAATGACTTGATCGTTTCGTCGCCAAGTTGTATAGAAAAACGAACTGTGTCAGTAACTTAATGACTGAGGGCCAATTCTCATTCTGTCATTTTCCCGCACAATAGAGTTTGTACGGAGTTCATGTGATGTAGTGCTGTCTCTTTCTATTCAGAAATAAGTCCTGTTTTATATATTGTTTGAGAAAAATGTAATACTACTAATATATTATTCTTCGTACCAAACATGCATTTGTGATATTATAAATTAATGTGTACGGGTAATCCAGTATAGCTAGCTAGCCAGTATGGGTAGCTAGGGGGAGGGGGCAGCTCATATTATTTTATACGAAGTGGGAGGTGTAGTAAGTTTCATCATACCTCACCCGTTGACAGCGGCACCCCTTGCGCCTGGCTAGCCACGCCCTTCCTCGTGCATATAATGCATATTTGTGTGATATACAAAGTATAAGTTTACTGTTAAGAATAGCCATTCTAATGTTGATTTCGTTAGAATACTTTGTTTTATAGAACTCTTTTTAAAAATAATAATTTCACAAGTATTCATCAGCAAGCTTGTTATTGACAGAGTTGTATTGTAAGTAACAGAACATCGGCTGGGCGTAAATCATTGCTACAGAAACAGATGCTTGGCAATATAGCCGTAATCAACACGTTTTTGAAACTGGATTTGTGGGCGCAGTACGCTGTTGCCTACCCTCTTGAAACCTACCCTTAGTTGCCTATTACGATCCCCATAACAGGGGCGTCCTAATTACTAGGGTGGATCGAACTTTTTTTAATTTTTTTATTATTTACTTTGGGGTACAATTACAATTAGGTAGCTGATGAATCAAGAGAAATTTTGAAAAAAAAAACATTATATTGGGGGGCCATTAACGTGACATAATTAAATTGAAAGTTTTGATTCCAATGGAAACTTCTTTTTTGATCTTATAATGTAACAAAACATCATAAAATTAGACCGAGTATTATTGTTCTGAACTGTTTCCAACCCACCCTAATCGCTACGCACAGGCCAATTTCAACATAGCCCTTAGCTGCCATAAACGACACGACGAGCCATTAAAAAGTTGATGAGTTGTATTAACCAAATCTCTCTGTCTCTTGTAATATTGAGCCCAATAGCCACATAGTGGAACAAGTTGCCCTAAGTCTTGACAACATTTACCAAATAAACATAAAGCATCTCTGACAACGACTTGTTGAATATCCGATCTAATTGATATCAATTCTTGGTATAACATTATTTTTCTATTAAAGGTTAAAAAATACCCCAATATTGTTTGTAACGGTTGATTTTTTATTGCTTTATTGTTAAGTTTAGTGACATTGTTGAACTCTGCTTTTGTTTATAAGTAGTTGATTGAACATAAAAGATTTAATTATCATACAATTGTTTTATTTTAAGCTATATTTTCTTTTGTTTAGAAATATTTTTTATGCTCATCCCTGACTCACTGACTTGAGGCTCTCACAAAATGCTCAGATCTGCGTTGGATAACTCTGTCTCGGCCGAAGAGCTGGTGGCCGCCATCGCGAAGGTCGTAGGTTGCGCTCCAGAAAATCTAAAGACCGGTGTGATTCGCCCGAGCCGAGACGGCATGAGTGCAGTCACGGCACAAGTTAAGCTCCTGCATCCCAGGCCACTAAAGTGTTTCCGCTGCCAGTGGAGTGGGCACGTAGAAGTATGTTGCCTCTCGGCGGTAGACTGCAGCAGCTTACGCTTCCGCTGCGGTAAGCCCGGCCATAAAACAGCCTCCTGCTAGGCCACACCGCACTGTGTCACCTTTGCGGCGGCCAAGACAGCGGAGCACCGAGTGGGCACGAAGGCCTGCCCCGCAAAACCAACGGGTCCTAAAAAGGCAGGGCTGTAGCAGGGGGCACTGGGGCTCGGAAGGACGCGAATATGGACTGCCAATAAATGGCTCCACAGTTTCGCGTCTTACAAGCAAACATCAACCACTGCGCCAGGGCTCAGGACCTACTGGCCCAGAGCATGGCGGAGGCATTGGGGCTCGGTGGCCCTAACACGTCAGTCGGCTGCTGGCTCCCCGTCCTTCGAATGTCACTACGGGCCGAGGATGCGTAGCGGCGGTACTGGGGCAATTGGTGGAAGTGGGGGTGTATTTCTCCCCCACTCGTCCTCTCGCCGACTGCGAGGGTTCGCTTATGGAGTTGGGCACAGTCGTCCGCCGTTACAACCGTCGCTCCGTGCTCGTTCTCGAGGACTTCAACGCCAAATCCACGGTCTGCGGTTCCCCATCCATAGAAGCACAGGGAAGACTTCTGGAGGAATGGACTGTGGAGTATGGCCTGCTCCTCCTTAACCGAGGATCTGTATACACGTGCTCGCGGCAGCGGGCCGGGTCCATAGTGGACATCACGTTTGCTAGTCCTGCTGTTGCGCGCCTTGTGCAGGGCTGGCGCGTCGTAGAGAAAGTGGAGACGCTGCCGAATCACCGCTACATCTGATTCGACGTCTCCGCTCAGAACTCAGTCGCTCCGGCCCGAGAGGCCTTGGGTGGTTGCGGTCTGCGTTGGGCGCTTAGGTTGGACCGGGAGGCTCTCTTTCCTGCATCGATCAGGCCTGGGTGACCGCCCTACAAGCATGTTGATATCGACGAGAAGGCGGAGTGGTTCCGGGAGGTGAAGTCGCATGTTTGTGACGCGGCGATGCCTCAGGTGAAGGCGAATACGGCTAGGCGTCAGGCGTACTGGTGGTCGCAGGAAATCGCGGTTCTGCGATGCACGTGCATCGTGACGCGATGCCAGTACGCCAGGCATCGCAGGAGGCGTCTCCGCGCTCAAGATGCGGCAGCCGTTGAGGTGGAGTTGTACGAAGGGTACAGAGCTGCGAAGAAAGCTCTCCAGGTGGCGATAGCGCAAGCCCGCGAGGAACCGCTGGCTGCTGATACTAGACCGCGATCCGTGGGGGTGCTCTTACCTAATGGTAAGAGCCAGCTTCGCCCGTGAGGCCCCCAGCTGTCCCAGTCTCCAGCCTCATCTGCTGGAGAGCGCTCTTCTCCCTTAATTACCCCTCAAAACACATTTCTTTCTTTTATTGTACCACCATGTGGTTCTATCCCCTCATGACTAACTTCGCGTTCGGCTAATATGGTATGTAACCTGATTATCGGCGGGCTGATTACCTAAGTCGCAGACGCTTTGCAACAGGCGTAAATTGTTCCAACGCCGCTGTCAAAACGTCAATTTGGTATTACCTATTTGCCGATAGCGGCTAAACAGGCGAAGATCTGACGCGCCTCTGTCGGACAATCAATGAACTAAAAACGTTCATTCTTTTTAGTTCCACTGGCGCTACTAACTATGCATCTTCCACAATAGCGACAGGCGGGCGATGCCTTGCGTAGTACCAATTTTTTTGTCGCTTTGCCATCGATGGATCCTTAGCTGCGCGATAGATGCTATCGCGTCTGCTGTTGCTGTTTTTAGCTAATCAGCCCGCCGAAGATAAGGAGCATGAAATGTTAAGAACTTGAACGTGAATCGTTACATTGTGCCCCGAGTTACACAGTACCACCATTGTGTCTACTGGCGAATTCCCCTCCAAATGATGACAATTGGGCCCATGTGGCTACGATATTAGTATTTTCATGGAGAGATATTCTCCTCACAAAACTGTGGGCCGCTGCAATCTCGGTGTGAATTGAGCCTTAAGACTCCTTGCAATAAAATAATGCGATTATGACACGTGTGTACCGTTGCGTGTAATGTTATAGTTTCAACAAGGCAGTAACAATTTTCTGGGAGAGGCCAGATTGAAATCTAGGCTGCAGACCGAAATCACGTAAGTGATACTTTCCAAGAAAAAATGGAGATTATTGTGTTATTATCATTGATGTATATATGTTACTGTTGTTTAACTCAATGGTTATTATTAATAGTGATTCAATTTAACTTTGGGGTGGGACCCGCTAGACCTATGCGCTTCAATATCACGTTGTTAAGCGTGGCAGTCAGGGGTGCAATTCCTTAATCTCAAACATCCATACATCCTTGAATACAGAATTGAAATAACGGTGACAACCCAATTTAGCATTCCTTAAGACTCGTCCCCATGGCTCACTGTCTGCAACCTGTCCTAGAATAGCTTCAATAATGTCTTAGCGTGTACCAAATTAATTTTTCACCGTCATTTTAATTCTGTATTGAAGCATGTATGGATGTTTGACCTTAAAGAATTGCACCCCTGGTTCCGAACAGATGTCGCAGAACAACTTCAACGCATTAAAGGAGGTATTTGGCACGGATGAATGGAGAATCTCGTGGTAAAATGAAATAAATGTATTGTAGTAGGTTCTTTATTAGCATACCTTATTATTATAGATATCAGATTTAGATACTAGTACAGTTTAATTATATTGCTTGATTTATAAAATATAACTCTAAACCGAGCATTTAGACAACGCACGCGGGACTCATTTATATTGAGAAAATATTTGTGTAACATTAATTGTAGATAAGTACTTCCGCATTATTTCAATAGCTGATTACGATCGTGATCGGAAATCGTGTAACTGAGATCTGCAGCCTAACGTGGTCTCGAAGGCTTTATACCTTAAAGGGATCTTGTTGTGGTAAAAATCACACATCCAAATCAACCTTGGCAAGCGCTGCTTGACTTCGCAGATCAATCTTTATGTGGCAGATGTCGTAAATAAGGCTACAAGGGGCTCCAAACGAGGGATGGGTAGCAGCGTCCCTTCTGTGACACAGGTGCCATTCTGCGGACACCAACTCGCCTCCCAAGTGTGGTGAGTACTGGCAAATTCCCCTCAAAATTCAATTCAATTCACTTCATGTCACCAGTCGATGGGGGTGCCTTTTGTTCAGCAGTGGACGTACTTTGGCTAACATTATGATGATGAATTGGCTAGATACCCGTTAAATTAGGAAGGTGCCGAAGTCCATCATGTGGTATAGTGTAATACGTGATGGTGAAATTATTTTCAGATATAGTACAGACGTTACTGAGATAATCCGCCATAAACATACTTACAAATTCACCCTTTTGTCCATGTTTACCTCGATAGACGTCCCGCCAAATGGTTAAAGTTATAATTGCGATTTTTTTTTATGTAATGGCAATTTCCATTTACATTATCAATAATGATTTGTTCAAAGGTTCAAATAGTTCCACTATATATAAAATTATTTTGGAAGGCTTCTGCTCTCAGTGCTGTAATAAATTATTTGTAAAATAATACAAAAAGGTAAGTACCTAAAAATAATAAAATATATAAAAAAATTGACCTGCCATCAGCGTTATCCAACATTGTCTTACTTAATATTTAAATATTTCTGGTTTTCAAAGCAGAAAACTTTGGGTTTCTTCGACATTTCTTTTTAGAGGCAGTCTGTAGAAATGCGATGTTCGTCTAGATTTATTGACAAGTATTTCTCTATTTCTAAAGTATTTCAACTGATTGGCAAATAAATATCATATATAGTTTATGATTTAATTAAATCGCTACAAATTATTCTATGCATATCTTTAATTTTAATATTTTCTGTTTAACATCCTAAGATTACTTCGATAAGTATCTGTAATTGATACATCTGCCGTGTGGTGCCGGCTCAGAATGCCACCACCCCATCTCCTCCCATGGGTGTCGTAAAAGTCGACTAAGGTATTAGCCGGAGGATGGGCAGCAGCGTCCTTCGAATACATTAACAACTCAACTGCGATTGCCAACCCGTCTGCCAAGCGTGGCGATTATGGCAAAACCCCCCAATGAGCCCACAACACATCCATATCGGTCGTTGTGGTGATCTTTAGGGGAGGCTTGTGTCCAGCAGTGGAATACATTCGGCCGAAATGATGAAAATAATTATGATACATCTCAAGTAAAAATAACATTAATACACTCCGACATGAATTCATTGATATAAATAAATACACACTTAACACTCTATCCGACTGCGGCCAACAAGAGCTGAGCAACGTCCTCCCTAGGTGACCGGGCGGCTAAATTCATAGTGACTCCGCCGCCAGTGGCCGCCAGCCGAGCCCTGACCAGCACTGGCGCACCACCCCTGAAAATTCCACCTCCTCTAATTTCCTTCACAGCTTCCCCGACTATAGCACCCTTAGGCAAACCAAGATGTTCGCAAACTGCCTTTGCGGCATCAATAATATCATTCTGAGCGAGAACAAATGTATCACTCGCTTCTGGCGCATTTGCCGCCCTTTCCCAAGTTTGTTCCCAATCATCGGAACCAGCTCTCGCCCTAATCTGATCTGAACAACCCATTTCGAACTCTTCCAGTGGATACGAATCGGCGTAACCTTCTCCGGGGTCAGGAATGCCGGTGTTAGGATCGCAATCGCGAACTATGAATTCTAACGTAGCCCCGAAGGTCCCCAAACTGTCCAGGAATGCGCAAGGGTATTCGACGACAACGAAAACGCTGGCCGGTTTATCGTACACTAGTTTTTGACAAGGAACAATAGATTTGACTTCGTATTCTAGCGGAACGTCCAACCTTACATGAACTTGTTCTAGCAACTGATCGCTCAGTGTATTAACGCATTCAAATTGTAGAATTACATGGCGAGCGTAAACATGTTTTAGAAGACGTACTCTGTATTCAGTTTCTGCTTCAGTCAAATCGACGGGCGGGTTTGTTTTAAATACCGGCCCGAATCTCTCAATGCCAGGGACTGAGGATAATTGTTCTGCGTACAACTCTTCTATAGATACCTGAACAGGTTTTCTGACTTCAATTTCGACTATCGCTTCTTTGTTGTCCCTGGGCTCCTCTTCAGCAGGAACCGTCAAGATATTGAATGGTTCATCTGGTGTAGTAGCTAAGTGGTCTCGCAATGCTTTTTCAAGCAAAACAGGGTTCGGTTTTGGGACATTTACGATGAAGTCATTAATCAACTGTTGATCGCCTGTGTCTAAAATTGCACTGTAGTAGACGGCTCTGTCCCTGACCTCGTCTTCTTCATCTAACGTGCAGCGACCGAGCAAAACTCTAATGTTTGGCAGTAATTCTGGTCTTTGGGCTCCAAACTGAGCAACGGCGGATACAGCAGCCGCGCGAACCGGTCCAGACTCCAAAATCACTCTGTTATAAATAAACCTAATGTATCTCGAAGGTTGACGCGATTTGGGCCCTTCTCGTCCTAGCAAATGCAGTATACGAACAGCCAAAGCTGTGTGCTCGCAGTCCTCGATAAACTCGCATAGATGAGCCAACCCAGTTTCTTTCGCTTCAGGATTTTCTTCTACTAAAGCAATGATAGCATCTGCGATGGCAGCTTTGTATTCCAGGCCACCTTCATCACGCAGCATGCCAGCCAAGAAGGCAGCAAGTGATTGATGCTTCCTCGGGAATTTCGTGCATAACCTCCTTATAGCGCGAACTACCACAATTTTAAACTCATCGGAAATCTCGGAGACGAAGCTGGATATTTGCTTCATCAATCTGTCTACTGAGCTTTCGGCTCCTGTTGCAAGCAATGTGGTGACTGCCAATGTCGCTACGGAGCGGTTAGGATCTGATATCAAGTTTTCTAAATCAACTGCACACGCTGCAACTGCAGTAGGATGTTTAGTGGTTAACCTAGCAAGAGTTCTAGCTCCTGCAAGCCTTAACGATGCTTTTGAAGACCCACAGAATAATTGTAATACTGAAACGGCCGGTGCCAAGTCCCTAGCTGTTTTTCTAAGGTTGACAATCGCGTGAGCTGCCTCATAAATTACCATTTCGGACTTATGACGAAGACAGCACTCGATAAACTCTATATAGGGTTGAGCTGCATCTGAATCGTCGTCTTCAACGAGCTGGGCAGCTAAACGGATTAAAAGACATAAAGCGTAGGGAGACTTCAGGGAAGACCTCGCGAGACGAGTGACTAGTTTGACAGTGGAAAGCTTATCGTTCTTCCGGGAGCCGGCGACGACGCCGATAGCGTGGTAGGACACCATAGCGTTATCGGAGCTGATGGCTTCCTGTAACAAAACATTGTCATGAAGTAAATTATTGCCAACCCATAGCTATAGTCAAAATAATAATTTGCCCATCCCCACCATTCGTGAGTGTCGTAACAGATTACTAAGAGGTTGAGTAAAGGCAGCTGCGTACGCCTGTCTGGTTAACAGCTTCGTTTATAACATTACGCCCTACAACCATTCATTGTACTCGTCAATGAGGTCCCATGTCTAGCAGTAGAGGTTCACGGTATCACATGATATTATCATACCACTTTTTAAATTATAATTTTAATATGAAGTAAAGTAAAGTATTTTTATTTGCTAAAAACATGGTTTATAAGATGTAACAGTCAATGTCAATATAGGAGATTGTTCTACATGTTTCACCAATAACTGGCATACAAATATTAATTAAAACTAGCATTATTATAAAAAACATCATTATATCAATTAATAATACCTTTATATCAATAGTATTGGATTTCAACAATTATGTCATCAGTGATATATAATATAATAAAATTAGAAATCATTCTTAAGACTAAAAAACTCATTTAAATTATAAAAACATTTTTCTATAAGCCATTTATGTAACCTTATCCTAAATAATCTCGTCTGCAGTTCTCTTATACATTTAGGAATTTTATTGAAGACCCGTATGGCCATTACGCTACAATTTTTTTGATAGATATTTATAACCTGTTTGACAACATTACTGATATCGCTAATAGCAGTTAAAATGAATATGAATGTTGAAACTTTTATCAGTAAAAGGAAATCAGACTTAACCAACGATTTAAATGAAAACTAATGTTTAGTGTGGTTGTTATCAAAATGATAAAATAACAAGTGGACAAGATAGAATCATGTACATTAAAAAAAAAAGTATGAATGTGCCTTCATGTGTTTATTCGATATCTATCACTCATAGTTAGCCAGTAGAAACACAATATTCAGTATATGTTAATAGTGTAATGTATATGACACTAGCCATTACCTACCCGCTGGGCGTAAATTAAAAACACATCACCCCGAAAAGGCCCACCTTTGATCATGGGCCTCCCCACAGCAATGAGCGGTCACAGGATATTCAGCACTTCCGGGGGAGCGGTGTAATGCAAAAAAGCGTACAACTCACTCCCAGCTAGAGATAAGAAGAATGACACCGTGGGGTTTTAGCCGGTTTGAGCCCGGCATGCCCCTCCGCCCTTCCCAAGGCGGAAGAAGTCCATAAGGATTTCCCCACGTTAAAAAAAAAAGGATATTCAGCACGCTCTGCCCGCAGATTTTTGATTAGCACACAGGAGGATCGACCATTAGGTTAGCAATGGGTGCCGTAGTTTTACGACACCCATCTATCGGGGGGAAGGCGACTGTAAAGAGGCCACCCCCCAGGCTCCTCTAGGGGCATTTGTAAAGGATTCCCCGAAGCCTCAGTATGCGCTGTGCTGCGCACACGGCGGCGGGTGCCACATGCACACCGTCGTCTTCCCGCGAGTCGCTCGATATGAGCACGCAGATTCCCCAACAGGCACGCTCGCGACCCCCAAGGCCCCCCGTAATATAAAGACAACAGGGGGCTGCGCTAATGCGCGCTGCGAAATAGATAGGTTGGTAATCCATATTGTATGGTGGTTATAACTAGCATGCAAGAGGTTGCTCTTGCCCATATTTTTCTCGTACTACACCTACAGTTGGGGTGTGGCCTATTCTTTGGCAGGAATGACATGGATTTAATAAGTGGCGAGTTAAACATAATTTGTTTAACACCAAGAAGATATTTCTTTCTAAAGTTACTTATTTTACAGTAACTTGATCCACAAGGTATAACATTAAATACTATACAATAAATAACACCTGTTGGTAACAGCTGGCACATGTTTGTACATTCAAAAGAGTTTAAGAATAATAAAATTATTGTGTGAATTAAAAAACAACAATAATTTCTATTCTCCATTGCAGAATGCTACTGGTCCACATACATGTTGCCCATCCCTCTGGTTTTGTTCTATGGTCGCCTTTTATGACATCCATGGAAGGAGATAGAGTAGTACTATATTCAATATATCAAATTTTACTTTTAAGTGGAAACATTGAATTTTGTGGCTACTTTTTATGGTGAATCCTTTCGCCTACTACTACTGTCTACTATACAAATCTTAATCTAATTTCAGTCCTTTTTACTTCTTTATGAAAGTTTTAAATGTTTATGACAGTGTTCATCATATCATCTTATCGGCCATTTATACGTCTACTGCTGAACAAAGGCCTCCCCCATAGATTTTCACAACTGTGTCATCATTCTGGGGGGTATTTGCCAATACTCACCACGCTTGACAGGCGGGTTGGTGAGCGCAGTATGGCTACCATTCCACAAAAGGGATGCTGCTGCCCATCCCTCTGGTTTAGATTCCCTTACTCGCCTTTTACGACATCCACGGAAAGAGATGGAGTGGTGCTATATTCTTAATCCGGGCACCACATGACAGTGTTATTACAGGTAAATACAAATTTTATTGTCATCAATAGCATGAAAACCACATATGAAATTGCATTATGAATTCCATGTAATATAAATTACATACTACTACATGTAATTCTAGCTGTATTCAACACAGTATTATCTTTATCAAGCCATATCAAATCTTTAAAACAACCTTGAATACCCATGTAATAAGTTATAGGCAGGATCATCAGCATCATATCAACCATTTAAATGTCCACTGCTGAGCTTTGCCTACTCCATAGATTTCCACAGTTGTTTTGTAATTTTGAAGGTATTTGCCAATACTCATTATGTGGGTTGGTGAGCGTAGTATGGCCACTGTTCCACAGAATCAACGCTGGTGAACGGGAGGAGGTGGACTGGTGCTATATTCTTAATTCAGACACCACACACACAGGCAGGATGCTCTAACTGATTCAAAATAAATGTAATAATTGTTCCACTGCTGGGCAAAGGCCACTTCTCATACAGTGAAAAAAAGGCATTGATCACCATCCCAGCTCACTGCATGTTAGCAATTTCAGACCACACATCCAGGTTTCCTCATGATGTTTTACTTCATCTAAAGTCTGCACTGGTAAGAGAGCACATGACATTGAAAACATCACAATACAGGGCAGATAATAAGTCTCCATCCTACTGCTCAAGAAGTGAGACCGGCCAATATGACATGTAAAGAATCTCCTGGCCAATATGACATGCAAAGAAATCATAAATAAATAAATACGAAATCTGTGCATTCTCACAGAACACATATAAAAGCACAAACCTGAGCCTCATTCGCCCACCGACGGACCAAATCAGGTGCAGTCGATGACAGATGCAACGCCGATACCAAGGCAGCTGAGCTAACAGCAGGATTCTTATCCACTATAGCTTGTTTCATGTATCTCTCAATCGCCTGCAGCATCGTACTGTCTGTAATACTGCACAAAGCCCTTATAGCTGCCGCGCGATACAAATCCTCTTTCCCGGTCATGTCTTTAGTCAAAGACGAGGTCACGATGATGACATCCTGCGCCAGAGTACTCAGTTCTTTGATGCAGAGGTAAACCATTCGTCGTAACATCACATCTTTAGATTGAAACAGCTTTGTAGTCGCGAAGAACGCTTCTGTTGCTTCCTGTGTGGTAAACTTCTCACCTTGATTTAGTAAATACAGTATTTTCGTCAAAATAAGGGAACATTTTCGCGGATTCACAGGCGTTTGGTTGAAGTATCTCGCTTCTTGTAAGACAATGGTTTTGTCCAAATTTTGGTAAGGGTTACCCCCACTGTCTTCTTCCTCTTTTTTGTCGCGTTTGAAGCTCATTTTGAGCTTTTTTGGGCTTCCGAAAAGGAAATTATAAGGTGCTGAAGAAAGCAGCTTAGCTTACACGTCACTTGAGCCGATGGCTAATAAATGTCAGTGTCACTGTCACTTCTGCAGAGAGTAGTTTATACTTTATCCGTCCATATGGACAGGCGAAGGTATTATAACCATACCGCCAACTCTTAAACTCATTGTCACTTCTTTAAATATGTGCTGCCAATAGATTGTCAAACCAACCAATAGAGAGCAAGCAACCAATCGACTCAAAAGTAAAAGTGTGAATCCACCGGCTCGATAGTAGAGCATTTAGATTTGCTTGCTTTGTATTGATTCTTATAGAACTGAATTCAGTAGATAGGCAAAACCGCACCGGACGTTGGCATTTTTTCAAAGCAAAAATCAAGCTAGTTCGTACGCTTTGTACGCTCCGGTACTGATCCAGTGGAAGCGCAGCTTTATAGTGAGCTTTCGAATTTTGAATACTTTTAGAAATAGTTTACAAAACACCGATCCACCCACTGCCAGAATTCTACCTAACTATGACAATACCTGTTTTTACGGACAAGTGCTAGAACGCACAGAGACGTGGTGCGAAGTTAAGTTTTTACTATCATAGATTTAAGTTTCTTTATACTAACTTAATCTGTCTTATAATTATATCTATGTTAGTTTGTAAGGTATAAAGTTATAAGTTTAAGTTAATTTGTAATCTATGAGCCAAAGTAGCCTGAAAATATTCGCGACCGCGACGCCCTATGGCTCTGATGACAATCATTTAATGTTTAAATTGCAATGATTCACGATGAACAACTATACCTGCACTTTGATTATTATCTAGGATTGATTATTGATAATTATGTTGATCTCTTCCAAATATAGACGGACACCCATCACTTATGTAGTCAACCTTAGTTTAAAACAGAAGGAGCACTTAATTGTTTAGGTATTATTATATTACGTAAATACCAAACTACTACTCCACCAAAATAATATTAGACGCACGAAATTATTCGATAAATAAAAGTTATTCTCTACGGCCTACAGGAATGGCTCGCTACACAGTGAAAGACGATTAAATTGTTTTGGGACGTTAAATCTTAGCTCGGCTCATGTGGTGCTACGTCTAGGGTTTTCCCGGAATTACTCTAGTATGTCTTCCTGTTGTGCCCCACGTCTTGTTTATTATAATATCTGAGTCCGCGTGTAAAACCCGAAGGCACAGACGGGTCTGCTTAACGCCGTACTGCGACCTGCGACCAGCATACATGTCATAGTTCCTACTCCGCGTTCGTGTGCTCCGTCGCCGTTTTTGTAACACTGAGTACTCAATAACTAAAGTAATTAACGTTAAAAAACAATAACCACGCACATAACTCACAAATCAACTTAATGCCAGGAAACACCGTAACTGTCCTGTATATTATTGTAGTCTTTGACCGTAACAGACTGCCAGCGTTGCCATACGATACACCGTCTATGATACGTACGAGTCTCCGAAATAGTACATAAAACTATAGTAGGGTACACCAAAGTATTTGTATAATTTACAAAATAAGGTAGGTACTTAACACAGACTACATAAATAGGGCTTCAGAAAAGTGAGATCCAAAAATCCGTAAAACCGCGGCAAAAGTCAACAACAAATGTGCGTTTTCAATAAGAATAAGAATTTCCGTACTTAAAAAATGTATTAGCTGTGTGTTAGCTGAGCAGTATTTCGATAATATTGTCCTAGACCATGTTTCAACGTAATCATAAATGCATAAAATGAAAGTGCCTTTAAATGGTCTAAGGTTTGTAATGATAAAATGACTGCTTTTTACTAAATGCATATGAAAATATATATATACGGTACCAATAACAAAATACAATTTTTAAAATTTGTTCCAGCTAATCTCCGAAACGGCTGGACCGATTTTGACGGCTTTCACCGTCAGATAACCGGTGGCGGTGTTGTAAGGAGTAACTCAGACTACAATTATTAAAAAAAAAAAGAATTAGAGTACCGCGCAGAAAAATTAAAACCCATGAAATCTAATATACTGGCTGGTACAAACCGGGAGTGAGCTAAGGATCACTATTAATTTACACAAGTTATTTTGGGTAATAGAATAATTAAAAATACACAATTGAGCAGAACCAATTTATTACATTAAATTTTAAAATAACATCTTAAAAAGTTATCTTTAGTCTACGAAACCCACTCTCACTTTCCCGTATGAGACACTCTGCTACACTCAATTTATCCCTCATATCTTCTTCTAACATTACTGGGTATACCTGGACATGAGTAATACTTTTTTTTTATGATGTCACTGTTTTGCCCACCCTGTTATACTCTATATTTATGTCAACTGTCTATGCCGAAGTACTCTAAATTATTTATAAATAATCCTATTTATTTAATTTAAACGGCGGGTGAAACCACGGGGAACATCTATATTTAGACGGCACGGTTGGTGCAGTGGTTGACACAGTCAGCTGCTGCGCTGCGGGTCGCGGGTTCAATTCCCGCGCGGAACATATATTTGTATGATCTGCAGATAGTTATTCAGGGTCTGGGTGTATAGTGTGTGGAATTTATGTCTGTAAACGCACCCACGACACAGGAGACAACCAAGTGTGGGGCAATGTTTTTTTCAAAAAAAAAAAAAAAATGTATATATATAATAAAATAAAAACTGACTTTGATTAAGTAATTGAAATTCATGAATGAATGCGGATTCCCGAATATAATAAAAATATAACTACATAGAACTGACGACACAACTAAAGCACCAGCCCCCAGTTCCCAGCAGCCCCGCTATTCTGGTCATGGTAGCGCCCACGGTAATGGCGGGGTAGGGGGTGCTAAGAATCTCTGGATGCACTGGGATGTCATGGGTTAATCAGAAGTCCGAAGCGAGGGCGGGGATACGATAACCCTGAAATTCGGCAACTTATTCTACTACCGGGAAGGCAACCACCTGTCTCAAGATGGTGTCGGGTTTCTTATCCGTAGGTCTCTCATTGACACATAGTAACCATCAAAAGTCTGTCGAGCAAGGTAGCGTACCTTATACTAGGCTCAGAATACTCAAGAGGTATTCGTTGAACGACATGCAGCTCTACGCACCGACCTCGACACACCCAAATGATGATGATGAAGTAGAGAGTATGTATGAGGACATAAGTAGGGCCGTACCTCCAAGACACACTTCACTGTTTTAATGGGGGACTTCAACACAAAGCTGAGCACACGATGCGATGGCGAGTTGAGTGGGGAAATTTGGGTATGGGCAACGAAGCCGGACTCTTCTTGATGAACTCCTTTTTCCAAAAGCCACAGTAAATAAACCTGGATGAGCCCCGATGGTTCCACAAAGAATGAGATTGACTTCATCATGATCTATAAAAGACAAATAGGTATTCAATGGTTTCTCTGTGATCCATAGGGTTAAAACCGATAGTGATCACCGAATGATAAGAGACACATTGAATATTAATCTCAAACGTCTCGTATGATGGATTCTACGCTCCGGCCTTCTAGTGCTCATATCCAAAACCCCGAGAACTTTCAATTGGAACTGCAAAATTGGCTCGAGTGCCTAGAACATTGCGTATGATCTGTGGACGATTTAAATAGTAGGTTTGTAGAAACTGAGCAATCGGCTGGGTCTAAGTTCTATAAAACCCACCGTAAAGGTAGACTAAAAAAGCTCTCTGATCACACTCTCGACCTCATGGTAGAAAGACGCGCCATAACGCTCCAAGTCCTCTGGCGATGCCGACCGATACCGAATGCTCAATAGATGGATATGGAAGTCCTTAGGTCACAATATACGTACCGTTGGTGTTAAAGGGACAATTGAGCTGAACCAAGGCTCCCAAAGTGTTCACAAGAGACAGGTATATTGGGCCAAGTGGTATTATGTAGCTGAAGACCGATGACGGCATTGTAGCGTCGACTAAGCCAGAGGTTTTGAGAGAAATTGAGAACTTCTACCGACAGCTATATACCTCGGTAACTATACCCACCACTGACAAAAACCGGCGAGTCAAGCTAACCAGACACTATACCGAGGATATCGCGGACATCAGCCTACGAGATTGGGAAGCAACTATTGAAACAGCTTAAAAAAAAAATTACATGGGCAAGACGAAAGTCATGACAAATGACCATGTCGTGCCCATCCCAATATCCACTGGCAGCTCTGTTCTTGAAGTTGTTGACGAGTATGTCTACCTGAGACAAACTGTCCGGTTAGGTAGGTCCAACTTCGAGAAAGAGGTCAATCGTTGATTCCGACTCGGTCTGGCAGCTTTCGGAAAACTTCGCAATGCCTTTTCGTCAACAATACCGTAATGCCTTTTCGTCAACAATACCGCAATGCCTTTTCGTCAACAATACCGCAATGCCTTTTCGTCAATAATACCGCAATGCCTTTTCGTCAACAATACCGCAATGCCTTTTCGTCAACAATAGCGCAATACCTGAAGACGAAAGTCTTTAAACCAGTGTGTGTCACCAGTGATGACATATGGAACAGAGAGGAGGTCACTATGAACCCCATAAAAACTCAAGGTCACTCAGAGAGTTATGCTTGGTATTTCTCTACGAGATCGAATCAGAAATGAGGAGATACGTAGAAGAACTAGAGTTGAAAGAAAATAGCTGAAAGGCTTACTGTAGTGGCAATGGGCGGGGCACATTGTTGGGGTAAAAAGGTTCTCGAGTGGAGACCGCACACCGGAAAGCGCAGCGTGGGACGACCTCCAACGAGGTGGACAAACGATGGTGAAGGTAGCTGGGAGTCGTTGGTTGCGGGCGGCATGTAACTGGTCGTTGTGTAAATCTATTGGTGATGACTTTGTTCAGCAGTAGACGTCGTTTGGCCAATATGATGATTGGCTCTTCTGCCAATTAATCATGGGTGGTTTACCAAGTTTACATAAAGCGACAAGAGGTGCGCCTATGTTGAGCATGATAAAATATCAACATTAAAAACGCGTGTGTTGGAATTAAAGCAAATTAAACACGTCATTTATATAAATATTTACAGTTTATTTAGTTTTTCTAATCGATGAGAACTCACTCGTTTAGTGCATTGCTGTATTTTGACTTTTAACTATATGCTTACAACTTTAAAGGTCGTTTATAGTAGCAAGCCTATTAGTTTAAAAATATTTAAATTTTCTAATACGTTGGAAACTAAAGTAATTATTTACGTTAAATAAAAATAGTTACAATGTTGGTCAATCATTTAATCAATAGCAGTATCACTTGAAAGAACTATTCATCTACTTCTCATACTTAAGTGGGCCATTAATGGGCCATGCTGGGTAAACTTCAGCACATTCAGAAATTCACTCAGAAATTAATTCACTCATCCAGAAACAAGTCAATACAACATAAGCCACGAAAGTATAAGAAATAATTTCAATTTTACATCATTTACCTAGAGCAAAATACAGCAACACATCTATTGTAACTAATAATATATACAATCGCATCAGTCGTTTATTAGAAAAAAAAAACTTAATTTACAATACCGACGAGTACACGAGGCGGATAAAAGCAGTATTGCTACTTCATGGCACAAGAATCTGGTAAGATTTTGCAAATAGCCCGTATTGGATATCCTGATTGTCAGAATTTTGAATATAGGGGTTACTAGTTTTGCAAATTATCGTGTAACGTGTCAAATGGAAGGGCTTGTTGTAAGAGTCTAACTACAATGTTAAGTTTGTTCTTGGCAGAAGACAGATTCAAACAGCAGACAATATATTCAGCAATTTCCCTCTACAATCCGGTACCATACATACTTTTTTAGTTACCACAAATAAATTTGGGTCAGATTTTAAAATACGTACGAAACCCTCTCCACGCCCGAGTTCAACTCGCACCTGACCGGTTTTTTATACATATTGGTTGGAATTTGAAATGCTTTATTAGAATGGTGGAAGTAGAGGGGAGGTGACTGTGAGGTCAGCAGTTATTGGCGTCGGTATAGCTTATTGTATAGCGACACAGCGTGAAGAAACTGTCGGTTAGTATACACACACATACACATATAATCACGCCTCTCTCCCGTAGGGGTAGGCAGAGACCACTTCTTTGTGGTTAGTATACAGACGAGGTCAATTAGAACGCTTCTTTATAAAGAAACTCTACTGCTTATATCCATCCAATGTGAGAGGAAGCGTCGCTTTTATTTCCCTAACTTGTATAAACTAAAAAGTAACTCTAATGCATGCATGCAAAAATACAATTAGCTAAAAATAAGGCATATACACTAAACCTCTATATAAAATTAGGATACTTTTTGCAGTTTATTTGTTATGAGGCTAAATCTAGCTAATTTTATAATGGGCGTATAGAAACTGACTATTTATTAGTACTATATTAGGGCTGGATTAAATATTACTTCAATACTTTTGCATGCATACATTTAAGGGGAATCCATGTTTAAAATACGTGTATTAGGGTCGACTGTAAAAGTTATCTTTAAATCATAATAAGGTAATTATCTATTACTACCAACAGACTATGTGCGTGAAGATACTTTTATGAGGTAATTAATTGTCAATTTTAAACAACGTCAAAAAGTTATAAACTTAAATAATTTTCTGTTAATGATCTAAGTTTTAAGAGTTAAACTGTTCAAATTAGCGATCTAGCTAGTGCCTTCAGCATTGCATCTATATGAGTTAGCGCCGAAAGTAAGGTGGAGATGTATGCGCAGCCTTGTAGTTCCTATTAGGTAATTTTCTCGTTCTTGTGCTTAGTTATTTCACTTTGCAAAAATTCTATTGCTAAAGACAAAATACATATCACACAATATCCGCGTCTCTTGTTATGTCATAGTTACACATGCGCAGTCCACAGTACATCTAAATAATAATCTGAAGGCCAATTCTCGTAATTTAAAAATGTTCAAAATATAGTTCCGATCTAGACTCAATGTCAAAAATGTCACACATGGTATTCTCCTTAACTAACAAACAACTTCAAACGTGAATTTACACTGTGATGAGATGGAAAATGGATCGAAAGTTGATCGAACTCAAAATGGTACTCTGCTACCATTTCGAACTGTCACATGTACTAAATTTTCATTGAATAAACGTCAAAATTGAGATGGAAATGAGACTAGATCGAGATTGTGAAATCCGACGTGAACCTTAAGAGTAGCAGAATACCATTTTTTGGTCAATTCATAATTTAATCTTAGTTCGGTCAAGTTTCAGTCATAGTGTAAATTAATTACGAGAATTGGCCCTCTGGTCTCGCTGATTGCATTGCCTTAGATCTGAATATTATTCGATATCTCCAAATAATGCATACAAAAAACATGAATTCCCCTCCACTTAAATGTTTGAAATTATATTACAATATTATTTTTGGCATTTATATGGTACAAAATTTACAAATCTATATCCTATTTTGTGAACAAACTCCTTTTATGATTGTCAATTTGAAAACGATATCCGCAGTCATACTTTTTTTTCTCGACTTCATTGAGTTAGGGCTGACATTATTTAGGACAGAAAATTTGAGTTTTTTAATGAATCCTCAGTAAGGATACACGCAGTCTTCAGTAAATATGGTAAAACTACTACAGAACAGAATCATAATCAAGTGTCCAACGAATCTTAAACCAAGTTGTTCATAAGAAAGATACTATTCGCGACAATTTATTTTCACGCCGACCCTTAACATTAAAAGGAAAGAAAAGAAATTAATACGTCATTTATTTCAGTGCTTTTATTTTTGATTATAATTGATCACAGCTTATTACTTTATGAAGCTGGTGTTATTGTATGTACAGCCAGCATCATAAGTTTATTTTTCTCAATTTATCATAATACTTGTAATGTCTACTTAATTTTTTGTAAAAATATAGTGATGCAACATATACAAATATCCGACAGTTAACAGTTATCACGAATATATGTTCGGGTACATAAATCTTAGCTCAATTATTGGGGGGTGCGTTCCGTTTTTCTCAAATATATTTTACGAATGTCAGGGTACAAAAAGTAGAGAAATAAGCGGAAACGGAAGTTCTATCTCAATCAATTAAGCTTCGAATTTACGGTCAAGTGATTTAACAGTAGCGTTTTCCCTGAAATAAAACGCATATTAAATTACTTATCTAAATTCGAAAGTTAAGATAATTTCTGTGTGTTGATTTTCAACGCAATGAACGAGAGGCTCAAGCGCTGATGGCTCAACCTGGTACTGATGGAGGCATATAGAAAGGTAGAAAGAGTAGGGAAATATGCGGGAACAGAAGTGTTAAAATTTGTAACGACGCCTGTAACCTGTAGAAGGGTACGAATATTACGCATTGTGTACTATTTCACTCAATTGTGTACTGCGTAATCTGGGCTTTGTGTGAACTAGATGTATTTTTTGATGATATTTTTTTATTTTGAAACGAAGCCGATTCAGACTGTCGGTACATGATAATACTAATGAATGAGCCAATTCATTAGTATTAGCATTTCATCTGACATTAGTATTTCTAGTGCAATTTTAAAGTCGCGATAGCCATATTTCTTGAAGAAAACGCACTTTCGTTGTTGATATTTGCTGTGGTATTCTCAGATTTTTAGATTCCATTTTTCTAGTTCTATTTATATAGATAATCCATGTAATGTAACTTCTATAGAAAAATACTCGTGTACCCTGCATTAGGTTTTTGTAATATTTCGGAGACGCTACGTAAGGAGCATAGGTGTATCATCTGGCAACACTGCTTGTCACCTTAGTCATCTTGCGACCACGAACGCTGCCAAGGGTTGGAAATGTTAGGAAAAACAAAAATCTATTCTCTAAAAAACGTTGCCCCACACTAGCATTTCTCCTGTGTCGTGGGTGCATTTACAAACACAAATTCCACCCACAATACACCCAGACCGAGAACTACCTGCAGATCGTACAAATATTTGTTCCGTGCGGGAATCGAACCCACGACCTGGTGCAGCCGACTGTATCAGCCACTGCACCAATCGTGCCGTCGTTCATCTATAATTTGAGCAGTGTCATCCATTTAAGTGTTTTATTTTCACAAACCTTCCACTGTAGCCTCAGAAAGGCTATTTTCAACAACTAGAAATATGAAAGAAAGTTAATTGATTACCTCCAAAAAAGATGCAAATGCGTGTATTGTGTATAGTGTATTTCCTGTAACTTATTACGTTTAGCTTTTCGTATCCACAGAATAGTAGTATTTGTTGCGTCATTATTAAAAATATAACAACAAACAAGTTTTCTTGCATATAACACATGAAACCTTGAACAATTATTAATTACTTTTGATGTTGACTGTACTACAATAACAGATAAAAGGGAGGTTTTAGCTTGTTTAGAGTGTAAAACAAAAAGCTCTGAAAACAAGGCAACCAAGATAATTATTCAGATGATTATATAATTCACATATTATCACATCATTATCTTATTACTTTTGTATTGTTATCTTAGCTTCAAAACGGTCTATATAGAAAACAATTCATTTTAATGATAGAAATGTAAATGACGGCCCTACAATTGTTCTCGTTAGTTCCTTCTCGCTCGCACACGTTTAGCGAGCGAATAGTAAACGCGCCATTTATAAACCTATCTAATTGATCGTGTAGCTTATTATATTAATAAAATATATTAAGCTGTGAATGTTTGACAAATTAACTTTTTTATATGTAGCAAATAGTGCAAAAACTAAAATAAGGGTGCCAATATAACAATTTTGTTAGTATGCAACACTGCAACAAACAAAGTGTTGCCAAACTAAAATAAATTTTATAACATAAAAATCCTTTGGTCTACTCCAAAGCATAGTTAAAGTATAAAAAGAAATAGAATCATATATTTGTAAACTTGATCACTCCAGCAAGTCTGTTCCAGTCCTGTTATTCGAAATTCTCGAATTATTATCCAAAACTCTCGCAACACATAACTATACAGCACTTTACACAGCGTCTATCGCAAAATTGGCATAATTTCATCGCACTAAACGTCTTGCATAGTTATTCGAACTTTTTGATTCATAAACTTTTTGTTGCACTTTCACTTTTTGTCAAATATTGCGCGATTCTTGCGTCACTATTCACCAGTCTTGCTTCATTCAAGAGTCTTGGTTCACTCGTGCGTGTAGAAGATAAGTTGCGGGTTGGAGTCGTCGGGCGACATTTCCAATTGGACGTACTGTGGTGTAGTTCTGGCTGATTCGTAGGAATTACCGCCATTGCGTGATAGGGAATTTCTTGATCTGAAAATAAAATAATGAGCAATTATTTATTGTGTCCATAATTATGGGAAACCTAGGAAGAATATTCCGCCGAGATAAAATAATAGAAGAAAGAAAAAATAAGATTATTGTGATAATTATAAGTTTTTATACAAGCAATATTATGTATGAGTGCTGGCAAATTCTCCCTAAAATGACGATACACGGCATGTAACAGCACTTTGGGGAAGTCTATGGGCCTTTGTTTAACAGTGGGCGTCTTTTGGCTAATATGATGAACCAAAAATGTACCAAAACTCAGTTTAATAAATTTTGAATTGTGATCTTACTACTATTTTATTGCGAAAGTTTGCATGTTTGAAGCTTCTTATACTCAAACGGCTGACACAAATCCTAACGTTGCATAGGGGTAGATTATGTTATGAATTTGAAGCTCTCTTAGATGTGCAGGTTTCCTCACGATGTTTTCCTTCACTGTTAATCCAAGCGATAATCAAATCCTGATCCGCGCATGAATCCGAAGTCAAAAGTGCAGGTCGGGATCGCACTCAGACCCTCCTGTACGGAAGTCAAGTATGGGAACCACTCGGCTATCACTGCCTTGGATGAAAATTGCCTCTTCTCATACAAAGAAGAATTAAGTATTGATCACCACACTTGCTCACTGCATGTTGGCAATATACACCATTAGGGATTCAGCATTGAACACAATGTATTCCTTCACCTAAGTCAACGGTGACTTAGATTACTAAGTACATATGGCATTGAAAAAGCTACTTTGGTACATGTCTTTATAGATGATCCCTCAGGATTGTGTGAGCACTGGCTTAATAAAATAAAAAACTCACTTGGCTTTGGCATGTGTGAGGATATGTGACTTGAGGTTGGTGCTCTGCGCGAACTTCTTGTTGCAGCCGTCGAACGGACACACGTAGGGCCGGTCACCCGTGTGTATGCGGACGTGGGTTCTGTAACCGGACGGTAATAGATTAGTAGGCAACATCTTTTTATTTCAAGATGACATTTCGGGTAGTGTCCCGATTAAGAATGTAGCACCACTCCATCTGCCCCCGTGGATGTCGGAAAAGGCGACTAAAGGATGCAAACTGCAGCTATTTGGAGCTTACTAACCTGCCTGCCAAGCATGGCGAATACTGGGAAATCCTCCCCTCCCAATAACGACTCACGGCATGACACCGACTTCTGTGGGGGAGGCCTTTGTTCAGCAGTGGACTGGATGGCTGATATGATGATGATGATGTGATATTTTACATATTATTCTGGCAGTCAGCTGATCAAACGTTGTGCTAGATGCACACAAAGATGAAGCGATAAAAATTACAATACAAACTTCTATAAATACACGGTATCTAACTCCTACCAAGACTTCAAAATTCATACTGTAAATAACTTCGCTATAATGATCATTATACTCACCTTAAATTGAAGTCTAATGAGAACCTCTTCCCACATCCCTCGAAGGTGCACTGAAACGGTTTTTCCCCAGTGTGGACTAGCTGGTGACGTTTTAGTTTTGAACTCTCAACAAATGCCTTGCCTGGAATGCATTGGATGAACAATGATAATATTATTATTATTATAAATTATTTATTTTCAGACTAATTTGACCCAATAGACCTTACAAACTAACATATATATTATAATAATACAGATCATGCTAGTAAGAAACTTAAGTCTATGTAAGTAAAAACTTCACTCGCACTACGTCACTGTGCGTTCTAGAGGCACTTGTCCGCGGAAGCGACGAAACACCACGCCTTGCGGCCAAAAGTCCTCTTCCATGATGAGATGCAGATAACGTGTTGGTACTCGCAGCAGGAACGCCTTGAAGTTGACGTTACGGCGCGACTCCAGCTGCCTACCTTCCGGCTAATCCTATAGTGGCCTTTTACGACACCCACGGGATGAGATGGGTTATTGCTATTCGTAGCCGGCACCACACGGCAGCTCGTCTCATTACTAGGCTGTATAAATGATGAAGCCATGTCTACACACGGCAGCCCGTCTCATTACTAGGCTGTATAAATGATGAAGCCATGTCTACTCACCACATTCAGCACAAACATGTACTCTGGGACCATGCGTGTGTAAATGTTTCCTCATCGCAGAGTTGTCTCGGAACATCTTGGTGCAACCTTTGTGTGGACATGCTAAAACAATAGTAAAATCTTGAGTCATTGACGAGGATCGGTAAAGGTAGTGGAGGTTGGGGTTACGTGGCAGTTCCGTGTGGATCATCATCACCATATCAGCCAGAAAGCGTCCACTGTTCAGCAGCCCTCCCGCTCAGACAACTGGGGGGGATTTTGGGGGTAATTTGCCGCTACTCACGACACTTGGTGAGCGCAGAATGGCTGCCGTTCCACAGAAGGGACGCTGCTGCGCATCCCCCAGAAGGCCAATTCTCGTAATTTAAAAATGTTCAAAATATAGTTCCGATCTAGTCTCACGTGTCATAAATGTCACAAATGGTATCCTCTTTAGGAGGATAAACAAACAACGTCAAACGTGAACTTACACTGTGATGAGATCGAAAGTTGATTGAAGTCAAAACGGTATTCTGCTAAAATTTCGAACTGTCACATGTACTAAATTTTCATTAAATAAACGTTAAAATTGAGATCGAAATGAGACTAGATCGAGATTATACTGAACTTTAAGGGTAGCAGAATACCATTTCTTCGGTCAATTCATAATTTAATCTCAGTTCGGTCAAGTTTCAGTCATAGTGTAAATTAATTACCAGAATTGGCCCTCCGGTGTAAGAGTATCTTAGTTGATTTTTAAGTCATCCACGGGAGATGAAGCAGCATTCTGAATCATATCACACGGATAGTTTCTGGTCCCCGGCAAATAACAGACCGTGAGAGTCGTAAAAGGTGATAAAGGGTTGATATCAGCATCCCCCCGTGTGCTAATAACAACATAATGCGGTCACCAATCAGCTTGCTAACCGTGGTGATTACCGCTCATTGTACTGATATCCAGACTGACTGACAGACTGAGTCCCATGTTCATCGGTGGACGTTTACGGGCTGATATGTGTGTATCTTTATCTGTGTTTGCGTGTGCGTATTGAGTGGGTTAGTGTGTGCGTATTGAGTGTGTGTATGTTGTGTGTGTGTGCACGTGCGTGCGAGTGTATGAGTATGTGACTGCGTATGCTTGAGTGCGCATGCGTGTTATTGTACATGGAGTGACTTTCATCTGACCTCCACAACCCAATTATTGGATACTAACTAAACTATTGTAAGAAAGAGAAAGAGTGTCTCATTCTCTCACTACCTAAACCCTATAAATAGATTAATAGTTGTCTCCCGTTCGTTACACATTTTAGTTTCATAAAATCCAATTTACACAATTCTAAAAGTAGTTTCACTTTCTATACCAAAATCTTTTAAATGTGATCCTAACACAAAAACGGAAAAAGTTCAAACCTCCCCCGCTCCCCCCATCACCCCGTGCTCAAGCGCATGATGTGCCACGAGGATACGCCGCGAATCAGTGAGTACAATAATGAGTAGGGTTGCCATATTTGCCCAGGAACTAATCGGGATAGTTCTCTTGTCCAAGGGAGGCTTAATTGAAATGCTCTCTAAAATCATTATCTTAAATCTAAAGATTTAGGATTACATTGATTATTAATTTCGGCAGTATGGCAGTGGGCTTTTAACTATTATTATATACTATTAACTAAAACATTTTTAAAACAGTTTGCCGTGTGGTGCCGGCTCAGAATACCACCACCCCATCTCTTCCCGTGGGTGTCGTAAAAGTCGACTAAGGGATTACCCGGAGGATGGGCGGCAGCGTCCTTCGATTAATTAACAACTCAACTGCGATCGCCAACCCGCCTGCCAAGCGTGGCAATTATGGCAAAACCCCCCAATGAGCACACAACACACCCATATCGGTCGTTGTGATAATCTTTGGGAGAGGCCTGTGTCCAGCAGTGGACTTCATTCGGCCGAAATGATAAAAATGAACTAAAACATCTTCTTCCTGCGATCTCTCACATCATGCATCGATAAAACCCCTCAATGAGCACACAACCCAAACCAAGACCGGTTGTTGTGGCCTTTGGCCGAGGTCAAGTCCAACAGTGGACATTACACGGCTGACATGATGATGATCATCATCTTAGTGTTTGGTTGGTTATGTTGGGTGTAACCAATGTTTGGTGGTAAACCAATGGTGGTAACCAATGTTTGGTTCGCTAATTAAGGGTAGTGCACTTAATTAGCGAACTCAAGTTACACGTTTCAGCCAGAAAGTGATTTGTATTTCGCGGTCTTTCCGGAGCTCTATCTGCCATCACATCTTCCATCTAATACCTAGGAAATGCTTGTGCAGAACTTTCAGTGCTTTTCCGATGTTTGACTCCAGACTCTCTTGCCACTCTCGCCCACTTATCTAACTTTTCACTTTCAATATTTAAGCTCATCGTTTCGGCCGAATAGTCCAATGCTGGACACAGGCCTCCCCCAAAAATCACCTCAACGACCGATATGAGTGTGTTGTGGGCTCATTGGGGGGTTTTGCCATAATCACCACGCTTGGCAGACGGGTTGGCGATCGCAGTTGAGTTATTAATTTACTTGAAGGACGCTGGTGCCCATCCTCCGGCTAATCTCTTAGTCGACTTTTACAACACCCACGAGAGGTGACAGGGTGGTGGTATTCTGAGCCGGCACCACACGGCAAGCCCAAATCAAGTAAAAGATCTTCGTTCCTCAAATAATCGTCTTCTACAATGCTCAACTTGCCACTCTTACTTTATACTCTCTTCCTTCTTCGTCTATTCATTTGCGGGACGTGCTCCCTCTGGAAATTAGGCCGGTCACAAGTCGCTTCTCTTTTAAATGATTAAATAACGCAAACAGCGTTTGCATTACTTTGGCAGAATCATTAACGTTATGGTTATCTATGTTATGTACCCACAAGGTGTGAGTCACGACGTACCGAAACGGTAGTTCTTGACATTTTTGAGCAAGCAATGTATTGTAACCACTATCAAAACTCTACGTGATTATGTATCCATACAAATAAATACAATTGAAGTGTCTGTTTGTAATGTCAAAATAACAGCTTTTTACTAAATGCATATGAAAGTATATACGGAACCTATAACAAAAAACAATTTTTTGTCTGTCTGTCTGTCGGTCTGTCTGTTTGTTCCGGGTAATCTCCGAAACGGCTGGACCGATTTTGACGGGACTTTCACTGGCAGAGCTATATATATAGCTATAAGGAATAACTTAGGCTACTTTTATTTTAGAAAAATGATTAGGGTTCCGCGCAAAAAAAAAACCCTTGAAATCCAATATATATATTCTATGTCAAGTAAGTGCCTAAGTCGAAGTACTCTAAATTTCTTTTAAATTAAACGCGGGTGAAACTGCGGGTCCCAGCTAGTTAGGATATATTATTATCCTGCTGTGAGTCATCCGTGAGCTGTAGCGAAATCAACAGCCGTTTAGTTTTTATTAAAATATCGTTGGAATAGACAAACGCAATGATTTTATACTGAATTCAGGTAAATAAACTGGAAAAAAATATGAAGAGACCGACGCAAAATTCTAACGCTCAGCGTCCAGAATTATACTGTATTGAATCCATGGCATCGGTTTTCGTTACGATGTCACTTACGCGAGTTATAATTATATTATTACTCTTTGGTATACTTATCATGTAACTATATACAGGTTGTCCAGTAAATAGCACGACATACTGCAGGGGGTAAGAGCTTGGGTCAATACCTCCCAAAAAAACAATATATGTTCAGCAAAATCTTACGGATTTTTTTTTCACCACTGTAGGTTAAAGTGAAGCGATAAGATAATTGTACTGTGAAAATTTAAATAAGAATTATATTTCTTGGAAACATTTAAGTTTTTAATAGAATAAAGACTTATCTAAAAACTATTCACAAATAATTTGAGGTAAAAAAAAAAACTAGAAAGGAATTTTTCATTACGAGGTGCTTAAAAATCTGTGTCAAAGTATAGATTTTTCGATATTTCGGAAAATTTTGTACTACTGTAAATCCGTAAGATTTTGCTGAACATATATTGTGTTGTTTTGGTAGGTATTGACCCAAGCTCTCACCCCCTGCAGTGTGTCGTGCTATTTACTGAACACCTGTATTAATATACATACTTATAATGGTGTTAATGTTGTACAGGTTTAATATGAATCCGAAACACAAAAATGTTGTTATGCAGGTTTGATCTCTGCATCACCGTAAGATAGACTGGTAAAAAAATGCCTAACGCATATTGTGCGTAAAGAATAAATAATAAAAATGTCACCTATAGTTCTATCTGAAGATTCTGGCATAGGTTTCTTTAGTCTTATTTTGTGTCCTGGCCGCGCAAACTCTGCCAGCTGCTTGGGGTCTGATAAATCTAGACCTGGAATTAAATAGTTTAACTTATATGAGTTAAGATAGAAACAAAAGGCGTTCCCGTTAACCAGTAATACTATAAACTCAGTTTAAGAAAAATGTTTATACAAAGATTTTTCATTGCTGCGTGCGCTGTGTCTTATCTGCTATGAAAAATTGGCTACAATGTCTACAGCCACTGGATATAAAATGCGGTTTTTTATGTTTCAATTCTATTTAATTGATTAGTTCAAGATTTCATCATGCTTATTTAGTAATTTTTATATTAAAATATAAATAGTGTAGCGTTCACTATGGACTTTGAGAATAATCCTCAATCTCATAGGTAACTTAGGATTCAAATGAATGGGCAGAGGTTTATTAGAGCATCCGAACAATAATCCGAATAAAAATCGGTTCAGAACTTTATAAAAACATACAAATTTAGATTAACGTAATTAGCCCTGAATAATATAATATATAATATATTAATGAACTGAAGTGGCAATGGGCGGGGCACATTGCTCGTAGAACTGATGGCCGTTGGGGCAAAAAGGTTCTCGAATGGAGACCGCGCACCGGAGAACGCAGCGTGGGACGACCTCCAACGAGGTGGACAGACGACCTGGTGAGGGTCGCTGGGAGTCGTTGGATGAGAGCGGCATGTGACCGCTCGTTGTGGAAATCTAAGGGGTAAGCCTTTGTTCAGCAGTGGACATCCTGTGGCTAATATGATGATGAATAGGCCGTCAGTTAATAAAAATGAACTACCGCAATATATTTCTAATAAGAGCACAATGTCCGTGGATTAAGATTATTACACCATTCTATTTTCTCCCGTGGATGTCGCAAAAGGCGACTTAGGCAGTGTAGCCAGATGATACTACGTCTATGGTACATACGAGTCTCCGAAATAGTACACAAAACTATAGCAGGGTACACAAATTTATATATTTTCATAACTTGGTATAGAAGGTGCATAACACATACTACATACTCGTAGATAGGTACATAATTAGGTCTTCAGAATAGTGAGCTTCAGAAATCCGCGACAAAAGTCAGCAACAAAAGTACGTTTTTCCCCGAGAATAAGGATTTCAATTAGCGTAAGCAGTGTACTGGTATGCATGCGTTACACTTACACTGTTTTATTTTAAAATAATTTTACAGTCAATGTTGGTTGCGTTTAAAAGAACCAAAAAAAATATGACGTGACGGCACGGTTGGTGCAGTGGCTGATACAGTCGGCTGCTGCGCTCCGGGTCGTGGGTTCGATTTCCGCACGGAACAAATATTTGTATGATCTGCAGGTAGTTGTTCCGGGTCTGGGTGTATTGTATGTGGAATTCATGTCTGTAAACGCACCCACGACACAGGAGAAATCCTAGTGTGGGGCAACGTTTTTAAAAAAAAAAAAAAATTAAAATCTTGAAACGTTACTTTGAGTACACAAACAACGCCCAGAGTACGCAAGTACACATAAGACTGAAATAGTACACAATTCGTACCCTTCTGGCAACGCTGCTTAGAAGAGACTGTAAACCAGAGGAATGGTCAGCAGCGTCCCATCTGTGGAGTAGTAGCCAATGTAATGCGCTCACCAACCCGCCTGCCAGCGTGGTGAGTTCTGGTAAATTCCCACCAAAATGACGACAGCCGTGTCGTGTCGTGTCATGTCATGTAACCGGTCATTTATGGGTGAGGCTTTTGTTCAGCAGTGGACAAATTTCAAATGAAGAACGTAATTTGATAACACTATTCATAAATTTCTAAAAATTAAAATTAGGACATCCGACTACTCAATTCCAATGCTAGACAGTACAAAAATACCGCGAAATTACATTTATTGATTTTTGCTCCAATCCAATTTATGCAAGACGATTTTGTGACTGTTTCTTATAATTTATCACAAAATAATGATTCCAAAACATAAAATATCGCAGTTCTTATGATTTTCGTCGTTTATATTTGATGAACTCGCATAGAAAATTTCATGTCATTCAGCACGATTAAAATAAAAAGCGGTAAAAAGATATTTTGTGATAAATTATAAGAAATAGTCTAAGTTATTCTTTACGATTTAAGGTTGGACTTTAACCTCGAATAACTTCTAAACGAGTCAACTTAGCGAAAAATCATTTCAGACCATTTTTGTAGATCGTGAATTTTCAAGAATATGTTTTGATTTCCACGAGACATTCATTCGTTCAAGTGCATTAAAAAATTCAAACAAAAACAAAAATATCCTATGTTATTTAAATGGGAAATAAAAAAGTACGACGAGTCACCTCTTAACATTAATATTAAGGGCTAAAATTTACGAGATTTTTTTTTATCATCTCCGACTATATTTTCATGGTAACTCAGGAAAAAAAATAGTTTTTTTTGGCCCACCCTAATACACATACATATTTTGAAAGCCTTAGCTAATAAGCATAATACTCCGATCTTGGAACATTTTGTTAATATGTTGGTGCGACAAGGGCAACCTTGTCATTCATAATTTTGTAATTGATATAATAAATAATTTGTATTATTGAATTTATTATAAAAAAAATCCACAGTTGTTAATTTTTGTGCTTGTTAGCCTTTGTAGTCACAAAAATTAAATGATTTTTTAATGTATTATTGAACATACACACATACATACATGTATATATTTGAGCTCAGCAATGCCAAATTCAAACGGTCCATTAATGGAGAATTCGTTAACAATATTACCTGTACTTGGTATTTCTCTACGAGATCGAATCAGAAATGAGGAGATCCGTAGAAGAACTAAAGTTGTCGACATAGCTGAAAGGATCAGTAAACTGAAGTGGCAATGTGCGGGGCACATTGCTCGTAGAACTGATGGCCGTTGGGGCACAAAGGTTCTCGAATGGAGACCGCGCACCGGAGAACGCAGCGTGGGACGACCTCCAACGAGGTGGACAGACGACCTGGTGAAGGTCGCTGGGAGTCGTTGGATGAGAGCGGCATGTGACCGCTCGTTGTGGAAATCTAAGGGGGAGTCCTTTGTTCAGCAGTGGACGTTCTTTGGCTGATATGATTACCTGTACGGAAGATCTGGTATTGCTGAGAACATCTATCAGTGCCCTTAGAAGGCTCCTTCGTTCTGGCCGATCAAAAGCGAACTTCTAGTTTCCAAGTCAGGCAACAAATGTTACAATACGGTCTCAGCAGTGACCTAGGCGGGAGTTTCACTCGCCCAAAGTCGTTTTAAATACCTAGGACACTAGGTGACTGACAGTCTGCCCGATGATATAGATATGGAAGGAACGCAGAGCCTTAGCGGTTAGGTGTAACAATCTGTGTGCACATACCGAGCGACCCCCGTGAAGACAGCGGTGTGCATGTGGTCACGTACCGCTGTGGGCGCAGCCCAGCGCATAGTGATGCTTCGGGGGAATCTATTACAATCCCCTCGAGAGATGCCTGGGCCTCTTTACAGTCGCCTTCCCTCCGCTAGAGCGGATGACCGCTTTACAGTCCCCTCCGAGATGTGCCTAAAGGCGTGGCACCAATGGGTGGCTCTAGATGGAGACTTTTCGAATTCCTAGAGCCTCCCTTCGGTGCCGACGATGATCACTCCGGTGGTTTTAGCCGGTAGGAGTCCGGCATGCCCCTTCGCCCTTTCCCGGGGCGAAGGAAGTACATGAGGTATTTCCACCAGATCAATAAAGAACAAAAGAGGTAAAGATAGAAGATAAGAGGTAAAGAGAACTTCCTCTGTACACGTGCGGTCTACTGGATATTTGTACACAAAACTATTACAATGCCCTGCATGTCAGACATAATAAAGCCTTCAGGGTAATGTTGGGGCTACCGCGTTATTCCAGTGCATCTAGAATGTTCGCTGAAGCAGGCGTTCACGTGAATAGAAGTCGTATTCGCTGTTACGAAAGCGAACAGCGTCCCTGTTGCGGCGAACAGGTCAATAGCCCCATAATGTGGCATTGGATGACGACAAGTCGTCATTCAAATATGTAAAATAAATGTATTTAAAATATATAAGTATTCTATTAGTTTCATCATTTTGGCCGTTATAAAGGCCACCGCTGGACACAGGCCTCCCTCAAAGATCACCGCAACGACCGACATCGGTGTGTTGTGTGCTCGTTGGGCGGTTTTGCCATAATCGCCACGCTTGGCAGGCGGGTTGGCGATCGCAGTTGAGTTTTTAATGTATTCGAAGGACGCTGCTGCCCATCTTCCGGCTAATCCCTTAGACACCTTTTACGACACCCATGGGACGAGATGGGTTGGTGCTTTTCGTAGCTGGCACCACACGGCTATTCTATTAGTTTAGTATTTATAATTATTAGTGTATTCCGACTTTCCAGACAAAAAGTCCATAGAGTACACTACTCTATGGACTTTTTGTCTGAAAATGAAGTTTATTATTATCACATCTATGGTGTATTTCATCATTTCGGTCGAATGAAGTCCACTGCTGGACACAGGCCTCCCCCAAAGATCACCACAACCACCTATATGGATGTGTTGTAGGCTCATTGGGGGGTTTTGCCATAATCGCCACGCTTGTCAGGCGGGTTGGCGATCGCAGTCGAGTTGTTAATGTACTCGAAGGACGCTGCTGGCCATCCTCCGGCTAATCCCTTAGTCGACTTTTACGACACCCATGGGAGGAGATGGGGTGGTGGCATTCTGAGCCGGCACCAGACGGCAAGCCGGCACTACACGGCACATGGTGTATTTATATTTCCCGAACTATTTCCTCAAGATGTTTGCCGGTCTCTGTACAAGTTTACTATTAAAGTCGGCCGATTTTGAAATAAATAAAAAACCAACACACAAGTGTTTTTTTTTTTACTTCAAGTTAGTGTTGTCTTTTTGTTACTAAAACCTACATCATGGTGTGGGAATTCAAGAAAAAGAGTAAGAGGTGAAGAAAGAGATGTCGACATACCTGGCATTGTTTCATTTCCTAGAATGTTCTTTTTGCCGGTCATATATTCTGTGTAGTCCGGATCAGGTTCAGGGTTCGAGCCATCATCTATAAGGGAAATAAATTTAAGTAAATTCGTATGTGCAATAATAATTGGTGCTATCTGGATTAAGAATATAGAACTTCTCCATCGCATCTTGTGGCTGTCGTGAAATGTCGAGTAATGGAGTCTAAACCAGAGAGACGGACAGAAGCGTCACTTCTGTGGAACAGTAGCCATACTGCGCTCACCACCCCTTTGCTAAGTTTTTTTTTTGGTACTGGCCATTTCCCCCCAACATGACGACATAGTGTGAAAATCTATGGGGGAGGCCTTTGTTCAGCAATGGACATCTTTGGCTGGTATGATGATGTATGTGCAATAGCATTTAATACTAAAATTGTGCGTTTCGTCGCCACTCAGCAATATTGACGTGATGTTCAGGACTCATTTAGTCCAAAAAAAAAGAAAAGTCATTCACGAGGCATCATAAGTCCAATTATGAACAATCCGCAGTCAGCTGTGGTGTCTTATGTATTATGAATTGCACAAAGAATTTGTTCGCAACAACAGCACCCGCTGCTGTGTGGTGCTGGCTCAGAATACCACCACCCCATCTCCGTCTGTGGGTGTCATAAAAATCGACTAAGGGATTAGCCGGAGGATGGGCAGCAGCATCCTTCGAGTAAATTAACAACTGGACTGCGATCACCAACCCGTCTGCCAAGCGTGGCGATTATGGCAAAACCCCCCAATGAGCCCACAACACACCCATATCGGTCGTTGTAGTGATCTTTGGGGGAGGCCTGTGTCCAGCAGTGGACTTCATACGGCCGAAATAATTAACAGCAGCGCTTCTAGAAATGTTAGGGTAAACCAAAGCACCAAGGACACACCGAGAGTGACTCCAGGTCACGCCACAGCGTCAAACTCAAGGTATTCGTGGTGCGAGTACAAACGTGTTTTCTGCACCTCGTCACAGAGGACTTTTGACCGCAAGGCTGACGTACTACTTTCTTACTAACATGATTTTTGGTCTATTTGGCGTCATGCATCTGCGCAAACTGATCCCTACTCTATCACTTAGCGCTTAAGATACGTGCTAAGCCCTTTAAGTAAAGTCAATAACAAATTGACACAGTAAACAAAGCTGCGAGATGTGTTACCGATCTTATAATGTGGAACTCACCATCGTCTTCCCCCGTTGCCCACATGGTGACTGAGAACTCTCCCTCCATAGTCTTAATCTGGACTTGTTTCTGTTCCCAGCGTCTGGCAGGACCCCGGCCTCCTACGCCCTCCATAAGACCTACCGGTACTTCACCTGTAATTGAAGGCAGTAAATAAATGAAAAGGAACGAGTGCTGAACGTAAATAATCGTAAAAAATAACGTAAATAATTAATGTCATTGTCGCCTTTTACGACACCCACGGGATGAGCTGGGGTGGTGGTATTTTTTGCCGAAATACGGCATTTATATCTAATCTAATCTAACGGCCGAATGAAGTCCACTGCTGGACACAGGCCTCCCCAAAGATCACCACAACGACCGATATGGATGTGATGTGGGCTCATTGCGGGGTTTTGCCAAAATCGCCACGCTTGGCAGGCGGGTTGGCGATCGCAGTTGAGTTGTTAGTGTACTCGAAGGACGCTGCTGCCCATCCTCCGGCCAATCCCTTAGTCGACTTTTACGACACCCACGGGAGGAGAAGGGGTGGTGGCATTCTGAGCCGGCACCACACGGCCAATTTATATATCTACTTACAATAGATTCTTGGCAATAGGCATCTAACCCTTGCTATAGGATAGTGTACAGTAGAAGATAGTCACAGAACATGGCCATATAAACTCCAACAAGACAGTCGTCTTGCAGTAAAATATATAAATAAGTACGGCATGGTTGGTGCAGTGGTTGATACAGTCGACTGCTGCGCCGCGGGTCGTGTAATATATCATGTATATATAAAAAATATTTGCATGATCTGCAGGTAGTTGTCCGGGATTGCATGTGGAATTCATGTCTGTAAACGCACCCACGACACAGGAGAAACCCTAGTGTGGGGCAATGTTAAAAAAAACAAAAGTTAACTTACCAATTGGCATCAAATGTTGGATATTGTTACCGCTGTTATTGGCACTTGAGCGTGGTCGACCTCGACCCCTTCTGAAACACAAAAGAATAGATCATCATCATCATATCAACCAAGGATGTCCACTACTGAACAAAGGCCTCCCCATAGATTTTCACAAATCGCTGTTAAGTGCCGCCCGCATCCAACAACTCCCAGCGACCTTCACTATATCACATGTCCATCTTATTGGAGGCGTGTCACGCTGCATTTTCCGGTGCGTGATCTCCAATCGAGAACCTTTTACCCCAACTGCCACGATTATTTTGTCATTAGTTTAAGTATGTTTATTCCGTGTGGTGTCCGGATTAAGAATATAGCACCACTCCATCTCCCCACGTGGATGTCGTAGAAGGCGACTAAGGGAATCTAAACTGGAGGGATGGGCAGCAGCGTCCCTTCTGTGAAACGGTAGCCATATTGTGCTCACCAACCCGCCTGCCAAGCGTGGTGAGTATTGGCAGATACCCCCCAAAATGATGACACAGTTGTGAAAATCTTTGGGGGAGGCCTGTGTCCAGCATTGGACGTATAAATGGCCGATATGATGATAAGTATGTTTGTATGTCCGTATGCTGTCAGGATTAAGAATACAACATAACTCCATCCCCTCCCGTGGATGTCTTAAAGGCGACTAAGGAACTTTAAACCAGAGGGATGGGCAGAAATATTATTATTATGAAATTACATGCTAAATAATTTTATTGCTTAGTCAGTGTGATATGCTTATTCCTATTAAAATGTCCTGTTAATGGTAGAGTTGTGTTGGGTCTCGGTTGAGAATTCCACTGCAGTAAAAAAAACAGCAATGAGTGTGTGATGGTGAGCTTGCTTTCCGAGGATCTTACCTGCTGCTAGTCGAAGGTGGAACTGGGTATAGTGGATCATAATGTGTGTCTGAGCTGGCATTTAATACTTCTTCTCCAGATATCCCTGGGAGGATGACTTCTTCGCTGCCCACTGCAATTTTATAATCTGTAAGTCATAGCCAACAAGGGATGATAAATTGATGATGCAAACTAAGATAATCTGCATTATAGGTCAAGTCCGGTATGGAAAGACTAAACTAACAATAAATGACACCAAACGCGTATTCGCGCTGGCAATACTAAATAAACCAGAAAGAGATTTATTTATCATACCTATGATTTACGGTTTATTTAACCGAACGATACGGTTTACCTATGATATTGATTTACAAACCCGGTTTAAATATCATTCCTCACCTACACTAAAATGATTATATGTACCTTCTTCGAGATGCTGCATGCCGATCACCTGTTCTTCCACCTCTTCATATTGATCATCTGTTATGTACTCCTCGTACTGACCCGCTTCTATTTCTTCGTACTGGAAATGTAGCAAGCACAGTGTTGGTAAACCAAATTTAATAATTACAGAAGTAATGGTTCAGATTATTATATCTATGAATATGTATGTACATACATTGTATATCGGAGACAAACTGTCCAGTTGGGTAGGTTCAACTTCGAGAAAGATCAATTGTGTAATCAGACGCGGCTGGGCAGCTTTCGTCGGAATACTGCACAATATCGTCTCGTGCAAAATACAACAAGACGAAGTACTTTGACCAGTATGTGTTGCCAGTGATGACTAATGGCACTGAGACATGGTCACTCACCATGGAACTTATAAAAAGGGTCAAGGTCACATAAAGGGCAACGGAGAAGGCTATGTTCATAGTTTCCCCGCAAGATCGAATAAAAAATGAGGAGATCCGCAGACGAACCAAGGTAACCGATGTAGCCCGAAGAATTGGTTAAGTGGTAGTGGGCGGGACACATTGCCCGTAGAACGGATGGGGCCGAAAAGTTCTCTTAGATGTGGCGACATCGCTTACGGTTGCAGTTCGCGACCAAGCGCGTCGTCGAGGCCATCCTGCCGCTCTTCGGAGCCTAGCTAAGAAGGAGCGAGCGCGACACCTACCGTCTTACGCAGGTATTCACCGGTCACGGTTGTTTCGGTGCGTACCTGCACAGAATAGGACGCGAGGTTACGGCACAGTGCCGCCATTGTGGAAGCGACCAGGATACCGCACAGCACACGCTCGAGGAGTGCCCTGCGTGGGCGGCCGAGCGGCGGATCCTGGTCGATAGGATCGGGCGAGAGAGATCTTGCTGGCTATGTTGGCAGAGCATGAAAATTGGAGTGCAGCGGTCTCCTTCTGCGAGAGCGTTATGCTCCAGAAGGAGACTGCAGAGCGGGATCGGGAGAGGGCCGATCCCACGAAGACGCGCACGGAGATGGACGAGACGGCGCCGGGGCAACAACCGTCCCGGCTCCCAAGTCCAAGCGCCTGAGCCCCCTGCCGTCACTACATGGTGTGGGGCCTCGGGGGTCGTGTGCGTGCTCACAGCGAGCGACCCCCGGGAAGATGGTGGCGCGCACGCGGTCACGTGCCGCCGTGTGCGCAGCACAGCGCAAAGCGAGGCTTGGGGGCATCCTTTGCAATCCTCGCGGAGAAGTTCCTGGGGAGCGACCTATTTACAGTCGCCTTCCCTCGGCTAGAGGGGGTGAACACTTTACGGCACCAATGGGCGGCTGTAGTGTGATCTTACGAGGACCCGGAGCCTCCCTTCGGTGCCGAAGATGACCGCTGCAGTAGTTTTAGCCGGTAGGAGTCCGGCATACCCCTTCGCCCTTCCCCGGGGTGAAGGAAGTTCCATGTAGAATTTACAATGGACATCAATAAAAAAAAGGTTTTTTGTAGCCGGTATTTTTTTTTTGTTTAAAATGGCGGTATTATATCCAAAGGTACGGAAGTATGGAAGTAGTGCTAAGCGTAATTTTACAAGTATAAAGCTTTTACCTTGACCCCGACCTGATCATCCTCGATCTCCACCATAGAGCCATGTGTGCCTATCTCCACCTCACACATTATCTCCTGGTTCATCATCTTGGCCCCTGTCACCTAGAAACGAGTAATATTATGTAAGAAGTGTATAATAATATAGAAAAAAAAAAACGTAACCCCACACTAGGGTTTCTGTTGTTGTAGGATTGATGTTCTGTTTCTGGATGTCGCGGGTACAGTTTACAGACAAATCTCACATGCACAAACACCCAGACCCGAAATAACTGTCTGTAGATCATACAAATATTAGTACGGGAATCGTAATCTTAAACAAATTCTCCCTCCATTACGGATAAAATCATCTGAAGAATGAGACACTATCCGAGTCTCCTCGCACTCTTGCCGCGGAAAATTGAATCGACATCTTATGGAGGTATTATTTTTGTGCAAGTTTGTGTATGTCGATGAATTTGTAATTTTTTCCGGGTATCAGAGATAACAAAATCGCTAATCCTGAGGATCCTGGCAAAGGATCAAGTCATCAGTCCTTCATAAGTGCGCGCAGTTTCAAATCAATCCGACGTTTTGAAGGGGTTGAAAATCGAGTTCAAAAATTCTGTTGCATAGATGCCTACATACCAAGGTAATAAAAGCGTGTTAAAAATAGTCTTTCTTCATTTATGTCTTTTTTCCGAGGAAAGTGCCGTCCGTGACAGCAGATGGCGCTCCAAAGACTGCTTATGCGAATTTGGGTCTACTCATGTTGAAGTGGGTGGTGTCCAGATTAAGAATATAGCACCTTCTTCTCCGGTAGATTTCGTAAAAGGCGACGAAGACTCATCCAGAGAGATGGACAACAGCGTTCCTTAAAACAGTACCCATACTGCGCTAACCAACCTGCCTACCAAACGTGGTCAGTACTGGCAAACCCCCCCAAAATTACACCGTTGTGGAGATCTATGGGGGGAGGCCTATGTTCAGCTGTTTTGATAATCACGTTGAAATGTCAATGGAATTTTATATCAACATAACCAGGAACGACAGAAATGAAAACCGTACGACGTTGCTGACATATTTTATAGATTTTTTCATTTTTGGGCTTCACGACTACGACGTTGCTTTAAACTTGACATTGGCGAAATTGTGAAAGATACTCTACAGAAGCCATAATCTAAGAGAAGATGAAGATAACTAGGAACGGTTTCGGAACGTATTTAAGTTGTTCACATATTTTTTATAATCTAACATTCCAGAATCTATGTTTGGCTACCAGTACCAAACGTATGAGACTTTTGGTACTTTCAAGAATATCTAAAAATATTGATGCATGGCGCTCAAGGGCGCGAAAGTATTTTTTTACACAGTCAGCAACGCGCTAGTTAGACCTCTTGTTTTGCTAGCGTTCATAGATTACGTTAACCGCTTACCATCAGGCCGTAAGGTTGTTTGTCATCTTAGTGATGTAAAAAATTGCTTGTTTCAAAATTGAAAAGACAATTTTAATCCTACAAAAAGAATATGAAAATTACAATTGACTTAAAAACAAATTCATCAAAGCTGTTTGCTTACTAAGCCAGTAATTTTGCCTATTAACCGGTCAACTCTTAGGGAGATACCACCCGGCGCGTTGTGGCATTGCTGCGTTGCTTCTGCGGCGTCCTACATGGAGAAAACCGTCCTATGCCACACGGTACATTGCGACGCCGTACCAGCCGTGTGGCATACAATCCGGCAAAACCACTAACGGCCAAAATAAAAAATCAATGTAATCCAAAATCTTTAGATTTAAGATTTTGAAATTTATCCGTTATTGTGTAAGGATCACGATGAACACAAAAAACGGACAAATCTAAAATCCCACGATGGCACGGTTGAAACAGTCGGCTGCTGCGCTCCGGGTCGCGGGTTCGATTCTCGCACGGATCAAATATTTTTATGATTTGCAGGTAGTTGTTTCGGGTCTGGGTGTATTGTGTGGAATTTATGTCTGTAAACGCACCTGCGACAGGAGAAATCCTAATGTAGGGCAACGTTTGTGTTTTCTTCAAAAAACGAAAATATACAAAATTAAATGTTGCCCGTAAGTCGCAGCGCGGCGCCGCAACGCACTGTGTGGCATCACCCTTACATGCGCTGCGCGGCCTGACAGGTCGGATAAATCTATTGGACTAAAAATTCAGCATCTAACTGAACCATATCGGTGGGTCATCTTAAGTTGGTTATGCCCTCCATGTAGGGGAGGAGCACGCACAAAACAGGAAATATTGTGTTATGAGTGTGAACTGTTATCCTAATACTAATGTTATAAACAGGAAAAGTTGTTCTAAAGGTTGGGTTCCAAATGTAACTTTAGTTGGTATCTAGTTATTTTGACTAAAATAAATTGTGATTACAGTGAGCTCTATTTTATTCCAACATTAATCAATATGTGAACATCGAAACATTTGGTACCTTCATTTGGTGTTCATTATAAAAGGAGGGGATTAAAACTTATGTAATTCGAAAGGTACTAAGTAAAGTTCCTGAATTAGGGCAGATAAAATAATGTGTGATTTATCATTATTATTACTAATGATGTGTTAACAAAAAAATTATATAATATATTTATAATAAAAAAAATATATAATATCATTTCGGCCGAATGAAGTCCACTGCTGGACACATGCCTCCCCCAAAGATCACCACAACCACCAATATGGATGTGTTGTGGGCTCATTGGGGGATTTTGCCATAATCGCCACGCTTGGCAGGCGGATTGGCGATTGCAGTTGAGTTGTTAATGTACTCGAAGGACGCTGCTGCCCATCCTCCAACTAATCCCTTAGTCGACTTTTACGACACCCATGGGAGGAGATGGGGTGGTGGCATTCTGAGCCGGCACCACACGGCTATATAATATATAAATAATATAATATATTATTTAGCTATAATTAAAGCAACCATGGCACAAATGGGTATGCAGGAGCAGCCAATGATGATCAATATGTTACTTTCACACTTTACAAATAAAAACTAACTTGGGTACCATATCAGTAACATAACATTATATTCTGCTATAAGTCAATTGAAATAAAATTATGAGGTTTGTTCCAAGGGCAAATAAGTTAAGTAGTTTTTATTGAATAACTTACAATAATATTTTACAATTTATTTTCAAATTCAGAAGCAGATAAGAATTGATATGGTGCTTTATAGACACTTTTTTGATGATACATCATATTGTAAATCATACATTTCTCATAATACAATGTGGTATTGCTACTAGGTTCTCTGATGTTTAATTTAGTTTTGTCATATACATGAGTGTTCATAGCTGAGGTTAAGCATAAGTAAGATATATTAACATGAGTTACCCATTTTTAGATTCTTTATTAATTAGTTCATATGCTATTGCCGTCCATTGTAAACATCTACTTCAGAACATGGGCCATACATTAAGTAAGAATAAAACCAATAATGTAATATCTTAAACTTGAGTAAATTAGTGAGAACTTAACTGTTTATACCTAGCTACATTGTTTAAACAGACTCAATATCATTATCAAGAGACCATTGTAGTTATACAGTTATCAGAGGATGCCTTAATTAACCTCATTTCTTATTAGTTTAATTTTAATTGTTTAAATTGTATTTTCTGTTGCTCTGTTAGTAAAAATAGAATCAAATCAGGCTGAATGCAATCATACCTTCGCTTATAAGATAAGATGACAGATAAAAAACAACAATCTCTCTAGATTGCCATTACAACTGTACAACAACATTGGAATATAAATGTAAATAAAACGGTTTATTATCTTACGAAAAACAAAATTGATTTTTGTTTTGCTTTATTTATTTTTAGAACCTGCCTTGTTACATTTGAACAGTTGCGATTATAAGGTAAATAGTGATAATGAATAGGTACGTCATTCGTTCGTGTACAAGTTTTAATGGGAATTTGTTGCCTCCCACTGAGAAGATATTTTTTTTTACTTTGATTATACTGCATTGTGGTGCATTGGAGTCAAACAACTATCTCTCGGGGCAGGTGCGAGTCTACTGGCGGCGCAACTCAACTCGACCGGCCGGCCGCGACCCAGACGATTTTTTAGATAATTATAAATTGACCACGCCAAACGTTACACACATCGATACCTTATAAAATGACCTTCATTCTGTCACCCTCAATTAAGCCAGCTAACGCGTAATTTCATAGAAATTACAAAACACTTGTTACGATACGTCAAAAAGTACTATGTTTTTGATAGAAATAATTTACCTGTATTTATCCAGTAACAAAAGCACCGACGGCCCCCAGAAGGCAAATATGGACAGATGCGTTGGCACGGAATTTTCCGACGTAGTATTTACAGCAACTAGTACCACAGTTTTCAGTGAAAAAAAGTTCGATATTTAGGCTTAAAAATATTTGAAATTTACGCGAAAATGTTTATAAAATATGTCCGACTAAACATGGCGTCCAAAGATGTCCGACCAAATTCAATATGGCGAAGCAAAATGGACGCCCGTTCTGCACCCGCTCGTACTCGAGAACTCCACCGAGAAAGGAAAAGCAAACCAACGTCACTTTGAAAAAAAAAATTTACATTTAAATGTTGCCATACTCTAGTTTACAGTCTTGGTTTTTATTTAGTTATAGCCAATCAAAGCAATAAACAACATAAAAATGAGTATAATTTGGCAGATTATTTATAAAACATATTCTTAAACAACTTTTATTTTGGAAAAACTCGTCGTTTATTATTTAAATATCAAAGTTTACAAACGTAATTCGTTGGCTCAGCTGTCAAACTTATGACAATGCTGCCATCTACTCATAAGCTGACATAAGCTTTGACGTATCAGCGCCATCTGACGGAGAAAATTGTACTCATTAGCTCATCTGCCATTTTTCGCCTTCCTCTTCCTGTGGTTATTTAACATTTGGCGCAAGATATTTACACAAATTACGCGATGGCTGTAAGATTATTGTCGAAGTTAAGGGCTCTGCCTGAAATCCGTGGTGTCGCTAATGCTAGTTCGCAGGCTGCACCTGCTACGTTATCCGATTTTGATATGCAACATAAGACCCCAGTTGTGAGGAAGCAGCATCTCATTCCAAAGGCGCATTACGGTGGTCGTCACGCTGTTACCATGCTTCCTGGTGGAGGCATCGGTCCTGAGTGCATGGGCTATGTCAGGGATATTTTCAAGTAAGTAGTTTTGAATATTTGTGGAAACCTTAGGGGTCTAACCTAACGAAGTGATAAGTATCAGCTGCAAAGATTTCCATATTTTTATCATGTAATATAAATATAACGTGACTTGACCACTTGCTCTGACTGAAGCTACCTTTACCTATTTTTAACCTTATATGGGCCAATGTACAATGTATTACACAAAGAAACTGATTTCCAGGCATTAAAAAAGATATCTCTTGAATATAAAAAAATTATGGTAACCTAAATATATACCTGATTTCCTTTAAATGAGTAGGAGCTATGAACGTATGCTTGCTTACGAGGAGACCAAATTAAAATTCAATGTCTATAAAAACATTATTAGCTAAGCTCCTCATAAGGGGTGAATGTACTCATCATGAAGAACAACATTTACAAACTTGAAATTGCGAAAAAGAAAACTGTTGTTCCATACAAAGTCATTGAAGTCACTCAACAAAATGTCCATACATTTTGTTAAGTGACGTCAATGACTTTGTATGGAAGTGTTGTTCTCATAGTAAAAGTTGTTTGTTATTATGAGTACATTCATCATTATCAGCCTATATTGGTCCACTGCTGGATATATTAAGCCTCTCGCAGCGTGTGTCCACCACTTGGTCATCAGCATTCCACATCCAACAGACCCAGGAGCCAAGGTTGGTTCAGGTTGTCTGTCCATCTGGATTGGAGCAGTGGTGTGGGAACACTCCATTTACCCAAATGTGGTCTCCACTGTTAGGATTTATCTGCTCTGTTGGCCATTGGTCCTTCAACAGACATGACCAGCCCAGTGCCACTTCAGCTTGCTGATTCAGAGTGTTGTGTCAATCATTTTGGTTCTCTCCCTGATATCCTCGTCTCGGATTCTATCCCTTAAAATACATTCCAGATGTGAGATAACCATTCAAACTCACAATCATTATTAAGGTCTAATGGGATACTATGTCTAATTGAAGTTGAAAAATTAAAATTTTCTTAATAATTCCTTTCTTGAACAACAATACTGTCTTGGTTGTTGCAAGATTATCAGAAATTTTTGTACTTCTATTATATAACATTGCAGGCAATTAAGTGATTGTAAGATCTATAACAAACAAGTTCCTAGGACTAATTAAACATATAAATGATAACCCTATTTTATATAAACCTAATTTTTGATTACAGCAAGTTGTATGGAAGTACAAATTGTAACAACATTTTACAGATACATTGGAGCTCCAGTTGACTTCGAGATTGTAGATATTGACCCCACAGTGGACAATGACGAGGATGTGCAGTATGCAATCACCACAATCAAGAGAAACGGTGTTTGCATTAAGGTAATATATATTTATGACTGGTATGGATACATACTCACAATTTAATGTGCTTACGTTATATTCTGTGTGGGTTCAGATCAAGAATATAGCACCACTCTATCTCCTCCTGGGTATGGCGTAAAAGGCGACTAAGAGACTAAAGCAGAGGGATGGGCAGCAGTGTCCCTTTTGTAGAATAGTAACCAATCTGTGCTCACCAACCTGCCTGCCGAACGTGGTGATCACTGGCAAATTCCACCCAAATTGACGACACAATTGTGGAAATCTATAGGAGAGGCCTTAGTTCAGCATTGAATGTCCATTGATATTTTTTTTTAGTTTTTTTTTTTAATTCACAAAACTGATTTTCAATCCTACTTACTTAATTTAAAACACACATACTATTTATGATTGAAATCTACTAGATGTGAATACATTACATACATACATATTTACATTACTCTACTACTACTACTACTACCTATACGGATACTTACGCAAAAACATTATAAATACTTATATATGATGATGATGATAAGTAATATGATTGTCATGTAAACAATGATTGATTGCAACATAGATTATAACATTTGCTCTTAATAACAAAAGAAATTGTAGAATACATATCAATTAATATACAGAAAGCTAAATTATCATCACTTGTGGCACTACAATGTGATCCATTCGATGGCACAGTAGCTAAGAATTGGCTTTCTGTGTCACGTGTCGCGGGTTCGATCACTGAACGGAACAAATATTTGTAGGATAGTTTTTTTGGGTCTGGATATTTAAGCGATTTATCATGCTATTGCATTTAGCTATTAAGATATGCCACATGTGGAATTTTTATCTTTGAATCTGTACATGTGTGTCGACGTTCGCTGCAGAAATAAACTGTTTTTCTTTCTTTTCTTCTTTCTTTCTCATCTGTAGCTGACAATGTTTAAAAAAGGAATAATAGCAAAAATGCCAGAATACTTATCCCTTATAAATAAAAAAAACCGGACATGTGCGAGTTGAACTCGCGCGGAGAGGGCTCCTATTCATCATTGATGATCATGATTTTTTAAATCTGACCCAAATTTGTTTGTTGTAACTAAAAAAAGTATGTAATATACAACATATAATAACCGGATTATAGAGGGAAATTGCTGCATATATTGCCTATTGTTGAACTCTGTATTAATAATAATTTACACCAAGAACAAACTTAACATTGTAGTTGAAAAACATGCTCTCCCATACATCCCAACTGAAAATGTAAGTTTGTACCCAAAATATTGAAGGATTTACATGTTATTTAAAGACCATCAACTTCATATAGGTTTTCCTGTAATCTAGAAGTATGGAACTACTTTAGGTACTAAAAAAAATTGCCTCAGTAGTTTCGGAGATCATTTTTCATCTATTTTCTTAAATAACTTCAAACTATTTATTTTAGAATTATAGTATATATATATTATTATATTATAATTATATATATTATTATATTATAATTATATATATTATTATATTATAATTATATATATTATTATATTATAATTATATATATTATTATATTATAATTATATATATTATTATATTATAATTATATATATTATTATATTATAATTATATATATTATTATATTATAATTATATATATATAAAATATCGAGGCCCTGACAACAAGCCCTTCCATTTGATGTGTTACTCCGTACAATTATACAGGATAATATTTTTTACTATTAGTTTTTATTAAACCTTTCTCAGGGGAACATCGAAACAAAAAGTGAAGCTGCTTACGTCACATCCCGCAACGTCGCCCTGCGCAACGAACTGGATATGTACGCTTACGTACTCTACTGCAAATCTTACCCCGGCGTCATTACCAGACACAAGGACATCGATATCCATATTATCAGGTTAGAAGCAACATGTTCCTACCACCTAATTACTGGTGGTAGGACTCATATTACCCACGTGCCTCTGGGTTCATTCGTTCGTTCATCAACATTGTAATTATGTAAACTGCGCTTAAAATGCAAACTGACTAATTTCTCTAGGTGCGAGCGCAGTATGGTGCGCAGGACTTGGCTTGGGTGGCATTACAATTGTTATGGACAGGCGTGTCGCTTACCACCAGGCGAATGTTTGCTCGTCTCTGTGCACGTCATTCCTACGTGATATTATGTTAATTACTTTGTTTACATAAACGAGTTAAACACATCTAAGTGTATATTACGACACGGTATGGTGCCGGCTAAGAATTGCACCAGCCATCTCATCTCGTGAGTGTCGTAAAAGGTGCCTAAGGGATTAGCCGGAAGATGGGGATTACAACAACTCAACTGCGATCGCCAACCCACCTACTAAGCGTGGCGATTAAGGCAAAACCCCAGACCGGTCGTTGCGGCAATCTTTTTCGGAGGCCTGTGTCCAGCAGTGGACTACATTAGGCTGAAGTGAAGTATGTATCATATACTAATATATACATAAAAATAAACAATTAGTGGATGGAGAGAAATCGTGTTTATTAACTCAATTGTTTTATTCACAGACAAAACACAGAAGGCGAGTACGCCATGTTGGAACATGAGTCAGTCCGTGGCGTCGTCGAGTCCATGAAGGTAGTGACAGCAAGCAACTCGGAGAGAGTCGCGAGGTTCGCCTTTGAGTTCGCCAGGAAGAACAACAGGAAGAAGGTGAGAATTACATTCCACTGTCAACTGCAGCTACCGGTTAACCACTTGGAGTCGGTGTGCTAGAAGCGCATCAATTGATGTGGACGGTTGCAATACATCATCATTACGGCCCAATGAAGTCCACTGCTGGCCACAGGCCTCCCCCTAAGATCACCACAACAACCGATATGGGTGTGTTGTGTGCTCATTGGGGGGTTTTGCCATAATCGCCACGCTTGGCAGACGGGTTAGCGATCGAAGTTGAGTTGTTAATGTACTCAAAAGACGCTGCTGCCCATCCTCCGGCTAATCCCTTAGTCGACTTTTACGACACCCATAGGATGAGATGGGGTGGTGGTATTCTGAGCCGGCACCACACGCTTAGCCGCAAGTCATACTCATAACCAAATTACTCGGTTTATTTCTAGGTGACAACAGTCCACAAAGCCAACATCATGAAGCTGTCCGACGGCCTTTTCCTCGAAACATCACGCCGTATGGCTAAAGAGTACCCCGAAATTGAACACAACGACATGATCATTGATAACTGCTGTATGCAGCTTGTTGCTAAGTAAGTAGTCCTATTGACAGTTCTTATTACACCCCATGGAATACATCATAGATGGAAGGAAATAAAGGGAATGCCCACTCTGGGCCCAATCGTGGACAAACCAATAGGACTTATTTGAATCCTATATGGACGATTAAATTAATCCATAATCCGGCCTTCGACCGGTTCCTATATGGTGTCCAGAGGGCCAATTCTCGTAATTAATTTATACTACGACTGAAACTTGACCGAACTGAGATTAAATTGTGAATTGACCGAAAAAATTGTATTCTGCTACTCTTTAAAGTTCAGTCAGATTTCAGTATAATCTCGATCTAGTCTTTCAATCTCAATTTTGACGTTTATTTAGTGACAATTTAGTACATGTGACAGTTCGAAATGTTAGCAGAATACCGTTTTGACTTCGATCAACTTTCGATCCACTTTCGATCTCATCACAGTGTAAGTTCACGTTTGACGTTGTTTGTTAGTTTAGGAGCATACCATTTGTGACATTATGACACTGAGACTAGATCGGAACTATATTTTGAACATTTTTAAATTACGAAAATTAGCCCTCTGATTAAGAATGTAGCACCACTGCATCCCTCGTGGATCTCGTAAAAGGCGACTAAAGCACTAACCCAGAGGGATGGGCAGCAACGTCCCTTCTGTGAATATGGCTGATATGATGACGATGACTACATGGCCTACAGACTCTTCTTATAGAGTCCCAATTCTGCGCATGAATGTACCTCATTCCGAGTCCCTCCATGAAACAAGAGTTGCCTCTTTGGCATAAGTAAAGATTGTGCTGTTTGCAAATATGTATCATGCGCTATATTTATATTTCTACGTGTGTATCATCATTTCGGCCGAATGAAGTCCACTGCTGGACGCAGGCCTCCCCCAAAGATTATCACAACGACCGATATGGGTGTGTTGTGGGCTCATTGGGGGGTTTTGCCATAATCGCCACGCTTGGCAGACGGGTTGGCGATCGCAGTTGAGTTGTTAATGTAATCGAAGGACGCTGCTGCCCATCCTCCGGATAATCCCTTAGTCGACTTTTACGACACCCACGGGAGGAGATGGGGTGGTGGTATTCTGAGCCGGCACCACACGGCACTACTACTACGTGTGTATATTTCAAATAAATAATTTTCCTCCAATTCCAGGCCCCACCAGTTCGACGTGATGCTTATGACGAATCTCTACGGCTCCATCGTGTCCAACGTTGTGTGCGGTATCCTGGGAGGAGCCGGTCTACTGTCAGGCAGGAACTACGGAGACCACTATGCTGTGTTTGAACCTGGCACTAGGAACACCGGTGAGAAGTTTTAAATGGTTGCCGTTATGAGTGAACTGTGAGGTTAAGCGACCCGGTCGAGGTCAATACCTGGATGGTTAACAAATTGAGAAGCTGCGAAGCCCTTAGTCGGTCCGCCAACATGCTAGATAACCCACCTTGACGAGTCCATTTATGGAAGTTACAGCCTGTGGAAATTACACTGCAAGGCAGTCTTCTGACACAGAGAAGAAACAGGCATTGATTGCGACGGCACGGTTGGTGCAGTGGCTGATACTGTCGGCTACTGCTCTCCGGTTCGTAGGTTTGATGCCCGCACGGAACAAATATTAGTGTGATCTGCAGGTAGCTGTTTCGGGTCTATTGTGTGTGTAATTTGTGTCTGTAAACACACCCATGGCACAGGCGAAACGCTAGTGCGGGCTAATGTTAAATAAAAATATAAGTTACATTCAAATGTGTGAGTAAAAGTACAACAAGCGTGGATCCAGGAGGGTGTTAAGGTGGCCATGCCCCTCCCCATTTTCACCTAGGAGCAACAATGATCACTGAAAATCTTGACATGAGAACTGAGTCTGCCCTCCCCCTCCTTCATATCCCTCCCTCCATAACAATAGTAATGCTACCCAGAACTAGCCCTTTTTTTTATTGGTGCCCAGTGGAAATTCTTCATGAACTTCCTTCACCCCGAGGAAGGGCGAAGGGGTATGCCGGACTCCTACCGGCTAAAACCACCGGGGCGGTCATCTTCGGCACCTAAGGGAGGCTCCAGGTCCTCGTATGATCACACTAGGCCCAGAACTAGCCCTGCGAGGCACCACACGCGCGTGAGGGGTGTTACCTACCTAGACTGCCTCTTGCAATAAGGGACATACCACCAATTAAATCTATGACGGAGGCCTTTGTTCGCCGACAGCCTTCGCAAGATATGACGATTTCCTCGCTTCTAAAACCAGCGGTCATAATTTTTATACCTATGTTTACAATTCTCTCATACTTCCAGGTACCGCAATTGCTGGCAAAAACGTAGCCAATCCCGTGGCAATGATCAACGCATCCATAGACATGTTGGAACATCTCGGGCATCACTTCCATGCGAACTTGATCCGCGCTGCAGTGGACAAGACCATCAATGTGGACAGAATCATGACCCACGATGTAGGGGGAACCGCTTCTTCCACTGATGTCGTCAACGCAATCATCGGTAATATTGGTCACTGATTAATTAAGTAAAGAGCAGAGTGTGTTGTTCTTTTAAGAATTACTCTCGAGACTGCAGCCAAGAATAATGAAACGCCACTCAATATTTAAATATCTCTTCAACTATTTGAGACGACCGTTTTTGGCGTCTCAGATAGTTGAGAGGGTTATGTGAGTCGTGTTTCAGTATTCGGTCGTCAGTAAATTCAAGCAAAATGTTAATGTTGGTAAATCGCATTTTAGCTAAGTTTTAATGTTTAAAAAAAATCGAAAATTTACTCTGCTGGTTGACCATCTTTCACAAGTACACATCGCAACGATAGATAAGGACAAAAAGTTAAGGGTAAATGTTTAACGGTCAAACATTACAAATCTTGGAGTTTTTTTACTCTATAAAATATGTGATGGATTTGATCCAGACTTTTTGAAATACAGCATTATATTAAATTCATTACTCTGCTTTTTTTGTGAAATTAAATATCGATATGCTCTGCTCTAGTAGAAGCCTCCACTATATAGCTTTTATATCTACACCTGTATAACATCTGATACCAAAAAGACTACATTTGTAACTCTATAGTATTAATTCACCATTTTACGACAGGTGGCGCTAGTCAAACGAAAGGTCAAATTAAAATAAATAGTGTAGTATCTTATTCCTATACAAAATCTTGGTTTTGATCACGAAAAATATAGCGAAACCATAAGAATTTATGATTTACTTCGATTCCGGATTAATTTGAATACCTTAGTCTCACTAGCGCCAGTCGAAATAGCGGATTTTTTATCGCTTGTAACATAGATAAATTTGTAAAAATAAAATCATTTGAACTGTTCAATTATAAAAAGTATTAAGAAAATGTTTTAGTTATTTATTTATTGTAGTTATAATTGTTAATAAATTGGTAATTTACACTAGTGTTCTTATTGCTATCTTAGTTCAGTACTTTTTTGATTTCCATCTGCATTGTTTGTATCGTTGAATATTGAAAAATCTATAGCAGTAACATTAATACCTGAGAGCCAATTCTCGTAATTAATTTACACTATGACCGAAAATTGACCGAACTGAGTTTAAATTATGAATTGACCGAGAAAATGGTATTCTGCTACTCTTAAAGTTCAATCGGATTTCAGTATAATCTCGATCTAGTCCCATTTCAATCTAAATTTTGACGTTTATTTAATGACAATTTAGTACATGTGACAGTTCGAAATGTTAGCAGAATACCGTTTTGACTTCGATCAACTTTCGATCCATTTTCGATCTCATCACAGTGTAAGTTCACGGTTGACGTTGTTTGTTAGTTTAGGAGAATACTATTTGTAACATTTATGACACTGAGACTAGATCGGAACTATATTTTGAACATTTTTAAATTACGAGAATTGGCCTTTTGGTCTAGCGTATTTTATGTAATCATCATCACATATAAGCCAAAGGACGTCTACTGCTGAACAAAGACCCTATAGAATTCCAGAACGACCGGCTACAATGCCGCCCGCATCCAGCGACTCCCAGCTACTTCCACAGTCGTTTTTCCATCGCTGCTGCCATTATGGTGGCGGTTGAGAGACTGGGAGCCCCGTGTACTCATTTCAAGTGGCCCCCGAAAGACAGCCGCTCGCGTGTGGTCACGTGCTGCCGTATGCGTGCCGCAGCACACTGCGGGTCTTTTACAATCCCCTCAGATGTGCCTGGCCTATTTACAGTAGTCTCCCCTCCGCAATAGGTGGTGACCGCTTTACAGTCGCCCTCCAAGATGTCTAAAGGTCCTTCCAGGTAGCGCGAGAAAGTTGTTTTATCAGCCACGGGAGTTTGCTAACAAAAACAATTTGCAAATTCTGTTGGACATCTAATAAGAAAATCTTTCTGCGAGCGAACGAGACCGGAGAGCGAATTAGGTTCAATTCGGAGGAAGACCTTTTTTCACTCAAACCTATATTCATCATCAGAGTCATTCTTATTTTTAGTGTTAAATACTGATACCAAATTGGAAGAAGTTCTTACAATTATTAACACTAAAAAGAAACAAACAAAACTTTTTAACAAAAGAAATACCGTCTTCAAAACCCTTTTTTTTATTGGTGCCCAGTGGAAATTCTTCATGAACTTCCTTCGCCCCGGGGAAGGGCGTAGGGGTATGCCGGACTCCTACCGGCTAAAACCACTGGAGCGGTCATCTTCGGCACGTAAGGGAGGCTCCAGGTCCTCGTATGAATTTTTTTTTATGTCTTCAAAACCCTACACGCTATAAAAATACTCAAACCACTGAAAAGGAAAAAAAACTTTATTTATGAAGTCGGGCGGGGCCAGGTATGCCCCAACCATGGTTCATACAGACCAACGACAAGTTAAAATTTATACCAGGCCCCGCAACTATGTCCTAAAAAATTTTACAAGTATTTTTCGTTACTTTAATTGCCACACGGTCATATCTCACCTTCATATACCATCGCTCACATCCTCACAAACTTACCCACAGAAAATGTATTTCCTATGTACGCTTATAAAATTTATTTATGTTGAGAGTAGTGTAACAGTATTGATCCAACATCCGTGTATTTGTTCCCGCCTCTTGTTCTTTCTATCGTCTACTTATTAAGTAGAATTTCAAGTACCAATTAGTGGTGTTCAAAAACGCTATATGGCAATAGCGCGCTACAGACTATTTGCTATAGTAAAATAGCGCGCTATTTTACACGCTACAATTATAACGAACTGGGCGTACGTGAATGACGCGATAAAAGCGCGGTGACTATTCTCGAATCACGCTAAATGTCGTTGGACAGATAGCGCGCTGTGTTAAGACAGCGCGCTGTTTCGGTTATATTCTTAATATTGAATACTTTACAGTATATTCGATACGTAAAATAATATCTATCAAAATAAAATGGAGCAGTAAAGAAAAGTTAATAAACTTTTCCTCATACTTTCCATGCTTGGTATTAAATTAACATAAGATGGGGTTATATTTCTTTTATTAAGAATTTCTTATAGCAGTTTTCATGGAACGGAATTGTTTGATGTTGTGTATGCCGATTATTGACGTCATTGAATGTCATGTATGTTATTTATTTTAATTTTATGAAATTGTACGTACATTGTTTGCGTATCTAACATAAATAAATATTTTAATCAACGCGTTAGGTAACGACCGATAGCGCCCGAATCCTCGCGATGACTGCCGCCCGGCTCGCCACGCCCGCGCTATGCCTTTGCGCTATTATCCTCGCTACCTACCGGTTGTTTTTGAATGGCGCTATTTTTATAACGTCAAGTGGAGCCGGCATAGCGTGTGCTGTACGTTGCGTGAATATAGCGCGCTATTTAATCGCGCTAGACGCTATATTAACCACCACTAGTACCAATGAATAGTCATCTTAATGAAATATTTACGGACCTTGAGTCGTTCAACACAATGCAATCACATTTATGCTCTCCGGATAGTAGCGCGGACTACATACTCATCATTTCGGCCGAATAAAGTCCACTGCTGGACACAGGCCTCCCGCAATGATCACCACAACGACAGACATCGATGTGTTGTGTGCTCATTGGGGGGTTTTGCCATAATCGCCACGCTTGGCACGCGGGGTTGGCGATCGCAGTTGAGTTGTTGACGTATTCGAAGGACGCTGTTACCCATCCTCCGATTAATCCCTTAGTCGCCTTTTACGACACCCACGGGATGAGATGGGTTGGTGCTATTCGTAGCCGGCACCATACTCTTACTCTGTCCGAAAATACTTAAACGAGGAAGTAACCAAACTTTTCACTTTTTTCAGTAAATATCAGAAACAGACCAAGGAAACCGTAACCGGACCGTTCTAAATAAAAATCATTTTAAGTAAATCTCGTCGTTTTATTATGAGACTACCACTTATATTGTAAACTAACTGGGACCCGCGGTTTCACCCGCGTTTAATTTAAAACAAAATTAGAGTACTTCGACATATACACTTGACATAGAATATATATATTGGATTTGAAGGGTTTTATTTTTTTTTGCGCGGTACTCAAATTATTTTTCTAAAATAAAAGTAGCCTAAGTTATTCCTTATAACATCAGCTACCTGCCAGTGAAAGTCCTGTCAAAATCGGCTGAGCCGTTTCAGAGATTACCCGGAACAAACAGACATACAGACAGATAGACAGACAGACAAAAAAATTAAAAATTGTTCTTTTGTTATACATAGGCTGCACTAAAAGTATCGGGAATGGAATATTTCCACTGTTCCTGTCATATTAAAATCTTTTTAATTGATAACTCCTTGGTTTTACAAATCGAATACCATTTATTTATTTAAAAAAAGATTCACGGTCTTGTCACAAGGTTTTGTCAAACTTGTTTAGTCGTTGAGAAAATGGAATTGACTCGAGAAAATTCAAGAGCGATGATTTATTATGACTTTCGAAGTGGTTTAACCCAAAAACAGTGTGTTGACCGGATGATTTCTGCATTTGGTGATGAAGCCCCATCCAAAACCACAATTTATCGCTAGTTTGCTGAATTTCAACGTGGACGTGTCAAGCTCAGTGATGATCCTCGTCAAGGTCATCCAAAAACTGCAGTCACCCAAGAAAACGTTGATGCTGTGCGTAAGCTGATTGAGGAAGATCGACATGTGACATACCGCGAAATTCAGGCAACTTTAGACATTGGCATTAGCCAAATACAAATAATCTTGCATGAACAATTAGGTGTAAAAAAGTTGTTTTCCCGATGGATACCGCATTTGCTATGTGAAGAGCAAAAAGCGGCTCGCGTTACTTGGTGCGTCAGAACTCTCGAAAGATTCCACGCAGGATCCTCAAATGCTGTATACAACATCGTATCAGGTGACGAATCCTGGATATATGCGTACGAACCCGAAACAAAAAACCACTCACGAGTTTGGGTGTTCGAAAATGAGTTAAAGCCAACAAAAATTGTTCGTTCACGGAGTGTTGCAAAAAAAATAGTCGCCACGTTTGTCTCCAAAACCGGCCATGTTACGACTATTCCTCTTGAGGGACAAAGAACGGTTAATGCAGAATGGTATGCTAGCATTTGTTTGCCACAGGTCGTTTCTGAACTCCGTAGAGAGAACTGCAACCGCCGCATCATCCTCCATCACGACAATGCAGAGTTCTCACACCGCGCACAGAACAAAAGAGTTTTTAGAGCAAGAAAACATAGAATTATTAGACCATCCGCCGTACAGCCCCGACCCAAGCCCTAATGATTTCTATACTTTCCCTAAAATAAAGAATAAATTGCGTGGACGGAGATTTTCATCACTTAAAGAAGCTGTGGACGCCTACAAAACGGCCATTTTGGAGACCCCAACTTCCGAATGGAATGGTTGCTTCAATGATTGGTTCCATCGTATGGAAAAATGTGTCAAATTTCGCGGAGAATACTTCGAAAAGCAATAAATACATTTTTAAATAGTAATGTTGTGTCACTTCCTTGATTCCTGAAATTTTCAGTGCCGCCCTCGTATGTATCGTATATACTTGAATATGCATTTAGTAAAAAGCTGTTATTTTGATATTACAAACAGACACTTTAATTTTATTTATTTGTATAGATATTCAAGGTAACCGACATAACCCGAAGAATTGTTAAACTTACGTGACAGTGGGCGGGGCACATTGCTCGTAGAACGGATGGCCGATGGTGCCGAAAAGTTTAAGAGTGGATACCGCGTACCGGAAGACGCAGTGTGGACAGACCCCTCGAGGTGGACTTGGTGAAGGTCGCGGGAAGCCGCTGGATGCGAGTAGCGCAGGACCGGTCATTGTGGCGATCTTTGGGGGACGCCTATGTTCAGCAGTGGACATCTTTCGGCCGAGACGATGATTCAGCCGATTAGGCCGACTTCAACCTTGGTACAGAGCTACAAACAGCGTTTTTCTTCTCTTAAACATGATATGCGACTGTTCGATTTCTCTTGTATCGTGGGTACTTACCTACAGTTTACCGACATAAATATTACATGCCCAAACACCACGGAGTGGTTACTTACTCTGTGCGAACACCCAGACCCGGAACTACTATTTGAGGGCCATTCAATTTTCTTTTCCTTGCTGGGTTTAGAACCTGCGTAACGTAACACAGAACACAAATTGCTTGGCCCAGCACCAAATGTACCATCACATTGTTTAGTGCACCGACAAAAACGTACACATTATCAGTAGAATATTATATTTATAACAATGGTACCGCACTATAGGGCTATTGCCATTATCCTATGCTTAGCAGGCGAATTGCTGTTCACAGTATGTTGTTATAAGCACACAGGAAGATGCGAGCTGCCCATCGTCTTAATATCAACCCTTAGTTGCCTTTTACGACACTCATGGCCGTAGAGGTAATAGCGATAGGCCTGTAATTCGATGAGTTGACCTATTGCCCTTTTTGGGCACTGGATCCGAACAAATGTAGTGAAGTATGAAAGAGCAAAAAGGCGCGTCATCACAAGACAACTCAGGAGCACATTGCTTCACCACCACCTGGTATACCATCCGGCCCACTCGGCTTATGAACGTCCAGAGAAAGCCACTCCTACCGGACCTCCCGTTGCTGTATGTGGAGTTGCCGCTCTAAGGATTCGTGAGTTGTACGTCGCCTCCATTGTTTATGGTGAAATTCGAGGTAAAAAGAGCGCCCTATAGTGTCGCTTTCTTATTGGCACTATAATGGGCCAAGTTATCATTGCCATGGGGCGCAAAGGTGGGCAAAAACGCAGCGTGGGACGACCTCCAACGAGGTGGAAAGATCGCTGGGAGTCGTTGGATGAGAGCGGCATGTAACCGCTCGTTGTGGAAATCTTAAGGGGGAGGCCTTTATTCAGCAGTGGACGTCCTGTGGCTGATGTGATGATGATAATCATTGCCATTACGTACTGGTGGCATTAAACAACACAAAAAGAAAATTACAATAAAACAACATATATAAGGGATATTAACGATATATTTCAGTACAATTGTTCACACTGGACTTAGATATGACAACGAGGTGCGATCATCGCATGCATCAGTACCGGCTTTAGGGGATACAAATAAGCCAAATGCCCAAAATAGGTGGAATATGTCAAATTGATACTTTAAGACTATTATGGAAAACCAATTCAATAAATTAATTCTTCAAAATAGGTAATAATATTATTAAAATTATTTGTTCAAATACATTTTTTCTTCTAGTACAATTTAAATTTAGAATAATATCGCCTAGTCTCTTGTTGACGCGTAATCTAAACACTATGTGTGCATCAAACATCGTATATTTCGCTGTCACACACAAGCCCATAAATAATGTTGTTATAGTTAGCCACTTTCGTCGTCATAATTAATTATTTTTGGGTGCAGCGTTCACAAGGAAATGACAAAGCACTATCTGGCCGCCCAGCGAACGGTGTCATATCCGTCACCGTACAAAATAGTTACGCATTGCGTGTGCCGATTATCTACGTGATATTATTCTGACATATCATTATTGATAGGTACGTTTAAAATGTCATCAGGATTATGGAAAATCCCCGGTGCCCTTAAATACCTAAAGCCGGGACTGTTTACAAATTCATTAAAACTATACCACAATCATAATAATGCTTAATAATTAAAATAAAAAACATAGAAAATAAATGCGGTGAGAGACTTAGAGTTTTTATTGCATCTGTGATTGCCGCCATCTTTGAATTATGATTTATTATCAAACTATCAAAATTGTATTTGCCTTTTGTTTTATTACCACCGAATGTAGATGTAGATTTGATCATACAGTGACACGTCAAAAAGTACCTAAGTTTGAACATGTTTACCATGCATTTGCTTTTATATCTGTGGTTTTTTCAAGCCTTGGGTTTGACGACAATCTCTCCAGATGGGAACCGTGACCATGATGTGGTCTATAATTGGCTAAGGAAGAGGTAATTGTCTTGTAGAAACGCTTCATCACTACATAAGCTAGCGCCAATAAAATGACGTCATAACCCGATCACAAAAGATTATACAATATGTACCCTAAAACCTACCTATCCGATCCAAAAGGAGCAGAAACATATATAGATAATTGATACTATTTAAAATAGAAGAATTACGAGTTCTGGAAATATCTAAAGTTATACTATTCACAACAATAAATGAAAATGTTCAATTTTAATATAACATTTAAAGAAGAAATAAAGAAGGAAAAGCGATTTATTACCACAACAAAACGCGCATCGGTATATTCATATGAATTAGACTAAAACCTACACTAAACTTGCTATAAAAAACCACAGCAAAAAGATTGATCGTAGAATAGAAAAAAAATGAGATACAAAAGAAAATAGTCATAAAAAATAGCAGTTTGCTGATGCACGGCTTAAAAATAGCAAGGAGATCAACACTCAGCATAAATTCATTCGGCCTTTATGAACACGTTTGACGAGAGTGATGCCGCGCCGGTTGTGCGACGTTATCGACATCGTCGTGGTAAGTTATATTAAAGCTCATATTATGCTATACTTTTCGGCTTAATTTCAGAAAAGTATTACGTAAACTTGACCACATATCGATACTGAATATCTCCTTCACCGATCGGACAGGAGTACTGTAGACGAACAATACGAAGTTATGAATGGCCGAAACATATACGAACTTATGAATGGCCGAAACATATATGAACTTCCAACATCAACCATCGGGCTCACACGACAGACCGCTTGGCATTGAAGCGATGCGATGAACCTAATATAATACAGAATATTCCTTTCACGCTTTTAATCTCTGCCCTTCACTGCTTCTTAGTGTTTAAAGAAGGAAAAAGAAGAATGAAAAAGCACACCTCATCCCTGTTTTAATATGTATTATAAAAGGCAATTGTATACAATTTTGATAGCCAAAAATAACAAATGCGGTTGTTAAATTCGGCGTCTCGCAGATTTGGCGTTATACCATTCATAGATTTTTTTATACCTTTGTACTATTTATAATTTTTATGATATCCTTTTAGTCATATTGTTTGAGGTTTTATTTTAACTAATGACTGTATAGTATATTAACAAATAAAATAATTGCGCTGTACTTCAACAGCGCAATTATTTAACACTAAGCAAATTAAATTATGGACCTCAATGTACCTACAGCCACCGTCTTCGGATAGGATCGATGTTGTAGTGTATTATGCAAGAGCGCGAGATAGTGGCGGTAGACCCGTCATGGAGGAGAGGCTGGAGAAGCTACATGGCGTCCTCATCCTCTGGCTGACGCAGATTCTCTCGAGACATGGGTGTTTCGGGAAGTATCTGTGTAGCATAGGCCGAGAGCAGACGTCCGGTAGTCACCATGGAGACTGTTGGGGACACGGCCCAGACACGACCTTTGAACAGTGGGCCAGCTTGCTCGACGCAGCGCTGTGACCTCGTCGCGGTAGTCGAAGTCTGCAACCTTTCGCTTCCGGCCGCTGTGTTCATGGCCCGGGGCGATAGTGCGTGGCAAGCCGTCGCCTCGTTTGCGAGCAGCTGACGTACGCAAAGGAGGCGACGGAAAGGGAAAGAGGGGTGATCATGTTTCCCCCTTCCGCTGAAGACGCACCGCGCACCGGAGAGCGATTGCCGGTCTCCGGCCTCAATGAGTTGCGGCCTGCGAGCGGCGGACTGGGGCAGACCGTCGCCCGATTTGACAGACCTGAGACGGCGATACGTCACGTTGTATGCGCCCCTCACAGGTTGCAGAGTGGGGTCCACCAAAATGTGAACCACCAAAGTGCCGGGCAACAGCGTGATGGTTTAAGCTGATAACGGTAATGAGGAGGTACACAAGGATTTCCCAACGAAAACATCCCGAAAGGGTACGGCGCTCAGAAAATCTATGAATGATATTCTGCTATGTCAAAATATGTTGCAATTTTCTAAAATATAATTTTCGTCTGTCAATAAATAATACTGTCGATTAAAATCATGTCATTATATTCAAGAGATTCAACAATAGTCAATTAATGTGTATTTTAGGACAAGTTTAAAAAGGTTACGAGATTTTATTGATTTTTGTATACATTAAATTTTTCCTAGTATTCTGTAATTTGATTAATATTTGTATTTATTGCGTTAATTTTTGTAGTTATTTTATATTTCATATATTTGGCTACAAAACAGATTTCTGTAGATTTTCAAAGTCGTCCTACAATATAATCAATATCGTCAAAAAATAAATAAATAAACAATGCCAGGGACATAAAATAGGTACATAAAGTACTCCTAACAATTTAAAATTCAAGAATTTGTTAAAGTCATCTATCGCGTTTTTGGCAATTTCATTTTTAAACTGATTTAGCACCAAATTTGGCGATAATTAATTAATTTTTACAATACTAGTTCATATTAAATAATACTATGAAATTGCGTATCCCTTGCGGCCTCAATCGCATTACATAAACGAGCACTAGGGGGAGTAATTTTTTTTTTGTGTGGTTTGTGGCCAACCTTAGAGTTGTTCAAGCCGCCCAAAGGCCTCCAACTTGTCTTAACGACTGCCGTCTAGTAACAACAACCGGGACCGACGATTTAATGCCCTCCGAAGCACGGAGACGCTCAGTTCTAAAACAGCGGGTGGCACTGATCTTCAGTGGTCAGTGAAATAGAGGGGTTGGCACAGATGCGTACCGCCAAACAGACCCAAAAAGTTACTTCCGCGTAATATCCAAGCCAGTCACTACACGTGCCAAAGCTCGGAAAAGCTCTGTTCTAATACAAAACGCGGTTACCCATAGACTGACCGCAACGAGCGTGCTTAACCTCACTGATCGTTTACCGACCGACTATGAGCATAATTGTTATTTGTATTGCATAATAATGGTAATGCTACCCAGGACTAGTCCGGCGTGGCACCACACTGCGCTGGTCCCCTCGAGACATTAATTATTTAGTCTCTTATGCCCAGTAATTTGATTACCTACAGTGCCTCGGAACACAGTAAAGAAGTTTAAGGTTTAAACGCTATTGCTTGGCGGCGAATATCTGGCGCTAGGGTGGTATCTACCTAGCCGTACTCCTGCAATAAAATAAATCCGACTATTCAAGCAGGTATCATCCCTCAGAATCATCAAATCCGAGCCCCTTTGGTACCTAGAACTTCCATAAATATACATAAACGCTATTTTTCGGCAGTCAATCGAGAATGTTATGAATTATCTGTCATTTCATAGTATTATTTATAATGCCTATAGTATTTTAGATTAAATGCTCAAATCAATAAGCTGGTACTTGTTGGATTATTCTAATATTTTCGCCACTAGGTACGCACGGCTATATATTAAGCTATAAAATTCCAGTATATAGGGTCTTACTCTAATAATGGAAAATATTTGAAGGCTAGGCTCTATGAATAGTATAGAATTAATTTCAAGTATCAACTCACGTCGGTGGGCTACTAAACAACTACATTGTTGATCGGCCGGACCATTCTCAAACGCGTTTTAGTGTTGATGTGTGTGCGTGTTCGGTGACAGTACCACAGTATTTTTAGAAAGACATAATAGTTATAGTTACCTACAGTTTTTACGTGGTGAATTGCGCTTTTTACGCAAACGGAAACATGAATTACTTAAATTTATTTTGAAATGTAGAGTACTTCGACATAGAATATTTATATTGGTTTTCAAGGATGTTTTTTTGCGCGGAACCCTAATTATTTTTCTAAAATAAAAGTAGCCTAAGTTATTCCTTATAACATCAGCTATCTGCCAGTGAAAGTCCCGTCAAAATCAGTCCAGCCGTTTCGGAGATTACCCGGAACAAACAGACAGACAAATTTTTTATAGAATGTTTTTTTTGTTATAAGTACCGTATATACTTTCATATGCATTTAGTAAAAAGCTGTTGTTTTGACATTACAAACAGACACTTCAACTTTATTTATTTGTATAGATATGTATAAAATAAATATTGTTTTTTTTGGTTGCTAAAACGCATCATCGCAGCCTATAGATTTACGTCCTAAAATATTTTCCATTAATAAATTAAGACCTTGTATACTGATCTCGTATTTTATAGGCTTTCCATACAGTGAGAGGTCAGCTTATACCGGATGTGTATAGCTTGATATCTAATCGTGTGTACGATACAAATATTCCTTTAAGGCGTCTGTCCATTACCCCGTACCATACAGTTCTATTCTATTGTGGCTCTCACGGGCTCAGCATCAGCCGAACGCTTTTCGACCCTATTGGGTCCATTGTGCTGCCCAAAGCCCTGCACTACTCCTACGCTGGCAAATACATACAATTACCGTGCTATGAACATATCAGGCACGGAAAATAAACCACGCAGATTACTACGCACACTATACTCAGTACCATGCACGAAGCGTAGGTACTGGAACCTACTCGTGACTTTGCTCTCGGTCCGCGGGCTGATTACCCAAGTCGCAGATGCTTTGCAACAGGCTTAAATTGCTCCAACGCCGCTGTCAAACGTCAATTTGGTATTACCTATTTGCCGATAGCGACTAAACAGGCGAAGATCTCTGACGCGCCTCTGTCGGTCAATCAATGAACTGAAAACGTTCATTCTTTTTAGTTCCACTGGTGGCTACTGGCGCTAGTAACTATGCATCTTCCACAATAGCGACTGGCGGGCGATGCCTTACGTAGTACCAATTTTTTTGACGTTTTGCCACCGGTGGATATTTGTCTGCGCGATAGCTGCTATCGCGTCTGCTATTGCTGTTTTTAGCTAATCAGCTCGCCGGTCATAGTACGCTATGGTGTTAGACGGGGACGGAACGGCGTAATGCGCGTTGTTTCATCATCATCATCATCATTGCAGCCAAAGGACGTCTACTACTGAACAAAAGCCTCCCCATAGATTTACACAATAGTGCCATCATTTTGGAGAGAATTTGCTAACGGTTGGCTTGACTAGCCGGATGGTGAGTGCAGTATGGCTACTGGTCCGCAGAAGAGACGCTGCTGCCCATCCCTCCGGTTTAGATTCCCTTAGTCACTTTTAACGACTACGATATTTACGGGCGGAGATGCTGTGGAGCTATATTATTAATCTGGACACCACACGGATAGTATTAATTAATTATTAACACATATGAACATGGGCAAGACGAAAGTCATGTCGAATGCCCGTGTCGTGCCTATCACAATATCCGTTGGGAGCTCTGTTCTCGAAGTTGTTGACGAGTATGTCTACCTGGGACAAACTGTCCAGTTAGGTAAGTCCCACTCCGAGAATGAGGTCAATAGTCGAATCCGACTCGGCTGGGCAACGTTCGGGAAACTTCGTAACGTCTTTTCGTTAACAATACCGGAATGTCTCAAGACGAAATTCTTTAACCAGAGTGTGTTACCAGTGATGATATATGGCACAGAGACGTGGTCACTCAATGTGGGCGTCATATGAAAGCTCCAGGTCACTCAGCGAGCTATGGAGAGAGCTATGCTTGGTGTTTCTCTACGAGATTGAATCAGAAATGAGAAGATCCGTGGAAGAACTAAAGTTTCCCACATAGCTGAAAGGATTGAAGTGAAACTGAAGTGGCAATGGGGCACATAGCTCGTAGAACTGATGGCTGTTGGGTGAAAAGGTTCTCGAGTGGAGACCGCGCATCGGAAAACTCAGCGTGGGACGACCTCCAACGAGGTGGACAGGCCACCTGGTGAAGGTAGCTGGGAGTCATTGGATGACGGCGGCATGTAATCGCTCCTTGTGGCAATCTAAAGGGGAGCCCTTTGTTCAGCAGTGGACGTCCTGTGGCTGATATGAGGATGATGATCACATATTAATTCATACATTTACACGATTCGTTCGCGGTCATAGTACGGTACGGGGTAGTGTGCAGACACCTTTATTCATATATGTTGTTTACTTTGTCGTCAAAGTATTTGCTTCCAAATTCCCAGTTAAAACGAAAATATTAAAAAAACCTTACAAAATGCTTGCGAATAATAATAAAATTAATAGGAAATATATAAGTACACAGCCTAGCTGAGTATGAAAAAATAAATAAAAATATATCTCATTCTATGAGATAAATTGTAAATAAATCAGTCTGTTAAGAAACTATGTAAATAATTTATTAAATTAATCTTTGATAAATGATAATGATTCATTGGGTTTGAATTAACCTTCATTAGGTTTTGCCGTGTGGTGCCGGCTCAGAATACTACCACCCCATCTCCTCCCGTGGGTGTCGTAAAAGTGGACTAAGGGATTAGCCGGAGGATGGGCAGCAGCGTCCTTCGAGTACATTAACAACTCGACTGCGATCGCCAACCCGTCTGCCAAGCGTGGCGATTATGGCAAAACCCCCCAATGAGCCCACAACACACCCATATCGGTCGTTGTGGTGATCTTTGGGGGAGGCCTGTGTCCAGCAGTGGACTTCATTCGGCCGAAAAATGTGTCCAGCAGTGGACTTCATTCGGCCGAAATGATGAACTAATCGATGTTCATTTTAACTATCTAGCAGGCTTTGACTATCGAATGACTAATATTATTAACTACTAAATTTTTTATTCGTACAGTCATGTTTTAGTTGACTAAAACTAAATTTCGATTGCAGTCTTGGTTTCAATAGTTGGTAGTCATGGACCGATAACTCATGTAACGGCCGAAATTAATATACAATCTAATCCAAAATCTTCAGTTAAAGATTTTGAAATTCATTCGTTGTTGTGTTACGATCACATTTAACACAAAAAACAGACATATCCGTAATCCGAAATCCAAAGATTTTGGATTAGATCGATTATTAATTTCGGCCGTAAATCAATTGACTCAGTCATCTTTAGTCGACTAAATAGAATTTATGACTAAAGTCCGTTCCTGTGAACTAGCATCGACCGTCGCTGATCAAGTTAATGGCAGTAAATATTAACTAAGCATGTTATATCTATCAGTAAACTATTTCAGAACATCGATATAGTGACATCACTATATGTATTTAAAACTATTGGAATAGTCAGTCAACTATTTAATACATTGAGATAAAGATTATCAACACCGATTAAATGTTATTGTACCATAGTTTGACAGAAGTCATAGACTATAGATTTTCCGGATTGCAGGGACCTACAAGCATACCAAATGAATCATTACCATATTATCAGTAAAACTAAATAAAAATATCATCACAAAAGATACCTCCGTTCATTAATAAACGAATGCATAACGTAACTATTGTCGAAACTAAAACTAATATAAAAACCGCTTAAAGGGTAAAATATTAAATAAAATGGCATCACAATCACAGATGTATGTAAAAACTTTAAGCCTATCTTAGGAATCACATTTTTAATGATAATAAAATTATAATAAACGTACGAAATCACAGGTAAACAGATCTTTTTACTTAAAACTATTGGAAATCCAAAATGGCTGACCGGGCCGCTAAAATGACGCTCGACGACGTTTAAGTGGCGAACCTCTTTATCGTTATTGGTCGAGCTACATTTTAGCGCTCCAAAAGTCGCTTCTATGGCACCCACCATTCCCGTACCACTTACCTTACATTTTCTACCTTGAACACAGTTACATATCTCTCTTGATGCCATAGAATAACTAATACTGGGCAGCTGCCTAAAAAGCTTACAATTAAAAATAAATATATTTGAAATTAAATTATTAATAAAATAATTACAGTCTATGCATTTAAATTGTGACGTATTAAAATTAAATAATTCTATAAAATCAGTACTGGATTGAAGCGGATAAAAGTAAAGTTTAAACGAATCACGCACTTCTATAGCTACTCTAGAACTACGCACACTAATCACATACGCACGCTCGCATGTCAATATTACGCGACGAATGTCATAAGTACGCAGAATTACGGAACTTACCACTTCGCAAATTACGTCAAAATCACAATTGTTTACATTTACATATAGGTTATACATATCGCATGTCATTATAGCGCGATCTATTAATTTATTACTGATGTTTGGCATTATCTCGCGTTTAATATTAAAATCACATGTTATATGCGCATTTTTAAATATAATCAAATTCTCGACAACATTACGATCGCATTTCGCAATTACGCAATTACTATCAAATGTCATTTTTACGCGTTTTTTATTAAATCTTTTTATAATTTTAACGTTATGAAGTGTTATGCTACAATTTGAATATGATATTAACTTACACATTAGTTTACTACAAACGAATACACTAGGACACTTTAGAAGTGCAGTCAAGATTATAATTACGAATACGAATAATGGAACTACGCGACAATCGGTCGGTGTTACGCGAAATGGAGGTAGGGGGATGGATGACGAGCGTGCGTGGGGGTCACATAGAAGGGGGGGCAGCGAGAGTGGGGAAGGCGCGGGTTCCGCTTGTCCACTGTACTGACGTGGCTTTAATGGTTAAGGGCAATGCTGTTTTTTGGGCTTCTTCAAGTTTTCCTCGTCGACACCGGATTTCGGTACCTGGAACGTGCAGTTACAAATTAGTCTAGGTTTAGTAAAAGTATTTAACTCTGAACAATAATGGATTTAGTTAGGATCGATAGCGAAGTGTCGGGCCGTCAGCATTTCATACCGCTGTCAGCATCTCATACAGCTGTCAGCATCTCATACCACTGTCAGTATCTCATACCGCTGTCAGCATCTCATACAGCTGTCAGCATCTCATACAGCTGTCAGCATCTCATACCACTGTCAGTATCTCATACCACTGTCAGTGTCTCATACCGCTGTCAGCATCTCATACAGCTGTCAGCATCTCATACCACTGTCAGTATCTCATACCGCTGTCAGCATCTCATACCGCTGCAGCATCTCATACCGCCGACAGCATTTCACACCGCTGTCAGAATCTCATACCCCGTCAGCATCTCATACCGCCGTCACATTGCCGACGGCGCCTGATTGGACCGAAACTCCTGTGAGTATCAGCGGATTATACATAATAATAGGACCAGCATATTTTCCTTTGCTAAGATATCAGAAAAAAAAAATTATAATAATGGTACGTATTTAAATATAAAGAATCAAATTTCTTAAGATTCAACGAGTCTTTGTGACAATGCTGGTAGGTAATTATGGCGCGTGACTTGAATACGACCATTAAATAAAACATTTTAAATTTTTATTGAGTAGTATGTATTTGAAAAATATATAGATTAATAATGAAGACTTTTCCCTTTTTTTGAATTAAATAAAAAATCCGAGACGGCATTGAATCATAAAGACTTCATATGTATTTAACCGGCAGTTTGCTCCAACACTTTTTTATACCCTTCTCGAGTTCTTCTCGCACTACCCCTCGCTAAATCGGCATCCGTGCGGCATGACTATGTGCGGAGAACGGGGCCACATCATCATGTCGGCCATTTATAAGTCCACTGCTGAACAAAGCCCTCCCCCATATATTTCCACAACTGTATTATCATTTTGGGGGGAATTTGCCATTACTCACCACGCTTGGCAGGCGGGTTGGTGAGCGCAGCATGGTTACCGTTTCACAGAAGGGACGCTGCTGCCCATCCCTCTGGTTTAGATTACCTTAGTCGCCTTTAACGACATCCACGGGAGGAGATAGAGTAGTGCTATATTCTTAATCCGGACACCACGCAGACGGGGCCCCCATAACGATTCTATAACTGTCAGTGTTCCCATTTCAATGACAATCTTTAAGAGGTGGACTTTTGTATATACAATTGCTATCGCGTCTTGTTTCTCGGCCTACATATAGAATATAAGTACCCAATCGCGACAGATTGAGTGCCAGGGTGGCGTTCCATGCCATAGTTATATGAGACGTACCACCCATACATTAGGTATTACATTCATTTGGTATTACATTATTCCTGCTCGATAGGATGCAGGAAAAGTCTAGTTTTGTGAGGATCAAGATAAACAGGGCCTGGGATTTGGGGTTTAAAACAACCGGGGCGCTAAAAATACCTTTCGTCATTATTGTCCAAAAAACACTGAAAAAAGCATTAAAATACACGAGGTACATCATCATTAACATATCACCCAGAAGACGTCCAAAGCCGAACAATGCTTCCTCATAGGTTTTACACAATTTTGTCTTCATTTTGAGGCGCCTATATTGGTGAGCTGAGTCCATTCTGTGAAACAGTAGCCATACTGAGCTTGGCAAGCGGGTTGGTGAATTTCGCTGAAGCTGCCCATCCCTCTGGTTTAGAGTCCCTTAGTCGTCTTTTACTACATACACGGGAGGAGATGGAGTGGTGCTATATTCTTAATCTGGGCGCCACACTGAGCGACGAATTTACGACATTGAGTAGTATCTCGGAGCGAAACTATATTTTGAACTGTTTTAATTACCAATATCGGTCCTAGTAAGACTGGAGACCGTCCCCAGGGTAGGAAATGTCCTCCGGAAAGACGGCGGTGTGCTCGTGGTCACGTGCCGCCGTGTGCTCAACACAGCGCAGAGCAGGCTTGGGGAGAACCTTTACAATCCTCCCCGAGAAGTTCCTGGGGAGCAGCTTTTTACAGCCGCATTTCCTCCGCTAGAGGGGTGACCGCTTTACAGTCATCCCCTCCGAGATGTGCCTAAAGGCTTGGCACCAATGGGCAGCTCTAGTGTGATCTTACGAGGACCTGGAGCCTGCCTTCGGTACCTATTATGACCGCTCCAGTGGTTTTGGCCGGTAGCCCAGCATGTCCCAGGAAGTTCATGATGAATTTGATGGCACGGTTGGTGTAGTGGCTGATACAGTCAGCTGCTGCGCTCCGGGTCGTGGGTTCGATTCCCGCACGGAACAAATATTTGTATGATCTGCAGGTAGTTGTTCCGGGTCTGGGTGTATTGTATGTGGAATTCATGTCTGTAAACGCACCCACGACACAGGAGAAATCCTAGTGTGGGGCAACGTTTTTATTAAATGAAAAATTTCCACTGGTGACCAATAAAAAAAAGAGTAGGAAGCAGTATACATACCTCAGTGTAGCGCTCTCCCTTGAGCGACACGATCTTGTTGTCGCGGTAACGCACCATCTTCTTAGGCGCGATCTTGGGAGCGAGAGGCTTGTGTGCCTTTTGGCCAGAGTTCTTATCCACGTAGGAATAACTGCAACGAAATGTTTATAGCTACACTTTTGGTTTACACTGGTGGAAGAGAAGAAAAGTCAGTCCCAGCGTATCCGTAACAAACGCGGTACCGCTCCTGCAAGCGAAGATGTTCAAGCACCACCTATCATGCTCCTGTATATCTCTCTGTTGGACACACAGTCAACGCTAGATAAGCTCCTTCAGTACAGAAGGAGTCAAGGTAGAATCGGTGCCGAAGGAAAGGATACTGAAGCTGTCGCTGATGGAGTCGAGTAGAAATACAAATTTTAAGTCCTACATCCTCCAGATTCCCGCAATATACAAGTTCGTCTTTCTCAGCGCCGATTTTTGGCCATCAGGAGTGGTGTTCAGACGCTACAGGGAAGCACGTCCAAAACTTCCAAGTGTCCAAGTTTAGTTTTATAGTGTTTAATGTTAGATTAAGTATGTTAGACTATAAGGTGTTTATGCATGGGTAATGGTTACCTGAAATAAATATTTATAATAATACCAGTCATGAGCATAAGTACATATACAAGTAGCGATAAGCAGTTAGATTACGAACACTTGGTTGTTAAAAAATCAATCGCTACGTATCGCGGCTTCGATCCCCACCTGGAACAAATATCTGTATGATCTACCGATAGTTGTTTCTAGTCCAGGTGTTTACGCATGTGAGATTTGTCTTTAAACTGTACCCTGAAATGCTTAGTGCTTTGCCCCAAGTATAAAAAACGAAATTTAGAAAATGATCTGACGGAATTCGCTATTTATTTATGTGGTAGGATATCGGTCAAATAGAATCTGCGAAAATCCTAGAACGATTGCAAAGGACCGTATAACTACGGACAAAATCTGGGCAGCTTGCCAAAAAGCTTTCCCGTCAGTTATTAAGTTTCTTCAAGTAAAACCCGAAATTCTGTCGTGCATTCTTCTAAACAGATCGTGCAGGGCATGTGCTCTCCCCTGGGGGGTGACCGCTTTACAGTCACCCTCTCCGAGATGTGCCAATAGGCGTGGCACCAGTGGGCGGCTCTAGTGTGATCATACAAGGACCTGAAGCCTCCCTTACATGCCGAAGATGACCGCTCCAGTGGTTTTAGCCGGTAGGAGTCCGGCATACCCCTTCGCCCTTCCCCGGGGCGAAGGAAGTTCATGAAGAATTCCCACTGGGCACCAATAAAAAAATAAAAAAAACTGGCATGTGCTCTATAAACAATGTTGTTGAAAGTTTTATGCAAACTGGAAAAATATCGGCAATCTAGGGAGACTGTCAAAAAATGGCTTTCACCAGTTATTAAATTTTCTCACATAAAACCCAAAATTCTGTCAGGCATTATTTTAAACAGATCGCGCATGGTATGTGCTCTATAGACCAGTGTTGTTTAATGTTTTTAAGCAAACTGGGCAAAAATCGGCAATTCGGGCAGATGGTCAAAAAATTCCGTCCATGTCAGTAATTAATTTTCATCACGTAAGACCCGAAAATCCGTCATGCATTATTCTAAACAGATCGCGCATGGTGTGTGCTCTATAAACAATGTTGTTAAGTCTTTATGCAAACTGGGCAAAGATCGGCAATCTGGGCAGACCGTCAAAAAAGGCTTCCACGTCAGTAATTAAGTTTCTTCGTGTGAAACCCGAAATTTAGTCTAGCATTATTTTCAACAGACTTGATCTGTTATCTTGATAGGTCGGGACACCATGAAAAATATGGTAAAAGTTTCTTACCGCTTAATGATCCTGTTCTTGAGCTCGTGGTCATCACAGAGCGGTTGGCGCGCGGCGGTGTTTAGCGCGGCCGCAGACAGCGACTGTCCTTGCTCGCGACGGTGTAACAGCGTCGCGGCTGCGCGTTCTACGTCGCCATGCGCGATGGAAACGCAGTGTTTGATCTAGGGAGAACGTTTATAAATCTTTCAATCATATTCATATTTATCATATGGATCAGGTAAATTTCAAGATATCCGCGTGGTGTCCGGACTAGGAATATAGTATCACTCCGTCTCCTCCTTTGGAAGACGTAAAAGGCGACTAAGAAACCAGTGGAATGGTCAGCGGCCTCTTCCGTGGAACAGTAGCCATGCTGCGCTCACCAACCCTCCCGTCACGTGGTGAGTAATGGCAAATTCCCCCTAAAATTACTAAATAAGAGTCGAAATCTATGGGCGAGGCTTTTAATCTACAATGGACATATTTTGGCTGATATGATGAAATTCCAAGATTAATGAAACTCTGAACATAGTGACCGAACTTCAAGAAATGGTTCAATTCAAATCGAAAATCGAAAGACAACGAGGTCTAAACAGTTTTTTAAAATATACGTATCTACTGTGGCGATATGAGACATCCGCCCGATGGTAAGCGTCACGCCTGCCCATAACAGTTTGTCATGCTACCCAGGACAAGTGCTGCGTGGCGCCACACGGCGATCATCTCAAGACATTAGTTATTTAATTTCATATACCCAGTATTTTTTCAAACCGCAACACAGAAACTCGGTAGCAAGATACCTGGCACTGCGCTGGTACCAACCGAGCCGGACTCTTGCAATAAGAGACCACCAGTGCGTGTAACGAAGTTAATAATGTCAAGCCGCGATGTGTGCTGCGTGATGAAAAGAGAGCTATTTTAGCACTAAGCTGTTATATGATGGTATCTTATTCATGGCGTATCGTATGCCGTGGGGTGCCAGCTAAAAATAGCACTAACCCATCTCATCCCCTAGGTGTCGTAAAAGGCGACTATTGGATTATCTGGATTATGGGTAGCAGTGACCATCGAGTATATTTACAACTAAACCGCAATCGCCAACCCGCCTACCAAGCGTGGCGAATATGACAAAACCCAATGAGCACACAACTCCCGAGGTCAGTCGTTGTCGCGATCTTTGGGGGAGGCCTGTGTCCAGCGGAGGATTTTACTCCGCTGAAGTGACGATCTCATTCGTACTGACCTAACACATTCTACCATTCTTCAGACAAACACTATTCTGGAATGTACTCCCAAACTGTAGTTTATGCTAAAATATTCACAGGGATTAGTGTTGGTAGAAACTGGGCAAAATGAACAAATAAGGCAGCACCGGTCGGAGAGTATACTAGGACAGTTGCGGGCACGAAATTGAGCAGAACAAATCTACGCAGTAGATTGTACGGCCTATTTAGCGGTATGAAGTAGGATTAAGTGCAGTGAACTAGTGGTGTTCAAAAACGCTATATCGCAATAGCGCGCTACAGACTATTTGCTATAATAAAATAGCGCGCTATTTTACACGCTAATATTATAACGAACTGGGCGTACGAGAATGACGCGATAAAAGCGCGGTGAATATTCTCGAATCACGTTAAATGTCGCTAGACTGATAGCGCGCTGTGTTAAGACAGCGCGCCGTTTCGGTTACATTCTTGATATTAATTACGTTATACTATATTCGATACGTAAAATAATATCTATCAAAATACAATGGAGCAGTAAAGAAAAGTTAATGAACTTTTCCTCATACTTTCCATGCCCCATGCATGGAAAGTATGAGGAAAAGTTGGTTGTTTTGTTTTGTTGTTTTGTTGGTTGGTTTGTTGGTTGGTTTTATGGGTTTTATGTATTAATTAACATAGGATAGTGTTACATTTCTTTTATTAAGTATTTCTTACAGCAGTTTTCACGGAACTGAATTGTTTGATGTTGTATATGCCTATTATTGACGTCATCAAATGTCATGTATGTTTTATATTTTAATTTAACGAATTATTTATGTACGTACATTGTTGGCGATTCTAAAATAAATAAACAAATATTATAATCAACGCGTTAGGTAACGACCGATAGCGCGCGAATTCTCGCGATGACTGCCGCCCGGCTCGCCACGCCTGCGCTATGCCATTGTTCGCGCTATTATCCTCGCTACTCGTTATTTTTTAATGGCGCTATTTTTATAGCGTCCAGTTGGAGCCGGCATAGCGTGCGCTATACGTTGCGTGAATATAGCGCGCTATTTAATCGCGTTAGACGGTATATTAACCACCACTACAGTGAACACGCCATTGTTCCGTTGATTATACGCGGACGCAACCACACTACCTTCGTCTAACGCTCATCTTTAGTGCCGACAACTATTCTTCTACAGCTGTTAAAGTCAGTTAATAATGGCCAGGAGACTTATCATCCTGGATCTAGAGTTTGCTTCTCTATCCGGTGTTTGTTACCTCCATACAGCACGTGTTGCAAAATGTTTCCAGGATGTCTTTAAAAGTTTTGCTTCTTGAATCTGCTGTCACCGTCTTGCTAAGGTCAATGTTACCTCCATAGCACAAGTGTTGGGGAACATCTCGGCGAGGGCGCTGCACTGGTCGGCATGCACATCTTCTTCCACCAGTGAACGGCGTCCGCCCTCCGCGCTCTCAGATGACTCCGAGTTGGAGTGGGAGCTAAAAGACGCAGAAGTAAACATTTCATTTCATTATTTTTTCCACAATTTACGTAGGTTGTTCCGTAAGTGTTGCAATAGAAAGAATGTAACAAGTTTGGACATGTATGACTGAGCGTATGGTTATCTGCCACTTATCACAAGTCAATGCTACCTGGTACACTTTGTTTGCCGCAAGTTATCCGCGAGCTGAAGAAACTGCGACCAAACTCGCGTCTGGGCAGTTGGCACTTGCACCATGATAACGTTCCTGCTCATCGAGCGACCATTACTCAGGAGATTTTGAAGCAATCTCGGCTTACTGTGCTGGACCACCCTCCTTATGGCCCCGACCGCGCGCCATGTGATTTTAGTCTCTTCCCGCTGATCAAGAGCCAGTTGAAAGGGCGACGATTTGCAACTGATGACGAATTAATAAGTGCATGGGATGAGGCGTGTGACAGTGTCACAAAGGATCAGTGGAAGATTATGTTTAATACGTGGTTTGAACGCATGCATAAGTGTATTAACAGTGATGGTTCACATTTTGAAAAAGTTTAATAAATAGTTAGATTTTTGCAAGACTTATGGAACATCCTACGTAAAATACATTATTATAAATAAAGTGCTTACATAAGTACATAATTATACTGTGGGAGACTGGTGCCTAAACTAGGCAGAAACCTGTATTTCAGGTCACCAGGACTTCCCCTAATACAATAATTAGAATCAATGAAAGCAGGACTAAACAATTGGATTAATGGTAAGTAAAAGAACATACAATAATTTGGAAATAAAATTAAAATTGTTTTATTATAATGTGTAATAATCGCGAAAACCTGGATTGAATATGTCTGTGTGCGAGGGTATTAGGGCTTAGGCCAGAACGGTGAGCAAGTTTTCAGTGATATGAAACATGAAGTTACGAGTCTTAGATAAGTTTATAGAAGTAACATGACATAGATATCGACGGCACAGCACTATTTGACTAGCAGTATTTGACGGCACAGTTGGTGCAGTGGTTGATACAGTCGGCTGCTGCGCTCCGGGTCGTGGGTTCGATTCCCGCACGGAACAAATATTTGTACGATCTGCAGAAAGTAGGTCGGGGTATATTGTATGTGGAATTCTTGTCTGTAAACGCACCCACGACACAGGAGAAATCCTAGTGTAAAATACTAGTAAAAAAAAAACTGTCGTGCCTCTGATCTTATAAGGGGTTGGGAGAAAGGTGTAGACAAAGCAACAAAACATGATCTTTTTCTTTTGTGTGCACACCGATGATTTAGTGTGGTGTAGAGATGTGACGAGCAACGCCTTCGTCTGGTAGTGGAAGCGTCACACCAGCTCATAGAAATTGCAATGCTACCCAGGGGTAGTCCTGCGTAGCACCACACTGCGCTCGTCACCTTGAGACATTAGTTATTTAGTTTCTTATGCCCAGAAGTTTTAATCGCTACAGTGCCTTTTAAAATGCCAATGCATTCCATATTTATTTTCGATAAATCCCTTATCATTCAAACAGCTCATTTGTGGAATGTCATTATCAGCCTTTAAGAAACTTGTAAAGGATCATTATATGTCGCTTTAAATTCTACTATTCCATTTTTACTTGCTTTAGCTCTCTACATTATATAGCTCCTTTACATTAAATATATTTTGTTTTTATTATATTTATAAGTATTCGTATAGTTTAAATACCTATTGTTTATTTAGTCTTCATGTATTTAGTATAGTATAGAATAGTATTTATTTATATTAGTATAAATAGTTATACCTCAGACTGCCTCATAATTACCTTTATCTACCAGTTTTCATCCTAAGGTTGCCTGGAAGAGATCGCGGATAGCGATAAAGCCGCCTATTGTACTTTTACTTAATTCAAAATTTTTGATGTATAAGAGTATATAAATATAATAAATAAAAATAGTAGTTTCTAAATACGTGCCGTGTGGTGCCGGCTCAAAATGCCACCACCCCGTCTCCTCCCATGGGTGTCGTAAAAGTCGACCAAGGGATTAGCCGGAGGATGGGCAGCAGCGTCCTTCGAGTAAATTAACAACTTAACTGCGATCGCCAACCCGCCTGCCAAGCGTGGTGATTATGGCAAAACCCCCCAATGAGCCCACAACATATCCATATCGGTCGTTGTGGTGATCTTTGGGGGAGGCCTGTGTCCAGCAGTGGACTTCATTCGGCCGAAATGATGATGATGATGATGAAATACGTGTGTACTCACCGGTTGTTCTTCGCCACGGGGGGCAGCATCTCGCTCAAGTTCTGGAGCGTGAGGCTGATTCTATCACTGCTCGCCGAATCGTCTGAAGCAATGGTATGATGATATTTACTGCCCCCCATATTTTAATTAGGGCTGCTGGGGGATGCTCTACAGCAAGCCCAAGTTCTATACCACTCTTAACCAGTGATGCGACAGACCTCTGCTTCTGCGCGCTTTTTCACATCCGTTTCTACTTCTGTTTCCGTAACTTTTATTACGGATATTTGATGTGTCCTGAGAAAGAATATAGCACCACTCCATATCATCCCGTGGATGTCGTAAAAGGCGACTAAGGGAATCTAAACTAGAGGGATAGGCAGCAGCGTACCTTGTGTGAAACGATAGCCATACTGCGCTCACCAATCCGCCTGCCAAGCGTGGTGAGTATGGAAATCTATGGGGGAGGCCTTTTTTCAGCAGTGGACGTATAAATGGCCGATATGATGATGATGATTTGATCGGAAGTTTAGGTTTTTTCGCCGAATACAAATTACTTTTAGAGATACAGTCACACTTTCAGGAGTACAAAAAACAAAAGCGATTACTTCTACAAGAGGATCCCCTTATGTGGTGGAAATTAAATTCACACAAATACCGTAATCTTTTACCATTAGTGCGACAATTTTTATCAGCTCCTCCCAGCAGTGTCGCCAGTGAGCAAATATTTAGCGGAGCTGGTCTTACAAAAAGAAGAACACCGGACCAGATTGTTAGGTAAAAAGCGGCCAAACTACATTTCATAAAATATAACTTGCCGCTACTAATTTTGAATATTAATTATATAAAAAACTAGCTTTTGCCCGCGGCTTCGCACGTGTGGAATTTGGAAATCTACATCATCATGGATATTGTGTATACAAAAATACTAAAACCGCGATAAAAAATGGGGGTGGGGGTAGGAGGATGAAAAATAATACTTTACGATCTATTCTCATACATACCAAATACACAAAAAAATACATTAAAATTGGTCGAGCCGTTTCGGAGGAGTGTGACCACAAACATCGTGACACGAGATATTTATATATTAGATTATATTGGTAAAAAATTGTACTATTTTTCATAATATTTACACTTCCGTTTCCGCATCCGTTTCTGCGAAAATTTACTTTTTACATCCGTTTCTGCTCCCGTTATGACACTTCCGCTGCATCACTTCTCTTAACCTATTAATGTCCTTTTTTTTGAGATCGTCCCGAAGCACATTACAGAGAATATACCGTGTTAAAGCTAAATTATTCGGCTTAATGACCCTGGCACTGATTTAGTCAACAACAACTATCTTGAGGTCACGGTCAACCTATAAAAGATAAAAGATAAAAAATATTTTTATTCATGTAAACCATATACAGGCACTTATGAATCGTCGAGACTTTAAAAATAAGTTCAATATTTGTCTTGTGACATTTCTTTTGGTTGCGGAAAATTGCGATACAGAAAAACAAAAACTGTTATAGAACTCAAAACTAGAAACTTGAGGAACGTCAAGCTTCGAAATGCTTTTTCATCATCTTCATACAACCATTTTTTACGAAGTTGTCTTTCAAAAATCAAAAAGAAAACCTGCCCTAATTACTTATTCTTTTTTTTGTTGTATAGGAGGGCAAACGAGCTTGCTTGTCGCCTAAACAATCACCGCCACTCATTGACATCTGCAACGCCAGACGAGTCGCTGATGTGTTGCTGACCTTAAGGGCGTATGTCTACCATATCATTGGGGGAAGGGCATCCAGTATTGGTCACTCACTACACGAAACGCAGGGACACTGTTGCTACTACACCTCGTTATTCTGTGAACTCTAGTCAACTATTGACTACAGCGAGGCTCTACCACGTGAAAATAAAGGGTATAAAAAATCGCAACACCGTTGGCGAGCAAGTCCCCATACAAGTGCGCTCCCAGGTCGAGCACCCATCAGGGATCGGGAGAGGGCCGATCCTGCTCGAAGAAGGAGCAGACGGCACCGGGGGTAACAACCGCCCTGGCGCCTGATTCCCATACGGCTGAAACCTCCTGCCGTCTATGTAAGTCGGGGGCTTCTAGATGAGAAAACGGTGGCGCGCATGTGGTCACGCACCGCCGTGTGCGCAGCATAGCACAGCGCATAGTGAGGCTTCGGGGGGATCCTTTATAATCTCCCCGGGAAGAGTGATCAGTTTACATTCACCCAATCAGTGTGCTCATACGAGGACCTGGATCTAAGGGGGTAAGGTCCCAAAGATGTCCGCCCCAATGGTTTTGGCCAGTAGGGAGTCCGGCATGCCCTTCGCCCTACCCCGGGGCGGAGGAAGTTCATGTTGAATTTCCACTGGGATAAATAAAAACACAAAAAGGTCGAGCACCCACATGCACACACAACGCGCGTTATTTCATGTAATCTGCGACACTCTCTTCACGTCTTCTCTATCAATATTGTGTGTGTATATCTCACCATTGTTAGACATTGAGTCAGAGTCTTCGCGGCGCGACAGTTCCGCCTCCACTTCCAGCACCCACGTGCACACGAGACCAGCGTCAATACAGCCGAATTGCGGCACGTAAGCTGACATCATTTCTATGAATCCTGGAAGAAACAGAGTATGTGAATTATCATCTATGATCACTATTGACCTCATAAAAAAGCTCAAGGTCAGTCGGCGAGCTATGGGGAGAGCTATGCTTGGTATTTATCTATAAGATCGAATCAGAATTGAGGAGATCCGGCATGTAACTGGTCGTTGTGGAAATCTATGGGGGAGGCCTTTGTTCAGCAGTGGATTTCATCAACATTATGCCGGCGCAGAATGCCACCACCCCATCTCCTCCCATGGGTGTCGTAAAAGTCGACTAAGGGATTAGCCGGAGGATGGGCAGCAGCGTCCTTCGAGTACATTAACAACTCAACTGCGATCGCCAACCCGCCTGCCAAGCGTGGCGATTATGGCAAAACCCCGCAATGAGCCCACAACACATCCATACCGGTGGTTGTGGTGATCTTTGGGGGAGGCCTGTGTCCAGCAGTGGACTTCATTCGGCCGAAATGATGAAATGATGATGCCAGCCAAAGGACGGCCACTGCTGAACAAAGGCATCCTCCATAGATGTCCATAACGAGCGATTACATGGCGCGGTTTTTGTTGTTGTTGTCTATGGGGAACAAGGTGTGGTGTTCCTCCATAGAAAAGGGAGGATCCTCCAGCCAGGCGGATGGTATGCCTGGCGGGCCGAAGCCCAACGGTTGATGTTGGGCGACTGTATATATGCTACGTTTCGCGAATACTTTAATAGCGTGATTCAGGATTCTTTGACGTCATCGGAGAGTTGCAATTTATATTCATGTAGATGTCGTTGTAAGTTGTAGTTATGCCGCTGGCGATGTAGGTGTCACCACATCACTCCCCCCCGAAGACCGGAGGGCGATCGTGGTTGTTGAATCAGCTGTTCTTTTTTGCGTCTTGTGGATTTTTGCCAATGGTGCCAGTGAAGGGTTCCAGTGAGTCGGAACTGAATGCCGTGGAGTCCCAGTGAGTCGGAACTGCTTACGGTGAGTATCCCCAGTGCGTCGGGGCTGATGCTGCGTATTCTCCAGTGAGTCGGAGTGGTGCAGTGAAGCGTAGTGGCTGGCTGCTGCATGGACCAGGAGAAGTTGCTCTGCTTTTGACCGGTCGTAGGTGCAGTGTGCTGTGCCATGCTGAAGAGAAGGGGCCGATGTGGTTAGGGACCAGGCTTGCATTTTTGCTGCAGCGTGTGGTATAACCTTGTAGCCGAGTTTGCTGGCTGGCAGTGTGACTTGCTGCTTGCTGCTTCTTGGAATTGGTGGGGGAGTGATAGCGATGATGCGAAGTAACTGCTTCTCTGCATCGTGAAGGCTGCGCTGATGTTCATGGTCAGGGGTCACCAGTATGGTGAACATGGTGATCACGTCGGGGTCACCAGTTATGGGGAACAAGGTGTGGTGTTCCTCCATAGAAAAGGGAGGATCCTCCAGCCAGGCGGATGGTATGCCTGGCGGGCCGAAGCCCAACGGTTGATGTTGGGCGACTGTATATATGCTACGTTTCGCGAATACTTTAATAGCGTGATTCAGGATTCTTTGACGTCATCGGAGAGTTGCAATTTATATTCATGTAGATGTCGTTGTAAGTTGTAGTTATGCCGCTGGCGATGTAGGTGTCACCACATTGTCATTTGACGGAGTTTAAAGATAAAGAAGATAAAGATATATTTTATTCATGTAAACCGTATACAGGCACTTATGAGTTATCGAGACTTTAACTGCCGCGTTCCAATATGTAGATTTCTTATGGAGAAGAACGGGCAAGAAACTCCATGGTTACTCTTTTTAAATCATATTATATGTTATAATATTTTATGAGCACATTGTTGTAAAAATCAAGGTTATGTGAAAACAATGTAGGAGTAGAGTCTAAACTTCTTAAGAAGTCTACTAAACAAGCCAGACAGTATTTTTTTCTTAAATTATGAAAATGAAAATTACATTTGACCGACGTTTCGCCAATAATAAATGTTCAAAATATAGTGCCAATCTAGTCTCAGTGTCGTAAATGTCACAAATGGTTAAAAGGAATAAATTGGCTAGTAAACAACGTCAAACGTAAACTTATATATACTGTGGCGAGATTGAAGCCAAAACGGTATTCTGCTAACATTGGAAATGACAAAGTTAGTAAAATTGCCATTAAATAAATATCAAAATTGACATTGAAATGAGACTAGATTAGGGTCATACTGCACCGTGGCCCTCTACGGGGCGCCTGTTTGGTCATCTCGACTCTCGGGCGTCCAGCGCTGCAGAACCAAGATTCACGGTCTGCAGCGTAGAGCAGCTATACGAATCGCACGAGGATACCGAACGGTGTCCTTTGAGGCGGCAACTCTGTTGGCGCGCTTTCCGCCTTTTGATATCCTGGCGGAGATGGATGCGTGGGTGTATCACCAAACACTCAGCGAGCTATGATGAGAACTATGCTTAGCATTTCTCTACGAGATCGAATCAGGGATGAGGAGATCCGTAGAAGAACTGAAATTGCCGACATAGCTGATAGGATAAGTAAGCTGAAGTGGCAATGAGCGGGGCACATTGCTCGTAGAACTGATGGCTGTTGGGGCCGCCCACCGGAAAACGCAGCATGGGACGACCTCCAACGAGACGGACGGATGACCTGGTGAAGGTAACTGTGAGCCGTTGGATGCGGGCGGCATTTGACCAGGCGTTGTGGATATATATGGGGGAGGTTCAGCAATAGACGTCCTTTGGTTAATATGATGATGACTCTGACCGTAGCTGAGTCTCCTAAGGGGGTTAAATAGAAGAACTAATTCAAACTAATCGGGCTATTAGCTGATGACTCTAGAATTTAACAGAAAATGTTATTTACCGTTAACCTAATCTGGGATTCAAAGCTGGTAGGATGCCATTCATTTGCTCATACCGAGTGACCCCCGGGATGACAGCGGTGTGCATGTGGTCACGTACCGCTGTGCGCGCAGCATAGCCCATAGCCAAGCTTCGGGGGAATCCTTTACAATCCCACCGAAAAGTGCCTGGGGGGAGGTGGCCTCTTTACAGTCACCTTCCCTCCGCTAGAGAGGGTGACAGCTATACAGTCATCCCTTCCGAGTTGTGCCTAAAGGCGTGGCACCAATGGGTGGCTCTAGATGGAGAATATTCGAGTTCCTGGAGCCTCCCTTCGGTGCCGAAGATGACTACTCCGATGATTTTAGCCGGTAGGAGTCCGGAGGCGGAGGAAGTACATGATGTATTTGCCCGGGATAAATATAAAAAAAGGGAGCTATTCATTAAGACGTTGAGGCGTCGTGGCGCTAATTACACTATTTCACTTAACTTTGACTCGTATAAACCACGCCATGCCACGCAACTTACGTAAGAGTCAAGGTCCTTATGGAGGGTTTATTGTTGAAACTAACAGAAAATACGTTCACCTAACTATGCCGAGCAAGTCTATACGTACCGAGCTAGCTCCTATTACTATCTTTCTTTCTTTTCGTGTTGGTAGTGGCCAACCTGAGGGCCAATTCTCGTAATTAATTGACTGAAACTTGACCGAACTGAGATTAAATTATGAATCGACCGAATAAATGGTATTCTGCTACTCTTAAAGTTCAGTCGGATTTCAGTACAATCTCGGTCTAGTCTCAGTTCGATCTCAAATTTGACGTTTATTTAATGAAAATTTTGTACATGTGACAGTTCGAAATGTTAGTACAATACCGTTTTGACTTCGGATCAACTTTCGATTTATAGACTGACCGCGCCGAGCGTTGTTTAACCTCTCTGATCGTCTACCAGTACTAGGTAATGTAAGCTGTTACTATGATGCAAAAGAATCAAACCTAGATCAGAGTCCCTCAAGAACGACGTACGTTGAGCTTCAACGCACCGTCAGCGCAGTAGCTAAGCAATTGTTGTCACGGGTTCGACCCCCGCACGGAACAAATATTTGTATGATCCGTGTTTGTGCATGTAAACTGTACCCACGATAAAGAAGAAATAATTGTGTGAGACATTGCGTAAAAACAACCCGAAACCAGGGCGCAGTCGATTAGTAAGTATAATTCTATGACTTAAAGTCTACATGCATTTGGGCCCACGGTTATCATGTAAATCAGCAAAACACAGCAGCAATCAATTTAAGTGTAAATTTAAATTCAGGATTCGGACCTAATAACTTAACCACTGGAGCGGTCATCTTCGGCACCGAAGGAGGGCTCCAGGTCCTCGTAAGATCATACTAGAGCCCCCATTGATGCTACGCCTTTAGACACTTCTCGGAGGGGATGACTGTAAAGCGGTCACCCCCTCTAGCGGAGGGAAGGCGACTGTAAAAAGGTAGCCCTCCAGGCATTTCTCGGGGAGGATTGTAAAGGATCCCCCTAAGCCTCGCAGTGCGCTGTGCTGCGCACCGGACCTAATACCTACATTCAATATTAATTAATCTAAGAAAGATACTTAGACAATTGAATTGAAAGCCATTGTACAAGACTTCAGTTCTCCTCGTGATGGGTTCATTTCTTTTGTTTCGGATCGGTTTGAAGAAATATTATCATCACCATAATATCAGCCAAAGAACGTCCATGATGAACCTCTTCTATAGATTAACAGAAATCGTATCGCCATATTGGATTTTCCAGTACTGGCACTCTGGTTAGAATGCCTTACGGCTGAACTTTTTTTTTTTTTTTTTAATTAAGTCCTAACTATTCGGAAAAACCTGCTTTCGGTAAGAAACCGGGTGGCTTAAATAGTTAAAGCCAACTCGCACTAGGCCAGCGTGGGATGGTAATGGGCTGATTATGATGTATATGTGCGTGGATTTATGTTTGTAAACGCACCCACGACACAGGAGAAAACATGGAGTGGCGAAAGGTTTAAAAAAAATAATGATGATGACATGAAGTTCCAGTATTCGGGCGTATACTTTACTTTTTAGTGAATTTACTTATATTGAACAAATACGGACGCCTATACAGGGTGTCCAGTAAATAGCACGACATACTGCAGGGGGTGAGAGCTTGGGTCAATACCTACCAAAAAACACAATGTATGTTCAGCAAAATCTTACGGATTTACAGTAGTACAAAATTTTAAGATAAGAAAATTGTACTGAGAAAATTTAAATAAAAATTGTATTTCTTGAAAACATTTTAGTTTTTAATAGAATAAAGACTTATCAATGAGTAAAGTAACTATTCACAAATCATTTGAGGTAAAAAAAACTAGAAAAGAATTTTTTCATTACGAGATGCTTAAAAATCTGTAGAGATTTTTCGATATTTCGGAAAATGTTGTACTACTGTAAATCCGTAAGATTTTGCTGAACATATTTTGTGTTTTTTTTGGTAGGTGTTGACCCAAGCTCTCACCTCATGCAGTATGTCGTGCTATTTACTGGACACCCTGTATGTCATCATACCAAGCAAAGTGGCTGAGCAAATGGCCTATTAGCTTAGCTCCCAAAAAGCTATTGAAAATTCTCGACTGAATTCGATCGCACGATAGCAAACAAATACACGTTCAAAACTTCAATTATTCAATTTGGTGACCCTTGTGGCTAACAGTGCGATGTCCCGTATGTGAGCCAGGGCCATAGGTTCCTTAACATGTATGATAATAATAAATATAATAAATTATTCCAACAACAAACTTAACATCGTAGTTGAAAAACATGTTCTCCCATACATTCCAACTGCAAACGTAAGTTTGTACGCACAATATTGAATATAGATAATCCTGTAGTTCATAGGTAAAGAGCTATTATATAATGTTATACCTTGCTTTTTCAAAATTTTAGGTTCAGTAGTTTTGGAGATAAGTGGGGGGGTAATGGTCAATTTTCGTATATTTTCTTAAATTACTTTAATACTGTAGATTTTAAAATTATAAAATAAAAATGTTTGAGACCCTCACAATACTAGGCATGCCTTTTAAGTTCTGTCGTTTCCATATTTCCCGGCAATTTTGAATTTGGAACTGTTCTATATTCGAATGTGTTTAAATTTTGAATCTCAAAACAGTTGAAAGTATTAGGATTAATGCTATTGTTTAGTCACAGCGTCGATTGGAATCTGTCAGGTTACGTACGAAAATGAATCTTTCTAAGGAAAATGTTCGTGCAATAATGTTCTACAACTTTAGAAGAGGTCTGACACGGCTTGTTTTGAAGAGCTAACATCTGTGTTCAGTGATGAAGCCCGATGTCTGCGGACTGTCGAACGCTGGTGTTTAGAATTCCAGCGTGGACATACTAGTGTTAGCGACAAATCTCGCGAAGAACGCCCAAAATCCGCCTTCACTGAAGATGACATCATTGCTGTGAGACAACAAATTCTCGAAGATCGTCATGTGACGTATCGAGAGATAGAGGCTCTATTAGGCATCTCAGGGACAACCATTCAGAAGATCTTGCATGAAGCGCTTGGTGTAAGAAAGCTAGTTTGCCGTTGGATACCGCATCTGCTTTCCGACGATCACAAGGCGGCCCGCGTCAGATGGTGTAAGAAAGTCTGCAAAGGTTCAACCGAGGAGAGTCAAATCACGTCTACGACATCATCAGTGGTAATGAATCTTGGATCTATGCCTACGATGCTGATTCCAAACAACAATCTACAATCTGGGTCTTTCAAGACGAGCCAAAGCCGACTAAAGTTGTTCGTTCTCGAAGCCCTTCAAAGAAGATGGTGGCCACGTTCGTTGGAAAAACCGGCCATGTTGCGACTATTGCATTTGAAAATCGTAGAACGGTTAACACAGAGTGTATACCACAGTTTGCTTACCACAAGTCATCGCCGAACTTCGAAAATTTAACTCAAAGCGACGCATCATTCTGCACCACGACAACGCAAGCTCACACAGCGCTCGTCAAACGATGGAGTATTTGAAGCAGGAAAAAGTATAAATTCTTGACCATCCTCCATACACTCCTGACCTAACCCCTTAACCCCTAACGATTTCCTTACATTTCCTAAAATTAAGAAAAGTCTTCGTGGTCAAAGGTTCTAGTCCGGTGAAGAAGCAGTCGACGCTTTCAAGTCAGCCATTTTGAACACCCCCACTTTAGAGTGAAATAAATGTTATAATAACTGGTATGAGCGAATGGAAAAGTGTATTAAGCTACGTGGTGAATACTTTGAAAAAGAATAAAATTAAAAGTACTCTAAGTTCCTAGTTGTGTTTTTTTCTTCAAACGACAAAACTTAAAAGGCATGCCTCGTGAGCCCTTTCATTTCATTTGTTACACGGTACAGTTTGCAAAACTTTATTCTTTGATTTTTTATATTACCCCCCAATAGTTTCCCCCATAATCAAAATTAATTTAAGTACGTTACACGTCCGTGTTTGGGTCGCATAAACCCGCATATGTACTAAATTTCAACTTAATCGGTCTAGTAGATTGGGAGCAAATTAGCTGTGAAAGACGGACAGACAGACAGACACACGAGTGATCCTATAAGGGTTCCACCGTTTTTTCCTTCGGACGTACGGAACCCTAAAAAAGAAGTGGAAGCAGAAATGATGTCTCAGACCGATTGTTGGTGCACCTCTAAATGTTCGAGAACTGGAGGAACATCACTATGGATTATATTGAACTCATGATTATCACAACTCAATTAGACAATGTAGGTGTGTAAATAGAGTGAAGACAATTAAGATAAGATGGAGTTTAAATGTCAAGTGATAATGGATGAAGTGAAAGTTCATCTTTTTGACAACATGGTATCATTAGCTTAGGCAGTAGTGGCCTTAGTCACGTTCATTAAATTAGCACTATGCACCCTCGTGGTACATGCGCCCCAGGGGACTACCCGGGTCGCCCATCCTACAATCGGCACTGAGCTAAGGAATCGTGCCACAGGCTTGGATTAACATTCTGGAACACTTCATCATCATCATCATCAGCCTATATCGATCTACTGCTGGACATTGGCCTCTCATAGCGTGCGCCACAACACCCAGTCATCAGCTTTCCGCATCCAGTCCGACCCAGCAAACTTCTTCAGGTCGTCCGTCCATCTGGTCAGTGGGCATCCCACACTACGTTTACCCATATGCGGTTCCACTCTAGGACCCGTCTGCTACACGACCGATGGTCTGATGGTCCGACTTCGACAGACGTGATCCACCCACTGCCACTTCAGCTTGCTAATTCGGTGTGCTATGTCGATCATTTTCGTTATCTTCTGGATATCCTCGTTTCGGATTATATCCTTTCGAGTGACTCCGAGCATAGCACATTCCATAGCTCGTTGAGCGACTTTAAACTTGTGGACTAGTCAGACTGTTAGTGCGGCTCCATAGGTCATCACAGGTAGGATGCACTGAAACTCTTGCAACTTCTAAAATTAGACTGTTATGAAATCACTTTATATTATCCTGATTTGAAGTATACTAGAGACCAGTACTATGTAAGTAAATGAAAGTACACGGGCCCTGCTCATGGAAAAAGTTCAAACCTGTTTATCAATGCCCTTGTCGTTCCTACCTGTACTTATATCCAACCTTATATTTACTAGGCTATCAGGGTAAAAAACTGAATACTTGAAAACGTAATGCAACAAATCTAGACAGTCTATAAAATCAGTCACCGTAAAATAAATGCAGTTGATCTACACAACACGGTTATTAGCATATTAGCATTTATGGCCGCAATAATTACTGTGAAACTGAAAAGCAGTAGTTATTTAAAATAATATCACATAGAAAGCCTAGGTACAGCTACAGTGCCATTTGCCTCTCATTCGTAAAATGTTGTACAGATTCCTGGATTAATACAGAGTATGGATATGTTTATAAGCTATAAGTTTTTTTTTTATATTTGAGTTCTGAGAGTACGATAATTAACTGATAATGTTCTTGTTGTGTATTATACCTGTCTGTTAAGCGTTTTATAAGTATATATTCTTTCATTTAAAAAAAATGTTGCCCCATTCTGCATTTTCTCCTGTTTTGTGGGTGCATTTACAGACACAAATTCCACACACAATACACCCAGACACAGAACAACTACCCGCAGATCATATAAATATTTGTTCCATGCGGGAATCAAACCCATGACCCAGAGCGTAGCAGCCGGCTGTATCAGAAACTAACTGCACTGCATCAACAGTGCCATCTTTAATTAGTCGTGTAATTTGTATATGTGTACCATTTTATTCACATAAATAAATAAATTATGTACATACATACATACATACATAATCAGCCCAATACTGTCATTACTTTTCACACAATGAGAAAGGTGAGGCCTTAGTTCACCATGCTGGCCTAGTGCAGGTTGGCCGACTACACACACCATTGAGAACATTTTGGAGTCCTCTCAGGTGTGCAGGTTTCCTCACAATGTTTTCCTTCACAATTAACGCAAGTGATAATCAAACTCTGATCAGTACATGAATCCAAGAAGTCAGAGGTGCTGGCCGGGATCATACTCAGACGCTCCTGTATGGAAGGAAGCATTCAACCACAACACTATCGCTGCTGCTCACACATATAAATAAATAATGTAATTAATCAACTAAAAGTCAAGGTTTAAACACATAGACATAAAAAAACAAGCTTAAGCTCCCTTGCCTGCTCAGACCACAGTACAGTGTCATGTTCCACATCTCACACAATATGGTTACCAGTAAAGAGTTGCCCAGCTGTTCTCCACCCATAAATGTTGTAAAATGTAACTAAGGGATTTTTGTAAAAGATGGTCAGTAGCACCCTGCTGTGCTATAAACACATTTCAATCATCAATCTGCTTGGCAAATATAGGGATTATAGTAGTATTTGTAATGACCAATCATTGTAGTTGGCATCAAAGTTAGTGGTGGACAGTTATAGACTTATATGATGATTATCATCTGGGTGGCCAAATGTCTTACTGTAGGCCTCAATTGTTTGTTATTCATCTTTTATTCTGGAATCTACACTGTGGTTTCTGTCTTGTGATATGGGTATGAATAAATCATAAATCTCCCATGCACAACACCCAGACCTGAAACCACTATCTGTACATTACTTCCATGTTGAATCAAACCCGCAATATGTAGTACAGTAAGCCAATTCCTTTGCCACTGCTCCAACCATGCCTTCAGATTGGCAATTAAATATGATGTCTTGAAATAAACCAACATATAAAGATAACATTATAATGTGGAATAGTTATTTTTCCACACATTTTCCACAATTATTTTTATTTATTGAGCTAGTTTTAACTGCTCTCTGTTGTACAGTCAGCCAGTGATTTGTAAAAAACATAGAAAATAATTTTAAAGAAAAATAATTAACATAAAAATGATTAAGACTAAACACACAGTTTATTTACATAGTTTAAATTGTACAAAGAAGTGATGTGTACTCTTGCATTTCTTTTGTTTTAATTATGAATTTATGTGTCAAGGCGAGCGTGTTTTGTTATACGAATACGTAATCCGAATCGAAAGACACACGGGAGCGACGAAAAACAATGAAAAATGAACAATACTGAGAGGTGATATGAGTATGCAGTAAGAATCAAGTATAAATGGTTTAATACTGGTAAAAATGCAATTTATGTCCAATTAATGACAAACCAGACCTTTCCACATATTCTGCAGTTTTCTCTTACCTTCTACATCGAAACAGGGATCCTGAGAAGCTTCATCCAGGATTGAAATCACATACGACAGTACAATATCGTCGATCACATTTAAATCCGCGCTTGGGAAATGTTTTGCGATAAACTGAAATAAACTTTCCTTAACCAGGGACTCTTGTTGCGCTATAGCACTCATTATTATCTAGAACACCTTATTTTTCAGAGAAACACTAGACGAATGTAAAGCAATGTAAAGTATATTCAGTAATATCGTTACGGGTGGCTACACAGTGTTAAAAGTAGGTTTAGCGTCCTTTGAAGCTATCGTATCAAAGCTTATTCCACGATCTGTTTGTATAGATACAAGGAATAAAACGTTTTGTGAAAATTTCAGCTGTATTTCCACGGGGAAAATCTGGGATAGAACTGCGAAAATCAATACAAATGTAAGTTTTTTTTTATAAACAACTTTTTGTAGTTTTTAGGGCAGGCACAAACGTACATGCATACAGCCACTATTGTGTACCCTGTTATTTATAAATGTAAAATGTGTGAAAAGTGTAGTAAAGTGAATACGACCTAATATTCATTAGATTTCATTATAAAATTATGAATTTGCTAAATTACTTATTTTCTAATCGAACAAAATCTATATGTAAACAAAAGATGGCGTAGATTTCTAAACGAAATATCTGTCAAAGGAAGTTGAAAGTGGCGGTAGATATTTAAAATTATCTTTAGGTAAGTAACATGAAGAAAAAATCTTATGTAGAGTACTTTTGTTGTACAGGAAAGTTATTAGGTAATGAATAAAGTGAAAGATGGTGAATTTTGTAATTATTACTATGGATACACATACAGTGTATGTGTGTATGTTATTTTGTACGCAGTGATAAAATATATTTTTATAATCTTCAGTTAGTACTTGTTTTTAAAATAGTTAATGTAAGTGGCTTTAATTATAAAAAGTGCGTGTGTTGGCAATTGAGTAAGAAAAATTGCCACACAAAGACAGCTTTGATATTCGAGAGACGACAAACATGCTCGCTTCTCGTTGCTCACTGACGAGAAGCGAGTATGTTTGTCGCCGGGTAATGAGCAAGTGAGCGTGAGTGACAGGAGACTGGCGATTACAAGTATTAAGTAGTAATACTTTCACACATTTAAAAAAAGTGTATATTCATGGAGTTTCCTGCCGATTCTTCTACATCGGACCAACTACTTGGCACCGTGCAACCATTCTTATTCTTCTTCTTTTATGGCAATTGTAGCCACAGGCATTTTGCCAAGGACAAGTTTAAACAATGTAAAAGTTATGGAAACAATTATTATTATTCTAAACAGATCGAAATTTTGTAATCGGTAAAGTTTTTGCAGTCGTTATCTCACCATGGGATAAGGTAATCCTGGATGGCAGATAAAAGTAGCTGCTTGATTTCTTCCTACCTTCTGATATAAAAAAAGTATGTCATAAGAAGGAAAATAAAAAAAAAGTATATTAAGTAGCTTACAGAACGCAGGGCAGTTTGTGGTGAGCTGAATGTGAGTGGCGACACTGCGTACCCGAATGTTCCAGAGAGTCGGTCAGGGCCTCGTCCCCGGCTTGCCTTTATTGGTTGGTTGGAGTGGTACCCCATGAGTGCCCGTAGGATTTTCAACTCTGGCTTGCCTTCATTTGCCGATTAGAGGGGGGCCGCCAGAGCTATATGCTCGGGGGTGGAAGTGTCTAATGGCGTAATAACGGGGAAACCCGCTCCGAGTCTTCGAGACGCGCGATGGTGAAACTGGTGCCGCACCTCTCTACACCCCTAGCCGCTCACACCGGTGTTGCTCCTTGTCGCCTGTAGTGGTGGCCATCTAGGGCCCATCTTGTGAGTGGCGAGTCACCGTCTGCCACAGAATTTAACTTTAAAGATTGAAAGGCAGACGCCGTTGTTTCCGTTTTTAGAAGTATATAATCCATTTAGCACCCATTACAACAGACCTTATAATTGTAGTTTCCATCTTATACAATAGTTTTACACCTCCGGGGACAATCCGAGACTGCATTTTAAAGTGTAGCCATGGATAGTTCCCGGTTAGTCTCCCATCACATTTTAGATTAAAATTCTCTAAAGGGCCTCTGCGTGTTGGACCCCTGTCCCCGCGTAAGCCTATCAAAAGACCGGGTTCCCCCTTACAGGGGATATAAACCCGTGTAATAGAGAGACATGTAAATAAAAATAAACATTTATCTACTAAAATATTGTTACTTAATAATAATATTTGTACAGAAGTGGGAAGAGAAATATGAAGAGAAACTAGACTATTGAAAAGTAATGAATGGTCATATCGTGGGCAAGCAAAAAATATATGACTCAGATCTCCAACCTCGGCTCCACATTCACAAGCAGCATTGTCATTAATACCAAGTTTAGCCAGAATGCAGGATGTACTTCTATATATCCTATAATATGACCGATTCTCATGCGGATTAAAATGCTCGTTACTAACTTGCCAAAATTAAATTTATAAAACCATGGTTTACAAGGTATATAAGGTTGTACTTGGTAGTAACTTCTACCTTTGTGCTCAGGGCACTGTCTGTCCAAGCATTATCCCAGGATTTCTTAAGATAAGTGCGTGGCATAGCGGCCATGTCATGGCAGAAGTTTTTATACAGAAACATATCACCACACTCAATCGATTCCTTCGCAAGTCGATCAGCTCTTTCGTTTCCCCTGATACCTGCATGGACCGGAATCCATGCGAAAGATACATATCCTTTTAAACTATACTTATGTAATTTTTCCCTAGTTACTATAATTAACGTGGAATGCGACTAACTTTTAAAAGGAAATTTGGCCAGAGTTTGTAAAACACTGAAAGCATCTGAAAAAAATATGGTTCTCTTTAGTTTCGTTAAAATAATGACTTAAACAATCTATAGTCATAAAAAATCCATAACATTCTCCAGTAAAAACTGATGTCTCTACTGGAAACTTAATACATTCATTCATGAATACATTCATCGGTTAGTTATGTTGACGTTGGAGTATTTCATTACCAATCTAACATTGTCCAAAAGATTAAGTTTCCAGTAGAGACATCAGTTTTTACTGGAGAATGTTATGGATTTTTTATGACTACAGATTGTTTAAGTCTAACTAATATCTAAGTATAAAATTATATTTGGAGTTATTAGCAATGATTCATAGTTTGAAGTAAATAAGGGCTGAACTATAGATCGGTGAGTGCGCGCTTGAAGAGACAGAAAGTTTCGGAAGCTTCTCCCTCCTGTATCTACCTACACAACAGTATTTCTTTTCATAATTTATTTACAAATCATAGTACAGTAGCAGAAGAAGATCGTTTTAGTATAGAATAAGAAAGATAACGAAAGCGGTAGGGTATATGGAAGAATACGATAGCGGGGTGAACGATATGCACAGTGCGTCGAGTTAAATATATGACTGAAATGTCTCAATTTATTTATTAATACTTAATGTACACTAGTGTACAAAGCCGGTCTTAATGCCGTAGGCATTTTCTGCCAGACGACCTTTGGGTGATGCAGAGAACAATAAGGTAGATGCACCAACAAAATATGAAAGGTATAGATGCGAAGACATATTATACAAATACATAGACGTACATAAACATTACATGTATAAAAATATATTTATATATTTATTTATTATTATTAACCTATGCCATGATACTCTCAATATGCCAAAAATGTTAAGCTTTTTTGTCATGATGTTAATTTTAATTATCAAAAGTATGATTTTGATTAATCATATTATTTGTCCCGACAACGATCCCAAAATCCCGACATTTAGAAATATTGTAGTGTTGCCATCTGGCAACCCTAGATGCAGTTACTAGGTAGGTTATAATTCATTTTTATATATGATATATCAACATTTTAGCCGAAAAACGTCCACTGCTGGACAGAAACCTCCACAAAAATTGCCACAACGACCGGGTTGGGTATGGAACCCGTAGGTTTGTGTTGTGTCCCGCACGGAGAAGGACGAGACGGCGCCGGGGCAACAACCGTCCCGGCTCCCAAGTCCAACACGCCTGAGCCCCCTTCCGTCAATTCATGGTGGGGGGCCTTGGGGGTCGCGGGTGCGCAGATTGGGGAGTCTGCGTGCTCACACCGAGCGACCCCCGGGAAGACGGTGGCGCGCACGTGGTCACGTGCCGCCGTGTGCGCAGCACAGCGCAAAGCGAGGCTTGGGGGGATCCTTTACAATCCTCCCCGAGAAGTGCCTGAGGGGGCGACCTTTTTACAGTCGCCTTCTCTCCGCTAGAGGGGGTGACCGCTTTACAGTCATCCCCTCCGTGATGTGCCTAAAGGCGTGGCACCAAATGGGCGGCTCTAGTGTGATCTTACGAGGACCTGGAGCCTCCCTTCGGTGCCGAAGATGACCGCTCCAGTGGTTTTAGCCGGTAGGAGTCCGGCATACCCCTTCGCCCTTCCCCGGGGTGAAGGAAGTTCCATGTAGAATTTCCACTGGACATCAATAAAAAAATAAAAAAAAGGTTTGTGTTGTGTGATTGAGGGGGTTTTGCCATAATCGCCACGCTTGGCAGACGGCTTGGCGATCGCAGTTGTATTGTTGTACTCGAAAGACGCTGCTGCCCATTCTCCGGATGGGGTGGTGGTATTCTTAGCCGGCACCGCACGGCCTAAATATAAACATATCGTACATATAAACATCCGCGCTTTTTATTTTTTAACGCTCACTGCCTATTGATTACTGAGACAATTGTACTTACCTACTACTTACAGAGTAAACTCCAGTCGTACGTCGGAACTGACACACACACTTTTTTTTTACTTTGGCACGCACCGGTCGTTCGGATCGTTTTCCGTATTACCACTATACGAACACATTTTTAATAGGAACTACTGCTCCTAGTCACGAGTAGCCTAAACGAGATTAGGATGACCTTGAACCTGAGTAGCACAAGGAGCATTTTGACCGATCTATCGCTAACTTATGTAGAACTGAAAGTTTAATATTTTAATATCGATTAAGTAAGGAATATTTTGTCAGATCTTCTCGTCGTCTTGCGTTCTGAAAATGAAAGTTTTTAACCAGTGCGTCCTACCTGTTATGACCTACGGAGCTAAAACGTGGACACTATCAGTTGGACTAGTCCACAATTTTAAAGTCACCCAGCAGGCTATGGATCGTGGTATGCTCAGAGTATTTCTAATGGATATAACCCGAAACGACATAGCACACCGAATTAGCAAGCTGATTGCGCATTTCGAAATCATTTCAATCAATGATATTATATATTAAAAGAAGTAGATATGTTACATGCGCGCCAAAAGTAAGAACCAAAATTCCCCCAATTGTAGCACCTCGCAATCAGTTCGCCCAAGACAGGACAGCGAGCACACACTGTCACAATCTGTATTGTTTTATTAATAAAGTAATAACAATGCCGTCGTGTGTATAGAAAACGCACAAACTATCAAGCAAAAATAAATAATGAACAAGGGATGTCAAACCTACCACACGTGAATATTAAACTATGTAAAATATTTTAATAAAAATACTATTCAAATTATCTATAGAATAATATTCTCGAAAAAACACAGGCCAAGCAAAGAAAAGAGACAACATATATATTCTATCACAGGTGCGACAAAGACACCAAGTACACGTGTTGTCATTTTAGATAGCTATCTCTTTTACTCTCGTAGTTTTTGTATCTTCTTTTTTACAGCATAGGTGTGTAGTTTTATAGCTTTATACCTACGTAAATCGAGACTTTTGCGAGAGAGTTTTGCGCGCCATTTAATATGGACGTAACATATCTATGGTTTAATATCATTGATTTTAATACTTTACGCTGTACAACGGTTCGATAATGGTATAACAAAATGCTTTTATAATGTTTTCGGCTATAGTCCAGTACACCACATTTGTACAGTTTTCACCTGTATTCGGTGCCTTTGAGTCTACAATAGTATTTTAAGTAGTAAGTAAATGCCTAGTGCTGCTTAACAGCACAGGCTTGTATAATTTTAATGCGAGCGACTGAGTACTGTTGTGTTGTACAGCCAACAATTCTATAAAAAAATAAGTTTGGTTTATTGTAATGCGTAATGCTGTACACCTATAAACAACAACTTAGACCACTGTAATGTTCGCATTTTAAAAGAGCGACAGTTTTGTTGTATAGCTACGAGAATTAATAAGAACTTTTAATGGTTCACTAAGGTGTTTTAACCTGACACCATTTTGTTGATATTTCATACCAACAAATATGGAATAAAAAAATATACTTACATAGAAATATATATTTTTGTTTGGACCTATGTAAAATGAATATAGACGGATAATAAAATCTGTGCTTAGTTATAAACCAATAACAATTGAATACGAAATTTCGTCATATACCCAGAAATCCGAAATTCACTATAAGTTTCATACATGTATTTTCCTATTGTATTATTTAATATTACAGCAAAACACTCATGTTCAAGAGACGTATGAACGAGTTCCGAGCGAGGTACAAATTATTTGATTTCTGGTACCAAATAAGTACAAAAACTTGTTATTGCTCAAACTCAAAATCTCTCTTGGTCCAGTTATCCTGACGCTCACGCTAATGCCGCGGCATGCGTTGCAAGCCGCTTTCAGATATTCAGTATTTTTCAATGTCACTATTTATGTCTGCATGTTAATAGTATAGAATACGGGACAAACAAAGAAAAAAGCTTTCTTAGTTTCTGGTCTCCTACCCGTTAATAACCATCGGAGCAGTCATCTCAGGTACTTAAGGAGGCACGGGGATACAGGACAGTGTCCTGGCTGGAGGCCTCTTTTGGTTTTGCCAGAAAATGACCGGTTAAGCAACCATATTTCCCTGAAATGTATGCGAGATACCCAAAAAAAAAAAAACAAGACAGTGTCCTACGAGGCGGCAACTCTCCTAGCGCACTTTCTGCCTTCGACATCCAGGCGGAGACGGATGCGTGGGTCTATGAAAGCTTGCCTTCAGGGCCGTATGACAGACTGAGGCAGCTGGCTCGACGACGCGCACTTGAGACGTGGCGACATCGCCATGGGCGCGAACTGCAATGCGCCCAATTACGTCGTCGAGGCCATCCTGCCGCTCTTCGGAGCCTGGCTCAGAAGGAGCGACCGCTTCACCTACCGTCTGACGCAGGTATTCACCGGTCATGGTTGTTTCGATGCGTACCTGCACAGAATAGGACGCGAGGTTACGGCACAGTGCCACAAGGAGGAGAGCCCTGTGTGGGCTGCCTAGCAGCGGATCCTAGTTGATCGGATCGGGCAAGATCTCTCTCCGCTGGCAGTAGTGTCTGCTATGTTGGCAGAGCATGAAAATTAGAGTGCAGTGGTCTCCTGCGAGAGCGTCATGCTCCAGAAGGAGACTACATAGCGGGATCGGGGCAGGGCCGATCCAGCACGGAGCAGGCTGAGAGGTGACAACGGCCTCGGAGCCCAGGAGCAACACGCCTGAGCCCCATGCCGTCACTACATGGTGGGGGGTGGCCTCGGGGGTCATGGGCTCATCGATTGGGAAGTCTGCGTGCTCACACCAAGCGACCTCCGGGAAGACGGTGGTGCGCACGCGGTCACGTGCTGCTGTGTGCGTAGCATAGCGCACAGCGAGGCTTGGGGGGATCCTTTAGAATCCTCCCCGAGAAGTGCCTGGGGGGCGACCTTTTTACAGTCGCGTTAGCGGAGTTTCCAAAGAGATATACATATAAGTAAGGTGCGAGAAATAAAAGAAAACGTTTGAAATTAATATATATGTATTTTAATTAAAATTTTAAAATATAACGAACAATCATTTAAACTCTCAACTTTTATTCAAAAAATGACAGTTTAACACAACGCCGATTTTCACAACTACATTTTTTATTTTTTTACAGTATTATATTCATTATTTGGAATCACAATGGGAACATTTCGGCACAGTTTTATTTATTAAATATATCTGTATAAAAAAAGAGTGATAAACAAAGTAAAAAGGTCGTATTTTTTGTAAATCTAAATATTAAAGCGATAGAAATATATTTTGGGCGGTATGAAAAGTTCCGTTGGTCGTTTTACGAAAGGGTTACTTGGGATCATTTATTTTATTATATTAATACATTGATCATGATTTTGGAATCTGGCAGCAAAGCAATGCCAAGCTGCATACGGATTAAGTTTCAAAAAAATCTACTGACACTCAAACTCGGCTTAAACCTAAATTGGCTGAGGAAAACTAGCTACAGAGTTCTTACTCAAAATCGAGACGTTAGAATATGATATCAGTGAAGGCACCAGAATCGACAAAGTCAAAATGAAAAAGTAGTTTGACTTAATAATCTTTGAATGTATACCTAATCAAAGACAATAATTTAAAAAGATAGCAAAAACATATTTTGCCTCATACGACCTCTTTAAAACAGAACACTCAAGCACAAAGATTATAATAACAAATATAAATATTATTGCGATATATTTTAACAATTTTTGGTACATATTCCACGAGACATATACTTATTGCTACTTATTAAATAAATAAAATTGTAAATTCTAATAAATAGAGTGCAATCTATCTACTTTTAACTAGTTTTAGTGTGAAAGTTAAGTTCTTGGAACGTTAGACAGTCTAGATTTAGTTTTTCAACGAAATATATTTCTTGATAAGTAGATTTTTATCTTACTTATTGTCATTGGAAATGTATGATATCTAAAACGCGTCTGTGCACTAGAGTCACACTACACAGGTACGCCTGTGCAGCGTGGCTCCAATATGCAACTTTTTGTTACATAATGTAGTATCTATAAAATTATTACGCTGCAAGTGAGCGATTAATAGATATTGTTTTTGTAAAGTTGATTTCTAAGTAACGAATATTGCACAACAATCATCTGATTTAATAGACATTAGAGGAGATTACATCGTTCAAATTGCAAAAATAGCGTGAGGTTAAAGGATTTTGTTGACATAACAGTTTGCGAACTGGCTATGTAAAAAAAATGTTATACTTAAGGCCATCACAGGAAAATTGTATTCTTTAAAATGATGAATAAATTAGCCCAAATTATGGAAAAAGAGAAAATAGGCAGTTTTTAACCTAAATTGAATTTTCTCTCTAAAACGGCTCTATAGTTATGTATGAATTTTACACAAAAAAAGCAGAATAACGTCCGTAATAATTCGTATTCTTTATTTTGTAATTTATTTGAATATTTATTAAATAATAAAGAATACCCTGAAATGTCACAAGCACCCCGCGAGAAGCACCCCGCGAGAAGCACCCCCGTAATGGCCGTGGCGTATGCTCGGTACACAATACACCTGTGTCTTGCCGACTCATATGACTAGTGGATTGTACGTGTGTTGATTGCGTTATTTTTTACAAGAGCAATCCATACTTGGACAGTTTTGAATGATTATGAATTAAACCCTATTGTAAATAGTACAGATATAACAATTACGTAAAATAAATATAGAAATTAAGTTTGTATATAATTTAATTAAGTTTGTGTATATATGATATATTTAAATGTTTTGTGTTTTAAACCTATCATAGAGTAAGTCTGACAATGTCTAAATATTAACAAATGTAAAAACAAATATGAAGCGTGCCCGAGTTGTAAAAAAAATGCTTAGTACTTACATTCTTTCTAAGCTGTTGATTTTGCTTTTAGTTTACTTTAGTACTACATTTGTCGGTGCTACGTAAAAAATGTTGAAAGCTAGGTCATCCTAACTAGTTCCGTCACTGAGATCCGATAAGCATTTACCTGATCATCATCAGACCTTCAGAATGTATTATGTATAATTTATGTATAATATATATATGTGTTACGAACACATAGCTGGTGAAACTCATCATTGAAACTATTTTATCATTAAAAAATGTATTAGGGTCTCTCAGAGAGCGTATAAATAATGACAACAACACATCTGTGTTTTTGTCTAATCTATAGATTCTTCTGTTGTACTTCGGTCATTTATCGGTAGTCAGCGGTAAAGTAACAATTACTAGTACAGAGACCAAATCATCAAGGTCATATTGGCAATGTAATGCCCATAATTAATTATAACCATCTATTAAGTTTCGGATTTCGTTTTAATTTTATAACCTAAAATTGTTTAAGATATTATATTTTTCCAGTAACAATATGTATGAACAGTAAGATTGTAAAAATCACAGACGTTTCCTTGAGGATTTAATTTAATACAATACTCATATTCCTCAATGAAAAGTCATGATTTATAAAGTAGAACTAATATAATTTTATGTTTTGAGTAACAGTATTTCAGAGGCAGGTATTAACAAGTAGGTACTCTCAGTTCTGTGCAAAATGGCCCACGTCAGCACTAGTTTTTTACTTGTAAATTATTTAAACGTAAGCCATCTTACTCAGAAACTATTGTGTGCAAACAAAGAATATATATATATATATATTATAATAATAGTACACTATGATTTAAACTTCTTAACGTATCTGTCCGTTCACGTTCCGTATTACCAAGATTTTTGTTAATATACAAATTTGAAAGTTGGGTAATAAAAGTTTGTTTAAATCAGCGTATGGGTTTCTTTTACAAAGGTTCTTGCTAGAAACATTTCAACATTTTTTTTTATTTCATTCATTTTTAAACATCCCAACTTTCAATTTATATTCTTTTGCAGATTTCGTAACAGACTTATAATTTTTGCCGTGTATGTTCTATTTATGCCAAAACTATCAAAACGATTTTAGTATTTCTCTACGTTTTGACAGTCAATTTTATATACGTATGTACTACAGATTTTAATAACCCTTTATTAAAAAGCCATTGAAGTGTATTTACTTCTGGATTTCTACCTAAGCACAACTCTGTTACGAAATTTACAAAAGGACTAGCTAGACTGACTTATTTAGACACAGTTTTTATAATGCCTAGCTAACTTAATTCGTATCTATCTAAATACATCTGTATAGTGACGGGACACATCCTTTTTGTCGAGAAAATTGAAAAAGCTGATTTTACAATTTTGCACCCCAAAGAGCCTTAAAGGCGCTGTCGCATAATCAAAGTAGTAGTATTTACTGATGGTATCTACACCCCTACCGGTCCCCTTCTATATCTGTAATGATTTTCAAATAGAAGTCCAATACGTGATTCTTGTCTTGTGTTCTAGTCTTGATGCATATAATATACTAAATGTAGTCCCATCTTAACATAAGTCTTCTATCTATGTGCCTTAGCTAAAATGATAGTCTAAATCAGTTTGTCTAGCTAAAATATTAGATATAGCTGTAAGGACGAAGTGAGGTAAAGTTCAGTGTGTTTATAAGTATAATAATTATTTACAGAAGTATTAAGTTTTAACATTTTACTATATTTTTCAGTAACATCATTTTAGGACAGGAATTATTTAAAGGATAAAGTATTTTTAACTAAAAATGTTTCAGTGCGAAACTCCATTATAAGGTATACTGACCACGTTTCTGCACAGCGTTATGCACAGTTTCATTTTTCCGAAGTAAAACAGAACAATATTACGCTATTTGTGTGGTTTTTGTGCTTATGGTGGACGAAATATTATATTAAATAGATACATATTGGATACGTTTAGAATCTTAAGGATTTTTTATGTGGAGATAAGCTCTTGCAGCTGTAATTTATTATCAAGTCTCTTCATACTTATTACTTCCACAAAAGACAAGTAGAGTAAACTCAACATTAATATTACCCTTATAATAAGTAACAATGATAGACTTTGGACTATTATGGATATATAATAGTGTTATACTCTCCTATATGCATGCTTATCTAGTCAACAGTGTTTATTTTTGAGAAAGAGTGAAAAATACAAAGTTAATATATAATTTTTGAGCTACTTTACGTTTATTTATAAGTCATCTGACTGATGTTTGGATGCGGCTCTGATTCTCGTTATTTAAAATTTAACGTTAGGATCTTTATTTTAAACTAGCTGGGACCCACGGTTTCACCCGCGTTTAATTTAAAAAAAATTTAGAGTACTTCGACATAGACACTTGACATAGAATATATATGTTGGATTTCAAGGGTTTTATTGTTTTCGCGCGAAACCCTAATTATTTTTCTAAAATCAAAGTGGCCTAAGTTATTCCTTATAACTTCAGCTATCTGCCGATGAAACTCCCGTCAAAATCGGTCCAGCCGTTTCGGAGATTACCCGGAACAAACAGACAGACAGACAGACAGACAAAATATTTAAAGATTGTTTTTTGTTATAGGTACCGTATATACTTTCATATGCATTTAGTTTTACTAAATGCATATGAAAGTATATACGGTATAGCTGTTATTTTGACATTACAAACAGACACTTCAATTTTATTCATTTGTATGTATAGATGGGTTGGCAATTGTTTTTTTTTTAAAGCAGGCACAAAAATGGCTTAAAATCGGTAGAAAAGAAACGGAAGAACAAAAACTATACTATGGGATAATATTAATCTAGCAAGTGTGCTTTGATGATTAGATTTGGCCGTGAAACGTTTTTATTTGAAGTTTATACCTTGACGATCTTGTAACTCTAAATTTAATGTCTCTCAATGACCTTTTATAATTACACTGATCAAAAAATATTTGAGTTTTTTTCATTGTGAGAAGTAATATGAAAATACTAATTAAAGCGTCTAGTACAATGATTACTATTTCTTGCTCTTACATTACTTTTTTCACTCTTTCCTTACATGTCGTGTGCCCAACAAACCAGTGCATCTATAATACTGTTTATTGTATGGCTTTTATATTTAGGTATTATGCTTAATTGACGTTTAAAATTTGGCAGTTAATAATGAATTTAGAATATGATAAATTTCAGTTTTAGCCATTAAATGCAATTTTTTATGCTTACGGTAGTAAACCCCGATTTTTCATTTACGCGTCAAGATACTGTTCAATTATATATTATAAAGATCTGAAACATAAAAGTCTACTAAAATGTTTGATTTATTAAAAAATATTTCACTTAATTTGTATGTTGTACAATATTTTAAGAACTAGGCAAAAAGTGTGGTACTATATATTCTCCGACTGTTAAATATAAACACGTAAGAAATTAATGCATATTAGAGATATTTTATCTAGTTTTTTGGTTGACATAGTTTTATGCACTGTCAAAACAATTGAACAAGAACTTGACGCGACCGTCTTTGATTCTACAAACTTCTTTCGGGAATAATTTAATAACGTTTATTATTTTATATAATTTATGTAAGTACAGTAAGACTTAGAAGTATACAACTATATTACTATAACGTATTATATAAACAGCAACGTATATTCTTGCCATACAAGCGTAAATATTCCATCTAAAAAGTATAATCACAATATGTTGGTGTCAGCCTGTATGCAACATTGCAAATCCCAGGAAAATGATTTTCAGGGTTAAGATTATTTTTCAGCGATGCCTTAGTGAACTTGAATTTCTTTAAAGAAAAAATATAACTATATATGTGATCATTTGAATAAAATACAATATGTGTAAATAAGATGACGTAAATTGAAAAATAAAAACAAGCAAACGTTCTGATTTGGCACGTCTATACGTGAAATTATTTGCTGATGCATAGTCCACCTTGTAGAGCTAGATTGCTGGTAACTTTTATACTAATCACAATACAAATTTTAAGTTAGGCTAACTCAAAACCGTGCACGTTGATTCTATTTCAAGCTGAATGAGACAAATTAAAAACTAAAGGGTTGACATCAAATAAGCATCATTTAAGGTTATGGAATACTAATATTATTGTTGTCACAAGTGTTCCCAACTGTTGCTTTTTCCATTACTTTGTTCGGTATTTGTTGTTTATTATTCAAGTTGTTTTAAGACTTGCTTGGCTAAAAAAGTATTTTAATAAAACACTTTTAAACGGATTCTATCGCGTATATTTTAGATTTTTGATTTTCCTGACGTTTCGAATACTTTGCAGCATTTGTGGTCGCAGGATGACTAAGGTGACAGGCGTCGTTACAGATTTTAATTTTGTTACACTATAATATTAAAGTGAGTAAATAAATATAATATTTTATTTACTTTTGGCACATTCGTGTTTGTGGCATTCACATACAGACCGACAATTTAATAATTATATTATACAATACACCAATATCCATTGATTTAATGTTTTATCATTATAATTCGTACAAAATGAAACGATTTCCATCTTTAATAAAGCGTATTTTCAAGGATTTAATATCCTTAATACACAATATAGCTATTCACTAACTTTTCCTGACCGGTTCGTTCATGAAGTTTCTATGTTTAAAAATTATTTCAAATGTATTTTTGTGATAACATTTATGGAGCCATTTAACTTTTCATTTTACATTCAGCTCTTATTCTCTTGTAATGTAAGACTTCTATTTCATTGTGCTTGATGCTTTGCTAACTTTACATCTTTCATATTGATAGACCTAAATAAGCGTATTATATCTCACTGAGCTCTCAAACGATAATATTACTGGACTCACATATTTTTTCTTTGTATAATCAAAAGGCAGTAACTAGCTATCAATAGAGAATTGCCTTACTGTGCTGTATAAGTATTTCTGTATGTATACAAAAAATCATTGTAGATTATTATATTCTTCAGGTGAGACTCCTGTATAATCAAGATACAGACTTTTAAAAATTACAATTATACATACGTAGAATTATAATAAGGATATGGACATTCGTTCATCATAATCGTTTATCGTAATAACATTTTCTTGATTCCATTCTCATTAATTTAATTTCAATCAAAATATTATTTTACATCACTTTTTTGTGGTTTTAAGTTGTAGTCAAGGTTAATAAGGTTATAAGTAACTAAATATGTGATAATTATACATTTATCACTTCTAAAAAGTTTTCCAACCGTAACCACATATTAAAACCACAATTGTATAAATATAAATAATAATAATTATAACAATATTATTTAGACATCAATATTATTTATTGCACCAAAAACGACAATATCCTACACATACCGCTTCGCATAGCGAACGTTATGTTTATAGAATTCATTTTCAATAATAATAAGTAAGTTCTCATTATTACCCGTTTTTATATTATGTGAAATCTAGATTAGAATTAAGAGCATCTCTAAATATAAGTTAGTTTACACTTCCCAGACAATGATATTATATGTCTATCTATAACGCAAGCTCCGACTACGGTCCTTGACATTATGATAGTACAATCTAAATAGGTAGTATTATTTATTAAGCTTCCATATTTACCTGGCAGATGAATTAAGGTCGGCTGGTTACATTGTTTAGTACAGTACAGACAGTGTAAAACACAAATTTGCGCGGTTGGCTTTGCGCTGCAACCATTTTGTCATCCACAAAGTTGCACTTACAAGTATAAATTAGTATGTGCAAAGAAATGCAAGATAATGTCAGTGCGTGTGCAAAACGCTTTAAGCAGCCACGCTGCACAGAAATGTTCACATCAATCTGTGCAGTCTGGCATATTATTCTTGTGCATCGCAAATTGCTACTTACTGCTTTTTATTCTGATTGAGGTGCATCGCAATTTTTTACTCAGCAGAACGTAGTCAAAGGCTTAAGTTATAGCCATTCCATTTTCTGTTATAATATCGTAATATTGCCTTTGCTGTACACGAACATTAAGAAACTTACCTGTCGTTTTTACTTGTGTTGCCAACGATAGATGTTAAATGTTTTGTTGAAATAAAATTATCCGTATTATTTTTTTAATCAGTTAAACGCTCGATGTTGCCTGTTGACTGCTGTGATCTGATATAATTGAGTTTAAGTCTGATTCCCGCAACGTTGGAGGTGTTCCGAACGGGAAGTCCTGGGAAGAATTTAAATATTTTAGTTTGCATATACTATTAAAAACAAAGATTGTTACTATGTATGCAACAGCAACAATCTCGGAAGAAAAAACACCTCGTTGGCCCACCCACACGCTATACCCACCCAAACTTATGAATTTTTGTTATCTTCGCCACGGCCTATCTATAACAAGTTCAGTTGAAAATCAGCGTCAGGCACTAGTTGTCTAACATAACGCTGATTTGAACCTGTTTGGCTCAGCTGCTGGGCACATAGCAGCTTAATTAAGTAACAATTTTACTAATCGTTTTTGTATATATTTTTTATACGTATTTAAGTTGCGGGTGTCCTGGGTTTGTACCAAATAAATTATTTTCATTCTTCTTTCTATCTTTCATTTGAGTCGAGTCTTTCGTACTTAATTCATGGAGAAAAAGTACTGGATTTCCATAAGTGGTCGTTATTCGACTGCTTATAATGTTAGGATGTCACGAGACACTATCAAGGAACACAGATATTCCGAAACTTCTATCTTACCTGCGTGGGCAGTGTCCTGGGTGCTGGTGGTGCAGGCGGAGGAGCTCGCGGTGCTCTAGGTGACGCGCACTCGGCGCATTCCGCTCCACTCTGGCTACGTGTGGAGCGACGAGACCATGATTCTGGCATACAGCTAGAAGACAATTATATATACCTACATTTATTATAGATTCGTATACGCAGATTGATGTACACACGGCTTCATAGCAAGCTATACAAAACCAGTTTACGCTGATCTCTCATAGTACCGAAATCCTATACTATGTGAGATCAGCTTATACCAGCAATGTACTCGTATGGCTTGATATGTAGCCGTATGTACTAGACTGTTCTTCTTGTACCTTGTGTATGGGTTTTTTGCCTGATCTATCACCACCGCCCATAATCATTCCCAGCTCCTGAGAGTCCTTGATGTGTTGCTGAGCTTTAGGTTTGACATACACTTTTTCCTTGAAGGCCCCCATGTCGTATGTCTGCCATATTCTTGAGGGTTGGGCTTGCGTTATTCAATAACTAGATAACAGAAATACGTACGCATGATGTACAATATGTGCGCAGGGCAGCGATGCTAGAGGCGAGGGTCTATCTGCGAGTGGTTCTCGGCATCTTGCGCACGCGGGAGCTACCCAGGCCGCTGCCGCTCGTTTCTGTCTCGCCGCTGCCTCGTTGTCTCCTAAGCCAGTGTAGATCTCTGCGAGGCGAAGACGCACGCGACGAACTAGCATCTGTATGGATTTTTTTGGGTTGGTAAACTGTATAGGGAATCTAATTCTATGCTGTGTGACTTCCAGCAAATAATAGGACTCTCTGCATCTCGGAAAGGCGACTATGGGATGCAAAGAGGATGGGTGACAGTATCCTTCCGTATCACAAAATAATAACGAAATGAATGAAATGATCGAAATGGACTAAATGCATGATATGATCGAAATGAACCAAATGTTGAAATGAATAGAATATTTTTTATGAAATTAAGATATTAGTTATATGAACAATACAAATGATACATAGGCTGCACTAAAAGTATCGGGAATGGAATATTTCCACTGTTCCTGTCATATTAAAATCTTTTTAATTGAAAACTCCTTGTTTTACAAATCGAATACCATTTATTTATTTAAAAAAAGATTCACGGTCTTGTCACAAGGTTTTGTCAAACTTGTTTAGTCGTTGAGAAAATGGAATTGACTCGAGAAAATTCAAGAGCGATGATTTATTATGACTTTCGAAGTGGTTTAACACAAAAACAGTGTGTTGACCGGATGATTTCTGCATTTGGTGATGAAGCCCCATCCAAAACCACAATTTATCGCTGGTTTGCTGAATTTCAACGTGGACGTGTCAAGCTCAGTGATGATCCTCGTCAAGGTCGTCCAAAAACTGCAGTCACCCAAGAAAACGTTGATGCTGTTCGTAAGCTGATTGAGGAAGATCGACATGTGACATATCGCGAAATTCAGGCAACTTTAGACATTGGCATGAGTCAAATACAAATAATCTTGCATGAACAATTAGGTGTAGAAAAGTTGTTTTCCCGATGGATACCGCATTTGCTATGTGAAGAGCAAAAAGCGGCTCGCGTTACTTGGTGCGTCAGAACTCTCGAAAGATTCCACGCAGGATCCTCAAATGCTGTATACAACATCGTATCAGGTGACGAATCCTGGATATATGCGTACGAACCCGAAACAAAAAACCAGTCACGAGTTTGGGTGTTCGAAAATGAGTTAAAGCCAACAAAAATTGTACGTTCACGGAGTGTTGCAAAAAAAATGGTGGCCACGTTTGTCTCCAAAACCGGCCATGTTACGACTATTCCTCTTGAGGGACAAAGAACAGTTAATGCAGAATGGTATGCTAGCATTTGTTTGCCACAGGTCGTTTCTGAACTCCGTAGAAAGAACTGCAACCGCCGCATCATCCTCCATCACGACAATGCGAGTTCTCACACCGCGCACAGAACAAAAGAGTTTTTAGAGCAAGAAAACATAGAATTATTAGACCATCCGCCGTACATGAATGATTAGACCGATATTAACGATACAAATGATATGAACGTTATGAACAATATGAGTGGAATGGACAATCTGAAAGAAATGAATGGAATATCTTTTACTCTAAGTACACAAATAACCCATGTGGTGTCCGGATTAAGAATATAGCACCACCCCATCTTCTCCCGTGGATGTCGTAAAAGACGACTAAGGGACTCTAAATTATGGATGGGTAGCAGCTTTCCTTCAGCGTAACAGCAGCATTCTGCGCTCACCCACCTGCGCCAAACATGGTGAGTATTGGTAAATTCCCCCAAGGTGATGACACAATTGTGAAAATCTATGGGCGGGGCACATAGCTCATAGAACTGATGGCCTTCGGGTAAAAAGGTTCTCGAGTGGAGACCGCGCACCGGAAAACGCAGCGTGGAACGACCTCCAACGAGGTGGACAGACGATCTGGTGAAGGTCGCTGGGAGTCGTTGGATGAGAGCGACATGTGACCGCTCATTATGGAAATCTAAGGGGAGGCCTTTGTTCAGCAGTGGACGTCCTTTTTTTATGTTTTTATTGAAGCCCAGTGGAAATTCTACATGGAACTTCCTTCACCCCGGGGAAGGGTGAAGGGGTATGCCGGACTCCTACCGGCTAAAACCACTGGAGCAGTCATCTTCGGCACCAAAGGGGGGCTCCAGGTCCTCGTAAGATCACACTAGAGCAGCAGTGGACGTCCTATGGCTGATATGATGATGACACAAAAAATGTTCTTTATGAACGTCAACACAACGCAGCGCCCATATAAGCCCGCCTTTAACCGCTACCTAGTCTTTAAGCGGAGGAAAAAAAACGGCGCAACAAACTCCCGAGCAACACGTGAGTCTGTTACAATACAATATTAATTAAATCAATGCCATGTCAAGTCATAGCTATATGTCCACTAGCACCACCATTACGCGATGGTAGATCGTACAGTCGCTGAACAATTTTTTTTTTTCCAAATCGGTAATACTCTTTATTAACTGACTTCAAAAAGGAGGAGGTTCTCAATTCGATGCATAAATAAATAAAAAAAAATATGTATGTACACCGATTACTCCGAGATTTGTGGACCGATTTGAGAAATTATTTTGTTAACTGGTGCAAAATGCTTTCGAATTGGTCCCATATAAATTTAATTACATTTGATTAAGTAGTTTTTTAACCAGCTTCAATAAACAGGTTAATTGATTGCGCTTATCTCGATGATGTCTTAATAGTTTCGATTCCTCTCAGATCATAGAACCGATTTGAGTAATTCTTATTTTTAGTGTTAAATCATCATCATCATCATCATCATATCAGCCACAGGACGTCCACTGCTGAACAAAGGCCTCCCCCTTAGATTTCCACAACGAGCGGTTACATGCCGCCCTCATCCAACGACTCCCAGCGAACTTCACCAGGTCGTCTGTCCACCTCGTTGGAGGTCGTCCCACGCCGCGTTTTCCGGTGCGCGGTCTCCATTCTAGAACCTTTGTGCCCCAGCGGCCATCAGTTCTACGAGCAATGTGCCCTGCCCATTGGCATTTCAGTTTACTAATCCTTTCAGCTATGTCGGCAACTTTAGTTCTTCTACGGATCTCCTCATTTCTGATTCGGTCACGTAGATAAATACCAAGCATAGCTCTTTCCATAGCTCGCTGAGTGACCTTGAGCTTTCTTATGAGGCCTATTGTGAGTGACCACGTCTCTGTTCCATATGTCATCACTGGTAACACACACTGGTTAAAGACTTGAGTCTTGAGGCACTGTGTGAGTGTTAAATACTGATACCAAATTGGAAATAGTTCTTACATTTATTTATACTAAAAAGAAACAAATAAATCTTTTTAACAAAAATAATACCAACTTCAAAACCCTACACAATATAAAAATATTAAAACCACTGAAAAGGAAAAAAACTTTATTTATGAAGTCGGGCGGGGCCAGGTATACCCCAACCATAGTTCATGCAGACCAACGAGAAGTTATATTTTATACCCCAGCCGACTTCATAAATGCAGTATTTTTTTCCTTTTCAGACTTATATCGCTCATCGTACAATGATATTAAAATCAAACAAAACAAACGTTAAATTAAAACATTTTACAGCCTCTATCTAAGGAAATCTAAGGAAAGTCTATGAGATAAAATATTGTCATGAGCTTGGCAAACAGATGCCATGCCAGTTGAACTAGGACTTAGTCAACATGGTGGTAAATAAAAAGAAAAAATGTAATACACAGTCGGCAAGACGACGGTCACGGCAAGCAGCTCTCGTTCTATCGAGTATGACCCATAGCTCTGAGATCTGTGAGTGTGGTCCTCAATCCGAGCCAATGGGGCAATATGTAACCGTTGAATGACATGGTCTTTATGAGGCATATATTAAGCGAACATACTGCTAACAGACAGCTAACTGGCTTGAGACTACCGCACTCTGTTTCACTTACATCACACTGACATTCTTTTCCTAGAAAACATTTTCATCGAAAGTCTGTTTCATTGTAACTTAATACATAATATTCACCTCATCGTAATGGTCGTTGCAGCGACTTCGAGTTCTGTGTTGATTTTCAGCGAGTATCTTGTATAGATTTAGCGTTTTTAAGCAGCGAGTGTTGCGCCTACTGCCTTTGTGTGTACAGGGAGGAGGTACAAGACTCGCTGCATAAAAAGCTGCTGATCTGACCGTCGAACTAGTCCCCTCTCAAGTCTCTTCACACTTTTCACGTCGGCAGAAATTACATTTAATGCTAGAGAATCCTACCCTTCGATTTTTGCCGCGATAGGTTTGGTGATCCTTACATAGCTCGGCTCGAGCCATGAAATAACGGGTGTAAAAAGACTCTTATCGAAATCGAAAGTCACAGACTCTACCAATAATTGCGATTATTTTCTTGTACTAGACTGTACCTGGGAACAGACTGCTCCATAGTGAAGGTCAAGTCTCAATTTTTTAAAGAAAAGCTGCAAAGCTTTTTTCCAAATAAACCTTATGCTCCACGTTCCGTGTCCGATACAATGCAACACAGTCGTAGTATGTTTTTATACCTACAAATAAAAGTCGATTCCCTGCAATTATTTTTGCTTATTGTTACGTAGTTAGATTTACAGAATGCGTAGATTTCGGAAATTATACACCCAGTATATATTGCTAGCGAACCCCCTTTCCGCACAGAGCAACAGATGGCACCACTTTTTCAAAATAAAGTACACAGAGTACGTCTTTCGCATTTATTGATCTAAGTAAGATTTATCTACAGCATACATATAATATAGACCATTACCAATTATACAGTATAATGTTCTTATATATATGCCTATTACGAGCTAACACAACATTGGCTAAATATTTAAGTAGTTACACAATGATTCTAAACAAAACAGAAAATTAAACTGGCTGCTCAAAATGATTCCTTAATGTTTGAAGCTCAAGGATCTAAAGATTTGAGAATTGAGATTTCTATTAGAGTCATGATTAATATCAGCATCTTGGACAGCCTTTATGAATGAATCCAAATCAACAATCTCGTGAGTGAGAGTTTAAACCAATGTTGGTTTTGAAGGTAGGTCTTTTGTTATTTTTGTAATTGCAAACCGAGGGATCCTAAGTGGTACATTGAATGACAGTCGTGATAGTAATTCACTGCAGTCCATCTTGCCATTAATTAGTTTAAGTAAAAACGTAAGGCTACTTGTCAAACGCCGCTCGGAAAGAGATATAATTTTAAAGTTTAGACGGTTATGTTTCGTCTGTAGGATATGTTACAGGATACGAACGCCAAATGTTTGGTGAAGAAATGCTGTAAACTCTCTAAACGTTGAGAGTGAAAAGGGTTCTAAGGGCAGACTGTGCTGGCGTATTCTAGTCGGTCACGAACCAACGCATTGTACAGGATGATTTTACATTTAGTAGGTTTTGATAAAAAACCTTAACATTTAAGCAGATTTACACGGGTGTCAATGTGAGCCTTGAAGTTCAATTTTGCGTCCATAATTACACCGAGCTATTATTAATACTCATCTGAACTTATTTTAGTTTTTATGAAAGCAGTCTTACGTCTTTCGTTTACGGTTTCGTCGTTCGTTAGCAGACCACTACATTTTTCTAACATTTACGCAAAACATTTTTGTTTGTTTGTTTTGTTTTTGGCGCAGCAGCAAGATTTTGCTGATTACTTCAATTCATACTCGCGTACCTATTGTTACGCCATCCGATAAACAATAGCGGAACGTGGCGCCATCTGGTGTTTAGTAGCGATACTAAGGCGTGTAGAAACTCAAAAAGTGTTCTGGATAGGTCTTCGTAAACAAGGCACGTAGCGCCGACTGTTATCTAATAGCTGTACTACGGTTTGTAGTAACTTCCAGAATGTTCGGGATTGTTCTATGTGGCGCCGTATGGTGTCTAGTAGCGGTACCATATATTCTGGAAAATTCTAGAAAGCGAACATTCTGGAACTTTCTACAAAGTATCGATCGGCCCATATATATAGTGGCCGCGAAGGAACGACAGACAGAATGACCGGTTAAGCAATTTTATAAGCGATATTATTTGTAATCAAGATTAAATTGTGTATACCGTGAATATTGGTGAATTTAATTTATCCCGAACCTCGGCTCGTAACACTATTAACATACCTTAGTCCATCAGAAGCTGTGACTTCGAGTAATGTTGTTTGTGTTGATGCAGGCGACAGTGCAGCACAAGCAGTGAGTCTTATAGCCTCCCCTGTATGAATGTGTGTATGCAGGAGAGAAATATAAGACTGGCTGCCAATGCTGCTGCTCTCGAGATCGTAGTGGCAGTCCTCTTGTACCGGAACACCTTTGTATCTTATCAGATCATCCCGTAAACGGTGATGAATACATATTGGGTGTGCGAGACATCGTAACTAAAAGTGATCCAGCGATGTAGTACGTGATTACGGAACCCTCAGCGTAAGCGCAGTACAAAACAATGGTTTCGTCTATCCTAACCCTATTTTGAATAAAAACACAATAAGCTATTTATTTTCACATAAAACTGCAGTGTAAATAAAAAATTAACGAGTTTTGTTTCGCTACAGTTCACGGATGAGGTCATCGCTCGCAGTATAGGTATTCTACTGCGAGCTATGACCTCATCTGTGAACTACCCTAACGCTATTTAAAAACAATTATTTGTTTCTATTAAAACAAATAAACTACTTATTCATTTTGACATAAAACTGCAACGAAAATTAAATCTAAATGGCTGTTGTTTCGCTTCAGTTCGTGGATGAGGTTATCACTCTCAGTACATTAATAATGTCCATAATCTCGTAACGTTTTGATTGCGTTGTTTACGATACATTGCGTGCTCAAAGGTGACAAAACTGTAACCTATTATTTCCGAGATAAATGGCCTTCCTATTTTTATTACTTATATGCCTAAGTACTAAGAGGTTACCTCTTCACGATAATATCGGTAAGTTATCACTTACACCTTGTATAGTATAGGCGAAATGTCATAATCATGCTTGGCAATTGGATTATCACTTAGTAATTCCTTATACGACACTTACGCGACAAAAAAAAGAAGGAAAACACCTAAACTCATTTATTTCTGCACCGATACAAATGCACAAACGTAATAAAAATAATAACCAAAAAATATATGAACATAAAACTTATGCAATAACAAAAATAAACAAAATATAAAGCTAAAACTAGCATCAAGGGGTTCATCGTCCTCATCATATCAGCCAAAGGACGTCCATTGCTAAACAAAGTCCTCCTTCATAGATTTGCACAACAACCGTGGTCATATTCGGCGGTATTCGCCAGTACTCACGATGCTTGGCAGCTGGGTTGGTGATCACAGTATGGCTACTGTTCCACAGAAGTGACACTGCTGCCCAAGTGGCAACATGTCTATAGCAACGCTCCATCTCTTCCCGTGGATGTCGTAAAATATGGCCAAGGTACTCTTAAACCAGAGGGATGACAGCAACATCTAATCTGTGGAACAGGCACCATACTGCATTCACCAGCCAACTGGCCAAGCGTGGTGAGTACTGCTGAATTCCCTCCAAAATGATGATACAACGGTGGAAATCTTTGGGGGCGGCCTTTGTTCAGCAGTGGACGTCCTTTGTCTGATATGATGATGATCAGATACGTGGCTAATATACAAGGAATAGATAACAGTAACGAAACCAGCGGCTACTGTGAGAGGCCATGCCGTGCAAACAAGTTAGCCTGCAACTCCGCGGATGTTGTTTTAACACTCATACGACATTGCCTATCCTCCGGATTGACCATGACCAAGGCAGACCCTTATTTCTGCAGTGGACGTTCTTCGGCTGATATGATGACGTGTGTTGATGACCGATGGAGCAGACGAGTCCAGCTGGATGCGAAATGCTGATGACAGGGTTTGTGGCGCACGCTAGGAGAGGCCTATGTCCAGCAGTGGACCGATATAGGCTGATGATGATGATGCTGTTGACTGCTTTGTGTCAAATACGAAGTTTGTTCGCCTTGGCACTTGGGGAAAAGACTCGGACGAACCATCCCCCATAAAGACGGCGGTACGTACGTATCATATAATCCCCTCCCCCCCCCCCCTAGCGATGTGCACAGAAGCTGCGTTTTTACAGTCGCCTCCTCTCCGCTAGAAGGGGTGACCGCCTTACAGTCATCCAGTCTGATTGTTTGCGAGATCCTGGATTATCTTCGGTGCCTATGATGACCGCTCTACATCCTGCTCCGCCTATCCCCGGGCCGCAGGAAGTACATAAAATATTCCACCCGGAGAAATAAATAAAAAAAACGAAACCATACCTTAGCTCCAACAGAGGTGGCGACTTCGAGTAATCTCGTATTGAATTCCAGCGGTCTACAGTTACAGATCCTGCCCTGTAGTCGGAGCGCTTCTAAGCATCGTGCTGCACCGTCCATGGCTTCCATCTGAGCTAAGCGGTCACCCAGAGCCTGACCGGCACCCATGGCTACTTCGTAATGCCTGGACAGAGAAAAAAAAATTGATAAGCCTGTTCGGTTTTTGTTATAAAAAGTATGCTATTTTTTGTTAGCAGTTAGCAATGCATGTTGAAATGACGGCATGGTTGGAGCAGTGGTTAAGCAATTGACTTTCTGCACCACGTGTCGCGGGTTCGAATCCCGCACGGAATAAACAAATTTAATAATAATGATGTTTATTTACTAAAATCAGAGATAGTTACAAGAAATTACAGGTTATTACAATGACAAGATGTTATTAGGGCAACATAGTTCGCGCCGCTGCCAGAGACCCTTCGGGGGATCCTTTACAATCCCCGGCGTCTAGATGTGCCTATAGGCGTGGCACCAGTGGGCGGCTCTAGTGTGATCATATCGAGGACCTGGAACCCTCCTTAGGTGCCAAAGATATTCACAGAAAGCCATTAGAGCCAAAAGAGGCATCCAGCCAGGCGTAAAACTAAATTATTATAAACTAAGCAACTGCGCTAAGGGCGCCGCTGCGGGACACGAACCTCGGACGAACCACCAACCTATATATACAGTTGTTTCGGGTCTGGATGTTGGTGCATGTGAGATTTATGTCTCTAAATTGTACCCATGACACAGGAGAAATCCTAGTACGGGGTATCGTTCCTTAACACAAATATAGCGGTTGGAGCCCAACGTGGGGCACAAGGTCGTTGAACTTTATCCAACCAGAAAGACAGAGTAACGAAAAATGGTACCTTTAAAAAAAGTATTATTTTGAAGTAGACAACGTGGTAGTCTTCGAAATGGTATTTCTGGAAGCGTTTTTCTATTATCTTTACATTCTATCCTTTTGCATGAGTTTATATGGCATTTAATTCATATAACTTCATATAAATTCGAGACTTCATGTTTAATATTTTGATCATATCTCTTTGCCAGGACAACACTATTATTGGCACACTTGTTGTCCCACGTTGGGTGCCAAGGACTGGAATTACTATTACACCTTTTTAGTTCCCAATAATTCTGATCTTTATTATACCAGAAATGGTAAATAACATGGTTAGAATCTTAGATTTTGTTTTTTCTGTTTGATTTATAAGGTTTCTGTACGTAGGACTTGTTAGTTGATAAAATAAATAAAGCTGGTGAATTAGACGTGAAATTATACGCTTCCAAATTACTGAATTTGTTGTTATTCTGCAGCAAACGGAGAGTTGTACGATGCTAATGTGAAAGTATTTAAGTTTGATGTTACATAATACGAAACAGCGACAGCACTTTAATGCTAAAGATCGACAGCACTGCATAAGTGCAATGCTGTCGATCTTTAGTAAGCTTAACGATTCATTGTTGGATATAATAATCGCGTACTGGAGGGGAAATAATACCTGAGTGCCTTTCCAATGTCACACTTCCTGCGGTACACATCGCCAGCGATACGCACAGCGCGGGCGTAGCAGCCCTGGTCACCAGCCGTAGCTGCTAGGCGTAACGCTTCCTGAAAATTAACACCAGCATCAACTTCGTACTGCTGGGAAGAAGTTCCTCTTCGAAAGAGCTGCGGTGCTGCACAGGAGCACACATGTACTACAGATGGCCATATTAGAGGTTTCAGTAGGTAACAGGTACAGTCGCCCAACATCAACCGTTGGGCTTCGGCCCGCCAGGCATAACACCCGCCTGGTTGAAGGATCCTTCCTTTTCTATGAAGGAACATGCATGAATAACGGCGGCCCGGTGGCCTTACGCATGAATCGATTTTGAAGCAGTGGCTCGTTAAGTGTTCCTTTACAATCCTCACCGAGAAGTGCCTGGGGGGGCGACCTTTTTACAGTTGCCTTCCCTCCGCTAGATGGGGTGACCACTTTACAGTCATCCCTTCCCAGATGTGCCTAAAGGCGTGGCACCAATGGGCGGCTCTTGTGTGATCTTACGAGGACCTGGAGTCCCCTTCGGTGCCGAAGATGACCGCTCCAGTGGTTTTAGCCAGTAGGAGTCCGGCATACCCCTTCGCGAGGTGAAGGAAAGTTCATGAAGAATTTCCACTGGGCAGCAATAAAAAAAAGGCATAACACCAGCCTGGTTGGAGGACCTTTCTTCCTTTTCTATGGAGGAACACCACAGTGATGCATAACGGCGCCCCGGTGGCCTCACGCACGAATCGATCTGCAAGCAGCTCGTGCAGTGTGTGCTTACGTTGCAGTAGTCGTGCGCGTCGCCCAGCTCGCCGCGCGCGCGTGTTGAGGTCGGCGGCGCGGGCCAGCTCGTGCAGTGTGTGCTTACGTTGCAGTAGTCGTGCGCGTCGCCCAGCTCGCCGCGCGCGCGTGTTGAGGTCGGCGGCGCGGGCCAGCTCGTGCAGTGTGTGCTTACGTTGCAGTAGTCGTGCGCGTCGCCCAGCTCGCCGCGCGCGCGTGTTGAGGTCGGCGGCGCGGGCCAGCTCGTGCAGTGTGTGCTTACGTTGCAGTAGTCGTGCGCGTCGCCCAGCTCGCCGCGCGCGCGTGTTGAGGTCGGCGGCGCGGGCCAGCTCGTGCAGTGTGTGCTTACGTTGCAGTAGTCGTGCGCGTCGCCCAGCTCGCCGCGCGCGCGTGTTGAGGTCGGCGGCGCGGGCCAGCTCGTGCAGTGTGTGCTTACGTTGCAGTAGTCGTGCGCGTCGCCCAGCTCGCCGCGCGCGCGTGTTGAGGTCGGCGGCGCGGGCCAGCTCGTGCAGTGTGTGCTTACGTTGCAGTAGTCGTGCGCGTCGCCCAGCTCGCCGCGCGCGCGTGTTGAGGTCGGCGGCGCGGGCCAGCTCGTGCAGTGTGTGCTTACGTTGCAGTAGTCGTGCGCGTCGCCCAGCTCGCCGCGCGCGCGTGTTGAGGTCGGCGGCGCGGGCCAGCTCGTGCAGTGTGTGCTTACGTTGCAGTAGTCGTGCGCGTCGCCCAGCTCGCCGCGCGCGCGTGTTGAGGTCGGCGGCGCGGGCCAGCTCGTGCAGTGTGTGCTTACGTTGCAGTAGTCGTGCGCGTCGCCCAGCTCGCCGCGCGCGCGTGTTGAGGTCGGCGGCGCGGGCCAGCTCGTGCAGTGTGTGCTTACGTTGCAGTAGTCGTGCGCGTCGCCCAGCTCGCCGCGCGCGCGCAGCGCGGCCGCCATCTGCAGCAGCGCGGCGCGGTGCGCGCGCGTGTTGAGGTCGGCGGCGCGGGCCAGCTCGTGCAGTGTGTGCTTACGTTGCAGTAGTCGTGCGCGTCGCCCAGCTCGCCGCGCGCGCGTGTTGAGGTCGGCGGCGCGGGCCAGCTCGTGCAGTGTGTGCTTACGTTGCAGTAGTCGTGCGCGTCGCCCAGCTCGCCGCGCGCGCGTGTTGAGGTCGGCGGCGCGGGCCAGCTCGTGCAGTGTGTGCTTACGTTGCAGTAGTCGTGCGCGTCGCCCAGCTCGCCGCGCGCGCGTGTTGAGGTCGGCGGCGCGGGCCAGCTCGTGCAGTGTGTGCTTACGTTGCAGTAGTCGTGCGCGTCGCCCAGCTCGCCGCGCGCGCGCAGCGCGGCCGCCATCTGCAGCAGCGCGGCGCGGTGCGCGCGCGTGTTGAGGTCGGCGGCGCGGGCCAGCTCGTGCAGTGTGTGCTTACGTTGCAGTAGTCGTGCGCGTCGCCCAGCTCGCCGCGCGCGCGTGTTGAGGTCGGCGGCGCGGGCCAGCTCGTGCAGTGTGTGCTTACGTTGCAGTAGTCGTGCGCGTCGCCCAGCTCGCCGCGCGCGCGCAGCGCGGCCGCCATCTGCAGCAGCGCGGCGCGGTGCGCGCGCGTGTTGAGGTCGGCGGCGCGGGCCAGCTCGTGCAGTGTGTGCTTACGTTGCAGTAGTCGTGCGCGTCGCCCAGCTCGCCGCGCGCGCGTGTTGAGGTCGGCGGCGCGGGCCAGCTCGTGCAGTGTGTGCTTACGTTGCAGTAGTCGTGCGCGTCGCCCAGCTCGCCGCGCGCGCGCAGCGCGGCCGCCATCTGCAGCAGCGCGGCGCGGTGCGCGCGCGTGTTGAGGTCGGCGGCGCGGGCCAGCTCGTGCAGTGTGTGCTTACGTTGCAGTAGTCGTGCGCGTCGCCCAGCTCGCCGCGCGCGCGTGTTGAGGTCGGCGGCGCGGGCCAGCTCGTGCAGTGTGTGCTTACGTTGCAGTAGTCGTGCGCGTCGCCCAGCTCGCCGCGCGCGCGCAGCGCGGCCGCCATCTGCAGCAGCGCGGCGCGGTGCGCGCGCGTGTTGAGGTCGGCGGCGCGGGCCAGCTCGTGCAGTGTGTGCTTACGTTGCAGTAGTCGTGCGCGTCGCCCAGCTCGCCGCGCGCGCGCAGCGCGGCCGCCATCTGCAGCAGCGCGGCGCGGTGCGCGCGCGTGTTGAGGTCGGCGGCGCGGGCCAGCTCGTGCAGTGTGTGCTTACGTTGCAGTAGTCGTGCGCGTCGCCCAGCTCGCCGCGCGCGCGTGTTGAGGTCGGCGGCGCGGGCCAGCTCGTGCAGTGTGTGCTTACGTTGCAGTAGTCGTGCGCGTCGCCCAGCTCGCCGCGCGCGCGTGTTGAGGTCGGCGGCGCGGGCCAGCTCGTGCAGTGTGTGCTTACGTTGCAGTAGTCGTGCGCGTCGCCCAGCTCGCCGCGCGCGCGTGTTGAGGTCGGCGGCGCGGGCCAGCTCGTGCAGTGTGTGCTTACGTTGCAGTAGTCGTGCGCGTCGCCCAGCTCGCCGCGCGCGCGTGTTGAGGTCGGCGGCGCGGGCCAGCTCGTGCAGTGTGTGCTTACGTTGCAGTAGTCGTGCGCGTCGCCCAGCTCGCCGCGCGCGCGTGTTGAGGTCGGCGGCGCGGGCCAGCTCGTGCAGTGTGTGCTTACGTTGCAGTAGTCGTGCGCGTCGCCCAGCTCGCCGCGCGCGCGTGTTGAGGTCGGCGGCGCGGGCCAGCTCGTGCAGTGTGTGCTTACGTTGCAGTAGTCGTGCGCGTCGCCCAGCTCGCCGCGCGCGCGTGTTGAGGTCGGCGGCGCGGGCCAGCTCGTGCAGTGTGTGCTTACGTTGCAGTAGTCGTGCGCGTCGCCCAGCTCGCCGCGCGCGCGCAGCGCGGCCGCCATCTGCAGCAGCGCGGCGCGGTGCGCGCGCGTGTTGAGGTCGGCGGCGCGGGCCAGCTCGTGCAGTGTGTGCTTACGTTGCAGTAGTCGTGCGCGTCGCCCAGCTCGCCGCGCGCGCGCAGCGCGGCCGCCATCTGCAGCAGCGCGGCGCGGTGCGCGCGCGTGTTGAGGTCGGCGGCGCGCGGCCCGCGCCCCGCGTCGCACGCGCGCGCCGCGCACGCCACGGCGCGCTCCGCGTCGCGCAGGCGCCGCCACAGCTCCGACAGCCCCACGTACACCTAGAAAGAAGAAAGAAAGAAAGAAAGAAAATAAGTTTATTAAACAACACATACCACAAAGAAGTTAGAACACAAGAGAAAATACATCAAATAAACACTGAATAGTTACAACATAACATTGGTCGTGTACGCAGAGTACGCAGAGATGACACACAACAACAGTCCGTCGCTCCCCGGACTCGATTTTCGCACAGGTAGCAATGGTGCCGGCCGGCACTATTAGCTAAACACGGCGACGGCAGCTGTCGCGCATCTAAGATAATTTGCCTCGACCATGGTCTGTTCAGTGTTCCATTATTCTTTTAATCCTTATTTTTGAATTCAAATGAATTGGTAATGGTATATTGGTATTATGATATTTTTTATTTTTGTTACTTTAAATACTTCTTAATTTTAATGATATTTTTGTTACCTATTTAAATACCTTGTAATTTTATTGAATACTAGCTGGGACCCGCGGTTTCACCCGCGTTTAATTTAAAACAAATTTGGAGTACTTCGACATAGACACTTGACATAGAACATATATATTGGAAATCAAGGTTTTGATTTTTTTGTGCGGAACCCTAATTACTTTTCTAAAATTAAAGTAGCCTAAGTTATTCCTTGTAACATCAGCTATCTGCTAGTGAAAGTCCCGTCATAATCGGTCCAGCCGTTTCGGAGATTACCCGGAACAAACAGACAGACAGACAGACAAAAAATTTAAAAATAGTTTTTTTGTTATGTTTACCGTATATACTTGAATATGTATTTAGTAAAAAGCTGTTATTTTGACATTACAAACAGACACTTCAATTTTATTTATTTGTATAGATAGTAAAGACAGTATATGTAATTGTTACTGTATGCCTAAGAGGCGGGACATAGCTGATCACTGTATTATAACAACATCTGTATTATGTACGTACCTATGATCCACAATAAAGAATATGAATATGAAAAAGAATTCCCAGTGGAAAAGAGCCTGAAGTTGATAACCGAAGATGCAATTTTTAGTTCATTGATCGTCCGACAGACTGTGCGTGAGCGATCTTCACCTGTTTAATCGCTATCTGCAATTACCAAAATGACGTTGAAAAACGGCGTCTGCGCGATTTACGCCTGTCGCAAAGCGTCTGCGACATACGTAGCCTGCCGATCATACCATATATCGGCGGCGTACAGTGATAACTTCTGGGCAAGCCGAAGCCTCACTTGCAATGATAGACAAGTGGTGCAATAAACGTAATTTTACAGGAGAAGAGAAAAACTGCCTGGTGAAAAAAAATCCGTAGACGAACTAAAGTTGCCGACATAGGTGAAAGGATTAGTAAACTGAAGTGACAATGGGCGGGGCAAATTGCTCGTAGAACTGATGGCCGTTGGGGCACAAAGGTTCTCGAGTGGAGGCCGCGCACCGGAAAACGCAGCGTGGGACGACCACAACGATGTGGACAGACGACCTGATGAAGGTCGCTGGGAGTTGTTGGATGCGGGCGGCATGTGACCGCTCGTTATGGAAATCTATGGAAGAGATCTTTGTTCAGCAATCTTTTGGCTGATATGATGATGAAAATGAAAATATTGTCTGGTTATTTCCGAGTTTCTCAATAACATCATAGGTAGGTAGTAGAAGCATCTTAGAGCTGTGTACGTTCGTTCTAAATATGCATTACAAGGTTTTTTACCCAACAAATGAATAAAAGAAAAACATTAAATTTGTGCTATCCAAGGTTTTCACTGCACGACGACGATATGAACTTTTATCCTCCCAAAGATTGGCTGTTCTACTCGACTACTCAATTTATTCACATCAAAGACGATCAGTTTGATAATTGACAAATAATAATTAGTCAAATTCGGACATTCCGCAGCTCTCGTTCTTCACGTCACTTTAACGCTACCGCTATCGCGGACGGCTGGCGCGGCACAGTTGATATATTATTTCGAACAGTTTGTAGGTGGCTGGTTGTACATAAAAAAATGGTCGCTGACCTGTGACCACTTTACCGTTTAAAGAAACTGCCACGTAGCCATTAGCTAAGGAGACGACTGCGGCGCCATGCCATAGTGGTGTAGACAAGCTCTAACATCTTCGAGGTCTCCAATAGAAATGAGCGTACCACAGGGTTCAAATCTAGGCCCTTTTATTTGCACTCAATAGGAAGCAAAATGAAGTAGTACACGTCACTGAACTTCCATTCTTATCATCTCTTCTCATATCTTCTAGGTCTAAATGATTTCATGTAAATAAATTCTTATTAAATCCCAATAAAACAAAGAATTTCAAGTTTTCATTGCCAAACGTACAGATTTAAGTCGGATGTGCAATATTTCTTGAAGTTTTTATTCTTTGTATTCTTTATATCTCTCGATACAACTGTTGATCATGTAGTTGAAAAGTTTTTCATTGTATAGAGCTGTTTTAAATCATTCGTAATCTTAGATTTATGAATAACCTATAAAAAAGTAAAATTATCAGCCTAGTCTTTCGACATTTCTTCTCAAAGGTTGTCATGTAGCGAAATGCCCTCCGTTGTTTCAACATGGCTTGAACAAGAGTCTGTTAGGGCCATATTACTGAATAAATGAGAAATTATTTTGAGAGTTGGGACAGTACCACTGAACCCTGAACGCACCTGTAGTAGTAAAGTGTTATCATTCTGCGCCTGTGCCACAGCCAGCGCCTTCTGAAAGGCATCCATAGCCTTGGAGAAGGCACCTAGCTCCAAGCTGACAGCTGCCACTGTAAGATGGACACATCCTGCCGTTGAACCTCCCCCGCAGTCGTTGTAGAGAGCTTGTCTTGCGTAAGAGAGGGCTCTGGAAGAAGAAACGGACGTAGGTTTACGGTATGACAGATCAAGGTGTAAGAACGTGTAAGATGCTATGTCGAAGTAATGTGCGAAGTGTCCTTCTGTGAGGGCATCTTGCTCTAGAAGGAGACCGCAGAGTGGGGTAGTGAAAGAGTCGATTCCACTCGCAGAAGGTGGAGAGTGCGCCAGGGTAACAACCGCCCTGACGCCCATGTTCAACATCGGAGGCTTCAGGGGTAGCGGGTGCGCAGATGTAAGAACGGTGGCACGCATGACGAGTAGTGCCGCCGTGTGCGCAGCACAGCACACAGTGAAGCATCTATCCTAACGCAATTTTGAATGTAATGCAATGTAAAAAATAAGTTCTGCTCAGTTCACGGATGAAGGCCATCGCTCATCATCATATCGGCCATTTATACGTCCACTGCTGAACAAAGGCCTCCCCCATAGATTTTAACAACTGTGTCATATGGCTACCGTTTCACAGAAGGGACGCTGCTCCGTCCCTCTGGTTCAGATTCCCTTAGTCGCCTTTTACGACATCCACGGGAGGAGATGGAGTGGTGCTATATTCTTAATCCGGACACCACACGCAGTGGCATAATAATATTACACATTATATAAACTTTAAAATTTTATAAACACCGGGCTCAAAAAAACTTGCAATATTATTAAAGTAACAGGATACCTAATTTTGAATCAATCAGACCTGTCGAAGAGCTGATGATCTTCAAACGGCTGAACAGATTTTTTTAAGTCATAGCTAAGAACACTCTCGCTCAAATCACCTTTCAAACATAAAAAATTAAATCCGAATCGGTTCATCCATTTGGGAGTTACGATGACACAGACAGATACACACGTTAAACTTTTAACACCCCTCTGTTTGCGTCGGGGGTTGAAAACACAAGTTTGCTGGAGTTGTAGTCGTCACTCTCGCACAGTCTTATTTGCGATAGCTTTGCTCTGATTGGCCATTGTAAATAGTTTACTCATCTGACTACCGATACTTTAACATCTAAAATTGTACATATAATTAGGCATAAGTTTCTGAATAAATTACGAATAGCACCAATCCATCTCATCCCGTGGGTGTCGTAAAAGGCGACTAAGGGATTAGCCGGAGGATGGGCAGCAGCGTCCTTCGAATACATTAACAACTCAACTGCGATCGCCAACCCGCCCGCCAAGCATGGCGATAAAGGCGAAACCCCTCAATGAGCACACAACACACTAATATCGGTTGATGTGGTGATCTTTGAGGGAGGCCTGTATCCAGCAGTGGACTTTATTCGGCCTAAATGATGATGATGACACTTGACTACTAGTTTGGTTTATTTATCACACCAAGTCCCTAGTCGCTACATTTGTAATTATGTTTTTTTACCTGTCAAGTCCTCCCAAGGTCTGATGTGCTCTAGCCAAGTTCAGGTAAGCTTCAGCCCTCATCGGCGCGGAGTCTAGCTCCTCAGATATTCCGAGCTGACGGTTAGCAAACTCCAAGGATTCTCTGCAAACATACAATTATAATGTTAACTTTTTCATCATCATATCAACCAAAGGACGTCCACTTGTTACCGAAGACAAACGTAACCGATCAAATTATACACCGCGCTTCTGACGTCACCGGGTATTGTCGGCGCCTTTTTCTTCGGACACAATTCATCATCATTTCGGCCAGATAAAGTCCACTGCTGGACATAGGCCTCCCCCAAAGATCACTACAACGACCGATATGGGTGTGTTGTGTGCTCATTGGGGGGTTTTGCCATAATCGACACGCTTGGCTGGCGGGTTGGCGATCGCAGTTGAGTTGTTAATGTACTCGAAGGACGCTGCTGCCCATCCTCCGGCTAATCCCAAAGTCGCCTTTTACGACACCCAAGGGATGAGATGGGTTGGTGCTATTCGTAGCCGGCACCACACACAATTATAATAAGCTAACTATATTACATTACTGCATTTAGCTATCTAATAAGTTATGCTATGTGGTCCCTAGGACAGTCCACAATCGACAGGTGCGTGCAGGTCGGCTATTTTCGGTGGACACTTGTCAGTCTAACTCGGGGCTGCGTTCACCTGTTCGCAGAATGCTTGATTCCTACAATAAGTCTTTTGAACATGTAGACATCTTTGCATGCTCCCCATACAGGTTCCAGGATCTTATACTTAGGACACTCTCCTTATGATCTGCTTTGTATGAATTTCTAAAACACTTTTACATATATGAATTCTGTTTCTGTTAGATAAGTATTTGTGCTTTGTAGTATTTTCATTTTTTTATTATTAAAAATAATTTAAAATAATTATAAAAATATTATTAAAAATGTACCATACATATTTATAACCCCAATGATTACTCCACTACTATGTAATTTACAGTTTATGTGTGAACAGCGCTGTGGGCTACAATATTGTTTAAATGTTTCGTGTAAAGTTATTTTCTAATAATTTATATTGTAGCTATTTGTTGTTCCATTTTCATAAATATAAATAAAATAAAAAATTTATATCTTAACGGTTTTTGTGAAATTCTAATTATATTCATCAACCAAGAAAGGCTTATATCATAAGAGTTTCCCGACATACACACATATCTCACTGCTAAACAAAGCTCTCCCCTATGGATTTCCACAACGACCGGTTACATGCCACCCGCATCCAACGACTTGCCTGCTTGGTCACCAGGTCGCCTGTCCACCTCGTTGGAGATGGTCCCACGCTGCGTTTTCTGCTGCGCGGTCCTTTTTACCCCAACGGGCATCAGTTCTACGAGCAATGTGCCCCGCCCTATGTTGCCAACATTAGTTCTTCTACGGATTTCCTCATTCATTCTTATTCGATCTCGCAGAGAAATACCAAGCATATCTCTCTCCATAGTTCTTGGTTCATGTCTTTTACAGGCGAAATGTGATTCCTCACTGACTAGACAACGAAAATGTATTTTTAGACAAATCCCGTACTCGTATTTTGTATTATACCTTTTACACACGGCGTCTCTATTCTTTCGTTTCTTTGTGGTGGTGTGATTAAGAATGTAGCACCACACCGTCCGACCAAGCAAGGCAACCGGCAAGGGGTTGTCAAGCGTGGAGTATTTAAATATCACGTTGTCGACCGACTACTGAAACTAATCTTGCTATGGGTATGAGAGTTCCACTTATTTATCTGTAACTAACGTCACGTCGTAACTAGATCATTATCATCATCATAAGAACGTCCACTGCTGAACAAAGGCCTCCCCTATAGATTTCGACAATGGCCGGTTACATGCCGCCCGCGACTTCCAGCGACCTTCATCGTCCGTCCATCTCTTCGGAGGCAAACCCACAATGCGTTTACCGTTTATTAAAATAAAAATAATCAATTGTAGTGATCATTAAGAGGTACACAGTAGGACTTATACGAGGTCGGTTTGATAAGTCCATGACTTTGGAAAGAAGAAACACTCTTTTTACATATACAATTTTTATTTTTCTACATAATATCCTTTCAACTCCACGCACTTAGGCCAGCGATGTTCCAACCTCTTCAACCCATCAAAAAAATATTTTTTGTCAAACCCTGAAAAATAGGCCTCAGATTCGGCTCTTCGTTTGACGAAAATCTTTGCCCGCCAAGCCATTTCTTCATGTTTGGAAAGAGGAAAAAATCACAGGGGGCTAAATCTGGCGAATACGGAGGGTGTGGCAATAATTCGTATCTTAATTCGACAATTTTTGATGTTGCGATTGCAGACGAGTGGGCCGGTGCATTATCCTGATGAAATAGAATTTTTTTCTTTGCTAGATGCGGTCGTTTCTTGATCAACTTTTTATTGAATCTATCTAACAATGCAGCATAGTAAGCTCCGGTTATTGTCTTGCCTTTATCCAAAAAATCGATGTAAATAACCCCTTGGCTGTCCCAAAAGACTGTGGCCATCACTTTACCAGCCGAGCAAACAGTTTTTGCCCTCTTTGGGGCACGTTCCCCGGTAGAAGTCCATTGCTTCGACTGTTGCTTAGTCTCTGGTGTATAATGATGGACCCACGTTTCGTCAACTGCGGCCTAAAAAGGCCGCTTTAGGTGAATCATAATATGGATTACATTAGAAATCACAAAATGGTCACGTTAATAGTCAGTTATGATTAAGTGACCATTTGGTGATTTCTTAATGTGAATCGTATTGAGATCATTATTATGCCTTATAAATAAAACATAATACGGTCTTTTTAGGCCTTCTGGACCATTTGGTGCTATTTAATGTAATTCATATTATGATTCTGCTAAAGCGGCCTTTTTAGGCCCCCTGTTATGTACCGACGCATAAACTCACTCGGATTGCGATTATACATGGCTAGGCATTCCTCAGAAGCTGTTACACGATTTCGTTTCTGGTCGACTGTTAGTAAACGCGGCACCCATCTTGCAGAAAGCTTTTTCATGCCCAGAATATCATGCAAAATATAAAAAACTCGTTCAGTCGAGATGTGCACAGCATCACTTATTTCGCGTATCTTCACTCGACGGTCTGCCAAAACAATATCATGTATTTTATTAACCATGCCCTCCGTAGTGACCTCAATCGGCCTTCCTGGGCGCTCCGCGTCATTAGTGGTAGTACGTCCACAACGAAATTCAGTGAACCACTTATGTACCATCCCATTTTAATTAGCATTCGAAACTCGCTTTTCTCAATTTTTAAAGAATACTTAGAAGTCGCCTTACTATTTTGTTTCTAAAAAGCTTGTTTTCGCGCCCAATTTGAAAAAAGAACGGCATGCGCTTCGTAGTGCGTTTCCAAATATGAGACAGAAAAAATTTATTATAAAAGTTTTAATTCAACCTTAAAGTCATTGAGTTGCCAAACTGCCTTCGTACGTCTGTTTGTGAAATCCATCTATTTGAACCGGAATTCTTAAGCCTCAAATAATCATGTTCAAGCACAAGTATATAAATCAGGTTCATCATCATTATCATTTCAGCCGCAAAACGTCCACTGCTGGACATAGGGCTCCCCCGAAGATCACCAGAACGACCGGTGTAAGTTTTGCTGTTTACTCATTGAGGCGGGTTTTGCCATAATCCCCACGCCTGACAGACGGCTACGCGATCGCAGTTGAGTTTTAAAATGTACTCGGAAGACACTGTTCCAATCCTCCGGATAATCCCAGTCGTCTTTTAGGACACCCACGGGATGAGATGGAGTGGCGGTATTTTTTAGCACCACACGGAGTTTTGCAGAGAGTAAATCAGGGTAATTAAATCAAATCGGCTTGATTAGCCAACATTGCAAACTGTCAAATCGAAAAAACTACAAATCTAAACATTTTTGGCACGGCACCAAATAAAAACTGATACAATATTAAATGGGACATTTCTTTTGAAAACTTGCCAAACGATAGTTTTAGTGTTTCAGAATTTATTGAAATGTTGACCTAACATTGTGTGGCCGAATGCGGATGTTTCATTAAATATGCAAATGGAATAATAAAGCACTTTATAACGAATCACATCGCGTACAGTGTACACTATACATTTTAGTATTTCTTTAACGTTTAGAATACTTTGCACTGCTTGAGGTCGCTTGCCGAAATTAATAATCAATCTAAACCAAACTCTTTGTATTTGGAATTAGGGATTTGTCTGTTTATTATGTTTATTGTTACTATATTTAATGTGATCCTAACACAAAAACAGATGAAGTTCAAAATCTTAAATCTAAAGATTTTGGATTAGATTGAATGTTAAGTTCGGCCGTAAGGTGACGGGCGTCCTTAGAGATTTTAAAAGTTATTAATTTTATCTACCGTACAATTTTAAACAAACATTTCTATGCACGCAGTAATCACTCACAGTGTCTTGACGTTTTCAGTGTGGCTTTGGACTCTATTATTTTAATGACAGAATTCCAAGATGGTGGTACCTGCCAACCATATACCATTTACCTATATATAAAATCTGTAATGACGCCTGTCACCTTAGTCATCCTGTGACCACAAACACTGCAGTGTTCTAAACGTTAGCAAAAACAAAAATCAATAATACACGCGATTTAATCCGTTTAAAATTGTTTTATTATAATTAGTCAGTCGTCAATGCCTCGTGTCTTTTTTTTTGGGACAAGCCCACCACACATCCCCAACCACTGCAACTCCTGTAAGCCAAGATCTACAATGGCGACCAACGAAAAGAACACCGACCAATGAAGGTCGGTGTGTCCCAGAGAAATGAATAACTGTCTTGGAACCCGCAACGAAATTAATCAGAAAATAAGAAGGAGGAGTAGGAAAGAATATACGTTCCACTTCTTCACTGCCTCGTGTCTGTTAGAAGCACGCTGAGGCCAGATGATGAGATTGACGTTTACAGAGACTGGATGTTATGTGTTTGGCGACTCTTACCTGTACTTCCCAAAGTCCATGTATGCCTGGTATAGGTGTCCCAAAAGCGCGAACTTGTCGCTTCTATGTCGCACACCGCGGAGCGCTGAGAGCCACACTTTCACTGCGAGCCGTTGCTCGTTCTGACCGTAGAGTCGGACACCTCGCTCGATCTGAAAATGAAATGTTGTGGTTAGGATTGAAAAGAACGATTTTTTGCATTGTAGAAGACAAAACTTGACAAATTGAAAAAGTGTAAATACGTGCATTAATATAATAACAATATCCGATATGGTTTCTAATTTCAATTTTGAATTGGAGTATAGTAATATTTCTGAAATTCTCCAGCCTACCAAACGGGTAAATGAACTTCTACAGACATGTCTGTAGTGTCTAATTTAGTTTATGTTAAAAAAATACCAGTAGATAGTCAACATGTAGAGTTAGTTATGCCAATACCTTTTTGTTACGGAAAAAAGGGACTAAACAATTAAGTCACAACATAGCCAATTATATAACTGCTACGGGCTGTGAGCACGCTAGTTTTCTTCACCCCTCAACAATACAAACGATGAAACTGTACTTGATGATCAAACTTTAGGTCATTATATACATTATTTTCTGTATTTATCTTCATAATCACATTAGTTTAAAATAGTTGTTTAAAGACACTAGAGGGCTCTTGACATAACGCCCTATTCACCGTTTACGACATCCAGATCCAAGAGACGATAAGGCGTGGCTGATCCCATACAGGAACTCATACATCTACGTACTTAGTGGTTTCCGATATACATACAGAGTTTCGTTAGAATATGGTGAGCTGAGCTACGTTGATGCATGCATCATGCTCGTGAACAAGTGCCGTCAGTTGGGATTGGTCAGCTTAATGCTGCATAACAATTTAATAAATATTACAATCCGGCTTGTTTAGTGCTGACTTTTTAAGAAGTTAAGACTTTTTTCTCCTACATTGTCCTCCCATAACCGAGAAAATTCGAAAACAATGTATTCAGTTCGAGTTAAATAGGTAACATATTATGATTTAGAAACAGTAACCATGGACTACTATTTGCTCGTTCTTCTCCATAGGAAATCTACGTTGGAACTATGTATATATATATATATATTGATCTATTTGGAACGCAACAACTAAATTCTGACTATTTATAAGTGTCTGTTCTGGTTCTACCTACATGAATAAAAATGTTTTTATCTTTAGTTTTTTTCTTATCTAATCTTATCATAATTATGCCACCAGGTTCACTACTGATTCGCATAAAATGTAATGTCATAGTTGATTATGCCATAGTTTCAGTTATTCTAATAATCGTCACGCATAATATCAATTCTGCATAGATGTCTAGGCATATTTTTTACCATAATTTCTGTTAACATAACGATTTAGAAGAATAATTTATTCTAGAGCATAACATTGTTTAAGCATCAGAATATTAAATCATAATATGCATCGGCATACAGATAATACGCCGGAATAATTAACACCTTACTTAATAAGTCACTATTGCACATTGTTTACAAATAAACATGTTCCTGGCTTAGGGTAAGCCCAAAAGCCACCCCGGCCGCACCTTAACCTGCTGCTACAGTGTAGTCCATACTCAAGTTATATTGCATTAATCAACTAATCTGTGTTTATTTTCATTAGTTATATTCAACATAAAATAAATGACTACACCCAATTATGCCTTTTGATATTTATATATAACTCAAAATTAGACCGAAAATATAGCCCAAATTATAGTCATGCCTATCTAAACAGTATGCCAAAAGTATTACGTTAAAGTTATTATGCCACTAAAAGTTATGTTTAACTCCATTATGCCTAAAAAGATATTTAAAAATATGCGTATCAAAGAAATCCCCTTTTCCAGTTACCCAACGCCGAGGACTGAATTATTGTCTATCTGAACATATATTTGAACATCATTAGGCATCTACCTTTCTCCTGGCCAGGTACTGGTCGAGCCGTGACCGGCACGCTCGGAAGCAGTCGAGGAGGCCTGCCGTTGAGGGCCGGTGTGCTGGCCCAAAGCGAGAGCCCCAGCGTAGCGTACCATTGCGGGCTTCCCCACCCCCACTGCGGTAATCCTCGGAGAACGGATATACTTCTGCAAAAGCAAAGATCATCATGATCATTATCATATAAGCCAAAGGACGTCCATTGCTCAACAAAAACCTCCCCCACGAATTTTCACAACGACCGGTGTTATGCCGTGTGTTGTCACTTTGGGGGGAATTTGCCAGTACTCATCACACTTGGCAGGCGGGTTGGTAAGCACAGTATGGCTTTTGTTCCACGGAATTTACAACATCGACGGTAATAGATGAAATGGTGCTGTATTCTTAATCCAGACACCGTACGGAATAGCAATAATAAAAACCAAAGATACTTTATATTTTCTTAGATATTAGAGAAGATAAAAGAACGAAAACAATTTTATCAACAGGCACAGGCAATTACCAATAACATAAAGTAAAAAATTATAGCAAAATTATGGGAACCTGGACGAGGCCAGAAAGGCCCGTATCTCAACATAATGCTGCGACATTTAAATAAAAAACAAAACGCCACAGCGATGTTTTTCAGATAGGAACAAGGCAGTTGAGTTGCCACGAGCGGTTACGACACAAATCAATAAATAAGTTAATTAAAAGATATTATCGAAGGGTTTATTATTATTATTTATTATCCAAATGCGCACCAGGAGTTTAATTAGACAACAGTCTTTTTCAAAACGGCGTACAATACACTAGCTGCCGCCCGCAGATTTCCCGGCGTTGTATTAAAATTTAATTATTTAAATTTAATCGTACCGCCAATAAAAGGAAATCATAGAAAGCATAGTAGATCCTATTTAACAATACAGTTTTGTATACCACATTTCTTTCCTTCCTTTGCCAGGACATAGAGAATGTTTTTGTGGCTAGAAATATAGGAGTAGATAAAAAAATGTTGGATTTAATACAACGCATAATTAACGTAATTTAAGCGATACCTAGTGATAATTTCTTAACCTTAATAGGTCTCCCTGGAAAACAAAGCAATTTTTTGCATTAAAAAGGTATCCTACGTACTTTTCCGGGTTGTGTTTATGTTCTGTGCAATTTCAATGAAATCGGTTCAGTAGTTGAGGTGTCAAAGAGTAACAAACTAACAGTCACACTTTTGGTTTTATAATATTAGTATGGACTAGCTGGGACCCGCGGTTTCACCCGCGTTGAATTTAAAAGAAATTTAGAGTACCTACACACTTGACGTAGAATATGTTGGATTTCAAGGGATTTTTTGCGCGGAACCCTCATTCTTTTTCTAAAATTAAAGTAGCCTAAGTAAATAACTTTTAAAAATCTGTAACGACGCCTGTCACCTCAGGCATCCTGCGACCACGAACCCTGCAAAGTGTTTGAAACGTCAGGAAAAACAAAAATATACGCGAAGTTATTCCTTATAATATCAGCTATCTGCCAGTGAAAGTCCCGTCAAAATCGGTCCTGCATTTTCGGAGATTACCCGGAACAAACAGACAGACAGACAGACAAAAAATTACAAATTGCATTTTTGCTGTGGGTACCGCATATACTTTCATATGCATTTAGTAAAAAGCTGTTATTTTGACATTACAAACAGAGACTTCAATTATATTTATTTGTAGTATAGATTATTACAATGAATAAGCTCGATGGAGTGGTTGATATAGTACCTTGTTGCTCATCGAGGTGGTGTCTGGATGGGTCAGGTGAGCTCAGCAGACGTGTCGCCGACAACTGGTGCGCCGGCACCCCGCTGAAACACAAAGCGCAATAGGGTCTTCGGACCGCTAGGACAGGTGACAGGACAGATTTCTACCCCCAGGAAGACAGCGGTGTGCATGTGGTCACGTACCGCTGTGTATGATCTCCTTAACAATCCCCTCGAGAGAAGCTTGGGGGGTGGCCTCTTTACATTCGCCTTCCCTCCGCTAGAGGGGATGACCGCCTTACAGTCATCCCCTCCGAGATGTGCCTAAAGGCGTGGCACCAAATGGCTCTAGATGGAGATCTTTCGAGTTCCTGGAGCCTCCCTTCGGTGCCGACGATGATAACTCCGGTGGTTTTAGCCGGTATGAGTCCAGCATGCCCCTTCGCCCTTTCCCGGGGCGAAGGAAGTAAATGAGGTATTTCCACCGGGTAAATAAAAAATAATAATAAAAAGGATAGATTTCTAAAGCAAAACTTTATGCTAAAACTGGCCTGTGGGAGTCCTCGCAGGAGTAGGTGATACCGTGTGTAACCTCTAAGTCAGATCGGTAGTGCAATAATCTTATGTTTATACCTTCAACATAAATCCTGCTGGGATGTGCGCTCATCATCATCATCATCACATCTGCCTGTAAACATCTACTGCTGAATATGAACATTCCGTGTGGTGACAGGACTCCGTGTGGTGTCCATATTAAGGATATAGCTCCACTCTATCTTTTCCCGTGGATGTCGTTAAGGCGATCAAGGGACTCTAAGCCGGATGGGCAGCAGCGCCACTTCTGTGGAGCAGCAGCCATTCTGCGCTCATCCCAAGAGTGGTGGTTAATGGCAAATTCCATTAAAAATTAGTACACAGGGCATGTAGCCGGCGGCTGTGGAAATCTATGGGAGAGAACTTTGTTCACCAGTGGATGTACTTTGACTGACATGATTGAACATGAGCCTCCACATGATCACTACAATGAGTGGAGATAGGGGATATTGCCATGATCACCACATTTGGTAGTATTGCTGATTCATCATTTCGGCCGAATAAAGTCCACTGCTGGACACAGGCCTCCCCCATAGATCACCACAATTACCGATATGGGTGTGTTGTGTGCTCATTGGGGGGTTTTGCCATAATCGCCACGCTTGGCAGGCGGGTTGGCGATCGCAGTTGGGTTGTTAATGTACTCGAATGACGCTGCTGCCCATCCTCCGGCTAATCCCATAGTCGCCTTTTACGACACCCAAGGGATGAGTTGGGTTAGTGCTATTCGTAGCCGGCACTACACAGCTATTGGTGATTGCAGTATGTTTTTATTAGCACATTTATTTATTTGAAAAACAACATCACCAACTTTACAGGCTTACCCAATGCGTTAGCGTGGTCCTTATATCTTCTATAGCCATTATATATTATATTCTATGCTATAGTTTGACAATAACATATTAGTAATGTCTTAGATTTTCGCGATTATTACACATTATAATAAAACACTTTTAAACGGATTCTATCGCGTATATTTTGATTTTTGATTTTCCTGACGTTTCGAATACTTTGCAGCATTCGTGGTCGCAGGATGACTGGAGTGGACTGAATCCTGCGACCACGAATGCTGCAAAGTATTCGAAACGTCAGGAAAATCAAAAATCAAAATATACGCGATAGAATCCGTTTAAAAGTGTTTTATAATAACATATTATTTCTAAAGTTATTTTTGTAAATTCACTCCTAGAGCAAGAAAAGATATCTACCCTGTCAGCCACTTCATTGAGTATGCGTAGGGCGCGCGTCATTGGTGCTTTGGTCAATAAGTTAGTCTTGCTGCTTGGTATCACTGACATAGGCGGATGACGTCGCCGCTTCATGTCATCCGGCACGCTAAGCTCTACTACCTTTAAAATGAGAGGATGCTGCTGCCCATCCTATTGATGTCAACCCTTAGTCGCCTTTTACGTCACCCATGACTTAAGAGAGCTGGTGGGCTGGGCTATTCTTTGCTAGGAACCTCACGGCGTGATGCACTGTGGTGATGAGAGCGCATATATCATAAACACTTAGTAACCGAGATGAGACAGCGTAATCTTTTCCGACTTTGCCTATAAGTATTCTTTTTGACGCTTAAAACCTCGATTAGATGTCTTGTTTATAAACAAAAAGATTTACAGGCATAATGGAGACGTGCTGGGGTGCAATTCCTTAAGCTCAAACATCCATACATCCTTAAATACAGAATCGAAATAACGGTGTAAAACCAATTCGGTATTCGCTGAAACATTATTGAAGCTATTCAAGGACACGTTGCAGAAGGTAAGCCATGAGGACCAGTCTTAGCGAATACGAAATTGGGTTATCGCCGTTATTTTGATTCCGTATTTAAGGATGTATGGATGTTTGATCTTAGAGAATTGTATCTCTGGAAGCGGAAGTAAGGCGTGAGTAGTTTTAGCGTTAGAGCTTACAGTAACAACAACAATTTTGCGCATTTTTGCTCAACTTTGGACTTGACGGCACGGTTGGTGCAGTGGTTGATACAGTCGGCTGCTGCGCTGCGGGTCACGGGTTCGATTCCCGCACGGAACAAATCTTTGTATGATCTGCAGGTAGTTGTTCCGGGATTGGGTGTATTGTGTGTGGAATTTATGTCTGTAAACGCACCCACGACACAGGAGAATTCCTAGTGTGGGGCAACGTTTTATAAAAAGAAAAAAAAAACTTACTCAAAAAAACAATCTCTCGGCTGTAACTATGTTGACTATTGATTTTTCTCTATTCTTATTTGTTCTTCTTAATTCTCAATGGTGTGTAGCTTGTCCACATTTACACAACTTACCCTAGGAAGTCGCGCGACTCTATCGAGTCCCATGACATGTTCCGCGGGTGTAGACGACAGCGTCACCTACTGGTTGGGTGCATCGCGCTATCTCGCTCGCTCAGCGCGCTAGCTCGCTGTGAGAGAGACAGACAGAAGTGTGTTAGATAATATCGCTGGAAGTGTGAAATGTAGTGTGTGCAATTAAGGCTGTTGTAATAAACGAGCTCTGTGTAATCGCGATCGATAGAGATATTAAGAGTTCACGATGTTTTGATTCTAGCATGGTTTTAATATAGCATAGATTAAATCTGAACTAAAATATCTAATCAATTTTTTCTGCCTATCTCTATTGAAACCGGGTGCATGTTATGTAAGACAGAGATAGTCGAATAAGTTTCCTTCCGTCAGAAATAGACCGATAATTGCAGTCATTGAATGCATATTTGATGCCTATATTCAGCAACGCAAGACCAGGGTTTCCTTAATATTTCGTATTTCACAACTTTCAGGCCGAGATATTTCATTTTTTGTTTTTATACCTTTGTCTAGCTAAAGGAAATCTCTTCCCTACTCTTTGGACGCTCTTATGGGAGGTCCAAAATCGTGAAGCGCTTGATATTAAGACTTACCTGATTAAGAGTAATTGTGATAAATGTAGGAGTCCGTATCCATTGTTATTTCACTGCTCACACTCATTTGTTACAGAGATGGAATCTGGAAGAACAGAAATAAAGCCTTAATAATAATCTAACGGGCGAAACCGACGGGCATACTTCGGCATAGACGCTTGATATAAGCATGCACAGTGTGGCTGTTCTCGGTAATGCTCGCCGACCAAACGTGTCGCACCTCCCACCCGCGCTATCACTTTGTTCTCACTAAGCGTTCTTTCTGACTTTTATCTTTTTGCTCGGCTCCTAAGAGTTGTGGCGTGATGTTATAAATAGCCCTATAACCTTCCTCAAGAATTGGGCTACCAAATGCAAAAAGAATATTTCAAATCCGACTAGTTGTTCCAATGATTAGCGCGTTCAAACAAACAAATTCTTCAGCTTTTAGCTAGACCGCACGGTTGGTGCAGTGGCCGATACAGTCGGCTGCTGCGCATCGGGTCGTCGGTTCGATTGCCGCACGGATCAAATATTTGTATGATCTGCATGTAGTGTGGAATTTGTGTTTGTAAACGCACCCACGACACAGGAGAAATCCTAGTGTGGGGCAACGTTTTAAAAAATAAAGAAGCTTTATTATATAAATCTAGATATTTTTGACGATACGGTTGGCATAGCGGTTAAGCGATTAGCTTTCTTCGCTATGTATCGTGGGTTAGCACAGAACTAATATTTGTATATGATCCACAGATAGTTGTTTCGGGTCCGGGTGTTTGAGCATGTGAGATTTATAACTGCTAACTGTAGTATGTAGGAGAAATCTGGTGTGTGGCCTGTATGGCATTGCATAGATTTTTTTGCCAGCAATACCCCTTTCTCCGTGGTAAAAATAGCACCATTTCATTTCATCCCATAGTCGCAGGTTGCCCATCGGCAGCAGCGTCCTTTGAGTACACTTGCAACGCAATATGATCGCCAACCTAGCTGCCAAGTATAGCGATTATGGTAGCAATAACTAGTTATGTAATTGCTACATATTAGCTCACATGATTACAAACCTGTTCTGTTTAACATATATAACAAAAATACCGGTTTTTGACAAATTTTCCTAATAATTGCAGCTCAATGGATATCGCAGTTTGTCGTTTATTGAGTAAAACAATTGGCACTGTTGTTACGACGTAGCTACCTCTACAAAGGGGCAGCTACATCTGCTACGCCTCCGTAGCAAGCCACGCGGTGGATCACTTTAGAACTTTTTGTGTACGTAATATATTATAGGTAATGATTGAATTTATGCCAGTTTTGGTCTAATACAAAAGTCAGGCATTTTATTTATTGAAAATGTAAAGAAAAGTTAGCTTAAGGATTTATAAGCTGTGGTGACACACGCATGTTAAATTTAACCTCTGAAAACACTAACAAAGATGGGCAAACAACGCCCTCTGAAGCGGCGGGCTTGGGAAGTCCCGTCTCTCCACCACTAAACGGGCTCAAGGTGGCAGCACACATGTGAAACGATCCGATGATACCGGAACTGCTGGGGTCGTGGCCCGTATGCAAGAGTCCCGTAACCTCAGTGCAATGTTTATGGGAACCTTGTGAGGTTTTAGCCGATAAGAGTTATGCCTCTGCACCCATCTCAGGGAAAAATGGGTCACTGAAGATATCACCAACAAAAAAATAATACAGCTGTTTTAAGTAATATTTATGTTTTATGAACACTAAAGGCCGCGTGGTGCCGGCTCAGAATACCACCACCCCATCTCCTCCCGTGGGTGTCGTAAAAGTCGACTAAGAGATTAGCCGGAGGATGGGCAGCAGCGTCCTTCGAGTACATTAACAACTCAACTGCGATCGCCAACCCGTCTGCCAAGCGTGGCGATTATGGCAAAACCCCCAATGAATCTGATTTGGCACTGTTCCGTCAAGATTTACTTATTTATTTTATGTTCGTTGTAAGTATTATATTGTATTGTTTATCGTGTTTTCCAACGTGGGCTTTTATGCCTGAATTAAATAAATAAATAACTTAACACAAATGACCATTAGCCAACGGCGATCGAATTATCGAAGTCGGATATTCATCATTTCAGGCAAAATACGTCCACTGCTGAACAAAATCCCCATAGATGATCGGTTGTATCAATTGTCATCACTTTCGGAACAATTTGCCAATACTCACCACGTTCGGCAGGTGGATTGGTGAGCGCAGAATGGCTGCTGTTCCACACAAGGGACGCTGATACCCATCCCTCTGGTTTAGAGTCCCTTAGTCACCTCTCACGACATCCACGGTAGTAGATGTGGTGCAATATTCTTAATTCTGACACCAAACCGACGGAAGAAAGATATTAAATACAATTAATAAAGGTAATTAATTCACATTCCGCATTTACTATAATTAGATACTATTATTTTGGCCCCAAATTTAGATATATCTTCCGATTTGCAGTTTGATAGGGAATGAGTTTTTAAATACGTCAATCAATACTGCTGAGCGTGCTCATCTGCTTGCTATGGGTGAATGGGAGTCGCATCTCCGGTTTCAGGCATTACCGTCGCCCAACATAGGCACTATGTTGGACGACACTACTTTTTAGCTCGCTACATGCCTACGTTTAGGTGCTCCTTGTGGTGCTTCTCATCGGTGCAACTTTGGTGAAGCTGTCGACTGCCTCGGTCACCATGGCCTGTCTTGTAGTAGGAGCACAGGCCGTATAGCACGACACGCAAATATTAATGACATTATTCGTCGAGTTCTTGTCACCTCCGGCGTGCCAGCTATATTAGAACCCAGTGGCTTGGCACGTGCTGATGGGAAGAGACCAGATGGTATGTCACTATTGTCATGGAAGCAGGGAAGGCCTCTGGTGTGGGATGCAACTTGTGTCGACACCCTCGCTCCATCCCATCTTTCAAGCTCAGCGGGCTATGCTAGCGCTGCCGCTGCAGATATTCTCAAACGGCGCAAATATAATAACCTCATTGGAAGTTGTGTTTGAGCCGTTTGGGGTCAAAACGCTTGGATCATGGGGTGCAAGTGCACGTCTGCTTTTTAAAGATATTGCCAGACGCTTGGTCGACTCTTCGCGTGACCAGAGGGCTGGCCTATTTATTGGACAAAGAATTAGCATTGCCATTCAACGTGGTAATGCTGCCAGTCTTCTGGGAACGTTACCAGTTGGCAGCGATGAGGAGTAGTACTTTGACGGCTAAATGCGCTCCCTTACTTATAGTTTTATTTATAACATATATTGTGTAGTCTAGTTATATAGTAGTATAGAATGTATATTTTTAGTTTTATTGTGTATAAAATATGTATAAATTATTAATTTATTATCATCATCATTCATCATTTCGGCCGAATGAAGTCCACTGCTGGACACAGGCCTCCCCCAAAGATCACCACAACGACCGATATGGATGTGTTGTGGGCTCATTGGGGGGTTTTGCCATAATCGCCACGCTTGGCAGGCGGGTTGGCGATCGCAGTTGAGTTGTTAATGTACTCTAAGGGCGCTGCTGCCCATCCTCCGGTTAATCCCTTAATCGACTTTTACGACACCCATGGGAGGAGATGGGGTGGTGGCATTCTGAGCCGGCACCACACGGCAATAATAATTTATTATGATAGTTTCTAATTATGTCGGAGAACCTTCTCTCAATTTGTACGCCCCTAATATTGAGGCTCAACACGACAGAACTTTCATGATGTTTGTGATCTTGCATGCATTGTATTTACATCATGTTTCTACAAATAAATTAGATTACGTCTTTTAATATGATTGCAATAGCTTATATGATTAAGATAGATCTTAACGTTTTATAAATTGGAATACATTCAACGATATATTGCGCTATCGTACCTAAGTCGTAAAGGTCGAAGGTTTACTGAACTCCTAGACGAGGCGACTTAACAAGATCGTTTACGTTATGAAGACCCTGAAATGATATTGACTCTGTTGGATCACGTGCCTCCGATAGCTTACGTGAATTCCATATATTTATTAAGTTTCTATGTCTGCTTTCCATTTTTCTAAAAGTTTATATTTTATCAATATAGTTAGATTGGCTAATTTTGGAAGAATAAAGAACTAACTCGATAGGTATAGTATACTGCACTTAATGATCGAGTGAATCCTACATTCACCCCACAAATTAGATAATCTAGATGGCTATATTTATATAATTTACTGCACCTCGACTTGTGAACTTATTCACGCCATGTACGGTTTTTTTTTTTTTTAAACATTGCTACTAGGATTTTTCCTGTGTCTACAGACTGTGCGCGAACAGACAGAGGTGCGCTTACAGACTGATGAATTCCACATACAATACACCCAGACCCGGAACACCTGCAGATCATACAAATATTTGTTCCGTGCGGGAATCGAACTCACGACCCGGAGCGCACCAGTCGACTGTAACAGCCACTGCACCAACCGTGCCGTCTATCGCGTATGGAATTTTATTAAAATAGATAAATTTTGTTTTTATTTATTAACTAATAGTTTATTACGATTGAGAAATCACTAAATAAATTATTATGCACCGCATCACTACCGATAAATGTTGGACTTTCGATGCAATTTCGATATTATTGTGTATATATGTTGATATAATAATCCTTATACGGTGCATCTCAGCTCCACATATTGCAGAACTAACGATATATTGGCAGGCTTTGAAACATGTAACAAATATAAATATAAACTGTAGGTACTTATTATTTTACTAGCACACACACAAATGACTGATAAAAACATTTTTTTTTATAATAACTCATTTTTGTCAGACACATATGGTCCATGCACTTATTACATTCAATGTTAGTATAATGTTGGTAATCAGGTACACATTATAGGTATAAAACAGTACTTTGCTATTATACAATATGAACAAATTATGACTTATTTTTTGTTACCTCGCAGATGTAGCCCAATATATAATAAACGGTCTGTAAATTTTTTGAGCTAACATAATAATGAATTGTTTCTTTTGTATTTATTTACACAACATTTATTACATTACATGTTTAAGTTTAAGTTTACTACATTATCTATAAAGAAATTGAGTATACTTAGTACTTAGGCGCGCGCTATAGTACAAAAATCGGTCAAGTGCGGGCTGAACTCGCGTGGAGAGGGTGCCGAAATTGTAGATTAAATTGTCTATTGTTGAATTCGGTCGTGTACCAATAACTTATCCCAAGAACAAACTTAACATCGTATTTGAAAAACATGTTTTCCCATACATTCCAACCGGAAACATAAGTTTGTACGCACAATATCGTAGGATTTACCATGTTATTTTAAGACCATAGACTTCTTATATTTTACTGTAATCTGCGGTAATCGGCAGATAAGTTGCGGGAATAGTCAATGTTCGTATATTTTCTTAAATAAATTTGAAAATATAAATTTTAAAATTATAACATATATACATTTGAGACCCTCGCAACAAGCCCATTTCATATGTTACATGGTACAGTTCGCAAAACTTTATTCTTCAATTTTCTATATTGCCCCTAAAAAGGACCCCTACACGTCTTTGGGTTGCAAAAATCTATATGTGTACCAAATTTCAACTTAATCGGTTCTGTAGATTCGGAGCAAATTGGCTGTGACAGACGGACAAACAGACAGACACATGAGTGATCCTATAAGGGTTCCGCCGTTTTTTCTTCGTCACGTTCGGAACCCTAATAAAAGCATCAAATTCCAAATTGAAATTGTCAATGTTAGCAAATATTTGATCCGTTTTATGATGTTTTGTGTTATTCCACTTTGATGGTACAACTCTATGTTCACTTTATACGTGATGTAGATCAGTAAAAATAAGTACCCCTATACTTGTTACTCCAACATCTATTTCTACATTATAGTACCTAGACAGGTCGCCTGACCTAGGTCATGTCTAACTAAATGTCATCTTGCGAATTAGGTCACAGGAGATTTCAATTTTTAGAGCTAGGCTATATCGAGTCGTATTGTAACTGATTATAAATTTATAAGTTGAAAAAGGTTGAATGTTTAATTTTATATAAAATAATTACTTTCCACATGTATAGGTATAATCAGTACCTATTATAAAATTCGGTCTACATTTTATTGGTGTATAGTTAAACATATAATCGGATATTGAACTATAGAATTACACTTTTTTAATCCATTGCAATAGGCTAGGTAGTGTTGTCACTCTATGTATTAGTAAACTGATGAAATAATAAAATTAAGAAAAATTTTTTTTGATTAATTACTAAATAGCAAATAATTGCACACATACCTAAATGACATTTATTTGTGCTATCGAAGAAATGTAAAACGATAATTTTCATAATAAGAATGTGTAGAATAATGTTTTCCAAAAAAGGGAGTCACGACACTTCGATTTAAATCACGGCGTTCGATAATTAAACGCGACAATATTATATTGAACAGTCAAATTTAAAAATAGAACGTTTATAAATAACATGGAATAGAAAATCTTTACTCACAGACGACATTTTCCCCACAACACGTTAGGTCAACGTTTTCACACAAAATCCACAGGTTTTTCTTATTCCACTATCAAAATATATTTACTAAGACATTAATTTATTATTATAGTGTTATTTATTTACAAAACTGTGTTATTTTGTAAATTTTAATGTTATAAGTGTCCTAGCGAGCGGTTCACACCCCAATCGTAAGGGATGTTGTTCTCGCGGAATAAGAAATGCATGAAGTCGTTATTATGTTGTAAAAATATTTTACGATATTGTTAAAGATCGAAGTGGAATGTTGTATACTTATGTGTCCTTTTACTTGAGTGATATTTATTGATTAGTAGTAGTGACAAGCTACTTTAAAAACTAAGAATCTAGGACTGCTGTTATCTAAGTAAGTCGTTTTTGTACAGTAGATAATAAACGGAGTTAACAAAATGAAAACAATATCATCATCATCATTTGGGTCGAACAAAGTCTATTTCTGGACAGGGGAGGCCTGTCCAGAAATAGACAGAATCGAAGATCACCACAACGACCGACATCGGTATGTTGTGTGCTCATTGTTTTGCCATAATGCCACGCTGGGCAGGCGGGTTGGTGATCGCAGTTGAGCTGCTAATGTATTTGAAGGGCGCTGTTGCCCATCCTCCAACTAATCCCTTAGTCGCTTTTTACGACATCCATAGGATGAGATGGGTTGGTGCTATTCGTAGCCGGCACCACACGGCAAAATAATATGTGCAGAATATAATTATAACGCTATTTATGTACTTACCACATTACCCGCCATATTTTTATTTTCCTAAATAATAAAATTAATTGAGGGAGCCGATTAATTGGATGCGGACGGATGTAACCGGTGGTTGTGGAAATCTATGGGGAAGGCACTTGTTCATCGACCTATATATTTACAGAACGAAAATTGATTGATTAGGGCGATCACTAGACAGCCCATTTAATGATACTTTTTTTTTACCGATTGTGTCAGCCACTGCACGAATTTTCTATTACATATTTTTATTATTTGTCACTTTAAACATTACCTTAGTACTCGGTAACACTGACTTCAGTGGGGCCTTTGTTGTATAGTGCACTTCCAGCTAATATTATAATGATCATGATGCATAAAATCAATCATCAACAAAGTTTAGCCTGCGTTTATTTTATTGAGATACTAATATGCGCTATGTGACTCTATAACTTTCATTCATAAAAGGTGTTTCTTTAGATTTTTGTAGTACGAGCTTAATAACTAACCTAGTAATGTCTTAGGTTTTCGCCATTATTACTCATAATAATAAAACATTTTTAAACGGATTACATCGCGTATATTGTAGACTTTTGTTTCGAACATATTGCAGGGTCCGTGGTCGCAGGATGACTAAGGTAACGGGCGTCGTTACGCTGCGTCTTAATATATTATTAACTTCTTAAAGTGACACTGACGCTTGCCATATTCAAACGACAAGCGTCAATGCCGGATAGGCATAGTAACGCACTTTAACAACTTAAAGTTCCACTCAACCTCGCTTACACATAACCTTTATTAAATGAATAAATAAAATTACTAAAATATTTAAACACAATACATCTCCGTGTCTTCCTTTGTGAAGCAGGCTCCCTCTAGCGACAAATACGCATGCGCACATTTTAGTACCGTTTCAGATACACCCAGTCACACTATTTGGCGCCCCTTGTTATGATTTGGTGTCATGAAGTGCCGATAGAGGCGCTGTTGTACCCGAAATGATTACACTGTTTATTATCACGCCTACGTAGCAGACAGGTACAGAGTAGATTAATGAGGTTAACCGACCGCGTTGTATGATTTTGTGAGGAGTAATGTTCATCTGATGTAAATTATTTGTTCACCTCCCGCGGGCTGATCAGCTAAAAACAGCAATAGCAGACGCGATAGCAGCTATCGCGCAGCCAAGGATCCACAGGAGGCAAAGCGTCAAAACAATTGGTATTACGCAAGGCATCGCCCGCCTGTCGCTATTGTGGAAGATGCATAGTTACTAGCTTATGATGCGTCTACGGGACGATGCACTAAGTAAATATAGAAAAACAAACTCAGAATCAAAAAAAAAATATTACAAGGAGTTAAAATCTTTGGTGATAAGATCACTATATAATGAAAAAGTTGCTTACTTCAAGCACAATATAAACAACAAAATTAAAAACCCAAAATTATTGTGGAAGAACCTTAAAAACACCTTATCGTCCACTAAACCTAGACAAGACCTTCCGTCGCACTTTAACAACCCAGACCTAATTAATAACACCTTTTTGAATGTTCCTGGTAACACTTCAGCAAGCATTTCATTTACGACTTATTTTGAGAGTCACAGTTATGGTGATGCAATTTTCACTATAAGTCCCGTGGAACAGAATGAAATTTTACGCATTATATCCAATCTTAAAACTAACGCTGAAGGCTACGACAATATTACCTTGGATATGCTTACTATGACTCTGCCGTACACATTAAATACCATAACAGATATAATAAACTGTTCTATAACATCGTCAACGTTCCCCGACCAATGGAAAATTGCTTCTGTTAGGCCTTTACCAAAACATTCAAATCCTACTGAAATTACAGATCTGCGGCCTATAAGCATCTTGCCATGTCTATCCAAGGTATTAGAAAAAGTCGTGAGCTACCAACTTACAAAGTTTTTGGAACAAAACAATGTGTTACCCGACCTACAATCTGGTTTCAGAAAACGGCGCAGCACCTCCACGGCTTTACTAGATGTTACAGATAATTTATTATCAGCCCAAGATAAGGGAATGTGCTCAGTACTGGTTTTGCTTGATTTTTCCCGGGCATTTGACGCAATAAATATCCCGCTACTAATCGCAAAGCTGAATTATTACGGTTTTGACCCCGGTTCTATGCAGTGGTTCCAGAGCTACCTTAGTGATAGGAAACAACTTGTCGAATTACGTATGGATGACGGTACTGTCCTTACATCGGCTCTTACTTCTATAAAGAGAGGAATACCGCAGGGCTCCATATTGGGTCCAATTCTTTTTATTTTGTATTGTGCGGACATAATTACATGCCTCCGCAAATGCAAGTACCATATATACGCTGACGATGTCCAAATTTATACATCCTTTGCACCAGATGAACACGAAAGAGCCATTAAGGATCTCAACGATGATCTTGATAGGATCGTCGCCTGGTCCAGGGATAACTGCTTGGCACTGAACCCAATAAAGACGAAATATATGGTGTTTGGTACTAGGCAGCAGCTAGTAAGACTACCGGTAACATTTAACTTGCAAATTATGGGCGAACCCATTGACAGAGTGTATGAAGCTCGAAACCTTGGAATTATTATGGATAACGAGCTTCGATATGAAAAACATGTGGCCGACTCGGTGCGAAACTGTTTTTATCGCCTAAAGGTTATGTACAGGATGAGGCCTTTCCTATCCGAAACACTACGGGAGCAGCTTGTTGAATCCCTTGTTTTATCTAGGTTAAACTACGCAGACACAGTGTACGGGCCACGAATATTAGCTCGTACAGATCGGCTCATTCAAAGGGTTCAAAACGCTTGTGCTCGTTTTTGTTACAAAATACCTCCCAGAAGCCATGTAACACCACTCCTTAACAAACATTATACGCTTAAAATGAAGTCAAGACGCAAATTACACCTGGCATGTCTTCTGTTCGGTGTTGTCAAATATCAAAAACCTGACTACCTATACAACAAGCTAAGTTGGGTAACTAGTAGACGAGAATGCGAGAGAAGGCAATGTTCACAACAGCTGTCATCTAAGTTTCACAGTACAGCAGCTTTTAGAGGTAGCTTCCGGTATGCGGCATCGAAAGTGTGGAATAACATACCCCCACCTATTAGAAGAATCAACACGATCGAGACGTTTAGAAGACGCTTACGGCAGTATCTGATTGATGCTCAGCGGAAACAGGATATGGTCAAAATAAACGTTTCAATAATATAGTAACAGACACTACTAACTACAATTTTCAACAAATATGCCTTACTTGAATATATTCAGTCTGTGTCTGTGTCTGTATCTGTTATCATTGCATGAATGTATAAAAACTAATGTTCCAGGTACTCGAGAGAGTGCCGCTGTCCCTTCCAACAACATGCTATCGCTTATGTGAGACCTGTAGGAAACGAAACAACAAATTAGCTAACTTTTTGTACCATCTCGTCGTGCATTGCTGAATGTCTAGGTATTATGATCGCAACGTACCCAATGTGCCTGGTCTACTTGCGACTAGGACGTATGGTGTTGGGATTGCACTATTCTCCCTCTTTCCAGCAGGTATGCATCTCGTTTTGTATTTTGGCAGTCTCAATATGACGCAAACTAACCTGAGGGTAAAAATAGAAATAGGTTGTATATAAACTAAATATGGATAACCAAATGCTATAACGAGATATTTAATACGCACTTACTTTCTTATATCAAGCTCGTACTTAACTATATCTCTTCGCTCACGTTAAAATTTAAATTATGAATTGCCGCTTTACTGTCCGACGCGCTCGACCGCCTGCAGCGTATTGTGAATTTTGTGCACGGATCAATGCACAGCCAACGCTCGAAACAGTTGACGACCCGTATTTTTATTAATTTATTATAGCTTTAGTTTATGATGGTTGTATTTATAGTATATTTAGTTCTTCTGTATGTAACAACACAAACATTAATTTTATTTATTACTTCTTACCTACATACTACTTTCACTATTGTTATTTGCTACACGTAGGTATTTTTATTTATCCATGTTCTACAAACTGATTTACATCCGTAACACGTCACTACTTAAGGTCCAGTTGAAAACCAGCGCCAGGCACTAGTGGTCTGGCATGTTTGCTGAACTGGGCCTGTTTGGCGCAGCTGTGGGGCACACAACAATGTTCTCCTTGTGTTTTTATTGTATTTTTTTTTTCTTTTTCAATTTATGTGTATCACATTGTCTGTGTCAAATAAATTTATTTTCTTTCTTTCTTTCTTTCTTTCTAGCGCCAGTAGCCACCAGTGGAACTAAAAAGAATGAACGTTTTTAATTCATTGATTGTCCGACAGAGGCGCGTCGGAGATCTTCGCCTGTTTAGTCGCTATCGGCAAATAGGTAATACCAAATTGACGTTTGACAGCGGCGTTGGAGCAATTTACGCCTGTTGCAAAGCGTCTGCGACTTAGGTAATCAGCCCGCCAGGAGATGATCAAATTGGTGCATAGGATATAGGTAGCCCCGTCGCAGTTCCACCTGATCAGATTGTCTAGGTTATGAAGACGATTGTAGATTACATAGAATTTGCAGTTTATACCAATCTGCATAACTAGTTTACATTGGAAGCTACTTATTCGTTTTATTAAATATTATTAATCCAGCATCCGTGCGGTGTCCGGATTAAGAATGTAGCACCACTCCACCTCCTCCCGTGGAGGTCATAGAAGGCGACTAACGGCTGAAATTAAAAAAAAATATCTTCAGATTTAATATTTTGTAAATCATACGTTGTAGTGTTACTATCACATTTAACACAAAAAAATTGACATATTGGTAATCCGATTTTGGATGAGATCGATTATTAATTTCAGCCGTTAGGGACTCTAAACCAGAGGGATGGGCAGCAGCGTCCTTCCTGTAGAACAGTAGCCATTCTGCGCTCACCAACCCGCCTGCCAAGCGTGGTGAGTACGGACAATACTTTCACATATTTTAAAAGAGTATATCCATGGAGATTTTTGCTGGCTTTTCTGCATAGTACGAACGACCTCCCGGGCAGAGGGCGGGGGATGTGACCGCTTTACAGTTACCCTCTTTCAGATGTGCCTATAGGCGTAGCACCAGTAGGCGGCTCCAGTGTGATTATACGAGGACCTGGGAGGCTCCCCTTAGGTGCCGAAGCTGACCATCCCAGTCGTTTTAACCAGTCTGGCATGCCCCTTCGTCCTTCCCTGGGGCAAAGGTAGTTAGGAAGTTCATGAAAAATTTCCACTTGGCCCAAAAAAAAGGACCAGTGACCTGGAACCGTACAACTATTTAAATTCTGACTGTTCTTAAGCAAATGGTATTTATGATTTAAAAAAATGCCTTTGACTTTAAGCTACCTATGACATCGAACGATCAATACGAGCCGAACGAACTGAAAACTTACCTGTAGCAAAATAATTGGTAAAATATGGTTAGTAATGATCGAAATCTTGAATTATTGTACTCGTCTGCAAATTCATACAAACATTGTATTATTTGTATGAGTTTGCAAATTGCAGATTTTTCTACTTGTTTGAGATTCGCATAAGGATTTAGTTCAAGCACTGTAAATATATTTATTTTCGCTCATTGTGTACATATTTTTGGCTCTGACTTACGGTACACGATTTGGATTCAGGACCCTGGCATAAGGCCCGGTATCGCTAGTCTGATAGAACATAAGATATGTACCTAATTTATGATCACAAAGGTCGCGCGGCCGATCTACATCGCCAAGTCCGCATAACATTATCTGTTCTCTTACTGTCTTTGAAGTTTTACAGGAAATATGAAGTTATTTTCTATAAAATGAACATCAAATAATTTCGGAGCTATCAGAATGTATAAATAAAATTAACTATGGCTGCTGGCTGCAATATCAATTTATATCCCCCATAAAATCGTACTTTGTTAACAGACAAATAACCACACACCATATACCTTTCATCCTTCATTGGTCCAAAAAGATTTATCATCGAGCTTTTATACACATAATCATCCTCTAAAAAATAACACTGCAATAAAATAAAATAAATAAAAATACAACGACTTGAAAAAGCCACATTAAAAATCGATTCGAAACACGAAAACGAGATGCGCATATAAAAATGTCCGGGTGCTTTCGTCGCAACAAATTTAAAGGGAATATATTGCCGGCATCAATTTCAATCCAAACACTAATAAATTGGCATCTCTCAACGACGTGAGAGCTACACAGCTAGACAGTTTATTAATAGCAAGCATATTTTGTAAATCTCCGACTGTGATCAACCCTCGGATGAATTCAGTGTCGCCTGTGTCGCCGGGCGCGTCACCCGAAAAAAAAAAATAACGTCTCAAAGTGAACTGTCAGATTCTGGCGCGTGTTTCGAAATTTGTGCTTTTGTGTTGTGTTATGAAGCTGACAGTGTGTGCTTTGAACAATTATAATGAAAAAGTGACAATATTTTTCAGTCCGAGCTTTTTGCTATAGTCACTAAATATCATAACAGCGTTGAAGATAAATGTTTATTTATACCGAAAGGGTACATTATTAAACAAACATAAAATAGATAAATTTACAAAACATATATATATCAATAGCTGTTTTAAGATTTCGAAACAGACTGAAGAATACAAAAAATTGATCCTAAAATGATCCATTAGCATCCTGGTTTATTTATTGTGGGTGGGTAGATCTCGAAGTCCGCACAAACAAACTTGGTGCTTATTACCAAGAAATTAAATCTTAATTAAATTTAAGTTATTGCATTAAAACGAATCTGATAATGAGCTACAATGCCATCTATGACAACTTTAACAACAACAACTACAAGGAGTTCGATTTTCAAAAAGAAGAAAAAGAAATTATCAATGAACAATGTTGCCAAGTCAAGAATGAGCACAAAAATGTAGAAATCACTGAGGAGAAGGATGAAAGTCATGTACAACATGTATTAGGACCTAGCAGAAGATGTTTGGCGTGGGCCTGTAAGGCTTGTAAAAGAAAAACGGCGGCAGTTGACCGACGGAAAGCGGCAACACTGAGGGAGCGGCGACGGTTAAGAAAAGTAGGTTGTAATATTGATTTTTAAAGTTTTTTCACCTTTTATGTGACATGGTTTGGTATAAAGTCAGGCATACAAAGTTAGATCTACGCATAGTCTCTGGCAAGCCAAGTGTATTGGATTCACATTCGTCAAGAAATAAATTTAATAAAAAAAAGTTTTTTTTAAAAGGACTCACATTTTTCCGATTGGCCCAATCTTTGATTTGAAAACTTACTCAAGCTTAGCTACAAGTTTTCATGATATCAGCCATTTATACGTCCACTGCTGAACAAAGATTTCCACAATTGTGTCATCATTTTGGGGGGTATTTGCCAATACTCACGACGCTTGGCAGGCGGATTGGTGAGCGCAGTATATGTACTGTTCCACAGAAGGGACGCTGCTGCCCTTCTCTCAGGCTTAGAGTCCCTTAGTCGGCTTTTACAACATCCAACGGGATGAGATGGAGTAGTGCTGTATTCTTAATCTGGACACCACACGGAAAGTAAAGTACAAGTTTTACTTAGTAAGAAAAACACTAAATTTTTCGCTTGTGGTCAGCGCTCTGTGATATTGTAATCCTTCTGCTGTTTCCTTATCTATACAAATAAATAAATTTGAAGTGTCTATTTGTAATGTCAAAATAACAGCTTTTTTACTAGATGCATATGAAAGTATGTACGTTACATATAACAAAAAAACTATTTTAATTTTTTTTGTCTGTCTGTCTGTCTGTTTGTTCCGGGTAACCTCCGAAACGGCTGAACCGATTTTGACGGGACCTTCACTGGCAGATAGCTGATGTTATAAGGAATAACTTAGGCTACTTTTATTTTAGAAAAATAATTAGGGTTCCGCGTAAAAAAAATCCCTTGAAATCCAATATATTTATTCTATGTCAAGTGTCTATGTCGAAGTACTAGAGTTTCTTCTATTTCTTTTAAATTAAACGCGGGTGAAACCGCGGGTCCCAGCTAGTCGAAATATATATACAGACGTATGATGCAACCTCTGTTAAATCTGTCATGAATCATGTCCAGGATAAGATAGCCTTCGATAAAAGATTTTCACGTTTCAAACAATTTTAGTAGCCATATATTATCATATAATATAAAATATATCGTTTCTGACAAGATGGTTTACACTCTGCATTTGGGAACGTACTTACTTAGGTAAGTATTGCAGTCATGTACCTTATGTACCCACGATTATCCAGAGTTTTAATAGTTGCACGGTTCAAAGCAAGTAGTTGGTCCTACGGAGAAAAGCTGCCAAGAAACTTCATGGTTACTCTGAATAAAATATGAAACTGTTGATTGCAATCGACTTGTGTAAAGAGTTATGTGAGCAAATGAATGAAATAATTTCTTCCGTCTCGACTCATGTCGGCAGGAGCTACATATTTCACATGGTACATGATTACAAGATTAGTCAGTCAGCAAGGTTGGAAACGCAGCTGACTGCGCAAGGTGATCCAGAAGCAGGGAGGTATCGTTGCTCATCAAGGCCCTTTTCATGCACGCTGATCATAAGCATAATGCAGGCCATGTCTGAGATGAATCACACTTTACCTACGGAGTCAAAGCAAAGCTTCGAAATCTTTATGAAAACTACAGTTAGAAATAGATAAGATAAAAAAAGAGAAAAAATATTTTTATTCATGTAAACCATATACAGGCACTTATGAATCGTCGAGACTTTAATTGCCGCGTTCCAATATGTAGATTTCCTATGGAGAAGAACGGGCAAGAAACTCCATGGTTACTCTTTTTAAATCATATTAAATGTTACAATATTTTATGAGCACATTGTTGTAAAAATCAAGGTTATGTGAAAACAATGTAGGAGAAACGAGTCTAAACTTCTTAAAAAGTCTACAAAACAAGCCTGAATGTATTTTTTTAAGGTTTTGATTCAGTTGTCATGGCTGCATTTGGCTGACCAGTCCCAACAGACGGCACCCGTTCACGAGCATGACGTATGCATCAGCATTAATTTGCCTCATAATAAGATTAAAAGATTACATGGTTTCTGCATCCAACGACTCCCAGCGGCCTTTACGAGGTCGTCTGTCCACCTCATTGCAGGCCGCCCCTGCTGCGTTTTCCAGTGCGCGGTATCCACTCGAAAACCCTTCTGCCCCAACGGCCATCAGTGCTACGAGCTATGTGCCCCGCCCATTGCCACTTCAGTATACTAATCCTTTTAGCTATGTCGGCAAACTTTAGTTCTTCTACGGATCTCCTCATTTCTGATGCGATCTCGTAGCATAGTTCTCTGCCTAACTTGCTAAGTGACCTTGAGCTTTTTATGGAGCCAACAGCTAATATGACGTCGTTATTAAAAAGTCTTCAAAAAAAGTTTAACTGTCAAAGAACATTGAAAATTACAATGTCAGCGACAGGTCATGGTTATCTCTCGAATTGATACGTGTTATGTGTGTGTGTCTCACTCGAGTGTTCTCAACGTCATATCAGCCAAAGGACGTCCACTGCTGAACAAAGCCCCCCCATAGATATCCACAATTGTTGTCATTTTGAGGGGAATTTGGCGGATTGTTGTGCGCAATATGGTTACTGTTCTACAAGAGGGACGCTGCTGCACATCCCTCTTGAGTCTCTTAGTCGCCGAATAAAGTCTACTGCCGGACACAAGCCTCCCCAAAAGATCACCACAAAGACCGTTCTGGGTGTTGTGTGTGCTCAGCCTTTGCCATAATCGCCACGCTTGGCTAGCGGGTTGGCGATCGCAGTTGATTGTTAATGTACTCGAAGGACGCTGCTGCCCATCCTGCGGTTAATCCCATAGTCGCCTTTTACGACACCCACGGGATAATATGGATTGGTGCTATTCGTAGCCGCCACCTTATATGATATTTTCTTTCTTTCTAAGTGTGGTTAGCTGTCAACCTTGTCAGGAGTTGCTCAAGCCATCAAAAGGCCTCCGACTTGTCTTAACGATTGCCGTCTGATGATAGCAACTGGGACCGATGATATCACGTGTCCTACATCCTACGTGACACTATGCGGTCACCCACACCTAGACTGGCCGCGCCAAGCGTTACTTAACCTCGCCAATCGTTTACCGATCACTGGCTGTAATATGACATTGAAAAAGTCATATGGGTACATCCCCTTTTTAAACTCAATACCTTGTGCTGAAGCGAGATCGTAGACCTCCAGCCAATCTTAGAGTTAAGACCAAGTTGCCCAATTATATGTTTCGAGCTGAGCGACGCTGATGCATGCGTCTTGCTCGTGAACGAGTGCCGTCTGTTGGGATTGGTCAGCTTAATGCTGTTATGACAATTGAATCGAAAACTCTGGTGAATATTAAAATCAAGCTTGTTTAGTGTAGACTTTTTAAGAAGTTTAGACTCTTTTTTTCTTGCATTGTCCTCACATTACCCTCATTTCGAAGACAATGTATTTAAAAAGCATTGTACCAATATGATTTAAAAAGAGTAACCATGGAATCTGTTGCCAGTTCTTCTCAATAGGAAATCTTCACCTTGGAATGCGATAACTAAAGTCATGACTATCCATAAGTGCCTATAGAAGGATTTACATGAGTATGTTCTTTTTCTTTTTGTGTTGGCTTTTAAAAAATTAGATGAATGCGAGTTGAACTCGCGTGGAGAAGGTTCCGTACGATGAATATGCTATCTACCATGAATTTTTGACCCAAAATTGCTTGTTGTAACTAAAAAAAGTATGTACCGTACCGGATTGTAGAGGGAAATTGCTTAATATATTGTGTATTGTTGGATTCCGTCTCATACTAATAATTTAGACGGCATGGTTGGTGCAGTGGCTGATACAGTCGGCTGCTGCGCTTCGGGTCGTGCGTTCGATTCCCGCACGGAACAAATACTTGTATTATCTGCAGGTAGTTGTTCCGGGTCTGGGTGTATTGTATGTGAAATTCGTGTCTGAAAACTTAACAGTATATTTGTAAAACATGCCATACATTCCGACTGCAAATGTAAGTTTGTACGCACAATATTGAAGGATTTATCATATTATTTTTAGACCATATACTTTTTATAGGTAATTCCTGTAATCAAAGGAACTATGTTCTGTATTATGTTAAACATTTTAGTCTCAGTGGTTTCGGAGAGGGGAGGGTAAATTTTCATATAATAACATTAAAACTATATATTTTAAAATAAATAAATTGAGACCCTCACAATTTACTCAATGTACTCACCACGCTTAACAGGTGGTTGGTGACCGCAGAATGGCAACTGTTCCACAGAAGGGACGCTGCTGCCCATCCCCCTGGTTTAGAGTAACTTAGTCGTCTTTTACATCATCCTAGGAAGGAGATGGAGTGGTGCTATATTCTTAATCTGGACACCACATGGAACTCTTATTATAGATTTATAGAACTAATAATTGTGTTTATATGAAGTCAGTAAATTTTTTCTTATAATGTTTTTATTTCCTTCCCTGTATGTAACGCCATTAATACACACATTTTATTGATATAAAACTAAAGCATATGCGAGCAATACTTTTAAAATTAACTCTTTAATCTTCCGTGACATGTCCTCTGAATGTAATATAAATAAATGAAGCGAGTTGGTCTGTTAGTCACGTACTACGGATTATCGGATCACGGGTACACGATAGGTATCCGGGAATTTGGATTTAGAAAGTATATAAATATTGACATGTATACGAGCAATTAGTTGTATATATGTTTATACATAACCACGTTGCAGGTTAGTAAAAAACTCCGTCCAAAGATTAGAGTTAAGTACATGCTACCCGCATACAATGATCCCCAGTGATCTTCACCAGCTCGTCTGACCATCTCGTTGGAGGTCGTCCCACGCTGCGTTTTGGTGCACGGTCTCCACTCGAGAACTATTTGCCCCACCCATTTCCAGCGTACTTAAAAAAAAAATGCGATTTTGGGTCTGCCTCTCTGCTGTAGCGCTTCGGGTATGCTCGCATGGGCGCGCACGGACTGTTCATGCGCCCATGCGGAAGGCTGCGCGTCTCTTGTGCGCAGAGTGCGGGACAGCTCCAATACCGTTCTGAATATGATAGCAAACAGATTGGACTGTCCGTATGTGCGACACTGCTGTGACACACAAGTTACATATAGTGTCGCACCTAAGAGACTACTGTAATTAATATGAGTTCATTATAATATATTGTGTGTTGATGGTGTATTTATATTGTATTTATTCCTTTATATTTATTTAAGTGTGATTATGTATTTGTTATTCAATAATTTAAAGATGTTTTCTACTATGGGTTATGTGATACCTGAAATAAATGAATTTGAATTTGAATAATCCTTTCACCTATGTCGATGTCAACTTACTAATAGTTTCAGCTATGTCGGCAACTTTAGTTCTTCTACGGATTTCTTCATTTCTGATTCGATCGCGTATATAAATAGCAAGCAGAGCTATCATCTCCTTAGCTCGCTTAGTGATCTTGAGCTTTCTTATGAGGCTCATAGTTTTGGACCACTTCTCTGCCATAGTCATCATTGGTAATATCCCGCGATGCTTGGCAAGTAGGCTTATCCCAGTTGAAATTACTGTGTTGTGAAATAATTAATTTACCTATCTCGAGGCTCACTTATCATTTTTGCATATTATCAGGTAATTTTAACTAAATAGAGGAAGGGCTTGCAGCTAAGTTACAGCCGAGTGGATTGAAAGATCTCGAGGTGAAGCTCCGATTGCCGCGGTCAGTCCTTAGATGGGTGACCATACCTAACACATCGAGCCACTTCCTTGCCTCGCAAACCACGCTAAGCCGTTGGCCTGGTTGTCATATAAACATCTATGAAAGCCGTTACGGGTAGTCAGAAGCCAAAAACTGCCTAAGAATGCTGAACTGCCTAACCTAAGAATCTAAATATTGGCCAGTATCAAGGTCATGGAGGTTTGATGGACTATCATAAGACCTCTACGATCTAGATACTGGGCGCTCCATGTCAAATATCGATATCAGCCGCATTTAACTCGAAGCCGACATACAACAACATACAATATAGTTGGGAAAAACCTCGGAGGATGATGTTATCAGAAGTTAATAATTGTGCTTCTATGGAAAAATAAATGTGTTATTTAATCTTCAGATTAGCATATCACTATCACCGCTCTCAAAAACAATTACTCTTAATTTATACCCAAAAATCGCGCCTAAAATTAAAAGGGCAATTAAACACGTGCGCTTGCGCTGCTTCGCGTCGTTAATATGTCGTGACAAGCCCCTCCCCCGGGATCGATAGCATTTTAAACTCAATTAAACAAAGTGACACTTTAAAGCTTTTAAAAGCACTGTCACATTTGGTTTCTGTGGCGTGAAATTCGATAAATATAGAGTCGGGGCTCGTGGCAAAATCGAAGGATCAGGTTAATCATGCTGGTGAGATGGAAAAACGGACGAGTATGGTGTTTATAAATCGAATCTCTCTTTTACGTATTTTTACACCCTTTATTTAAAAGGGAAAAAAAGTCCTATGAAATCCTAAAGTCCGGATTAAGAAAAGAGATTATGGAACCACTCCATCTCCTGCCGTGGTTGTCGTAAAGGTTGACTAAAGGACTCTAAACCATAGAGATAGGCGGCAACGTCCCTTCTATGGAACAGCAGCCAATCTGCGCTCACCAACCCGCCTGCCAAGCGTGGTGAGTTCTGGCAAATCCCCCCCAAAATAACGACACATGTAACCGTAGCCGGTCTTTTATGGGTTTAGGCCTTTGTTCAGCAGTGGACGTCTTTTAGCTGATATGATGATGATGATCTTCCAATCGCAAACCTACGTTTTTTTATATATATAACGCTGCCCTAAGATTTCTCCTGTATCGTGGGTATAGTTTACAGACATAAATCTCACATTACACACCCAAACCTTCAATAACTAACTGTAGATCACACCGTGCAGGTATCGAATCCGCGACATGTAACGCAGAAAGCAATAGCTTAGCTACTGCGCAAGTGCAATGTAAGCAGGCAAATTACCCCTTTAACGTTAAGAGCAAATGACACACACTTAAAAAGTAAAAGAGGAGTACACGCGACATGCTCTCTCAATTTAATTTTGCATGATATACTGGTATGGTTTCTGAGGATTTCAAAACAGTTAGAGCAAGACATGGTCTTATAAAGTTGGAAACATATTGCCTGTGTTAATGATTCTTGTTAGTTATGGAGTCGTCACACTGAAGCGACAGCCATCCTACGCTCCCTGGATGACATTCTTCGTTGAGTTTAACGGGCTTTTTTTTGGTACCCTCTCAATAAACTCTCGCTCTGTCCTGTTTGTAGAGCATTAATTAGATGAGTCAAACTGAGGCAGATTCGAGTCAATTTGATCTTAACATACAATGTTTGTTGGTCATATCGCCGTTAAAGATTTGCGTATCGTGTTCGTCGCGGGATTCGCGTCAGTTTAACAGTCTTTTGCACTTAGATTCGGGGGTTTGATCAACCGTTTAAAGTAGAGCTTTTCAAAAAGAAAACCAGAATTTATAAGTTTATCAAAGAGTTCAATTTCACAACTCGTGCGTGTTACGAGATTATTGTGACAAGTTCTAGTGAATCACGTTTATCAAATAACTAGCTTTTGCCCGCTGCTTCCCACGCGTCGAATTCGGAAATCTACATCATGTTGTTGAAAACGGTACACTTGTAGATTAGATTTAAACTTTTAGGTTTTATTTACAGAACTGCATGTACTGTACCCCGTCCTCATTCAGTGTACAGTTTTTTTTTAAATCCATGTTAATGTATTGGGATTTTTTATCCACCTATTGCACCTCATTACAATGTCTACAATAAATAAAATTTCTCATCTCCTGCCCTGCTGTTACTTGAGGTCGGCTCAATATGTTTACCTCCTCCATACTTTCCTGTCAACCGTCATCTCATGATTCACTCGTTTTTCCTTCATATCATACAACCCATCCATCTTTTCTTTCATCTCCATCAACATTCATATTCATCACTCTCTTAGTCACATGTGTTTTATCCCTCCTCATCACAAGCCAAGACAAACGATCTCCTTTAAACCTTTCCGTCACTGGCACCACTTTCAAACTCTCTCCAATATACTTATTTCTTACTTTATCTATTCGTGTCCCTCCGCATATCCATCTCAATATTCTCATCTCCATAACGTGCAATTTTCTCTCATCCATCTTCTTCACGTTCCAACATTCCGAACTACATAACAGGACAGGTCTTATGTCTGTGACCTGTCGCCATTTCATCACCTTTTTACAATCAGTAAACTTAATAAGTACAGATTAAAAAGATAATTCACTGCGAATGATTGTTACCAAGCGCCATCTTTTTTTTAGCAGCATCTGATTTAGGACTTGAAAAAGACTAACTTTTAAAGTTTCGCGTTGCATGATTATGTATAAAGCTCTCTATCTCTCTGCATCAGTCTGCTTGTGACCACGATCGATGCAACCCGGTCGAAACGTCAAGCTATTCAAAGATAATTTCTCGTTAACTCTTGTTTCTTTATATGTTGACTTACATCCAGCATATTTGATTGCATACAAACAGCAGTGAGTCACGTTCTTTTTTATTCCTGACACAATCCATTAGCAAATGTTGTATATCTTCAAGTTTATCACACACAAGATAAAGATAAAAAGATTATGTTTATCACGTAAAGCCTTTTGCATTCTTATGAATAGTCAGGCTTTAGTTGCCGCGTTGCAAGGTGTAGATTTCCTATGGAGAAAATCGGGCAAGAAACTCCAAGGTTACTCTTTTGAAATCATAATAATGTTACAATATTTTTAACTACATTGTTCCTGAAATCAAGCTTATGTAAAGACAAATTAGGAGAAAAGAGAAGAACACTTCATAGAGTCTAAAATTCCATCAGGTTAACTAATAATCATCAAACCAAGATCCTACACGAAGATACTCATTCTGTTTGGTCTTACCTCAAACACCAATATAATTGTTTTGTAATTTTAATGATTATGAATGGCTTTTCGATTGAGTAGAGCAGTTTGCAATTTTGTTGGAAGTGCATTGTTGCGGTTCGTATTGTCTTCCAATGACCTCCCAATGTATTAATTAAATGTTCCTACTTATGGGCGAAGCCTTAATCACATATTTAACTTGTATGTAATTTGCATATGGTCGTATACCTATATTTGCTTATATTTGCTGGGTTGAGTTATCCGTGTGGTGTATGGATTAAGAATTAATCACCACGCCATCTCCTCCCATGGATGGCGTAAAAGGCCACTAAGGGACTCTAAAATTCTGCACTTACTAACCCGCTTGCCAGTCGTGGTGAGTACTGACGAATTCCCCCCAAAATGACGACACATGGCCTGTAACCAGTTGTGAAAGTTTCTGTAGGAAGCCTTTGTTCAGCAGTGGACGTCCTTTGGCTGATATGATGACGACAATGTGCTCTGTTTATGAAAAGTAACAAGCCAGGTATTACAACCGTTTTATCTTGCAAATTAGTGAAGATTTAATAAGATATGTTTATCAAAACTACACGTCAACAAGCTAAGTGGTATCAATTGGTTTACAAGTGTTTTAACACATGTATTTGTGTTTTTTTTTAATCATAAATGCCTTCGTAACTTGTGGATTGTTACAACGTCTGGTGACTTTTATATTTTACTCTTCTTTCTGGTCGTTTCGCTCTTGATAGAGCGGTCGTGCACGTCATGTAGTGCCGTCAGGGGCGTGGACGGTCGCCGTCCTTCTCTGTTAGTACAAACTTTGACACACTAACTCGAAGGGCCGCCCACGCATTATTTTATTTGATCGGTCCATTGCATGGGTGATCTTATATGTATCTTGATATTCCTAATCCGGATACCACACGAATTACAGGTCACAATAAATCGGAACTGGACCTACCGAAAAATTATGGATAATGCTGTGAACCAGTTTTTATCATCGTCATTTCGGCCTAATGAAGTCCACTGCTGGACACAGGCCTCCCCCAAAGACCACCACAACGACCGATATGGGTGTGTTGTGGGCTCGTTGGGGGGGGTTTTGCCATAATCGCCACGCTTGGCAGGACGGGTTGGCGATCGCAGTTGAGTTGTTAATGTACTCGAAGGACGCTGCTGCCCATCCTCCGGCCAATCCCTTAGTCGACTTTTACGACACCCACGGGAGGAGATGGGGTGGTGGTATTCTGAGCCGGCACCATACGGCAATCTTGATATTCGTAATCCGGAATTCCTAGTCAGAAATATATCGGAACTGGACCCACCGAAAAATTATGGATAATGCTGTGAACCAGTTTGTATCATCAACCATTACCAAACTATGTAAAGGCTGTCTCCCAGCGGTTAACGGTTTTATACAGTGCAATTGTTTCGGCTCGATCACCGTTCAACACTGATTTGTCGTCTACCGTTCAGCTTGTCTTTTTGTATATCACACATCATCACACACTTGATCGGGATGACGTTGCTTAAACTCGTATATAAAATCGCCATAAAAAGGTATACTCTACAAATAAATAAAATACATTTTTAACTTTTTGATCGACGAATTTCATCATCATCAGCTAGGGAAAAGATGTGCACTGCTGACCAAAGGTACCCATAAACGTGCGGTTACATTCCGTGTCCCTTCACTTTGGGGGGAATTTGCCAGTAATCACCACGCTTGGCAGGCGGGTTGGTGAGCCCAGTATGGCTACAGAAGAGACGCTGCTGGTTAGAAGTCTCTGGTTTAATCCCTTAGCCGACCTTTACAACATCCACGGTAGAAGATAGAGTGGTGCCATATTCTTAATCCGGAGACCACACGAAAAACAATTCTGTTACTCTAGATAGAATATGGTACCTATTTTACAAAAAGGAACAACGCAAGTCTACTCTGCCGGCCATGCAGGAAAGTAAACTCAAACTCAAACTAGTCATGAACACAGTCAAGTAAACACTCAGAAATGGTGAATAAAAAAAACTAAATGATATCACTCAATTTTAGATACCACCTACATCTGTATGAAAGTGTTCGCCAATTCTAGAAAATGAATAGAGATTTCAGTCACTAATTCGTTCAAAATTCACTGTCGGATTTTGTTAAGTGTTTACTTGACTGTACATTGTACGGATAGTGATTTGGTGAGTGAAAAAGATTGAGTACCTCTGGTAAGTGGAATAATTTAAAGCTGCAGCGAATTCTAACCACAGGTCTTCAATTCCTGTCTTAACAATAATCTGTCGCACAAATAATTGCCCAGACGTATAACAAAACAAAAAACTAGACTGCTGCATAATGAATACGCCCACAAAACAGTAATCATTTACAATTAGTTGGCAGTAAAATGAATTTACATAAAAAAAGTAAAATAATATAATTTATTTCAGTATTGGAGCTATTAGCACACCGCTATAAATAAAAATAAATAAAAACTAAAAACGTAGCGAATTGGCTGTAATGCGGTGCTCACATGTGACTAACTAACATTCTTATGCGACTTCATTTCCGTACATCAGGAATGAAGATCGACAGTTTTTTCTCGGAATCGTATTGTTGTGTTGCATTTCGATTATCATCTGCGTCAAAGGACGTCCACTGCTGAATTAAGGCCTCCCCCACAGATCACCAAAATTGTGTCGTCATTTCGGCCGAATGAAGTCCACTGATGGACACACGCCTCCCCCAAAGATCACCACAACGACCGATGTGGCTGTGCTGTGGGCTCAATGGGGGGTTTTGCCATAATCGCCACACTTGGCTGACGGGTTGGCGATCGCAGTTGAGTTGTTAATGTATTCGAAGGACGCTGCTGCCCACCCTCTGGCTGATCCCTTAGTCGACTTTTACGACACCCACGGGAGGAGATGGGGTGGAGGTATTCTGAGCCGGCACCACACGGCAATCATCATTTCACAGAAGAATTGCTCTTCATTCCTCTGGTTTAGAGTCTCTTAGTCGTCCTTCTTCTATTTAATATGCTACACGGTACAGCTTACAAAACTTTATTCTTAAATGTTTTATATTACCCGCCAAAAGTGACCCCCATATTGAAAATTCGTTTATTTATGTTACATGTCCGTACCAAATTTCAACTTAATCGGATGGCTCTTCTGTATATTATATACATATAAATATTTAATCTACATTAGCCCCCGCTCCCCACAATAGAATGCCATATATGACATTATGCTGTGGAAATACGCAAAATATACAACTCTGGCCGTAGCTACGTCAGTTAATTGTCTAATTTTTCTGACTGCAAATGCAGCAGAACATAACCTATTTGATAGAGCCTCTATATGAGCACCCCACTGTAATTTCGAATCAATGGTTATATCTAGAAATATAGTTTTATTTACTATCTCGAGTTTGTTGCCTTCAAGAATGATTTCCAACTCGAATTGAGGTGCATTTGGGAATGAAAACTTCAAACATTTGGTTTTATTACTATTTAATGAAAGGTTATTAGCAACAAACCATCTAGACAGAGACGATAAACTATCATTAAGGTGTGTAACTTCATTGACTTTCCTCTTGATTTAAAAAATAAGTGATGTGACATCCGCAAATAACATTATATTAGATATTGCCGACATCATAAAAGGGAGATCATTTATATAGGCTAGGAACAGAAATGGCCCCAGAATTGATCCCTGTGGCACGCCCATTTTTACAAGGGACCCTGAAGATGTTATGCCACCTATACCTACTTTTAGCCGTCTTTCAGAAAGGTAAGATAATACAAGCTCAAGAGCTCGACCACGAATTCCGTAGTGACTCAATTTGCAAATGAGCGTATTGTGATCAACTCAATTATTAATTTATTTAAATAGGATTAAGATTAACATACATATATAAAACATATAAAATAAAGTTGCCGGCATAGCTGAAAGGATTAGTAAACTGAAGTGGCAATGGGTGGTGCACTTTGCTTATAGTGCTGATGGCCGTTGGGGCAAAAAGGTTCTCGAGTGGAGACCGCGCACTGGAAAACGCAGCGTGGGACGACCTCCAGCCAGGTAGACAGACGACCTGGTGAACGTCACTGGGAGTCTGTGGATGCGGGCGGCATGTAACCGATTTTTGTGAAAATCTATGGGGACGCCTTTGTTCAGCAGTGGACGTCCTTGGGCTGTTATGATGATGAGACATAGGTATTATGCGGCAAACATTTGAATGTTCAATATTCATTGCTATGATCTATAAACATTTTTTCCGACATCAAAAGCCATTCGTATTTATAATTACCGTTACTCATTTATTTTATCTTATAATTAGAATTTGGCCTTATTTTAAACATAAAACCTTTTTTATTACAAATATTAAAATAGTTTTTTTTTTAATAAAACAGTGTCGCCATAGTCTGAACTAGGTTTTATACTAAAAATAGAACACCGAGCCGATAAAGTGGAGGATATACGACATACATCTTAATTTCACATAAAAACGAATTTACTACGTCCCTCAAACGTGGCGCGATTTATTTTTATATTTAAGCGTTTGTACCGTTTTGTAACTAGCTTTAAATATTATGATAGTGACACATAAATCTGTCACACTACACGTCATGAAGACGTTCTTATTTTAAGTGTTTTAACTTATTATACGAATATATTATGGGGATGTATAAAGATGATATAAAATGTTGTATCATTGTAATTTATTTCTGATGAAAAATATTGGTTGTGAGATTTTTCTATTTGATGTTTTTTAAAGAACTAGTGAAATATTTGTAACATACAAACAGGGCTCGCCCGTTTACCACAGAATATTTGCTTAGACCGTTTACTTAACCAAAACAATAGTGACTCGCTTATTAACTTCATCATCATCATCATATCAGCCGAAGGATGTCCACTACTGAAAGGCCTCCCCCATAGATTTACACAACGACAGGTTACATGCCCCGTACAACCAACAACTTTGTGACCTTCACCAGGTTGTCTGTCCATCCCTGACGCCGCTATGGTGGCGGAGGGCCAAAGGAATCGCGGTCGCCCCGAGTGGAAGCTCCGCGCACTCATTTCTCATTGTTGCAAAACCTCCCATTGAGCACACAACACACCCCAGACATGTCGTTGTGGTGATCTTTGGAAGAGGCCTGTGTCCAGCAGTGGACTTTATTTGACTGAAATGATGATGATGATGATATCACTTAAATTTGTGTTCGGTGTGGTTCCGATAAAGAAAAGTTTTCACAAAACACAGTTTCCATCCATCAATGCCGTAAAATGCGACAAAAGGCAACACCGACTGCCAAGGTATATGGCAATATCCTCTATGACCCTCTCATTGTAGGGCTCATTGGGAGGCCAATGTTCAGCAGTGGGGTTTTCTTGCAGGTGTGTTAATTTTTCTTTTTTTAATAATAGTAGTTTATTACTGAAATTAAATCGTTACAGTAAATCTCCTTAATATGATTGCACATTATTTATAAGTACATATTTAAATGTCAAAGGAGTGCTTTGGCACTCATACTAGGAAAGACCTGTGTCACGAGTGCCATCACCTTCCTGCAGACCAAGTAAGTTAAATACAGTTTCCGTTATAGGTACTATGACCTCTAAAGATTAAACCTTTTACTCATAACATGATTATTCAGGTGTGTGTGTGTGATTACGCAGGGTTTCATCATCATCATTTACAGCTTTTGATCACCCACTTTCGGGCATAAGCCCTTTACGCCATTCTTCCCTACAATATCATCGACCTTTTATTGGACCCAGTGGAAATTCTTCATGAACTTCCTCCACCCCGGGGCCTCCCTCCACCCCGGGGCCTCCCTCCACGAAGGAGCATGCCGGGCTTTTACCGGCTAAAACCACTGAAACGGTTATCTTCGTCACGAAGGTTCCAGGTCCTCGTATGATCACACTAGAGCCGCTCACTGGTGCCACGCCCATAGACACTTCTAGGAGAGGGTGACTGTAAAGCGGTCACCCCCCCGGGGGGGATTGTAAAGGATCCCCCGAAGCGTCCCTGTGCGCTGTGCTGTGCAGCGCACACGGCGGCGCGTGGATAATGCGCGCCACCGTCTTCTCGCGGGTCCTCCCGCCAAAGCGTGGTGAATACTAGCAAATTCCCCCCAAAAATGACGACACACGGCATGTGACCGCTCGTTATGCATATCTATGGGGCAGGCATTTGTTCTGCAGTGGGCATCCTTCGGCTGATATAATGATAATGACCTTCTTTTTATGTCTTGTTTTTTTTAACATTGGTATGGATATCTCCAGTCCTTCAAACCTTATTTGAGAGTTCACAAAATAGGAACCGAAGATCCCGTTTAACTTAGAGATTCGGTTAGCCGCCATTATTCGATAATATTCGGCATTATTTCATTATTATGTGTAAAAAAAAGAATAATAGTTTAAATTATTCGACTTTGGCGAATAATTATCTAACATTAATGTGATGCCGTGTGGTGCCGGCTCAGAATGCCACCACCCCATCTCCTCCCATGGGTGTCGTAAAAGTCGACTAAGGGATTAGCCGGAGGATGGGCAGCAGCGTCCTTCAAGTACATTAACAACTCAACTGCGATCGCCAACCCGTCTGCCAAGCGTGGCGATTATGGCAAAAACCCCCCAATGAGCCCACAACACACCCATATCGGTCGTTGTGGACATCTTTGGGGGAGGCCTATGTCCAGCAGTGGACTTCATTCGGCCGAAATTATTATTTATATTATAATGTGATGCCGGCTCCGAATAGCACCAACCCATCTCATCCCGTGGGTGTCGTAAAAGGTGACCATGGGATTAGACAGAGGATGGGCAGCAGCGTCCTTCGAGTACATTAACAACTTAACTGCGATCGCCAACCCGCCTGCCAAGCGTGGCGTTTATGGCAACACCCCCCAACGAGACCATAACACACCCATATCGTTCATTGTGGTGATCTTTGGGGGAGGCCTGTGTCCAGCAGTGGACTTCATTCGGCCGAAATGAAATCAAATATAATTATGTATCTTTTAGTTTGGGATAGCAGTGTACAATGATTATGTTTAACATGAATTTATTTATAAAATGTAGGTTATAGATGACAGACGACTTCGTCTGTTATTTTTGCCAGAGATTATTTTTTGCTATTTCTTTTTTATCAATTCATCCTTTGAATCCTACAAAAAAACCTTTTATAATCTAACGGCGCTGACAATTGTCCGGTGACAAATCCATGGTCGCCCTACTTTATCACTGCTTCAGAAAGGACTGTTAGATAAGGACACACTCCCGCCAGACGGTCTCTCATGTGGCTTTCTGCATTAAGCAGTGTTAACTATACAAATAAATAAAATTGAAGTGTCTGTTTGTAATTTCAAAATAACAGCTTTTTACTAAATGCATATGAAAGTATATACGGTACATACAAAAAAGAACAATTTTTAATTTTTTGTCTGTCTGTCCGTCTGTCCGTCTGTCTGTCTGTCTGTCCGTCTGTCTGTCTGTCCGTCTGTCTGTCTGTCCGTCTGTCTGTCTGTCTGTCTGTCTGTCTGTCTGTTTGTTCCGGGTAATCTCCGAAACGGCTGGACCGATTTTGACGGGACTTTCACTGTCAGATAGCTGATGTTATAAGGAATAACTTAGGCCACTGTTATTTTAGAAAAATAATTAGGGTCCCGCGCAATAAATATAAACCCCTTGAAATCCACTATATATATTCTATATCAAGTGTCTATGTCGAAGTACTCTAAATTTCTTTTAAATTACACGCGAGTGAAACCTTGGGTCCCAGCTAGTATAAAATAAACTTTGATGCATTATGATGAGGTATAATTTTGCATTTCTTTATAGAGTGCGCTACCTTGTCTAGGTAATACATCCATGTTTTGAAGTTGATCATTCGAATTTTACGATATGAGAGTAGATAAAAATTATTACGAGGGCGGCACTGAAAATTTCGGGAATCAAGGAAGTGACACAACATTACTATTTAAAAATGTATTTATTGCTTTTCGAAGTATTCTCCGCGAAATTTGACACATTTTTCCATACGATGGAACCAATCATTGAAGCAACCATTCCATTCGGAAGTTGGGGTCTCCAAAATGGCCGTTTTGTAGGCGTCCACAGCTTCTTTAGGTGATGAAAATCTCTGTCCACGCAATTTATTCTTTATTTTAGGGAAAGTATTGAAATCATTAGGGCTTAGGTCGGGGCTGTACGGCGGATGGTCTAATAATTCTATGTTTTCTTGCTCTAAAAACTCTTTTGTTCTGTGCGCGGTGTGAGAACTCGCATTGTCGTGATGGAGGATGATGCGGCGGTTGCAGTTCTCTCTACGGAGTTCAGAAACGACCTGTGGCAAACAAATGCTAGCATACCATTCTGCATTAACCGTTCTTTGTCCCTCAAGAGGAATAGTCGTAACATGGCCGGTTTTGGAGACAAACGTGGCCACCATTTTTTTTGCAACACTCCGTGAACGAACAATTTTTGTTGGCTTTAACTCATTTTCGAACACCCAAACTCGTGACTGGTTTTTTGTTTCGGGTTCGTACGCATATATCCAGGATTCATCACCTGATACGATGTTGTATACAACATTTGAGGATCCTGCGTGGAATCTTTCGAGAGTTCTGACGCACCAAGTAACGCGAGCCGCTTTTTGCTCTTCACATAGCAAATGCGGTATCCATCGGGAAAACAACTTTTTTACACCTAATTGTTCATGCAAGATTATTTGTATTTGACTCATGCCAATGTCTAAAGTTGCCTGAATTTCGCGGTATGTCACATGTCGATCTTCCTCAATCAGCTTACGCACAGCATCAACGTTTTCTTGGGTGACCGCAGTTTTTGGACGACCTTGACGAGGATCATCACTGAGCTTGACACGTCCACGTTGAAATTCAGCAAACCAGCGATAAATTGTGGTTTTGGATGGGGCTTCATCACCAAATGCAGGAATCATCCGGTCAACAGACTGTTTTTGTGTTAAACCACTTCGAAAGTCATAATAAATCATCGCTCTTGAATTTTCTCGAGTCAATTCCATTTTCTCAACGACTAAACAAGTTTGATAAAACCTTGTGACAAGACCGTGAATCTTTTTTTAAATAAATAAATGGTATTCGATTTGTAAAACCAAGGAGTTTTCAATTTAAAAGATTTTAATATGACAGGAACAGTGGAAATATTCCATTCCCGATACTTTTAGTGCAGCCTATGTATACATTCGAGTAATTTTTTTTAATGAGAACGTAGGCAACTAATAATATTTTTAAACGTAAATTTCAAGAAAAGTTTGTCTATCTCAAAAGTGTAGTAGTTTGTTAACATTTAGATAAAATACTACAATTTATGTGATATAAGTACCTACTTCTTTTAGAAATGCGCAACTACGCAGATGTGAAATATTTTTTCTTCTACTTCCAAGACTCAGCTAGGAAGTAAAAATTTGAATACAAAAAATCCCGGCAGTAAATCAACTGAAAACAACCAAAATAACCTTAGTTATGTAGCGTACGGTTAATTTTGAGCAACCAAGCGCTTATTAGACGCGAACCATTGAAAACAACCGACCCGGCACGACAAAAATATAAAAAGAATAAAGTCTTTGGAGTATAAATATATGAAAGTTATTTTGACATAAAGAATGACAGATTGTTTGATTAATTGAGTTAAAGATATTCTTGTTGCTTCCATTGTTCTAGTATTACGAACAAGATGTCCACGGTGTTCGAAATTTAAAAAACAATAAGACTTGTGCTATTTTTAATTTTTTTAATGCGCGAGTTTATCGAATGCCAAATCGTTGGCACTGTTAATTTCTGGGCGGTAGTTTGAATTACGCAAGTTGCACTACTGACCAAAACTCACTCCTTAGCCCTACTATAAGCATATTCAGCTATGTTGGAGGGTAAACCGGAGTAATAGTAATATGCAACCATGTAGAACGCATAAATTCAGGTATCAGGTGAGCTAAATTGTTTCGAAGTTCGAGGTAGTGTTACCATGAACCTCCTCCGCCCCGTGGAAGGACGAAGGGGCATGCCAGGCTCCTACTGGCTAAAACCACTGGGGTGGTCATCTTCGGCATCTAATATGATCTCACTAGAGCCGCCCACTGGTGCCACGCCTATAGGCACATCTCGGAAAAGGTGACTAAAGCGGTTCGTATCTGGATGTGAGTTAGAAGCGACCCACAATCGAGTTGTGTGCCCTCTCCCAATTGTCATTGCTTTCATTTTGACTCACTTTTGGGTTCCGTACGTGCAAATGAAAAAATGGCGGAACCTTTATAGGATAACTCGTGTGTCTGTCTGTCCGTCTGCTACAGCCAATTTGCTCCGAATCTACTGGATGAATTAAGTTGAAATTTGGTAAACATATGGATTTTTGCGACTCAAACACGGATGTGTAACGTAAATTGAATTTTGAATATGTGGGTCACTTTTGGGGGGCAATATAGAAAATTAACGAATAAAGTTATGCAAACTGTACCGTGTAACCTATAAATGTAAATTTTTCAATATTGTGCGTACAAAGTTATGTTTCCAGTTGGGATGTTTTGGATAACATGTTTTTCAACTACCATGTTAAGTTTGTTTTTGGGAGAAGTTATTGTACAAGACCGAATTCAACAATAGACAATATATTCAGCAATTTCGGAACCCTTTCTACGCGAGTTCAACTCGCACTTGTCCGGTTTTTTTTACTTTGATATTAATCTTGACAATTATTTAGATAATTATAATTTATAGCTTTGAATCCCTGCTTATGACCAATCATGGTAGCTGTCATAGGGATGCCCGTTTTGAGCGGTGGACGTTTAGCGATTGATACATTTACCATATACGGTATTTTTACAGTTAATCAATTAGTAATTAGTTGTATCTGCAATCTGCACCCCACTGCTGATATTCACCGCTAAGCAGTAGTGTTTAAACTTTAGACATTTGTTTGTGTTTCGGTAAGAAGGGCACTGTACCTTTTTTTTTCTGCGCAGTGGAAATTCTTCATGAACTTCCTTCACCCCGGGGAATGGCGAAGGGGTATGCTGGACTCCTACCGGCTAAAACCACTGGAGCGGTCATCTTCGGCACCTAAGGGAGGCTCCAGGTCCTCGTATGATCACACTAGAGCCGCCCACTGGTGCCACGCCTATAGGCACATCTCGGAGAGGATGACTGTAAAGCGGTCACACCCCGGGGGGATTGTAAAGGAACCCCAAAGCGGCCCACGGCAGCGCGTGACCACATGCGGGCTACCGTCTTCTCTTGGGTCGCTTGGTGTGGGCACGCAGATTCCCCAATCTACGCACCCGCGAACCCAGAGGTCCCCCAAAGGGCACTGTACCTGGTGAAATTACTGGGCATAAGAGACTAAATAACTTATGTCTCAAGGTGACGAACGCAGTGTAATGTTATGCAGGACTAGTCCAGTTAGCATTACAATTGTTCGGAGCATGACGATCGCACGTCACAATTTGTATAAAAGAAACAATATGACATTATTGAAAGTTTTGATGGCTGTAATGGCTGCCCTTTATTTCATATAATTTAATATTTTGTACATTTTGTAGTGAACTACATCGACTTGATTAGTGCACTGCGTTAATAATTCTCAATTTCCTATTGTGTATTACAGAAGCAAATGTCTGTTATATTATTGTGTGTATTTATTTTACATAGAGTCTACTTTGTTCGCACATACCTAACTTGTTAAAATGTAATAATCATGAGACCGCGCACCTGAAAACGCAGCGTGGGACGACCTCCAACGAGGTGGACAGACGGACTGGTGAAGGTACCTGGGAGTCGTTGGATGAGAGGGGCATGTGACTGCTCGTTGTGGAAATCTAAGGGGGAGGCCTTTGTTCAGCAGTGGCCACCCTGTGGCTGATATGATGATGATGAAACATTAGTTACATCCCTGGAGTTTCTTGCCGTCTCTTCTCCATAGGACCGACTTTTCCGAGCCTTGCACCTTAAATGTTGACTTTTCTGAGCCTTTTAGATAAAAAAAGACTTTGAATTTGTATAGTAGTGCCGATGATGACCGTCCCAGTGGTTTTAGTTGGTAGGAGTCCAGCATGCCCCTTCGTCCTTCCCCGAGGCGGACGAAGTTCATGACGAATTTCCACTGGAACCAATAAAAAATAAATATGTAGGAGTAAAAACAGCTAGCCTGAAATGGGATTGGGCTGGCCATGTTGCTCATCTGCATGCGAACCGACTGGCACATATTGTCACTCACTTGACGCCTAATGGAGGAAATAGTAGACGGGGTTAACCGCGACGTAGGTGGCGTGATGATCTGGAGGTTTACGGGGGGCAGAAATGGCTAGAAATTGTTTAACATGGAGAAGCGTGGAAGGAAAAAGGGAAGGTTTTGCCCAGTGGGACACATAAAAGAAATATGACTATGCCACATAAGTACCTTCAATCTAGATTTAACTTTGCCTTGACTTTGAATTTGTATAGTATCCTAATATTTACTTAGTATTCTCGTCTTTAATAGGTTAATGCTGCCTTTGAAGAGTTACGGATCCGAGCCCGAGCTGGCAGCGGGAGGCTACCGAAGCTGGAGATATTGCGAGCTGCCATACAACATATAGAGAGGCTACAGGCTGCATTACGAGCTGCTGCTGTGGTGAGCTATCATATTGCTTTTTTTTACACAAACGGCCTTCCTTATGGTAAGTAGCAACCGTACCCATGGAAACCAGATACCATTTGTCTTTTTCACTCGATGGAAATACATCATGTAGGAAGGTAGGTAGCTCCTACACTCTGGGGAAGGGCGGAGGGGAATGCCGGGCTTCCACCGGCTAAAACCATCGTAGTGGTCATCTTCGGAACGCAAAGGGGGTTCCAGGTCCCAGTTAAGAGCACACAGAACCACACATTGGTCATGCCTTTAGGCACATCTTGGAGGGAATGACTATAAACCGGTCACACGCTCCAAAACCACCGACAGCCTCAGGCGCATCTCTGGGGGGAGGATTGTCAAGGATTTCCCCGAAACCTCATTACGCGCATAGTGTTTCCGGAGATGACTCAGTATGCGCATGCAGCCTCCCCATTCTGCGCGCCTACGACCTACGAAGCCCACCGCCATATAACGACGGCAGAGAGTTTAGGCGTGAAGGACGTCTCGTCCTCATCCGTGCGGTATCGGCCCTATACCGATTCCGCTCTGCGGAGACCGCATGAAACATGAAACTCTCACAGAAGAGGATCACTGCAGTTTAATTTTCGATCTCTGCAGCATAGCCACTACAGCCGGCAGAGAGAGATCTTGCCCGATCCGATCGACCAGGACACGCAGGGCAGTCCTCGAACGTGCTGTGCGAGGGAGTGTGGGAGTTTTTACTGGTAGCTATTAATGAAATGATCCATCAATCAAATAACCCATCGGTTAAATAGATTTTCGATGATTTGGTGTTGTAGAAAAATACTACACAAAAATGTCTTTCGAAATGAGTACGAAACCCCAAGTGAAATTGGAATGACTGCAGTATCGCCCCAGACAAGCCCTTCAAAAATTCTAGTACCATTAATGAAGATTTAAATGTGTTCCCTAAGCGAAAACACATAATGTCTGACGGTTTGTGTCATCTAGTCCCTTACGACCGAGCGAAGACTTTTTTTTAATGAACTTGGAATGGGTACATCAATGGGTTTGATGTCATGACTTCTCGATCGCCAGGCCGACGCTTGAGCCAAGGGGCTATTGCTACTTATACAGACTAATTTGAAGCTACAGGTGTTTACCCATTATCCCGTATCATACTCATGACCATGCTGTGAACGAATCTGTAATACATGCCCTTGAGAATCAAAATATTACACACACCTATATTGGCCGGAGGCTAGGAGTCCGGCATGCCCCTTCGTCCTTCCCCGAGGCGGAGGAAGTTCATGACGATTTTCCACTGGAACCAATAAAAAAGAAAGATGTAGGAGTAAAAACAGCTAGCCTGAAATGGGATTGGGCTGGCCATGTTGCTCATCTGCATGCGAACCGACTGACACATATTGTCACTCACTGGACGCCTAATAGAGGAAATAGTAGACGGGGTCAACCGCGACGTAGGTGGTGAAGATCTGGAGGTTTACGGGGGGCAGAAATGGCTAGAAATTGTTTATCATGGAGAAGCGTGGAAGGAAAAAGGGGAGGTTTTGCCCAGTGGGACACATAAAAGAAATATGACTATGCCACATAAGTACCTTCAATCTGGATTTAACTTTGCCTTTTGATTATCATTAATGAAGTGACATAAACAATTTAAATAAATTGAATTTATGGCAGTGAAAGATCAATGATGACGATCAAAATTTGTAATATAATCAATAACACTACCCATTTCGAGTAATTGGTTCAGATTATTCACTTAGTCAACAAAATGCGCCAGTTATGTCAAATGCGTTGGGAACTCTGCTCACACAGTTGTTGACGAATATTACCTGGGACGAACCGTTCAGTTAGGTCTAAGTTCGAGACAGAAGTTCATCATCGAATCCAACAATACCGCTGTGCCTCAAGATGAAAGTCTTCAAGCAGTGTGTGTATGTCTTTGTCCCATATGTCATCAATATGGGATACATGTGGTCACTCACTATGGGTCTCATAAGAAAGGTCAAGGTACTCAGCAACCTACAGAGAGACCTATGCTAGGTATTTCTCTACTCTCTAGTGTGATCATACGAGGACCTGGAGCCTCCCTTAGGTGCCAAAGATGGCCGCTCTAGTGTTTTTAGCCGGTAGGAGTCCGGCATACCCCTTCGCCCTTTCCCGGGACGAAGGAAGTTCATGAAGAATATCCACTGGGCACCAATAAAAAAAAAGGTATTTCACGACTCAAATTTATACCCACCAACAATGATATTATACCATAGATATGTTACGTCCATATTAAAGAGCGCAAAATTCAGTCTCGCCTGCTCACTCATGTCGTAAGAAATAAGATACAAAAACTACATGAGTAAAAGAGATAGCTATCTAGGCGAACTAGTTTTGGTTCTTACTTTCGGCGCGCATGTAACATATCTACTTCTTTTAATATATAAAATATAATGGCCTACCAACAACTTTTTTTATTAATTTTATTCAGCAAATAATTTTCATACATCGTTCAATGAACATCGCATCCAAATCCAACATTAAAATACCGTTAGCAATTAAAATTATTGCTCGTCTATAAGCGTGCGATTCTGTGTAAGTCTATTTCTAAGGCCAGGCGCACGTGTAGCGATAAATAATCCGCGGACGTGAATAAATGACAATTTAACATCGCGACGCGACTACCGACATGCGATATAGAGTGATAGTCGTAAAGTTTGTTAGCCTGTGTGTGTGTTTGAATTTAGATGCAGTAGGGACGGTTGGATATATAGTGGGACTAAAATTAAGTTTTGGGTACTTGACATAAACGAGTTACCTTTTTTATCCATGGGGCTAAATGAGTAATATCTTGAACTCAGATGCCAATGAGCATTCATATAATAGGGTCCTAGAAAACTCATAAACTTTATTTCAAGGGACATGTTTTATAAAAACAAAGATCTAATTTCATATTTGTTTGGAAACATTAATAAATTATAGTTATTAAACGAGAAAAAAAGTTTCATCATCATTTCGGCCGAATGAAGTCCACTGCTGGACACAGGCCTCCCCCAAAGATGTCCACAACGACCGATATGGATGTGTTGTTGGCTCATTGGGGAGTTTTGCCATAATCGCCACGCTTGGCAGACGGGTTGGCGATCGCAGTTGAGTTGTTAATGTACTCGAAGGACGCTGCTGCCCATCCTCCGGCTAATCCCTTAGTCGACTTTTACGACACCCATGGGAGGAGATGGGGTGGTGGCATTCTGAGCCGACGAAAAAAGAGAAAAGTTTGTAATTTTCATTTTATTATTAGAAAATTTATTTAAATGTGAAATGTTGGTTATATCTGAGCATATTCGTAATAAAATGGAGAAACAAAAATTTGTAAATTACAGCTTGGTTTTTAATAAACGGAATTGCACCTACTGATATCTACGTTGAAATAAAGTTTGCTATTTTTGCAGGAATATAATACGTAATATATTTTACGTAATATATATAATACGTAATATATATATATACAAAATTTTATAGATAAGAAAATTGTACTGTGAAAATTTATATAAAAATTGTATTTCTTGAAAACATTTTAGTTTTTAATAGAATAAAGACTTATCAATGAGTAAAGTAACTATTCACAAATAATTTGAGGTAAAAAAAACTAGAAAAGGAATTTTTCATTACGAGATGCTTAAAAATCTGTGGCAAGGTAGAGATTTTTCGATATTTCGGAAAATTTTGTACTACTGTAAATCCTTAAGATTTTGCTGAACATATATTGTGTTTTTTTGGTAGGTATTGACCCAAGCTCTTACCCCCTGCAGTATGTCGTGCTATTTACTAGACACTCTGTATATAAACTCTGTACGTACTTAGGTTGTCGAGTGGATCGCGCACTGGAAAACGCAGCGTGGGACGACCTCCGACGAGGTGGACTTTAGAGGTGGACGGTGAAGGTCACTAGGAGTCGTTGGATGTGGGTGGCATGTAACCGCTCGTTGTGAAAATCTATAAGGAAGGCCTTTGTTCAGCAGTGGACGTCCACTGGCTGATTTGATGATGACTTAATTTCGAATTTCGTACTTACGTATATAAAATACGACATGAAAATCTCATTGTTTTCATATTTATCTTTATTTTTAAACCTCTTAAACTAATAACCTTTATGAATACAAAACTCAATAGCAAGCAAAATTAAAGAAATAAATAGTTTTCAAATATTCAGTCAGCGCTTGTCATAGTTATCGACAAATGTTTTTTTTATCAGGATCAATTGTATAATTAAACGCCGTTAAATTTTGTTCATGAACAAAAACCTTCATGAAATATCTAACACACACTGACCGAGTTGAATGAATGTCTTACTTTTTAATGCAACGGAGCAAGCATATTTAATTCGTTAACTATTGTTTTTTAAGCAGTTAACAACTTCCTTTTTCAAACCGTTAAGTTATACCAGTAGGACTCCAAATCCAGTTCATCAGACATATATTTTCTGAATAAAAATTAAATAATTCGGATTTTAATAGCTTTTATTTTTTGTAGTTACTTTCTATCTCAAACCCTTTTTAATTCACCCGGTGGAAATGGGCAGACGGGGTCTTCTATGCGCTAAAAGCACCGGAGCGGTCATTTTAGGCACCAAAGGGCTCCACTCTCACGACCACCACTCACCAGCAATCATGCTGGTAGCAGCAAATTGGTGCCATGCGTTTAGAAAGAACACAGGCATATCTTGGAGGGGATGACTATAAAGTGGTTACCCCTTCAAGCATAGGGGGGCGACTGCAAAGAGGCCGCCCTCGGGCACATCTCGGGGAGATTGTAAAGGATCCCCCAATCCCTCGCTGCGCGCTGTGACCAAGTGAGCACCGCCGTCTACCCGGGATAAATATTTAAGCCGACCAGGGTCTAAATCTAGGATGGAATTTTAGCCATAATATTCTATGTATATCTGGGACATTTTTTATTTATTTGGATACAATGTGAATTTAGATTGAATCCTTTACTTAATGTCTATCATATACACCATGAAAAATAGGGGCCCGAGGTGCAAACCTTGGGGGACTCCTAGTGAACGTTACACGTAATAGACTTGAAGCCTACTTAACTTATGAATTGGAGACAATCATGTAATAAACTTCATTATTTATCTAGTTATTATATGTTAAAATATAACATGTTACACGATGAAAAATAAGGGCTCAAAGTGCGATCCTTGAGGGACTCCGGAGGTAACCTTGCATCGAAGCCCACTTACCTTACTAGTTGCGGACGATTATGTATTAATCCTTTCTTATTTAACGAGTTATTGTTCAAATTATAACCTGCTGACTCCCTGAAAAGTCCTAATAACAATATCCCGAAAATATACTCTTAGATAATCATCCCAAATAGTTAATAATCATGTAATCCATAATTATCTCGGTAAATAAACATAATTAATCCGTGTGGTGTCCGGATTAAGAATATAGCACCACTCCATTTCCTCCCGTGGATGTCGTAAAAAGAAACAAATACTTAGGCAAGTTCTTTCCAGACGATCCCGAGACATGGCACCCACCTAGCTCTTTGATATCAACCCTTAAGCGCCTTGTTAATACTCATGGGTTAAAAGGGGTGGCCTCTTCTTTTCCGGGAACTGCACGGACAGAAGTGAATCCAAGTTAATGATCATAATTAAACACAGGTGCTATCGTATTTTAGCAAATCAGAACCACATTAGACAAGAGCGCCGACGCGAGACTCGTCCCTGAAATAGACCGCGTTCGTACGGACACAGACTAAATGTTTACATATTTTATGTGACTTCGCGCCGTGTCAATGGAGAATAGGCAGAGAATAGAAGCGAATGTGTGGTCCTCTAAGAATAGAGTTCTGATTCACCTTGCCAGTATAAGAGTGGCTGTTAAGCTATTGTTGGTTACGTTTTGCACGATTCTAATACAACGTGTACGTTCCGAATAAAAACGTGACAAGTCATAAATGGCTGCAGTAGCTTATATACAGGGTTTAAGTAACAACGTACCGAAAGCTTGGGGAAAAGGTTACACTTAGGCTTATAATGAAAAAAGAACTCGGAATAAAAAGTTACAGATTTTGTCAATATTGAGCGCGCAATGTACGACGATCTACGAACGAACTACGCGATCACAACGCTACGAGATTGCTGCGATGACACATCAGTGAACTGTGGCGAAACAACAGCCATATAGTTTTTATTTACATTGCAGTTTTGTGTGAAAATAAATAGTTATTTGTTTTTATTGGAAATGGCGTTAGGATAGACGGAAACAATATTTTATACTGAAATCAGTTAATTAAAATATAAAATAAGTCCGACGCAAAGTTCTAACGCTGAGGTTTCCAGAATGATGTACTGAATCCATAGTATAAGTTTTCATTACGATTACACCCGTTTTTAACCGACTTCAAAAAGGAGGTTTTCAATTCGATGCGTAATTTTTGTATTTTTTTATTTATGTTGCGCCGAGATTTGTTGACCGATTTGAGCAATTCTTGTTTTAATAGATGCAAAATGTTTTCGAGTTGGTCCCATATATATTTTATTATATATGATTGAGTAGTTTTTAAACCAGCTTCAATAATCAGGTTTAATTTGACTGTGCTTATCTGGATGATGTCTTAATAGTTTCGATTCCTCCGAGATTAGAGAACCGATTTGAGTCATTCTTATTTTTAACTAGCTGGGACCCGCGGTTTCACCCGCATTTAATTTAAAAGAAATTTAGAGTACTTCGACATAGACACTTACATAGAATATATATATTGCATTTCAAGGGTTTTATTTTTATTGCGCGGAACCCAAATTATTATCTAAAATAAAAGTAGCCTAAGTTATTTCTTATAACATCAGCTATGGCATGAAAGTCCCGTCAAAATCAGTCAAGCCGTTTCAGAAATTTTAAGATAAGAAAATTGTACTGTGAAAACTTAAATAAAAATTGTATTTCTGGAAAACATTTTAGTTTTTAATAGAATAAAGACTTATCAATGAGTAAAGTAAATATTCATAAATAATTTCAGGTAAAAAAAAATAGAAAAGGAATTTTTCATTACGAAATGCTTAAAAATCTGTGTCAAGGTGGAGATTTTTCGACATTTCCGAAAATTTTGTTCTACTGTAGATCCGTAAGATTTTGCTGAACATATATTGTGTTTTTTTTGGTAGGTATTGACCCAAGCTCTCACGCCCTGCAGTATGTCGTGCTATTTACTGGACACCCTGTATAATCCAACCTATATTTTATATAATGTTTTCTATCCTCTAGCTGGAGTCTGAAAGCTGTAAGAGTTACATGGAGTCGCCGGTGACGTCACAACGATCATACGACACCAGAGATGCCAAAACGGAGAAAGAGAAACCGTTCCTAAGCAGTAAGCATACCTGTAATTTTGCTTGAATCGAATTCTTATGGCCACTGCTGAACATGGGCCGCACAATGAGCGGTCATATATTGCCATAATCACCACGCTTGGCAGGTGAACTGGTGATAGTCGGATATTGTTTTTAGCACACGGGAGGATGCTACTACCCATCCTCTTGACATCGGCCCTTAGTCGCCTTTTGCAATACCCAGCGGTCGCGAGGGGAGATTCTTTAGGAACCTCACATTGCCATAAAGTAAATTTCCTATAGGAAATTAATAATGATCAGAGGCCAATTCTCGTAATTAATGTACCTACACTCTGACTGAAAGTTGACCGAATTAAGAGTATATTATAAATTGACTTAAAATGATATTCTGACCCTCTTAATGTTCAGTCAGATCTCAGTATGATCTCAATCTAATCTCATTTCAATGTCTTGTTCTCTTAGATTATGGCTTCTGTGGAATATCTTCCACAATTTCGCCGATGTCAAGTATATGGCAACGTTGTACGGTACGGATAAACGAGTTTATGCACGTTTGTCTTATTCCTGTTGGTGCGTGCTGCTTATGCAATCCTATATAAACGACGTAAATTTATTTTATTTTCATTTGCGGTTTCGCGCATAATAGATAAGCAGTACTTGATTTCAACACTTACGTATTTCTTAAAACAAAACAATGTCGGAAGTAAAAAAGAAGAGACGGCAATACTCGGCGGAATATATTAAATTCGGATTTATTGAAAATCCCACAAACCCGTCGTCGCCTTTGTGATTTCTATGTAAAACATTTTCGAACGAAGCAATGAAGCCTTCAAGACTGCAAGATCATTTGAATAAAATGCATCCAGATAAGACAGAAAAGAATGTAGCATATTTTCAAGACCTAGAGAAGAAGCATAATACTCAGCCAAGTGTATCAAAACTATTTTCGGCGGCTGCTAAGCAAGATGACGACGGACTTCGAGCTTCGTACAATATCTCTTTGTTAATTGCTCAAAAGGGCAAACCACACAACATCGGAGAAGAGTTAATTTTGCCAGCAATAAAGGAAGTAATAACTACTGTGCTTCATAAACCGGCCGCAGATATTATCCGAAAAATTCCTTTGAGTAATAATTCTGTGCAAAGACGAATTGATGAAATGGCTGAAAACATTGAAGAATCATTGTGCAATCATCTGAGGACTAGTCAATTCTCAATTCAGCTCGATGAGTCCACTTTACCAACTAATGAAGCGTTGTTGCTATCTTACGTGAGGTTTATTAAAGATGAGAAAATACGTGAAGAACTATTGTTTGCCAGAAATTTGGAGACAGATACAAAAGGCGAAACCATATTCAATACATTGGAAAGTTTTTGTGAAGAGAAAGAGATTCCTTTGAAAAATATTATATCAGTTGCTACGGATGGCGCTCCGGCTATGACAGGGCGCCATAAAGGCTTCATAGCATACTTAAAGAATAAAATTCCAGATGTCCTTGCTATACATTGCGTTATTCATAGACAACATTTGGTTGCTAGAAACTTAAGTGAACGACTATTTCAATCACTGCAATATGTCATCAAAGCAGTCAATAAAATCCGTAGCAGCTCTTTGAATGATAGATTATTTCATCAGCTTTGGGTTACTAATGACGAAGATTTCAACCGTTTGTTGCTTCATACTGAAGTTCGTTGGCTGTCAAGAGGCAATTGTCTGATTCGATTTTACAACCTGTTTGACTCTATGATAGAGTTCTTGGAAACTAAAGATACAGAACTGCGCAACAAGCTCATAACATCAAAGAATGATATAGCTTACATGACAGACCTGTATAAAATGTTCAACGACATGAACCTATAACTGCAAGGCGACGAACTAAATTTAATTAAAACAAAAAATGTCATTGCTGCTTTCGCAGCCAAACTGCTTCTGCACAAAAAGAATATGGGCAGACGTGAGTTTCACAATTTTCCGAATTTATCAGTATACTGCAGTAACGACGACTTGTTTGCCTACTGCCAACATTTGGAAAACCTCCACATTGACTTCACCGAACGATACCAGGACATTTTAAACTTGGAAATACCAGACTGGGTGTTGGATCCGTTTTCAAATGTCAACACAGCAATGTCACCTCAGCTGGAAGAAGAACTTATAGAATTGACAACAAACGAAGAAATAAAAATCAAGTTGAAAAATGGATATCAAGAATTTTGGCTACAAAAACCGATCCCGCAATTGTACCCTGGATTGTGGTCAATTGTTCAACGATTTTTGATAGCATTCCCATCGTCATATTTGTGTGAACGTGGATTTAGTGCTGTGGCAACGCTGCTTACTAAAAAGAGAAATCGTTTGCGTGTTACCGAACGTGGCGACTTGCGGCTGTTTTTGAGTAAATTGGAACCTGATATCAACAAACTTATTGAACAGCATCAGATTCAACCTTCACATTAGTTTTTATATAAGAATTGATTATGTTTGTTTTATTTTCAATAAAAGATACTCTGTCCGAATACTATAAATTTGCGTTTCAATAATCAGTTATAAGTACTTAGCGGTTTTTAAGTATGTTTAAAAAGGGGGGCGTTAAAAAATAATTTATTCTTAAAGTGGGCAGTAGACAAAAAAAGGTTGGGAACCCCTGGTTTAGAAGAACACCATTTGTGACGTTTACTACTTTGAGACTACATCGGAGCTATATTTTGAACGTTTTTAAATTACGAGAATTGGTCCTCTGATCTCTAAAGTTTTGACAAAGATACCGATGAGGTAGTTCCACTCCGTCTCCGCCATTTTGTTTTATTGTATCTAAATATACTTATTATTTGGTTTGCAGATGACACTTCATCTTGTGGGGTCAACAGTCTAGCTCGACTGCGATGCATCGTGCAAGCGCTCTCAAGTAATACCAAAGACATACCATGACACCATAGACTAATGCTACTTTTGTATCTACAGTGATCTTTTATAAAAACTTCTTTATACAATGTCCAATGTCATTTTATTTACGACCCTATACTCTCGCACGGCGAGTTGGGTACTGCTCATTGGCAGAACTAAGTAAGGGCAGGGGCGGGAATCCCCATAGCAAACCACCCGATAAATAATGAGATGCATGCTGAAAAAAGAGTTTTCCAGTTTTTGGCAAGCGGCAATAATAATAATCATTTATTATTTAAGACTAGAAGTCCATTCGTGTTAGAATACAAACTCTTCTTTACAAACTAATGTTAGTACTTATTCTAGAACAACACATGACAATAAAAATAATTAAAGAGGTGTCTTATGGACACCCGGTTGGAACGGAATTCTTTTTGCTGTATATTTTTGTTTTTGCATTAGTCATGATTAAATAAAAATATAAAGAGTCAATATACAATAATGAAAGAAACCATAAAATGTAATAATCACGCAAAAAATTATATCTATATTTATTTATATTAATAAAAAGGGTATTTAAATATTTAAATTATAAATATTTTAAAATTGACAGTAAGCTGAATCGATTGAAAAGTTTAAGTTTCCTAGGTGATAGGGAAGTGCCTCAAAAATCACTGCAAAATGATATCGGTTTTCGGTGTCATTTTTCATTGTTACACTTTTTTCGGTCTAGCCCCTCAGCCCGCAAACAAATCAGAACGTGCGATAAGGAACTCCGTTCCAATAATTAATTTACATCACCGGAGTGTGCAGACGCATCTAATGTCCCACTATTCGCCTACCCTATCTGTTCACTATAGTGGTCAGAATGACGTTGCGACTGACGCGTACTCAGTGCAAAATGGCCGCGCACCACTTGCGCATACGGACGTGGAACCTGTCAATTCACGCCTCTGTGAACTTTGCAGACGCACTGGAGTAGCGTGGCAGCCCCATCAACACTCTGTCAGCATTATAGTATTGAACGGGCGGAGTGCTGTATTCCCTCTGCGTATAGTCTAGTACCTTTAATACAAGTTATTTTTTATAACTTGGCAAGGATGCTGGTAACGACACACTCAAATATGTTACTGTAACTAAATGCATATGAAAGTATATACCGTACCTACAACAAAAAAGTTAATTGTATTTTTTTGTCTGTCTGTCTGTTTGTTCCCGCTAATCCCCGAAATGGCTGGACCGATTTCTACGGGACTTTCACTGGAAGATAGCTGATGTTATATGGAATAACTTGAGCCACTTTTATTTAAGAAATATAATTAGGGATCCGTGCAAAAAATAAAACCCATGAAATCCAATATATTTATATATACACGGCACGGTTGGTGCAGTGGCTGATGCAGTCGGCTGCTGCGCTCCGGGTCGTGTTCGATTCGGTTCGATTCCCGCACGGAACAAATATTTGTATGATCTGCAGGTAGTTGTTCCGGGTCTGAATGTATTGTATGTGGAATTCATGTCTGTAAACGCACCCACGACACAGGAGAAATACTAGTGTGGGGCAACGTTTTAAAAAAATATATATACATACTCTATGTCCAGTGTCTATACGTATATAAGTGCTCTAAATAATATATAAATAATTCACTTTCTTTTAAATTAAACGGCGGGTGAAACCGCGGGTCCCAGCTAGTACATCATATATTTTAAAAGAGTATATCCATGGAGTTTCTTGCGGGTTTTTCTTCATAGGACCAACGACTTGGAACCGTTCAACTATTTAAATTATTAGGTAATTAATTAAGACACCACACGAATTTAACAGTAGGGCCTACTTTAAATTGTTCTTATTAGAACTATTAACGAACTGAAAACACGGTGTTTAAAAAAAAGAAGATCTTCATACATATCCTCCACTTCACGCGTAAATGTATAACCAAGATACATATGAAACGCTAGGTAACCTTAATTTTATTTCGAGAGTTGGGTACGTCATTAGTGTTCGTGCCGAATCGTGCGCTTGCGTTGATAGGCGTGGCTTGGCACGGGCAACGCCCCGCCCATTGCCACAGTTTTAATTAACAGTGTTATAGTTACACAGATTATAAACAGACATTAATGTTTGTTTATAGAATATACAGTTTTTGAGGAGTAATATAACGGTAATGTTCCTTGTGTTACAACTTTATTGTCTTTCTTAGGTTAATAAGCCATGATTCGCATACATAAAAGATTTTTGATCATAAATAATGATTTCTGATCTAATAATAATCAATCCATCCTTATACGTCCACTGCTGAACACGGGCCTCCCAATTATCACTTCAATGAACGCTCATATTATGTACCTGTCACCATAATCACCGCGCTTGGCAGATGAATTGGTGAACGCATCGTGTTGTTATTAGCACTGCATACGGGAGGCAACTGTTGCGCATCATATTTGACGGCACGGTTGGTGCAGTGGCTGATACGGTTGGTGCAGTGGCTGATACAGTCGGCTACTGCGCTCTGGGTCGTGGGTTCGATTCCCGCACGGAACAAATATTTGTATGATCTGCAGGTAGTTGTTCCGGGTCCAGGTGTATTGTATGTGGAATATGTCTGTAAACGCACCCACGACACAGGAGAAATCCTAGTGTGGGTTAACGTTTAAAAAAAACATTACTTATAATTACTTTTCCAATCGTAGGCAATACAACTATCCCATTACCACTCAGATCCGTAATCCACTTGTTCTACTGTAAGCCAAGGTAGCACGTTGGGACCGACACAGTTCCTCATAATGGTCAATGTCTTGCCGGACGTCGTCAGAGCGGCTCAGTGTCTTTTTTTTGTGGATGATTTGAAATTATTCTCGGGTATCGGGACTGTTGAAGACTGTGACGCCTCCAGCGGGATGTCAATAGTGTTGTAGAGTGGGGCACGCGTAATCGCTTGAAATTCATCGCTTCGAAGGGTAAAATAATAACGTTTACGTGATCCCGTTTCCCCAGCGCCTATATATACATACAGGATTGCTGATGTTCTGCTTGAGCGTGTCACCGAAATCCGATATTTGGGTGTAATTTTTGATAGTAGTCTGACGCTGAACACCCATTTATCGAAAATCTGGGCTAAAGCTCTTTTTTTACTTTGCCTTCGTGCGTGTATTTTAGAGTATAACTCAATTATTTGGGATCACATGAGGAGAAGTATAGGACAATGATTGAGATGGGCGGCAGCGTCCCTTCTGTGGAGCAGCAGCCATTTCTGCGCTCACCAACCCGCCTGCCAAGCGTCTCCCACGCTTGGCAAGTTCCCCCAAAATGATACACAATTGTGGAAATTTAAGGGGAGGCTTTTGTTCAGTAGTGGACGTCATATGGCTGATATCATGATGATGACTTATTTTAAAATTATAAAATAAATATATTTGAGACCCCCACAACAAGGAAGAAGGGCCATTTCACATATTGCGTGAATATGGGGGCATATTCAAAATGCATTTATTTACGGTACACGTCCGCGTTAGGGTCGCAGAAATCCATACATTGTGTACCAAATTTCAACTTAATCGGTCCAGTGGATTATGATTATTATGAACTACTAATAAACATTGACATAATCCACAACAATAAAAGTAGATATAGCATCAACCCATCTCATCCCTTGTGTGTCGTAAAAGGCGACTATGGGATTAGCCGGACGATGGGTAGCAGCGTCCTTTGAGTACATTAACAACTCAACTGCGATCGCCAACCCGTCTGCCAAGCATGGTAGGTAATTATGGTAAAAACCCCCAATGCGCACACAACATACCCATATCGGTCGTTGTAGTGATCTTTGCCACACAGATTATACAGGCCTGCCCTGTATCCAGCAGTGGACTTTATTCGGCCGAAATGATGATTCCAACCAAGTACCTACCTAATAGCAGTATTAATCCAAATTCTCGCGTCGGTTTTTGAAGTGAAACTGCTTTTGGGACGGTGTGATTTGGATTTAATGAAACGAAAATGTGTAACGAAAGAGAGACTACTATAAATGTATTTATAAGGTTTAGACTATGAGAGAATGAGATAAATCAAGTTTCTATATAGTTTCCTTATTGTCGATCAATCGCTTTCTCTCTCTCTCTCTCTGTTTACCATCTTCATTCATTCATCTTATTCTCTTACAAATGAACTAAAATACAAAGTTTCACTCCTACCGCGTATAAACTCAGTCGACAATTTTTGTTTATTATGGAAACAAAACAACTCTTTCCCAGATCGAGTTTTTTTTTTGAAAATGGTTTGAAATCAAACAATTATTCATACTGTCTCAGCAGTTTAGCAGACTGACGACAGTCCTGGTGATAAGAAAATCCTAGTCCCTTTGGATTTGTTTGAATGATAAAGTTGATACGATCTCAACAAAGCGGTCGTAGTCTTGCGAGGTTGGCAAGACATTGAAGAGGGCGTTGTCTTCTGACTTCGTGAACAGTTCTCGGTTCGCCTTGGCGTAGTTGAATCGGCTACGAGTTTAATGGTGTACTTTATAGGCCCAGGTATGCGCTGACTACGAGCTATAGGTGAGAAAAAGCGTATCACAGAGCTGGAACTGACGTAGGCCCAGATTGCATAGGCGTAGCAAGGGGGAGGGGGGGAGTTGTTTGGCTGGGCAAATCTTTCTGGCCCATCCCAAAAATATATTTAGGCGATTTAAAATAATAAGAATCAATAAACTCCAAATTTTATTTTCATGGAAAATATGTCACTTGTTATCGCTTTGCATCATTAGTTCCAATCTGCTTCCCAGACAACAAATAACATTGCCACGGCCTTGCTAGATTGTATTAGCGTTAAGGAAGCCGCTCCGCAGTTGAGTACCACAAACACAGAGTACAGGCAAAATGTACTCGAAGGGCGCTGCTGCCTTAACTCCAACTAATCCCATTGTCGTCTTTTACGACACCAACGGGATGAGACGGGGTGTTGCTATTCATAGCAGGCACCACACGGTAGTCAAAAATAATAATAGTGATAAGTATCATGTCCTTGCTTACGACTCTATATATACGTAAGTAAGGCTGTCTGATGAATTTCAATTCATTCAAAAATTTTAAGTGAAAACTGCTGCTATCATAAATGACAATTATTAGAATGTTTGTCTGTCTGAAATGTTGTCTCGAATAAGCTCCGAAACAGCTCAGCCGCTTTTCAATGAAAGGGATAAAACAAAGAATATTAACTTAAATTTTCGTGTGTTCCATTTCAATATCTATCTAGCAGGGTTCAGAAGATATGAATATAAATACAATATACGCCTAGCGAAGCGGGCGGGTAACAGTCAATGAATACTATAAACACTTCAATTCCGTTCTGGGTTCGAGTAGTTCTACTTACCAAGAAGCTTACACCGGGAGCAACTTGCTTCAGATGACCAATTTCGGCGATAAGCTTAAGTCCAGGAGCGTGTGGCAGGCTCATCTCGGTGGGTTTCTTGGACGCAATGAATGATTTAAATCAGGCGCGATTTGCGACGGAAATCGGAAAACATTAACGATGTGTCATGTGAAATCTCTTGGATCGAGATTACGCAGAGCTGTGTTTATGAGTGCACTTTGAAGTGCAATCGTGGTGAAAGGATTATCGAATCAGCATAGATAAGTAGTTGATTGACCAGGGTACGCTGGACGTATATGGGCTTAGAAGACCCTGCTAAATTATTCAATAATTCTTTGAATTGTCTACTGGAGATTTTGAGAGCTAGCCAGGGCGGCAATTGGGAAATTGCGTGGAGTATTTTCACCCACAATACCACAGAGCCTCAAGACGAACGTCTTCAATCAGTGCGTCCTACATGTTGATATACGGTGCCAAAGCGTGGACACGAGCGGTTCGGCTAATCCACAAATTTAGAGTTGCTCAGCGAGCTATGGAGAACGGTATGCTTGGCCTTTCTCCGAAGGATCGAATCCGAAACGAGGTGATCTGTCAGAGAACCAAAGTCACCGACATTGCCCACCGGATTAGAAAGTAAAGTGGCAACGAGCTGGCCAAATAGCCGTAGAACCTATGGCCACAAATGTTTTCTTGAGTGGTGACTGCGGCTCGGCTGACCGGGTGGCTAGCTTGACATGGATGAGAAAAGCCGAGGATCGTGCTCAGTGGCGTGACATTGGAGAGGCCTAAGTCCAGCGGTGGACTGCTATGGGCTGTTGATGATGATGATGATTTTGAGAGAACTGTTATTTTTTTGACAATAAAACAACGCATAGTTTTAAAAACATTATTATTAAGTAAAAATGTAACATTTTACAAAAATATATTTACATGTATACATATACTAGGTACAGTCAGCGGCATGTTAACTATCCACATAGATCCGAGATTTTTCAATTCAATATTATTATTTTCTTAAATATTAGCTAAGTATTTGTGCATGTGTAATGTCGTAAAAATAAGACATTGGGGCTGTAGTGTAGCTTCGGTCGTATAAAACGTCATCATGATAAAATGATAATAAATAAATGCCGCATACGGGTGAGGGGAACCCGTCATATACAGGGTGTCCAGTAAATAGCACGACATACTGCAGCGGGTGAGAGCTTGGGTCAATACCTACCAAAAAAACAATATATGTTTAGCAAAATCTTACGGATTTACAGTAGTACAAAATTTTCCGAAATATTGAAAAATCTCTACCATGACATAGATTTTTAAGCATCTCGTAATGAAACATTTCTTTACTAGTAATTTTTTTTTTACCTGAAATTATTTGTGAATAGTTACTTTACTCATTGATAAGTCTTTATTCTATTAAAAACTAAAATGTTTTCAAGAAATACAATTTTTATTTAAATTTTCACAGTACAATTTTCTTATCGCCTTACTTTAACCTACAGTGGTGAAAAAAAAAAACCGTAAGATTTTGCTGAACATATATTGAGCTTTTTTGGTAGGTCTCAAGCTCTCACCCCCTGCAGTATGTCGTGCTATTTACTGGACAGCCTGTACATGATAAAAATTTTTTTTAATATGTGACGCGTTTCATATATACGACAGTCATTAAATTGTGACGAATGATAAACATATTATTATGACGCTGATTGTAATATTCTATCGCCTATAAATATCGAAAAAAAAACTTATGTTTATATTTAAAATATCAAAAAATCATTACATTTACATCGTTTTCGTGTGAAATGGAACAAATGCATGTTAAAACTAAATAAAAATTTATATTTCTATACATGTTAATTGAAATAAATGAAGACTTTTAAAACTTTTAGGCTCGTTCAAGGCCAAATCGATGATAGGGAACTCAACTTCTTTTTTAAATAAATATTTATCGGTTTTACTAAACGGAGAATCATATGAAAGTACTAAGACGGGAAAAAAACGTTAAAAATAGAGTTCTAGGCATTCCGTTTTTCAAGTTTTCTATCTCATATACCCAAAAAAGTACCTTCATAATAAAATAGCCACATCCCCTTGTAAAACAACTACATAGCTGGTCTAAAGACACGTACGCAATGACCAACGTAGGTTTCACTTCATCATAATTTCATTGAATTCTTTAAAATAATCTCTATAGATATATTCTGAATCACCAGAATTTTATGAAAATTTTGTATGTGGCAATGTAATTTCCTGAGCTCAGAAATCCATACATCCTTGAAACACCGAGGTGAAGAGCCAGGGGTGCAATTCTCTAAGCTCAAACATCCATACATACTTGAATACAGAATTGAAATAACGGTGATAACCCAATTTGGTATTCGCTAAGACTGGTCCTCATGGCTCACCGTCTGCGACGTGTCCTTGAATAGCTTAAATCATGTCTTAGCAAATATCAAATTGGTTTTCACCATTATTTCATTTCTGTATTCAAGGATGCATGGAAGACATGATTAAAGCCATGTACCACATTGCTGCAGACGGTGTGCCATGACTGTGAGCCATAGCGAATACCAAATAGGTTTCTCATCGTTGTTTCAAGGATGTATGGATGTTAGAGCTTAGCATAGTTAGATGTATTGCTGTAGTTTCTGCATATTGAGTAACAGTATGATGTATTTCTCAGTAACTATCTATGTTTGATTGAACCCTTGTATGCTGACTGAGCTTTGAAGTGTGTCCAATATTAACCATTTTCCTAATAAATCATAAATCACTGGTGATTTTACAAAACAATCATTTCTACACCGCCACATTAACGTGACAACACAGTTTAAAATTTAACCACAATTAATTAAATTAAACACAAAACTATTAAACTAGAGACTGCGGCTTTTTTGTCACTACTGTAAATAATTATTTTCGGCCAAGAATAAACCATTTCGAGTTTATTGAACTTTGGACGGGTAACATGTCCGCAGCAAAAACAATTTAGGAATCCATCCGTAGTACAAGCGTTAGTGATGCAATTACTGTTTTTAAGGTTCCAAACGTCCGAAGGAAAAAAACGGCGGAACCCATATATCATCACTCGTGTGTCTGTCCGTCTGTCACAATCAATTTTCTCCGAGTCTACTGCACCGATTAAGTTGAAATTTTGTACACATATGGATTTCTGTGACCCAAACACGTACGTGTAACGTAAATAAATGAATGTTGAATATGGAAGTTACTTTTGGGGGCAATATAGAAAATGAAAGAAAAAAGTTTTGCAAACTGTACCGTGTCACATATGAAATGGAAGGGCTTGTTGTCAGGGTCTCAACTCAATAATTTTGAAATATATAATTTTAAAGCTATTTAAAAAATAGACGAAAATTGGCCACTCCCTCTCGGGTCTCATTTCAAGATTTTCAGAGATTTTGGGAGAGATTTTGAGAGTTTGAGGGCATGGCCCCAGAGCCCTGCCCCGCCTGGATCCGCTATTGAATATAATAGTCATAAAAACATTCAAATGGCTGAATATTTACATGTCTTTTCCGACACAGTAGGAGTCCCCAAATAATCAAACTAAAACAAAATATTTTTCGGATACATGAATCGTTGCTCAAAGCATTGCGTGTGCTTTCCGTTTTATTTAAATACAAGCTGGGAGCCGCGGTTTCACCCGCCGTTTAATTTAAAATAAATTAGATTATTTATAAATAATTTACACTTGACGTAGAGTATATATATTTTATTTACGGATTTAATTGGGTTTGAATTTTTTGCACGGAACGCTAATTATTTTCCTAAGACTAAGTTATTCCTTATAACATCAGCTATCTGCCAGTGAAAGTCCCGTAAAATCGGTCCAGGCGTTTCGGAGATTAGCGAGAACAAACAGACAGACAAACAAAAAAATGACAAATAGCTTTTTTGCTGTAGGTACCGTATATACTTTCACATATATGCATCTAGTAAAAAGCCGTAATTTTGACTTTGCAAACAGACACTTCAATTTTATTTATTTGCATAGATTTTTTACGAACATTGTGATATTCAGCTAATACGAATATTCGTTAATAGGCCGTCATTGAATTCATTGCATCACTAACAAGGACGATCCTAAAGTTCAGCTCTAGTCTTCGTGCAGCAGTCGACAGGCCTAAGGCCAATATGGACTTTAAGGCTAATAAAATAAGGCCGTCGTACCATTATTTTGCATCTACTTAAAAATACTCCATATTAAGTAGCCATATATACAGACATCATTGTAAACGAATATATGTATATCTGAAGTATCGTTCTATTAACTTGGTATTTGTTCAAAAGATAGTCGAAGTAGATCTCATTAATGTCGTATAGAGGAAACTTAATCACCTTTATCACTTCAATACGGTGGAGTAATCACCCAGTCAGTCAGTAATGACCCATCTACACTCATAAAGAGGAAAGAATCGTATTTTTGTATGTATGTAACGAGTAAACTCAAAAACTACTGTACCGATTTCAAAAACTCTTTCACCATTAGAATGCTACAATATATTTGAGTAATATAGGCTATATTTATTACTAGAAAAATATAGGGATCCCTACTAAAACTTCAATAATGTAACCCAAGGTGTAAAAAAATTAGCCATAAAATGTCGGAAACTATTGAAGACAGAACAAAAAAATGTTCTACAATATTAAATAACATATCAATGTCTACAACAAAACTTCGCGTTACCATAGGTCCAACTATTGTAGTAATGCAACTATAACTTCATTCTTGCATTTTAAAAGTTGATAGAAATGCCGACCAAAATCAGACCATGTTTACATTTACTCTACGTTTATCCCAAACAGTTTAAAAAATAAATGTCCACCCGTGCGAAGCCGGGACGAACCGCTAGTTATTAATAACGAATAGTTAAAGAAAAATGGTTTCACGCCAATAAAAACATGTGATAATGTGATTGGTATCTCTAAAACACTTGCAGCTTAGGTATACACCCGCTTCGTACTATGTCCGCTACGCCCTACGAAGTTAATTTCTATCGGGATGATCGATATATATATCGTTATCAAAAACTAAAATGTCGATATTTCAACAGCTTATATAAATTATCGATGGTTTGAGCACAATATCGGAATACCGATAATTCGACTTTAAGCAAAAAAATAACCGAACTATTCAATACTAAGTCTTTTTGGGATCTTCTGTACTCTATGTTGCATCGATCTAATAATAAAATTTTGGTTTAATATTGTCCACGTAAAACCACTTTAGTGCAAGGAATTGGCAGGAAAATCAAGTATTTATAATTATTTTGTAAAAAAAATTAACCCGAAGATCTTTGCCACGACTTCATTTGTATTCAGTTACTATTTTATAATAAATAAATACCTGATTAACAGATACATTCTGTTACGATTTTAAAATAATATAGGTAAATATTTATAATAAATTGATTTGTTACACTTTCAAAGCAATGTTATAGAACATCGATATTTATATTTCGCTAATAATCACATATCGATATTTATATCGATGTTTCTTAGATATCTACCATCCCTACACCTACAACCCGATCATATAATAGGTGCATGAGCCCATTGACCGCCGGCGGTAATAGATTGATTCTGTGTTAGAATTAGACATTTAAACAAAAAATTAAGGTACAGTTTCTACTGATTCAGGGTCACAATGTGACAAGTTCCCGACTAACTTGAGATTAATCTTGTCGCATATACGTGCCGGCTCAGAATGCCACTACCCCATCTCCTCCCATAGGTGTCGTAAAAGTCGACTAAGGGATTAGCCGGAGGATGGGCAGCAGCGTCCTTCGAGTACATCAACAACTCAACTGCGATCGCCAACCCGTCTGCCAAGCGTGGCGATTATGGCAAAACCCCCCAATGAGCCCACAACACATCCATATCGGTCGTTGTGGACATCTTTGGGGGAGGCCTGTGTCCAGCAGTGGACTTCATTCGGCCGAAATGATATATGTGACAGATCCTCGTGAAACATTCATGTGATGTGCTTTCCTTGCTGTTTACGTAATTAATAAAAGTAGAAATAGTTGAAATGGAAGACTGTGTTACCAAGTTAATAGAACTTACAAACTCTTTTTAGACATATCATTATTTCCATAATCTATAATTGACACGCAAGTATCTTACGTCTTTTTTTTCTTCAGTAACATATTGTAATTATTTATATTTATTTATTAACTAGGCTATAAAATTTATATTGCACATAATATGAAATGATCTCTCTCTCTACATATATTACAAACTAGCTGGGACCCGCGGTTTCACCCGCGCTTAATTTAAAAGAAATTTAGAGTACTCCGACATAGACACTTGATTTAGAATAAATATAATGGATTTCAAGGGTTTCATTTTTTTACGCGGAACCCTAATAATTGTTCTAAAATAAAAGTAGCCTAAGTTATTCCTTATAACATCAGCTATTTGCCAGTGAAGGTCCCGTCAAAATCGGTCCAGCCGTTTCGGATATTACCCGGAACAAACAGACAGACAGACAGACAAAAAAAATTAAAATAGTGTTTTTGTTACATGTAACGTACATACTTTCATATGCATTTACTAAAAAGCTGTTATTTTGACATTACAAACAGACACTTCAATTTTATTTATTTGTATAGATTTATAGCTACCATTTTTTTAGTAACCAATTTACACCAAACTCGTTGAATTCATAAACGCTATTGTAGAATAAAAAAGATTTACTTCTGCGTATCCTCTTAAAACTGAAGAGTGATCAGAATATTTTGTGCTATATAAATTCTATATGATTGAGCATACGACATCTTCACAGCATCTATTTATATTTTAACTTGAACCGCTCGATTTGTTCATGTCCCGAGCCGCCCCCTTGACCTCTCTTACATGAACCACGATGACCACCCGAGACTATTCTTTTTAAGCATACTAACTTGTGTTTTTCTATTCCCGAAACGTATCGGTGGGTCCACTGAGGTTGTTTAGTGATGATTTCGACGGGTCAGACGATTAACAGCCTTGAAGACGTGCCTTTTAATCTTAACTACCATCAATTGTCATTGATCCGTGTGGAGCAATTTTTTTTTTCTTAAAAATCGGTGGCCTTCACTGGGATTTCTCCTGTCTCGAGGGTGCCTTTACAGACATGAATTCCACATATAATACACCCAGACCCGGAACAACTACCTGCAGATCATACAAATATTTGTTCCGTGCGGGAATCGAAGTCAAGACCCGGAGCGCAGCAGCCGACTGTAGCAGCCACTGCACCAACCGTGTCCAGCAGTGGACATAAACGGACTGATATGTAAATCTTTATGCGCTTGCTGTGAACATATCGTGTGCAAAGTCACATTATGTTCCTAATATCACTTGGTGTGAGTTTCATCACGCGTTGCTCAGCAATTCACTGGAAAAAATGGAAGTCAGTTATACACATCGTGATCAGTATGGTCGGTGAGGTTAAGCAACGCTGGCGCGGTCAGTCCATGGATGGGTGACCGCATAGTGGTATTTGGACTGAGCGTCTCCGTGCTTCGGAGGGCGTAAAGACGTTGGTCCAGGTGGTTGTTATTGGATGGCAGTGGCTTTGGGCGGCTTGAACAACTCTGACATAAGGTCGGCCACTATCCGAACGAAAAAGAAAGAAGGAAAGAAAGATTGAATATTAACAATTGGAGTCAGCTTCCAGTCTAACCGACTCAATATTAAGTATTTTACACGACTGCCGTCTGACCTCCGTAGCTCATCGATCACATCTAAACAAAGGGCTTACCCCATAGTTTTTTGTGTCGTCTTTTTGGGGGAAAATTTGGCAGTACTCACCACGCCAGGCAGGCGGGTCGGTGTGTGCAATATGGCATCTGTTCCACTGAAGGGACGCTGCTACCCATCCCTCCGGTTTTGTGTAGTCTCGCCTTTTACGACATAAACGGGAGTAGATGAAGTATTGAATTATTTTCTTTTGTTTAAAAAAAACTGTTGTCCCAAACTAGGATTTCTCCTGTGTCGTGGGTGCGTTTACAGACATGAATTCCACATACAATACACCCAGACCCGGAACAACTACCTGCAGATCATACAAATATTTGTTCCGTGCGGGAATCGAGCCCGCGACCCGACACCGTTGATGCAGCCGACTGTATCAGCCACTGCACCAACCGTGCCGTCAAAGTGGTGCTATATTCTTAATCCAGACACTTTCCTTTAGGTGAGACCGGTTTCCAGACTTGCTTCGAACTGCCCATAACGAATTTTATAGATATTCGTGTGACAACCGGGACTAACAGCTAGACATGTTGTAATTCAAGCCGTCCAAAGAACAAAAGTCTTTTACCGTGGACAAAATGGTCGCCCATCCAAATTGTGGCCGCTGCAAGCATAGCTTAACCTCGCAAGTCGATCGTACGGTAACTATTTAGAATATTCAATTGTTATCGTTTCATAAAGACATCATCATCGTTTTGGCCAAATAAAGTCCACTGCTGGACACAGGCCTCCCCCAAAGATTACCACAACTACCTACTGGCTGTGTTGTGGGCTCATTGGGGGGTTTTGCCATAATCGCCACGCTTGGCAGGCAGGTTGGCGATCGCAGTTGATTATTAATGTACTCGAAGGACGCTGCTGCCCATCCTCCGGCTAATCCCATAGTCGCCTTTTAGGACACCCAAGGGATGAGATGGGTTGGTGCTATTCGTAGCCGGCACAACACGTAAAAACAATGCTCCATACTAGAATTTCTACACAGGTACAGTATACAGAAATAAATTCCACATGCAAAAACACCCAGTACCGGAATACAAATGTTTGTTCCGTACGGGAATCAAACCGCTACCCGCAGCACAGAACAGCCAATTGCTTAGGAACTGCACCAACAGTGCCATCGCCTTTCTTTCGCGCCTTATAGTCATATTTAATATAAGCCTTATACAATAAATACTACGGACTCAAGTCAATATCACAACCATTTAGAGATCTAGCTTCGACTACAACGATGTCTCTTAACGATAATTCTTGATAAATAAATCGTTATTTTAATAAAGGTAGGTTCACTTCTTGCGCGTGTATCAAATGATAATGATAAAAAAAAAATCTTTTACTTTGTTAGTTCCCGCGTAGTCATCGCACCAGTCAACCCCGAGCGGGACCGCGAGCGGCTCAGCTGTGCTCTTCTCTCAGCTGCAAATAAATTAATTGTCAATATACATTGCCCAACAGTGGGAAGTAACATCAATAAGAAAAATAAAGAATGTCAATTGTTTGTATTTACACAAGGTATTTACATAACGACATCGATAGATAGTTAGTATAACATAATAAAAATAAAGCTATTACAATCAATTGCATTTTAAATTACAAATATAGTTTACTTGTAATCTACGCCTAAATAAATCTCGGGATCAGTTAAAGAGCCTAACATTTAATGTCTTACACGTTAAAAGCATTTACTTTTTGCACCATATAAAATAATGTTTCTCAAATCTATCTCAAACATGCAATTTTTGTAAACACTATTTAAATCTTAGAAACAATGTTTGATATGGCTTAGTTTCTAAAATACTACGTAAAGCGATCTGAGATAAGTAAATATAAATAAATAAATAAAAAATATTTTGTATGGCGCAGTGACGAATCGCTCGAATAATAAGGCAGGAGTAAAGTTAAAATAATCTACGTGCAATATGCTTGTACTAGTAAATATTTCCTAAAAATATTTTAATTCAAAACGAATCAGAATCGTATTTATATTGAGCGTCAAACGAGAATTGTTATATCTGTGGATTGAATAGAAACTCATGGAATCATAGATACGTATATATTTATCCGTCCATCCGGTATACAGTGTGAAAAATTACCTTAAATTACCTTTTTTATTTGTTTATAACATACTGTAAACTATTTCAAATGCATAATAAAAACCTGATTGATTGTTATTATTGTCGTGTTCTAAATCCTAGTCACATATTACTGACATGACAGAGGACCAATTCTCGTAATTAATTTACACTATGACTGAAACTTGACTGAACTGAGATTAAATTATGAATTGACCGAAAAAATGGTGTTCTGCTACTCTTAAAGTTCAGTCGGATTTCAGTATAATCTCTATCTAGTCTCATTTCCATCTCAATTTTGACGTTTATTTAATGACAATTCAGTACATGTGTGGCAATCCTTAAATCTTTACCACCAACCTCTTTTTCTAACACTTTACACATTATACAAATTTTTAGGTATTTATACTTTTTGGTTCCTAGCCATTAAAAGGAAAAATTAATTTTCGAAGTTCTTTTATGACATAAAGAATTTTCATGGAAACAAAGACATAACCCTTGTTACTAAATGTAATTACTCTGTTAATTATAAAAAGACTATTTGTGCTAGTATTTCGTTTATAAACTAACTCTGCAGTGATGTGCTTAATATAAATTCTTCCTGTATTTTGATACCTTCTGATCTTGATTTAAATGAGAATTCGGTGAACGAATATTACAACCGTAAGTACTTGAAGAACTAGTTTTATTTACTTATTACCACTCATCGAATCATTCAAATCAATTTATAGTGTACAACCACTCTTACACTAAACTGGTGACCCCGACGTGATAAACGCCAGAAAGGCTTAGACGTGGCCAGAACCCTAAAAAGGACGCCCGTTGTTTTTAAGAATAGCCTTAGCACACAAAGCACAATGAGTGACAGCAGTGATTCAACGAAATCGTGCATTAGTACCCGTTCACGTCAACGGCAACAACGGATCGCGAAGTGCGTTTCCATTGACGACGCATCCGACATTTGCCGTGTCGGTGTTCGGATACCACCGTTTTGGCCGGATGACCCCGAAGTTTGGTTTGCGCAAGTGGAAGCTCAGTTCTCAAACGCGAACATTACCAATGATGCAACCAAATTCAATTACGTCATCGGCAACATCGAGCACCAGTACGCTCGACAAGTGAGGGACATTTTTCTTTCTCCACCGGCTCAAAATAAATATGAGAAGCTCAAACACGAGCTCATCAAACGGCTTTCAGCGTCACATGAGAAGAAGGTAAAGCAGCTTCTCATGCATGAGGAACTCGGAGACCGCAAGCCGTCGCAGTTCTTGCGTCATCTGCAGAGCTTAGCAGGCCCGAGTGTCCCAGAAGACTTTCTCCGAACGATCTGGAGTAGCCGTCTTCCGAACAACATCCAGACACTTCTAGCATCACAGCCTCACAGTTCCCTCGAGTCAGTTGCCGACCTGGCAGACAGGGTCCAGGACATTGTTACCCCAGGCCAAGTCGCTGCATCATCAGCGCCCGGTACCAGCATGCAGAAGATGGCTAGTGAGATTGCCGAGCTGAAGAAGGCCGTCAGAGATCTCACTGTGCAGCTGAACAGGAGCTCTCGCTCGCAATCACGCTCCAGTGAGCATCAGCGTCGTCAATCCAGGCAGAGATCCGCGTCTAGCCACCGGAAATTCCCTCTCTGCTTTTACCATTCCAAGTTTGGGGCCAATGCTCGCAAGTGCATTAAGCCGTGTGACTTCCAGCAGTCGGAAAACTCCGAAGGCAGTCGATAACGGCGACCGATGACTGTCTTATTTCTTCGGGTCGCCTCTTTGTCACTGACCGAACGTCAAAGATGCAGTTTTTAGTGGACACGGGTAGTGATTTGTGTGTTTTTCCGCGTAATGTTGTACGTGAACAGCGTGCTAAATCTAATTACCAGCTTTCTGCCGCGAACGGCACTGTTATTGATACTTACGGATATTTACATTTCAATTTAGATTTAGGTTTACGCCGTATTTTTCCATGGCGATTCGTAGTTGCGGATGTCACAAAACCTATAATAGGTGCTGATTTTTTAAGCTTTTATAACTTGCTCGTTGACATACGCAACAAAAGATTAGTAGATAAGACTACATCATTGTCTACAATAGCTTCAATAGCAAATGCTTCATCTACTTGCTCGGTAAAGGTCTCGACTGGGGACTCAAAATATCATTTAATTTTAAACAAATTCCCCGAGATCACGCGACCCGCTGGCACGCCACACAAACCTACACATCACACTGTACACCATATCCGTACAACACCCGGCCCACCTATTTCATGTGGCCCTCGCAGATTAGCTCCTGACAAGCTGCATATCGCCAAGCAGGAGTTTGAAATCATGCTCAACAATGGCACGGCTCGACCATCTGAGAGCCCTTGGTCTTCTCCCCTTCATTTAGTTCCAAAGAAAGATAACAGCTGGAGACCCTGCGGTGATTACAGGTTGCTCAACGCGCGGACAATTCCTGACAGGTACCCTATTAAACATGTGCATGATCTTACCCATAGCATTGCTGGCTGCAAGGTCTTCACAACCATTGACCTGGTTAAGGCCTATAATCAGATACCTGTCAGTGAAGAAGACATACAGAAGACTGCAATTACCACCCCGTTTGGCCTGTATGAATTCCCATACATGACCTTTGGTCTTAGGAATGCAGGTCAAACGTTCCAAAGATTCGTCGATGAAATGACTCGTGGGCTAGACTTCTGCTACTGTTACATTGACGATTTTTTGGTCTTCTCGCGCGACCAGGAGCAGCACGAGTCCCACCTACACCAGCTCTTCACCAGGATGCAAAAATATGGCATTGTCATCAACACTTCGAAGTGTGTGTTTGGCGCTGATGAGGTCACATTTTTAGGGTACCGCATCTCATCAGCTGGAACCAGGCCTTTGGAGTCCAAGGTGGAGGTCATCAAGAATTTCCCAGCACCTAAAACCGTAAAGGAGCTAAGGCGTTTCCTAGGGATGTTGAATTTTTACAGACGGTTTATACCACAAGCCGCAAAATTTCAAGGTCCCTTAAACGTTCTACTGTCTGGCTCTGTTAAAGGTTCACATCCCGTGGAAATGTCGGCCGAGACACTCTCTGCCTTCAATCAGTGTAAAAACAGCCTCTGCAATGCCGTATTGCTTGCACATCCCGACTATCAGGCTAAGCTCGCTCTCGTTACAGATGCATCTGATCTGGCAATGGGCGCAGTTTTGCAGCAACTCAAGGATGGAGTATGGCAACCACTTGCTTTCTTCTCCCGCAAGTTGACGCCAACTCAGCAGAAGTATTCGCCATACGATCGTGAACTTCTAGCGATATACGAAGGCATAAAATACTTCCGCCACATGCTTGAGGCGAGGCACTTCACTGTCTATACTGACCACAAACCACTGTTGCACGCTTTCCACGAGAGAAAGAACAACTGCTCTCCACGTCAGTATAGACACCTCGACCTGATATCTCAGTTTACAACCGACATACAGCATATTTCCGGCAAGGACAATATCGTCGCTGATACCTTGTCCAGTGTCAGTGAACTGCAGACTCCAGTCGACTTCAAAGTTCTCGCCAAATCTCAAGCTTCAGACCCCGAATTGCTGCAGCTGCTAAAGACTGAGTCGTCGCTTCGACTAAAGTGGTTTAAAATCGACGATAATCCCGTCGAGTTGCTCTGTGATGTGAGCACAGACAATCCGAGACCTTTCGTGACTAAATCATTCAGAAAACAGGTATTTGACAGCCTTCACAGCCTTAGTCACCCGGGGACAAACGCATCTGCTAAATTGGTTGCTCAACGATTTGTTTGGCCCGGGGTCCGCAAGGACTGTCGAGAATGGTCACGAACATGTCTGAGCTGTCAACGCTCAAAGGTAAATCGACATGTGTCATCACCATTGGGCACATTCAATTTACCCCGCGCCAGGTTTTCCTTTGTGCACATTGACCTAATAGGTCCACTACCTCCATCACAGGGTTACCGGTACTGCCTAACGGCCGTGGATCGTTTCACCAGGTGGCCGGAAGTAGTGCCAATAGTAGATATTACTGCTGAAACAGTAGGCAAAGCATTATTGACCGGCTGGATTTCCCGCTTTGGTTGTCCAACCGATATTGTTACAGACCGTGGACGACAATTTGAGTCCGCGCTATTCCAATATCTCGCCAAAATAATCGGATTCAAACACCGAAAGACCACTGCCTACCACCCAGCATGCAACGGCCTGGTGGAACGATTCCACCGACAACTGAAAACGGCCATAATGTGCCACGCCGATAATAACTGGACAGAATCCTTGCCCTTGGTTTTACTGGGCGTCCGGAGCGCTATTAAAGAGGATCTTAAGACTTCCTCTGCGGAACTCCTATACGGTGAGCCTTTACGTCTCCCAGGTGAATTTTTCAACACCAATGTAAGTGGCACCACCGATGTCACGGAATTCATCGCCCGCTTACATTCATTTGCCGCAAAAATAAAACCAGCTCCCGCTTCACGCCATTCTAAGGACAAAATATTTGTCTATAAAGATCTCGCGACCTGCAGCCACATATTTCTTCGGGACGATGCGCTGCGTGGTTCATTGCAACCAGCGTACACCGGGCCCTATGAAGTGGTTGAAAGAAGCGACAAAATCTTCAAAATTTTGGTTAAGGGGAAAATGGTCACAGTCTCCGTAGATCGGTTAAAACCGGCCTACATGATGGATGACAAACCACCACCTGACCAAGCAGTTCAGGGGAACATGTTGTTTAACGCCCCAACTCCTGACCAAGCTGACCAAGATCAGTCACGGCCTATGGACACCATGGTCAAAACGACCAGGTCTGGCCGAAGGGTTCGATTCCCCGATTTTTATCGCCCGTAGGACGGTCTCTGGGGGGGAGTGATGTGGCAATCCTTAAATCTTTACCACCAACCTCTTTTTCTAACACTTTACACATTATACAAATTTTTAGGTATTTATACTTTTTGGTTCCTAGCCATTAAAAGGAAAAATTAATTTTCGAAGTTCTTTTATGACATAAAGAATTTTCATGGAAACAAAGACATAACCCTTGTTACTAAATGTAATTACTCTGTTAATTATAAAAAGACTATTTGTGCTAGTATTTCGTTTATAAACTAACTCTGCAGTGATGTGCTTAATATAAATTCTTCCTGTATTTTGATACCTTCTGATCTTGATTTAAATGAGAATTCGGTGAACGAATATTACAACCGTAAGTACTTGAAGAACTAGTTTTATTTACTTATTACCACTCATCGAATCATTCAAATCAATTTATAGTGTACAACCACTCTTACACTAAACATGTGACAGTTGGAAATGTTAGCAGAATACCGTTTAGACTTCGATCAACTTTCGATCCATTTTCGATCTCATCACAGTGTAAGTTCACGTTTGACGTTGTTTGTTAGTTTAGGAGAATACCATTTGTGAAACTTATGACACAGATTAGATCGGAACTATATTTTGAACATTTTTAAATTACGGGAATTGGCCGTCTGAACATACAGTGTTTTTAATCCCTACTAATATTATAAATGAGGAAGTGTTGAGTGAAGTGTTTGTTGGTTTGTCCTTCTTTCACGCAGCAACGGAGCGAACGGGCTAACGTGATTTTTTACATTGAGACGTAGGCATCGAGCTATACATTTCCAGTATAAGATGATCTCGCAATGCATAGGCTTTCCGTATGATGGGAAATCAGCATATACTGGAAATGTATAGCTTGATATGTAGACGAGCCGTGTGTACAGTCCCTGTGGTATAGCAGACGAAACTATGTCGCTCAGCTATTCTAATAGTTTGGAGTGTTATGAAGCCGAAAGATATTACAAGATCGTAAAATATAATTAAAAACAGTTATATGACGCTTTCAATCCCTATTTTACGCTTTTATGGACGGAATTCCTAAAAATCCTTCCTTAGTGAAGGCATTCACGTTATAAAAGCTACCTACTGTCAAAACTTCAAGTTTCTAGCCCGATTAGGCTGTGCGTTGGTATGTCAGTCATACTTTTTATATATCTAGATTGTACATTGTATTGCTTATGCACTAATGGCAAACAAACAAATCATACTAGCTGTGTCCGACGGTTTCACTCGCCGTTTTTAATTTTAAAGTAATCGGATTATTTATAAATATTTATTATATACTTAGTATATACATTGGATTTTATGGGTTTTAATTTTTTTTGCGGAACCCTAATTATTTTTAATAAAGTAGCCTACGTTAATCCTTATAACTTCAGCTATCTGCCAGTGAAAGTCCCGTCAAAATCGGTCATGCCATATCGGAGATTAGCAGGAACAAATAGACAAACAAAATAAAGGTAATTTGTTATAAGGACCATATATACTTTTATATACAGTTAGTAAAAAGCTTGGTATTTTGACATTACAAACGGACACTTTTATTTATTTGTATAGATTACAGGACGTTTTTTAACGTCCTCGCTTAAAATAGATACACTCTAATACTATATTATATATATCTCAATAACACGACTTGCAAAGCACTACTGAGAATAAATAATAAGGAAAAAATACATCTTATAATAGTTAAAATATCATAATTATGTAGGCAAATTATGTTTATCAAGGTCGTGCACACACTGCAGATTTTTCTGTAGGCTTATTACAGACAGGCAAACATCTTGAGCAAGAAGCGGCGTAGTGGGGAAAGTTTGAGGAATATATACACCATATTATTCCTGGTAGTGTCCGCATTAAGAATATAGAACCACTCTATCTCTTCCCGGGACGTAATTTGGCTGATATGATGATATTCATAGATATATGTCCGTATGATCTGATATAAAAAAATCGACTGTGCTCAGACAATGTCACTTTTTTAAGATGTTTGCCGATCTCGGTATCATATTGAAATTCAATCGGTTTATAAATAACATTTATATTATATCCAATATACACGAAACCGACAGAGTTTGCACTTCTCAAGGTTTTACGCAATATATAAAACTGTGTGCAGATCCTGCGATCCTAACAGAGCTAGGCAGAGGTGTAAATACTCTTTACAACAAATGGTTGGTGCACTCTCGCATGCGACATACCTTGCAGTCGGTGCAGTATTGCATGAACTAGTCCCTCGCCGTCGCTTACATCTTCTGTGTGTGCGTGTGTCAACACATTTGCGATTTAACAATAATACAGTGGATGACCTTATATTTTAGTTTTATGTACATATATTTTATATGTGTTGCAATTGTTTTTAAACACAGAGAAATTATGTACAATGTCCGAATAACATTTTTGCACTCCATATTGCAAGGAAGTACAATATACTTAGGGTACAGGACAAGGAGGGGCTCATCAACAAAACCAATAACCGGAGACAATCGCTTATCAAACATTTAAAATTTAATGTAAAGTATGACAGATAGTACAAAATGGACGCGTTCTTGATATGAGCAAAGACAATGAGAACCTTCTTCAACGGTTTTGCATTATCATATCATCATATCAGCCACAGGACGTCCACTGCTGAACAAATGCCTCCCCCTTAGATTTCCACAGCGAGCGGTCACATGCCGCTCTCATCCAACGACTCCCAGCGACCTTCACCAGGTCTTCTGTCCACCTCGTTGGAGGTCGTCCCACGCTGCGTTTTCCGGTGCGCGGTCTCCATTCGAGAACCTTTGTGCCCCAACGGCCATCAGTTCTACGAGCAATGTGCCCTGCCCATTGCCACTTCAGTTTACTAATCCTTTCAGCTATGTCGACAACTTTAGTTCTTCTACGGATCTCCTCATTTCTGATTCGATCTCGTAGAGAAATACCAAGCATAGCTCTCTCCATAGCTCGCTGAGTGACCTTGAGCTTTTGAGTGACCACGTCTCTGTTCCATATGTCATCACTGGTAACACACACTGGTTAAAGACTTGCGTCTTGAGGCATTGCGGTATTGTTGACGAAAAGACGTTGCATGCAATGTGCAAATTCTCTTCAGGTTGGAACTGCAATGGGCTCCTTTTAGTAATCGATAGAATTATTTGCTGAGTGGATTTTTTCTAAAGAGTCTCTGTCTACAAAAGGCACTTTATTTTATTTGAATGAATCGTACGATAGACTCATTTGGAACGCATCGAACCTTAAAGTTAGTTTAATTTACGATAAATGACTATGCCCCTGTTATTCCTGTACCCTTCATATACGAGTATTACATTATTTTAACGCAGCTATGAGGCCTCCCAAAAACTTGCACGTTCCCGATCGTGGGTGTTCTTCGAACTTATGGTGATATGTGATTTCTTGTACAAATCTTTTGTTGGAGGTCAAATAAATAAATGCAATATACCTAAGTAACGTACACAATGACCTCATTTTTCGTATTTTTTTTTAAATTTAATTGATCTTTCCGTTAAAATTTTAATGGCCGGTCCTTGGCGTCAACTAAAAGTTTTTTAGTGTAGTAACATTATAAACCTTAAGTGTTACCAAACGATGATTCACTACAGATATATTTTGAGTGTAGACAGATAACTAAATATATATAAGTGATATTGTATAACTCACCTCCGGCTACTCTCGGATTCGCTTTCTTTCTAGGCCGTTCCCTGCTGAAGGCTGAGCCGCTTTGTAGAGCCTCCATTAGACTGAAATAAGAAGATACAGTTAGTATTATGTATAGAACATATAACACGAACGTAAGGATAATGCGAAACATTTTCTGTGACAATCCTATGACCCAGCTACCAAGAGCTTCAGACCGTTCGTAGCTGCTTTTTATATCAATCAATTGTCTCACTTATCAAGGGCTAGCAGATAGGGAGGGAAATCGTGCTTTTTATATCAATCCTATGACTCCGCCAAGGCCTGGAAATTAGAAAAATATTGGTTATTGTATTAATTCCTTGATTACCAATATTTTCCACTAAGGGCTGTTAGGTAGGTCAAATCTGTTTTCTACATCAATCTCGTATACCTTTTGTTTTTTATTGGTGTCTAGTAGAAATTCTAATTGAACTTCGTTCGCCCCGGGGAAGGGCGAAGGGGTATGCCGGACTCCTACCGGCTAAAACCACTGGAGCGGCATCATCTTCGGCACCGACGGGGGGCTCCAGGTCCTCGTAAGATCACACTAGAGCCGCCCATTGGTGCCACGCCTTTAGGCACATCTCGGATGGGATGACAGTAAAGCGTGTAGCGGAGGGCAGGCGGCTATAAAAAGGCCGCCCCCCAGGCACTTCTCGGGAAGGATTGTAAAGGATCCCCCAAGCCTCGCCGTGCGCTGTGCTGCGCACACGGCGGCACGTGATCACGCGCGCGCCACCGTCTTCCCGGGGTTCGCTCGGTGTGAGCACGCAGACTCCCCAATCTGCGCGCCCGCCACCCCCGACAATCTCATTGATCTAACCACAGAGAGTTGGAAAATATTGTGTTTGATATAAATTCTTTGATACAGCAACCAACTGCTGGAAGGAAGGAATAACGAGCGTAAGTGACATCGTAATGAAAACAGACACCGTGTATTCGGTACTCGTCAATTTTCTTTCTTTATCTAGTTTATAACTGATTTCAGTATACAATCATTGTTTTCGTCTATTCTAACGCTTTTTGGAATAATAACACAATAAAGTATTTATTTTTACATAAAACTTCAATGTAAATAAAAACTAAACGCTGTTCTTTTGCTACAGTTCACGGATGAGGTCACCGCTCGCAGTAGCATAATAATATAATATCATAATACAATAATCAGTTAGCGTTTTGATCGCGTTGTTTTTAAAAGGACTACATTATTTTCCCCCTAAAACCCAGAACAAATTTTGGTTTTACACTCATTACCGCCCAAGGTCCTATTAATAGAACTAAAGTTTAAATTTCTTGCGGTCCCAAGGTCCTATCTGTAGAACTTGTCCAATTTTTTTTTCTTTCGATAATTAAACTTCGGAATACTAGGAAACACATTTGTTCGAAAAGTTTATCAAAAAAGAAAAAAAAAAATTAGTTATTTTTGGCTGAGGCTATAGTAATAATTGGTCCTTCTGATAGCCCACTTGGGCTGTTACGAATAACATGTAAAAAAACAATTAGGCCTTAGGAGGGTATAACTTTAAGTATAGTTAAGGTATTCACGATCATTGGTAAGTGATGAAGTGTGAGGCAGTCCGGAATAAATGCTTGTGACAAACAGTTTCACTCGGCCCCAGTGGAACCTTCTCGAACCTTCTCGAACCCTATAATAATAAGGAGAAGTACCTGTCCATGACGCCGTCCTGCGCCTGGTGAATGTCGAGCAGCTGCTTGTAGCGGTGCGTGCGGTCGCGCCGCTCTCGCTCGGCGGCTGCGCGTGCGCTGCGGGCCCGCGCTGCTCGGGCCGCCGCCTCACGCGCTGCCGCCACCTCCTGGTGCGCCGCCTGGGTGGGGGACGGGCCGTTGGTAGTACAACACGTTCGCAGTACAGCGGACAAGTTTAATCGAATATGAATGTGAGTCTTCACTTCGTAGTTAGAAAACCAATTCATGGTACGAGGGGAAATCAGCAAGTCGTAGTCCAACGGTGGAGTACACTTTTCGAAACTTGGAATTAATTAATTTAAACCCTCGAAAACAAATGTTTTATTTTTGTCATCTAAATAAGCCAAATAGATGGTTATGTTGGCCTATTCACTTCTTCGGCTTTAGAAAACCTCTTACCTCTTAACACTTCTTTAATTTTTGTAAGCAGATCACAAAGAAGGAGACAGAAAATCTAAGACGAGTACGTTTGAAATTTACGATGGGTAATCCAGGATTTAAAAAGCATACTTTTAAGTGATAGCCACGATAAATAAGCCAATTTGAACGAGAAAATTGTCGCGACTTTATTTTTTCATCCCGTTGTCCTTCACGCTCTAACAGAATAACATCAAAATCTCTTGTTAACACACCTTTCTCTCTGCAATCAAAATCAATAAACAAGATTTCCTTTGCAGTTCAAAAAACGGTTGCCATTAATTTTGTAGTGTAATGCGATACTTTGCTTTTCTTGGAAAGTGGTGTGCCTTTTTATGCCATCGCATAGATTTATTTTTATGCCATTACATAGATTTCTGTTTAATTCCAGTCCATGGAGATGAACCCAAGTTTCATCACAAGAATTTGGTTCAAAACTTCAACCTTGTTGTCATGGCAGTGGTCTAATAGCACACGGTTATAGCGGCTATGTGAACATTCTTGCCTCACCTTTGACATTTCAAGAAGATGCAGTACAAATCTTCCAGTTGATACCACAATTTTTTCTGAGAATTGTTGCAGGCAGGTATTTTCCAAAACATTTTCGTTTTACCTGATCTAAGGTCCCAATTCCGTTTAACGTATGAAGGGAAGATTTAAGTTTTCAGGACGTCACAATAAAAGAGATGTCATCAGTAAATGACATACAATCAGTAAAGTCATTTGTACACAGTACGAACAAGATAGGGCCCAGTACAGTTCCCTGTGAGACGCTATATTTGTTATGTGTATTTTTGGAAGTGAATTAGCTATAATGTTGTTATTATCATCTAGATTAGCCGTCGTAACACATTGCTGTTCTTTTCGGGTATGACACTAATTATAGAAGTACAGATGATTACAATTGTCTTTAGTTTTAGTTTGAAAGATTATGTGAAATGAAGTCGTAAGCTTTTGTTAAGTAAATAATAGTTCATACAAGACTTCAAGACTTGTGCAACTTAGTAATGACTTTTGCGACTATGTGAGTTTTATGAACGAATTAATTATACTTACTATGAACGCGTCTTTAAATGTCTTGATGTCAGAGAAGAACTCTTCAAGTGTGTACTTGTGCGGGTCGAATACATAGTATTCGGCCAACTCAGTATATAATGCTTCCATCTTGCGGAACATTGAATGAAGGAGATCACATTGTTCGCGGGCTTCAACGGCGAATGACTGTGTGGCGAGTTAAGGAGTAAGAAATTGGAAGAAATTATCATCAATTTTGTATCAATTTGTTATTATATATAATACAATCATGAGCAGCAAGTGCCAGGATTTAGGTATGGGCCAGCTGACTACTGATTGATCAATATAAAAAATGTACGCTTTTAAAAGTCTAAATGATCAAAATTGCAATCCATACTACAAAGCACGCGACCAAGGTTCTTAAGTATACCAAGGCTTTCCAGTCCATAAAGAAACAGCTCTTAAAAGAACTTCAGTTACAAAAGGATACACTCATAGACCCATGGAAGAGGTCGTCTGGACACTGCGGTACTCGCGAGTTGTTCAGATCCATTTCCAGAGATTTGATGTCATTCTCCATCTTCTTCAGCGATTTTTGGAGATTCTCCATAGAAACACGGGCCGCTCTGGAGAAGAATATAACTTTTGAATTAAGTGTATCAATTACAAGATAGCTTAAGCTGGAATTTTGCAAAATAATGGATAAATAGAAATTAATAATCAATCAATCGGTTAAACACATCTCTTAAATTCAGTTAATTATTACATGGTTAGCTCATCTGGATGATGTACTAGGGACGAGTCTACCAATTTGTTTTTGTTCTTTTTGTTGTTTTATGAAACATTGCCCTACACTAGGATTTCTTCTGTGTCGTGGGTGCGTTTACAGACATTAATTCCACATACAACACACCCAGACCCGAAACAACTACCTGCAGATCATACAAAATGTGTTCCGTGCGGGAATCGAACCCACGACCCGGAACGCAGCAGCCGACTGTATCAAACTGCACAAACCGTGCCGGCTAATATTAATCAATATTTGAATTCATACCAATTCAACCCCTAGTTAAGGAAAATATTTTTACTATAGTAATACCCCCGAAATGGAATATCATCCAGTACTATAGATAACTGTTAAGAAAAGTTGAAATCATAACATAAGTTCAGTATGATAGTTTTATGCGCATGCGCATCAGGACTGTGTTCACACTCTTTGAGTTTAACGGCATAGCGAGCCAATCGAAACGCAGATCACCGTCCAGATGCGCGAGTCATATCGAAAAGAGTAATATATATGTACCTGTCTACATGTGGCATTTCTTCGGCGAACGTCAACGATTCCGGGAACTTAGTTTCTATAGTTTCGACTAAATAATGTAATAACGTCTGCTTGTTTTCTAGATCTTTTGTCGCTGTTAACTGTGAACAAAATACACAGTTTGAAATATAAAGACATCGTTAATTGCATGATCAGCGAACACCTAACGGACGGCACCGACGCTATATAGTTTGACTGGTAGAGAATGCCATTATGGCATTAAGTCCGCCTTGTGTACCATCATTGTGTATAAAAGTATAAATAAATAAATAAATATATCCTCGTATAAATATAAATAAACGTCTCCTAACTGCAGGCAGTATAAAACATAACAGCTTGGAAATGCTCGCTTGTGAAGTTCCTTTTTTTATTGGTCCGGTCTGGTCCGGTGTGGTGCCGGCTACGAATAGCACCAACCTATCTCATCCCGTGGGTGTAGTAAAATATGACTATGGGATTAGCCGGAGAATGGGCAGCAGCGTCCTTCGAGTACATTAACAACTCAACTGCGATCGCCAACCCGTCTGCCAAGCGTGGCGATTGTGGCCAAACCCCCCAATGAGTACACAACACACCTATATCGGGCGTTGTGGTGATCTTTAGGGGTCAGGGGAGGTCTGTATCCAGCAGTGGTCTTTATTCGGCTGAAATGATGAAAGCCCGTCTAAATAAAGCCTACATACAATTACACAACCAAGTACACACGGCTACATATCAAGCTCTACATTTCCAGTATAAGCTGATCTCTCACTAAACTAAAAGCCTATAGAATACGAGATCATCTTATCCTGGAATGTATATGTGTACAAGTAAACATCCGTTGTCCGTATGGTGTCCGGATTAAGAACATAGCACCACTCCATCTCCTCACGTGGATGTCGTAAAAGGCGACGAAGGGACTCTTAACCAGACGGATGGGCAGCAGTGGCCCAGTAGCCATACTGCGCTCACCCAGCCGCGCGTGGTGAGTACCAGCAAATTCCCCCCAAAATGTCGACACAATTGTGGAAATCTACGGAGAAGGCCTTTGTTCAGCAGTGGACGTCCTATGGCTGATATGATACTGATGATTGCAGATCAACTTTAAAGATAGTTCAATTCACGAAGACGCACTCCTCTATTTTTTGCGAGAGGTAGCCAAGGGTGACATTTCCCCCACTTACTCGTTAAATGTTAAAGTGTGCGTATGCGCATATCATCAACTACGCAACAGCTATTTAAAATGCACACATCTATACTGTTCCACCTGGGAACGGTTTTTTATAAAAAATAACGGAATAGCGAAGGCGGACGCTGGGGAAGCAGGAAAGAGTCACCATCATTGAAATGGATTTGTAAATTTAGCCGGAAAAAAACCCACTGCTGGACAGAGGCCTCTGCCAAATCTAGCCACAACTACTTGTTACTAGTTTGCGTTTGTGTTGTGTGCTCTGTGCGCTGTGTTTTACGACACCCACGGGATGAGATCGGGTGGTGGCATTCTGAGCCGACGCAACACGGCCATTAGGTACTTGCTAGATTATATGGCGAAAAAAAAAGGAAAAATCCTAGAAATAATAATTTGTTACCAATGTATTCAAAGTCCAATAACTATATAATTCGTGATTCCTAAATCCCGGGATGAAAACTTCATTACTATTTCAAGATTTCAGAGGGAGGTATTATTCATTCTATGCGACTTCCTTCCTTGAAGTTTAGGTAAATATACTCTACCTATTCCGATCTCTGGTAATGACATAGACGTCAAAGAAATCTGCTCACATCTTGGTTTCAGATGATGGTATAACACACTTGGAAACTTTAAATTACCCGCGTTTTAGTCATATCGGTCATTTATACGTCCACTGCTGACCAAAGGCCTCCCCCATAGATTCCACAACTGTGTCATCATTTTGAGAGGTATTTGCCAATACTCACCACGCTTGGCAGGCGGGTTGGTGAGCGCAATAAGGCTACCGCTTCACAGAAAGGACGCTGCTGCCCATCTCTCTGGTTTAGATTCCCTTAGTCGCCTTTTACGGCCTCCACGGGAGGAGATGGAGTTGTGCTATATTCTTAATCCGGACACCACACGGATACGCGTTTTAGTAACACCTCACAAATCACCACACCACTCACCTTAGTTAGGAAGCTAATTTCAAATCCATACGCGCCAGCGTTATTTGACCCCGAGTTCATATAGTTTCCTAATAATAACAAGAGTTCTAATATTTTGGCAAACTTTCCGCTAGATATCACTTCTTCACAGGCCGCTGTTCCTGATACTATGTCCTGGGGACAAAGAAATGTAATTAAATATGAAATTAAGAAGAAGAAAGAATGAAAGAATCGGGGACCATGTTTGTTTTTTAATTTCTTTGCAATGTCTGTTTATATAGCAGCATATCAGTCAAAGGACGTCCACTGCTGAACAAAGGCCTCACCCGTAGATTTCCACAATTGTGTGTCAACATTTTGAGGGGTATTTGCCAGTACTCATTACGCTTGGCAGGCGAGCTGGAGTGCAATATAGCTACTGTTCCAAAGAAGGGACGCTGCTGCCCGTCCCTCTAGCTTAGTCCCTTAGTTGCCTGTTACGACATCCATGGGAGGAGATGGAGTGGTGCTATACTTTTAATCTGGACATCACACGGAAATCTTAATATATATAAATTATGTGTCACGTTGTTTGTCCGCTATGGACTCCTAAACTAGTCAACCGATTTTAATAAAATTTTGCACACTGTGTGCAGTTTTATCCAACTTAAAAGAAAGGATAGTTTAAATTTATAATGGCAATATTATTTTATTGCGAATTATTTGTTTATTATCTGACAGAGTCATAATTGTCTGTTAGTTCGATAAGATTCTAACAGATGGCGGTATAAGGTAATTAGTTGACTGGATTGATTGGCCCCGGTAGGTGGCGCTGCAATCGGGTTTGCATGTACCTGCCCATGCGAAGCCGGGGCGAGCAGCTAGTCGGTTTACATAGAACAAGAAGCTCAAAGTTTTTTTATTTAAATTGCAAACAACTCACATTGCGTGCGAATGGGTGATCAGATTTTGATGACAGATTTAATTTTGCAATATGTAAATCTACTAGGTCACTCAACGAATTATGGAGAGGGCTATGCTTGGTATTTCTCTACGAGATCGAATCAGAAATGAGGAGATCCGTAAAACTAAATTTGCCGACATAGTAGAAAGAACTAGTAAACTGACGTGGCAATGGGCGGGGCACATAACTGGTAGAACTAATGGCCGTTGGGCCTAAAAGGTTTGCGAGTTGAGACCGCGCACCGGGAAACACAGCGTGGGACGACCTCCACCGAGGTGGACAGACGACCCGGTGAAGGTGGCCCGGAGTCGTTGGATACGGGCGGCATGTAACCGCTCGTTGTAGAAATCGAACCTTTATTCAGCAGTGGACATCCTGGCTGATATGATGATAGAGAATAGTCTGGACTTATCTAAAACATTCGACTCAATCGTTTGAGAAGAACCCGATATACAACCTGAGGGCCAATACTCGTAATTAATTTACACTATGACTGAAACTTGACCGAACTGAGATTGACCGAAAATATGGTATTTTGCTACTCTTACAAGTTCAGTCGGATTTCAGTATAATCTCCATCTAGTCTCATTTCAATCTCAATTTTGACGTTTATTTAATGACTATTCAGTACATGTGACAGTTGAAAATGTTAGCAGAATACCGTTTTGACTTCGATCAACTTTCGATCCATTTTCGATCTCATCACAGTGTAAGTTCACGTTTGACGTTGTTTGTTAGTTTAGAATACCATTTGTGACATTTATGACACTGAGACTAGACCGGAACTATATTAAGAACATTTTTAAATTACTAGAATTGGCCCTCTGATCTCTCCATAGTATGTGGTTCTATACAAAACAAAGGTAACGATAAGGTACTTGTTTCGCGCAGATGGGAGTTGCGGGCAAAAGCTAATTTCGTTTAAAATTGAAGTTTTTTTACATATCCGAATATGTAAAGCACCGCGTAGACAACATGGACCACTGAAATAGGAATCACGGCCAACATAGGCGATTCCTTCAATATAACTTACCGGTTTGACTTCAGATATAACTTCAGTATAATGCTCCCGGAAGGCCAAACTCCTCAACCGTGGCACCAGCCGCTTGATATCGGCCACCGTAGCCGCGAACTGTTCCGCTTCTGTCAATTCTTCGCTGTTGACTTTCAGTTCCGATAGCTTTTTTAGCTGGTCCGCTGGCGGGAGGTACTGTGGCAAAATGGTGGAGTTTTACTATAAATATTCATAGCATCTACCCGTGAAGAGTTTTACGACTTGGCACTTTTACAACCTGGCCGACTTTTATGATTTGGGCGACTTTTACGACTTGGCCGTTTTTTTTACGACTTAGTTTATTTTCTTGCATAAATCGGTAAACCTAACTTCTCCAGTCTTCAGTCTTCAGTGTGAACAGTGGTGACACATTTCCAGGCATAGTACGTATTACACTGAATATTATTGTTTCAGAAACTCACTAAGTAAGATGAGTAAATCTATGCAGACCGCAACGTTTGCTGTCTAGCACCGAGGTCGTTATTTTGCCTTGTCCACTATCTTAGGGTGCATATTTCCGTTATAACAGTCTTGACATGACTGCGACTTTTATGACTGGCAAATCTATGCTATATGCTTAGCTTTGAGAACGAAAATTACACCCACTGTAACTACTTACTACAGATTTGTCTCCTGTAACTTAAATGACTTCTTCGACTTTTATGACTACGACTATTTTTATGACTTACCTGTATTAGTAAGTCTAAAACGTTGGCAGTGAGTACTGTAGTATCGCATCTCAACACACACGTGCGAATATGTTCATACGACATATGTTTCAGGGATCCACCGAGCAGAATTGACAAATTTTGTGCCGCCTTGCTGTCTAGCACCTTGAGGTCTTTCACTTTCTTGAGCGTGTGAACCCTGGAATTAAGTCCGTAATGTTGTAGAGTTTATTAGCTTAGTTGTTAGTATATGTTAGTTAGTGAATTGGTTTACTATGAAGTTATGTTGAGTAGTAAAAATCCGCCTTCTTAATATATCATATTCAAGTTTTTTTTTATCTCACATCCTTTAATAATAATACAATAAATAATATAATAAGTTTACTTATATTTTTAAATATATATTGTTTATTTATATGTATTTGAAAATGTAATTTATATGTATATATTTAAAATAAGGGAAATAATAATAATAATAAAATCCATTTATTTTCTCTTCACAATAGGTCTTACACTGCTAGGTTAAGCTAACGTGCCACAAATATAAAAACCTAATTTGTGAGAGACTGGTGCCTGAAGTAGGTTTTTTATTTAAACCTGTAACACAGGTCACCAGTAATGGGAGGTTTCTGCACGAAATTCCCATGGCTGTATTAACCCCCTTAAATCGATGGTTTAACTGTTGTTACTGGTTTATAGGAACCAAAGTTAGCACTAATATTAATAAGACGTTTATGTGCTCGTCCATATCATGGATGAAATAATAGGGTCGGGAGAATGATCTAGCATAAAAACAGTCATTTGGCGAAATCGAGATCTCTCATAATAGAACAGAATCGACCGAATTGCATCACCATAATATCAGTCAAAAGATGTCCATCGCTGGACATAGGCTTCCCCCAAAGATGGCCACAACGACCAGTCTGTGTTCATGTTGTGTGCTACTTGAGGGTGTGGCCATAACGGATGAACGAACGGTGCGGTCGCAGTTTAAGTTATAAATAAACTCGAAGGACGCTGCCACGTAACCCTCGGGTAATCGCATCGTCGCCTTTGACGGCACCCACGTGATGAGATAGGGTGGTACTATTCTTAGCTGGCACCACACGGCGTCTTCATTCCATAAACAATTTATTTATTTAATGTTGAAAGACCAACAGCATTTAACAACTTTACGGCCGTTACCGCTAATGTGGTGGGAGGCGGGTCGAGTAGCTAGTGAACCATAATTATTTTTAATTTTTTATTAGTTAATGTACACACAGAAATAATAAATAAATAAAGGAAAGCAGAGTACAAAGGCGCAGCTTAGAAATCTCTTCCAGCAGACCTGCGAGAGGAGAGTTTGAAGAAAAAACATGTAGGCACGCTAGAGGATATAAATATATACCTACACATACATACATAATAATATACCTACATAATATAGTATATATATTACATACATTACCTACATACTAATATGTACATAAACATAAATATGAATACATACATAAGCAATCATGTGGACAGAGAGCGATAGTGCTCCTTTACTCGTTGTTTGACATTATTAACTGTTTTACATTCTCAGAGGGCCAATTCTCGTAATTAACTTACACTATGACTGAAACTTGACCGAACTGTTTAGTTTTTTTTTTTTTTTCTTTTTAAAAACGTTGCCCCACACTAGGATTTCTCCTGTGTCGTGGGTGCGTTTACAGACATGAATTCCACATACAATACACCCAGACCCGGATCAACTACCTGCAGATCATACAAATATTTGTTCCGTGCGGGAATCGAACCCACGACCCGGTGCGCAGCACCCGACTGTATCAGCCACTGCACCAACCGTGCCGTCAACGTCCGAACTGAGATTAAATTATGAATTGACCGAAAAAATTGTATTCTGTAACTCTTAAAGTTCAGTCAGATTTCAGTAAAATCTCAATCTAGTCTCATTTCGATCTCAATTTTGACGTTTATTTAATGAAAATTTAGTACATGTGACAGTTCGAAATGTTAGCAGAATACCGTTTTGACTTCGATCAACTTTCGATCCATTTTCGATCTCATCACAGTGTAAGTTCACGTTTGGCGTTGTTTGTTAGTTTCGGAGAATACCATTTGTGACATTTTTGACACTGAGACTAGATCGGAACTATATTTTAAACAGTTTTAAATTACGAGAATTGGCCCTCTGATCTCAGGCAGTAGCGAATTCTTTAACCTAACCGCATGCACAGATAAGGAATAGGAGTAGAAATCAGTTTTGTGATATGGGCATTTGAGAATGGTTTTTAGATGCGACCTACAGGACGCATACGGTGGACGGGAGTAAGAAAAGCGTTCCCGCAAGTAGGAAGGAGACGTAGGGTTATGTAGGATATTCAAAGGAGACAGAATATCCGAGTATTCCTGCGAAGACGAATTGGGAGACACTTGAGAATCGTGCGGAAATTGGAGACATGGTCATGTTTTTTAAGATTGAAGATGAAACGAATACACGGATTTTGCAGTCTCTCGAGTTTATTTAATTGCTCTTCTATGGCATCCAAATAACAGGCGTCAGCGTCTATAATGGGCTGAATGAGAGTTTGAGCTTGAGTTTCTTCTTTCTGGTTTGTGACCAACTGGTGTCAGTTTGACGGCACGGTTGGCGCAGTGGCTGATACAGTCGGCTGCTGCGGACCGGGACGTGGGTTCGCTTCCCACACGGAACAAATATTTGTACGATCTGCAGGTGGTTGTTCTGGGTCTGGGTGCATTGTGTGTGGAATTTGTGTTTGTAAACGCACCTACGACACAGGAGAAATCTTAATGTGGGGCAACGTTTAAAACAAAATTGTTCATCCCACCCAACGGCCTCTGACTTGGCTTAACGACTGCCGTCTGATGACAACAACCGAAAGCGATGATTTTACGTGCCCGCCGACGGACACAGACGCTCAGTTTAAATACCACCTATGCGGGCACCCATGCATACACTGACTGCGCCAAGCGTTGCTTCACCTTACCGATCAGTGAGTGTAACTAGCTATAAGCAACTCAACTATAATTATTGTCCTAATGAATGAATGAACGAATGAATGAATGAACGAATGAATGAATGAAACTTACTTATCAACAGCATCTTCATTCCTTTTAGCTACAGGTTTACTTGAGAACTTCTGAGCTAAACCACTTAGTATATCCGGAGACGCTAATTTATCTTCTTGGACCTGCAATATAAAGGGCATATTATATTTATCTTCGACTTTTCTCACACGGCTTCTTAAGCGCTAGGTTGCGGGTTCAAGACCTGATGTGTATCAAAATGACATCTCCAATGTCTTATGTACTTTCTGAGTTTAAGACACCGTTGACTTTAACGATAAAGGAACATCATGAGGAAACCTGGATCTATAACCGTCTGAAATCGCCATCACGTAGTGAGCAAGTGTGGTGCTGATCACCACTTGTTACTTCTCTGTATGAGAAGACGTCTTTGTCCAGCAGTGGGAGAGTTACAAGCTGATTTTATTATATATATTCTAGCCGTTACCCGCTCGCTTCGATAGGCGCAAATTATATTTATTTTCATATCTTCTGAACCCTACACGATATCTAAACGGTAAAATTCCTGTTTTAATCCCTGAAATCTTTGAAATCCGTTGAGGCGTTTCGGAGCATACTCGTGACAAACATTCATCTTGATAAACATTCAGACAGACAGACAAAAAACATTAAAATCGGTCTTTTGTGATTAAGCATCGTATAGATAACAGTTTTCACTTCCAAGGTTGTCTGGCAGAAATCGCCGTGTGCGATAAGACCGCCCTTTTTTTCTAAATTGGATCTTATTTTTGGTGTACAATAAAGAGTATTGTATTGTATTGTATTGTATTGTCGCCATTTATTTTGAAATCACAGACAGACATTAGAATTTTAGTAGTGGTCGCTCAGGGGTCGCCCAGGGGTCGAAATTGGACCGTGATTCATTTTTTTTATTTTATTGAATGTATTTGTAACACATATTGTACATACATTTTAACGTACTGCACTCCTTCTCCAAATGACCTTTAACCATGCCAAATCTCACACTCTACCGTGCGCGCAATGTGCTTAAAAAGGGGTACAAAGCTTTTTCTTCACGTATTAAAATATAGATTATACTGGTATAGAATAATCAATTTCAAATCAAAATCTTTAGATTTAAGATTTTGAATTTGATCTGCTTCTGTATTGATTGTAAGATCACGTTTAACACGCAAATCCTCAATCCCGAATCCAAAGATATCTGATTAAATTGTTTATTCATTTCGGCCGCATAACAAGCTTACCTTGACCCAGAACGCTTTTTCCGACATCTTCTGTGGTACTATGGTCTTCCAGTTGGCACGTTTTAATGGTCCTTCCAACTCCCACTTCCGTTTGGGTTTTAGGCCGTAAGGAAGCACGTCTGGTTGTGGCTGGGAAGCAGGTGAATCAATTAGTATTATTAATTAAGGAAATGGGACGGGAAAAATAGCGACGCCTGTCACCTTAGTCATCCTGCGACCACGAATGCTGCAAAGTATTCGAAACGTCAGGAAAAAACAAAAATCTATAATATACGCGATCTAATCCATTTAGATTTATTTTATTATAATGTGTAATAATTGCGAATACCTGCCAGCCGTGTGGTGCCGGCTCAGAATACCACCACCCCATTTCCTCCCGTGGGTGTTGTAAAAGTCGACTAAAGGATTAGCCGGAGGATGGGCAGCAGCGTGCTTCGAGTACATTAACGACACAACTGCTATCGCCAACCCGTCTGCCAAGCGTGGCGATTATGGCAAAACCCCCTAATAAGCCCACAACATACCCATATCGATCGTTGTGGTGATCTTTGGGGAGGCCTGTGTCCAGCCGAGCCAGACTTCATTTAACCGAAATGATGAAGACATTAGGAAAAAATCAAGCTTAAAAGTTGCGCTATATCCGTAAAAAAAAATAGTATCATGATGTTCGGACTTCTTGCCCTTCGATTTTCTTCTTTAGGCCTATCTATATTATACCTCGCTCGCTCCGACCGTCTGTAAGTTCGTGCGAAATGATAAATCCCACCGGATTTCTAGTTGCGTCCTCGCCCTACTTCTCTTCTGTATGGCTTACGCTTTCGATGTTATGGTACATACCACTTTAGGCAGCATGAATCCTCCGGGCGGCGGCGGCGGCCGTGGTCCTCCCATCATAGGAGGAGGAGGTGGCGGCCCGCCACCCATACCGGGGAGAGGGGGAGGGGGCGGGCCGCGCGGCCCACCTGGCAGCGGGGGCGGTGGTGGTGGTGGCGGACCTCCGCCAGCTGGAAACCGAAAGGTTATAGTTTGTTACATATATTCTTTTATAGAGGGATGAAAAGCTTAACTCAGTCCGTATGGACAGTACGGATTAGGTTATTGCGTTTTAATCCTGTGTAGAACTCAGACGCAGTTCGGTATAGCGTGCATCGTTCTTTAGAATGTAATTCAATTACCGTTTACATCGTGGGCGTAGCGGGAGAACTAAATAACTGACACCCGGGAAGACGGTGGCGCACACGTGGTCACGTGCCACCGTGTGCACAGCACACCGCAAGGGGTCGGGGGAATCCTTTACAATCCTCCCCTTTTACTGCCTGTTTCCTTTGCTTTGCTAGCTGCCTTCCCTCCGCTAGAGGGGGTGACCGCTTTACAGTCATCCCCTCCGAGATGTGCCTAAAAGCGTTGCATCATGGGCGGCTCTAGTGCGATCTTACGAGGACCTGGAGAACCCCTTCGGTGCCGAAGATGACCGCTCCAGTAGTTTTGGCCGATGGGAGTCCAGCATGCCCCTTCGCGAAGGAAGTTCATGACGAAATTCCATTGGAGACAAATAAAAAATGTCTCTTATGCTAGAGTCCGGCTAGGTGCCACCACAGTGCTAGATATTCTGCTGCCAAGCATAGTGTTTAAACTTTACTGTGCTCCGGTTTGTGGGAAATTTCCAAACTATAGTTTGCTAGTTATTTAGTTCTTTCTCTACACCGACGACATATGTGAAAGTCAAAGAACTGTTCTAAAAGCCTAATATGTGCCTGTAATCTGTAGTGATAAGATGTAATATTTTATACAAATTGCCACTGACCGGAAATCGGAGAGCTGACTCTCGTAATTATTTACACTACTGAAAGTTGACCGAACTGAGATTAAATTATGAATTGACAATAAATTGGTATTCTGTCCCTCTTAATGTTCAGTCAGATATCAGTATGATCTCAAACTGCAGTTTCTCCATTTCGATATCAATTTTGACGTTTTTAAAGACAATTTTTAGTACCCGTGTCAGTTCAAAATGTTAGCAGAATATCGTTTTCGCTTCGATCAACTTTCGATCCATTTTTGATCGCATCACAATATAAGTTCACCTTTGACGTTGTTTGTTAGTTTAGGATAATACCATTTGTGACATTTACTACATTGAGACTAGATCTGAACTATATTTTTAACGTTATTAAATTACGTTATTCAGCCATTTCATTCAAAAATCTAAAATTTTAAATAACCGGTACTGTGTTACTTCTGAAAGCTTGTCGTACCTCCAGAATAAGTCTGGGGAGCCGGAAGATATATACCAAAGTTCTGAGTCATTACTTTATTTATTTATTTATTTATTTATACTTTCATGTACAACAATGATACACAAGGCGGACTTAATGCCATATGGCATTCTCTACCAGTCAACTTTCTATTATACTGTGCCTAAATAACTACAATAATATAAAAGCACTACCTAATCTTTACCCACTAATAATGTATACCTAATAAATAATTACTACCTACTAATGCAATTTCTTAAATAACAAACTAATAAATAATATTTATCGAAAATCTGGAAACAAACGGGCGAAAGTAACTTCCTTTGTTTCTAAAATACAATACATCTATACAAACTACTATCTCCGAGAAAACCTACATATTGCCATAGTAGAATCAAACAAGTAAGATCTTTTGGCTGGCGCGGGACCAACGGCGCGCGAGTCTTCATTAAGAAAATGGACGAAAACGCATTTTTCTTTTCTTTAACGTCTGCTTCAAGTCCCTCATCCATTATCTATGTCCAAGATGTTGTGTTTAAATGTGCCGTATTTAATTCTAAACGCATTATTTTATTTTGTAATCTCGGTGTATGCGGCATGCGTGCGGACATTGGTTGCTTTCATACTCATGAAATATTACATCCATACCCATTTAGCTGTGAAGGAACTCTCCTACAATCACACTAGAGCCACCCATTGCCACGCCTTTAGGTACATATCAGAGGTCTGACTGTTGAGCGGTCAACCCTCTGGCAGTAAGGTATTGTATGCGTTACATTCGCGAGACCAGCTACGTACAAAATTCTTTTAGTAGCATTTCTTGAAGGCACATATCAAGCTATATTATTCCAGTAAAAGCTGATCTCACATTGTATACGTTTTCCGTACGATGAGAGGTCAGGACTTTACTAGTTTTTTTATATGTAGCCGTGTACATATTTATTTGGATTTCTTTAGCACGCGCATACAAGCACCATTCGCCACCATTTTATGGAGATGGTTTACTGGTCAGATTCTACTATGATAGTATATTCAAAGAAACTGAGTTTGTACCTTTCAATTTAACTACTCTATTTAACGAACGCTATGAAAGTTAACATACTCAAAGTCCTTCTGATGGAACACCTCATGGGATAAATCTGTTTCCGGTATTTCAAAGAGCTGCCTGGACACACATAATTTTCCATATTTAACACAGCACGTCATTGAGTAGGCTGCGCGTGCGCATGTCCGGATCAATTTGTTATAATAGATTCAATTTATATATTTTTCAGTCCTTAGATCACTAATAACTATCTGCAGTACACGTTTTCATCTTAACAGCTTAAAAGTAATATTGTTTTTCTTTTCTTTGTTATGTTTAAAGCACTTTGTTAATACAGGCATTAGATTATGTGTATTAAGCTCAAAGACTGCAATCGGTCACCTAAGAGAAAAAGCAATCTATTGAAACACTTTACTTGTATCTACCATGACACAAGATTCATGCATAGGAAAAGTAATTATCACAAACCAGTTTCGCATGCACTCATTGCTCGAGTCTTCCATTTTGAAAGTATAATAACGGGTATAAGACGTGACATTGTAACGAAAACTAATGGATGGGTGGGTGGTTTCAGTACATGATTCTGGAACCCTCAGCGTTAAAATATAGCGTCGATCTTTTCATGAACTTTCAGATACTCAGAAGTGATTTTAGAATAAAATAATTGCTTTCGTTTATCCTACCGCTATTTTGAACAAAAACATAATAAACTATTTATGTTCACATAAAACTGCAATGTGAATAAACACTAAACGGCTGTTGTTCACGGAGTTCATCGCTCGCAATAGAATAACAATATCATATTATAGTACAATAATCACTTAACGTTTTAATCGCGTTGCTTACGATATATTGCGTGCTCAAAAAAACAATAACTGTAACCTATTATTTCCGAGATAAATGGCTTTCCTATTTTTATTACAGGCCTAAGTGTCTTTCCAAAGTTTTCGGTACGATGTCACTAACAACCTGTATATGTTACCGTAAAAGTTCAAAATCGATATCAATTATGTGTGGTATCCGGAATAAGAATACAGCACCACTCCATTTCCTTCCGTGGATGTCGTTAAAGGCGACTCTAGGGACTCTAAGCCCCAGAGAGATGGGCAGCAGCGTCGATTCTGTGGAACAACAGCCATTTTGCGGTCAGCAACCCGCTTGCCAAGCGTGGTGGGTACTGGTAAATTCCCCCAATCCACGATTATTGACGTGAATCCACTTCTAGTAGTTTGAGCTAAGTTTGAGGGGTTGATAAAATAACTAGTAATGTGCACAAATGGCGCTCATAGCCAGTAGCACTCACTGATCGGTAAACGATCAGTTGTTAAGCCAATTCGGAGGCATTGGGCGGCTTGGATAGCTCAAGACACAAGGGTGTCCAAACGAAAAACTAAGAAATATTAAATGATGACACTCAGACACCCACGGAAAGAAACGAGAAGCTTAATATATACTTTTCAGGAAACCGCACTGGTCTGTAGTAAACATAGTAATTACCGCTTTCTAACTAGCTATTATGCGTAGTAACAGATTTCAGATTTGTACGGTAACACAATACAATCTTATTGAACACTCACAGAAGCTGCTTAAATAATAAACATCAAAATTACGTCACAACTAAGTACTACATTCACGCCAACATACCTGAAGGCATAGGCGGTGGTGGGGGTGCTCCGGTGCTTCCTAGAAACACACGCCGATAAGCAGATGTTACTATGTGTTCACATGCGTGTGAGTGGCAGAAAATATAACATGCTATCAGTGACCTAGTGTATATGTTACTGTGATGGTCCGGTATTAATGAATGTTTAGACGCTACGGTGTGTGTCGATAATCACCAATTTGGATGGCGTGAGTCCGAAATTGTTCAATTTTAAGTTTCACAGGTGGTGGGTCTCTTATTGGAAGAGGCTGGCTAGGTAGGTACCACCGCAGTACCAGATATTGGCCACTAAGCAATAGTGTTTAAACTTTAGACATTACTGTGCTCCGGTTAAAAAGGCACTATATCTAGTGAAATTACTGGGCATAAGAGACTAAACGCAAGACGCTTACCACCAGGCGAATGACTAGATTGTCTTTGTATCAAGTTGTATTTAAAAAAAAACTTTTAGAATCCGACATACACCAAAATGATTCCGTAAATATTTGATATTCCGAGCGTGTCCATAGGCCACCCCAGCCGAACCTTAACCTACTATGAGTGTTTCTTCTTATGGACAATAACACTCATAATGAAAATATCGAAGATTTACCAAGTCGACGACTTTTGTATGATAACATTCACTAGTGTAAGACCGAAATCGTCGTGAAAATAATAAATAAACGACTTTGGCGAGCTAGCTTCATGATTGCTAACATATTAAGTACACTAGTGCATCTTTAATATACACTGCGCTTCGAACAATCACAGTGACATACACATTCTTGTTTATATAGAAAAATTAATCCAGTCAATAAGGATTATTTCCCTCTGTTAGGTTTGCATCAGCCTTTAAACGTGCTTAAAAATATATTATCATAATCATTTTAAGTTATATTAGTGTTACCAAGTATCCCATGTCCCAGTTCCTATATCCAAACGCATTTTGTTTACCATTAAGAATGGGTAAAATATAGGAACCAAACCAAACTAAAACCAATTATATTGAGCGTTGTCATGCAATATTAGGCGTATATGAAGCAAAACAAGCTGGAAATAGAGTTACTGCTAAGATTTAATAAATGATTCTAAAGCTAGAATTTTGTGTAGTTTTTTTTTATACTACTAATGTGGCAAACAGTCATACGGCCCGCCTGATGGTATGCGGTTACCGTAACCAATGAATGCTTGCAACACCAGAGGTCTCGCGCTTTGCCGACCCTGTAAAAATCTTTTACGCCGTTCTTGAAGGGCCCCATGCTGTAGCCTCAGGGAAAACCTCGGTGTGGAGCTGATACAGCATAATATATGACTTAGGTCAACAAGACATCGCGCAACGTTGCCAGCGCTACTGGGCAACTTTCTGTGCATCTAAATTGGTCCGACAACGTACAGGTACTTGTCCTTTGCGACGTTTGGTGGATTTGTGAATAGATTTCGCTTTACATTTTTGAGATGTCTATCAAGGATATGAATAATTTATACTAAACACCCAGATACGCCGTTCGAGAGAGTGCGCTGAAAGTATTAGGGGGCAGGGTCAAATCGGGGCGGAACCGTATAAGGCGGGGCTGCAACCACACTTGAATCCAATTGGTCGAAATCGCGCATTATACTGTTAAAGCGCAGTTTTAGGTACCCTTTTTGGAATAATTAAGCTCTCAATCACAATGCCAAGCTTGTTTAGCTTCAATTACCCAGCAAAAGTCCTATTATCGTTAAGGCTTCGGACTGCCAATTTAAATGTTGCCAGTTTGAAGTACACTCATTACACAATGCACGTAACCCCAGCCTCCAGTCCACGCATTTTTAGTTTAATGAAGGGTTCAAAAGAATGTACTAGTCTAAAGTTACCCATATTATTCCTATTAATAATGCAGCTGATACTGGCCCTTACAAAAATTTGATCAGCATGGCCAACTTTGTTAGTCAAATATCCAACATTGGCTTTAATTTTCTAATTATTATATGGAAGGAGTTACCAACCTTGGCTCGGCATCGGCGGCGGCGGTGGCGGTCCAGCCCCTATAAACCATACCAGAAAGAGACAGATATAGTGTCATGCATTATGTGCGAGTGAGATAGCATTCATGTGAGCTAGATTTTACGTTTACTGTACTTTTCCTTTAAAAAATATAACTATAAAGCTTTTTTATCACCTCTCCAGTATAGTAGTGCGTGTCTACAGTAACTAAATAAAATGAAGGGACTCCGAAGTATGTGAACAGCGAAAGTAATTAGCATAATTAGGAGTCCCTGCGTTTACTACACATGCAAACGGTCTTTAAGTGTTCCGTAATATAAAAATAAATAAAAGAAATTAACTCATGAAGCAGTTCAGGCTATTTCAACATCAGTGTTTTAACCTTTTTACCACCAAGCTCAATTGAAAGCGCGCCCCTCTACGCTAAACAACGAATTTATCGCAAATACCAACAAACATATTAAGTATTCCAAAGTGATATAAATATTTTTACTATATATTGATAAAAAAAACATTTATCAGCTGTGGCTTAAATAAGTTTAGTAGAGTGTGTAGTGTAAAAAATATTTAACTGGCAACACCAATATTTTTTACTACAAAGGACAAGTTTTTTGCTTACTTTATTGTAAAAATCCGTTTGACGCAGACCTCATGCATAATAAATTTACTGTTGGTGACAATAAGTGATTATTTATAAATTTGAATAGCCTTACCTCCAGGCATGGGTGGCGGGGGAGGCGGCGCAGGACCACCTGGACTGCCTATCACCTGTAAATAGTAAACTTTATAATAACATGTAAAACCAAGGAGCCCTTTGGATAATTTATGTATGTATAAAAGAATTAAGAGAAGAATTACTATATTTTCAGGATTAAGAATACAGTACCACTCGTATCTCATCCCGTGGATGTCGTAAATCGCCATTAAGGGACTACTAAACTAGAGGGATGGTCAGCAGCGTCCCTTCTGAGGAACAGCAGCCATACTGCGCTCACCAACCCACAATCGTGGAAATCGATCAGCTGAGGACATCCTTTGGCTGATATGATGATGAGATTATTGTTTCTCTATTACACGGGTTTATATCCCCTGCAAGGGGAAACCCGGTCTTTTGATAGGCTTACGCGGGGACATGGGTCCAACACGCAGAGGCCCTTCAGAGAATTTTAATCTAAAATGTAATGGGACACTAACTGGGGACTCTCCATTGCTGCACTATAAAATGCAGTCTCGGATTGTCCCCGGAGGTGTAAAACTATTGTATAAGATTGGAAACTACAAGTATGAGGTCTATTGCAATGGGTGCTAAATGGATTTAATACAAAGAAAAACGGAAAATACGGCGTCTGCCTTTCAACCTTTAAAGTGAAATTCTGTGGCAGACGGTGACTCGCCACTCATAAGATGGGCCCCCTAAATGGCCACCACTACAGGCGACAAGGAGCAACACCGGTGTGAGCGGCTAGGGGTGTAGAGAGGTGCGGCACCGGTTTCACCATCGCGCGTCTCGAAGACTCGGAGCGGGTTTCCCCGTTATTACGCCATTAGACACTTCCACCCCTGAACATATAGCTCTGGCGGCCCCCCTCTGGTCGGCCAATTAAGGCAAGCCAGAGTTGAAAATCCTACGGGCACTCATGGGGTACCACTTCAACCAACCAATAAAGGCAAGCCGGAGACGAGGCCCTGACCGACTCTCTGGAGCATTCGGGTACGCAGTGTCGCCACTCACATTCAGCTCGCCACAAACTGCCCTGCGTTCTGTAAGCTACTTAATATACTTTTTTTTTTACTCATGATATACTTTTTTTTTATATCAGAAGGTAAGAAGGAATCAAGCAGCTACTTTAATCTGCCCTCCAGGATTACCTTATTTTTATTATTATCTTAGATATTATAGCGCCTCTATCGCCATAGAAATATAGACGCTCAGCGAATTGGATATTTGCTACGGTGGCGTAGCCGACTTAACAGTGAATGCAGCTACATCGTAGCCATCTCGAAGTCCAATAGTACGTGCCATCTTGATACGGTATTATACTACATATTGCCTAAGCAACTGATATTATAATTCCATATTACTCTACAGTCATTTAAATTACCGCGGTACAAAGCAATTGTCACTAGATTTTAATTTACGCCTAGCGTAGCGGGCGGGTAATAGCTAGTGTTAACTTAAATGGATGTCTTGAGAGACTCGGTGTAGAGAGCTAAAGAATTATATTTCTTATTACCCTAAAATTAGCGGCTATTATGTTTCCATATAATCACTTCAAGAAATTATCGTAGCCGATAACTTATTGGCTACGAACCCGTAGCCGGTGTAATAATGACGTCAGTTTAATCGTACAGCCCCGAAGTTTATACAGAAATAGAGTATATTTCTTACCCTAGCAATAGCAGCTATATTGCCATGCGTCACTCCACCAGGCCCAGTCGGGGCCGCAGAACTCTTGAGCCGTTCCTCTAGGTGAGCGGCTCTCGCCTCAGCCTCCTGTCTCGCTGAGATGGCTGCCTCAAGCTTAGTTTTTAGCTCATCTACTTTCTTCTCTTCTTCGGCTCGGGATTTTTCTGTGAAAACATGAATTACAGATATAAATATTTGACTGGCAGGGCTAGCTCGCATCTTAAGATTTTTCCAAACATAGGGGGTTCAGGTTCCAGTGTAACCAGGTGCCGCTGAATATCAGTGTTGTACACGGAGCGACTGTTATTTGACCTTCGATACCCAAGTATTAGTAGATATCTACTGGGTGTCATCATCATCATATCAGCCAAAGAACGTCCACCGCTGAACAAAGGCCTTTCTCATAGATTTTCACAACTGGGTCGCCATTTTAGGGGAAATTCACCAATATTCACCACGCTCGGCAGGGTTTGTGAGCGCAGTATGGCTAGTCTTCCGCAGAACAGACGCTGCTGGGCATCCCTCTGGTTTTTAGTCCCTCAGTCGCCTTTTACGACATCCACGGGAGGAAATGGAGTGGTGCTATATCCTTTAAATCCGGACACCACACGGCAGGGTGTAAAATACCCACATCCAAGCCGAAATCTACGCATTCTATACATGTAACTGAAGAACATTGAGCAAAAATAATTGCTAGGAAACTTTATAAGAAGCAGTATTTTCTGCTAATTTCAAAATTTTATTTTCACGTATTAAAAATAGCTTTTTAAAAGAAAAAGAATCCCACTTAAGTTATTAAGCTATATTACTATTTCCAAGATCTTATGTACTGTTTGAGGGAACAGTTGCGTAGTGGGTATCTCTAGGTCATTAATTTAGCAGCCTTTTGCAATATGACTAAAACATTGCACCGACATAGCTGAAAGAATAAGTAAGCTGAAGTGGAAAAGAGCCCCGCCCTTTTCCACTTCAGCTTACTTATTCTTGCTCGTAGAACTGATGGCCGTTGGGGCAAAAAGGTTCTCGAGTGGAGACCTCGCACCGGAATACCCCGAGTGGGACAACCTCCGACGAGATGGACGAATGACATGGTGAAGGTCGCTGGGAGCCGTTGGATGCGTCTGGCATATGACCGGACTTTGTTGAAATCTATATAGAGGCCTTCGTTCAGCAGTGGACGCCCTTTGGCGGACATGATGATGATGATGATTGTGCCGACCCCAAGTAACATGCGACCAGGACAGGAAGTTTGACGTACCTATAAGCCCATCGATGAGAGGCTGTACATCTATGTTGAACCTCTGTGTGGCTCTGAAGTCTGGATCGTAGCCGTTTTTGTGTAAAACTATCTGGGTAATACATTCCTCTACGAGTTTGTAGTACGCTGGCCTGGAATATAACAAAAAACAAAAAATAAGTTATTACATTATTATAGAGGCTTATACGCTGAGGTTAAGCAACGCTCGGCGCGGTCAGTCTATGGATGGGTGACCGTATAGTGATATTTGAATTGAGCGTCTCTGTCGGAGAGCACGTAAAATTGGTGAGTGTGCGTGCGTCAGCGCGTGTGTGGTGGGGTTGGATGTGGTTTGTAATCGAATATATATGCTGAAAGCACATCTGAGTTTGTTACTACTCTATGGAATATCTTTCTTTATGAATATTCCCCGGCACGGCGGCAATTGAAATGAAATATATCCCGAAGGTAACATAACAATTAAAAAAATACCGATGACTTTATCAAACATTTGCTTTTTGGTTTTATTTGATCAAATATTATGACCAATATTCAATAAAAACACAAGTAATTGGGTATAATAGCAATATTTCGTATTTGTTAAAGCAACCAATACCACCAATAACATAATGCGTTTAGATATGAATAATTATGGCACTTGTTTAATCACATTAATCAAATCTTGGATAAAGAAATTGGATGGGTTGCATGGCACACCGACCTTATAGCCAAACATGCTTAGGCACACTCAATTCTTATTACTCCATATGACTTGTGGACACTCTACTTCCATGTCGGGGTCAGCTTCCAGTGTAACGACATATCGCTGAATATCAGTGTTGCACACGAGCGAATACATCTGACGTCCGCAACTCAAATACTGCCTTATACGTCCTTAGGTTCAGACTGTGGTTGTAAACGTTCCGACTTCCTTCTTCCTTCTTGACATTCGTATGACAGCCGGGACCGATAGTTTTACGCGGTCTACAAGCACGGAGGGGTCTTGATAGGGATATAATGGTCACCCATACAAAGTCAGGCCAAAGCAAGCCCAGCTTAACCTATACGACAAATGCACAATGACAATAATAATATTTTGCTCTTACCTGATGAGCTCGTCTTCTCTGATAAATAATAAATGTTGTAATATTGATAACAGGTAGGGTTCCGCCGGAGTATCCATCACCAAATTCTTCACGAGCTCGAAGCATTCGTTCACGTCTTGGAAGTCCACCCTGGAAACAATGTATTTAGGCTTATCATTTTTTAAGACTTGCAGATGGTCTTTGTAATCTTTTACATATATAAAAGATTATATAACCTTTTTTTATAAATATCTAGATGAAGGTGACTTGTATGTGAGGGTAGTAGTTTGTTTACATCGATATTAAATATTGTTCGGGTGCCGTCGGCATTCATCGGGTCCGCCGAGATGACGACCGCGACGGCCCGACACATTACATCAAGAACCTCTATGTTGCTTCATAATCAACCCATTACTGTCCCACTGCTGGGCAGAGGCCTTTTCTGATGATGAAAAAGGTTATGCCTTAGTCCACCACGCTGGCCTAGTGCGGGCTGGCGGGCTACACACACCATTGAGAACAATATGGAGTCTTCTCAGGTGTGCAGGTTTACTCACGATATTTTAATTCACAGTTAACGCAAGTGATAATCAAATTCTGATCCGCACATGAAGCTGAAGAGTCAGAGGCGGGCTGGGATCGAAATCAGACCCGGCTGTATGGAAGGCTAGCGTTCAACCACTAGGCTATCAATTGCGTTAGGTGCCGTACAAATACCTAAACACATAGATGAAAGCTACGACGAATGCTATCTGGTTACTTAAATGCCTGAAAATTTAATAGTAATAGTGATTTTCACCTACCTGACGTCATCGAACTTAGCCAGGAACTCGTCTTGGTCAGCTGCGGCGTGTGTATCGAACACAGTCATCTGGATCTGCCGAGCCCCCTCCGCGCCAGCGCGAAGTTCATCTGTATAGTACAAGGTAACCTCTTATCATATTACAACATATTAACTCCACAATATTTATTTAAAACATTCCAGATATCCCCTTACAAACTAAGATAGGTTACTGTATCCCTCAGGTACACGTATTTGGGGCTCTAGTGTGATCTTACGAGGACCTGGAGCCCCTCTTCGGGGCCGAAGATGACCGCTCCAGTGGTTTTAGCCGGTAGGAGTCCGGCATACCCCTTCATCCTGCCCCGGGGCGAAGGAAGTTCATGTAGAAACTCCACTGGACACCAATAAAAAAAAAGAAGGTACATGAATTTACAAAGTAAACTAATTCTTACCAATCCAATCATGGAGTCCAGTTCTCATAAACTCGCTGCGCAGATGCATCCTGAACTCCAACTCCTCTGGTTCCGTGATGATCGCATTCATCAGTTGCATACAGCCTGTCTATAACATTTGTATACGAATTATAAGCCTTATCGTGTTGGATAAAGATTCTGATTTACTTTGAATAATATTGAAAGTCTATGTGGGTTACCAAGGAATTTATAATTTCTCCCCATCTGGAGTCTCAGAAAGATGATTATAGTACTTTTGTCAATAATATAGACATATAAGTTTTTAAACTGACATGGTCACTGACTCTATTATTGGAACTGAAAACGGGATATTTACCATGTTTTTTATTATTAAGGTTAGATAGCATAGCACTAGTAAAAATGTCTATGACCGTTGCTAGGCTACCGATGTTATCGATACTTGTGTCAACTCGTGAAAAAACTGTAAAAATACGTGTTATAAAATAAAATAAATATACGCAAATCTAATTGTATAAAGGTCTATGTTCTGTAAATAATCTACCATTTCGTAACAAACAAATTCCAGCTGTATAATTCTTATCCACTTCCATTCCACTACTCTTGCTCAGTTAGTAAGTTCAAGTAAATATCACAATAGGTTATGGGCCCAGGCTTGTTAGAATTAGAGCTGATTTAGGACTGCAAGACATTTCCAACTAGTGAGGGAAAGATTTATTACTTTTAGAGTTCCTGATATTTCGGCGCTGTTGCAAGCGTTATGTTCACGGATAAACTAAAGTTTTTGCGGGTGGATGTTTATGAGCAGACAAAAACAGCGCCGAAATATCGGGAACTTAAAAGTAATAAAAAACATGGTAAATATCCCGTTTTCAGTTCCAATAATAATATAGACATAACTGCAATCACCAGTCTGCCAACTTGCCAACTGCCAAGTTAGGTGTTTATGGCAATGTGTGACCGGACATGGACTATAGGCCTCATAAGAAGTCTCAAGGTCACTCAGCGAGCTATAAAGAGAGCTATACTTGGTATTTCTCTACGAGATCGAATCAGAAATGAGATCCCTAGATATTTGTGTATATATAGTTACACCTCAGACTGCATCATAATTACTTCTATTTACCATTTTCCATCCTAAGATTGTCTGATAGAGATCGCGGATAGAGATAAGACTTTTACTAGAGTATGTAGACATACTACGTCTTTTGTACTTTTACTTAATTCAATAGTTCTGTGATTATTTTTTGGTGTACAATAATCAAGTATATAAAAAAATAAGATCTAAGGTTGTCAACATAGCTGAAAGTATTAGTAAGCCGAAGTGGCAGTTGGCGGGGCACATTGCTCGTAGAACTGATGACCGTTGGAGCAAAAAGGACTCTCGAGAGTAACGCGCACTAAAAACACAGCGTGGTGGAATACGACGATTGATTGTAAGAAGATTACACAATTTACCTTCAAGCTCTCCGGAGTCTTGGTCTCCAGTCCTTCGATGATTGGTAGTAGTCGAGGCCTTCGACTCGACTCTCCAGCCATGGTGATAGCTTCTAGAACCTTCTCGTGGCCGTTGGGGATGAGGCATATTGCTGCTAGCACCTGAGGGAATAAATTATATTGGTTAACAATATTTAATTGATAGTTTATATCCTGGGAGAAACAAGAACCTATGAACCTGTATGGATTGGATTCCTCACTGGCTCTTGTAGTGTTAAGCAACGTTCGGCGCGGTCACTCTATAGATGAGTGATTTAATATTATTTGAACTGAGCGTGTCCGTGCTTCGGAGGGCATGTTAAATCGTCGGTCCCGGTTATTGTCATCAGACGGCAGTCGTTGAGCCAGGTCAGAGGCCGTTGGACGGCTTGAATAACTCAAGGTTGGCAACTAACATAACGAAAAAGAAAGAAAGACACCAGTCTTTATTAGAAGAAAGAACCATCTTGTAGAAACATGGTTATCCAAAAATAATTATAGTACCTTTGCGGCTTCCAAAGCGCAGTGTGGTTTCCTGGCGTTCAAACTCCTGGCGAGTACAGGCAAGGCTTCCCGGCACTCGAACATGGTGCGAATACCCACTGTGTTGTTCAGGATGGCTGAGAGACATCTTATGCATTCGTACTGTACTCGATCGTAGCGGGAGTCGCTGGAATGGAAAAATGTTCATGTTATATCTAAACATGAGGATGAGGACGTGTGCATTTCCATTTTCCGGTTCTCCCCTCCTCACATATCGACCACAAACATGGTCTTTTAGACAGCATCAATCAATCATCAATCATTTCGGCCGAATGAAGTGCACTGCTGGACACAGGCCTCCCCCAAACCCTTCACCACAACGACCGATATGGGTGTGTTGTGTGCTCATTGGGGGGCTCATTGCCACAACCGCCACGCCTGGCAGGCGGGTTGGCGATCGCAGTTGAGTTGTTAATGTACTCGAAGGACGCTGCTGCCCATCCTCCGGTTTATCCCTTAGTCGACTTTTACGACACCCACGGGATGAAATGGGGTGGTAGCATTCTGAGCCGGCGTTTTGACGTTTATTTAATGACAATTTTGTACATGTGACAGTTCGAAATGTTAGCAGAATACCGTTTAGACTTCGATCAACTTTCGATCTCATCCCATTGTTAGTTCACGTTTGACGTTGTTTGTTAGTTTAGGAGAATACCATTTGTGACATTTATGACACTGAGACTAGATCGGAATTATATTTTGAACATGTTTAAATTACGAGAATTGACCCTCAGGTCTTTCACGTGTCTTCAGAGATCTAGGGAGACTCGGGGTTTGTAACCGAGCCATGAAGCGCAATATTTTTGTCTTAAGCCCACAGTACGAACATGTAACACTATACCGGCCTCCAAAATACGTGGACTCGGAAAACGGCTACGCTGAAGTGGAACTGGGCAGGACATGTCAGTTGCATACCATCAACATAACATCGGAATAAGTCTCAGAACGTCGTCCCGACAGTCCAAGAAGTAGACTCTCATTTGAAAGCTTGATCATCCATTGCACAAGATCGCGAAACAAGAAGAAGGAAGGAAGGGCTTTGCCTTGCGCGTCCGCAGCGGACCCATAGATTGGTGTAGGTTTCTTATTGATCCTATGTGGTACCAAGTATTAAGATGCAGTACACATTTTAGGGTCCACATGTCAAACTTACCGATAAAACCCACTTCCACTGGCAGCATGAAATTATAAAAAAGATTTTTTATTACCACTATATTGATAAAATATTGTTCTAAGTAATTCCTCCCAAGATTGTTCCAATTGTCTTCTAATCTAAGCAGCAATCTCATACACTCGGGTACGCAATTGATTGCATTCTCAAGGGCGTACCCGGGATCTGAGCTGAGCCGGAGCTCATGTTAGTTTCGAGGAAGGGTAAGGTAGTTGTCAAGACTATGTCACGGCACCGATGGCGCAGATAGATAAACGGAATACTAACTCTATACAGCTTCGTATGATTTCTGTTGTGCGGAAAAAGGACGGAAAATACCCCTTCTTCCAGACCTGCGCAATTTTTTCACCGACATTATTTATTTTTCCATCAATCGTAATTTTTAGAATACAAATTAGTCCATTTTTGCTAATCACCATGCGCAAAGGCATGGTCATGTCGGAACCCCGCACCGGAAATCGCAGGGTGGGACAGCACCCAACGAGATGAACAGACATGGTAACTGTAGCTGAAAGTCGTTTAATGGGGATGGTATGTACCCAGTCGTTTTAGAAATCTACGCAAGAGGTACAGCATTTCCCTGCGCTTCTTCAGCAGTATGATGTTGACTACTCACTTCGTATAACACTGGTTGAGGGTAGTCAGCAAGCTCTCAATACCCTTGGTACCGAAATCTTCAATCCAGGACAGCGGGTTGTTGGTGAGGGATATCCTTAAGTTCTCCAGACAACCGTGCAGCTTGCCAACTGAGAGCTCCGGCTGGTTCAGATAGGTGACGTAGTCTGAGGGTTTCTCGAACTTTGAGCGGCCTTCCTAGAAAATGTGGGAATTATGAGTAAATACGTTGTGTTCTTTTTTATTCATTTTAAACGATTTCTCCTGGTGTCGTGGGTGCGTTATACAGACACAAATTCCACACACAATACACCCAGACCCGGAACAACTACCTGCCGATCATACAAATCTGTTCCGTGCGGGAATCGAACCCGCGACCCGGAGCGCAGCCGCCGACTGTATCAGCCACTGCACCAACCGTGCCGTCAGCTGATTTGATACGTGTGGTGTCTAGATTAAGAATATAGCACCACTCCATCTCCCGTGGATGTCGTAAGGCGACTAAGAAACTCTAAACCAAAGGGATGGGCAGCAGCGTCCGTTCTGTGGAACAAGCAAGCAAGCTTTCATTCCAATTGTATTCGGGCGTCTATGGGGCGGCCTTCGTTTAGCAGTTGACGACTTTGGCCTGCTATGATGATGATGACATTTAATGGCCCCCTGTCAAATTGCAAATTGAAGTGGCAGTAGCAGTCTACTGTCACTGTGCCTTGTCTGTCGAAGGACCAATGGCAGTTGGAGCAGACGTCCTTGAGTGGAGACCGCGAATCAGCAAAAAGCCAGACGGACCAACGATCTTAAGAAGGCTGCTGGGAAACACTGGATGTCGAAGGCGCTGGACTGGGCTGGATGTAGCTTGGAGAGGCCTATGTCGAGCAGTGGCTGTATAGGCCGAGTTGATGATGACGTTGACTGAACTGATTGATTGTATTTCTATACTGTGATCGACTCAGAAATGAGGAGGTCCGTAGAAGAACTAAAGTTGCCGACATAGCTGAAAGGATTAGTAAGCTGAAGGGGCAATGGGCGGGGCACACACAACTAATGGACCTTGGGGGGAAATGTTCTCGAGTGGAGACCATGCACCGAAAACAGCGTGGGACGGCATCCAACAAGATCGACAGACGACCTGGTGAAGGTAGCTAGGAGTCCTTTGTTCAGCAGTGGGCATCCTCCGCCAGATATCATGACGATGATGATTTATACACACCATTCCAGCACCTTGTTTAGCAGTATGGACATCTCTTTGGCGTTAAGTTATATATTGACGACACAAACCTGTGTGTTAACGAACTTGTATGCGACCAGCATCTTCTTCTTCTGGTCCCGAGGGTATTTTCTTAAAGGCTCCTTCTTTTCTTCATTGAGATTCATGTCTGCCTGTAATGTGAACAAGAACATATGTAAGCAAAGAAACATATGAAGGGTGGTTGTACGTTTTTCGATCAAGGATTGGTGATCCTTTTTTTTTTTTGATGTCCAGTGGAAATTCTACATGGAACTTCCTTCACCCCGGGGAAGGGCGAAGGGGTATGCCGGATTCCTGCCGGCTCGAACCACTGGAGCGGTCATCTTCGGCACCAGGTCCTCCTAAGATCACACTAGAGCCGCCCATTGGTGCCACGCCTTTAGGCACATCTCGGAAGGGATGACTGTAAAGCGGTCACCCCCTCTAGCGGAGGGAAGGCGACTGTAAAAAGGTCAGCCCCCCCAGGCACCTCTCGGGGAGGATTGTAAAGGATTCCCCCAACCCTCTCTTTGCGCTATGCTGCGCACACGGCGGCACGTGACCACGTGCGCGCCACCGTCTTCCCGGGAAAGGATTGGTCATCCTAGTAGATAGGAAGGTAGGTAAATGTCGTACGGCTCCAGTGTGATTGTCAGGGAGCTCCTGAGCTCCTGGAGCCCCCCTTCGGTGTCGATGATGAACGCTCCGGTGGTTCTAGCCGGTAGGAGACCGGTGTAGAGAATTTCATGATTTATGTCCACTATTCATTAATCCAAAATTTCATGGGGAAATACAAATTACAATGTCTTAGGTCAAGATCTTTTTTGGTATATTGGTTAAACCGGTGTTAGCGATCGGTAACGGTTGAGGTAATTCCTTTCTCTTTCAAAATAATAGCACGGAATCTCTGGGTGGTGTCTGGATTAAGGATGTAGCAGAACTCCATCCCCTCCCATGAAAGTCGTAAAAGGCGATTAAGGGACTTTTAGGCTAAGGGATGCGGCGGCATCCCTTCTTTGGAAGTGCCTTTCTGCACTCTCCAGCCCACTTAAACGTGGTGTATGTACTGGCAAATTCCCCCCAAAAAGACGACACACGGCAGCGGGGTCATCTATGGGGAGGCCTTTGTTCAGCAGTGGACATCTTTTGGCTGATACATCATATCAGCTAAAGAACGCCCACTGCCGAACAAAGCTTTCCCCTTACATTTCCACAATTGTATTGGCATTTTGCTTTGTCGAGCGTGGTGAAGTACTGGCAACTACGCTTGGCAGGCGGGTTGTTAAATGCAGAATGGTTGCTTATCCACAGAAGGGACCTCCCTCTGAATTAGAGAAGCCAGAGAGGCGAAGTAGCGCTATATTCTTAATCAAGACACCACACGGAACTGGCTGATACAATGATGTTGATATCCCAGTACTTAATATTTTTTGGAAAGCTATTCATAAATTAATTTAGTCACATATTGTCATCAAAGAAAAAACAAACACGTATAGTAAATATTACAAGGTTCTGAATTGATGAAGCAATAATTTGGTTTGAGATAGGTAATCAGCTTTCCGTACCTCATAATCGAAAAACAGAACCCTTATAGGAATACTCTGTTGTACGGCTGTCGGTCATGTCCGTGTGTCAAAATATTTTTCTCATAAACAGCTTGGGCTATTATGTTGAAATTAATGAGAAATACTAAGGTCTCCCTTAATTGTCTTCTACGACACCCATGGGATGAGATGGGGTAGCTCTAACCGGAGCTACAAGGTCGCATTAAACCAATTAAACCTTTCGTAATATTCTCGCTTTCCTATCGACCTCATTTTGTCTGAAGCATTTTTTTTTTACAAATGTCCCAATTACTCACCAGCATTTCCTCAAACCGCCTATGCAGTTGCGCATCATCCAACGCGTCTATCTTGCTGGTGTACTCGGCGGTGGCCGAGGGCTCCTCGTCCTCGGCCCTCGGCTCGGCGCCGCGCGGCACAGTGTCGTAGCCGCGCTCGATCTGCGCGCTGCCTTTCTTCGGCCTCCCGAACCATGTGTCCAGCTGAAGACAAATGAAAATGTCTGTTAGTGACATTAATTAGCACTCAGCTTTCTCGTGTACACATATATCAACCCGTGGACGTCAACTGTTAGAATGGGCCTTACAAAGATCACATAGGAGATTGATGGATAATCACCATGTTTGGTAGGCGATTGGTGATTGCAGTATGTTGTTATTAGAACACGGTAGTGTATGGGTGGAGAGTTGTGATCTATCCTTTGACGGAAATTACACGAAACCACGCGTGTAGCAATGTTTCAATAAGATTTCAAAGTTTGTATAAACCTATATTGCAGTATGTCATTTGTACTGGGACAAATTAATATTAAAATTATTCCTTATTGTTTGGACTTAAAAATGAACCTGACCATAACTTTAAAATAAAAGCGGCTGACTAGAAGTATTATGGCTTGGTACACAATGGATTACGTCGACACGATTTTAACGTCGATTCCTTTGTTAAGAATAAAACAGAGCTGTCGAAGTAGTCATTAGTGGACGTTAAAAGGAATTTAAAAATCGTTCGTTTGCATACAAAGGCTTATATCTGACAACCGGACAACATATCACATCATACTGCAATCACCATTTTGTTTGCCAACCATGGTGATTGCGGCAAAATTCCTTGTCGATATTTGGAGACGTGGGTAGTATATTATATCGGCTCGGTGCGGACCGCCCAGCTGTTAAACACAAACAGCATAAAGGCTTTTTTTACATAGTTATGTCCAATTAATTATCTGTTGTGTTAAATGTTATCTGTATTAAGGCCATTGCACAAAAAAAACATAGTCACAGTTGTAGGAGCCATGGCAAAACCTAATTAACAATATTGTTACAGCTGTTAATTTTGAAAAGAATACTTTACGATATCACGTCAACAACTGTTAGTGACAAACACAGAGCATAACACACATTTACAAAGTCACACACAAACGCACACCACCAAACAACCAACATGGCCGCCCGGCCAGGATACCTAAATACACAAAAAAAAAACATTTAAAAACCTTCGGAAAACATTTACTCAACACGATCCGCATGTCGTCGATCGGACGCACTAATACAAAATCGATTACTAATCATTTCGGTTGCGACAGCATCGATTCGGTTGGTATACAATTCTGAATCGATTGTCGCCCTTAAATGTCATACAATAGCACAATGAGCAAAGGCTGCTTACTGAATGTTTGTTGGTAAGCGATTGCTTAATTCGGATTCGCGTTCCTTATCGAGGAACAACTGTACCAAAGGGTCAATTCTCGTAATTTATAAAATGTTCAAGATATAGTTCCGATCTAGTCTCAATGTCACAACTTGTATTCTCTTAAACTAACAACAACGTTCTCCATGTGATGTCCAATTTAAGAATATATCACTACTCCATGTCCTCCCGTGGATGTCGTAAAAGGCGACAGTGGAATTAGCGGGAGGATGGGCAGCAGCGTTCTTCGAGGACATTAACAACTCAACTGCGATCGCCAACCCGCTTGCTAAGCGTGGTGATTATGACAAAACTCCCTAATGGTAACGCAACACACCCACCCTACCGGTTGTTGTGGCGATCTTTGGGGGAGACCTGTGCCCAGCAGTGGACTTTCACGACGACCGATCTGGCTGTGTGGGCGACAGCTTATTGAGGGGTTTTGCCATAATCGCCACGATTGGCATGCGGGTGGGCGATCGCAGTTGAGTTGTTAATGTACTCGAAGGTCGTTGCCCAACCTCCGGTTAATCCCATAGTCGCCTTTTACGACACCCACGGGATGAGATGGGTTGGTACTATGTGTAGACGGCATCACACAGCAATCAAGGTCCTATGTAAAATGATTTAATTGAGTAACTGAGGGTAGTAATTAGTTAATCGTCTTTCTTTTGATTTACTATGAGATTTAATAATTATCTTAAACACGGTTTTCTATCAGTACGATTTAAACAGTAAGTTAAAAAATAAGTCATGTTTTTGTGGTGCAAATTGGTCTTTCACCGTCATTTTAATTCTGTATTGAAGGATGTATGGATGTTTGACCTTAAGAAATTGCACCCCAGGTGGCCGCAGGCTGCCGCAGCTCTAGTAGTTGCCCGCCGATGCAGCGGGAACCGCAAACCTCGTTGTAAAATTTACTACTGTCCGCTACCCACAGAGAACGGGTTACGGGCGGGCAGCGAAGCTGTTTTGTGACGTCAAATCATGATCATGGTTCACTACATACGAAGCTCAGCCGCCCCAGAGTGGGGGAGAAGGCTTAGGGACATTGTGGAAGATGTAGGGGAGTCAAACATCGCCTGCGTATGCAAAAAAATATCTTCATAAAGCTACGTCCGCCCGCGTCTTTTCGAGATTCGGCCTTTATGACTTGTCGGAGGGGCCATGGGAAGGTTGGTGGGATTGTCCTTTAGCCACGATTCCACATTCTAAGCGTGTCACGGTAGCGCGGTTTAAAATCGCTCAATGTTTTTTTAACCTTAAGATGCCTTTGTGCACACAATTAGAGGTCGCCTTAGCAATGTTGTTGCGGCCGCGACGCATGCGCCTTTCAGCGTGGCGTTAGCATGTAATCTGTAGTGGCATTGCATAGTAAATCGAGCCTGTTTACCTCGTTCTAGAATACAGCATCACGCTGTCTACATCTGTCATGATTGCGGAAGGGCAACATTTTATGCGTCAAAGAACCACAAGCGCGCCTACCGAGAACTGTAAGGTTCTACTCGCAGATTAGTCACTTGGTACGGTTTACAGACATAAATACCCTAACCCGGAAAATCTACCTGTAGACCATACATATATGTGTTTGGTGCGGGAATCGAAACCGGGACGCGTAGCGCAGAAAATAAGGCCAGTCAGTCAGGATAAGTGGCCATCCTATCCTATCACTTGATACCTAATACATTACAGTAGCTAGCGTCTACAGTAGGTACAACTCAGCAACCCCCTTTATTGAACACAGGCGTACATCTATACAAATAAATAAAATTGAAGTGTCTGTTTGTAATGTCAAAATAACAGCTTTTTACTTAATGCATATGAAAGTATATACGGTACCTATAACAAAAAACAATTTTAAATTTTTTGTCTGTCTGTCTGTCTGTTTGTTCCGGGTAATCTCCGAAACGGCTGGACCGATTTTGACGGGACTTATAAGGCCGATTTTATAAGGAATAACTTAGGCTACTTTTATTTTAGAAAAATAATTAGGGTTCCGCGCAAAAAAATAAATCCCTTGAAATCCAATATATAAGGTCTTATTTTAATAATCCACGATATTTTGCATGGCACCGTACTAAATGCTAATGATGATGTTGCTACCACACAAAATTAATTTGACGGTGAAAAATTTGTTTATTTCTTTTATGCGACGCCGACGCGCGCCTACTTTTGCCTGTTTCGTTTGACGTTGCCGACAGGTAGTCGAGGTAAATAGGTCGGCAGGCCACGACCACCATTTTCTTACTAGATACAAGTGGATATTATTATAACTTACTAGAAGAACCGGTAAGTAATGAAATGAGTGATTTATAAAAAAATACTGACAAAAATACTACTGATTTATTTTTTAATCATACCTACATTATCATCAGCATTCACATAGGCTGCATGCAAAATATCGTGGACTATTAAAGTAAGACCTTGTATATATTCTATGTCAAGTGTCTATGTCGAAGTACTCTAAATTTCTTTTAAATTAAACGCGGGTGCAACCGCGGGTCCCAGCTAGTACATAATATGTTAAACAAATAAGTTTTAAAATATGTTTTGTTTTCATATGTGACGCTTGTCGCCCAAGGTCGGTTCAATGCAAGGAATTACTTAGAAGTGTGATGTCATCATTCACTGTGTCATCAGACCGATCTGCATACCAAGTAGCGAAGCCACTTGTTATCAAACTTCTGTTCTGTGGGCCTGTTTGGACGTACAATCACGACCTTTAATTTTGGACCCATTTAAGGTTGAATATCGTACAGCAAACGTATACCATAACAGCTATATATAACATTATTTATGCAAAAAGTTGTCATTTCATTCGATAAGACATTTAAACGTCTGATACGTCATACGCTTGATTTGGAGCTTCCGAACTCATTCCATATGAGTGTTCTTAGGAAAAATCTAGAAAATGCGTCCCATATCGTGACAGTACAATAAATAATGGATGTGAATTCGTATAGGGCGATATGACCAATACTTAGAACAACTTTACATTAAAAAAAAACCATTTTAAAACGTTTATATCTAAAACAAAAACATCAGAGCTTGATTTTAAATAGATAAAGGGGAATTATTATCTTCCCTTGATCTATTTACCAAAAGTATCTAAAATAAACTAGATAATCTATTAAAAACCATTAACCCTTTTTGCCAATGAATAGTTTAAAATCTATTTGCTACAATAACTTTATTCGCTAATTATATATTTTAAATTCGAGATTAGGGGTTCTATTTTTTTTATTATTATTAAACTCTGGTACACCAGATACCTAAACTAATTTAAAATTACTTATTTCTTTCACAACACCAATTTATAATATGTAATTTAATATTATTTATCCTAAATATAACATATTTTTATATACCATCGAACATATAGCAAATATTTTTATTTTTTATTACATTACTATTATATCGGCCATTTATACCTCCACTGCTGAACAAAGGCCTCCCCCACAGATTTACACAACTGTGTGATCATTTTGGGGGGTATTTGCCAATACTCACTACGCTTGGCAGGCGGGTTGTCGAGCGCAGTATGGCCACCGTTTTACAGACGGGACGCTGCTGCCCATCCCTCTGGTTTAGATTCCCTTAGTCGCCTTTTACGACATCCACGGGAGGAGATGGATTGTTGCTATATTCTTAATCCGAACACCACACGGATATTTTTATTAATTCGTTTTTATTAATATTATTCCTCAAATTAACTAAATTTTAACATATTTCCAATGTAAATGAAATACTTTATTCAAGCTCTAATTTGTTCTTTTTAGAAACAGTTTCCAGTACGTCTACTTTGTTACGACTTACCACTAACGCTGGTTATTATGGCTTTGTCTACATCAACATTAATTCTAGCAGTCTATAAAGAAAAGTCGCGATTGTTAGGGCCGAACAACACAAGCGTTTTGCAAGCGTAGGCGACGACAGAACGAGATCGTCCTAGTATTTTGGTCTACGTCAATGATGACGAGATCGCCTACGCTCAAAAATCGATTGGCCGGTAGTTCTTACTGAAATTAATAATCGATCTGATATGTCTGTTTTTTTGTGTTAAATGTGTCTGAACAAAATTATAAGTCTGAACATTTTGGATTAGATTGATTATTAATTTGGGCCGTTAGTCGGTTACTAAGTTCACGAATCTGTAAGAACTCGCTAGCAAACTCACTTTTGAATTCGCAGTGTAAAGTAATCAATACAATAGGAAATTAGAGATTTTACTACAGATTCAGAACTGGTTTGCTGGTGATGCAAACTCACTGGTGAATCCGCAAAATAGTAAAACAATACAATATTAGAGATGTCACAGCGAATTCAGAAGAGAATTTGCTAGTGAGTTCTTACAGAATTGCCACGCCATAAAACTTACCGAAAACGGCGACAATTCCTTAACATATTCCGCCATACTTCTGACTGTATACATGGTCACACCACACGATATAAACAACACATCACAGTTATCAATAAAGTCACTTCACAAAAATAAAAACACTGAAATACTGTGTTTGGATGATTGATCTAAGAGTGAAAGAGAAAATAAATACAATGACATCTGGTGCAGACACGCTAATCCGAACAAAAAAGTTACCCTTTAATTTTATTATGTCCCAGAGATGTACGGACTCTGTATAAAAAACTAACGACTACATAATATATACAGGGTGTCCAGTAAATAGCACGACATACTGCAGGGGGTGAGAGCTTGGGTCAATACCTACCAAAAAAACACAATATATGTTCAGCAAAATCTTACGGATTTACAGTAGTACAAAATTTTCCGAAATATCGAAAAATCTCTACCTTGACACAGATTTTTAAGCATCTCGTAATGAAAAATTCCTTTTCTAGTTTTTGTTTACCTCAAATAATTTGTGAATAGTTACTTTACTCATTGATAAGTCTTTATTCTATTAAAAACTAAAATGTTTTCAAGAAATACAATTTTTATTTAAATTTTCACAATACAATTTTCTTATCGAAAATTTTATATTTTTGGGTATTGACCCAAGCTCGCACCCCCTGCAGTATGTCGTGCTATTTACTGGACACTCTGTATATACTAACAAAATAAAGCTGAAGAGTATGTTTTTTGTTAGAACACGCTAATCTCTGAAACTAACAGCCGAAATTGAAAAATTCTGTTTGCATTTCATAGCCCAATTCTTGAGAAATGTTAGATAGAGCGATAAGTGAAAACAAAGTAATACCACGGGCAGGCGATACGACGCGGTGGGTCTCCGGCCGGGGGCGCCCGCCCGACGAGAACCGAGCACTGCCGAGAAGAGCCGAACTGTGCATGCCTATGCCGAAGTACTACACATTATTTATAAACAAACCGATTTCTTTTAAATTAAACGGCGGGTGAAACCGCGGGGCAGAGCTAGTCAAGCTATACATTTCTAATATACGCTGATCTCGTACTGTATAGGCTTTCCGTACAGTGAGAGATCAGCTTATACTGGCAATATTTAGCTTGATATGTAGCCATGGATACTAATGTGACTCTTTCAAGGTGTCATAGGTGCGGCCAGCCAGGTCACACAGAGACGGGGCCCGTCAAACAGTGACAAGGGCCGATACCTGCCGGGGGTGCGGTCTAATACTGACAAAGCCCAGCGAGAGGTCAAAGTCAAAGTCAAATTCAAATATATTTTTATTTCAAATAAACCAATTACTCGCACTTATGAAACGTCAGAATTTAAGTTGCACGGTTCCAATTAGTTGATCCTATGGAGAAGAACCGGAAAGAAACACCATGGATATTCTTTTAAAATAATTGAGGTTACAATATTGAATTATATAGGTATTGCACAAATGATTAGGTAAGTGGAAGGACACCGTGGGGTTTTAGCCGATAAAAATCCGGCCTTCTACCGCCCTTCGCAAGGCGGAGGAAGTCCATTCGAAGTTCCCCACGACAACTAAGCGATTAAGAGGATAGGCTGTACCATATTTCTGCATGCTAATTAAAAAACCACCCCATCTCTTCCCGTGGGTGTCGTAAACAGCGAATATGGGATTAGAAGATTATGCCAGAAGATGGGTCAAAGTCAAAGTCAAAGTCAAAATTTGTGTAGGACTAGTACCAAGTTCAGCAAGGAATGCCTTGAAGCTGTTATAAAATGCTTCACATTTCTAAAATATAAGAAGGAAAAATTGTTACAGTATGAAACATTAAAGAAATTGGTATGATGTGATAGAATATTCCACAAGTATTTAATTACAATTGTTTACTTTTTTATTCTCAATTACGTTTAAGTTAAATCCTCGGACGAAAGTCTTTAACCAGTGTGTGTTACCAGTGATGACATATGGAACAGAGACGTGGTCACTCACAATGGGCCGCATAAGAAAGCTCAAGGTCACTCAACGAGCTATGGAGAGAGCTATGCTTGGTATTTCTCTACGAGATCGAATCAGAAATGAGGAGATCCGTAGAAGAACTAAAGTTATCGACATAGCTGCAAGGATTAGTAAACTGAAGTGGCAATGGGCAGGGCACATTGCTCGTAGAACTGATGGCCGTTGGGGCAAAAAGGTTCTCGAATGGAGACCGCGCACCGGAAAACGCAGCGTGGGACGACCTCCAACGAGGTGGACAGACGACCTAGTGAGGGTCGCTGGGAGTCGTTGGATGAGAGCGGCATGTGACCGTTCGTTGTGGAGATCTAAGGGGGAGGCCTTTGTTCAGCAGTGGACGACCTGTGGCTGATATGATGATGATGATAAATCCTCGGTTTTGTGACAGTGAGATTAAGTATGGCGGTATGATCCAATAGCTACTATCGTTTATTTTATCACATAAATAATACCTGTATGAATCGAAACATTATTTAAGGAATTGTTCGCAATATTCCAGATCAATTGGTGTCCAAGAGAACTTTTTTTTACATATTTGGCACAAGGCCATAGACAATAACATGCGTTTCATTGAAATGTCACTGGTTTATTCGTGTAGTCTTTTAATTTTTTTGAATTTTTTATTTTAATTGTTTTTTTTTTTTAAACTTTGGCCCACACTAGGATTTCTCCTGTGTCGTGGGTGCGTTTACAGACATGAATTCCACACACAATACACCCAGACCCGGAACAATTACCTGCAGATCATACAAATATTTGTTCCGTGCGGGAATCGAACCCACGACCCGGAGCGCAGCAGTCGACTGTATCAGCCACTGCACCAACCGATTGTAAATCTCAAAGATAAGTAGTGAAACAAAATATACACTTATATTAGTTAAGCTTTCATTTTTGTAACAGATCTGGCCTAAAACCACCCATGTCTTTTTTACTAAGCTTTTAGAAGCCTAAATGCACTGTCCAGTGACCCGAAGCCCAACAAGTCTCGTTATTGGAATCGCTTTCATTTTGGCAGTTCAACAATATTCATACGGATTATGACTCATACACGACCGACGGCCTTTAGGGCAATGGCTTGTCGGTTTGCTTTCTGCGTTACGAATCGCAGGTTCGATCCCCGCACGGAGCAAATATTTGTAAAAACATCTACAGATACACACATTGAACAAATATCCACAGATAGTTGTTCCGGGTCTGGGTGTTTGTGCATGTGAGATTTGAGATTTGTGTGTGTAAACTGTACCCACGATACGGAAGAAATCTGTTTTTATTTTATTATCCTAGCCCACACTAGTATTTCTCCTGTGTCGTGGGTGCGTTTACAGACACAAATTCCACACACAATACACCCAGACCCGGAACAACTACCTGCAGGTCGTACAAATATTTGTTCTGTGCGGGAATCGTACCCACGACCCGGTGCGCAGGAGCCGACTGTATCAGCCACTGCACCAACCGTGCCGTCATAGTCACATTAGTGTGGGGCACACATACATCAGTCCGTAAAGGTCCACTGCTGAACATGGGCCTTCCAATGATCACTACTAAGAGCTGGAGGACATTGCCGTAATCATCACGCTTGGAAGACGATTGGTGATCACAGTTTAGCACGGGAGGACCCTACTGTCCATCCCGGTGTAAGGCAGTCGCTATTAAAATTTAACAATGAACTTATTTTGATATTTTAGTCTCAAGACGAAAGTCTTTAACCAGGGGTGCAATTCTCTAAGCTCAAACATCCATACATCCTTGAATACAGGGGTGCAATTCCTTAATCTCAAACATCCATACATCCTTGAATACAGAATTGAAATAACGCTGACAACCCAATTTGGTATTCCCTAAGACTCGTCCCCGTGGCTCACTGTCTGCAACGTGTCCTTGAATAACTTCAATCATGTCTTAGCGTATACCAAATTGGTTTTTCGCCGTCATTTTAATTCTGTATTGAAGGATGTATGGATGTTTGACCTTAAGGAATTACACCCCAGAATTGAAATAATGGTGACAAACCGATTTGGTACTCGCTAAGACTGGTCCTCATGGCTTACCTTCTGCGACATGTCCTTGAATTGCTTCAATCATGTCTTAGTGAATACCGAAATTGGTTTTACACCGTTATTTCGATTCTGTATTTAAGGATGTATGGATGTTTGAGCTTAAGGAACTGCACCCCAGTGTGAGTTACCAGCGATGTTATATGGCACGGAGCCGTGGTCACTCACTCGTAAGAAAAGAAGCGAGCCATGGAGAGAGCTATGCTTGGTATTTATCTAAGATATCGAATCAGCAATAAGGCGATTTGTAGAAGAGCTGAAGTTTGCCGATATGCTGAAAGGATTAGTAAGCTGAAGGGGCACATAGAGCTGATGACCGTTGAGGCAGAAAGATTGTCAAAGGGAGACCGCGAACCGATAAACGCAGCATGGGACGGCGACAACGAGACAGACAGACGACCTGGTGAAGGTCACTGGGAGTCGTTGAGTGCGGGCGGCAAGTACCCGGTAATTGTGGAAATCTATGGAAAAGGTCTTTATTCAGCAGTAGATAACCGACCTTCTCTAGTGTGATCATACGAGGACCTGGAGCCTCCCTTAGGTGCCGAAGATGACCGCCCCAGTGGTTTTAGCCGGGAGGAGTCCGGCGGCATACCCCTTCGCCCTTCCCCGGGGCGAAGGAAGTTCATGAAGAATTTGCACTGGGCACCAATAAAAAGAAAAAAAGGTAACCAACCTTATAATGATATGATATTGATGATGATGATAAATATGAGCAGCCCGTCTGGTTACTGGATGCGGATAATCGGATGTTGTTTTATTTTTCCATGTATTTCAATGTATACCTTTAAAATGTATAATTAATTGGTATACAGATTTTCCTCCTAAAATTTGTTTACACACAATTCCCACACATAATAATTACTCACTACGTTTCCGTCTCAAATGTTATTATGGTGCTAAATTTAATGTTTAAAGTCCGAAATTCTTTCGGTCTTCATCTATATATTAATACGTGCAGAAAAAACTTTGTACCCCTTTATAAGCGCTGCGCGCATGGAACAGTGTGACCGCTTTACAGTCACCCTCGCCCGAAATGTGCCTATAGGCTTACCACCAGTGTGACCGCTTTACAGTCACTCTCTCCGAAATGTGCCTATAAGCTTCTAGTGTGACCGCTTAACAGTCACTCTCACCGAAACGTGCCTATAGGCTTAGCACCAGTGTGACCGCTTTACAGCCACTCTCTCCGAAATGTGCCTATAGGCTTAGCACCAGTGTGACCGCTTTACAGTCACTCTCTCCGAAATGTGCCTATAGGCATAGCACCAGTGGGCGGCTCTAGTGTGTTCATACGAGGTCCTGGAGCCTTTAGCCGGTAGGAGTCCAGCATGCCCCTTCGCGCTTCCCCAGGGTGAGGGAAGTTCAAGAAGAATTTCCATTGGGACAAAAAAAGGCTTTCGCCCTGCAGTGGGACACCTCAGACAATAATTTTGATTGGAACATAGAAACTACGTTACAATCAAAATTATTTATTGTATAGCCTTTACGATTACCCGACGGTATTTATCTATACAAATAAATAAAATTGAAGTGTCTGTTTGTAATGTCAAAATAACAACTTTTCACTCAATGCATATGAAACTACATACGGTACCAACAACAAATTATCAATGTAAATTGTCTGTCTGTCTGTTTGTTCCCGCTAATCTCCGAAACGGCTGGACAGATTTTGACGGCAGATAGCTGATGTTATAAGGAATAACTTAGGCTACTTTTATTTTAGAAAAATAATTAGGGTTCCGTGCAAAAACCCATGAATTCCAATATATATACTCTATGTCAAGTGTCTATACCGAAATACTCTAAATTATTTATACATCATCCAATTTCTTCTAAATGCGGGTGAAACTGCAGGTCCCAGCTAGTAATAATATGTATTTTAATTGGATGAAGGCCTTTTCTGAGCCACCGCGAGATCCAAGAACGGACCCTAATCATTTTTCTTTTTAGTATGAGTTACTTCGATTGCTTGGTATTTATCTACGAGATCGAATCAGAAATGAGGAGATCCGTATAAGAACTACAGTTGTCGACCTAGCTGAAAGGATTAGTAATCTGAAGTGGCAATGGGCAGGGCACATTGCTCGTAGAACTGATGGCCGTGTAGGGGCACAAAGGTTCTCGAATGGAGACCGCGCACCGGAAAACGCAGCGTGAGACGACCTCCAACGAGGTGGACAGACGACCTGGTGAAGGTAGCTGGAAGTCGTTGGATGAGAGCGGCATGTGATCGCTCGTTGTGGAAATCTAAGGGGGAGGCCTTTGTTCAGCAGTGGACATCCTGTGGCTGATATGATACTTCGATTGCAACTATGATATCATCACATCGGACCAAAGCGGGGTAATACTCACATATATCAGGATCAATAATTATCGGTTCGTATTTTATATGACAGAAAATATGTTGCTATAACTATAGTGTAATATGCTCCCAAGAGAAAATGTGTATAATCACTATACTTGGCACACAGATTGGTGATAGCAGGAAGTTATTAAAGTACAGCCGGACGCCTATAGCGCTATACTTAAACCATCGGTCCTCTATCTGTGTTTGTCGTAATAGGCTCGCTTACAGATTAACCTATAGTATGCGGCAGTTCCAGACGCAATTAAAATTCCATTATGTCTCGCACGGGTACATGCCTAAGCATACAAGAAGTAAACCTTAAAACAAAAACCGGGAACCACATGGTCAGAAGACACAAGCCTTAGAAAACACATTTTAAATCCTGCACGGAATGACAAGGAGCTGGTGAGTTAGAAATTCTTCACTTCAGAATTATAGCAACAATATTAAAAGACACTGCACTCCAAAATAAACCTTGTTCTCAAACGATACCACTCAAACTCAAGCCCCTATTCGTTATCTATATTTTTTTTACTCCAAATTCCTCACAAGAATATTTAAAAACAATAATCTAAAACACACTACACTGTAAACTGCACTGTATCAACAATTAAATACCGTTGAAAATGTCGAAGCAAAAACAACGCTATATTATCCGCCCTTTAACACACTTCTGCGCGACGCAAAGACTGAATGTATACTAAAAGTAATATTACTAAGAATAATATTGGCGACGACGAGAATTGATGAATATTACTAATAGAATTTATTTAAATATGGCGTCATTGCACATTCATACATATGTATTCATACAACGATTGCCTATGAAATGTTAACGGAAAATATTGCTTTTCAGTTTCTGTATAAAATTTGAACACCTTTTATTAATTTAATTAGTAATTATTTTGAGTAATTATATTATCTGGCGTAAGCAAGGCATATTACACTTTCGAGACGTATTTTTGTAACTTGTTAGTGTAATTACAAAAATTTTACTCGATAGAAATAGGTACTTTCTCCGCCCCGGTGAAGGGGCGAAGGGGCAACTGCTACCGGATAAAACCATTGAATACGTCATCTTCGACACCGAAGGCTCCAGGAACTCTCCTCTACCTCTAGAACCAGCCATCGGTTTCGCGCCTTTAGGCACATCTCGGTGGGAATTACTATAAAACGTCCATCCCCACTAGCGAAGGGAAACTGACTGTAAATAGCTAAGATGATCGATGATTGCGGCTTTTTGAACACTTCGAACAATAATAGATCAATCTCAAAAATTGAAAGATTTGTTAAATTATAAATGTTATTATAGTTTTGCGGAATTTTTTAATGACACAGTTTAGTAATTTTTTATTGAATTTTTTGACATTGTTAATTATTTTTCTATTAGTTTCTTCTCATTTTGTGTATGTTTTGACATTTTATTTTTATAATATTTCGCTATCATTGTATTAAATTATTCTGCAATTGTTTTGCAATGGTTTAATTATCTTAATTGTGTAATTGAAATTGGTACCTATCTTTAGCCTTTTGATGTAGATTTGTACGCCTGTCTCGGCAAAATATGTTTGGACTTAATTAATTAATGTAACACCATTATAATAATATAATACTTACACATATTTTATCAAATAAATCTTATCTCGTAATAGTCTGACGATCAAGCAGCTAAAGCCGAATATTTTCATCGATCAATCAACAATAATAAAGCGCCGTAAAACTATCAACGTTGGTCAATGCTCCGATCGGTGCGTCGACATCGTTTGATCAATAAAAAAAACTACTCTATCGATGGCAGATCGGTTTGGTATAATAGCTTACAATGATCAACATTGTCTATAATTAACCGATGTTGATCAACACCATCGATCTATGTCGATTTGTTTTTGCCGTGGGGAATCTTCGTACCTAGGCTTTTCCTCCGCCTTGGGAAGGACGGAGGGGTGTGCCAGACTCTTACCGGCTAAAACCCCACGGTGGCCTTGACGGCACGGTTGGTGCAGTGGCTGATACGGTCGGCTGCTGCACACCGGGTCGTGGGTTCGATTCCCGTACGGAACAAATATTTGCACGATCTGCAGGTAGTTGTTCCGGGTCTGGGTATATTGTGTGTGGAATTTGCGTTTGTAAGCGCACCCACGACACAGGAGAAATCCTAGTGCAACGTTGCCCCACGTTTAAAAAAAACTCAGCTCTGGCTGGGGTGAGGTGTTCGCCTTTCAGCATTGTAAGTCACGTCAAACATATGGTCCGCGAGCCGCAATTTGTTCTCGGAGCATGATGATACGGCCTTTTTTTAAGAGTCCCATGCTGTAGTCACTTGGGGAAACCTTGATGGGCAGCTGGAAGTTTCTCTAAAGCCGTACGACATTTGGCTCTGGGGTAAATGTCACACATCAGTTAGCCTACGAAGCCAAGTCGAAGTGGCAGTGGGCTGGCCCTGGTCTTTCGAAAGACCGATGGCCGTTGGAACGACAAGTGTCAGCCTAGAGTCCACGAGACATACAACGTGGAACGTCCATGGAATAACGGCCTGAAAAAGCAAAGGTAGGGTAGACTGAATGCAAAAGGCCGAGGAGTAAGTTTGTTGCAATTGTTGGTCATATTCTTAGATTTTATGTAGTAGGTATAGAGATCGGCTGGTGCTGAAGATGTTCAACTTGTGGCGGAGTACCTCCCTCCGTGTTTTCTTCCCGGTTAGCTCAACTAGGAGCCTCTGTCCACGGCATCAAGTAACGGAGTTCAGTTATTGTGATTCAATTAAACGTAATATATATTGTTATAATGGTATACTGTTATTCACAACTTCAATTAACACTTCATGATGATGTTTATATTTTTTAAATATAGCTTCATCATTTCGGCCGAATGAAGTCCACTGCTGGACACAGGCCTCCCTCAAAGATCCACAACGACCGATATGGATGTGTTGTGGGCTCATTAGGGGGTTTTGCCATAAACGCCACGCTTGGCAGACGGGTTGGCGATCGCAGTTGAGTTGTTAATGTACTCGAAGGACGCTGCTGCCCATCCTCTGGCTAATCCCTTAGTCGACTTTTACGACACCCATGGGAGGAGATGGGGTGGTGGCATTCTGAGCCGGCACTATACCGCTTACTATCACAATATTTAAGATAATTAAAAATAAGTAATTGTAATATTGCAGGCAGACTATTTTGTCAGAGCGACAGCTGTATGTCGAACCACTAGCGTTCAGAATCGAATCCCATGTGATACTGATCAAAATATGTAGGGCGACTCTACGTCACATAATAAATTCGAATTTTGATTTGAATAAAGAAGGAATCATGAGGTGGACAGTGATGGAGATAAAATAATGAAGTCATGAAAGAGGTTGATTGAAATGAAGGATGACTTCACAAACCAAGGTGGCAGAAGGCGCTCAAAGCCATTTGCACTCCCTGATCGGTAAGCGATCGGTGACCACATGCTGGTATTTGAACTGAGTGTCTCCGTGCTCCAGAGGGCACGTTAAATCGTCGGTCTCGGTTGTTGTCATCAGACGGCAGTCGTTGAGCCAAGTCAGAGGCCGTTGGGCGGCTTGAACAACTCTGACACATGGTTGGCCGCAAGCCATATGGAAAAGAAAGAAAGTTGGTAACAGTCTATACCTGTCCGCTCTTCCCCGGGGCAGAAAAAGTCCAAGAAGAATTTCCACCGAACAAAAAAATTAAAAGATCTGCAAACATATTGAAATGTGACCTTGACTGAATTGCTGGGTCAAGCTTTTGACGCTCATGATAAAACTACAAATTTTTATTCAAACTCATTTTCTGTTCATCCTGTTTTTCAATATATCTCGTACTAAACTCAATTATTAACTCTTTAAATCTGGGTATAATGGGTACAAAATGTTTGCCCTCATAAACAAAATACATAGATTATCTGTTGACCAGAACAAGGGTATGCCATAAAAAAGCATAGGTCCGCAATCAAATTGAAACTCTGCGTTTCGCCCCTCAGTGGACAGTGATAGGCACGTTTGATAGCCAGTAATCAAGACAAAAACCAAAAATGTCGCAATAAATATATGATGATGTCATATCTACTGTTCCACCTTTAGGATTGGATATACTCCAATGTGTGGGAGGCGGCATGGTGATTGTAGACTCATGTCAATACAAGAACGACAAGAAAATTATTAAGTGTCGCTCATTTAAATATGATGTCATTATACAGTCATCATTGGTTTTATACTTGTTTAAGCGTGCGTTAAGGGTTTGTAGTTAACCTTAAGCTTAATGATTAAGGTTAACTACAAACCCTGATCTTCTAAGTGCTCATTCACACGACGCGGCTCTATTCGGCGAGAGACCGGGCGCGCGCCACATATGCATCGCAGTATCCTCTAGAACACGGATTCTTAAACTATTTTGGGCAAGAGACCCCTTTTCCAAAATTAACTGATACCTCAGACCCCCATAGCCAAATTACTTTAAAAATCCTATTGAAATACTAACCAATTTAAAAACGTTGTGGTTGGTTAAGTGAGTAAACTTGACATAATTTTCTCACAAATAATTTAACAAAATTAATAACATAAAATTCAGTAAATATCAAGTGTAATTAATAATTATTAATACAAATTACGTAAAAATCAAGCGGGTAATTAATTTTGAAAAAAAAAACCACTTAAATCTCAAAGTAAAGATAAAAAAATAAAAAATCTATATGATGGATGAATCTGGTGAGTTTATACCAATCTAGCTAAATCCGGTTCAATAAGTACTGGTGAGTTGCAGCCTCAAATCTCCGCGTTCATTTATATTCCAACGGTTTCTTTGTTTTGTCAAAATGACTATAACCGCACTGAAGCCTTTTTCGACTAAAAGTACAACAACGATACTTTCTACTATAATATTAGTCATTCTAATAACAAGTTGGTACACGTAACACAACTTATACAGTATCTTGAAAGTTTCAAATAAGAAATTGTGTTAATTAATAGGAGTAGATTTTTAGACCTCGTCGACCCCCATAATCAATCAATTTAGAATGATACCCAGGACCAGGCCTGCGAGGCATCAGGCTGCGCTCGTCACCTCGAGATGTAAAGCTATTTAGTCTCTTATGCGCAGTAGTGTCACTAGCTACAGAGCCCTTCAAACCGGAGCCCAGAAATGTATAAAGTTTAAGCACTACTGCTTAGCAGCCAATATCCGGCACTGGGATGGTACCTACCCAGCCGGACCCTTGCAATAAGACTACCACCAGTCCTCCACCAGATCGAGGTAAAGACCGGACTAAGTCATGAATAAAAAAAATACGGGTTGCACTCCGGGAGTGCCGACAGAAGTGAACATTTATTTTGGCGCATTAGAATAAAACAATTTTAAACGGATTAGATCGCGTATATTATAGACGTTTTTCCTGACGTTTCGAATACTTTGCAGCATTCGTGGTCGCAGGATTATTTATTTTGGCGCGTTAGACATTTTTTAGATGGGTACTAGGGTTATTGGGTTATGAATTGCATTTTATTTATGAATTGTATGTATTTTATTAATTATTAGAAACTTTAAAATATATTTAATATTCTTTTATGAATCATCGTTAACAATTTCGACAACTCTTGTATCATCATCATTATCATTAAAATGATTACAATCTAAAATAGAAACTATAGGTTCATGTTCAACTATAGGCTAAAATAGGTAATAAACAATTTTGATTCGAAGTTATTTAAATATCTCGTGAATACCGCATCAATTGTACTTTTATATCTTGTTGTGCTAATATTGCGTTGATTGGACATAGTAAAATCTAATTCTCTATTCAAATATTCAATGAATGGTCTGCTCTATATACATGCATATTAGCACACACTATAGCTGCGTCTCGTAACGGTGTCTCGAGTCCAGAGATTTTATCTCATCTAAAAATATGCGTACCAAGTTTTCACTTCAATACTCCTGAACACTAGAAAACGTCACGAGACCTTGCTGAGCACCACACTTGGCAAGCGAGCAGCATAATAAAGTCATTAGCACACGATGATGCCACATTCTCGGTACGGTCCACAAAAACAATGTGATCATTGCCATAAGAATATTTAAATTTCATGAGCACACTTGTCACCTTTCCAAGACGCGACAAACTTATTTTCGTTGTTGCCAAAATAAACAACTCAAATAATACAATCGCAGTCGAGTTGTTAATGTACTCGAAGGACGCTGCTGCCCATCCTCCGGCTAATCCCTTAGTCGACTTTTACGACACCCGCGGGAGGAAATGGGGTGGTGATATTCTGAGCCGGCACCACACGGCTTATGTTATCTGTACTAATTGTATTTTGTCGGCATTATGTTCATTTCACTCGGAGGAGATGGAGAGGTGCTATATTCTTAATCCTGACATCACATGAACATTTAAATAGTAGTGGTTAGTATTATTATGGTTTCGAACGTCTGAAGGAAAATACGGCAGAACCTGATCACCTGATACATAGGATCACTCGTGTGTCTGGCTGCCTGTCTGTCCGTCTGTCACAACCAATTTGCTCCGAGTCTATTGGACCAATTAAGTTGAAAGAAAAAGTTGGTTTTTGCGACCCAGACACGGACGTGTAATGTAAATAAATGAATTTCGAATATAAGGGTCGCTTTTGGGGGCAATATTTTTTGTAATTATCATCGGGTCTCAAATATATTTATTTTAAAATATTACACTTTTCAACGGATTCTATCGCGTATATTTTTGATTTTCCTGACGTTTCGAATACTTTGCAGCATTCAAGGTCGCAGGATGACTAAGGTGACAGTCGTCGTTACAGATTTTAAAAAGTTATTTTATTTTATGTACCGTACAATTTTAATCAAAAAATTAATTTCGATGCACGTAGTAATCACTCACAGTGTCTTAATGTGTCTTGCGGTATCTTGTTTGGGACTTTATTATTTTAATAACTGGATTCCAAACAGGTGGTACCTGCCAACCATCTTCTCTATTAAAATTAGGATGTTTTTTTAATTTCAATAGCCTCACGAAACATTCCAGGTACATATCGGTTCTCTTTCGCAAGGACTTGAGGTTGATCAAAACGAAGATAATGGTTAGGTTTGCCTAAGGCATGTTCACACACTGCAGACTTTGTGGAGCGTCTATGCTTGACGTCAGCTATATGTTCTTTTATTCGGGTGACTATGCTACGCTTTGTTTGCCTTTTGTATGATAAACCACAATCACAGTCAATCTTGTAGACCCCTGCATCTTGTAAAGGTATGACATTTCACCGGTTTGAGAAGTTGGCTGATCTTCTTATGCGGCTTGAAGTAGGTTTTAATAGAAGCACACTTCAAGATATGACAAATTTTGTCCGTGACTCCCTTTATAAATGGTAAATCAGCGGGTCGTCGATCAACCGTGGTGGATTTCGGGCGGCTTCTGCGACGGGGATGTGGAGCTTTCAAATTGTTATTTTGAAGAACCTGCTTCACATGGTTAAGCTCCCCTGCCAGGTCGTCGGCGTCGCAGATGCCGTGTGCTCTCCGTAACAAACATTTGGCCACAGTAGCTAACTGACAAGGATGGTGGTGAGATTCACCATTAAGGTACCTGTCTGTATGGGTAGGCTTTCTATACACAGTGTGACTAACAGAATAATCTGGATTATGGATGACAAGCATGTCAAGAGAGGCCAAGGAATTGTTATTCTCCAATTCCATAGTAAATTGAATTTTACTATGTATTGAATTTAGGTGTTTTAAGAATGCAGAGACCCTATTGTGAGGCTAGATGGTAAAAGTGTTATCTACGTACCGTTCGAACATCTTTGGTAAGCACCAGGTTCTAAACTCCCTTAGTCGTCTTCTACGACACCCACGTAATGAAAAGGCGTAGACCTATTCGTGACCGAAGCTACACGGTTTAACGCAACGTAACCTTGTCGCGGAGTGCCTCCCTCCGTGTTCCTTCCCGGTTAGCTCAACTAGGAGGCTCTCTCCACGGCAACAAGTAACGGAGATCTGTTATTGTGATTCAATGAAACGTAGCATATATATTGTTATAATGGTATATTGATATTCACAACTTCAACACTTCATGCTGATTGATTATATAAATTTTCAAATATAGCTGATAAACACAATATTTAAGCTAGTTAAAAATAAGTAATTGTTATATTGCAGGAGACTATTGGTCAGAGCGACAGCTGTGTGTTGAACCACTAGCGTTCAGAATCCAATGTCTAATGATAATCATCCAAATATGAAGAGCGACTCTACGTCACATAAATTCGAATTTTGATTTGAATAAAGAATGATTCGTGAGGTGGACAGTGATGGAAATAAAAGGTATGAAGTCATGAAAGAGGTTGATTGAAATGAAGATGAAGGATGACTTCGTCACAACCTCTGGTGAATACATCCTAATTTATGAACTACTTATGTTCTCGAAGCCCATCACAACTAAATATACTTCAACAGAAATAACAAACACCAGCTGTTTATTTTGAAAATCAGGTAATAAACGTAAATACTTGTTTAAATTTATTAACAACTTATTCACCGACATAGAAGATTCACACTCTTGGACAGTAGCCAGAAGTCACTTGCGAACGAATGAGGTAATTATGTCGTCATGTATACTGACGTCGGATCGTCGAATAAGGCAAAACGTGTTGGGCCCAGGCATTATAACAGTTTAACCAGAACCACCACCACCACATCATCGTCATCATCATCATCATCATCATATCGGCTGATGGACGTTTACTACTGAACAAAGGTCTCCCCCGTAGATTTCCGCAACGACCGTTTACGTGCTGCCCGCATTCCAACGATTCCCAGCGACCTTCACCATGTCGTCTGTCCGTAGGGAAATCACCCCACAGAGTTGTAATTTTAACATCTTCCGTGAATTGATCATCTGCCTGCCTTAGAGATTTGATCAAATCTCCGTTTTCATCATTTCCCTGTGACATATATGACATGGAACCGATAGAGATTGTACTGTATAGATTGTTAACTCCGTGGCCACTGTAACGCCTTCAAGTCACCGCTATGACGTCACCAATAACCGTCAAATGACTTTTGAAAATTCAAAACATACGATTTGTAACAATTATTATTTTATTCAAAATGGACACTAAATTCGCACTACTGTACTAGTACGAGTTTCTTTGCACAATCGAAACGTAATAGTAAACTACACGTTTTCCGCGCTCTGATTGGTTGATGAGATTGTAGCGGGCCAATCGTAAAAAGAAACTCGTACTAAGGGTATTGTTTACTTGCCAGTTGCGCGAGTAGAGCCTTATTCATAGTGGGGGACATTTAGGGACCGTATTATAAAGAATACATGTACAAAAAAAGGTAATGAGTAGTCGGAATGGGTTGTTATGATGCCTGTATACATAAGACATGAAAAATTATAATAATCGCCATAAAACACGTTTTGGACACTTTTATTTCATGAAATAAAAACCGATTTATTCGCCCAATAGTGCCCATCACAGTACTATCGCGATTCATCGACCAAATGTTGGTTATAATAATAATTATCAAACCTTCGCATGGCTATAAATACGACAACATTAAAAAATACAGGGAACTGTTTCATTAATCATTTTAATTGGGAATGACATAATCATGCTAATTTCAGGTAGAATGGCGACGGAAATAGCGGATTATAATAATAGTAGCGGGAAAATTGCCACTGATATATAACTTGTGTTAATGTTTTTTACCTTTATTACCCTTCCCTTCCAATTTACCCTCCTTCCCATCCAATTTTACGCACTTACATATCTGTATTTGCAACCGATATTCTTTTATCCAAAACGGGCATGTATTCGCACTTTTGTTTACAAGCCAGTGCACGAGTATGTCATAGTGTGAAACATTAGAGTATAAATAAAGATATTTTATAAAAAAAAACTATTATTAGTAATTTCTAATAACAAAGTGTGTAGCTTGTTAGCTTGAAGCTTGCTTAGGTCAAGGGTCCAAAATAAAAATGATAGTTATTGGCGTAAAACACATTTTAGAAACATTTATTTAACTAAATAAATACTGATTCAGTCACACATTATTGCCTATCAGATGACCACCTCAATACTACAGCGAATTACCGAATAAAATTGCAATCTTGGGCGATTACAAAGTAAAAATCTCAGGTCTTATTACTTTCGGTGTCTGGACAAAAAATATAGCACCTCACCATCTCCTCCCGTGGATGTCATAAAAAGCGATTAAGGGACTCTTAACCCGAGATATGGCTAGTAGCGTCCCTTGGACGCTTTGTGCCAAAGCCAGACAATTAAAAATCTATTGTGTCTCACCGGCTGCCGGCAATTGAGAGGCAAGCTTGGCTATGAATACGACAACATGAATGAACACTGAGAAACAATTGAATTTATCATTTAAATTGGGAATTACATAATCAAACAACGTTCAGGTAAAATAGCGCCGTAAATTAATAATAGTAGAGGAAAACTGCCACCGGTGTATGTTTATAACTCCCGTTAAAACTTTGGGGATATTGCCGTCATCACCAAATTGAGCAAGCTTAGTGTTGATATCGCAATGATACGAGTTAATGTTGTTTCTGTAAGTTGAATGAATCTGTTCCAATGCCTATCTACTTTCCACAGGTTCTGTAATATTAAGAAACCACGCGTGGCTTTTTAGGGTCCCATCTTTGAGTAGCAACTGTCTGCCACCGGATTTCAATTAAAGTTTGAAAGGCAGACGTCGTTGTTTCCGTTTATTCCTATCAGTTTGCAGTCAATATATCGTCGTTGTCATCGAAAAGGGGCCCAATGGCAAAAGCCCTTCTTCACACGAGAAGCATTTTTGTGTATTTTGAAACTTATAAATACTGATATACAATATCAAATCGAGATGGCTAATTTATATTATCAGACATTCACATATTCAGAATAAATGAAACTGCGTCTTCAGTAAATTAAGGTTTTTGCAATTGCAGATCGCTTCTTGTCGTAGGATAGTTAGTATTCTTTGGTGTATCATTGTAGCTTCCATCTTGTACATGTAGTCCTACACCCCTGGTTGTAATGTCAAAATAACAGCTTTTTACTAAATGCATATGAAAGTATATACGGTACCTACAACAAATTTTATTTTTTTGTCTGTCTGTCTGTCTGTTTGTTGCCGCTAATCTCCGAAACGGCGGGACCGATTTCTACGGGACTTTCACTGGCAGGTAGCTGATGTTATAAGGAATTACTTAGGCTACTTTTATTTTAGAAAAATAATTAGGGTTCCGCGCAAAAAAAATTAAACCCTTGAAATCCAATATATACATATTCTATGTCAAGTGTCTATGTTGAAGTACCCTAAATTTCTTTTAAATTAAACGCGGGTGAAACCGCGGGTCCCAGCTAGTTTTAAAAAAAATCTACTACCCATGGGTCTACCCATGACCCCGGGCGAGCCCATCAAAATACCGGGTTGTTCCCTGCAGAGGATAATTTACTAGCGAAGAGATAGAAACCACACTTTACGGCAAAAAACAGAATAACAACACTCTTATTATAATCCTAACAAGGATAATTTATTAAATAGGTTAAGTTCTCCCGCTGATTATATAATTTGTATTTGTTTAGATAAAACTAGTGCAACATGTGTTATCAATTTCGCGCCAGTTGGAGCAGTCAATTTTATCGCAATGCCATAGATTATAAAAGTTGGATAGCTTCAGACAGGAAGCGGCAATAGCAAAATGGCTAAAGCGTCGTTCATAGAGATGTGGAGCTTAGCTTGTGATGCGGGGCGGAAATCAGATATTTCCCCCAGAGGTCCCCCGCCTTATAGCAATGGCAGGGGGTCTCAGGCGTATGGGAATTAGGCGCCAGGTCGGTTGTTACCCCGGCGCCGTCTCCTCCTTCTTCGAGCGGGATCGGCCCTCTCCCGATCCCGCTCTGCGGTCTCCTTATGGAGCATGACGGTCTCACAGGAGACCACTGCATTCCAAGGGTTTGAGCCCTGCACGGAGAAAAGAGTTGCTAAACTAAAGGAATCGCTACAATGCTAGCTGGTGATAACGCGGCGTCTTCGTGTACAAATTATACTAGTCATGATACCTAAGTTTTATTTGCTCATACAAGTTTAATCTATGACTCATACTTAGTCATAAGTAAATATAATCATGTCTTAAAATAGAATTAAATCTTCTGCCCCTTTTTGGTTGACCTTTAAAACTTTAACCGGCTTTTTAGGGTTCCGTACCTCATAATGAAAAACGGAACCCTTGTCCGTCTGCCTGTGTAATATCCGTATCATCATATCGGCCACACAATGTCCACTACTGAACAAAGGCATCCCCCATAGATTTACACAATTGTGTCATCATATTGGGCGGAATTTGCCAGTACTCACCACGCTTGACAGGCGGGTTGATGAGCGCAGAATGGCTACTGTTCCACAGAAAGGACGCTGCTGCCCATCCCTCTGGTTTAGAGTCCCTTAGTTGCCTTTTACGACCTCCACGGGAGGAGATGGACTGGTGCTATTTTCTTAATCCAGACGTATATCAAGATCTTATTCTCAAAAACGACTTAAGGTATCAAGTTAAAATTAATACCGACTACTAAGGTCTACTTTCTAAGGACTACTAGGCCTCACACTGCTGTAAAACAAGTATCTAGCTATAGCTAGCTAGCTAACTATATAACGCAGCAAAAGATACGGCCTTTCAAAGCGTATTTTTACACAAAAAATACTACTCACTGACTGATCATCAGAACCATTAGGGTTCTTCCCGGTGCCCCACAACGTTGAAATTTGGTTCAATACTCAGCCCATCAGTATCCCACTACTGAACGAGAAAGGTTAGGCCTTAGTCCACCACGCTGGCCTAGTGCGGACTACGCACGCCATTGAGAACATTTTTGGAGCCCTCTCATGTGTGCGAAAGACACCGTGAGGAAGGTTTTCCTCACGATGTTTTTCGTTCACCGTTAACGCAAGTGATAATCAAGTTCCGATCCACACATGAATCCGAAAAGTCAGAGGTGCGGGCTGGGGTCGAACTCAGTCCCTCCTGTATGGAAGGCAAGCGTTCAACCACTAGGTTATCAGTGCTTCTTTATAAACAAGACAAGGAATAAACCCGAAAACTATTAATTTCAAATCCCGTGTGGAATTATTACGAAACTTATATTTGAGGTTATTTTCATACAGTACACAACCCGAGCGCCAACAAAATAAAATTATGCGACTCAAATAAATACACTTGGGAGACCCTGCCAATATCTATATAAAACATGTCATGGTACGGAACTCACAAGGCGCGAGTCCTACTCTCAATTGACAGGCTTTTTGTAAGACAGTAAGCTAGCTATTTGAAGTTTTCGGAAGTGACCTGAGTGTGACCATAACATAAGGCATATGTCACATGTGAGGAGCGAAGCCGTTAAGTCTAGTGGCGGGTGTGACACTCAGCGTAACCTTCAAAATATCGGTAATCGGTATCCAGTAACTGAGTTGCGGAGGAGGACACATTGATTTTTCGAAATAATAAGGGATTTCATATATAATAATAGAAATATTTCTGAAGTAGGCAGGGAAGTGCTAAGATTTCTAAAATAATTTATGCGCACCAATGAGAAGTCGTTCAGTTATTGTCTCATCGGCGAAAAGTAAGCATTGGTTACATTATGAAGGTTATTAATATCTATACATTTAATATAGAAATGGGCCCTAAATACTACCCTGTGGAACACCGTAGTTATTGTACATTATTACAATAAATAAGTTTGGATGCAAACTGCAGAAGATTCTGATCTGATTCTGTTCTTTAAATAGCTGTTTATCCAATTGTGGACTTTAAACTCTATCAAGCACCATTTTTCTAATAAATCGAGCACAGTCGCATGCTTAACGAAGCAGAGGGCTTCACACATGTCAAGAAAGAATGCAGCAGATTTTTCTGTATCATTCAGCTGTGTTACTAGTTTTAAGAGATTAAAAGTATATAAATGTTGTAATTTTTAAGCTTAGCAATTTCATAGTTTTATATTATCATGAAGCAACTTAACCTTTTCCCAACTATATTCGAATCAGCCTCTAGTCTGTGTAGATGCGGCTGGATATAAATATAGTATTTTACATGGAGCTGCCATCTATCTGACCTTTGCAACCCAATTGCTTGCGGACAGCTATACCCTTAGGATATAAGGGGCTTCTGACTTCTTGAACGGCTGTCATAAATATTTGTACGATACTTCAGGAAAGAGAGCTCTCGATGTAACATCAAAGGACTGACCGCGGCTAAACTCGCAGCTTAATTTCTATTTATTAATTTCTATCGCGGGAGCTATTTTAGCCTGGCGACAATTACTATTGTACATGACATCATCATATCCGCCCGTGGACTCCTTGTATATTTATAGGAAAAATTGTCGCAATCACCACGCTACTCAAACAGAATTGTATCTGTAGTTTATTGTTATTCGCGTATAAGATGCTGATGCTCTTGACATAATTCCTTTGTTGCCCTTTAGGACACACACGGACAGAAAAATACTGGCCAATTCTTGACCAAAAACCACATGGTATTCAAGCACCATTATCAGTATCCCTTCTTCAATTTAGGGCGGGATTATAATCCGCGACGCTTGTACAATATTAGAAACCAGACCTGTCTTATTCTTATTCATATTATGCCTTCGTACAGTCCCGGCCTAACTGAGATAAAATAAAAGCAATACAGAAATCATCTCAATGAGAAAACCACACCATTGATATTTACAAATCCTATCATTATTCACAAACGACCTTCTATTAGTATCATTGTAAAAATCGTGAGTAAGCAGGATACTGTAGCGGTTACGTCATAAACTCCTGCGCATAGGGCTGACATGATTTAGAAATTTAGGAATTCGGGAAGACTTTGATTGTTTTCCTGAGGACAGTGCAATGTGAAATGTGATTAGATTTCCAAGCATATCTTAAAAATGTTGGTTGATACTTTATGATTTTTGTTTGTTCCTAAAACATTTACTGTGCTATGGTCTGCGATTTTTTTTATGACACGTTTCATATTTAAATCATATGGTTACTAAAGCTAGCCGTGTTGTATCCGAATAAATATATCATACATACTTTTCGATGGATTTTTCCCATATATTACACATTTACGAAACTAAAATCTGAAACGCATTTACAATATTTGACTGTTCACTTCTGGGCCCGCGGTCCTAAGCCCAATGGGCAATCACCTTTGGTCAACATATACCTGGCAAAAAATACCTCGGAGAAATACGTGGGTATCAAATCTACAGTTAGGTCACAGCTGAAGTGTTTCTAGCAACTGCGGTCATCATGTCAGGCTACGCCCCCGGATGAAGAAAATCGCAAGCAACAAAAATACTTTATGAAAATCGCGGCTATTTTTAAAAGGGGAGTTGTATCTACAGAGCACTTTTCTTAGAAATGCAAGGTCTCATTTCGATTTAGAACATACTATTCCGCATTGTAAGTCATGCGTGGGATTCCTCTTCCTACTCCTACTCATCGGCTTCCGCATCTATTTTGTATATAAGCTTAATCATAAGTTATTTTAGAAACTGTATTTTAAATAATTGTAGAATATACTTTGTAATTAAATTTATTTTTCGTATTCTACATCGTATCCACTGTCGTCAATGGTCTTTACTCTACAAATGTTTACTGGCATGGCCAATCCATGGGCGGCATTCATGAATGATGCGTAGCAGTATATCCATTTTGTTCAACCCTACCATCATGCCTGTGTACATTGTTGGATTATCTGGACAGAAAAATAGCGGAAATTGTTTTCATATCGCAGCTTGAGGTTGGGTCTTAGTGATGGCGATAAGAAGCTGAGATTTTAACAACCTTTTATTGGTTCGATTCATAAATACTATAGAGAATCTATATACGATCACGCCATGTCCCTGTACACTGATATTTTGCCGAAGAAGGTATTAATCCCACTGTGCCCCGCCTTGTCATTTCGGCCGAATGAAGTCCACTGCTGGACACAAGCCTCCCCCAAAGATTACCACAACAACCGATATGGGTGTGTTGTGGGCTCATTGGGGGGTTTAGCCATAATCACCACGCTTGGCAGACGGGTTGGCGATCGCAGTTGAGTTGTTAATATACTCGAAGGACACTGCTGCCCATCCTCCGGCTAATTCCTTAGTCGACTTTTACGACACCCACGGGAGGAGATGGAGCCCCGCCTTAGTGCCAGATAATTGCCGCCAAGCATTAGTGTTTAAACTTTAAACTTGTGTACGGGTTAGAAGGGCACTGTAGGTAGAGTATTTACCGGACATAAGAGACTAAGTAACTAATGTCTCGATGTTACGAGCGCAGTGTGGTGCCACGCAGGTCTATTCCTGGGTAAAATTACAATTGTTACGGGCACGAACCGTTACCACCAGGCGAGTGAATTGCTCGTCTTGTTATCAGGTTTTATAAAACCAATAGCTGGGACCCGCGGTTTCACCCGCGTTTATTTTAAAAGAAATTTAGTGTACTTCGACATAGACACTTGACATAGAATATATATATTGGATTTCAAGGGTTTTGTTTTTTTACGCGGAACCCTAATTACTTTTCTAAAATGAAAGTAGCCTAAGTTATTCCTTATAAAATTAGCTATCTGCCAGTGAAGGTCCCGTCAAAATCGGTCCAGCCGTTTCGGAGATTACCCGGAACAAACAGACAGACAGACAGACGGACAGACAGACATTTTTTTTTTAAATAGTGTTTCTGTTATATGTAACGTACATACTTTCATATGCATTTAGTAAAAAGCTGTTAATTTGACATTACAAACAGACACTTCAATTTTATTTATTTGTATAGATATTGCCCTTTAACTTTAGAACCCGATAACACTACCCACCTACCCACACTACCTGAGTAGCGGACCCAGAACCCCACGTTCGACAGCCACGCTTGTTATCTATGAGACAGTGAAACTATAAAGAGAAACTGTGAACTTGTTACTTTCGTACATTACAGTATTGTAGCTGTAAAAAGGGTTTCCTTCGGGTGGTAATAATACAAGAGGCAGCCCGACAATCTACTACGGTACGTACTAAATAAAAACAATAAAAAAATATCAAGAGTGGTGTCGCTAGGTCACTGAATGCTTCTCGGGGAGGATTGTAAAACATTCCCCTAGGCCGTTGTACAGCCGCCTGCCCTCCGATAGAGGGGGTGACCGCTTTATTCATCCTCTCCGAGAT